>CM037033.1:63626083-66026083 GCA_020882235.1 Schizaphis graminum | reverse complement strand
TCAAATAAAAACGAGCAAAAAACGAATCAATATATTCCCCAACAACTAATTTTCTCACAGGAATTGATGCCTTTAGATAGAAATCTTGACGAATGATAACCATTATTTTATGACGATTTGAGTTTTTTAGGATAATACTGCTGATTTTTGACACTTAAAACGAAAATAATGAATTTTTTAATAGTTATCATGATTTTTACGGCATTTGAATGGAAATATAAAGAAATTCATGGAAATATTACGAATTTTCCTTAGAAATCTTTTAAACTCCAATTTATTTCCATTCAAAGGCTATAATATCGATTAATGATTTATAATCAACTGATCTCCATAGAAATCCTAGAGAATGCCATAAATATCCTTTGAATTCTTTAAAATTCCCTTAAAAATCCATGTAATTTATCAAAATACCATATTTGTCGTGAAAAAACCTTGTCTCTACTTAAAATTCCATCAAGGAGCTTAATAATATTCACTGCTTCGTGAGGACTTTAGTTTTTCGTATGTATATTCATCTGTTTCTCTTATTTATTATTTGATTCGTCTATTTTTCTACCTTTTTATTAAAACTGAGGCCATATTATTTATTTATTTCTAGAGAAACTTCACATTACAACAAAAATCACCTTACAACTACTTAAAAATCCATTAAAACAATTGAATTTATCCTTAATTTTCATAAAATTGTTTCATTCTCTTATAATGTAATAATTAATACATACCAAAAAAAAACTTTACACAAGAGAATTGATGACTTTGAAGAATAACAAGATTTCTGCAGCGTCAGTTATGATTCAGAGGTAGAATGATGGAAGATTCAAAATAAAAAAATGCAAGAAATCAATGAATATATACCGGAAATTCAAAAATTCTTCACAGGAAATAGAAGATTCTATAGAGTTAGATGAATTCAGTAACATGAGTTATGGTTGAGACGTAGATAAATGGGAGAATCAAATAAAAACGAGCAAAAAACGAATCAATATATTCCCCAACAACTAATTTTCTCACAGGAATTGATGCCTTTTGATAGAAATCTTGACTAATGATAACCATTATTTTATGACGATTTTAGATTTTTAGGATAATACTGCTGATTTTTGACACTTTAAACGAAAATAATGAATTTTTTAATAGTTATCATGATTTTTACGGCATTTGAATGGAAATATAAAGAAATTCATGGAAATATTACGAATTTTCCTTAGAAATCTTTTAAACTCCAATTTATTTCCATTCAAAGGCTATAATATCGATTAATGATTTATAATCAACTGATCTCCATAGAAATCCTAGAGAATGCCATAAATATCCTTTGAATTCTTTAAAATTCCCTTAAAAATCCATGTAATTTATCAAAATACCATATTTGTCCGTGAAAAAACCTCGTCACTACTTAAAATTCCATCAAGAAGTTTAATAATATTCACTGCTTCGTGGAGAATTTATTTTTTCGTATGTATATTCATCTGTTTCTCTTATTTATTATTTGATTCATCGATTTTTCTACCTTTTTATTATAACTTTGGCCATTTAATTTATTTATTTCTACAGACACTTCACATTACAACATAAATCACCTCACAACTACTTAAAAATCCATTAAAAGAACTGAATTTATCCTTAATTTTCATAAAATTGTTTCATTCTCTTATAATGTAGTAATTAATACATACCAAAACAAAACTTTACACAAGAGAATTGATGACTTTGAAGAATAACAAGATTTCTGCAGCGTCAGTAATGATTCAGAGGTAGAATGATGGAAGATTCAAAATAAAAAAATGCAAGAAATCAATGAATATATACCGGAAATTCAAAAATTCTTCACAGGAAATAGAAGATTCTATAGAGTTAGATGAATTCAGTAACATGAGTTATGGTTGAGACGTAGATAAATGGGAGAATCAAATAAAAACGAGCAAAAAACGAATCAATATATTCCCCAACAACTAATTTTCTCACAGGAATTGATGCCTTTTGATAGAAATCTTGACTAATGATAACCATTATTTTATGACGATTTTAGATTTTTAGGATAATACTGCTGATTTTTGACACTTTAAACGAAAATAATGAATTTTTTAATAGTTATCATGATTTTTACGGCATTTGAATGGAAATATAAAGAAATTCATGGAAATATTACGAATTTTCCTTAGAAATCTTTTAAACTCCAATTTATTTCCATTCAAAGGCTATAATATCGATTAATGATTTATAATCAACTGATCTCCATAGAAATCCTAGAGAATGCCATAAATATCCTTTGAATTCTTTAAAATTCCCTTAAAAATCCATGTAATTTATCAAAATACCATATTTGTCCGTGAAAAAACCTCGTCACTACTTAAAATTCCATCAAGAAGTTTAATAATATTCACTGCTTCGTGGAGAATTTATTTTTTCGTATGTATATTCATCTGTTTCTCTTATTTATTATTTGATTCATCGATTTTTCTACCTTTTTATTATAACTTTGGCCATTTAATTTATTTATTTCTACAGAAACTTCACATTACAACATAAATCACCTCACAACTACTTAAAAATCCATTAAAAGAACTGAATTTATCCTTAATTTTCATAAAATTGTTTCATTCTCTTATAATGTAGTAATTAATACATACCAAAACAAAACTTTACACAAGAGAATTGATGACTTTGAAGAATAACAAGATTTCTGCAGCGTCAGTTATGATTCAGAGGTAGAATGATGGAAGATTCAAAATAAAAAAATGCAAGAAATCAATGAATATATACCGGAAATTCAAAAATTCTTCACAGGAAATAGAAGATTCTATAGAGTTAGATGAATTCAGTAACATGAGTTATGGTTGAGACGTAGATAAATGGGAGAATCAAATAAAAACGAGCAAAAAACGAATCAATATATTCCCCAACAACTAATTTTCTCACAGGAATTGATGCCTTTTGATAGAAATCTTGACTAATGATAACCATTATTTTATGACGATTTTAGATTTTTAGGATAATACTGCTGATTTTTGACACTTTAAACGAAAATAATGAATTTTTTAATAGTTATCATGATTTTTACGGCATTTGAATGGAAATATAAAGAAATTCATGGAAATATTACGAATTTTCCTTAGAAATCTTTTAAACTCCAATTTATTTCCATTCAAAGGCTATAATATCGATTAATGATTTATAATCAACTGATCTCCATAGAAATCCTAGAGAATGCCATAAATATCCTTTGAATTCTTTAAAATTCCCTTAAAAATCCATGTAATTTATCAAAATACCATATTTGTCGTGAAAAAACCTTGTCTCTACTTAAAATTCCATCAAGGAGCTTAATAATATTCACTGCTTCGTGAGGACTTTAGTTTTTCGTATGTATATTCATCTGTTTCTCTTATTTATTATTTGATTCGTCTATTTTTCTACCTTTTTATTAAAACTGAGGCCATATTATTTATTTATTTCTAGAGAAACTTCACATTACAACAAAAATCACCTTACAACTACTTAAAAATCCATTAAAACAATTGAATTTATCCTTAATTTTCATAAAATTGTTTCATTCTCTTATAATGTAATAATTAATACATACCAAAAAAAAACTTTACACAAGAGAATTGATGACTTTGAAGAATAACAAGATTTCTGCAGCGTCAGTTATGATTCAGAGGTAGAATGATGGAAGATTCAAAATAAAAAAATGCAAGAAATCAATGAATATATACCGGAAATTCAAAAATTCTTCACAGGAAATAGAAGATTCTATAGAGTTAGATGAATTCAGTAACATGAGTTATGGTTGAGACGTAGATAAATGGGAGAATCAAATAAAAACGAGCAAAAAACGAATCAATATATTCCCCAACAACTAATTTTCTCACAGGAATTGATGCCTTTTGATAGAAATCTTGACTAATGATAACCATTATTTTATGACGATTTTAGATTTTTAGGATAATACTGCTGATTTTTGACACTTTAAACGAAAATAATGAATTTTTTAATAGTTATCATGATTTTTACGGCATTTGAATGGAAATATAAAGAAATTCATGGAAATATTACGAATTTTCCTTAGAAATCTTTTAAACTCCAATTTATTTCCATTCAAAGGCTATAATATCGATTAATGATTTATAATCAACTGATCTCCATAGAAATCCTAGAGAATGCCATAAATATCCTTTGAATTCTTTAAAATTCCCTTAAAAATCCATGTAATTTATCAAAATACCATATTTGTCCGTGAAAAAACCTCGTCACTACTTAAAATTCCATCAAGAAGTTTAATAATATTCACTGCTTCGTGGAGAATTTATTTTTTCGTATGTATATTCATCTGTTTCTCTTATTTATTATTTGATTCATCGATTTTTCTACCTTTTTATTATAACTTTGGCCATTTAATTTATTTATTTCTACAGAAACTTCACATTACAACATAAATCACCTCACAACTACTTAAAAATCCATTAAAAGAACTGAATTTATCCTTAATTTTCATAAAATTGTTTCATTCTCTTATAATGTAGTAATTAATACATACCAAAACAAAACTTTACACAAGAGAATTGATGACTTTGAAGAATAACAAGATTTCTGCAGCGTCAGTTATGATTCAGAGGTAGAATGATGGAAGATTCAAAATAAAAAAATGCAAGAAATCAATGAATATATACCGGAAATTCAAAAATTCTTCACAGGAAATAGAAGATTCTATAGAGTTAGATGAATTCAGTAACATGAGTTATGGTTGAGACGTAGATAAATGGGAGAATCAAATAAAAACGAGCAAAAAACGAATCAATATATTCCCCAACAACTAATTTTCTCACAGGAATTGATGCCTTTTGATAGAAATCTTGACTAATGATAACCATTATTTTATGACGATTTTAGATTTTTAGGATAATACTGCTGATTTTTGACACTTTAAACGAAAATAATGAATTTTTTAATAGTTATCATGATTTTTACGGCATTTGAATGGAAATATAAAGAAATTCATGGAAATATTACGAATTTTCCTTAGAAATCTTTTAAACTCCAATTTATTTCCATTCAAAGGCTATAATATCGATTAATGATTTATAATCAACTGATCTCCATAGAAATCCTAGAGAATGCCATAAATATCCTTTGAATTCTTTAAAATTCCCTTAAAAATCCATGTAATTTATCAAAATACCATATTTGTCGTGAAAAAACCTTGTCTCTACTTAAAATTCCATCAAGGAGCTTAATAATATTCACTGCTTCGTGAGGACTTTAGTTTTTCGTATGTATATTCATCTGTTTCTCTTATTTATTATTTGATTCGTCTATTTTTCTACCTTTTTATTAAAACTGAGGCCATATTATTTATTTATTTCTAGAGAAACTTCACATTACAACAAAAATCACCTTACAACTACTTAAAAATCCATTAAAACAATTGAATTTATCCTTAATTTTCATAAAATTGTTTCATTCTCTTATAATGTAATAATTAATACATACCAAAAAAAAACTTTACACAAGAGAATTGATGACTTTGAAGAATAAGAAGATTTCTGCAGCGTCAGTTATGATTCAGAGGTAGAATGATGGAAGATTCAAAATAAAAAAATGCAAGAAATCAATGAATATATACCGGAAATTCAAAAATTCTTCACAGGAAATAGAAGATTCTATAGAGTTAGATGAATTCAGTAACATGAGTTATGGTTGAGACGTAGATAAATGGGAGAATCAAATAAAAACGAGCAAAAAACGAATCAATATATTCCCCAACAACTAATTTTCTCACAGGAATTGATGCCTTTTGATAGAAATCTTGACTAATGATAACCATTATTTTATGACGATTTTAGATTTTTAGGATAATACTGCTGATTTTTGACACTTTAAACGAAAATAATGAATTTTTTAATAGTTATCATGATTTTTACGGCATTTGAATGGAAATATAAAGAAATTCATGGAAATATTACGAATTTTCCTTAGAAATCTTTTAAACTCCAATTTATTTCCATTCAAAGGCTATAATATCGATTAATGATTTATAATCAACTGATCTCCATAGAAATCCTAGAGAATGCCATAAATATCCTTTGAATTCTTTAAAATTCCCTTAAAAATCCATGTAATTTATCAAAATACCATATTTGTCCGTGAAAAAACCTCGTCACTACTTAAAATTCCATCAAGAAGTTTAATAATATTCACTGCTTCGTGGAGAATTTATTTTTTCGTATGTATATTCATCTGTTTCTCTTATTTATTATTTGATTCATCGATTTTTCTACCTTTTTATTATAACTTTGGCCATTTAATTTATTTATTTCTACAGAAACTTCACATTACAACATAAATCACCTCACAACTACTTAAAAATCCATTAAAAGAACTGAATTTATCCTTAATTTTCATAAAATTGTTTCATTCTCTTATAATGTAGTAATTAATACATACCAAAACAAAACTTTACACAAGAGAATTGATGACTTTGAAGAATAACAAGATTTCTGCAGCGTCAGTTATGATTCAGAGGTAGAATGATGGAAGATTCAAAATAAAAAAATGCAAGAAATCAATGAATATATACCGGAAATTCAAAAATTCTTCACTGGAAATAGAAGATTCTCTAGAGTTAGATGAATTCAGTAGCATGAGTTATGGTTGAGACGTAGATAAATGGGAGAATCAAATAAAAACGAGCAAAAAACGAATCAATATATTCCCCAACAACTAATTTTCTCACAGGAATTGATGCCTTTAGATAGAAATCTTGACGAATGATAACCATTATTTTATGACGATTTAAGTTTTTTAGGATAATACTGCTGATTTTTGACACTTAAAACGAAAATAATGAATTTTTTAATAGTTATCATGATTTTTACGGCATTTGAATGGAAATATAAAGAAATTCATGGAAATATTACGAATTTTCCTTAGAAATCTTTTAAACTCTAATTTATTTCCATTCAAAGGCTATAATATCGAATAATCATTTATAATCAACTGATCTCCATAGAAATCCTAGAGAATGCTATAAATATCCTTTGAATTCTTTAAAATTCCCTTAAAAATCCATGTAATTTTTCAAAATACCATATTTGTCCGTGAAAAAACCTCGTCACTACTTAAAATTCCATCAAGAAGTTTAATAATATTCACTGCTTCGAGAGGAATTTAGTTTTTCGTATGTATATTCATCTGTTTTTTTTAGTTTTTACTTGATTCATCTATTTTTCTACCTTTTTATTAAAACTGAGGCCATATTATTTATTTATTTCTAGAGAAACTTCACATTACAACAAAAATCACCTTACAACTACTTAAAAATCCATTAAAACAATTGAATTTATCCTTAATTTTCATAAAATTGTTTCATTCTCTTATAATGTAATAATTAATACATACCAAAAAAAAACTTTACACAAGAGAATTGATGACTTTGAAGAATAAGAAGATTTCTGCAGCGTCAGTTATGATTCAGAGGTAGAATGATGGAAGATTCAAAATAAAAAAATGCAAGAAATCAATGAATATATACCGGAAATTCAAAAATTCTTCACAGGAAATAGAAGATTCTATAGAGTTAGATGAATTCAGTAACATGAGTTATGGTTGAGACGTAGATAAATGGGAGAATCAAATAAAAACGAGCAAAAAACGAATCAATATATTCCCCAACAACTAATTTTCTCACAGGAATTGATGCCTTTTGATAGAAATCTTGACTAATGATAACCATTATTTTATGACGATTTTAGATTTTTAGGATAATACTGCTGATTTTTGACACTTTAAACGAAAATAATGAATTTTTTAATAGTTATCATGATTTTTACGGCATTTGAATGGAAATATAAAGAAATTCATGGAAATATTACGAATTTTCCTTAGAAATCTTTTAAACTCCAATTTATTTCCATTCAAAGGCTATAATATCGATTAATGATTTATAATCAACTGATCTCCATAGAAATCCTAGAGAATGCCATAAATATCCTTTGAATTCTTTAAAATTCCCTTAAAAATCCATGTAATTTATCAAAATACCATATTTGTCCGTGAAAAAACCTCGTCACTACTTAAAATTCCATCAAGAAGTTTAATAATATTCACTGCTTCGTGGAGAATTTATTTTTTCGTATGTATATTCATCTGTTTCTCTTATTTATTATTTGATTCATCTATTTTTCTACCTTTTTATTATAACTTTGGCCATTTAATTTATTTATTTCTACAGAAACTTCACATTACAACATAAATCACCTCACAACTACTTAAAAATCCATTAAAAGAACTGAATTTATCCTTAATTTTCATAAAATTGTTTCATTCTCTTATAATGTAATAATTAATACATACCAAAACAAAACTTTAAACAAGAGAATTGATGATTTTGAAGAATAACTAGATTTCTACAACGTCAGTTATGATTAAGAGGTAGAATAATGGAAGATTCAAAATAAAAAAATGCAAGAAATCAATGAATATATACCCGAAAATCAAAAATTCTTCACAGGAAATAGAAGATTCTCTAGAGTTAGATGAATTCAGTAACATGAGTTATGGTTGAGACGTAGATAAATGGGAGAATCAAATAAAAACGAGCAAAAAACGAATCAATATATTCCCCAACAACTAATTTTCTCACAGGAATTGATGCCTTTAGATAGAAATCTTGACGAATGATAACCATTATTTTATGACGATTTAAGTTTTTTAGGATAATACTGCTGATTTTTGACACTTAAAACGAAAATAATGAATTTTTTAATAGTTATCATGGTTTTTACGGCATTTGAATGGAAATATAAAGAAATTCATGGAAATATTACGAATTTTCCTTAGAAATCTTTTAAACTCTAATTTATTTCCATTCAAAGGCTATAATATCGATTAATCATTTATAATCAACTGATCTCCATAGAAATCCTAGAGAATGCCATAAATATCCTTTAAATTCTTTAAAATTCCCTTAAAAATCCATGTAATTTATCAAAATACCATATTTGTCCGTGAAAATAACTGAGGTCCTATTAAATAAATGAATATCATGTCTTAGCTTGCGTAGATGTTAAAAATATAATATGAAAATTACAGCTCAAATCGCAGTTTCTTTAAGACTATGACGGGCCTGAAAAACTACTTCTGTGTGCAAACGACAATATAACAAACTGTAAACAAAAATAAAATAAATATTTCTAATTATAAATTACAATAAAAAAAAAAATAAAATAATATAGTTTAAATTGTTAATACGAAATAATCATTTCCATATTCTTCATAACTTTAAAACGTTTTTAGTAATATAAATAATATTTTCTACAAGAAAATGTGGATCTTGGAAATCTGTTACAGCATAGCGATCAAGATAAAAAAAGAAAGAAAGGTTTTCACAAAAGATGAGCTGAACTGAGTAGTGTGTATGGAAAAAATTGAATTTAAACTAAAAAAAGGAAAAAAATATACATATACACTTTTTAACCTTTTTTTAAGTTTTCAATTATTTCCCTAATTTTCACCAACACGAATTGGAAAAAACTAATATTTTTCTAAAAGTTTTAATACGGGTTTTTTGGTTGTTTTAAAATAATTATATTGCAAGCGTGTATTTTTTTTTGTAGGAGTTAACCATCCATCGTAAATAATTATTGTCATAGGTATTGTATGACAAATTATAAAGACGGTCGAAATCGGTTTGTGCTTGAAGTGACGAGTGCAGTAATCGTATATTATCCAAACTGGACATGTGTTATATTATGAATAGGATTTTAAATTTTGATTGAAACCATCACTATAATGTTTAGATTACGTCATGGTGTTCTTTTTGGATAAGAAATTATTATTTAAAATTATTAGTGTGCATATATAGTGGCGTAAACGTGATGAACTTGATATATTGTTCAAAAATTATTATAAATTTCATTGAAAATAAAAATATATGTACCTATTATATATATAAATAAATTTCAATAAATAGATACGTATGGTATTCAAGATTCATACCGTAATACTTTTTATTTCGTCGAGGTTGTCACAGTATTCGCAGAATTCTGATAATAGGCGATCATTGGTTGTTGAGAGGAGGGCTAGGGGGGTCATTTTCCTAAATATTTCATTAGACTCCTCAAAAATCGAAGGTAATATGTTGCATATGATGTGTATGTGTACACAAAATAAAGTGTGAGGGCAAAGCCCTTGTGGGTATATTTACATTGGACTATTAAAGCCTCCCTGAAAATTCAACCAAATGTCCTCCTAGGACTCTGACTCCAATAACACAGACACTATCTACACGGGATATAGGTTAATTAAATTTATATTTTTGATGTGAAGCATTTAATACGTACATTTCCCCAACCCCACCCATCTAACATTTCTAACTTTTTCCAACGTCAATATTTAGTGCTCAATTCCTGCCAATTCCTGCCGCCACTCCTGGAATTCCTGCTCAAAAAACGCCCACGCAAGAGTTAAAAAACTCCGGGTGGGGCTGGAGAAACGTTTCCCCCGCCCCACCCATGGTCGGAAATTTACTTTTCCAACTTTTTCCAACGTCAATATTTAGTGCTCAATTCCTGCCAATTCCTGCCGCCACTCCTGGAATTCCTGCTCAAAAAACGCCCACGCAAGAGTTAAAATACTCCGGGTGGGGCTGGAGAAACGTTTCCCCCGCCCCACCCATGGTCGGAAATTTACTTTTCCAACTCTTTCCAACGTCAATATTTAGTGCTCAATTCCTGCCAATTCCTGCCACCACTCCTGGAATTCCTGCTCAAAAAACGCCCACGCAAGAGTTAAAAAACTCCGGGTGGGGCTGGAGAAACTAACTCTTGCGTGGGCGTTTTTTGAGCAGGAATTCCAGGAGTGGGGGCAGGAATTGGCAGGAATTGAGCACTAAATATTGACGTTGGAAAAAGTTGGAAAAGTAAATTTCCGACCATGGGTGGGGCGGGGGAAACGTTTCTCCAGCCCCACCCGGAGTTTTTTAACTCTTGCGTGGGCGTTTTTTGAGCAGGAATTCCAGGAGTGGCGGCAGGAATTGGCAGGAATTGAGCACTAAATATTGACGTTGGAAAAAGTTGGAAAAGTAAATTTCCGACCATGGGTGGGGCGGGGGAAACGTTTCTCCAGCCCCACCCGGAGTTTTTTAACTCTTGCGTGGGCGTTTTTTGAGCAGGAATTCCAGGAGTGGCGGCAGGAATTGGCAGGAATTGAGCACTAAATATTGACGTTGGAAAAAGTTAGAAATGTTAGATGGGTGGGGTTGGGGAAATGTACGTGCATTTAATGGCGCGGTACGGTAGTGAGACCGACTGTTGCGTGGTGACGTCCCACTCGTGGCTCGTCGGCTCAATTCGCCGAAGCTCAGCAAAAAATTAATCATAATAATAATAATTTAAAACAAATAATAATAATAATTAAATAATATGTTGCATTAATGCATTTGAATATTTTTGTATGTCTTTGTAAATCTTTTATGTACTTCATATGGAAATAAAAAACAAAATAGTCTTATGACATTAATTTAGAAGTTATTTCATAGTCATCTTATTCACCATCTATTTTCAACATTATTACAAAATGAAAATTTTTAATGTTTCACATCTGCCAGGTGTCTCACGACGACTCGATTTTTTCATAATAGGTAGGAATTACTGCGCATAAAATCAATTATCTCATATGTTTTATTAAATATCAAATGGTTTATCCCAAATCCCTACATACATCGATGATCGATAAATTGCAAATAGACTACCCATATAGGGGTTCTTAAATTCCATCTCAATAATATAGGTAAAAATAGATTGACGGGAACAAAAATCATATTTTTGGCGGAAAAAATGACCGCTCATTTATTTTACTGAAGTGTTTTTAACTACTTGTTGTAGTTATTCCTAATTTAATAGTCAATAATACATTTTCCAATTATTACTAACACTCAAAAAAATTCAGATCACCTATCGATTATCACCTTCGCCACGTCACTGCGCACACGTCATAATAAAGAACATCAAGCATCGGGAGAAAATTCTCGGGAAAAGAAACACTTCCGTGAAGTTTCACCCCCACCAATTTAACCCAGGAACTACAAACCATTTTAGAAAAATCGCTACTTAATTTCTAGATTTGCTATGGAGTTTTTAGAATTTGATAAAAAATAAATTTAATAAAAATCTAATTTATAAATAAATATTATTTTAAAATATTCATTATTTCATAAAAAGTTCAAATTAATAAAAAATGTAATATTAATAGTATATACATATTCGTAAATAATTTTCTTTAGTAATTAAACAAATTTCAAATAAATAGAAAATTCTAATTTCCATAAAAAATATTCTTGACGTAAATAGCGTATAAACTTGGCACCCCAGACTATGTTTGATTATTGTGGACGTAAAGCAATGTTGCAAATTCTAAAACTTATGTTTCAAATTGTTGCACGAAATTTGCAAAACCTTGACACAAGTTAGAATTTGATCAACTATACTTGTCTTATTCAGTAGACACGTCTTGAGCACGTAAAAATGCTATAAATAACAGATAAATAATTTGAGTTTAAAATATTGAATGCCCTAATTTTTTGTTTTTGATGCTAAAAACTCAGGAATTCAAATTTTGGATTCAATTCGTAGGTATTTATGTTGTAACCAAACAATACAGTGAAGTTCCTCCTCCTAAGTAAAAAACAAAATTTTCTAGGAAAACCAAAACCATTCAAATTCTAAAAACTCCATAGCAAATTCTGGCAAACTAGTAGCAATTTTTTTAAAGAGATTTAAAGTTCCTGAGTTAAAGTGGGGGGTCAACTTCACGCACGTCAAAGAAACGTCATTCTAATCATATATAGGTACCTATATAAACCCAAATATACGAACCTTTTTGTGTAAAAAAATATGCATTGTGTTAAATATAATTATAGTATTTACTGTTTAAACGATTGACACGTTATTCAAATAAAATATAAACGAATATTACTGAAAGAAATAAAAAGATAAAAGAGGTGGGAAAGTGTCAAGTGGACCAATGTAATAGATGCGTTCAATTTAAATTTATTGTTATATCATTTTTTATGACATTTTGGTAAATTAACAATTTATAAAATATAAATAATATTTTATTCAATTTTCAAGCATCTTGAGCAAAAAAACGTTATTAACATTTGAAGAAAAAAGATTTAAAATCCCAAATGTCTATAAATTGCTCAAAAAGAAAATATTTAGAAAATTATTTCATATGTTGGAAATGCTAACAAAAATATTTTGAGAAAATGTTAAGTATACATATACGGCTATTCGTTTTGAGTTATACAAAAAAAGAAAATCGATTTTGTCAAATACTGGTTTTGCATAAAAATCTCCGTTATTTCTGATTTTTTTTTTAAAATAGACATCCGCTATTCAGAGATTATAACATTGAAAAGTAATGAAAATGTCCCTGTCCCCAAGAAATCGTCCGCTATTTGGAGGTATCAGGTGTCCGTTAGGGGAGGTTTCACTGTATATATTAATATTTATTTGAACAAAACATTAATATTTTGTATTATGTTTACATTATATCCCTAGACATTTTTGTCGTGGATAAACTATGCGGAAATTAGTATTGAACTTACCTAATTAGTTATGAAATGTAGCGAAACAATACATTTAGAATCTGAGTTTGACGACAACGCAATGGCTATAGGACCTATATTAGCTATGCAAGAGTACCCTATATAATATATAGTACATATTATGTACTACAACATAGCTTTAGTAGTTTAGTGAATACCACGGATTTTGGAAACACGAAAGCACTATTATGATCATAATAAGGCGTTGCCAAATAAAACCATATTATTGTCTGAATAATCAAATAGGTAAGCGCGTGCATTGTTCAGAGTTTCTCATTGACAGTGGTGGAATGCTTCAAAGTGCTTGAACGATTTCAAAACGATTTCTTCCCATAATGATGAGAATTTTGGATCAACAACGAGGTTGGCATGCTGATCTTTGGTTTTGATAATAATAGGTACAAAGAATAAACTAGAAACGAAAAAATAAAATAAAACTAAACGATATTTTAATTTGTAGTTTTTTAATAGGTACATAATTGAAAGGAAGGACATTTTTACCCATAACCAGTTTTCAACAAAATCGATTTTCTTTTTAGATTCTGAACGAAGTGATGAATGTATTGCATTTACTATGATGTGTGTTTTTTTTTTTTTTTTTGTGTCTGACTCCAACATTTGGAGCAGTAATAATGCTCCAATTTTTGACTTCAGCCCCTCTTTGAATAGGGAATTGAATCTAGTTGGTACTTTAGGGGGGGTCAAAATTAAAATTTTCTAATAGTTTTCAAAAAAATCGAGAAAAACAAAAAAAAAATGACAGAAAAATGGAAATTTTACGGAAAAACCACTTTTCGACAAAATCGATTTTTTGATTTTGCTATAACTCAAAAACGAATTATTGTAAATACTTGAAATTTTCACCAAATGTTTATATTATGGTTATCTCTTTACAGTTAATTTTTCAAAATATTTTGACCATTTTTAAGCTACTAATAGACAATTGAAATTTTCGACTTTTCTAAGTTTTTTTTTCTTCAAATGCCGATAAAAATTTTTTGGGAGGCCAGAAAATCTTGAAAATTTAATACAAGGTTTCTTATAAGTTGTTCTTAAAGTGATAAAAAAAAATCCGAAATCGTTAGTCACAATTTTTTTTTATAAGTGTTTAAAGTTCGAATTTATACGAAATATGTCAAAATTTAAATTAAATTTCATACGCTCATAATGCGAATGTTGGCCATAGTAACCATAGTAACATATAAAAACTATACTATTTGTTTCAAAATAGAATATTTGACAATATTTAAATATAATATATCCTAAACTGACAAATCATCTTCGTTCAGAATCGTTTTTCGTATATAATGATACCTATCATTGCATTCAAATTTAACCTACCCTAGTCCGAGGTCCACCCCATCCCCTAATGTACAGCAGAGCGATACTCACTTACCAACTTTTTTTTTTTTATAATTCAGAAACAAATAACCGTAGCTAGGTAGGTGCTTGACATTTTTATGAAATGCTATATTAGAATTTTCTTATCTTTCTTTTTTCCCAACGCTTTTTTATTTTTATTTTTTTTGATATTTAAAGTTCAAATTTGGACGAAATTATTTATTTAAACGAAGAAGAACGATCATAGTTTTAGATTCTGAACGGAGTGATGAATGTATTGATTTTACAATGATGTGTGTTTTTTTTTTTTTTTTTTTTGTGTCTGTCGACAACATTTGGGGCAGTAAAAATGCTTCGATTTTTGACTTCAGCCCCTCTTTGAAAAGGAAATCGGATCTAGTTGGTACTTTGGGGGGTCAAAAGTTAAAAATTTTCAATATTTTTTAAGTGAGTCGGGAAAAACCTTAAAAAAATGACGGAAAAACGGGAATTTTTACGCAAAACCAGTTTTCGCCCAAATCAAATTTTTTATTTTGCTATAACTCAAAAACTAATCGATGTAAATACTTGAAATTTTCACCAAATATTTATATTAGAGTTCTCCATACACAGTTAAATTTTCAAAGAATTTTGACTTTTTTTGAGCTATTTATAGACAATTGAAATTTTTAATTTTTTTTAGTATTTTTTTTTAAAATAACGATAAAAATTTTTTGGCCGGCCAGAAAATCTTGAAAATTTAATACAAGGTTTCTCATAAGTTGTTCTTAAAGTGATAAAAAAAAATCCGAAATCGTTAGTCACAATTTTTTTTTATAAGTGCTTAAAGTTCGAATTTTTACGAAATATGTCAAAATTGCGAAAATTGGCAAGTAATTTTGTGGTTGAAAAATCGTAAAAATTTTTTCTTTTATAACTAAGATTTGAAATCTTGGTACAAGGTGCTCCATACATTTTTCTTCAAATATCTGTAAAAAAAACTCTACCGGACTAGGTCAAAAAATTTTTAGGAGAGTTTGAAATTTAAATTTTTACAAAACCGCGTTAAATAACGGTTTAGCCTCAAACGATTTTTGATATTTGTTGTTATTCAAACAGTATAAATCGTAAATACTTGAAAATTCTACCAGTTATTTACATTGCCTATTTCTTTACGTGATTTGATTTTCAAATTATTTTGACTTTTTTTGAGCTATTTATAGACAATTGAAATTTTCAATTTTTTTTTATTTTTTTTTTATAAATGTTGATAAAAAAAATTTAGCTGGGACAAATTACTTGAAAATTTAATAGAAGGGTCCACATAACTTGTTCTAACTCTCATTCAAAAATTATAAAAATACATAGGCACAATTTTTTTTTATTCGCATTTGAAGTTCAAATATTGACAAAAATTCGTCAAAATCATGAATATTTTTCACTATTTGGTAGTTAAAAATTTATAAATATTTTTCTATCAAAAGCTAAGAATTGAAAATTTAATACTATGCTGTCCATAAGTTAAGCTTAGAATAATTATAAAAAAGTTTGAGGATTGTTCAATTTAAAAAATGTTACGTGTGTTTAAAGTTTAAATTTTAATTTGAAATCAAAAATACACGTGTAAAATAACGTTTAACTAATAAATTTTTTTTTCGATTTTTTCATAATATATCCTAGACCGACAAATCATCTCCGTTCAGAATCGTTTTTCGTATACAATGATACCTATCATTGCATTCAAATTTAACCTTCCCTAGTCCGAGGTCCATCCCACCACCTAATGTACAGCAGAGCGATACTCACTTACCCGCTTTTTTTTTTTTGTAATTCAAATATATTATTTGTGGAAACTTTAAAATTTTATGTATAATAGTACATTACACTATGACAATTTCAAAACATTATTTATCACTGAATTCAAAATTAACAAATCACTACAGTGATTTACTCAACGATGACACTCAACATTTTACTAGTATTTATTATTTAGTAACAAAGATTTTTTTTCAATTTTTTTTACATTTATATAGTTATATTATAAGAGTATAATAGATGATAAGTAAGAAAAAAGCGGGTAAGTGGGTATCGCTCTGCTGTATATTAGGGGGTGGGGTGGACCTCAGACTATGGTAGGTTAAATTTGAATGCAATGATAGGTATCATTGTATACGAAAAACGATTCTGAACGAAGATGATTTGTCAGTTTAGGATATATTATGTTTAAATATTGTCATATATTCTATTTTGAAACAAATAGTATAGTTTTGATATATTACTATAGTTACTTTATAGTATCTGTTTATTAATAAAAAAAGTATTTGGCCAACATTCGCATTATGAGCGTATGAAATTTAATTTAAATTTTGACATATTTCGTATAAATTCGAACTTTAAGCACTTATAAAAAAAAATTGTGACTAACGATTTCGGATTTTTTTTTATCACTTTAAGAACAACTTATAAGAAACCTTGTATTAAATTTTCAAAATTTTCTGACCTCCCAAAAAATTTTTATCGGCATTTGAAGAAAAAAAACTTAGAAAAGTCGAAAATTTCAATTGTCTATAAGTAGCTTAAAAATGGTCAAAATATTTTGAAAATTTAACTGTAAAGAGATAACCATAATATAAACATTTGGTGAAATTTTCAAGTATTTACAATAATTCGTTTTTGAGTTACAGCAAAATCAAAAAATCGATTTTTATGAAAAGTGGATTTTCGTAAAATTACCATTTTTATGTCATTTTTTTTTTGTTTTTCTCGATTTTTTTGAAAACTATTTGAAAATTTTACTTTTGACCCCCCCCCCCCCCCCCCCCCCAAAGTACCAACTAGAAGAATTTTCCTATTCAAAGAGGAGCTGAAGTCAAAAATCGGAGCATTATTACTGCTCCAAATGTTGTCGTCAGACACAAAAAAAAAAAAAAAAAAACACACATCATTGTAAAAGCAATACATTCATCACTTCGTTCAGAATCTAAAATGGAAGTAAACCGATTGGGTAAATAATGATCAAATAATAATAATTATTAATTATTAATTGATTAAATATTTTAATATACATTAGTGGTAATGGTGTTTAATTACGAACTATACATTTTAGATTCTGAACATAGTGATGAATGTATTGATTTTACAATGATGTGTGTTTTTTTTTTTTTGTGTCTGTGTACAGCATAACTAGTCGAAATAATGCTTCAATTTAAAACTTTGGGGGTGGTTTCCGATGGCAAAGTGGATATCCTTGGTGCATTATAGAGGTCAAAAGTAAACATTTTCCAACAGTTTTCAAAAAAATCGAGAAAAACAAAAAAAAAAGCGGGTGAGTATCGCTCTGCTGTAGTGCTGTACATTAGGGGGTGGGATGGACCTCGGACTAGGGAAGGTTAAATTTGAATGCAATGATAGGTGTCATTGTATACGAAAAACGATTCTGAACGGAGATGATTTGTCAGTCTAAGATAATATATTATACTTAAATATTGTCAAATATTCTATTTTGAAACAAATTCAAACATTTAAGTGTAAAAGTTTCAAGATCTTACATTTATTAATTTTTTAAAAATAACAAAAATCGAAAATTATTTATTAGTAAAAAGTTATTTTACACAACGTGTATTTTTGATTTCAAATTAAAATTAAAACTTTAAACACTGGTAAATTTTTTTAATTTGAATAATACTCAAACTTTTTTATAATTATTCTAAGCTTAACTTATGGACAGCATAGTATTAAATTTTCAATTCTTAGCTTTTGATAGTAAAATATTTATAAATTTTTAACTACCAAATAGTGAAAAATATTCATGATTTTTGAAATGCGATTTTATAATAATATCGCGTATGTACTATGACGTGATATATTTCTGGATCACGAAATCATGGAATTATTCATAATTTAAACTTTCAAAAAGTTTAGTCCCCGTAAAAGAGAGAATACCAATATTAAAACAGCTATACACTAAAGTCAATGGAAAGAAAAAACATTTTAAAGAATAAGTAGTTAAAGTTTTCAGTTTTAGAAACACAATATTATATTGTTTGAAATGTCTGTAATTTTTTAATGCGTCGTGTATATAAATTAGCTATATACAGGTATTCATGTTTTTTTCTTTTACTGCCGGTAACATTTGTGAATCGGTTTCCGGTAAGGTATACCGTGCACGCAATCGCAAAAGTATTTTTTTTTTTTTTTAATCGCTTGTAAGCACAGACAAAAATAATAAAACTTGGCCAACATGATTGCAGAATGAAGCGATTAGAAATTGATTAAGTGCAATAGTGCGGCAAGGGAAACAATTATTGAACAGAATACCTATTTTGGGAATTATTATGTTTTAGATTCTGAACGGAGTGGTGAATGTATTGATTTTACAATGATGTGTGTTTTTATTTTTTTTGTTTTTTTTTTTTTTGTGTCTATGTACAGCATAACTAGTCGGTATAATGCTTCAATTTCAAACTTTGGGGGTGGTTTCCGATGGTAAAGTGGATATCCTTGGTGCATTATAGTCTATAGAGGTGAAAAGTAAACATTTTCCAACAATTTTCAAAAAAATCGAATTTTTTATTTTGCTATAACTCAAAAACTAATCGATGTAAACACTTATCGATGTAAATTTTCACAAAATGTTAATATTAGTGTTCTCTATACACCGTTAAATTTTGATTTTTTTTTAGCTATTTATAGACAATTGAAATTTTTAATTTTTTTTAGTATTTTTTTTTTAAATAACGATAAAATTTTATTGGCCGGCCAGAAAATCTTGAAAATTTAATACAAGGTTTCTTAAAGTGATAAAAAAAAATCCAAAATCGTTAGTCACAATTTTTTTTATAAGTGCTTAAAGTTCGAATTTATACGAAATATGTCAAAATTGCGAACATTTGCAAGTAATTTTGTGGTTGAAAAATCGTAAATTTTAGATTCTGAACGGAGTGATGAATGTATTGATTTTACAAAGATGTGTGTGTTTTTTTTTTGTGTCTGTGTACAGCATAACTAGTCGAAATAATGCTTCCATTTAAAACTTTGGGGGTGGTTTCCGATGGCAAAGTGGATATCCTTGGTGCATTATAGAAGTCAAAAGTAAACATTTTCCAACAGTTTTCAAAAAAATCAAGAAAAACAAAAAAAAATGACAGAAAAACGGGATTTTTTACGCAAAACCAGTTTTCGTCAAAATCGAATTTTTTATTTTGCTATAACTCAAAAACTAATCGATGTAAATACTTGAAATTTTCACCAAATGTTTATATTAGTGTTCTCTATACACCGTTAAATTTTGATTTTTTTTTGAGCTATTTATAGACAATAGAAATTTTCAATTTTTCCAAGTATTTTTATTTAAATAACGATAAAAATTTTTTGGCCGACCAGAAAATCTTGAAAATTTAATACAAGGTTTCTTTTAAGTTTTTCTTAAAGTGATAAAAAAAAATCTGAAATCGTTAGTCACAATTTATTTTTTTAAGTGCTTAAAGTTCGAATTTATACGAAATATGTCAAAATTGGGAAAATTGGCAAGTAATTTTGTGGTTGAAAATTCGTAAAATTTTTTTCTTTTATAACTAAGTTTTGAAAATTTGATAGAAGGTTTTCCATACATTTTTCTTCAATTGTCTATAAAAAAAACTCTACCGGATTCAGACAAAAAGTTTTTATGAGTGTTTGAAATTTAAATTTTTACAAAACCGCGTTAAATAACGGTTTAGCCTCAAACGATTTTTGATATTTGTTGTTATTCAACCAGTATAAGTCGTAAATACTTGAACATTTTACCAGTTATTTAGATTGTCATTTTCTTTACGTGATTTGATTTTCAAAACATTTTGACTTTTTTTGAGCTATTTATAGACAATTGAAATTTTCAATTTTTTTTAATTTTTTTTTTATAAATGTTGATAAAAAAAAATTAGCTGGGTCAAATTACTTGAAAATTTAATTGAAGGGTCCACATAACTTATTCTAACTCTCATTCAAAAATTATAAAAATACATAGGCACAATTTTTTTTTATTAGCATTTGAAGTTCAAATATTGACAAAAATTCGTCAAAATCATGAATATTTTTCACTATTTGGTAGTTAAAAATTTATAAATATTTTTCTATCAAAAGCTAAGAATTGAAAATTTAATACTATGCTGTCCATAAGTTAAGCTTAGAATAATTATAAAAAAGTTTGAGGATTGTTCAATTTAAATAATTTTACGAGTGTTTAAAGTTTTAATTTTAATTTGAAATTAAAAATACACGTGTAAAATAACTTTTTACTAATAAATAATTTTCGATTTTTGTTATTTTTAAAAAATTACTAAACGTAAGATCTTGAAACTTTTACTTAAATGTTTGAATTAGTTTCAAAGTAGAATATATTACAATATTTAAGTATTATATATCCTAGTTTGACAAATCATCTCCGTTCAGAATCGTTTTTCGTATACAATGATACCTATCATTGCATTCAAATTTAACCTTCCCTAGTCCGAGGTCCATCCCACCCCCTAATGTACAGCAGAGCGATACTCACTTACCCGCTTATTTTTATTTATTATTGTTATTAATTTAAAAATCAAGATATTTCAATTTTTAATTGAATTGCACAGAGCGTTTCTGAAATGAATGAAGTCAGTTATATAAAATCGTACTCACTGTGATGACTCAATGGAATTTATTGCTTCAAAATCTGATTTTATTCAAATTATTTTTAGAATATTATTTTAAATGTAAAAATCAACACTCAAATTATTGTATTCTCATAATAATCGAGATGTAACTTCGTTTTGAGCTTGTCACATGTTTTTCACACTCGAGTCGCTAACTAAAATAAAAGTGTTGTGACATTCGTTTGTATGAGAACTCTGCAAGGTAAACGGTAGTAAAATGTATTTATTGTCATTTGACATATTTACATAATTAACTAAAACAATGTTTTACATTCTCAATTAATAATGAAATAATAACAAAATTAAGGTTAAAAGATTTTTAAATTATCGTATTTATAGCCATAAATTTAACTTATATATATATATTAGCCTTTAGATGTTTAACAAAATTTGATAATTTTGTATGTGCAATGCTGATTTATACTGTAATTCGAGTTTTTTGGTTATTAATTATCAATTATCACAGTAAAACAAGTATTATTACTTATTATGATAAACATTTAATTTTTAAATTATTATTAGTGTGATATTACTGATATTACGTATTGCAGTACTTTTATCGTTTATATACTTTAATTCGCCGTATTTCATGCATAAACCACTTAAGTTGTTTTTACTAAAGCTTAAATCTTAGTCTAAAACCATAGTTATTGAACAAAATTTTAAAATTCAAAACTGTTTTATTTAAATTTTGAATAATTAAGCACACTCATGTTGAATAATATGTAGATATGATTTGATTAAGTGTATCAAAATTATCAGAGGCTAAGTATTAATTAAGTATTAATTGTAGATAAACGTTGATTCAAAATAAAGTGTATTCTATTATGATTATTTTATAATGTAAAACGCTGTGTAATTAATACATCAATTATGATGTATGTAATGTAGGTATGTTAAATGACAAAAAATAAATGTCTTCGCCGTTTATCTTACAGCTAGAGTTCTTATACAAATTTATGTGTCACAACACTTTCTTTTTAGTCGGAGACTCGAGTGTGAAAAACGCGTGACAAGCTCAAAAACGATGCTGTTACATCTCGATCTCTAAGTGAATTAAAAAACAACTACAGTTCGTATGAGTGTGTATTTTTAAATATTCAGGATAATATTCTAAAAAAATTGAATAAATCCAGCTTTTAAAGATAGAAACTTTTTTTAACCTTCATTAGCCACCATTACAGTGAGTATGACAGTATTGCTTATCTCTGAGACCTATACATGAATTTAAATTAACAGTTATCAGATAACAATAAAAAATAAAAAAATATAGGTATTATGCTTCAATCACACTATCAATGTTATATTATGTGATATATAAAATGTGTGATAATAATTGTGATTTTAAGTCTTACATAAAGTGGCGACTTGAGTCTTCAAAACTCAAGGAGCAAATTTAAAAACAACCCACCCACTAACTAAATTTACTAGGATCAATGTAATATTTTAAGTTTTTTTTAGTTAACCTAACCTAAATTTTCAATTTACAATTTATGATATAGATAAACTTATTTTTTACTTGAATGATCAATCTTCTATTATGAATTATTATTAAACCTATTCAACTTAAAACAGTTTTTTTTTCCCATTATCGAGGTAAGAGCAGTCGTTCCTAGTATTTTTATAACAAGCCATCCCTGCTTACATATACCTATATTAATTATTGTACAATGATGTGTAAATATCGTGATTTTTGACACTATTTACGAAACGTTGACCAAAGCTAAACGATAGCATTGATAAATACATAATATTTTATTATTTATACTTTTTCGATGAGAATAATTTTTTTTTGTTAATTTGTTTATTTTTATCGTACCTACATATTATTTTTCGTTCACCAACAAAAATATAAAATTTCCTAGAGATAAACTAAAAGCATTAACTGTTCTTAGTTTACACATTGTTGATTGTGTGGACTCGGGTAAAAGCCCTTGCACACAAGTAAATAAGACATAGTCACATAGACGATAGACGAGTAAATGACACGTTATCCCGCGAGTAATACGATACTGTTCTTATAGCAATAATTCGGAATGTCATTCGCTATTGTTTCGCAGCGAACGGACTTAAGTAGCTTTAAACGTAAACCTCTACAGGCGACCGAAAATAATGGTAAATTTAATAGCGTTTTGTGTATTAAAACTATTTATTTTTCTATTTTATAGGGTAACGGGTGGGTTTCGTATTCGATTTTGATATTAAAAATATAATAACGCGTGTTTCACGTTTATATTATATTATAATTTAATAATTCTATATTGTAGTCAACGCGATCATTAACTATATAAGTACAATATTATGCGTTACTAAATACTAACTAGGTATTTGATAATAAAAACTATGCGTGGCGTTTATTATCTAATATCTACATATTTACATAAACATACTTACACAAAGTCTGAATTTATATTATGTACTAAAAATCTTAATATAATATGCATTTATGCATCGAAAAATCTTATAATATGTTCTTAAAATGTTAACTAATATGAACAAATATTTTATTTTCTTATGCCAAGGCTTAAATAATTATAAAAATGTAATTGTTTTTACGTTTTCGGGTATTAAAAGATGTTAATGTTTAACGTTATTATTATTAAATATTATAATTATGTAGTTGAATTACTAAAAAGTAGATATCCTCACATATATAAAAGAAGAACAGACCTTTTTTATGTTCCAATTTTGTGATGAAACTATGTTTAACATTTTTCCAATTGTATTCACGGAGTTGATCCAAATACCCTCCTGAGTAAACCACCTGATTTTCATTTTTTTTTTTGTCTAGAATGAGAGGGGGTTTGTATTTAAAGGTTACAGGTTTTTAGTGTGTCATTTAAATAATTCAACTATTTTTTTTCACAAGGTTGTACCAAATGAGCCTACGAGTAAATCACTCTTATTATATCCAATTTCAATTTATTTATCATTTCAATTATAAATATCATAAATTAAATTATAAAAAATATTTTATATTTTTTGTATTAGGTACATGGCTAGGTTTTAAATAGTTTAATATTATAATAATAAAATGTTTGATAAAATAATATCTGGTTATTGTTAACAGAAGTTGACCAACTTTGAATTGATCATACTTATTTTTTTTTTAATTTTAATTTAAATGTTGATAATACATTATATTATGTATAAAAAATACAATAATAATTTTTGATAACGATATTTTTTAATTTTACATATTATTAAGGCAGTAGTTTTTAACTTTTAACCATGTGGTACACTTCATCTCCTACAAAATTTTCACGGCACACCCATCCATATAATATTATGTGAAGCATATTTTATATAATATGTGCGCAGCACACCGGTTGAAAACCACTATATTAAGGTATAAACACTATAAATTATTGTTTATTATTAGTTTTAAATTGTGTTTACTGATCAATTTTGTTTAATGCTATTAATATTGTTCGTTTTTCGTTTACTGATTTTGTTAATTTTTTAATAACTTTACGTCATAAGGTTTTATTTTACAACACTATGAAAAACTTTTTGAATCCCTATCTTATTCAAATAAATGTATGCAATCCAATGACATTTTTTTCATAAATTTATAAAAATTAATGAAAATGTATAAGAAATGATTTTATATATTTCATTCTACAATTTACGTATTAAATTTTACATCTTTTTTTTATATATATTTTAATAATAATGAATAATTAATAATAACATAATATAGTTAAATTTTTAAAATAATATAAAATGTGTCATTTTTATTATTTTTTTTGACTCAAAATAGACATTTAACTAAATGTTTAGGTGGATAGTAAAATTTTACATAAAAATTAAATTATTTGACTATTTATCTAGTCATTCAGTAAAATATCCCTAATTTGACTACATCTCTATACGACAAATTATAACATATTTACAAATTTCAAATAATAAAGAAATTATTATTGTAATCGGTAAATCATTGAAATAATTGTCGGCAATTCAACGTGATACACGTGGTATGATTTATATTTTTTTTATAAATTATGCTGAAATATGCGAAATGTTTTCAAATATACATTTATAATTTATATAGACTATAAAATCCTGAAAAAAAATTTAGGTAAAAAAATTACACGGAAAAAAGTCTGATTTTATCATATTATCTGTATTATAAACTGTATCATATTATTATCTTTCAAATTTGGTCAGTTAAATAATATATTATTTGTCAACTAAATTTTAACTTAATAATTTCGTGTTCACTTAGTTTTAACTTTACTTGAGCTAATTATTTTTTTTAATTAACTTTTTCGCGTTTGATTAAGACGATAAATTGTCATCAATAGCATATTAAACCAACATTAAATATTGCAAAGAGCATATTGAGCGAGTACATACAGAAAAGTTTTACTGACTTCCACAGTAATATACTAATATATATTTATGTAATTTCGATCAATAATGACGACGTATAAACCCGAACTTGTAACACGTTTATCATATTATATTGCGTTTAATGACTGAAGAATGTATAATAGATTAATAAAAAAAAAAAGGTTTGATATATGGAATGCAGTTAAAATATACCTTTAATATTGGAGTAGAGTGATCAGCCTTCCGATCGACGTAACACACAGGGTATGACTAACCGTGATAAATGGCCAAAATACGTATGAAAAATGTGGAAATAATAAATGTATAATAATAATGTAGGTGTATTATATTATACTATTTTATTTATATACCCGTCATAATAAAGTAGGTATAAATGGTATAATATGCACGTGCTCCACATCATACGTGGATAAAGGTACACTAAAGTAAAGTAAAATATGAATTAATTAATTGTACCAACTAAAAATTGAATATTTTAAATAGGTAACTAATAATTATATTTACTAAGGCGAGAAAAATCATGTGTAACTACATCGTAGGAAATCAACCTTAATAAAAATGTAAGCTATAAATTGGGCCTGGATTTAACGCCCTAAAAACCATACAAATATGCTCTAAAAATAGTCAAAATTACCTAATAATTTTTTTTCTTATACCGTTTGGTAATTTTTAAATAAGAAATAATTGTTGTTTTATTAAAAAATGTACAACATAGTAAAAACCGTTCTACGTGGACAAAAATTACTGTCTACTATTATAGTACTACTATTATTATAGGACTGTAATCAAATTATAAACAATGATAATATTCACACTAGAGTAAAGAAAGGGAAGATTTGGGACTGTACAACAACGTTTATATCAGGGGCGGATCTAGACCATGATAACAGGGGGGGGGGCGATTTTTAAAAGGTACAGCATTCATTTTGATAAAGTATTTACTTAGGTACATATATATGTTACTTTCCACAGTCTTGTACAGAACAAAAAAAATAATATTTTTTATAGTAATAATAATAAAAAAATATATCACTATAACTTTGTTACCCTTGAAGTATAATTACGTCAAAAACTAAAATCAGGGACATCAAATTATTTTTTTTTTGAGAGAGAGATAACGGTGGAAGGCGATTGCCAATGCTTTCCTTTGTGAAAATTGGGTTTTTTAACTTGGAATACAGCCCTAATGGTTCTTGCCTGCGTGCAACGGTTTTTATTATGTTGTACGTTGGTAAGACGGAGACAACAATGAATTTATGACGTAATAGCAACATACTATTTAATTTAACGAAAATGTGTCTGAATTTATTACTTAGCTCGCGCAGGGTTTTTTATAAAAACTTTTTTCTTTCGTTATTAGTCCACATTGTAATGTTTTGAAAGAAATATTTTCGTTTTACAAACTTTACAAACACTATATAGGTTCGAATAACTGCTGACCGATACAATGTGAAATAGATATTTGCACACAATGAAGTGTAAGTCTTATTGCAAATAACATACATTATGCAAGGACGATATCTTACACACTTTATAACAATTGTTGTAACTTATGATTACAATTTACAATTTGTAAGTATTTAAGAAAAATAAAACCTATAATAATAATCGTAAGTCTGTAAATAAGTTGTGGTTATCTAAGAGACTAAGAACATTCAAGATCGTTAACTATATCTATTTAACTCTGGTTACAGTAATAATTATATCTGCAGGTCCTATAATGACTTTCCCTGGGTAACTATAATGTTTAACTGTCTGCTCTCTGACCACATTACAAAATATACGTAGTTATATTTTAGTATAGGTACCTAATATTATGATGGCTGATATTTGATTAGCTCATTAAATTTATATTATTTTTCAGATATATTAATATATTATTGCATTTTATATTTTATTATATTTATTATTGGTTATTATTTTTGTTTTAATATATATAAATGATCAGTAACCACTGATAGCAACATATGCCAAGTTGAGATAAAAAATGGTAGGTGGTAGAACCAATAGGTTGTTTTTGGACTACCTAATTATTTTTCATTGATATCGAAAGTTAAAATGTCTATGAACTTCCTTAAATCATGTAAATGTAAAAATTATTTTGCTGTTAAGAACTTAAAAATTAATAAAATGTGAAGACAAGGTACAAGGTCCGAACGTTGCAGAGCAAAAGCAAGGAGCAACTGGTCAGTTGTCTTGGCTAAAACAGAGCGGTGGCGTTGATAAATTCGTGAACTTTTATCGTACAGTTGCATCTCCTTAGGGTCACCGGTTGACCGTCTCGATGGCAAGAAACGTGTCCACGTTCGGGCATTGATATTATTGTTTTAAAGTGAGTTATAGCTATGTAAAATATAACAACTTTAAAATGTTTATAATTTACTTTAAAACAATAATATCAATAAAAGCGTATGACATTGTCTAAATAATATTCTTTCCTTTAAATTTTATGGTGGGTAAATTTACTCTAATATTAAAGCTAACATCACAAAATGTGTTCTGCTAAACACAAATTTGCTACGATGTACGTTAGTAAAACAGACAAACCACATGTGGGTATAACGTTCTCTTAAGTCTTAATTATAAGTTGAATTAAATTACAATTTAATAAAATTCGTTTTTCAATTTGCAATATATTTATGATTTACATAAATCATAATATGAGGGGTTTCAATTCAAAAATTGAAATAAAATATAAATTTTAAAATAAAATAAAATAACATCCCCTGTTGGTAACTTACCAATACTTAAATAAAATAAAACAAAATTAAAACATATTAGGACATAAAATCAAATGTTATAATAAAATAAAGTACAAAATAAAAATAAAAATCAGCTTTTTTAGAAACAAAACAAAAAAAATAAAACAAATTAGATTAGTTTTAGGAACTTTAGTTCACTCATCATCATTTTCTTGACAATCTGCAGTTTCGTCTAACTCATTATTAGTAATAAAAATATCATTATAAAATGCTTGTACATCTGGTGGTATAATAATGAATTTGATTAATTTTGATACATCATCTTGTTTAGCTTTTTTTAGATTCTTAACGGAGTGATGAATGTATTGATTTTACAATGATGTGTGTTTTTTTTTTTTTTTTATTTTTTTTTTTTTTGTGTCTGACGACAACATTTGAAGCAGTAAAAATACTTCGATTTTTTACTTCAGCCCCTCTTTGAAAAGGAAATTGAATCTAGTTGGTACTTTGGGGGGGTCAAAAGTTAAAAACTTTCAATATTTTTTAAATGAGTAGGAAACAACCCTAAAAAAATGAGGGAAAAACGGGATTTTTTACGCAAAATCGAATTTTTTATTTTGCTATAACACAAAAACTAATCGATGTAAATACTTGAAATTTTCACCAAATGTTTATGTTAGCGTTCTCCATACACAGTTAAAGGTTCAAAGAATTTTGACTTTTTTTGAGCTATTTATAGACAATTGAAATTTTCAATTTTTCCAAGTATTTTTATTTAAATAACGATAAAAATTTTTTGGCCGACCAGAAAATCTTGAAAATTTAATACAAGGTTTCTTATAAGTTTTTCTTAAAGTGATAAAAAAAATCCGAAATCGTTAGTCACAATTTATTTTTATAAGTGCTTAAAGTTCGAATTTATACGAAATATGTCAAAATTGCGAAAATTTGCAAGTAATTTTGTGGTTGAAAAATCGTAAAAATTTTTAACTAAGTTTTGAAAATTTGGTACAAGGTTCTTCATACATTTTTCTTCAAATGTTTGTAAAAAAAACTCTACCGGACTTAGACAAAAAATTTTTAGGAGTGTTTGAAATTTAAATTTTTATATTAAATTAAATTGAATTCTTGTTTCTATTAACCAGAATTGTTTAATAAAAATAACTTAATTAAATATAATATTATAATGTAGATATAGCATTCTATATCATGGCACACGGGCATATTGTAACAATAATAATATTTAATACCTAGTTAATATTAAATACTAATAAAGTAATAGGTAAGTAATAACTAATATATAATACGATATGTGTAAAAAGTACAAAGCATAAATCACAAGTATACAATTCTCAAGAACAAGAATATAATATTATAAAACATTTTCGTCATAAATAACCTAATCAGTTATTTCTGTTTTTGGTTATGGGGTCATGTTTATTTAAAATGTTTATATTTAAAAAAAGCTAATATTGTCAATGGACAAAATAATTCTTGGTGGTTCACTTTTCGTTCTCGGTTATCGCAGTACGCAACTACACTTGTATAGTAATTTTTTGGGCTTAATAATATTTATGAATATTATTATTTCAAACCATATTACTGACTATTTAGTATTTATACATATAAAAAAAATAATAACTTAACTGAGTTAAAAAAAAAATTATATTTACTATTAACTTATCAAAAAATGTTCTATTAACTTAACTTAACTCAGTTAAAAATTATCATTAACTTTCCCAGGCTTGACCTAATCGTTCCAGCTGCCAGGTCTATCAGTTTAGGTTTGTTGTCATTTATCTTACTGTGTAGGCAGTGATTTCCTAGAATTGAGCTAAACTACTTTTAGATAAAGAGTATGATATTTTGTTTTTATATTAATATAGAAATTAATTTTTTGTGTAAGGTATAGGAAAGCCGTGCTAAACAGATCTCAAATATTCCAGAAATCTCAATACAAATTTATAACATTGCCAAATTTAAATATAATTGTCGTTACCTAATCGACTTTACTCTTTGAAATACCACTGCAGTTAATCGTGTGACAATAAATGATAACCAAATAAATTGTAATAATATAATAATATATTATATACTTTTTTTGAAATTATAGAAATACATATTTTTTAAAACTCAGTTAGTTATTTTAAAATAGAAATGTATTATGTATTATTTTTTATAAAAGTATCTAATAGTTCATTTTATCATTGATCATAATATGTTCTTGGTTAAAAATGATAGAGATATATCACAAAAAATGCTAATAATACCAATACCTGTAAACAATAGTCAGAGTTAATATAAAATAGCCTTTTTTATAATACTGTTTTAGTATCATTGGGAGTAACTTATATATTTAAAAACTATAATATAATGTCCTTATTTTAAAACACTGTAGCTGACCTTTTCTACGAATTGGAAAATTTAAAAATAAATTAAACAGATTTTGCATGGTTAAAATAAATTATATAAAATGAAAAATGTTTAAATATACAAAACAAAAAACAAAAAAAACAATAAGAATACAAATATAAAATAAATTATTCGTAATATTTTTCTTAACAGGTAATAATTTTGTTTCATCTGTTAGAGTTGATTTTAGGTTCGTGTTGTTGAATGACTTTTTATTTGCTGTTTTAAACTAAAAACAAAAATATAAAAATTAGTCAACATTACAAAGATGTACACATTTTTGTAGTTAATTAGAAATGCATTAATTATTTAAATATCATAGCTACAATATTTACTATATATATGGGTATAAAATCACAATTTAATTGTACCTATAGATATTTGAAGTTCAAAAAAAGATGAAGTTGGATTTATGTACTAAAATTAACAATTTTAGAGATTTAAAAGCAGTATGTAGATTAATATATTTTACTGTATACAAAGTACAAACTATTTTCATTGTTTAACTAATGGTAGGTAATATAAATAACTATACTAATAATATAAATATATAATAAAATGTTTACTTATTAGTCAAGAATACAGGCTGCAGACATACACGAAACGTATACCTTTCTACCCTCTTTATCATATACAATTATTTTTTATTTAATTTAAGTCTTGCCTAGAACTAAATTTTAAAATTCTAATAACACGCTTTATATTTTGTTATATACTGATGCAAATTTAAAATATAAATAAATCCAAAACTTTAAAACATTAATTGTTATTTAGGTTATTGTAAAGAATTTTTAGAAACTGTTCAATTGTTAATGAATACCTAGTACTATCCAGTACTATAAAACTATTGATTATTTAGTTGTTTTTATAAATAATTTATAGGATAATTATATACTTGCTTTCTATAGTCATACATTTAATATTCAAGTTAAATTCAATCATTTGAAAATTGTGAACACAGAGAGTCAAGACATAATAATTAATGCAATGCAAATTAGTCAACTTGGATTACACTATATTTTTTAAATATTTATGCCCACCTACTGTATATTTTACAATTTGTTTATTCACTAGTTTATTAATTTGTGTAATTTAACTACTACTCATATGTTATATGTATTTACTCGAGTATTTACTTATTGTTGCGCTTCTTACTTATATTTTTGTTAATAGCTATGTAGTGTATGACATTTAAAAATATATAATATATAATAACTAATCCTTGAATCTATATAAAAATAGTCCATACCAATTTAAATTTAGAAAGTTCAATAAAATTAAAAAAATAATAATACTTGTATGAATCATTTATTTTTATAAACAATATATTATTATTAGTAACGTTATTTAAAGTATATAATTTTTTAAAGGGATCGAAGAAATCAAAAACAACTGTTTGATAATTGTAAAAAATAATAAACTTAAATATGGGTATTTTAATAACAGTATTTAATACTGAACAGTTTAAAAATTAAACATTATTGAGAAAATAAAAATAACTTTTTCACCATCCTGTACACATTTGTACACTTGTGATCAATTAAAAGGTTACCAATGTCATCATATTTTTCTTATAATAAAAATTATTTTATTTGTATATAAATTAAGTATAACTATTTTATATTAACACTTAAGTCACAATGTTGGATAACTAATCATGGCGTAAGTTTTTTCTAATAATTTAAGTGTTACTATAAAATATGGTTATAGTCAATGGTCATATTAATTTACTTCAGGGCCTGACTGGGAGGGTACCGGCCTACTATTCTAGGAAAGCAAGTGGCCCACAATGTATTATTTCTGGAATTTTTAAATGTATTTGTTTTACGAAATTGATATTTGGTAGGATTTAAAGAGGTTAGAGCCTAGAGGGAGGCACTTTCTTATAAACTTTATATTCAATAACCATGATTAATTATGTGATGTCATCCATAATCCATGTCCCATGATACTAGACAAAATAAATATTATGCACGCCTTTCTCACGCTGATAGTATATAATATGCATTAAGCACGGTAAATACTAGATTTACTGCCAAAAAGTCGATTCAGACTAGATTTCAGTATAATATAATTTATAATACCTATACATAGGTAAAATAATCGTGCATTGAGAACATTTAAAAAATATAATTAGGTACCAAGGTGCTATACAAACAGATAATCTGGTCACTATTCTGTAATCTCAGTAAAGATTTTTTTTCTTTCATCGCTGGGGCCTACTGTGCTGTAGCACAGTAGCACAGCAGGCCAGTCCGGCCCTGATTTACTTTAAATAACCATAATATATACTCCTATTAATTACTAAAGTAAAATTAAATAAATTAAATATTTTATTCTCACATATAATTAATTAATAGTTTATGATTAATTAATTATATCCTGTTAATGAATTTGATTCTTATAAGTTTAAACAAATTAAAAAATGTTTTAGACTATTATGTAAAAATAATACATTACATATAATTTAATTAGTCTGTTGAATTTCATCAATGATCTAAGAATTATTTCTAAGTAATTAAAGTACTAAAGTATCTGTAGCAATTAATTTTAATATGTCCAATTTGTCAAAAATTGAACTATAATAGTAACATTAAAAGCTAAAATAGGCCTACATTTGTTATGTTACACACTTTTAAGACAGGCATACATGTTAATAAGATGTCCTCTTAAATGAGTATAAACACATTTTATTAACATATAATATATAGCTTTTAGACAAATGCATACCAAAATTATGCCTATATATACATATGTATATACTTATATGAGTTTCTTAAACTTGACTTAATACCATATTATTATGTTAAAACATTTTAAAAATAATTATAAATGTTACCTATCTTCATATAAGGCAGTTAGGTTGAAACATATTAAATTAAAAATAAATAAATAAATAAATAAAAAGAGTATAAATAACAACACATACTTTCTTTGAAATAATGTAATTAATAGCTTTTTCAGATTCGGCCGCATTTCGTTTCATTTCATACAAATCAGCCACTTTTATAAAGCACTTTTCGCATATCTTTTTTGGTTTACTATCATTTGAGCTTATCTAAAAACAATTGAAAATATCGTTTTAATTTAAATGTTCTGCCATATCTTATCTATAATAAAGGTACTTACTTCAATCCCTAACAGGTCTTTCAAATGTTGTTTCAATGGTAAATCTCTAATAGCAGATGTTAAAATGTGTACGAAAGTCAAGTGTGTGTTCGACTTTGGCTCCAGAAGACAAATCCTGCAGAAGTCGAAATTCTTACGGTGCAAATGCATCTTAATCATGGTGTTTTTTTTCAAGCAGTATAAAATCACTAGCGAAATACTAAAACAAACGCGTGTCGGGTGGCAGCAGTCAATGTGGTACGTGCTACGAACGGTGGGCAAAGAATGGCGATTGACAATGGTTGACGGTCTCGAGATGCACATGGATATCATAATATTATGTTATTAGGTTCACAAAACGAAAACTGGTCCGGCGTTAGCCATGGGTTCTTAAACTGCACCACACCGCCGTAATGTTTACACAATTATAGGCGCACCGCTCACGGCAATTAGTTTTACATGTATAACGATGACCATTGATTGGAAATTGCCCCTAGAGTAACGCCGGTTACCGGTCACTAAAATTATTAATTTTCTATAGAATCGGCTGACCGCCACGTTCCATATTTATTGAAGTGATTATCAAACAAAACAATAGCGCCAAAATGTGCCGCGACGCGACGCAGCCGTTCCGGACCGCAACAGATGGTGACAATAGAACGAGAATCAACGTCTACACGGTGGGTGGGGTTCTTGGTATGGGGGCGGCTAGCCACCACTTTTCGTAGCGTTGTCAGGTCTGGAGAAATTTCCTGTTTCTGGGAGTTTTTGATGTATATTTTAATTTTGGAGAATATTCTAGGGAATTGAAACATTCTGAGGAAATTAGTGTTAGAACTGGAGATTTTTTTCATTTTTACCTCCCTGTTCAAACTACTGACTACCTATAGATAATAAAAATATTGATAAGATTCTATAAATAAATCATAATAGTTATTAAATTATATTACATACTATTTTTTGTTAATACGTATCACTCGTATAGATACAAAATTGATGCTCGTATACTACACAATTTTGTCTGAATTTATATTATTTTGTTTTTTAATTATAAAGTGGTAGTGGTTACAAGTTTTGACGTAATAGCTTTAGAATTCCGTCAAAACGAAAACGCAATGAGTGACAGTGAGAGCTTGTATGAAGGACAACCATCGAAAAAACCTAAAAAATCATATAAACATAATTTTTGTCTAAGATAGTTGAATTCTACGGAGTTCAAATCATGGTTGACGGTGCGCAAAAAAGGTGTCGCATTTTACCACTGCAAAGTTTGTAACGATGACAATTTTGGTGGAATTTCTGGGGTGTATAAGCATACTAAATCGGCTAAATCCCAAAAACATTTGAAAGTTATAACTTCTGTACAAAAATATTATGTTCTTCAACTATGCATACGCAAACGTAGAAAAACTGACTAAGGAAGCAGAAATCCGTTATAATAGAGTATAAACATATAAACATAGTCGTTATTGACCATTTCGACTAAATAAACATTACTTTATCACAAATAAAATAAAACAAAATTATAATGGTATTTAGTATTGACAACATTTTCATAATTTAATAACTCCATAGATCATCATATCACAAAATATTACATTATAGTACATACTGCATAGTGTAAACAAAAACAAAAACATAATAAAAATACAATGTGGAGGATCTGACCACACGTCACTCCTTGTATACGCTTCTGATTAAAAAGGCAATACGCCATCAAATATACACAATAACAAGATTATTATAATATGTTTGCAGTACAAATAACTAATAAGTAATAAGTTCAATAAAATTGTTTTTTATAATTTATAAATTAGAAACTAGAAAGATACATTCACTCTTTATAATATGTGATTTACATACTAATTAAAAAAATAGATTAATTTTTTTTAAACTTTTTTTCTATCTTTTAACTTATCAAGTTAAATTTATAATTTGTTAACTGTTAACTTAACCCATGTAAAGTACGAAATAAAAATTTGCCGCTTTGGGCAACGGGACCCAAAGCCCCTACCTAAATATTATGCCCCTGGTAATATGTAAGTCCTCTGTTGATTGCATTACTTCCACCTCGACTCTAACTCATTAATCGTATGACAATAAATGATAGCCAAATAAATTGTAATATAATACTATATTATTTACTTCTTTTGATTTTTTGAAATAACAGAAATAAATTTCTAAAACGGAGTTAATTATTTTAAAATAGAAATGTATCATGTATTATTTTTTTGATAAAAATATCTTATCGTTATTAGTTAATTTTGTCATTGACCAAACGGTCTTGGTTAATAACTATCCCAATAAAACATGTACGTAAAATGATAGCCAAGTTCAATTATATAATATGCTTTGGTTGTTGACTTCAACGACAAAAGAAGTGAGATCTAAATGGATGCCAAGTTCAATGGTCAGTTCTGAAATTTATTTATAACAACATAAAATATAATTTCTTCTTATCACTTAGGATAATGTTTTGAAGCCTAAGGTCTAACTTGGCTAGTTTCCATATTATACGAATTTTCATTATGTAGGTACCTACTAAAACAGTTATGGAAGAGCACTATGTTCGATAGCTAGTTTCTAACAGCAAGTCAAATTTTTAGAAGAATAAAAAAGAACTCCCAACTTTAGAACTTGCGAAGGCTATATAACATAATTCGTATATGAAAACTAGCCAAGTCAGACCTTAGGCTTCAAAATATTATCCTAAGTGATAAGAAGAAATTATAATTTATGTTGTTATAAATAAATTTCAGGACTGACCATTGAACTTACGTTCGTGAAGTTGGCCCCCCCCACATGAACCCACGGACTTCAAACCGGTATCAAAATTTTGCAATTTTTATGCAACTAATTGCATGTCTTGGGAAAAAATTTGCAATCCTTCGTGGAGCCCATAAAATCCAAAATACTTATGGGGAGGGGCAACTTCAAGTAAGCCCTTCCCTCACTTGATATCATGGTCCCTTAGACTTCGAATTAGAGTGGATTGATCTGTTTCAAAGAAAAATAATATGATTTTTCCATTATATACATTTTTTTATATTTACATATTTTTTATTAGGTACTGTGTTTATTTGCAGTGTATTTTTTATATTTGTCGATTTAAAAAAATATTTTTTTTTTATTTAGTATAGAGCTATAAAAAGAAAATTTAAAATACTTTGAATAATCAATTCAAATATATAAAACAATCCTGTTAAAAATACTAGCAATATCATACATTATATGGTTAAGTTGTGAAAATTTCCAAGTAAATAATATAATAAATTTTCATTAAACTATAAACATTTTTTTTAAATATTAAAATACATAATGATAAATAATATAATAATATTTTGTGAAAATTTAAAAAAGATCTGATAATTTCTAATAAAATAACCAAAATTAGAATTCAAATTTATTCAAATACTGGAGACATTCATAAATATACTCAATAAATGGTAAAATTTTGATATTTTTTCCGTTGTGCATAAAATATGTACGTTTTATAATATATTTTTTTAAATACCTTAAGTTAGTCTATCAGACTTCAAATTGGTATGAATTATTTTTACATATTATGAGCACTGTTAATTCAGCTAAATAAATTGCACGAATATGTATAATTAAAATTATACATTTTTTTTTATATTTACATATTTTTTATTAAGTATTAGTACTTACCTACCTTTACCTATAATATATAACTGCAGCAAATTTACTGAATATATTTTTTAATTTTTTACATCGAAATTTTGCAGTGTATTTCTTATATTTGTCGATTAAAAATTTTTTTTTTAATTTTGTATAGAGCTATAAATATAAAATCTAAAATAGTTTGAATAATAATCTATTCAAATATATGAAACAATCCTTTTAAAAATAATAAAAATACACACATAAGTTGTGAAAATTTCCAAGAAATAATATTATAATACATTTTCATGAAATTATAAACAATTTTTTTAAATATTAAAATAGGTACATAATGATAAATAATATAATAATATTTGGTGAAAATATAAAGAATAATATTGTATATTATTATAGTTGTAAGCTACTACATAACATTATGTTCAAATAAAAATAATTTTTAATGTTTGAAATATTTCTTTATTTACTGTTGTAAAATACAAAACTTGTGTATATACTTTATACATAAGTACTTTGTACATAATAATCATAATATAAAACCAAAATCAAATAAAAATAAACTTAAAATAAAAATAATCGTAACCGATGCACCTTTATGTTTTATTTAAAACTTATTGTATACTAAACAATGCGGGTTCGCCTTTTTATCTCCCGTTGAAGAAAATCTTTTGATTTTTTTTTGTAGATCATTGTGTGTTTCCCAGGTACCGTCACTTCTACGGATGTATGAAATATAATGACCCATTCCATACGCCACAACACCATAAAACATATATCTATAACAAAATTGTAACTCATAAATATTAAATAATTAATATTTTTTTCAAAATAAACATGCATTGAAAAGTAATTCTATCAATTTATTAAAATATAAATTAATTACCTTGAATTTTCAATAACCAATTCCAATGGAAATTCACGAAGTGGAATTTGTTGATTATCAGTATTTACTTTCCTTAGTCAGTACAGTTCCGATTTCATTCGTGTGTGCTCATTTCGTGAATTTTTTGAATTTTGTGAATTTTATTTGTGCAACAATCAACATGACATCTACTATTGGCAACCTATAAAGGCACATTATTAGAGATGAAGTGACATGTGTTCAATATTTAAAAGACCGAGGGTTATTACTGGCCAATAATCCGATGACATGTATAAAGGTAAAATATGGTGTTATATGTAATGGCCAACTTGTGGAATATTTAGTTAAAAACGAAATTCTGATGGTACCATGAAAAAAGTTGTAACATTACGATGTACAAAACGGGGTTGACTTATCAATCGATTCGTAAAGATAATAAGTTTTTTACCTACACGGATCTTAACGGTCATTGTAATAGTCAGCTATCACTATGTGAAATAATTGATATAGTTTGATTTTGGGTTAATTTAGTTCCAGTAAATCAAGCTGTAAATTGGACTAGCAGGAGCAAAAACACCATCATTGATTGGTATAATCTTGGCAGAGATATACCAGTAAATTGTTTTTCAAAAAGAGAGAAAATGGGTGGTCATGGTTGTACTGTCCAAATTGACGAATCCCTTTTTCAAGGTAAAAGGAAGTATAACCGTGGTCGATTACAATGTGGGGACCATCAGCCATTTAGACAAATAAATAGTTCCAACAACGAAGATTCTGACGAAAATGAAATAGTATACACAAATAAAAATTACGGGAATCGTATAGTAGGCCCATGGGTATTTGGTATTTGTTGGAAACGGCCAGACTTATTATTAGAACAGCGATTTTTCATAGTAGAAATACGGGACCGAGAAACTCTTTTACAAATTATTAAGAATGAAATAAAAACGGGAACGACAATTTAATATTTATAGTGACCAATGGAGAGCTTACTCAACATTAAATCAACATGGATATATTCATCAAACAGTTAACCATTCAGAATTTTTTATTGACCCGGAAACAGGAGCACACACTCAACAAATTGAAGGCTTATGGAGAATTATAAAATCCAAATATAATATTAAAAAGAACGGGGCGTCTCCTTTACTAGATAGACAACTCCAAGAAGAGTGGTGGAGATCGTGTCAAAATCCAAAAACCATTTTTGATAACTTTTTGGCCGATATGAAAAATACGTTTGATAACAATATGGACTGAACCAATACAGTTATAGACGACACTGAAAAGTGGAAAAAAAAAGGTAATTTAAAATTATTTGTATTTTACATTTATGACGTAGGTCGCGTATTGGACCTTAAATCAGTGTGTAGGTCGCATATTGGACCGTAAATCAGCGTATAGGTCGCATATTGGACTGTTATCGACTTATCGTTGAATCTGGTACTTCATAATATGTAAAATGGTAGGACGGGCACAATGGTGTTTCACTGGCCCACAACTGTTCTGCAAGTTACAATCGCGGATAGTACAATTTCAATTATTATTTATTTATCCATACTTTCAAAACACATTTGCCATTACTGCTACCTATAATTTTTTGACTAACACCTGTAACGTCGAATCTATATGTCCGCTGTAATTGTGAGAATGTCTGAGAAAGTCGATTCCAAATAGACTTAACGATAAATTTAAATCTGTTTTTAGGATTCTTATTGCTTTTTAGAAAAATTGGTATGATTGGCAAAGGATTCGTCTAAAATTCTATGTCGCACGTGCGTTAGACAAAAACAGAAAATCACAGTATCGAATGATTTTGATAAAAATTGAATTACTTATATTCTGGCTTATGGGCACAAAAAAGATATGTTAATAATAATCATCAGGTATAAAATAAAATCAACACATATTTCTTAATGCTATATTGTACTTTACTTTATTTATAATCAAAGCTAGGATGCCATTTCAAAACAACTATTAATTATAATAACACTAAAATAATTAAAACTTATATTTTAATACGTTTAAATATCTAACAATATTATATTATTGTTAACAATATTTTATTTGTAAATATATTTTAGGAATAAAAAGTGCATATACTTACAATATATCTGGACAACTGGCACACAATATTAAAATTAAATAATTTTATATACTTCCACGGTCATACTATAATCGAGACTGGGAATGTAACTACATAATTTAAAAATACATAATCAAATAGAAACAAAATATAATTACAAATTAAAATTATGTCAATAGAGTCCTATAAGTAAGAAATATATATTTACAAAATATAATTAGGAATCGTTTTTAGTGTTTATAAAGTAATACTAGGTATATCAATCTCTTTATTCAAGATAAATAAGTGCAATCTTTAAAATATTTAATATTTTAATAAAGGTCTTTAGGTTATGTCAAAATATACTAAAAAAAATCACTAAAATTTAAATAAATATTGTATAATTAAAATAAATCATATTTTAATAAGAACTACACAATAAAAAAAAATCCGTACTATTATTAATTGAAAATGTTATTTATAAACACTAGATAATTGGTTATCAATCTACTTTTATCAGTTTTTTCACACAGTAAAAAATGCATTAAAATAGGTCATGTATATAATAAAACACAAATCAGCGATGTTGAATTGACTATTAGTTTTGTTAACAATTAGTTGGTACATTTGTTTGCTTATATTATATTCATAAATAATTCGAATAAAAAACAATTTAAAATCAATTATAAAATAACTTAAGCCACAATATATGAATATATACATGCTAATTTGTTAATCACTAATGACTTAGTTTAAGTATTTTACATTAACTTTTTGCAAAATACAAAATTGAAATAAAAGTATATTACATAGAAACAAATCAATAACTATAGTAGTATAATAAAATGTATTGCCGTTTAAAACTGGATACTTATTTCAAAAGTTCAAATAATTTTAATCTAGTACATCAATTATAGGCTTTAATAGAGAATTTTGTTCAATATATTACACTATACATCAATATTATGACATAAATGCTAAAAACATAAAAATCGGTACACAAATAATATAAAAGGAAATGTAAAAAGTTTGAGATAAAATTTTACACTTAAAATAAAATTACTTTTAACCACCTGAGTTTGTTGTTTCTTCATCATCTTCATCATCAAAACCAAAAAAATTTTCAACACCATCACCACATTCTTCTTTCACGTCTGATAAAGATACGGTTTTTAAAATTGTAAGGTCTTTTTGACTTGGCGCTATATGATAAATAATTTAATTTAAAAACTAAGATAAAAGAAAATTTTTATTTTAATTTATACTTACAAGAAGATTGGTCAACTTGCTGTAATGATACACTTGAGGCTGTCTGATCTTGACCATCAAGTTGAATCATTTCAAGCACAACATATTGCTGTCCGTCTTCACCTTTTACCGCTACAACTCCAGTTTCACTTGTTGGAATACTTGTGTCTTCCTCAGATTCATTCTCATTAGCTGAATCTGTATACTGCAAAAATTTATTAACATGAATTGTTTTTAAATTGTATCAATTTCATTTCACGGGATCATTAATTTATGACTTAAATAATATGTTAAAATTTAAACTAGAATATTAAATTCAGTTCTTGTTTATTATATAGTAGTTACCACTTATAGTGATCACATTTGTCTGGGAGTAAAATGAAAAAGTAAAATATACATACATACATCATTTAAAACTTAGGTTCTTTCAAAAAAGTCGGAAAAAACAACATTTTTATTATCCTTATATTTTTTTAAGTTTTTTACTTTTTTGAATGACAATGTAGTTTTAGTTTCATATTCCAAAGCAGAATATTTTTCAGAGTATTTTGATACATAAAAATTGAATTTAGGGTGAGTAGTTTATGAGTTATAAGTATTTAAAGTTTTAAAGTGGAGTGGTACGGGGTAACCCCGCAAAATGTTTGTCCACTACTCTGCTTGTCTTAACTTTAAATACGTATAACTCATAAACTGCAAGGTACAAGTATTGAATCTGATGGCAGTATGGCACGATTCCTTCATGTCATTTTTATTTATTGTTACTTTAATTTTTAAATTTATAATTGTATAATATTTTCTTTTGTTTAATTCACTATTAAAAAAATAAATGTGATTACTAATTTTTGTAATAATTAATAATTATGCTTGCTATGTAATATTTGTGATATAGGATATTAATTATATTTTAATATCAGTCTAGGGTTTTTACTAAAAATAATGTCAACCCATTCCTAATTAATGTCTTAATATGAGATATCATATGCACACAATTAAAACTGAATATAATCTTACATAGACAATTTTAAATGATATTCAATAGACCAAACACTACTTAACAAATAAGATTCCAAAATTAAGCAACAATTGAAAAATTAAAATCCATGGACAAAAAGAATATTATTGCAAAATCATCTAAACTAAAACATAAATTTCACATTAAAAATCATTCCAACTATTACCCCAATTATTTAATTATATCCATGTATAACCAAATTTAATTTAAATGTAACAGTAAAATGAACATCACATATCATTCATATAATAATACTAATTACTAATTAGTAAAACATAAACTGTTTCCAAATAAATTATCTTATTTTATTTTGTGTCAATTGGTATTTTAAACTTTTAAAGTGCTTTTAAATAAAAAGTTTAATAATAAATTTAAATAATAATACCTCTAATCTTTGTTTTATTGCTGTATTTCGATCATTTCCAGTTGATTCTTGCATATGAACTTCCATATGTCTTAATAAATTTCCTTTATGTGTAAATAATCGTTGACATGTATTACACTGATGAGTTTTAGCATGTGGTGGAGGTGGTATATATGCTGGATTATGATACAAATTATGATGGCGGCGTAATAATTGTTTTTGTCTGAATGACTATTCAAAAATTAAATAAATTATTTTAGTATAGATAATATTGTATTATGACATTATAAATATACATTGAAGTATTTTACCTGATCACATAGTTTACAATGGAATGGTTTTTCATTTGTATGTATTAACATATGAGTTTCAAGATGACGCTGAGAAATGGAAGCATAGGGACACAGTTCACATTTATAACATTTTTCCCCTTCGTGTGATTTACAGTGAACCTATAGTAAATGTTTATTAGATAATATATTAATGGAAAAATGTATACTACAATACCTTGTACTGGTAACGATCAGGAAATGCATCACCACATCGTTTGCACTTAATAGGTTTATCAGAAGTATGAAGCTTTTGTACATGTATACGTAAATCAGTTTTACGCCCACAAGTAGTAGGACAGTGGTCACATTTAAATACAGGCTTTTCACCTAGAACCATAATTTAATAATTTCTGTGCTATATAATATTAATAATTTCAAAAATAAAATTTACCACTATGGATTAATCTGTGTGCTTTTAAACTGTTGGATTGGGTAAACCTAGAAAAGCAGATATCACATTCATATGGCTTCTCACCAGTGTGCTTTAATTTAAATGTATCTGGACTTGCATAAGTACAATGTGGATACTAAAAAAATTAATATTAATATTAGCATTAATAAACAAAGGAATAGGTATAATATTTAATAGTAAATACTTGGTATGGTCTTTCACCAGTGTGACATCTCATATGATTTCTCATTTTGCTAAGTTCTACACTAGCATAATCACATATTGTACATTTATGTGGTTTTTCCTGAGTATGTTTATACCGAACATGTCTACTAAGTTCTCCTATAATATAAATAAACATAAATATTTTATAAGAAAAAAATCTATTTTAAATATAATATAATAAAAAATACTTGAAGGACTACCTAATACATTTGCATACCTGATGTAGTAAAAGCACTTGGACAACTTTGACATTGATATGGTTTTGTTCCAGTATGAGTATTCACATGATTTTGCAAAGAAGTTAGAGTTTTGAAATCACGTTCACAAACAGTACATTTATGTGGACGTTCTTTAGAATGAGACTTCATATGACGAGACAATAAATACCTGAATGAAAATTTTTTAAATTTTATGAAGTCAATACATAATAGAAAAACTAAATTGTATGTTCAAAATAAATAATAATTAATAATTATATTAAAAAAATAACAATAAATTAAGACATTTTGAAACATTAAGAACTAATAAAAGGAAATATAAATTACCTTTTTCCAGTAGTGTAATTGCAATAATTACACATATTATGTGCTTGAGTTACTGTTTGTGACTTTTTAGGTACTAATTTAACTATTTTAGATTTGTCATCTTCTTCACCTGAATCCTAAATAAATATTACATTACTGCCATTAATAATAATAGTTAAATAAAAATGTTTTATTTTTCTTTGTATAGTTACTTCTATTTCCTGTTTTTTTGGTATTGTTGGATCTTCTGCATCATTAAAATCATATACATTACTAACATTAGGATTATCTGGATCATGTTCTTCTTGTGACATCTCCATAACATTTGGAGTTTCATCATTTTTGTCATTTTGTTTGACTACATAAAGTACATAATTGTTGGCTTCAGCATCAGCTTGAACTAGAGTTACTGTTTGATACCCACTACCATCTGCTAAAGCAACAATCTAAAATTTCAAACATTTTACTACCTATATTAGGTATTCAATATTTATTATTTTAATTTACTTGAGGGATATCTTTTTTAATTTTATCTTGTACATTAGGCAGAACAATTTGAGTAACATTATCCATATTATTTTCATTTGTCTCAGCCATCATTTGTGCATCTTGTTCTGAAAGTCCTAAAATAAAAATTTATTTTAAAAATGTGACATTTTAAAATTGAATGAATTTAATTATAATTTACCTCCAACCATAACCATCTGGCCATCTCCTGTAGTTGTTTGATAATAATATTGGAAATTTTGATCAATAAAATATGCATGTTCTACTGAGTCCCCATCTAAATTCATTATTTTTATGAAAATATAAAATAAACTAATAATTAAATATAATACTTACCAGTTTGTACTTGTGTTACTTCATTTCCTTCAATTTCTTTATTAAATGAATCCAAATAATTTTGTATATCAGTTATATTTTCAGTGCCAGAGGTTGAAGCCTCCAACTTTATGTGAGCCGCATCAATAGTCATAGTATTTGCAGATGATCCACCATCTAATACTAATAAACAAATAAAAAATGACCATGTTAAAGCCATTAAAGGTGGTAAATGGATCATCTATTCATGTATAATATTTTATAAGTTTAAAAATAAAATGAAAATATAATTAAAATTTGAACATGGTTTAATATCTCACATGAAAAACTGGTTTTTCGTGTATGCTCATAGGTATACAAGTTGGATATTTATTGATATAGTTTATTAATAAGTACAATATGTTTCAACAAAAATGGCATAGATACAATTAAAACATACCATGAAACAGAATCAGTTAATAAAACAGTTAATACAGGATTTCAAACTTTTATTTGACTAGTATAAATATTACAAGGTTTCATTTAACATAACACTCATTAATTCATTAAAAGAATCACCTGATATAAATTATAAGCTAAGCCTAGAATCAATAAAAATCTAGAATTTGAATTTGAATTTTTAAAATTAAATCGAAAAAAATTTGTTGGTTTTTGAATTTTTACCACAATACAACATATTATAACACATTTATATGAACTATGTTTGTATAGCATAACACACAAGTCCATAATTTAAAGCTATTATAATTCCTTTTCAGTTCATGGTATAAATTAACATGGTTTTTTTTAACTAATAGTACCTAGTTTTAAAATCCTTTTTAACAAATATAAGATTTGTAATAAACATAATAAAGAGTCAATATAAATTAAATTACCAATAGTTGTTCCTTCGTTTTCAGACATGGTTGAAGTCTTGTTAATTAAATGCCTATAACCAAACATTAAATTTATTTTTTTGGATCAAAATATTTAATTACTAAAATGTACATAATATACTTAACACTGCTAACACCAATTATTTATATAAATAGTAAATGTTTGGAACCCAGAACACAAATCGAAGTTGGTTACCAAGATTCAATTAGACCATTGTATTCACTGATTACTTTATAAGAATAAGATATCAGTTTTGATCATAAACAACTGTTTACATTTCAATAGTAAAATAACGAGGTTTACATTAGCAATAATCCAATAGCAATAGATAAGAGGCACAGTGTATCCCAAACCCTTAACATTTACGAATTCAAAAATACCATAATAAAATAATTGTATACGATAATTGCTATCCGATTCAGTGCTACCACAAAAGCGAGTCGAAAACGAAAATAGCAAAACATTCAACGCTAAGTTATTATTTTAATTAAATAATTAATTAATTAATTAAAATTCATCAAACATTATAAAACATAGAGTTATTGTACCATACAATATAAAATATACTAAAGTTTAATATCATAAAACATAATATAATATAATTAACTATAATATAATTTAATATATTATATTATTATTATATAATTAAATATAATATAATATAATATTGTTTTTATTTTGGTGAGGGACACTATCTATATTATATAAATTTTCCTATAAAGTGCCCGACCGTTAGTATTTGCTAGATCCACCCTTATTTATGTGACACTTAGACTACAGGTGCCTATATACACTTCGAAATTAAGTACCATCCAATCATACACTCGGTAGACAGCTCATAGGTTAAAACGAAAAAATGAAAAAAATACGAAACGCTTTTAAACCTACACGAATGGAAAGGGCAGGTGATGCTTAACAAAGTGTTAAAATATCTAAGGGAACACTTTGGCCAGTTTCGAGATATGACATCCTGTGATAATTTAGCAGCAATTTCATGTTTTTTTAATATCTGGTATTTTTATATGTTGAAGTTCCAATTCTTTGTGTCCATAATGTTCTTTATAAAAAGTGACTACACATTTACCTTCAAATGACTCAAATAGTATTATGTGGCTTGTACAATTTTGATTAATTTTTTTACTGCCCTGTGTTTTAATCATTCTTTTTAAGTTATCTCCTTCTTTATGAAAGCCTGTTCTGCAGCATTCATAATAATATCTTTGACCATCTTCACATTTTTTCTTGCCTGTATTTTGAATGTATTCAATACCATTTTTTAATTCATAATCTCTTTTCCAGGCTTGAAATTCTAAAATGTTAAAATAATAATATGCTAAGATGTAAGTACCATATTGTTTTCCATGTATTTAAAAATGGCTAACTTTCCTAAATGATATAATCAAACTTACCTAATACATTTGTAAATTCTATTATTTGTTTATTTATAGATAGTCCATGGACCTTATTCAAATGATCAATCAGCAATGTCTTCTTTGAGAAATTAATATCACAATCATTACACTAAGACAATTTTAACTTGATTTCACCTGATTGACATTTTAAACTTTTTTGATGTCTATTTAATGAAAACTTTGTTGAGAATCCAGTTTGAAAAATTTCACAATTGAAATTCATTTTATAAAAATTTAAAAGAGTTGATTTGGACTAGGACTGGTTAATTTTAAATGAGTCGGATATTTTTATTCCTATTCTATGATAGTCATGCCTTTTATGACAAAAAAACCCCTCTGAATGAAGATAAATTATTATTTATAAACTTATAAGTTATAACTATTATCTTAATAACACCTATGGAGATTACATTGTACAAATTTGAATTTACCGCTTTTATTATGTTATATAACTGATAACAAAATACCAGTTACCATACCCTGGTAGTTGCATTGTTTGACCACGCACATACGTACAATCATTACACCATTCCTGTGTTTAGACGCTTCTCACACGATGTCTCAATCGCAACTGGTCCAGAGACCTTCTTAACCTGTAAATACATTTATAGTACCCATAAAAATTTTTCTTTTTTTTCATTGTAAAAGGTGACTCGACTGCGAGCCTTCCTTCATGTTAATCAAAGCCTTTTTTTCTATATTATTTAATATGCCATATCATATTTACTTATTGTTTATAATGTACAGATTGTAAATTTTCAATAAACGCTATTTATAAAAAAAATAAAAAAAGGTACAATACTGAACTTCAAATAGTCATAAAAAATAATATGGTATAAATAATAGTAATATAAGGTTAAAAGAAACTAATGAAAATTCCAATATAATATTTTTAAATTGTAGATATAAATTTAATCGTTTGTGCTCAAACGTGCACAGTCACCGAAGAAACAGCTAGTTTATTTCTTCATTTGTCTTTTTTACACTTAGGAATGGAATTATTGAAGTATTTTATGAAAATGAGAGTACTTGTCATATACTGAAGGCTGTTGTTTGACGACTGTTCAATAAAATTATTAAAATTGTTAATCGTCTCCTACAAATGACCACGATTGTTGTTTGCCACAGATGATAAATATTATAATAATATTTTTTTTATAGAACTCTTTGTAGTTTAATAGAATTTATTATTATATTTCAGATGTCTTGCATACGACATTTTTGGTATCTTATTAATTTCATACGTAAAATCATAATAATTGTATATTATCCTGAATTTTTTTTTAAATTATAATTTTATAATGGTTTATATGGTTAAGTACCAGATTCAACGATAACAGTCCAATATGCGACCTACACGCTGATTTACGGTCCAATATGCGACCTACACACTGATTTAAGGTCCAATACGCGACCTACGTCATAAATGTAAAATACAAATAATTTTAAATTACCTTTTTTTTTCCACTTTTCAGTGTCGTCTATAACTGTATTGGTTCAGTCCATATTGTTATCAAACGTATTTTTCATATCGGCCAAAAAGTTATCAAAAATGGTTTTTGGATTTTGACACGATCTCCACCACTCTTCTTGGAGTTGTCTATCTAGTAAAGGAGACGCCCCGTTCTTTTTAATATTATATTTGGATTTTATAATTCTCCATAAGCCTTCAATTTGTTGAGTGTGTGCTCCTGTTTCCGGGTCAATAAAAAATTCTGAATGGTTAACTGTTTGATGAATATATCCATGTTGATTTAATGTTGAGTAAGCTCTCCATTGGTCACTATAAATATTAAATTGTCGTTCCCGTTTTTATTTCATTCTTAATAATTTGTAAAAGAGTTTCTCGGTCCCGTATTTCTACTATGAAAAATCGCTGTTCTAATAATAAGTCTGGCCGTTTCCAACAAATACCAAATACCCATGGGCCTACTATACGATTCCCGTAATTTTTATTTGTGTATACTATTTCATTTTCGTCAGAATCTTCGTTGTTGGAACTATTTATTTGTCTAAATGGCTGATGGTCCCCACATTGTAATCGACCACGGTTATACTTCCTTTTACCTTGAAAAAGGGATTCGTCAATTTGGACAGTACAACCATGACCACCCATTTTCTCTCTTTTTGAAAAACAATTTACTGGTATATCTCTGCCAAGATTATACCAATCAATGATGGTGTTTTTGCTCCTGCTAGTCCAATTTACAGCTTGATTTACTGGAACTAAATTAACCCAAAATCAAACTATATCAATTATTTCACATAGTGATAGCTGACTATTACAATGACCGTTAAGATCCGTGTAGGTAAAAAACTTATTATCTTTACGAATCGATTGATAAGTCAACCCCGTTTTGTACATCGTAATGTTACAACTTTTTTCATGGTACCATCAGAATTTCGTTTTTAACTAAATATTCCACAAGTTGGCCATTACATATAACACCATATTTTACCTTTATACATGTCATCGGATTATTGGCCAGTAATAACCCTCGGTCTTTTAAATATTGAACACATGTCACTTCATCTCTAATAATGTGCCTTTATAGGTTGCCAATAGTAGATGTCATGTTGATTGTTGCACAAATAAAATTCACAAAATTCAAAAAATTCACGAAATGAGCACACACGAATGAAATCGGAACTGTACTGACTAAGGAAAGTAAATACTGATAATCAACAAATTCCACTTCGTGAATTTCCATTGGAATTGGTTATTGAAAATTCAAGGTAATTAATTTATATTTTAATAAATTGATAGAATTACTTTTCAATGCATGTTTATTTTGAAAAAAATATTAATTATTTAATATTTATGAGTTACAATTTTGTTATAGATATATGTTTTATGGTGTTGTGGCGTATGGAATGGGTCATTATATTTCATACATCCGTAGAAGTGACGGTACCTGGGAAACACACAATGATCTACAAAAAAAAATCAAAAGATTTTCTTCAACGGGAGATAAAAAGGCGAACCCGCATTGTTTAGTATACAATAAGTTTTAAATAAAACATAAAGGTGCATCGGTTACGATTATTTTTATTTTAAGTTTATTTTTATTTGATTTTGGTTTTATATTATGATTATTATGTACAAAGTACTTATGTATAAAGTATATACACAAGTTTTGTATTTTACAACAGTAAATAAAGAAATATTTCAAACATTAAAAATTATTTTTATTTGAACATAATGTTATGTAGTAGCTTACAACTATAATAATATACAATATTATTCTTTATATTTTCACCAAATATTATTATATTATTTATCATTATGTACCTATTTTAATATTTAAAAAAATTGTTTATAATTTCATGAAAATGTATTATAATATTATTTCTTGGAAATTTTCACAACTTATGTGTGTATTTTTATTATTTTTAAAAGGATTGTTTCATATATTTGAATAGATTATTATTCAAACTATTTTAGATTTTATATTTATAGCTCTATACAAAATTAAAAAAAAAATTTTTAATCGACAAATATAAGAAATACACTGCAAAATTTCGATGTAAAAAATTAAAAAATATATTCAGTAAATTTGCTGCAGTTATATATTATAGGTAAAGGTAGGTAAGTACTAATACTTAATAAAAAATATGTAAATATAAAAAAAAATGTATAATTTTAATTATACATATTCGTGCAATTTATTTAGCTGAATTAACAGTGCTCATAATATGTAAAAATAATTCATACCAATTTGAAGTCTGATAGACTAACTTAAGGTATTTAAAAAAATATATTATAAAACGTACATATTTTATGCACAACGGAAAAAATATCAAAATTTTACCATTTATTGAGTATATTTATGAATGTCTCCAGTATTTGAATAAATTTGAATTCTAATTTTGGTTATTTTATTAGAAATTATCAGATCTTTTTTAAATTTTCACAAAATATTATTATATTATTTATCATTATGTATTTTAATATTTAAAAAAAATGTTTATAGTTTAATGAAAATTTATTATATTATTTACTTGGAAATTTTCACAACTTAACCATATAATGTATGATATTGCTAGTATTTTTAACAGGATTGTTTTATATATTTGAATTGATTATTCAAAGTATTTTAAATTTTCTTTTTATAGCTCTATACTAAATAAAAAAAAAATATTTTTTTAAATCGACAAATATAAAAAATACACTGCAAATAAACACAGTACCTAATAAAAAATATGTAAATATAAAAAAATGTATATAATGGAAAAATCATATTATTTTTCTTTGAAACAGATCAATCCACTCTAATTCGAAGTCTAAGGGACCATGACATCAAGTGAGGGAAGGGCTTACTTGAAGTTGCCCCTCCCCATAAGTATTTTGGATTTTATGGGCTCCACGAAGGATTGCAAATTTTTTCCCAAGACATGCAATTAGTTGCATAAAAATTGCAAAATTTTGATACCGGTTTGAAGTCCGTGGGGCCATGTAGGGGGAGCTGTGTAAAGTTGCCCCCCATAATTATTTTGGTTTTTACGGGCTCCACGAAGGATGCGATAAAATTATTATCATAATTTTATTGACTATAATTTCTACTAGTGGGTGGGTAAAACATTATTTGTAAGAATAATTATTCAATTATTTTAATTGTAATTTTTAAAAAAAATAATATTAATTACAATAATTACATACATAGATAGAAAAAAAAAGTATGTTGTTGCGCGCGGGTCGACAATATCGACACATATTCGGCTGTACGTATTTTTGGAGCGGTGATACGGGAAAGGTTAGCGGAACAATTTAAGTCAACACTACATTAAATTAGAGGCAATTAATTAATTAATTGAAAAATTAAACATAATAGATAAATAATTGCAAAATAATAATAATATCAATTGATTAAAAAATTTTAAATTAAAAATTTTTAAGTTTCTGATTTTTTCCTTTGTATTAAACTAACTATCTATATTCTATCTGTATGCCAAATTTGAACTTTCTAGGTCATTGATAAACAGTTGAACATATTGTTGGTTATAAAATATACTACCACATAGGATATATTGTTTTTGTCACGCCTGCACCGAAAGTTTGGTTTTCGACCACGGTTAAAGCGTTCGAAAGCGTCCTTTTTCCGTCCAGCGGGTGGTAAAGTGGAAATTCCCAAAAGTGCCGGGCGGAAAAGAGGAAATCCCCAAAAGTGCCGGTCGGAAAAGAGGAAATCCCCAAAAGTGCCGGTCGGAAAAGAGGAAATCTCCAAAAGTGCTGGCCGCCGGGCGTGTATCCCCTGCACAACCAGAAACTAAAATGTATACTTACCACGGTTCTTACAAAACATAAACTTTTGGTTACATCTTAAATGTATAGTATAACCTCCTTGCATGACGCATAAACATTTAAACATATTAAATTTGCACTGTTCCTAGATAAGTGCGTCGTTAGTAAGTTTGTAGAATAGTCTTTAATTGTTTCATAGATCTCTGCATAACCTTTTCCATGAACGCAGGGGCGTGACAAAAAATAGTATGTGTGGCTCGCGCGGGAAGGCCATTTCTGTCTTGGGCGAAATGCGGCACTCGCCTACGGCTCGTGCCGCACACAACGCCCGCGACTGAAATGGCTCAATTCCCGCCCTTGCCACACAATATACTATTTAATACGTACATACATTTACACAAATATATAATAAATATTAATATTTACATATATATATATTTTTTCATAAAAACAAAACGGTTATGCTACTGGTTTATCCACTTCCTCATTTGGTCGGGACCCACTACTCCTTCAAATGGTCTCTGAGTAATAAGACTTAATAAATGCATACTAAGGTCTTTTGAAAACAGTCCTTCTAATATTTGAATTTTTGTTTCTTGTAATCCTAAATCGAGTATTTAATACAAGTATACTTTCTCGTGAAAATATTCTAATACATTTTCACCTTTACGTTGAACGCGACGTGTCATCTCCTTCCAACGGTCTCCAACTAACACTTCACCGACGAAAGTTCGTTTGAACTGATTTTCGAAATCAATCCAACTCGTAATATTACGTTATAAAAACCAATATCCCGCAGGACCTCAGAGATTATTTCGACCGATTTGTAATTTAAAATTATCCGGCCATTGGTTTATATCGGCCACGCGATTTACTGTCTTCAACCAATCTAAAGCTTGACATCGGGTATTCAGACCGTCAAACACAGGAATTGATTTTTGAAAGTCGAGTGCAAACCGGTTTTGTTTGCTGTACTTTCAATAATTCCATTAGCATATTGTTCTGCATCATTAACGCCTCTAACATTTGTTTCGTGGTCGATTCGGTCTCGTTAGGCGTACGTAAATTTGTACTATTTTTTTCTTCGTCGTTCACAGAAGTTTCGTTCATTTCCGGCTCACCCGATCCTGTTGAACCCGTGTCACCTGACACCATATCATCCGATCCACCTTGGCTTGCAGTAGTCTTCGCTCTCGTCATCATTTTAATTGTATTTACGTATTACTGGACACTTTCGTACTTTCAACTGATTAAATTTGTCTTCTTTCATTTTGTTCACTACGATTTATACCATATAAATATTTTATAAATAATTAAATTAAATTTTGATGAATAAAAGAACTTTATTTTTAAGGGGATCGCATTACAAAAAAATAAAAATGGTGGTCGCAATCGAAAAAAGGTTGAAAACCACTGGACTAGAGGACACAAGGTTCAAGAATATTTTTTACATTCTGTGTCTGACCACGTTAGTATGTGTGACTCATGAGAACAAATCAAATTTCATTTCCACTTAGTTATGTAAATTAAAAACATGTTTCACAATTGTATTGAGGTATAATAAGTAAAATAACCTATTGTTCATTTTATTTTATTTGAAATATGAACGGGCAAATTATCATATTAAAAAAAAAAGATTCTCAGGGAAATATTTTTTTTGTTAACGTCTAATTTATATAAATACTGCTATGCACATTTTGAGTTTTTTTACTACCTACACCTTTAAGTGTTTCTATAGAAAATAAAAACCAATATTGCTGTAAAAAGAAATGTAGCTGCTTACATCGTATCCACTAAAATAAGTACCCTTATGGGTAATATTACTGGTAATTTAATTTTTATACTACACAGCTAACATTTTGAAACCAATGTTATGTTTACGATAGTTCAATTTGACAGTTCATTTCAAAATAGGAATTCATATACATGAATTGAAAAAATAAAATTGTACGTAGTTTTATTACCGCCAAGGATGATTAAAAAAAAGAAAAATAATCGTTGTTATTATTTTATCGTACGGGGCCGTAGGCGAAAAATAGAAAACACACTTAAAAAAATATAGTAAACAATAAGTAGACGGGTACCACACACGTATTGACTTCCATTGCCGAGTTTAAAATCTTGAAGACTATTTTCAAAAATAAAAATAAATGTTGTCATGCGAGCACCTACATCTTACAATATATTTTAAATCTTTTTATTTGCATCGTACAGTTTTTAAAACTTGCAACTATACCAGTTTTACTGAAGGCAGGGACGTCAAATATCATGTACAATCCCGTGAGACGAAGAATCGATCGGGCGCACTCACGATTTATATTATTTATTATAGATAAAGACAGACGTTCCTATGCGGTCGGTATAGTATTGGTTTATGACGATAAAACGATAAATGCGCATTATAATTTTATAATGACTTTTATAAAGACTCTAAATTATCGGGGACGATTATATGCCTTTAAATCAATTGCTTATATTATATTATAATTTGGCAATATTACCTCTGCTTCGATCCTTGTAACGACTTGCCTGTTGAAACCGTAATTCGTATCCAAGATATAATATGAGATGACCGATTTGTATTTTAAAATAATAAGACATTTTTCTTCAATTCACTACGGTTAATTTTATTTAACTTTTTACTTTTTTAACACAATTTAATATACGTATTTTAATTTATTACAAACGTTTATAACTAACTTAGGTATGTCTTATTGCATAAACGATCTGCGTAGTCTTTTACACTCGCCTTTATAATATAATGTTGCGTGTGTGTATGTGTGTGTGTGTATGTGTGTGTGTGTGTATGTGTGTGTGTGTGTGTGTGTGTGTGTGTGTGTGTGTGTGTGTGTGTGTGTGTGTGTGTGTGTGTGTGTGTGTGTGTGTGTGTGTGTGTACATGTGTGTGTAATTTTTTATCGTTATATTTTACGTTATATTTATCTGTAACTTATTTTTATCATTAATGGCTAACAATTGTTATAATTTTTTAATACACATTTTAAATTTAAAAAGGATATTATATTATAAAATAGATTTAAATTAAAATTGTGTATAGTAGTATATATTATACCACGTGTTGCGATTACAATTGTATTTTTGTTTTTCAGACGATATGCGATATAATAAACAATCGAAAACAATAAAAATGCGTTTAGCTGCAGTGGCAGACAAAAACGGCACAGTGTTTGCAAAAATATTTAAATCATACTTAAAATCTTCCGAGAATCATATGTACAGTAGGTGGTAAGTGTGGAAGTAAGCCGTTTAAGTATATTTTGGCGGCTTACGTTCTGCGAGGTTGTTATATAATATATAGTATTAAATCGTCTATTCTCTCATAAAAATTATACGACCTTATTTTGTTCAACACGATCCTGACAGAAATGAGCGTATAATGTTGTTATAGGAAAGCTGCTGACGTTACAATTTTTTTACGCCTAAAACTTGCTTGTTGATTTATCGTTTATTACGCCATAGGTATACACTATACATATTTCAAACGTTTTGAAACTTAATCGGTATCAAAATTATTAAGGATGACATGAATATTATTATAATGCTATATCACACAAGACCATATAAATATTATTATTGAATGGCAATAAAATGCTAGTTTAATAGTTTGACGACCCTGCTCAAAGTTTTAGCACATAAAAACTATGGTGGTAGATTTACGTGGATCCAAGTGATTATTCTTCTTCATCCGATAAAAAAAAAATTAAATTAAATTATCATGTACAAAGTATAATTATAATTAGTATTATGTGTATAATTATTATATGTTCTTTTTTTTGGTTATCAATAAAATAATATCTTGTGTAAAAAATGATTCTAAGCGATACCTATTCTGTTGAAAATTTAAAATTATATGCAAAGAAAAAACAGAGCTTTTTGTAAGATAATTTATGTATTCAAAATGCAATAACAATTGTATGTTGTAAATTGTAATTATCAACGATCGGTGTGAGTGTCAAGTCTTAACCTACTGTAGATGTTTTTCATATAAAAGAAAAATAACGATTGAAAAATATTTCGTGAAAAAACTTGATATGTTGATAGTGTATCGTTATTTGGATCGTTGTCTTAAGGTTTTTCAGCGATTAATTGCCATGCATAATATTTGAAAATGTAAGAAAATAAAAAAAAAATAATTTAAAATTATAGTGTAGCACAGAATATATTATATAATATCGTGCATTTCTTATTTTTATCAGAATATAATAGACTTGTTTTGAACATTTCGACATTCGTTTTTCCAGTTCTCCATTAAAAAAAAAAAATAACTATCAAAACAGTCAAAACACCTACTATATTTTTTAAGTCAATAGACACTTGGAAACTTTTTCGAGCACTTCTGTTCTACAGAAAAACAATTCAGTAATGTACTGTATGTGTAGTATTACCTATTAATTCGTTTTAAATTTAACTATTTAAATGATGAAATATTTTATGATTTAGGACAAATGGACGTAACTGTTTAGACGTTGGGACAATTGGATGTCAAAAAAAATATATATAAATCAGTAAATAAAATTAATAAGCCATTTATATTTATATTAATAAGTCAAAAATTAATATAAAATATTTAAATATAGGTACCTACAAATTATTCATTACATAAAATATTAAAATTAAAAATATATCTAAAACAAATGTTTTGTTATAATAGGTACGCCGCAACAATTAAAATGCAATATCAAAAAAGGTTATTTATATTAGTACGTAAAAATGTATATAAAAAAAATTATTTATTTTTTAAAATATCTAAAAAGTTAATGAATCTTAAACATAGTTATTCTTATGTAATAATATTAAAAAATGATCAACATTTTATTTTAATGCATAGAAATATTTTGAGCGATTCTGCGTAAAAATGATATTTTAGTTCTTGTGTCATACCTTTTAACAATTTTTAGGTTAGATTAATATATTTTGATGATGATCTATTATAATATTATTTCTTATTTATATATATATATATATTTTTACGTCCAAACGGCTACCCCTATTCGAATATTTTATATCTGATATAATTTGGTGGCTTTCCATTAACAGGGGCAAAGTGACATTTTTCAAGGTTTTAAAATTTAAAACTTTTCAAATTTTTCTTGAAAATTATGTTTATAATACAAATTTTTATATGGACCAGTATATTTTATAGCCATCTAATTTTAAAATAGTTATAATTTCTATTGAATGTGTGTTATAAACAGTTTGTATCCATCATGTCATTATCCTCAGGATGTATAATGCAGTAGTTTCCTCTTGCTTTCTGCATCGCAGTTGGTGAGCCAGTACTTAAGCTATCCTCAAGCTGCCTTCACCAAATCCTTCCATTGCCGTTAGATCCGTTGCGGAAATCGCCACTGGTCGGTAGTAGCGGTTACTGCTGCCCTCCGCTACCTCCTTTTGATCGCCTTTTACGATGAGCAGGAGTTACTGTTGGCCTATTCTGTGCCACTAGGGCGCCCCCGACCAACAGGGGTAAAACAGTTTGTATAAAATAATTTTATTTTTTGTATCTTGTATCTCAACTTGTTAATAATAATATATTATATTGTTGCAGTTGCAGGTTACTTATTCTCTACTAGTTACTGACATACTAAATGAAAAATGGGGTATAGTCGACTTAAGATTTAAACCTAAAATTGATTTTAGAACTTTATATAATAATAAATCAAACCATAAGAGATAACTATTTATTTTCAAAAAAACAATATTTTTATTAATATTTACAAGGTATCTGGCACAAAATATCTACTATTTAAATATTTAAGAATTGTTAAAGTGTACATGATATCAGTAATATGTTTTTAGTAGGTAGCTTCGGGTAAATGCAAGGATATAAATATAAGTATTATTGTTACGTGGTCTGAATATAGTAAAAAATACACCTCCCTTTAAAAAATCAGAGTATGCAACTAGAGCTAAGATATACTTGATCTCAATCCATGTTATTATTTTTAAGTAGCTAAATATTTAGACAATTATATGAATTACTTTTAAAAACAATAATATAAAAATTTGTTTATAATTTCAAGTATTCAAAATTTGTTTTATATATATTACAAGAATACCAGAAAATGTTTTGATGAGGAATTTTTATTTTATGCGTGAATATCCAATTTAATCAATATTTAGACTAGAAGAAAATATTTTCATGAGAATTTTGAATATCTATAAATAGTTCAAACAGTGTCAATATATTATATTATTTTAAAAATATATAGAAAATGCTAATATAAATAATATTTTCTGAAAATTTCAAATATCTAAGACCATTTGTTTCGGATTTGCGTAAAAATTTTTGTTTATCATTTTTTTTTCTATTTTTCCCGATTAATAAGAATTTATTTTTAATTCCTTATAGTACCAATAAGATCCAATTTGTTACCAAAAACTAGTCAATATTTCCACCGCTAGCTGAAAATTGAAGCATTTTTATTCTCACAATACCAAACACAAAAAACAAAAACATATACACATCATTGTAAAGTCAATTAATTCATTGTTTTACTCAGCATCTAAAAATATTCAATTGTATCTATAATATTATAATTCATGTTTCTACTTGTAAATAATTTTATTATATTATTATATTATTACTCTATCAGTACAGCGCATACTATATTCATAATATTACCGGTAGAGCGCATTTTACCGCATTCGAAATAATATCACTGGTAGAGTGCACACTACATGATTATTGCAATATTATTAAACAAAAAAATAATTTTTTGTTTTATTAATCAAATATTATCATTGGACAATTAATTCATTATTCAAGTTTTCGTTAAATGAACTTCTGGGAAAATTGTTTTTTAGAAAAACATTTTACTATAGTGGCGTAGCCAGGATTTTTTTTAGGGGGGGGGGGGGTAGTAATAGTTAAATAAAATAAATCTACAACCGTGTTGAAATAATAAAATAATTGAATGATAATGATTATTATCACCAGTGCAGTCGATAACGTGAATACGGCATAACAGAATACATTTCACCACGAATAAATGATTGTATTTCTATATTATAAACATTATATTTTTGATAAAAATACGGCCGAAGGGGGGGGGGTCAACACCCAAACCCCCCCTGGCTACGCCACTGTTTTGGTATTACTTATATGCTATGTAATTTATAAAAAAAAATTTAAGTGACTTTTGAAAAATAATTTACTTCTTAACTTAAAAAGCGGTTTTTTTTTTTTGTAAAACGATATATTGTTCGCAATAGAATAGTTATATCACGTCTATAATACAGGTCATGTAGTACTTACTACTTAGTAAACGAGTTGTAAATAACTAAATTCCAGTATTTAACCGTCGTGTGTAAATTATTATGATTCAGAAATTCGATATTATATTGGACGAGGTATTATTCTTTTTATCGAAATATCGAGGGCATTAAATGATATCATCTTAAATCTATATTTCGATTAGCAAATAATTACAGATATTTAACGCGATAGATACTACATATTAACGTTATATGATGGTCCCCCGAGCTAACATTTCATAGGATTATTTTTTTTTAGTCTGAACCTTTTTATTAAAGGCCCCCCCTTTATTAGCCCCCCACTAATGAATTAATATGACTTTTATTATTTTCTACTGAAATGTAATCATAATTCGAGGTATAATTATTATTTTACGAAATATAATAAAAATACGTGACAGCTGAAATATAAAATAATTTATCTCCAAAAGCAAGTTTTAGTAGAAGACATAAGTTCTAATTTAAGTAAATCTATATGTATATTTATAAGAGAATACAAATGTTTTGGATATTACCATCATCAATAAAAAAATAGGCAATTTTATAATATATGAATTTTCAATTGGAATAAATCTTAAAATTATCACTACACAATAATTATTACATATTTACAAAAAATATATTTCATCATAATAATATTTTAACCAAAAAATTGAAAAACATTCTGTATGTACACGGACAAACAATAATATTATAAATTATAATATTACTTACTAGCTAATATTTGTTCTTTAAAGTACATTAAAGAGCCACATAAATATATTTATAGCCACTCTTTTTAAAAATCTTATCTAGAAAATTATAATTCAACAGGTTAAACATTTTATCAACCACTATAGTTTAAAATTTAAAAAAATAATAAAATAAAATATAACTATTTAAATTAATATTTTGAATTTTGTTTTCAAAAATACTATTCGCTGTCAAATACATATACTATGTTGGGATCAAATTGTAGATCAACATCTCAAATACAGGTCTTCAGACAATGTCCCGGATGTAGAATGAACACGAATTTGTTCGTCGTCAATGTTTTAAAATAAATAATAATTTATTCTTAGTTAAATTATCATGCTGTTTTTATTCAAAATTAATTGTCAATATCATTGTATGAGTGTACTAGGTACATTACGTGACATGATGCGATCTAATATAATATAATATTTTGTCCGTAACTTCGCGGGATCCATAAAACATTCATTTTTATTTATTTTTATTATTATTATATTACGAACAAAAAAATGTTGTGCTTAGAGCCTAGAGCTATATTATTTTGATTAATCACGGACCCTGACCGCATTGCTTGAAAATATTCAACAATATTATTATTATACTATCGATGGAAACAATATGCACACGCATCTGACGTACCTATATCTATTTTTTTTACGCCCGAGTGAGCCAATAGCGAGACCAAGTGCCAAACCGCACCGGTGGATCCTGCAGTGCGCGGCAAGAGTGGATATTTTCGTGATTACTGATTTCGAGTTTTCTATTTTCCGCCCAATCGATCGATTGACGGCGATTATCCCAAGTAATGTATTCCGTTTATTTTATTTTTTTTTTCGCGCAAACCTTCCGCGCGCAATTTCACCGTCGTCGTCTACGATTTTTGTTGGATAGATGTTCAATTGTCACGGGCCGCTCATTATTTTTGCGCGTATTGGCTGACGGCCACGCGGGATGTGTTTCTGTCAAAAAATATATATTTAGAGGTAGCTTCACAGCCGCCGCCACCTCTGTCACGAGCGGCCCTTGCTTATCGTTTTGATGATGATGGAGATGATAATAATAATAATAATATATTACATTTTAATAATAATAATAATAATAGTAGTAATAATGTGTTATCGTGCTATAAGTACCCTACCGTCCAAAACGTGTGCATTTATTATACTTAATACTTTATTTATGATATATTGTTGATGGCGCTAAAAATGAAACTATCGTTCGGTAAAATAAGAGTACTTTTTCTACCTTCACAATAATTATTAATATGTACCTATACCTGTATGCAGTGGTAAAATTATTTGTGGATAGTCAAGGTTACAAAAGATACTATTAATCTGAACTTCTTTAAGTAATTATTTACCACCTCTCTTATAGTTTTAAAATTATCTATTTGTTAGATTTCGAAAAAAATAATTTTTATGGCTCTTATTGAACAATGTCGATTTTTTTTTTTAATAAAAATATTTTGTTTCCTAAAATGTTAAAATTTTGGCAGAACTTAACTGGAGCATATTGCTTATGAAAACGCACGGTATATGGGAACTATAACTGGATCAGTGCCATCCCTCCACTTATTTTGATCCACTTCGACCTCTACCTATATGCATCATAATAGAATTACTTTATTATCATATAATTATATTATTGGCTTAAAAAAAACACAGTTGTCAAAAACGTTTGTAAATAGTATAGGTACCTACATATTTAATTTCGAATATCGTCGATATGCGAATATGCAGCCTGGCCAAAACTAGACCACAGTCAGGCCTGGCCCTGATTCTCTGCAGTCTTATTATGTTTGATGCTCCGGTTCGTTAAAAAAAAAGTTTAATCTGTTAATTTAAAATTATAAATGACCTATTCTGTGCCTAGTAATATAGTATGATATGATATATTATAAGTAGTTATGAATTAAATAAAATAAAACATCTCAAAAAATAACTATGCCATAAGATTTAAATAGGTAATAAACTCTTCGCAATTAGTTACGAACCGACAGCTGGCTTTAATCGACCTGAAATATATTTACGTATTTTTCCGTTGCCAACGAAATTTCAAGTTTATGAGCTATTTATATAAATATGCCAAAAATGATTATCAAATAACATCAATTTGTTAGTTATATTTTTGAAAAATATACCCTTTAGACGATCTGATAATAAAGGGCATGTTTTTTTATATAAAACAAAATTAATAATTATTGAAATTTATTTTACCGCGGTAAACTACTATACAATTTTGACTTTAATATTATATTACTAACACGGCAGATATATATTAATTATATTATTAACAGTAGCATAGTTATAATACATTTATAAATTATAATAATATAATTTATATTATTTATTATTAAATGTGCCAGTAAATACAAAGACAAACATGTTTTGAATTATCGATAGTTTCTGCAATATTATTAGACAAAAATAATACTCGACTTTCACGAGTGTTATTGTTCACTGCATGAACCTTTATTATCCCAAGACTCTAACAACCTATCTAAGCAACCTTTTCGGGCTATCCTTTTTTTTACAGAGCAGACGCCGTGAAAACCTGCATGTGTACAGTTTGTCGCTGTTATAAGTAACCACTTTGGGAAAATGATTTCGAGCAGAAGTAATACGTGAGAATGGCTTCTCCCCGTGTGACCTAGCATGTGTACACTGTACGCAGTTACGGTTACGGAACCGTCAAAACCACCTAGGATAAATGATTTGAACAGACGTCGCACGAAAACTACCTACTTGCTTATTCCCGTCAACTGTCGTATATAATAATATTTCAGTAGGTACGTAGTTTTCCTAGTTGAATATAACCTTCAGAGTTGTTGAAATGATTAATCGAAAATTTCACAAAATATACTGATATAGTTGATTTTGGTCCATTTGTATGAGCATAGTCAATCACTACAAGCTAATAAAATATTAAATAAAATATAATTTCCTGATTGTAAATAAATTATTAATTTATTAATTTAATACATTTTATTTTATTTTAAATAAAAAATGTTTTCCATTGTTTGTTTTATTTTGAACATTTTAAACATTGTTTTTTATTTAATCGGAGATCGGAGTGTTCATTTTTTAATTTTTCGACGTTTTAAAATTTTAAAAAATATTTAAAAACATGAAAATAAATAATTTTATCAATATAGGTGTAAATATTTATTGTATTTATTGTATATGAAGCTATTATATGCTAAATATGCTTTTTTAATAGGTACATATGTACAATAAATGTTGTACATACTGTAATTATTTAAATATAGAAATTTTAAATAATTTTTGTTCATAAATCATTGAATTTTTAATTTCAAACCAATAAATTATTGCGTAATTACAATATTTAGAATTTCTATTGAGCAAACAAATACAACTTATGGAACTTGCCTACATTTTCCCTTTTAGAGCTTGCTATAAAAACTTCGACGATGTGCCAAGTGTTTTCAATAGGATTTGAGTAAGCACCTGTTTTTATTCTTGGAAATTAACTCCATGATTTACTTGCATATGAAAGAAATTGTGTTTGTTATTATCGTACGTTTAGCAAAAGATACATTAATAAATAATAATATTTTAATTTACGCCTCTGATTTTACCGTTTTATCTGCAAAGTAGTAACGAGCTGTGTTGTTAATATTGAATTGTGTCCCTCAATTTTTATCAGGTTACACGGATTGTGTGCCTTGGTTTTTTCAAGTTACACAAGTTTGTTTAACAAAAATAAATCAAAATTAAAAATAATATGAGAAGTTCGTTAAAAAAAATATTATACTAAAAATGTTAACCTAACCTAATAATAATCAATGTTTTTTCGTCGAATTAATATAAATAAAAAGTAAAAATAACTTCACAAATAATGTAATGGACAAATGTCTCGAATCGAATTCATAATAACTTTTTTATTTCGATTGACAAAACAGCATATTTTATTCTCGTGTAAGATATCGATTTGAATTTATCAGCACAAAACTTGTGTAAAACTTAATAAAACAGTTGGGACACAACTTTTGTACTCCATTTTTATCATTGGAACACAACTCGCGTACGAGAAATTTTGTCGGAACACAACTCGTTAACTGCGTTAAATTTATTTATAATATTATAACCTAATCCAGTTAACTTAACCTATCGTTTTTTGTATTATTTAGTTGTAAAGACGCACACCTTGAATTTAAATTTACAGATATATTTATAATGTGTTTCCTATTCTTTGCCACTTTAATGAATTGTGAACAGTGATGATATTTATAAAATTTCTGGGAGATAAATATGTTCCAAAACTATAATAATATTACAAATAAAATACAACTACAAATAATATACCTGGTATTATTGTTATTGTATCGTGATAAAAACACCGTAAAATACGACCACAATATTAAGAACGCTAAATCTTACGAAACATATCGATGTAATGAGAATTTATAAAATTAACTTATAGAACATAACATTATAGGTACTAACTGATCAAAAAATGAATGCGTCTTCTTCCGAGGTTTAATATACATGAATTTTATTGTCTAACTACTCATACTGATTATGGTTGTTAGAATTATTGGGTGGATTCGTCGACTCGTCAATACGTCGATGGGTGTTGTAGTTATTTTGTTTATAATATTTATAATTTATAGAGTATCTAATTATTATTATTTGAAATTATACTATGCAAAGTTGGGTCAATATGCATTAAAAAAATATAATTAAGGTTATAATATAAATAATGGTTCTAATGTGATTAATTTTTAAATGTAAAATAAGTAGGTATTTAATTATTAATTTTTGTTTTTCCTTCTTACTTAGTATAGATGTGAGTTTGTGATTTACACGGCAAGCCAAGTGTAGTCACTTCTCGTGTATGTTCTCCATACATCAATAATCCCAGACTGTAGGAAAAATTGCATAAAAATAACGGCAGTGTAAAATTAACTAAACGGATTTTTTTTTAATTTTTATTTCATGACGACGAAAAATTTTTCTATCTATAATTTTATCAACCCGCACACAGTTATCTCAAGTATGAAATGGGACTTTATAGAAAAATGTTTACTGACACAAATATAAGCAAAAATATAAATAAAAAAAATAATTACTAATTAAACATTTTAAGCGGCTTTTTTGATGAGATTGTATTTTTCTTTGTTTTTAATTTATGTTTTGCACAGATTCCCCGCAGATTCATTAAAAACCATCTAGTTCAGAACTGTCTTTAGCCATATTAAAATTATTATGTTCCCCTGTACGTTTATATTTATTTGGAAGCACTTAATATTCTATTAGTTTTTTTAATTAAAAAAGACCTTTTTATTTCTTACTTTACTCTTTAATAATATAATACAATTTTAGTCTTCATCATTTAAAAAAAACAAATTGATAAATATTTGATTATTATTATAAAACTTATAAATTAACTGTTTACAAGTATACAATTAGCGATCAAGATTTTTTTTTTAAATTAATAATTGATAATTTATTGTTATCAATAATTTTCTTTTAATTTTGTCAAGAAAACTATTTTATAACCCAAACGTTTTAGAAAAAATATAAGAAAGTTCTTTTTTTTTTTTTACGTCACGTTTTATCTTTTTTTTTTTGATAAAACACCATACCACTAATATTCTCCGCCAAATTTAGTTGCTGAGATTAAAACGTTTTTTAGTAAAATTATTTTTTTATTTATTAATTCATATGGATTTTTTAATTCCTTTTACATGTGATCATATATAATTTAATAAATGTAGTAGTTAATTGGAAAAATATACATTCTTATGTATTTAGTATTTTTCAAGATGATATAAAAAATAAATAAAAATTTAATGGTGTAAAAAACATTTTGATGAGAAAAAACGAGAATAATATATATATATAATATAGTATTTAAATGATGTTTTGAATATGATATTAGATTTATTCAAATATAGCTGCCTTAATGTTTTGTAAATTAAATTTTATATGAATTGTAAAAATATCATTTCTTATATAATATTTCATAATTAATTGATAGAATAGTTATAATATTAATATAAATATAAAATTATTTTACTGTTACATGTCTGACAAAACAAAATAAAATATAATAATATTATTTTATATTATATTAGTGCATTACGTATAGCTAATGTTTTGAAAAAAATAATTACTTATATTAATGTAATTTATATATATTTATTATTATATCAAACTCACGAACGAATTAATTTGATCTTATGTATGAATAATAATTATAATATACCTTTTATTATGTTAATAAGACCATGTTCCGACTACAAAGTTAATAGTTATGCCACTAAGATAGTAGCAGTAAAAGTATTATTAGTTGTGTGTAAAAATATTTTTAAGGGTGAAATTATTTTTTATTAAGATGATAAACATGTGGGTGTTGATATTCGTGGCGATTTTATAACTCGGAGCGTCTCATCTAAGTCCATACAAAATAGTTTGACAAAATGCTGCGTTGATGTAGTATAATAACTAATGAGTGTTTTATTATTTTTCAATAAGTAATTTTTAGATACACTTGTTCATTATCAACAAACTCAATGGCTCAATGGAAAGTGGTTTCGAATACGTACTTGATTATTTCGCAATGGTAGCATTTTTGGGCTAGAAATAAAATGATTTTTTTTTTATCCCAAAATAGTTTGCCATATCCGTTATTCCGTTATTGATATTTACACAAATTAAATACAAAACAATGAAATTAAATCTATACCGAAATGCCACGATAGTTCTACTTCAGATTATAATTAACTTAATACAACTTTTGTTGAAACGTGTGTTTTATATGAGATGCGTTCAAGTACCTTATAGATATTTATTTTTTATACATACAGTCCATTTTGGAAATTCAAACATAATAATCCATTTAATAAAACAAAATTATTATAATATCACAACATTGTTATGGTGCAATTAATACTGCAATACTGATTATTTGGAGTGTTATTAAAGACTTGTCAGCAAATGGCCTATTATGTGGATCTACGAATAACTATATGCAATATAACTATAACTACGTGAGAAAAAAATATAATATTTTAAATTGGATAACAAATATTGGAAAAACTTTTAGGATTTTATATATTAAATATAAAAACAATTTAATGGGATTCACTAAAATTTAAAATTACGAAACTAAGGTACCTAATTACTTTGCTATAATATTATTATAATTTGGCCCATGACCCAATATTATTATAAAAGTACATTTTCTCTATTTATATTTTGATAAATATTAGTAACATTGAGAGAATGTAAATTAAGAACAATGCGGACAATTTCACCAGGATATAAAAGAACGGAGATGCTACCAAGGACGATGGAGTATTTCTATAATGGTTATAGTATAATATTATAGATATAGTAGTGTAGGTATTACAAAAAAACAATTCTAAACTAAGAATGATGTTACTATAACGAAGCACATTTTATAATATAATAATATAAACTAAATAAATAATAATAATTAATTACTTAATAATTATTACAATATAATTTGTGATTTATTTTTTATTTAGGTAATAGGTAATATATAGTTAATTCAACTAAAAATGTAAATATTCTATAAAAATATCATGTCAAAATCGTAATTTAAAATAACTCTTAAGAAAATTGTTACGAATTGTATAGTGAAAACCAATGTTTACGGTTTTTTGTAAGAGTATAAGCATAAGTATTGCAAAGATATGATCAATGATGGGACTATTATTCTAAAAATAACTTAAAATTATTTAAGATATAATATAATATTTTCAAAAACGCTATTATTACTACACCCTTTTTGTTTACTATACAAATTAGAGTACGTCGAAAAACAACTTGTTTATTGATGATTGGAAATTCACAAAAAAATGATCGATTTTCAAAACTTTTGAAGGTAACTAGTGTGCTCGAAAATTCTACGTAAATATTTTTATCTAATAAATATATTATGAATCTGTAGACAGTTGTAAATATTATTTTAAAGCAAATAGGGAATAAGTTTTATCAATTAGTGTCCCATAATTAAATATCTACTATAATATAAAAACGTAGAAGGTTTAATTAACATATAATATTATTATATTATTTATATTATTGTACTTTATAAAATGCGGAGAATTTATGATAATTGTGATAAAAATAAAATTATAAAATTTTATAAACATTTACTAATGGAAATTTAAACAAGCAAAATTGGCATACCTATAAGCTAAAAGCTTGTGTTGGTAGGTGTAGATCTTCAATTAATTAAGTTAGAAATATGTACAATACAATTAATATATAATAATGGATATTTATATTTTATATTAATTTACACAGAATACAATTTAGTAATAGATAAATGATAACAATATAATACAAATAAACAACTTAATATTAATAATTTGTGAAGATAATTGACATATTAATTTTAAATTGTTTATAATTTCTAAATTGATCAACATAAAACATTAAACATGTTTAATTCTATAATTGCCATGATAGCGGTATTCAATGAACTTTTGAAACCAACATTTTTATTATATCTTTCAATAGTTAAATTATCATTTTTTTTATATCTAGTAAGTATTAAAATTATGATAATATTTTGGAATAATAATTTTATGTTTGTGATAATAACAGGCATTTTTTAGATAATCTATCTAAATTAAAAACGTTTAGCTCATTTTAGCTAAAATAAATATTAGTATAGCCTGGTAATTATATAAATTTAATTATTTTATTGATAGTAACTTTTAATTTGATTAAATGGGCATAATAAGTGCATCCCCAACTCTCATTACCATATAAGATATAAGTAATTGTACAAGTGAAAGATATATTATTCTTAATGTTTTTTTTATCAAGAATATGCCTTAAATTACTAAAGATATAAAAAAAAATTGGTTTTTTCAATTTTAGTTGTAAATCAATATGTATTATATAGCTCCAAACATTTAATATAATTTACATTTTCAATGCATATACACGAGAAATTAAATTTCTTTAGAATCTAGACATTGTGACGAATGATTACAAATGTTAAATTGCTTTGAATTAGAATATTTTGTATACTAAACACAATAATATGTTTAGTTTTATTTAAAGTAAGTTCAAGTAAATTATTATTAAACCATGATTTAACTATATGGTTACTACATATTATTTCAGCTTCTACATTAATATTTAATAAAACATTCATATATATTATAGTATAAATAATATCGGACCAAGCACAGTTCCTTATAGTACTCCATGGTTAACTATTAGAGATCGACTCAGTTTATTGTTAATTTTTACGATTTGATGTCTTTTACTAAGATATGAGTTAATTAAATTATTTGCAGTACCTCTTATTTCAGCATAACTTAATTGTTTAAGTGAAAAATTTATGATTTACACAATCAAAGAACTATATTTTAATGTCTAAAAATATATCCATAGGTAACTTTTTAACTTTAACTAACTTTTCATGTATATATTTATTTACAAAAATTGAGCGTCATTCAAAGATATATTTAAATATAATATTAAAATGCATAATATTATCCTAGTTTAACTTTATAACAATATTATGTTACAAGTAAGCCTGTAAGTACTTGTGAGTTAAATTATATTAATATAATGTTAACGGCATATGACAACTATTTAAATGAAGGGTCAATCAATTTTATGGATTGAAAAAAAATAAATGAGTCAAAAAAATATCTGTAAGATTGACGTCGGTTTACTATATCGATAAAATTTACCGTGTTCCTGTTTTAAGATATAGTTAAGCATAGATATGAATTATAGGTACATCAGTTGATGTATCGGTGTAAGAGTCGGTATATATTGGAATGTGCCCGACAGTCAAACAAAGCATGTTAAAACATACTGCGGTATAGTTCCAACACTAAGTTCAGCATATTTTCTGTTCATTATTTCACGATAACAATGTCTAACAAACTATGGAAATGGTGGGAAAAATCATTAGTTCCTAAAGTTTTCGGGCACTGTCATTATTTCCTAGGAATAAATTGAAATCATTTCCTAAATTGACAACATTTTCGGTTATGTAGTTATATACTTTTCAGGAAAAATTGATTTCCCTGCACTTCTTTCTCCTTGATAGTTTTAAAGTCCCGTTAATACGTCATATTCGCTCATATATTATTTTTTTTGTTTTATAACGTCCCAATCGCTTACCTTATGTGAGTTTCTATTACAGACTCTAAGTTTTATTAGTTATAGGTTTAAAACCATAAATGGTTTTTGTAAGAAATCTTTTATTTTTTTGTTTTCCCCGTTTTTCTATTGTACTTATATTTTGTATCAAATTTTATATTTTAAATGTAGTATTGATCTTAACTAATATTTGGTGTTTTCGATTTCGTTCCCGTTGTAAGAATTATTATAATAAAATAAAATATTAGTAATTTCGTGTAAATAAAGTTGCTTTTATTTATTCACTAAAATTAATCATTTTAATTGAATATAAATAAATGAGTTTGATATAAAATCATAATATTATAGGTATTATAATTGTATTTAATAAATATAATTGAATCTTTTGTTTTATACTTTACGTTCAAATTAAAAGTTTGACTTTAAAAGTATATATGGTACTAATATTCAATGATTTTGAATTTTATTTATAAAAAAATTTTTTTCTCAACATTTAAGTCACCTCTGTTTACTAATGTATATTCGTTTTAACAAAGTGCATTTGGTAAAGTCATTTTTTTTCGTCTAAAATATTTTAGACAATTAATCATCAAACTCAGTCATAAAGCTATACTTATTCGAGTTTTTTTTAAGAGGAGTATAATACTGGCATCATATTGCTTCTACGATTTTCTACTCCATAACTCATTCGTATGATATAATATGTGACATACTCCAAAATTTCAAGATAATATCAAGCAATATTTTTTAATGTTTTATTCATCAACTTTTTTATTGAGAGGTTTACATGATTTAGTTTATATAGTTTCTATAGATCATAGGTAGTCAAGTTATTATATTTTTTCACTATTATAATAAAGTGTATAATATATAAAATATTTCTGAGTTTTACCATATATTTATTATAATGAGTATAATCTTAAACCTTTCTGTGTATCTATAGTTGTTTATAGGTATGTCTACAAGGTATAGAGAATGGGATCACCAAGGATCTATAGACTACAGGCTGTTATAACTATCGGTTGGACTATATTATAAAAATTATAAGCAAAGGTAACAGGGGGTTGCATGGGTACAATTCCATCCTTAGTTTTTGAAATGTGTAAAAAAAACACGGGAGAACTTTAACAAAAATAATATTAAAACCATATTGTTGTCTAAACAGCAATTATTTTTATGTTATCGAATTATTTATAAACTAACTGATTTACATAATATTAAATATAATAATTACAGTTATCTATTGTTTATAAAATTTATATTTATATCGAAATCGGTTCGGTGTTGAATAAAATATTCGGTTTGAGTTTGACATCAAAAACTGAATTGTTTGGTTCGAGTTCTGTTCGAGTCTATATTTTTGAGTTCAACCCATCTCTAAATTAATTTCTATTCTATACAAGTTAAAATATATGAATAAGATTGTAGTGTAACTTATAGTCATTTATACGACTGTTGGCAAGATATTCTCAGTATGTGGAGTTAAGTCTCATCATAATTTTAATGATATTTACATTACTAGATACATAACTATTAATATTATGTGTACTCTGATAATTTAAGTTCATTGTCAACCATCATTCTATGTTGAATATACAATATAAAGGATCATAAATTGAGGATAATAATATGTTAAATTAGAATAATTATAAGACATACGTCAATAATGACCACGACGTATTGTACAACGCAATGTTGTGATTTATGATATTATAAAATATAAATAAGTTAAAACTAATCCAAAATATCACATTTTAATATTATAATTAAAACTTAATTGTGTATATAGAAAATAATATTTTGAGACTTAAGTAACAGTGTAATGTTTCTAGTTCCTGAAGTTAATGTTATTTTGAATAGTAAAAAAATAACAAAAATCATTACAAGATAAATTATTTTAATTATATGTTAGAATATCCAATATTGTCATAAATCTTCACAATTGTTCATAAAAAATGAATTTATCCTTACAGCACTAATTTTTTCATTTTATTTTTAGTAATAAAAACTACTAGGGATCTTATATTCAAACATTATAATACATAAGTTACAAAAAACTAAAAATTGTAAGTGTAATCTTTTATAAATAGTATAAAAATAAAAAACTGGGTAAGTGGGTATCGCTCTGCTGTACATTAGGGGATGGGGTGGACCTCGGACTAGGGTAGGTTAAATTTGAATGCAATGATAGGTATCATTGTATCGAAAAACGATTCTGAATGGAGATGATTTGTCAGTTTAGGATACATTATATTTAAATATTGTCATATATTCTATTTTGAAACAAATTCAAACATTTAAGTAAAAGTCTCAAGATCCTACGTTTGGTAATTTTTTAAAAAATACAAAAATCGAAAATTATTAAGTAGTAAAACGTTATTTTACACGTCGTGTATTTTTGATTTCAAATTAAAATTAAAACTTTAAACACCCGTAAAATTTTTTAAATTGAATAATCCTCAAACTTTTTTATAATTATTTTAAGCTTAACTTATGGACAGCATAGTATTAAATTTTCAATTCTTAGCTTTTGATAGTAAAATATTAATAAATTTTTAACTATCAAATAGTTAAAAATATTCATAATTTTGACGAATTTTTTTCAAAATTTGAACTTCAAATGCTAATAAAAAAAATTGAGCCTATGTATTCTTATAATTTTCTTATCGACATAAGAATAATTTATGAGGAACTTTGTTTTAATTTTTCAAATATTTTGACTCCGCCAAAAAAATTTTATCGACACTTCAAAAAACAATTCTTGGGAAAATTGAAAATTTCAGTTGTCTATAAATAGTCAAAATGTTTTTAAAATCAAATCACGTAAAAAAAATGGTAATCTAAATAACTGGTGAAATTTTTAAGTATCTACGACTTATACTATTTAAATAACAACAAATATCAAAAATCGTTTGAGGCTAAACCGTTATTTAACGCGGTTTTGTAAAAATTTAAATTTCAAACACTCATAAAAAATTTTTGTCTTAGTCCGGTAGAATTTTTTTTTACAGATAATTGAAGAATAATTTATGAATAACCTTGTACCAAATTTTCAAAACTTAGTTATAAAATAAAAATTTTACGATTTTTCAACCACAAAATTATTTGTAAATTTTCGCAATTTTGACATATTTTGTATAAATTCGAACTATAAGCACTTATAAAAAAAAAATGTGACTAACGATTTCGCATTTTTTTTTATCACTTTAAGAACAACTTATAAGAAGCCTTGAATCAAATTTTAAAGATTTTCTGGCTGGCCAAAAAAATTTTATCATTATTTAAAAAAAAAATACTTAAAAAAATTGAAAATTTCAATTGTCTATAAATATCTCAAAATAAGTCAAAATTTAACGGTGTATAGAGAACACTCATAGACATTTGGTGAAAATGTTAAGTATTTACAGTGATTAGTTTCTGAATTACAACCATATAAAAAAATCGATTTGGTCGAAACTGGTTTTGCGTAAAAATTCCCGTTTTTTTGTTTTTCTCGATTTTTTTTAAAACTGTTGGAAAATGTTTACTTTTGACCTCTATAATGCACCAAGGATATTCACTTTACCATCGGAAACTACCCCCAAAGTTTGAAATTGAAGCATTATTTCGACTATGCTGTACACAGACAAAAAAAAACACATCATTGTAAAATCAATACATTCATCACTCCGTTCAGAATCTAAAAGAATCATAATATTTTGAAAACAATTATTTTTGTAATGAATACGATATTTTAGTATGAATACATTGTGTGATAATTTCAATATCGGATTTATTATATTTATGTTATTTACAATTTTAACTAATTTAAAAACCTACTAAAAATCGATAAATTTTATTTAAATGGTTGTATTATATTAAGTTATAATTATAACTTAAAAATTGAAGTGAATAATTTTAATATCAAGCAAATATAAATAATAATACAAAAAATGTATTTGATTAGGACTTAAAAATGCTTAATTACATAAATCATAATGATATTATAAGTTATTTATTATTCATATGAATACCAAAGTATATCAATTCATATTATATTACTTGCTCAAATTTTTAAAGTTCATAATACAAACTGTGAACAACTATTTGTTTATATAATAATATTGATATTTATATTGAAATATCAGTTGAATATACCCTCAAAAAAATTTAAAGAAAAGTTACTAACGCGTGTTAGTGACATAATATAATAGATTGAATTATTTTCAATGTTAAAATATTAAAACAAAGTTAGACCACAGGCTGTAGGTAGCGTACTCATAAAATTGTACAATTGCTAAAATATTATCAAGGGCTGTATAAATAAGTGTAAGTATACACATAGGGGTGAAACGATTTATTGTTAAATTAACTTTTATATACGTTATGAAATCTATTAATATGAAATAGGACATAATAAGAGTCCCTGACCCTCCACCCTGGTTAAATTTATCTGACAAACTGTAAATTACATATAACTTACGAATGTAATCTTAAATACAATCCTAGAATTTTTAAGTAGACTAATCCCTGTGAGAAGAAGCGTTGAAGTTTGAGCAGCAGCCCCTTTCCACTTACATGGATAAATCTTTCTCCAACTGCTTCTCGTGGAATTATGGTACATTTATAAATTTAGGGATTATATTTAGAATCACTTACAATTAAGGCCTAAAGGGCAATAACTTACAATTTATAAGACCTGATATGATGAAGTTAGAATGATCCTCTCTCACCTTAGATTTGATTTGAAACCAATTAACAAAAGATTACATGTAAATGCATAATACCTTACGAAATAATTGGTGGACAACTTTTTTTAAAATTTTGGTTGGAAACAGAATGTGACTGTAGTATTGACGATAAATTAATCAACGTGCAATCACAATAATATTGACCATCAACATAAGTCAAGTTTTTTAGGAAATTAAAATTTTACGATTTTTTAAAAGTACGTATTAGCATATGTCATGAATACTGACTAGTACAATTTAAAAACCAATTAGAACGTTTATTGAACTTCATAAGTTTAATAATAATATTGATCTTTTCGTTGATTTCTTATCGTAGTTCTCTCTTGGTTAGTCGCTCCCAATATAATTGTAATTTAACACGTGGTGAAACATCCAAGACGACATTTAGATTACTACTAATTATTTTGAATTATGTCATTTATTTGTGAAAAACTTTGTTTTTGTTTAAACAGATTTTCAAACATTTTATAAAATTTAATTTTTTTTACTTTTTTCGTTTTTCTGATACACTTATATAGCGTATTTGACGATTATTTGCTTTAGATTCTGTCTTTTTCGGGTATTAAATTTATGAATACTTGAATTATAATTAGTGTATTATAATTTATAAGTTCTGATTACTCTTATAAGCCCCGAGGAAAATTTAACATTTTTAATTTGTATACATAACAGTAAAGGGTGACATCACCACTCACCAGAAACCCAGTAATCATTTTTTAAAACTCAATAAATAATAAAAATATCATTTTTTTATTTTTATCATACAAATTAATCAATAGAGGCAAGACTACTGCGTTGAAAAATAAATGTAATGTTTAAAATTTAATATTTTTAACGCGTCATCACTTCCTCCATCCACAGTGAATACGACCAAGACACGGCAGAAAACTATTGAAGTTTTTTTTATAGTATTTGTCTGGTTAGGTCAACAAAGTCCATTAAATATCAGTAAGATTTATTTGTGAAGGTTTTGAAAAACGGTATTAACTTTTTATACTTAAATTAAAATTAAATTTTCTAAATAGGTAAGCAGCAATGTTTAAATTTATTTTAGTATTTTTTTTTATTAAAAAACATTTTGTCAAAAAATCAACTAATGAATTCATGACTACTGTCAGTAGTCTTTATATATTTTTTAATACATAAAAATAAAACATGTTTATATTATTAATAATTTGTATGGATATTCATCTCAGTATTTACATTTATTCTATTGAATGGAATATTATTAGAAGATCTAAATTTTATATGAATCTGAATTTTATAGTTCATAGCACATCAGAAATATAATTTTAAAAATTTAGTAATAATTATTATGTCTTTTTATTTGATTATTTCTCTACTTATCAATAATAATAAAATTCTATTAGGTGTGATGTTACTTTTGTTTATATTGTCAAATTGTTTATCATATCTGTTCGAAACAGAATACTTTATCATTTCGGAATAATGTCTAATCTATCCTCATAATCTTCATTATCTTTTGTTTTTTTAATTACTATATATATACATTATACATGTAAATAATTTTTACGGTGGAACAACATATTAGCTTTCCTGACCTTTCCCAGAAATTGTAGAAGCCAATTTTTAATTCGCTTACTTTTGACAGTTAATTTATCTTGTTAATAAAAGATCCATCTTTAATTTAATCATTAGTTCATTCATTAATAATTTGATAATAATAATAATAATAATAGTTTAGTATTATCGATGTTCATGCCCTGTGACTTATTCAATGTGATTGTACACTTAATACTACACGTTGCAGTATTCCTGTTGGATTAACCAAAATAATTGTTGTGCAAATGTCTTGTGTTAATAGTTTTTCTAGTATCTATTTATAAGCACTTAGTAGTACAATAAATTAAGAAAAAAAAATAGTAATTATACTTGAATTTTATAACTGATTAAATACTATTATTCTACATTTGTTTTTCTAATTACATAAGTTACAAATCTATTGCCATTACTCTAAATATATAAACAATAAAAGCTTTCTAAAGCTTAAATGCTTTTTTTTTTTAAATAAATTTCTTTTTAACAGAAATACATAGAATGCACTTTTAAGTGAAAACTATTACCCGAAACATGGATGAATATAAAACGGTAAAAATCAGTCCATCAATATTTAAAAATAAATATTATTTTATAATGCTAAATAGAATTATAGGTACATGTTTGCTAAATCGATAGTAATAATATAATAGTTACATTTGAGTTCTTGTACGATTTACATGTATTGTTAATATTTTAGACATTTCGGTCTCTTATCTGTTTTGTTCGTTACCATTTCATTTTCAAAATACACCTTAGAATTAAAACAAATTCAAAACCAACAGATGATACTGCTGATATTATGTAATCCTGGCAGGCAGTCATTACAATTTGTCTATCAAATCTATGAATATGAAACTTGGAGCTATCCAAACTGCAATCACGGAACAAAACAATTAATTTGTTGAAATTAGAAAATATTTTTATGAATTATCAGATACTGTTTCTATTTTGAAAAATAATTACGATTTTTTTGATTCTTCAGACTTAACAGTTATGCAAAGAAATCAAGTCAAGGGGCAATGTGCAAATGCAAAAAAACATCAACGAAAGTGACCAGAACTAGCACATCAAATTTTTTTATGGAAAATAATCCTGACTTTAAAAAAAACGAACGGCTAACTTGCCTAAGTTTGAATACGAGTAATCAAAATAGTGCTATAAATACTTACCTTAGACTTAATAACAAACTTTACAAGTATCATACAGTTTATTATCAGAATGTTAAAGGTCTCCGCTCTAAATTATTTTTACTTAGATGTAATAATTATACTATACGTTTTGATTATTTTATTTTGATTTAAACCTAGCTAAATTATAAAATTAATGATTATGAACTGGGGTTTGTTAATATTACTTTGTTTATAGAACTAACAGGAACTATGCAATTAGTAACTGTTATAAAGACGGCGGTGTTGCGGTTTGCGTTAGTGATAAATTTACGTGTAAAATTAGATATTCCTAATAACACTATTGATCAATTGTTCATGGCCGTTACTATTGGTAAGGTTATAATGTTTATAATTAGGATCTGTTATATCCCAACTAATAGTCTCACTAGTTTATACACAGTTCACGCTCAAACAGTCGATTGAGTCTTATCTAAGTTTGCTAATAGTACACAATACATTAATTGTGGCGACTGCAATTTAGCGAAAACTTCTATAGTTATTATTAGTGATAATATTGGACTCACTATTAATGGTATGCTTTCGCTTCAGGCCAATGAAATCTTTGATGTTAATGCCTAAAATAATATTTTTCAAATTAATACCTATCTACATTTTAAGGGCTCAATACTCGATCTACTTACTTCTTCAAATATGACAAAAATTAATATTTGCGATGAATTATTAGTTCCATTTGATAAATACATTTTAGATCTTTTAATGAATTGTGATTGTGGTGTTAGTCGAGATTATATTGTTTATTCAATATTTTAATTTCAACATAGCTAATTACAATATTCAATATGCTAGTCATTAGGATCTATTAATTGGCACAGTTTATTTGAAAATAAATAAATTGATGTAATAAAAAACATAATATTGTATACTTTGTAATAATTTCACTAATTTTGATTTTTTTATTGATTCTTTGTGTTTTCTAAGTAAACTAAATAATATACTTTGTACATTTTTCTAACCTTGGACGTAATAAATAAATAAAATGAAACTTAATGAAGATGAGATAAAATAGTGTATCGCTAGAGCAAATAATAATATTAACTTATTTTATAAATATAATAATAGTTATTTTTTAAACGTAGAAATTTATCTGTCTACAGTTACTTACCCAAAATAAGTTAATTATGTCGTATTTATTCTAGTTTCAGAGCGGAGTAATTAATGTATTAGTTTTACATGTATGTTTTAGATTCTGAGAAAAATATTGGTTTTTTATACAATGATTTATCCATTACGCTCAACAACAACTATATAATAGAGCGGTATCATTTTGCTTACCTACCTTTTTTTAATTAAAATTACATTTAAAAACGAATAACTGTGATTACTTGAAACTTTCATGAAATATTAAGTTTACAGTAATATTATTTTCTGACTAATAATATTGTATAATTTTTCAAAATATTTATAAATATTTGAAATTAAAATTTTTTTTTGTTTATTTTTTTTTATGTTAAGAAACTTAAAAACTAATAATAATTAGAAGTTAATTATACTGAAAACGTTTAAAACCATTTTAAAGTATATAGTTAGAATTAATAATTATTATAGTGTTTAAAGTAAAAATTCTGTCAAAATTATAAATTTTACAAATGTGTTTGTGATTTGAAAAGTATTAACTGTAGAAACTTTAAATATTCCATTATTGTTCATATTAAAATTCTGTATGTACAATTAGTTTTCAAATTATTTAGACTTTTTACGCTAGATATTTATTACAATGAATCATACAGTTATTCTCGCTATAATAAACATATTATTCTACGGTAAGTACATTGGTATCAACATACCTCATAATTCAAATTTAATTTATTCTCCTCAATTAATTTGACCTATAATTAATGATCTATTACACTGAATTACTCAATGACGAGGTACAATTAAAATCTATTGTACAACAGAGTGATTTAAGTGAACCAATGGGTAAACATTTAGTTTCACTTTTCATTTCTTCTTAACAATAGCTTATTTTGGAATAAATTTGTTTCATGTCTTCTGTTACATTTTGCTTGTGTGCTATCCAGTGACGTATTTAAGATTTTGTCTAGAGAGTATATACGTTGGAAAATATACCATTTTCTTGATGGGGGGGGGAGAGTATACTAATCATCACCACAGTTTATCAAAAATATTGAGAATTTATATACTTATTATTATCAGTAAGTACATGTCATATATATTTATAAAACTGTATTTTTTGTTTTGAAGATGTATTATTCACGATAATTTTTATAAAAAGTAGAAAACTATAAAAATACAATATTTAGATAGTATTGATATATATACAAATTTATAATACGTAGGATGAAGACAGTAAAAAACAGTGCATTAGTGCGAGTGTGTGACTATAATGAGTATAGAGTAGTGAATTACTATGTCAGGTTAAAAATAAAATAATGCAATAATAAATTATAAAAATAACTCATATTTTAATGTTTAAGTTTGATTTCGATTTTTATTCCATTGAATTATTGGAATTTATTCTTCAGAATGCTTATTTATATAATATAAAATGTGCTCTCGCCCTGCAGTATATGTTTTAATATTGCAACCAAACGCTAATTATTAAAAGCATGATAATAGCCGGATGATTATTAACAATAATAACGATTGACGACATTTTAAAATTTGTGATACGAATTGTTTTCAATAATATTTAGCTATAAGTAATATCTGGACTACGGGCATCAACCATAATATTTCCAAACTTAATATATTAATGTTTAGTATTATAACAAAGTGTAGCATTTCAATAATTTTATTCTGTATTTTTGTAATGTAGGTACGATATTATTATATCTGTCAGTAAAAAAAAATGACCAATGGGAAGGGAGTATATCTTTATACTTCCCCCGCTAATACTACGCTAACCTCTGGTACCATAAAATATTATAGTATAAAAATAATAAATATTTTTATTATTTTATCAAATATTATAGTATATATTAAATATATTGTATACCTATTATTTTTTTTTTCTTCATAATTTTAGTTTTTTCGTTCAAGGTTTTTATTTTTTTTTAGAACGCCAACACTCCAACACAAATAATTAATATTTAATTTTAATAATAAATTGATGAAATTATTTTATTCAAAATGTTTATCAAAGATACGTGTAAATGGTTGCCAAAGCAATTAAATCCTTGATACATTACATAGATTAAAATATATTAATTTTACACTATATGGTTTTAAAAATTGCTTAAAAATATCGTGTTCAAAAAAATATAATTCTATAAAAACACAACATATATCTACCAACTACCTATAATGACAAGAAATTGTATATTATAATTTTTTTTGTATAATCGTTTAATAAAAATCACAGGTGATAACTAATTATTACATAAAACTGTAGACAACTTTTTGAATTGTGCATTGGACAATGTGCAAAATAATTAAAATACGCTGAAAGCGCAGTGATAAATAAATTACAAATTTAAACATTAATTAACAGTTTTTATTCATAAAACTATGAAATATTACAATTTGATAAACTAAATTGGCTAATGGAAGTTTTAAAATTATAACAATATAATTTTAATTAAACATTTTTAGAAATAATAAAATTTATTTATATTCTAATAATATTTCGTTCATCAGAATGTAGCTTTCAATGAATTAATTAATGATAGTCAATTCAATAAATTTCTATTTCACTATTCTTTTCGATTAAATTATCATAAACATCATATCTGATTTATATGGAATGTATTTTTGTTATTTTAATAACTTTGGGACATTCAATTTGTGTGAAAATATATGGCCAAATTATTATAATAATTATTTGGTCACTTTACGGAAATTTTTCTTTTTTTATAATCAAAAATCGGTGATAAAAGTGCAATCGACCTACAATCACTAGATAAACTACGCTCTGTATCAAATCATAAATTGATTTATACTAGTTTAAACTATAATATTATTAAAAGATTAATATTAGTTTTCTTATAATCAATAGAATATAATATATTTTAATGAGATGTTTATAACTCTTGTGTAATTGAACAAACTGACGTACTATATGTTTTTATAAAATATTATATTATATTATTATAATAATTATTAACAATATTACTATAAAAGTAAAAATGACTACATGACACTGATGTAGCCAAATAGCCTATCCAAGACGCCGTGTGATGATAATGTTATTTTATTATATTATTATAATGCATAATGAAAATATGCATTCTTAAATCATGTGATTTCGGAAACATAGTCTAAAAGGTTGTACAAACACTGTGTTAACAAAAATAAATAATAGTTTAGCCAGAGGCATTGGATATAGCTACGTGTTAAACTATTATATAATAATATTATAGTTTTTAATGATTAATTTTAACAATATATTATATAAATTACGCTTATAGATATTATTTACATTATTATACCTATTTCTTCTTTTGTTATTTTAATACATATAACTTTTATCAACAATTTTTAAATGTAACAAAATCCTCATTGAAACAATTGCACATAATAATAATAATGATACAAGTTTTAAATATAACGTTGATCTTTTTGATTGCAGTTAATCAATTCACATTTCCCCCTTCAGTCTTAGTAAAATTAGTCGAGTTGTAAAACATTTAATAAATACAGTTTACTTTATTGTGAACTAAATAATGCGTAAGAATAATTTTGAATTTAATTTACTTCTTAAAAAAATTTTAATTTATCTACAAGAAAGGATATAATTTAAAAGTAAAAGTTTATATTAATTATTTAATATTTGAATAAATAAAAAATGTTGATTAAATTAAAAAAACTTGAGGCCTGGAGGCATTAAAAACCCATTTTTAAAGTTTACTATAAGAAGTTTATTTCCAAATTTGATAAAAAAAAATACATGTATATAATATACATATTTATCAATTAAATTTAGAGTTGACGAAGAATTCAAATTGAATTTTTAAAATTCTAACAATTTATTATTGATAATTATTAGGTATATTTGTTCTTAATCTAATTTTAATCTAAGAGTTAAAATCATTCAACTTAAATTTAAAATTATTAAAATTCTTTTATGCTAAAAATATTGGGGATAGATAATATTATGAATAAACATAGTTAACAAAATAAATTATGGACGATGTGTAATAATTTTTAATCATAAATATATCGATATAAAATAATAATACTATTTAGTACTATTTTTGTATACGTGATTAATAATTCTTTTTTTTTGGTTTTTTTTTAATGTCGTTTATTGAGTATTTACAATCTATAGTCTATACTATATGCAAATTTAATAAATTAGAGGGATTCAATAATTAGAGTTGATAATGATGGGGTGATGAAAAGAAAACTCACATTAGAGGTACCTGTACATTGATTTTAAATAGTAGAAATGTTGGAACGTCAAAAAGTGTTAAGGAGATCTCTTGACCATTTTCAGTTCAGTTGTGATTTTATGCCCAGTTTGGATATGAATTGGTTTGAATGATCTTGTGTTTAAATTGGAATTTCTGGAGTAGAACGTGGCTGTACTCTGGTTCATAGTAGGAACTTTTAGGTTTTCGTTTAGGAAAATGTTAGTGACGAGTCAGGTTGCTTTGGTTACTAAAGCTAAGATTGTCTTAAGATTTAAGGATTTAACGGTGTCTCAGAGAGCAATACCATATGACTAGATTGGTCGATGAAGAATATTTTGTAAAGAAGTAGACGATTCGAGATGATCATGTATGATTTGAGTAGTGGTTTTATTTGGTGTAAGCGACAGTTAAGTTTCTTTCTTTTACTTTTGAGATGGGGAACCCAAGCGAGTCTTCTGTCGAGTATCAGAATGAGGAAAAGTAATGACAAAGATTATTGTTATTATTACTAGGTGTGGAGTTTGAACCCACGTTTCCGTTTGCGAATAACCTGTAGAGATTAAATCTGGCGCCTTCTAACGTTTGACTAAACTGACTAATTGATTAATAATTCTATTACAATTATTTAATAGTTCATTAAAAATAATCATCTACTTATTTAGTCTTTGATTATTCTTAGATAACAATTTTTCAAACAATTAGAAAAAAATATTTTGAAATTTTATTTTACTTAATAAATAAAAATATTTAAGGCACAAAAAAAATGATCAAAAAATGTTAAAAATATAAATATATTAGTGAAAAAAGATATTATATTTATTATTTATATATATATATATATTTTTTTAATCAAAAACATGTCAGTATTATTTACAATTATCAAATTATTTACGAGATTTTTAAAAATATATATTTTTTAAATAAAAATATTGTTATAATTAATAAATATTAAATAGCAATAAAAATAAAAAAAATATTTATTTAATTTTAATTATAACGAGTATGTAATAAATAGTTATCAACTTAATGAAATATATCGATTATACCTGTAGTTTTAACTATACAGTATACAACATACATGGTATCAAAATATAAATAAAATATATATATAATACTATATACAGATATCAAGAGTTACGTGATATTAGTAAAACCAATTATCGATATCATACAAAATTTTAATGATGTGAAGTAATATAACAATTACCTATTTATCTACCATTATCATTGACATACATAATATTATATTAACTATGATTTCAAGTACGCAAAGCTTGAAATAATAACGCGCTTCGCGAGAAACGATTTTATCATTTTTATCCATACGTGTTGATTAGTTACCTTTCAGACGTGCTAACCAACAATATATGTTAACTAAGAAGTTAACTTGTAATCAGAATGAAAATGTCAAAACTTTTAATGAGTTATTTTTAGTACGGTGACAAACGAGCGCACATATCAGGAAAGTTTATTTAACTAAAATATAAACATCCTCATTATTATCTACAATATATTTACCATGAATTATTACGTTATTTTAACATTTTTCTTGTATCGCACATTTTATAGCAATGACATTATAAAATTATTTGTAATGATGATTTTGAGCTTACAATAATAATAAATTCTTCAAGCGCATCTAATTTATACTATTTTAAATTGACACGATTGAAAAACAAGAGATCAAATGATATAAAATAAAACTGTACCTAATAAATGTAATAAAAATACGCAATTTACCTAATAATGTCAAGATGTGCAAATGGTATAATTATTTTAACAATATAAAAATTGATAACATTTTATAAATTTTACTATTTATTAAGTACTTAGATATTATTAAGGAAAAATATAAAAGTTTTTCTTATCAAATATGATAATAATAATAATAACTATATAATTGTAATGATTTCAATTAAATTATAATACTTATAGTAAACAATACATTCCCATAATATTAGGGGGATATTATAGTTATTTTCTATGTTTTTGATTATAATCAGTATAGGTACTGTTTAATTTCTAGTATATAAAAATGACAGTACAAATCACAAGTGTAATATTTTTGCTCATAAATTAGATAATTGTTCTCAATATCACGTATAAATATATAATATTAATATCTTAAATATATTTTAAAAATTAAAATATTGTCTTAAAGTATAATTGGATCAATTAAACTATTCTATGTATAGAAACAATAATATAAATATAATATAGTGAAAATTGAAAGTATCTATGTTTATTACTTTATTAGTTATTGAATTACATCAAAAAAAATCCGCGTTTTTCTCTAATATCCTTCCCAATTATTATAGGCTAACAGACCTGTCATTACTCAAAATCGCTTTTTTCGTATGCAATGATTCATCACTGAATTCAAATTTAACACATCATATATTATAGCAATGTGTAATGTCGAAGTGTATACGAGGTAATGTCAAGTTACGAAATGAGTGTGTAAGCGACAAGTTAAAATGCTAAACTATTAGGAATTTATTCTTACTACCACATGTACCTATATAGGTACACGAAATCATATATTAATATAAATTGAAATATTGAATGTTTTAAATGTTTTTATTTCATATTCAGATTATTGATCTTTTGCTTATATTAGACGATTTATGAAATGTTTTATATTATTATATGATTATGTATAAAACCTCGTTCAAACTCAAGACGTCGAAATGTGATGTCTCGATTTAGTAGTAACAAAAAAAAAACCAATAACAAAATAAATAAATAATACATATTCTTTAAATGTTTTTGGTTTTATAAACGTATAGACATTGTTTTTCCAATGAAAAACCCACCGCATATAAATACTGTAGAAATAAAAAGAATATATCACTGGTAAAACACTTTGATAACCTAAATATAACCACTCAAATATCGCAAAAAAAAATATAATATTTCTAATATTAACTACCGCATAGACATAATTACTGCGTATATATTGAGTTAGTCTGAGAGTTAGGTGCATATAAATGCATTTGTAATTCATATTAAATTAAGCGCATTTATTATTTAATTCGATTCGTCAAATCGAATTCACTCTTACTCCGGAATTAAGAAATGCATGTAAACGCTTTAATGCGAATTAATATTTTAGCGGGAATTTTAAAATGTCAAATTATAACTATTTTGGTCATGGAATCCAAAGTATAAAGCATGGACTAAAAAACATTCGCATTAACTTTTAATTTTATTCAACAACTAATCTTGATATTTTAAATGCATATTATAAACCCGCTCCCTATAATGCGCATTAACTGCAGCATATAAACGTAGTAAATGTCTTTAGTATAAAATATAGCAGCATTTTAATATTACAATAAGTAATAACTATTATCTAAATAACTTGAATTCAAGTATAGATAAAAATATTTAAATAGTTAACAATATAATTTTTTATTTAATTTATAATGATTAATAATGAGTACGTAAAAATATTATACAATAATTAAAAGTAGTATTAATTAGTATTATTTGTAGTTTTGAAAATTTAAAACAATAACGGAATCAACTATTGAATATCATTTATAATTTTTTTATATTATAATTATGTTGGCTCTGAATTATCAAATTTTATATTGCCGATATTATTATTTTGCAGTATTGTATCGGTTTCGCGATCATAATATTGTTAGTAACGGTGTTATAGGTCGACGACATATAATTTTATAATATTCGATTTGTAAATAATAATTATAATAATTAATGTATTATTATGTTTTGGGCTTGTGGAGTCGTCGTCGTCTTGGTGGCCCGGGCTCCCGTATAATAAACCCGAGGGCGGCGCCGCCGTAGCCGGTTCGGCGGCGCGCATCGTTTTATAATATCGCCGCCGCCGCGCGCCGTCAGCGCCGAACACCGGTCGGCAGCACACGACGACGAGTCTCTCGCGCGCGCGTCTCTCTCTCGCACCGCGTCGGCACGCGAAAATTATAACATTACGAAAGACATCGTACGGCCGTCGTCGTCACTCGTCAGTCTGCCGCGTCCAGCCACGCGCTCAGCACGTCCGCCGTTGGGACCACGCACGCCGGTCGTTGTTTTGCGCGGGCGATTCGTACGAATATTCGGTCTGTGACATTTTCGTTGCAAATTTGTTTTTCTTTCCTCCACGTACGTTTTTTTTGCATTTTTTTTTCGTAGTATTTCTTTCGTAAATTTCGACTAATTTTTTTTTTTTTTATTAATATCATTATTATCACACAAATGCAGCTAAACGGATCATATTGTTGTTAGTCCGTCACGCGTATATTACAATATTATATAATATAATATATATTATTATACTCATAGTTTGATAACGTTTGATAATAGTTTAAAGTCCGATCGCTAGTACTCCGACGGTGTAAACGTGATATTAAACTTCGAGGGTATCAAGAGAGAAACGTCTGGCTGAGAAGATCGAGCACTGCTTAAAGTGGGACCTGCTACGCAATATCATCGCATTATCCAATATTGAACTCGAGGTAGGTACCTAATTATTAATATTATATACTTCCCCTCGTCGTTGACTCGATTTAAAATCTGCTCCGTTATTATAATTTTTAGTTATATTACAATTAATATGATAAACGTACACTACGATCCGTCCTCGAGATCCCTTGGCCCGTCCCCCAAATCGTAGGTACAGTCCGGACACGGTTTGAATTGCAACAGTAGTTTGGCTCATTCCGATTTTCCAAGTCCCCCCTCCCCACCATAAAATTCACCACTTACAAATGAACCACTCAGACCCCATTTGTGTTTTTGTTGTTTTTCTTATTCACACACGCGAACATGTCTAAACTACGCCGAACATAAAACTAATTTAAAAGTTTTTTTTTTGCTAAATTACAAGTTGGTTTGGTTTTTGCTACCGTAATATAGTCTATACTGTTTACTTATATCATAATAAATTGTAACTTGTAAGTATAAAAATTTCAGAGAAAAACGCACATACAGTTTTTCATACTTGTGTATGGGTCATTTAAATTATTCTACATAAAAAATATTATTACTTACAAGTACCTACTTGGGTATACATATAATATATATATTTTACCCATAGTTTTTTAATTTATATGATTTTAGAATCTGAGATTTAAAATATCTACGGATACTATTATTTTAGCTATGGCTGTTTTCGACAGGTATCTAATTAATATAAATTATAATACAAAATAACGTGCTCGTATTATTATGGTTCTAATAAAATATAATGTAATTGTAAAAACTCGCCCTTTTTCGCTATCGACTCATATAGTTATGTTATAGTTATATGGTCATGTATTGGCATATAGTTGTTAAACTATAAGAATTACGAACGAAAATATTAAAATTACAAATATAATTTAAGCATGAAAGTAATTGTTTGAAAAATAATGACTATAACAAATAGCACCGACAGGAAACTGTGGCTGATTGATGTGCAGCCACTCTCGACTATTAGTTATGACGCTTTATTCGCTGAAGTGCAGGCCAGTAATATTAAAATAATTATTATACATTGAATATTGAAATAAGTGAAAAATATTTAAAAATAAAAAATAAAACGATTAAGCGGATCTATCTTAGTACACTATATTATGTACCTTGAGCTTATATTAGAATAGGTCTATATAAACTTTTTAAATAATTATAAAAAATATTTGTATAAATAAACGTTCGAAAATGTATTGAATATTTAACAATATATTAAGTTTTATTACTTATATACATATCTTATTCTATTTTACGATGAATATTTCAAAAAACAATGTACATTTTCAATTGAAAAATGCATAATTTTACGTAAAATTATGCTTATTATTATGCCAATTCCCAATTCCCAATTTAACAAATAATAAATGGCGCATTCATTTTTACTTATCAAACATTATTTTTGCAACTTAATTTTGATAAATTATACAATTTTTTTTTCTGAATCACACCATTCGGTCCATTCGCGGTTAATTTCCTATAAATACACTATATAATTGGTATATTTTACAATTTATAATAAGTATTTATTAGACCGATTCCAAAGAGTTTTTCAGAATAGAAAATACACTCCCCATTAATATAATATAGCTGCATATAAGTGTATAAATGGCTTCTACTCACAATCTAAATAATAAATAATGGGTATACGTGTATTCTGATAATATAATATAATATTTTGATAAATCTTTATTCAGCATACTGTAAATTACGTTGATAGTTTCATTTTCTAGGGCAGCATTATTAATCTTAGCTACTTTTCTAATATTATTTTATATCGTATAGATACTAATTATTAATTATATTTTATAAATTAGGATTCCACTATATAAAATTTAATAGATGCAAGATATATTGATTCAATTTCCTATAGAAAATGTTTGTGTGGCAGAATTTTTTTTTATTATTTATCATTAAAAGGAGTTATTTTTACATAAAATATTATTTATTTTATTTTTTAGACAAATCTTGAAGATGATAGTATTTAAAAAAAAAATAAACAACAGTGCTTAAGTTAAAGGCGATTTTAATAAACATCCAAACGTGTCTGTTTGTTATCTGAATTTTTAAGTAAAGTGAAAGCAGCTAATACATGCTACTGTTTAAAAATACATACGTTTGGCAGTACGTTTGAATAATATACACATGACTACACTGCGGGCATACAAAAGTTATTTTACTATTCAATTACTATTTTGATTTCAATGAACTCAATAATTGGAAATTAGAAGTTTTATTGTGTATTTTATCAAATTGTTACATTATGTAGTCAAAAATTAAAAATTATTTCAACGTTATAGAATTTATTTTAATCAACATAATGTTGTCAGAACATTCTAGACATTCTAAAAATTATAGAAAACTTAATAGATATAAATATAATTATCATAACGTAAAATATGTTATTCATCTTAACTACGTATACCTATAATGATATGATTATAACTTATAATGTAATAGCACTACCTAATGTACTGTGTGCTTATTAATAATTTTATAAAATAATAAAACGATAAAATCACTAACGAAAAAAATGTTTATTTTTTAATACATAATTTTGATTGGAATTTAATACTTTTATCATTTAAATTTTGGTTGAATAGATATATTCGATATTTATAATATATTTATATTTAATTTTAGCGTATAAAATAAGAATCATCAAGCTTCAAAAAATATAAAATAAATATTATGCACATAAATCTGAACATAATCGTATCGTAATTTCATGAATTTAAATTTTAGATTAACAAAACACATTTTCGTAAAACGAAAATAATTTAAATAATATCCAAATTGTACTGGGTCAAATCTGTAATCAATTGATCGCAAATTTAAACTTAATATTTCTCATCATAATGTTCTAACTTCTAAATAACTATAGAAAAAAATACCTGCTGTTACAATAATTTTTCATGATAAATTGCATAATATTACGGATATTAGAGTTCATATAAATAATAAACCTAACATATGATTTAAAATAAGTATATTTAAACAATACATAAATGTCTATTATTCAATTCAACTTGGGAGATTTGGAATTAAAAGAATTATTGAAGAAATAAAATAAAAATAAAAACATAATATAACTACATAAATAAAATATAATATTAAAACACTAAAATTGTATTATTTTTATAAATTATTATTTTATTATTTACATTATATATGATAGGGTTTAGCGAGGAGGATATATTTTTCACTTACAACATTTAATTATTTTAGAACTTAAAATGAATGTTATTTTAATTTTCCAAATCTGAGGTATAAATAATAGATATTTTAAGCATTTTTCCCGAAATTACAGTAAAGTTTTTAATTTATTTTAAAAAGTATTAGGAATTTTTTTTATTTTTGACCTTCACAATATAAATCAAATTTTCTATTAGAAGGGCCCAAAGTTTTTTTTTTATAGAGTATATTTTCTTCGTTATTAGTCGGAAAATTGCGATTATTAATCAATCCTCCCCAGGCAAAATGTAGAACTCCGGCCCTAAATTATTATCTATGTACATAATCACGTGCACTTTGTACGACTTTGTATTTTTATAAAATATATTTTATTATTTTAAAAAGTAAATCATTTTTTTGATAACAACGTGTTTATTTAAATTTTTAAATCTTTATTTTATCGAGTGCTTTAAAGTATTAAACGTACATACTACATTTTAATAAAATTGAAACTTAAAATTATTCACGAAACATTTGAGTAGGTAAATCACAATTCGTCTACATCGTTTAAATAAAAAGTTCTAGTGACTTGAGAAAAAAAAATACAATTTTTATTCTGCAGTTATCACTTTATGAAATAGTATTTAGTTGCCAGATATTTTTTACGAGTGCTTTTATCAATAATTTATCAATTCATGTGAGTTAAATTTATAACTTGTATATGTATAATATCATATAAAAAGGTTTCAGAACTCTGTCTCTTGTTTTTTTGGTTCACGTTTCACTATAGAATATTCAATATAAAAATCGTGATAATATAATAATAAAAGCAACAATAGAATAATGAAAATTCAAAGTGGAGAACTTCAATATGTGCAATGAGCCCCAGATGAAATCATTAATTTATTGACGATATTTATTATATTAAGTATACATAGTCGCATAGACTTTATAATATATTATCTTGAATGTCTGAATAGTTTTGAAATGTGTAATATATACAGCAGTAAATTATTGTAAATATCGAATTATATGATATGTATTGTACATGTGATAATATAGCTGTGGGGAGGAAGGTCAAATTCTTGAAATTCAGTTATGTCGATCAAATGCAAAATAAATTATACAATTTGCTCGGACATTGCAAATCGTTTGTATAAATTACAATTTGATGATCATTATAATATGGACATATATAACATAGTATACTGGATATATATATTATGTACAGTCCCAATCAATATTGTTGTATACTAATTTATATCCATTAAACCCCTATGCATAGGTTATATGCTTCAACCCTTAAGTCCAGTGGCTATATATATATATATATATATATGTATAAATACTGTATATTATGTGTTGTTGTTATTATACAACTTAGTCTATAATATGTATACTATATTTGTATGAGATGTGGACTTCTGTAAGGTTTGTATCTCCCTTCATCGTGGCACTTATAATCGTATATTATTCAGTATTGCTAACACGACGCATAGGTATAGTTAATGTAGTTGCATGTATACACTGCCAGCCATATTCAATAGAAGTTCAATAATAAGTACAGACATCGTTCAAGTATAAATTGATCATTTTATTTATACATGCTAAAATATTATATTATTTAGCTTAGGGTGACCATATTTAAAAAAAAAATTACAGGACAAAATTAACAATAATTTAATTTTTTTTTATTTTTATTTTATTCTTCAAGAAGATAATGGGCCCCACTGAACATGTTCGTATGGGGCCCATAAGTATTATTAATACTTAATATATATATATATATATCTATATATATTTTATAGTTTAAACCTATTTTTTAATAACACTGTGTATAAGATTAAATTCATGTACTTTACTTTTTAAAAAAAACTTATTATATTAATTCATTTTGATGGAAATTCAACTTTCAAGCTGGGAGTAAATACGCACCTTCGCTTAGGCATTTTAATAGATTACTTTCCTAAAATTGTAAAATATTTTATTAACAATTATCAACAAGTCGACAACACTCAACGATTGTTGGAACCAAACTAATAGCTATTAAGCTATTCGCTATTTGCCGTATTCACAAAACGTATTTTCAGTGATATAAAAAGATAGAATCGAAAGCATAATCAGATAACGGTAAATCTGATAACGCTGAAATAAAGGACAATCCTGTAAAAAACAGGACGTATGGTCACCCTAATTTAGCTAGTATAGAGATCTAAAATATTATCATAATATGCTCTCGTACTATTAAAATTGGTATATTTGCATCAAATATCGTAGAAAATTTCAAATTCGTCCAAATACTTTGATTATCTATAAAATTGTCTTTCTCTTAAATACAGTATTGCTTAATGAATTTACTCACTTCAAAATAAATATTTTATTCACAATATTAGTTTATTTGAATATAGTTATTTTACATAAAATAATAATTTAATTGAGTAGATACTTAAATCATAAATACCAATTAATAATAATTATTATTTTTAAATATTATATATTAACAAATCTCATGTCATGTTATATGTAAAATATAATTTTTGTGTGAAAATTAAAAAAAAACAATGTTAGATTTTACTCAAATTCTAATTTTCTTATAGACAAAAAAAATTGGTTTATGTTAATATAGGTATTATAAAAAATTCTTTAAAAAATAATATTCCTTTAAAAAAGTCACAAATAACAACAATCCGATAAAATCAAGTATACAATTTCTTTTTTTTTTTTAACAATTATTCTATAACTGTATTTATAAAATATAATTGTGAACAGTGAAAGCTCGTAAATGTTAGATGATAAAAGGTGTAGGTACGCTTATGTACAGTTATCTTTAGAGGTCATTTATGTACCTGCAGACTGTTAAATTTGTTAATATACGAGTTATTATTTAAATCGTTTTTTAAATAATTAATTTAAAATTTAAAATTGTATAATATTTGTTTAATGATGGAATATTTCAAAATGACCTCCAATATTAATTTATTAGCTCCCAATGTAATATACAGGTAATATTTGATATATTTAATTTTATATATGAATATATTATAACGCACTAGCTGTGATTTGCTAGTAAATGATTTTACTTAAGCACTAATATTGTGAGGTAAATTGGGTCAAATCCATATATACAGTACACGTATCTGTTGTTATAAGAGCGTCTGCGATCGAGAGGTGTTTTGTCCCCGATCCCTGTTTTATATTAATTTTCATACATTTGCACGAAGAATTAAAAAATCGTTCATTGTATATAAACGAAGCTATTCATAGACCGAAAGGTTCACATATTATGTGTAGAGGTTTCCATTTATTTAATTTTTTTGTTTTAACCTTCAGTAGGTCGCGCGGTTATGAGTACCTATTCCGTCGCGCGGGGTAAAAATTTTCCTTGATTAAACATAATATATTTTTCTTTAATATTTATTTATTTTAAATTTAATTTTTATTATATATAACAAAAAAATAATACGAAATATAATTAATAATTTTAATTTACATTTATTTTGTTATTTTACGTATTTAATTCTAATCAATGTTTTTATTTCTTTGTACCTAGTTGGTATCCGATGCATATTACGTTCGCGACTAACTTGCACGTGCCTTTGATATATGTATGTATTAGTGCAATTTACTATTGTATCCAACATGGGTTTGGTAAAAAACACTTTCCAACATTCCAGAACATTTGTTTTGTTTCTAATAATTGGTGTATCACCCGATTTTTCGGTAAAATAATTTTTTTTTGACGTGCGAACTCTCTTGTTTGGGGCACGTTTATTCCACCTTGTTCTATATTTTCCGACATAGTATGGCAATATTCTCATGCTAAGTGATAACTTATCATCTGATTCATGGAATTATCATCATTTAGAATCACATTATCAACAAAATTATATTTTGCCTGTTCTAAGTTTTCTTCATCAGAAATATCGGATTATTCAGTATCCGTGTTATGATCTTTTTGTAAAATGTCATCTTTATCCTATTCTTCGTCACTTGAGTTTACTCCTCAAATATCGTCATTATCATGGAAATCGTCAATGAACGCTTCAATTCGTTGACGTTCTAATTCATCCATTTCCAAATATAATATAAAAGTACGGGAAAAAAAATACGTATTTCGTCGCGCGGGGTAAAAATTTGTCAAAACGCGTACATTCACACTTCTAAGGCTGGTATTGAACGTACTAACAGATAAAACATTGAACAAACTTAATCTAATATAATAATGACATATAAATAGAAGCTAGATAAAATCCCAATACTCTTAAACCAACCTAAATAATATTAAAACATCATTTAAAATTAGTGGGGTAAAAAATTACCCCGCGCGACCTACTGAATGAAGCTACCACCTCTAAAAACAAAAAAAAAAATTCCTATTCATTTTTTTTTTGCAGAGTAGCTTTATAATATTGTTTATCGTGGCTAAGATCAGTAAGCTTCCATCGCTGTCGTTGCATAATTGTGATTACTATGAGGTGTCACTAAATCAAAGTTTGATTGTATTCAAAGTAAAATTCTTAAATTTACACGGATTGTTAATTTTATATTTAATTGTAGAAGGTAATAGCTATAGATTCTTTAGTAATTGTATATAATACTCAAATCTGCTCTTTTTAGAGAATTTAAATTATAATAACTAATTCCATTTTGATTCACTTAATCGCCATAATCCAATATGTGCATAAATATATATTTTTTACCATATTAAAAATATTTCTATAGGCTTACATTTAATACTTTATTTTATTGCATAAAATACTTAGCATTATAAATTATAATGTAAAATTTATTTCACGTGTATCATAAAATGTATATAACATTTTATGCGATACCTACGTCCTTGTTTAAATTAAATACCTATTTTAAATATGTTTAATGTATTTTCATAAAATATTTATAATATATTTATATACCTAGGTACATTAGAATTTTTCATTCCTCGAAAATCACATTATTTTTTAAATAAAAATACCAGCTGTCTCCTGGTAATACAGGATACAGCATTACAGTTCTTTTAAAAATGTTGATAAATTGTATTGAAAATTCAACGAATAGTTAAAAATAAGTGAAATGAAAAGAATAGGTATACCATAAATGATAAATTCTGTGCTCTAATTACTAAAAATTATGTAAAACATATTTTTGTTTGAAAAAAAAATAATAAAATAACAAATAATTCAAGTTAAGTCAAACCCCAGATTAATTTGTAAAATATGTACGTTGAATAGATCGTTTTTAAACTTTGCTTTATAATATAGTTATGGTTAATATGATATGTACTTATAGGAAACAGAATTAAACAATTAAGTAGTGACACACAATAATAATAATATTAGAGTTCAACTTAAACATTTTCTTTCAGTTGTTAGGTAAATGTGTTGATATTTATCTGAATGTAATTGATAAAATTTCCATGTCAATACTCATTACAGTTTTTGTTTATCCACCGATTTATGTCTACAGTATTCAGAAATGAAAAAAAAAATATTTAGAGATGTACGTAAAATGCTTTACTGCAGTTCACTTGGATAAATATCTTGCATCAAAATGTACGTGAAGTACTCAACATAAAACTTTGTCACTCATGTGTCCGAACACACATAGGTTATATCTATTAAAATTATATTATTAGTAGTTTTATAGTAATAAAACTCTATAACATAATATATAGGTAATTCGTATTTGTTTAACACCAACTGAAAAATTTCCAACAGCTGCGAGCTTCATAAACTTTTCTCGTGATCTTTCAGTTCCAGTCAAAAAGTAAACATATCATAAATTTTTGTTTCACTCGATTCATACGTAAAACAACAAACGTGTGTTAAATGTTGTATATGTACGAGTTTTGTATACTATAAACGCGGTCATATATATTGAATAAATATAATAAATTTACAATGAATTCATGCATACAGATTCCGTGGTCACGATTTATATGAAAGGACCAATTGTTTTTATATTGAAAGAAATCGAAACATTTTCAAAGGAGAATAATAATTGAATGTACAAATCAGTTTTTGTATTATTTTTCAAATATACCTTAGGGTGGCCCTTATATAGTAAAAGGGATAAGGAAAGTTAAATATTTTTGAAAATTAAAAAAATTGTTTAAAACTTAATATGTACCAAAACTAATTTTAATATTGGAACAACTGATAGAACGAAATCTTTTATATTTACCTTGTAGGTAACATATATTCGAATTAGTGCTAATAAGTGTTTTTGAAGTTAAATTAAAAATAAATACTATTGGTCCTGATGTTCCTATTTTTAAAAAATTCCAAAAATCTTGGCCCAAAATTGACTTGAAAAAGTATGAAATTAAAATAAATGATGCAATTGTAATGAAATTTCGATGTCAATGTGATCCATACATAAATAGATACTATATTCTATAACCACTTGATGCCTATAAAGTATAAACGTGGTTTAAGTGTGTAATATATTACTAAAATAGTATAATTGAGATGACCCAATTACAATATTATTCGTAACAGGGACGTACGCAGAAAAAAGTTTTGGGAGGTGTTTTTGAAAATCAGTTATTGAAAACTAGCACTTTTTTTTAATAAATATTAAAAAAAATATTTGAAAATTAGGTATACTTAAAATACTTTTATAAATACAAACATTAATATAACAAAATTAACATTAAAGTTGAATAAGTAAATAATCACGCAAAAACATAAGTATTTCGGTGGGGGAGGGGTATTTGAATACCAAAAATATCCCCCAGTGTACGTCCCTGGTTTGTAAGGTAAACAAAACTATAAAAATGTGATTACATATTATAATCTCATTAAAATTAAATATTGATATTATACCAATTTTTTGAAAAGAAAATATATTATATTATGTAAAGATACTTTATGAAGAAAAGAGAGACATTTATTTTTCATTTTTTATAATGTGAGTAATGTGATCAGTATTCGTTACAAAAATATTTACGGGCTATCATGTTCGAGTATGCATAAATTATGCACACCGCGTGCATATCAGAGTAGCATGATTTTGAGAATTTCTCTTATGTACATTTTTATTTAACAAAAACCTATAACAACCCAATGCATTATACTGACGGTATACATTTATTTTTAATATAAATCTATCATTATACTCTTATAAATTTATACTAACTTTTAAACTACCTGGAGCTGCACCTAAGAAGATCCGGCTGTTAGCTCTGTCAAGAAATGATGAAAGTGAGAAATGGTGGTAAAACTGATTGTTTAAATCGATCCCGGTTTTAAGCTGATTGGACGGCAGCGTAACTGAAACTCAAAATCACTAAGGCACCCGAATTCTAAGATATTTATAATTATTCATATTTCATAATATTTGGACTACCCAAAAAGGCAATATTATAATGTAGATTTAATACATTGGTATAATAATTAATTAAAATATAATACGCACCGCTGTAGTTGTGGTGGATAGACGGCGAGTAATAAATGTTAGGGGAGCCTACGAATAGTATACGTCAACTAGGAAAATATCTTTTAAGGTGGTTACACAACAGTAGCTTATAATTTTACTATGATGATTCTTTGACGAAATAAATGTATTACATATTAGATAATATTATATATTAATATTTTAAACCTTACATTTGTTATAAAACATAATATAGCCGAGAAAAATTTTGTAATTTCTTGTTTCTATTTCTGTAGGTATCATAGAATTATATATTTCTCTATACATTTCAAAACAATATAATTTAATAAACCTTGGGTTTCATCTGATTTTTAATTTATTATTTCGATTACTATTTCAGTGAAGAAGTATACATTAAAAATATTAATGAACGATTTGAACTGCTTACACTGTTTGGTGGTTAAAATTAAATATGTACAAAAAAATTGTATTTTAAAAAATAAAAATCACGGCCAAAGAATCCTATTTTTCTTAAACACATAAAAAATATTAATATTATAACTATTTAAAAAAATATTAGAATAACAGTATCATATATGATTGCTAACTTTGTAGTAAAGTAAATAAGTAACTGTAATAGACAATAGTAATTATACATCTGTGTAACATAAGTAATAAATAAGTGCCTTAAGGCATATTTACGAGTCCACCAAATTTAAAACGTGGCCAAGAAAACGTAATTATGATATAAGTTATCTTGGTAAGGTTTTTTATTCCTTACGAATACATTTTCTTTAACTAGGAATTTGAGAATTTTTTATCAATTTTTTTACAATAAAAGATATGTTTGGTTAATATACTAAAATAACTTCCTATTATTTTTTTAGTATTTGATTATTAACATTATGTCAATGAATGAATACTAAAAAATACAATTGCACGTCGAACTCATATGACATCCGTTATAGCGATACATATAATACTGGTATAATACATAATTATAATTTAATTAAAATATGAACTTCATTACGATTCTACTCACACGTTTAGAGATGATGAAATTATGATATTATAATATTATGATTAGATATAGTCGAAAAAAAAATCACTAGTAGATGGTAGTAGGCACTCATGTACTATATGTCAATATGCCATTTTAAAATAATGTAGAGGTAAGCATCAATACATTAAAATAATATGTTATTACGTATTTCATTTTTAATTACAAAATTGTTCAGCTCAGTGTGATTAATATCGTTATCGTACCAATAGGAAATGAATAATGTAAAATGTTTGTATACATTTTTTTTATATTCATTTAGATTACTTTGGTATTTTATTATATAGTTTCTTTATAGCAAAACCAATAAACATGCATGCCATAGTTTATGAATCATTTATTTGTTTTATTTTAGTTGGATTTTTTTTTTTTAATCGATAATACGTTTTATAAAAAAAAAACAGTGTATGGGGTTACTAAGCAAATCGAAATGAATTTATTGTGAAAAACAAATCCTTTATAGTTGGGAAAAGATATTTCTAATTAATATTCATTGAATAACTGCAATAACATGATGTACTGGTATACTAGGTATATAGTTTTAGTATTAACTACATTAATATTACCGTATTATAAATTATAATATACCAACTACTAATATAGTCAAACGATCAAGACAATATTTTTTTCCTCTAATAAAATAAATGATCAGTGACCCATAATGATCATTCTATATTTCAATTTTCTTATTCAATATTTATAATGTATGTCAGTATATTTTGTTCGCGATAATAATTAATAATTAATATTCATACACATTTTTACTGAACGTACAATATATACGTAAAATTGTTAGAAAGTCGACTGTCGGCAAAAATAAATCGACGGCGATGCCGTGTGCTATACTGGTGAAAGTTTTTGTTATAAAATTTGTGTCGAGCTTTAACGTATATGTACGTTACAGGTACCTAATACCTATAGGCTATATAATAGGCTATTGGTACAGAACCGTGCAGACGACGGTGGCAGATATTGTCGCCGTGATAGTCATTGCGTCTCGATCCAAATATTTTTCTTTATTCACGTTTTGTATTCGCTACCGTCGTTTGTGCAAATTCAATATAGCTACGCGGATGACGGCGAATAAAAAATGTCAACGTCACGCACAATCGAAAAAAATACCAACAGACTATAAAAGTGTATACTATTTATGTATAATAATAATTGATATTACGTACGAGATAGTATCGATCGAAAACTTAAGCTCATTTTCAGCATTGTGCTTATATATTTGGAAATGCAATATTTTATTTGTCATGATCTATTTTATTACACAAGACGTATTATAATATTAGTTATATTTTGAGAGTTTGGGAATAATATATTATTAATTATTATCATATCGCGGAACCGTATTTTATTAGGATTTTCGGACGCGCAATTATAGTTTAATGGCGTACAGGGTTAGTTTAAATCAATGTGCTAAATTATGCTAATTATGGTTGTTTTAGATAGGTAGTAAGTTCAACGTTTACGATAGATGAATGGGCATAGTCTGTTTCGCCCAAAAATTACCTTCCCCGTTTCGCCTAAATTTTAATATTACATATATGATTCTCGTTTTGACCAGACTAGTTAAGATACATTATAAATTAAGTTAGCAATGGTTCAGTTAAATATTGTTGTATGTATTATTTTTATGATATTTTATATTTATTTCATTTGATAGGTATGATGCGTTCTACATACAACTAAATAAGTTTTCGATCCCTAAAAAGTAATTAAGATAGGATATCGTTTATGTAAAGAAGTTTCGAATTGTTTTATCGACGGTTTGATGACGGAATAACGCACTACTGATAAAGTGACAAAATATTATTTAATAAACAATTATATTTTTGAGGATAATACTCCTAGCCCAGTGGTTTTCAAACTTTTATTATACATGGCACACCGTACACTTCAAAACATTTTCACGGCACACTGACCTTTTTTTAGATAAACTAAATTGTTTTGAATTAATTATTATTATATAATATATATTTAATAAGAAATGTGAAATTGATGGGCTAACAAATATTTTTAATTCTTGGACGAATAGTTGACACATACCCGCATTTTATTATATCACAATTCAATGCAATCGGTAATTTATGGAAAAACTGCGGCACACTTAGTGGATACTCGCGGCACACCAGTGTGCCGCGGCACCCAGTTTGAAAACCACTGTCCTAGCCTATTGGCATGCAATTTAGTGAGTATTCTGTTTATGATGAATGCGTTTGAGTCATTTCATTCGTTCTTAAATGACCATTTTTATTTATTGTGGACTAAATTTGTTAGATGTAATATTTTTGTGAACTGAAAAAAATACTATTTGGAGAAACATATTTGACTGAACCATTGCCAACTTAATTTTAAATTGAGCTAGACCAATCTGGACGAAGCGAGAATCATAAAATATTAAAATTTGGCCAAAATGGGTCCCGCCCAGACGAACATTTAAAAATTCATTGTTATATAAATTTTTTTACAACAAATACAAGGTAAAACAGTACAAGAAAATAAAAACATACTACGTTACTGTGGGATTTTTTTATTAGGAGGGTTATCCATTGAATTAAAAGGAATATTGACAATGGGCTCACCACAAATTACTCAAAATAACAATACATAATTTTAAATTCAAAAACATTATTTTGTTTTTAAGCATATAATTCAATTGTATTACTGTCATTAATATTTACTATTGCAATATTATTTTTTATTGAATAAAAATAAGATATTCCCACCTATAAATTAGTTATATATATATATATGGATATTGTAAAAATTTGAAATTTTTAACATATAATGATTAGTTATAAATTATTTATTATTATATAATATTGCATCATTGAATTTAATATCTATAGTTTCATATTAAAGACGAAGAAGATGCCATTATTGTGTGTTATATAAAGTAAAATGCAATAACATACAAAATACAATTAGGTAATTTGTGTACAATTTATTTACAATTATTCTCCAAATTTCGTCACATTTTTATTTTATATTTAAGTTATATATTTTATTACGTGGGTATAACGTTATTTGTACACAAATAATAACAGCCTGATATTAACTTATGCCTTGTGGAATGAATCAAAATTAAAATGTTCAAAAATAAATAACTAAAAGACCTGTGGGTTTTTCGTGGTTAGTTAGATTATAATATTGTCACATCATAATAATATTATAATTTTCACTGGAGAGTCGTGAAAGTCAGTTCTTTATCGGGTTTTCGTTAATTCTTGGAAATTAAATAAACAGTCAAACATTCAGGGAATTGGTGTATTGGGTTCGCAATCATTTTATTATGATATAATGTATTAATGTTGATGTTTTCTATGTACAATGTACATAAAATATTTACATAATAAAAGAGCTTCAAAAGTCTCACAATAATGGAATTAATATAATTACTATGATAGTTAGAAGTTGGTAATCTCGTCGGTTTTTCGTAGAAGTCATTTTTCAATATTTCTTAGAAGTTTCGCCATAGAAAAGTTAACGGGAAAACACTAAACCAACAATTTCTCAAAAAATGTATTCCAAGAAATCTCGAATGCTCACTGATCTTTAGGTATTGATCTCATTCACGAGTAAAAAATAATTTAAAATTGAGCCCGAGGAGTACAATATGAAAGACGAAAAAAAACTCCTAAAGGTTCAAATAATAGCAATAAACATTGGCGTGCCAAATTTTGCCGCCGTTTTTTGTTATATTAAATTTACCTGGCAACCATATTATAAAATTAATACGTACAAAACTAATATGTTTCTCTCCAAAGATGTGATTATCGAAAATTGTTGTTTTTATATTTTTTTCGACTGTACAACAATAATAATATACGTGCGAGTGAATAATATTGTACGCTTTTTTTTTAAAAAAAACATGAGGAATAAAATATGATATTGTATGCGTTTAATATTAAAAACCGTAGTCACACGTATTTAGTTCTGTGAATGAAAATGTATAAACACGTTTTATTTCATATAGGTAGCCTTCATAATATAATATTATATTGTGAACTAAAGAATATATAATAAATAATAATGTAAAAATAGAACAACTAGAAAAAAATGTATTAAATTGTTTTAAAATAAAAATTACAATAAGTATACGCCGAGCATGCTGCCTTATTTTTGTTTTTAGGAATGAATTTATTCCAATTTTTTTTTAATAAATTGTAATTGTCTCTATTTGGGGATAATTAAATTAATTATATTTTTATGGAAACTGTGAAATGGTGATACAAACATCTTTATTTCAAATGAGAACTATGTTTTTGTTTGTCAAAATTGTTATAAATTTATTTATGCTATTGAACATTTTGATATTTCATGTATACAAGTCGAAATTCGAATGAGTAGTTTCTGAGTTTTTAAACTTTACATACTAAAGAAGACAGTTCAAGATAATAGGTATAGGCGATATGAAGGCTATAGCGATTTGAATATTATAACATAAGTTATTAATATTGATTTATAATTATATAAGTACCTAGGTACTTGAAAAATAAAAAAATCAGAATTTGAATTAGTACAATAAGATAAAAATACATTCATCACTCCGTTCAGAATCTAAAAGAGTGGGTTGAGTATTTTGCATTATATATATAATTTATATTGTTAATATACATAAATATATATATATTATAATAGAACCCATGTACCTATGACATCTAACAAGTATAATGAGTAAACTTTTGGTTTTTTTTATTTGTTCGAATAATCATATTATATTTATTCCTAATTTATTTCTTTGGGTAGATAGATACTAGATAGTATAACAATTTCAACGTGCCATTCAGCATTCGCCTTAGTAAAATGATAGTACATAGTACGATGATACAATAAGTTTTATGCAGTATGCCTCAGTTAGCTATTTTAATCTGTTTACTAATATACGGTGGCGCGTCACAATTCAAGTGCCGGCCGTTTAAATACAACATTATAATTGGTGAGATGCTTATTACATGTAGGTGGTTATGAGGCATTAAGGTTTGTTCACGCTTTATACCCTTCGCAATTTTATTTTTAATAAATAGAACACTTGATATTTTATTTTAAACAAAAGTCTGTCCACATAATGACCCTCTTTTCTTAGTATTAAAGTTATAAAATAATATAATATACATTTAGATGGGTATAATAAATCCATACATAAATATTGATGATTAATAATAAGTGATTATTGTGGACCGCAATTGTCGATCCATTTATATAATATATATATATAGCATACACGTTGCGGTTTCGCCCAAGATTTTAATTAATAAAAACTAATTATTTATTAACTTTATTGGACTAAATGTATGCCTTAAACTTTCTCTGTGATGTCCTCTTTAATTTAAAAAAAACGGTACGACGATTGAATAAGTAGTTTCGGAGTTTATCCCGAACATACAAACAAACGCTATCATTTTATATATTAGTATAGAATCTATACTATAGATTATTTATAATAAGGTTTTTCTAAACGATAAAACAGTATAATAGACTCAAATTAAGTATAATTTAGAAATTCGAAATTATATTATGAAAAAAATCCCCGATTTAAATTTGTTTATTGTATATCATAGCGTCTAAGTAAATCCCGCCTGTTTAATATTTAATTATATATATATATATATTATATATATTATAACATAATTATTTAAAAAAGTTAATTATACATATTATAATAGAATATTTTAATATTTATAGCCATAAGAAAAACGAATTTTTCAACATACGAAATTAACAGAATCCAGTTCGCGGACGCGCGCTGATAGGGTCAGTGGCGTATATATGGGGATGTTTAGGGGTTCAATCCCCCTCCCCTTAAATGTATGGTTGGTATGGGCATTAATTTTGATTGTATAATTAATTGAAATTTAAGGATGGAAATTTTTTTTTAATCCCCTCTGAAATTAATTGCTATGTACGCTACTGGATAGGGTTGCCCATAATTTGATACTCGTATAACGTATAATATTGAATTAGTACAACTGACAACGTTCAACCGTTCAACTCAACGTGAATGTGATGATTTAATTTTAATAACAATTAATAAACTTTGATGTTACATCGAATTTATATTTAACAGACAAAATTCCAAGTGGTCAACGAGAACATGATATAAATTATAATATAATATGTACGAGACATAAACAATAAATTACCATTAAACATAGGTATATTATTTGATAGTGATAGTTATTCATATACTTCTTTTATAGTCATGAGAATAGCTTATTAATTCTTCCGATTCCTTATTTGATTTTTTGAATATTATTAATTTATCAGTAATACAACAGTTAATATGATTGTCTTTAAATCCTGGCGATGTCAAAAAATTATAATCAAAACAGTCAGACTGTTAATTTGTATTCGGCGTACCTGTATAGTATTTAGCAAAAACCCGACAAAATACGCGAAACAACGTTGTAGTTAGCGGAGGAATGAAAAACTGAAATGAACGATTCCGCCTGTACTCAAAAGGCGTGCATGGCCAATTAACTGTTTTACCAATGCTATGTGTGCGTTAAATCATTTTACAATGGTACAATAATAGCAGCCATTTCATGATACCGGAAGATACACACGTGCGAAAAACCGTACTCGTACAACGTAACGGCGAGCGTTTTATTAATAATAGCTAATTAACGATACACGTGAGTAGGTACATCTGGCTCACGTACTAGATCTGTGATTTAAATTAGATAGAGTTAAAGTTAAGTTTCATCATGTTATGATGTCACTGTTCACGTTTTCATTTTTTGATATACCTAGTTGTTTTTCACTAGTTATAAATTGCAATGTATTTTTTATTTTTGAGTACCCACTATGAAAACGCTATTTTTATTTTTAATTTTCCATTCAAACTAAAGAAAATAGGTAAATTATATGTATTGTGCACCTTAAAAATACTTTAAATTCAAAAATGTTTTGAAGCAATTTTTCGTTTCGAATGTCTTAGACTTTTTTCTTAGTTGAAAAAGAGTGTCAACAACTCAAAAATGTAAAATAACAGTAGAAGTTAGTTTTTTAAATTTTTTTTCTTATTAAAGATGAACTATTTTTTAATTATTAACCATGTATGCATATATTATATAATATGTTTTTTATTTACAATTTATTTTAATTGTATGCATTTTTATATGTGTCTACTATCTGGAGCAACTTATAAGTTATGATTAGTGATGGGTCAAACCCTGATTTTTAAAATTAAATTGAATTTGAACCAAACTTTAAAATATTTTTTCGAACCCATATCATTCCAAACTTTCATATTTTTACTGAATAAAACTTAGACAATTTTTAGGTTGAACTCGAACTCAACATTTTTTATAAAAATAACTATAATTACAATTGTCAATTATATTTTGAGTTTTCGTATTACCTATTCTACATTTTAACTATTTTTAAATGTACGTATATATTATAATAAATTTAGGTAATTTTTTATTATTATTTTTTTAGATAATATAAAATAAATAATAATTAGGTAATAAGAAAAAACCTACATTTATTTTTTCATAACAATTTGTTTTTATTAACTGCATACAACCACGGTAGTGGAAATTTACCATGAGTTTATCCAAAATATAGTTTTGTTGATAAGAAAAATATAATATTAATAAAAATAGTAATTAATGTTTGGTGGCATTTAATAACCTAAATATTTTTAAACATACATTTTGAAAAATAGTTGTAAAAATAAATATTTCATCTTCGAACTATCGTAGCCAGAAAGTTCGGGCAGTTCGGCTTGACTAATATTTTCAGGTTCGATTTTCGAACAGTACTAAATGCTTAATAGTTCAGTTCAATTTTTTTTCATACCATCAAGAGTTATTCGATTCGAATCAGTTCGAGATTCAAAAGTTTGATTCATCATCACAAGTTATGAATCGATTTGTATTTTTTGTAATGTTCAGCACAATTTTTTATTCAGGAATATGAAATTAAAACTTAATAATGATAAAAAATGTAAAAAATATAATTTGTTAAAAAGCATACAATTGTGCGGGAAATATATATTTTTCCATAATAAAATACATTTACCGAAAAAAAAAAATGGCTGTTTAGAGTGATAATATAGAACCACATTAAGTTATTCATATAAAACGCTATAATACGCAGGTCATTCGACAGAAGTGCTAATAAAAAAGCTTCGTTGTTACTATTTGTATGTAGCTTACTATGGTGGGTCTACGTATATAGAAAACCTTATAATTATATGTATGTATTATGTAGATTATTAAAAATCCACAATTATTAATACCTTACGTTGTGCCAAAAACGAGCAATGGAACTTTTATCCCCTACCAGGATCTATAGCCTTGTGTTTTGCATAGTATGTTCATACATGTAAATTGAAACGTTTCAGTTTTAAATAATTCATTAAAAGTATTTTAAAAACAAATAGATTCATAGTTTGATTTATACAGTCAGCCTTGTTTAACTCGAAGTTGGAGGAACAAGCAAAACAAAATTAGTGATTCGAGAAATTGAAGAACAAAGTATAACGTTTAAATTTGTTTATCTTTTAAAGAGTAATTTAAAAAAATGTCGATTGTATGAACAAAAATACAAAAAATTCACATCTTTGAAAAAAAAATCGGGTTAGAAAATATAATATAGTTATATTATACTTAAAACAATTGAAAAATTATACCTGTTTAGTAATAATATAATAGGTTGATAAAATGTAATATTTTATTATTACATCTGGAACTTTTTGGTTTTCATATTCCTAATTTATAAAATGCATTCGATTTAAAATGTTACCATGATGTGGGCTCGTTGAGTTAGCTTTATGTAGGTATATTATTGGTCAGAAATGAAACGCTGCACTCGGGATGTAGATAGTCAGGCTTATTATAGACACGAGCATAATACTAAATTGCGCGGCGCTTTTGCTTCTCGAAATAAATTATAAACAGGCCACCTTTGGCCGGCGTCGGATAATCCATCTGTCACCGGCGACGACGGCGTTTGTCGTCGCACTTTGCAAACGGTGCTGCGGCGAGGATCCGTTTCTCGTACGTGAAATTATTATTGATTGCGAGTTGTCGGATAAGATGACCCTCAGTCGGTGGCAGAGAGCACTTTGCTGATGATGATCCGTAGTCGGGCAGCGCGACCACCGGTCATCATCTGCTGCAGCGAATCCTGCCACCTTTGTTTATTTGGACCAGCGGTTTTTGTCCATTAATCTAATAATATATTATATATAAAGCACGGTGTGTAGGTATAAATAACATACAACAGCCATATTGTATAGATTTAGGCACCTACTACATCCTACCTATATTATGTAACATACGTATGTCTAAATTTCCGCGGTCGACGAGTATGATATATTATTTATTTTATTTATTTATTTCTTAAAGGTAATGGATTATGTTCTATATAAAAACATAGGTACCATCTCTAAAAATCTATTTATCGAAAATTTTGTTGTTATTTATATATTATAAAGTATATAAAAATAATATATTAATATGTAGGTACTTCTAATGTTTTTTTATTATGATTTCGTAAAATTAATACACTTTATGTCTTTATGAGTGATTCACAATATTTTTAAAAATTTTAAACAATTGTTTGGTTCATACTAAATGGTAAATACAAACAAAAGAAAAAAATAATTTGGCTAATATAATAGTTTATTATTTATGTAAATATTTTTAAACTTAAATAACAAAATGTATTAATTATATTTATTTTTATACATTTACTCAAATATAGTAATTTACATTTTAAAGTAGATACCTAAAAAAAAGTGATGGGTAGGTATAATGCTTACGCAGTTAACAAGCGATGTCCCCTAATAATAAAATTGAAAATCAATTTTTAAAAACAGTTTAATTAAAATGTTTTCCCAATACGAAATTACTTATTTTTATTTATATAAATTATAGTTTTTTAATGTTGACATAACAAACATTTATTCTTACGTAAAATAGGTATATGTATAATAATTTAATGAATACATTTATCGATTATAATTTATTAGCACACAAATTATGTAAAATTATTTGTTTTTTTTTGTCAGAACACAACTTGTATAGTATAACTCACAAAAATCTACCAGAAAAACTCGTGAAACTGATAAAATCGGAATAACACAATTCCGTGTTTAGAACATAGGAACTCGTATGCACCTATCTGATTATAAAGTATAAAAAAATCTTTTCACTGTCAAGGGCGAAATTTGTAACAATATCATTCGTTATCTGAAAAAAAAGTATTTATTATACCTACTAACGTTTTTAAAAATATATTTTTACAGAATGCAAAATAATATTTTCGTAAAAAAACTAATTTTACTATTGTTAATTATTATATTATTTTAATTAATATTTCGAAGCCAAATATTTTTCTGATAGTTTCAATAGATAAAAACTCTCAGAAAAGCTAATAGTTAATACTTAAGTCTTAAGTATTTAAATTTTAAATTAGTGGAATAATGGACCAATATTATTGGATTAACTAAATGTCAGGTCATCATAAGTTAGCTCTATTTATTTAAATTTTAAATTCTTAAGTTATAACTAATTTACTACTCGTCTGAAAGTCAATTGTTATCTATTGAAGTATTCAGAAAATATTTTGCTTAAGAATGAATGAGAAAAAAATGTGAACATTTCAATATTATCAATAAATATTGATAAAAAAATATTCTTAAAAATGACAATAAAAAAGTTAAACGCTCAGATAACGCACCGATAACGATTAAAACTATTAAAACTATTGTTTTATAATGAATTCCAGTCATATTATAAGTATTTTTTACCCTTAATTACGTACGTTTATAGTCCGATGACATATTATTATAATTATTATTATTCTGTTTGTATACGGACGATTCGATATCCAAATACTAATCGGATGAGGCTAATGAATGTAATACACGCAGACTCCCAGATTCGTTTGGCATATAATAATAGCCCATAAAACATTACTCGTCGTTCTATATGGCTTCTATATACAGGCAAACCGTCCATATAGCTATAGCCTATAGGTACTACGTATATAATATTATAGTGATCGTGTGCAGTAGTGTCGTAAAACTACCGATAATATACAAAGACGCGGACGCTTGTATACACTATATACTATACAGGGACGCAATTTCCATAAAAATAAAACTTAATTCCCCTTTTGTTTTCAGTTAAGTTAGTCTTATATAATTAATAACACGGTGATCAATTTCACCCTTCCACCATTAAATAATCACGTATCTAATAATGGCTTCATCGTACTGCATGTATAGGTAATATAAATATTATTAACAAATTGATAACTACGTGATAAACCACCAATTTTACAAATTAATAGTATAGATTAAAAAATCAAAATTTGAACGAATAGTTTTTAAGTTATTTGACTTTATTAACTAATTAAGAATTGGAAGTATAGAAACTATGGTGACTTGAAAATTATAGTATATTCTGTAAGTACTATATTAAGTATTAAATATTATATTTATTTTTATATACTATTATTTTTAACCATTACTAAAGATGTATATCTCTTACTATAAACATTTTAATAACTCAGAAGCTATTCAGAATAATATTATTATTTGTTAGAGACAAATTATATTTTATTTAAAAAAAAATATGATATTTAAATTTTACAAACGAAATTTTTAAAAATGTAATAATGTAATTCCATGAATTATCTTACAACTCTTATAGTATATTATTTTTGTATATGTCATACGAATAAATACAACAATTTGAAAATATTTTCATAAAAAAAAAAATTGATTGAAGTACAAATAAGTGCCGAGCATGCTTAGTGAATTATTCTGTATGTTTTTGTGTGTGTAAGTTTACGAGTGCTCAAAATACATCGTAAAAGAAGCGACGCTACCGTACACCGTGTGTTGGTACTCATATTAACGAAAGACTATTTTATGATCTACGCGTGTATGAAAAGCGAAACTTTACACGGATTCTGTAAAACACGTTAGTAATTACTAATTAATTAAACGTTGTCCGAGCGTATTTATGTTATACAAAATAATACATGATAAGATAATCATACAAAACAAATTTTCGCCGAGAACACGAATTTCTGTATATTATATACAGATATACTAAAAAACGTAACGACATCCGAGACTTACGGTGAAAGAAAACAATTTGTAAAAAACTATAATTTTACCATAGAATTTTTATTTTTTATCAGCTAACGATATAAATTCTTAAGATTGCAACGGGTAGTTAAATATGACAAAAATAGAAGCATTATTATAATAGTTAACTTGGGACTTGTGGTAAGTTTACCCGGAGGCAGAATTTTGATAAAAAAAACTAGGGATGCTAATGTCCCCTATTTTTAAAATAAGTCTTATATACTATGTTTATGAATTATAACCCATTGAGCAACTTCCACCTCTTAAACATCATTAATTAATTACATTTTATGATGTATTTAATAATTACTTTGTACTGTGCATTTATTATTTTAGTGTTATTAATATAAAATAAGAATTTAATAACCATAATTATTATGCTCGTTTTATAACGGAGTGTATTAATAAGATATTATAATAACAAATTACATTATCAAGTCTAGTATAATAATATAATAGACAATTATGTATATTAATGGAATAATTGAGATGGTTGTATATTTATAATCTAGCTTGGTAGCTCTTTACAGCTTAATAGCAGATAGTATTAAAACCAATGGTTTTTTTTTATAGTATAAAGGAATTCAATACCGATCGTTTTTTTTTTCATGAAGTTTTTTACCTATATATTTTTCCCATTGTACCTATTGATGAAACTATTAATGCAATATTATATTATATAATATGCAAACATTATTTTTTTTCGTAAATACTATTAAGAATAACCTAATTTTATCGAAATCCAATATAACAATTACATCCATTGACCTTAGATGCAACGAATAGATGATTAAATAGGACAGCAAAAACATGTATTTAAATTTATCATGATGTTTTCTCAAAATCAATAATATTATTTTCCTAAAATACAATTTTAAATTTGATTTTAAAATGTTTAATAAAAAAAAGCGGGTAAGTGAGTATCGCTCTGCTGTACATTAGGGGGTGGGATGGACCTCGGACTAGGGTAGGTTAAATTTGAATGCAATGATAGGTATCATTGTATAGGAAAAACGATTCTGAACGGAGATGATTTGTCAGTCTAGGATATATTATATTTAAATAATGTCATATATTATATTTTGAAACAAATTTAAACGTTTAAATAAAAGTTTCAAGATCTTACGTTTAGTAATTTTTTAAAAATAACAAAATTCGAAAATTATTTATTAGTAAAATGTTATTTTACACGTGTATTTTTGATTTCAAATTAAAATTAAAATTTTAAACACACGTAAAATTTTTTAAATTGAATTAACCTCAAACTTTTTTATAATTATTTTAAGCTTAACTTATGGACAGCATAGTATTAAATTTTCAATTCTTAGCTTTTGATAGTAAAATATTTATAAATTTTTAACTACCAAATAGTTAAAAATATTCATAATTTTGACGAATTTTTTTCAAAATTTGAACTTCAAATGCTAATAAAAAAAAATTGTGCCTATGTATTCTTATAATTTTCTTATCGACATAAGAATAACTTATGAGGAACTTTGTATTAATTTTTCAAATATTTTGACTCCGCCAAAAAAATTTTATCGGAACTTCAAAAAACAATTCTTGGGAAAATTGAAAATTTCAGTTGTCTATAAATAGCTCAAAAAAAATCAAAATATTTTGAAAATCAAATCACGTAAAGAAAATAGAAATCTAAATAACTGGTAAAATTTTCAAGTATTTACGACTTATACTGTTTGAATAACAACAAATATTAAAAATCGTTTGAGGCTAAACCGTTATTTAACGCGGTTTTGTAAAAATTTAAATTTCAAACACTCATAAAATTTTTTTGTCTGAATCCGGTATAGTTTTTTTTACAGATATTTGAAGAAAAATGTATGGTGAACCTTGTACCAAATTTTCAAAACTTAGTTATAAAATAAAAAATTTTTACGATTTTTCAACCACAAAATTACTTGCAAATTTTCGCAATTTTGACATATTTCGTATAAATTCGAACTTTAAGCACTTATAAAAAAAAATTACAACCATATAAAAAAATCGATTTGCTCGAAAACTGGTTTTGCGTAAAAATTCTCGTTTTTCTGTCATTTTTTTTGTTTTTCTCAATTTTTTTGAAAACTGTTGGAAAATGTTTACTTTTCACCTGTATAATGCACCAAGGATATCCACTTTTTTATCGGAAACCACCCCCAAAGTTTGAAATTGAAGCATTATTTCGACTAGTTATGCTGTACACAGATACAAAAAAAAAAAAGAAAAACATCATTGTAAAATCAATACATTCATCACTCCGTTCAGAATCTAAAACGTTGGTATTGAAATTGAATATAAATTAAAATAATATATAATTTTCTGTATTTTTGAGAATTAGTCCCATCAATTGCACTAGTCGGTCCCCTCATTTTTCGGAAAGGAGTTCTCTTCAAATCAGAAAACAACAAAAACTTTTCATTACATATATTTTTACCAGCGTTACGTTTTAGTGCCTATAGTTACTAATTAGTATATTATATATTTATAATATGTACGGTTATCGTGTATATATAAAAGTTTTTAGTTTTTACTAATTAAAATGAAAACAAACAGAACGAAATTTAAAGTAAGTTGTTAATTATTCAGCGTAAACAGAAACACTTTGGAAAGTTTTTAGTAGGATATTTTAGTGACGTTATAAGGTAAATAAAATGTACGCCCTTTGTACACATGCATATGTACTGCAGTACATAATAAAAATTTGCTTATAAATTATAACGATCTCGGATATAATGATTCTTAGTAAATCGGCTGGACTTTCATCTCATGTGTACTAATTTTATTTGTACACAAATATGCTGGTTACTTACAATGATAATCTGGAAATAACGATATTATTTTTATTAAAATTTTTAACGAAAATTGGTCTTCATATATATACCTATATTACACGATATATTGGTAATTTTGTCAAATATCTTATTGTTCCCATTGAAAAAAAAGTAGATATCTACTATAACTAATAATTTTTTCAACACTATCATAATTACCTATTTAACAAAGTTTAAATAATATTTTATGTTGTGTTATAATATGCATTATGTATTTAAAATGAATACATTTATTGATAATAATAATACAATTATTTGCGTGTTTAGTTCTAATCCGCGGTAACAAGCAAATTTGAAACAGACCGCTGTAGTCTTCGCGTCGTTCAGGAAATAAAAGATTATTTTAATAACGAAAATGAAATAATATGATTATCTTATATTATAGAGTAATTTACGTAGAGCAATAAAGATTTATTGAGATTATTATATTATTAATCATTATATATGAATTAGTATGTACAGTTCCAAAAGTAATTAAAATACTAATTTTTAAGTACTTTTTATCAACACTTTTAGTTAATACTGTTATAATTAATAACTAATTAAAACTAATTAATTAAATTTTCTATCGATATAACGCGAGAACTTAAAAAAAAAAATACTGATGTATGAAAAAAAAAATGGTAATAATTATATTGTGTACCTAATCAATACTCGATAACACGAATTTTTTAATTTTATATAGTGTTCAGTAATTTTTAGTTTTAGTGAGTTTTAAAATATATAACTATAAGTCGTATATTCGAGTTATATAACTCGAAAAATACACAAGTCAAATTTATTTCCCCCCCCCCTTCAGCATTTGATCTATAGACTCGATTGCATATCAAAAACGTCGTAAACAAAAAATAAGTACCTATACGTCCTATACGTAAAATGTAGACAGTTCGCAGGTAAAACGAAAAGAAGAAAAATAACGATAAACCATTTGCATCAGTGACCGCATTTATAGCTAGGTTGGTGTATACCTATAGTGTTGTAATGGGTTTTGTAAATCTTGTCGAGTAACAAAAAAGTCACATAAATATATTCGCGACAAATGCTGTCGACTAGCCTAATTACCTACCGTAATTTATACGACCAACTGCAGCACTGAAAAATCGTGCGTAAGCAATCTAACAAAAGGGACAAACGTGCAGTGTGCACGCACTTATTATAAACGAAATATACCTATTATATATATATGCTATATTATATTATTATACACACAACACTGCTTCGTCTGCTAAACTAAATAATACTAAGTAATTGACGTTAAAATGTTAAAATATTACTTATTTATGATTGGTACTTCCGGGAATACAAAACTCATAAATGCACTAGATTACGTATAGGTGCAAAGTATATTTTTTATTCTAAACGCAGGAGAGGTACTGCATAGTTATACATTTATAAAATACTTCAAAACATTATTTTACTATAATGTATTGGACATTGGGCGACGGTATACATGCCGAAAAAAATATAATATCAGTCAGTGAATCGAGTAAAATATATGTCGATCGTGCCAATATTATGGATCTCAAAACGGATAGCGTTTAAAAAATATTCTGTCCAAACCATGGCTTGAATGTTGAATCATTTTTATTACCTATGAAAATAAGCAGTGCTGTATCATTATACTCATTGTATAATCACAGAATAACTGTTATTCTGTGGTATTATATTTTTTATAAGCACCGCGTAGATGTTATAATTGATCAATAATTCTATAAGTGAATAATTTAATGATAATCTTTAATACACTTTGAAAAATAAGCAAATACATAATGAAATAAAGAGATGTAGATAAACATGGTGATAATATAATAATTGTTAATTACTAAATTTAAACTTAATAAATATGTCTGTAAATTAATATTAAAAACATTATATAATTATATTAAATAGTATTCTTTGTGTTATGTTGTTATACCTATGTACGACTGTATCTATGCGCTAAATCATTAAGACACGCCAGTGCTGCCGTTATGGGTTAGGTTACTATTGAAAAGTTTTTTCTATAAAACGCTTTTGGGTGATGGCAAAATAATTGAGGGAGGTAATTTATAATTCTCACAAAACATTATTTTGTCATTCGGATTTCTTATTGTTATAATACCAAACACGCGCAATATGAATTATTATATTATCGTAAGTTACTATGCTAATGTTGATGACCCCCTTGAGTTTTCATATTTTTTAAAAAATATTTACAGTTTCTTTTCGTACAAATCCATCGTTTGATAGTCCAAGAATGAGGTACGTCGAATATAGTTTATACCAGTATAATATGGTATACTATTTAGGCAATAATAAATACCTAGTTATGCTATTGATAATTTCCAGCTAACAAGATACATGGGCTGTGTTGATTTAAACATCGCGGTAAACAATGTTATTTTCTTTTCTGTGCAGACAACTCGTTGCGAAACAGTTTAATCGTACGTAAAAGAAATAAAATCCATTGACTCGTTGTTTCGGAAAAACCACGCCAGATTAGTCAAGGGGTAAATTAAAACGTCGAACTAAATAATCGCTCGTGGGAAAATATCCCGGAGACGGGCAAGGATATTGTCCAGCACCGTGGAAAATACTCTTGTACAGGGTGAAATTTACCGAAGCGACGCGACAGATGTGAATGTTATGATGTTTATGATGTGTGCATAAAACCTGGACCCAATACCGCACGTCCCCCGTACTGTACATCGGACAATATTATACATGTTATAAATATACATAGTATAATTAATAGTGTATACATTGTTATTCCAAGCTTAAACGAAATAAATAATAATTATTAATATAAATCGTGTTAAAATCGCGTTGAGACCTTTTTTTAGATTCTGAACGAAGTGATGAATGTATTGATTTTACAATAATGTGTGTTTTTTTTTGTGTCTGTCATTACGTTTTGGAGTAGTAATAATGCTCCGATTTTTGACTTCAGCCCATCTTTGAATGGGAAAATTCATCTAATTGGTACTTTGGGAATTTTCCAACAGTTTTCAAAAAAATCGAGAAAAACAAAAAAAGTGACTGAAAAACGGCAATTTTACGAAAAACCACTTTTCGACAAAATCGATTTTTTGATTTTGCTGTAACTCAAAAACGAGTCATTGTAAATACTTGAAATTTTTACCAATTGTTTAAATTATGGTTATCTATTTATGGTTAAATTTTCAAAATATTTTGACCTTCTTTAAGCTACTTATAGACAATTTAAATTTTAAACTTTTCTAAGTTTCTTTTCTTTAAATGCCGATAAAAAAAATTTGGCTATCCAAAAAATCTTTAAAATGTAATAGAAGGTTTATTATAAGTTATACTTATCGTGGTAAAAAAAAAATCAAAAATCGTTAGTCACAGTTTTTATTTCTAAGCATTTAAAGTTCAAATGTTTACAAAATATATCAAAATTTAAATTAAATTTCATACGCTCATAATGCGTATGTGGGCCAAATACTTTTTTATTATATAAACAGATACTATAAAGCAGCGGTTCTCAAACTGTGCTCCGCGGAGCCCTATGGCTCCCCGAGAGTAGTCTAGGGGCTCCGTGGCTCCATGGGCATATCCGTATTAATTAAATTCAAATTATTAAATTATTATTATACCTATTTCTTTTATTTTAAATTCAATATTATTTGGACCGTACCGATATGTATTATTTTAAACGTTTAAAACTTTAAACTATTTATAAATCCACATATCTTGTGTCATAGTCAAAATGAGATTAGATAAAAGTCGGATTTTTCGTTCATTTGACATATTGTACGATAATTTAGTTTAATTATCTACAATAGTACAATCTACGTTATTAAAATACTATACTAATAAAAAAAAGCCAACATCATGGATCACATGTATATCATAAAAATTAAAATGTATAAATGACTAAAATATTATGTTCTTTTTTTCCTGTATTATATTAATTAAATAATTTGTTTACATTTGTAATCCACAAAAAAAAATATTAGGAAGTAAATCATTTATAATTGACATCATTTTTTATGAATTATTGTTGTTTTAAATAAACATTTCTGATTTTTGGGGCCCCGTATTTTTTTTTAGGAGCAAAGGGGCTCCGCGAACAAATAAATTTGAGAACCGCTGCTATAAAGTAATTATAGTAACATATAGTAACTATACTATTTGTTTCAAAATAGAATATAATATGACAATATTTAAATATAATATATCCTAGGCTGATAATTAATCATCTTCGTTCAGAATCATTTTTCGTAAACAATGATACCTATCATTGCATTCAAATTTAACCTACCATAGTCCGAGGTACACCCCACCCCCTAATGTGCAGCAGAGCGATATCCACTTATCCGCTTTTTTTTTTTTAATGTGATTAAAAATAATTTTAATATAATATAACTTATATGTGTTATATAAACCGCAATATTATCAAACTTTTACGGAGATGACATTGGCCAAAAGTTTGAGAATAACATTTAAGATGTATAAATATGTATAATTTAGACTGAAGAAATTTGCGTACTATTTAACTCGATAAAAATTATTAACTAAATTAAATGTCAAGGTACGGAAAACCTCAAATTTTCTTTTAATAATGAATTTATTCAACATTTATTTTTTCAAAATAGATTTAATATTAAATTCAATATTATAATATATATTTATTATACTCTGTCAATCATTTTTCAAATTACATAATACAGATATTTTAATATTAATTAATAATTAGTCTGAAAATTAGCATAGCCGCTCATAACTTTTAATCATATATTGATGTAGGTCTAATTCTAGGATTCCATAGCACAAACAATTAAATAACTCAAAAACCATTCATTTGAATTTTGATTCGTATACATAAATTTTTCAAAAAAGTCATTTGCATGAAAATTAATAGGAAAAAAGATGACAACGCGATCGCATGCGTAGAACGTAGGTATTATGATGACCATTTGAGGTTTCCGGTCCATTCGTCGTGTCGGGCAAGATTAATATACACTGGATCGGAAACGGAGATTAAAAATAATATTAATAATTATAATATAAACTGGCAGCGGAAGAATGAATGGATCTGCGGAGTCTATGATGGCACCATAATAGACAATTTTTTTTAATTAGCGTCGTAAAAACACGGTGGAAGAAGGCAACTAAAAATAACAATACGTCGTACGAGTGTAGTATACACCAGCTATTTAGCTGAAGAAATCGCTTGACACGTATATAAAAAATATTATTTATTATGTATAGGGTTAGGACGACATTTAGGAATTGCATTTAAATGTTAAAAGCATAGCTAAGTGATACTATACAAATGTGTTTCATTACGAAAAAAGATCTTACGTTAAAAATATTGTGCGTGTTAGTATATTGTACATAATATTTGACCCATTTTTTCTCGTTTTCCTTGTTTTTGGCTACTGTTTCAGATTCAAGCAGTGAATTATGTTTCATAAATATTTTTTTGTAATATATTCCCTTTACAATGGTTTGATTTTGTGATAAATAATTGGTAATCCCGACTTCAGAGAGACAGCTTTTTATTATTTTTAGTAAATTAATAATAATTTAATAAGTTAGTGCCGTTAAAGTTTCAAGAGTTCGTCGAATAATAATAGCTAGTGATCTGAACGCAAAAGCAAAAGGTTAAAAATAATGTTTGGAACCAAAAGTGTACTGTACTAATAATTACAATCAATAACTAAAATATCAATCTAATTTTTAAAATGATTGATAATATGTATAGTGTTTGAAGTAGACATAAAATGTCATGATATTCCATACGATATTGGTAAATTATACCCTTAATAAATTGGTATTTTTATACAATTTGTTTCGCATATTATTATTCTTTAAGTTTGGATAAAATAGTTCCTACAAGTATTGGTGTTAACGACAATTATCATCAGTGCAACTCGTTCACTACCTATGAGAATTGCACATGAATACTTAATGGTCAGGAGAACTTCTCACCCTATAATAAATTATTTTAAAACCACAAAGTATCACTAAATATGCATTTAAAAATAATAAACATTTATATTATACAAAATAATTGTTTTTATACTTATTTAAATAATTCAAATCAAACAAAACCGTATGTTATTGTAGCTATCGTAATTTTTAGTCTGTCGGAAATTATAGGTAATACCTACATTGACTATATTATTTAGTTATTATAATTTTTAAAAATTCAGAAGTTTTACAATCTACAATTTTTGTAAAGACACTTATCAGAAATTTATTTTAATAATGGAATACAAATAATTCTATAGATATACCTAAGAAGCTATATCAACAATGTACAAAAAGCACATTTAATTTATAATAACCTTATATTAACCAATAATGGTATACACGTAATAAAACAAATATAATTGCTTAAAATAATATTGAAAAATTGAAATTAGCTTTTATATAGAATTTGGTGTGTGACATACGCACAATTTTTGGCATCAGTTAGCCATTCGCCATCCATAATATTTATGGACCGGGCTACCGATTTTCGACTCTCACAGTAGGATACCTCGGCGCATTATGTGTAATATTGAAGTTTGACATAGACTCCTTTCGACGGGTAGACTTACTATACATCTAGAACAATATATTATATATATACCCAAAATATACATATATGTACATGCAGAGTGCTAACATTTAGCCAAAGGTATATTGATAATTTTATATTTATATTTGTGGACGTCAATAATGTATTAAATGTATTGCTTTTAAAAATATAATAATATATTGGTTATACGATAATATTTTTATCATGATGGCGACAATGGATCAGGAAATTGTACTTTTCTCATTGATTAAACAGTATATTATTGTTATTGTATTTATAAAATATAGTAATATATATGTAAAAGTTTTAAGTCCCTGAGAATAATTTTTTTTAAATTATAACAAAATAGTTGACATTATTGTTCGTCGTTAATTAAAATATCTATAAAAAAAACTTATGCTTATACATTTTTTAAATTTGTCGTCTTAATTTTCAGCTACTTATAGCTTATTAAATGAACATTGTATTCCATTGTCAACTTTTAAATATAGTAATTGCCCATTTAATAAAACAATTTCCATATTTTGACAATTTTAAAGAATTTTGTCAAAATTTGAACTTCAAATGTTTAAAAAAAATAAACTACTTTATTAATTCTAAATATTTTTATAAATGCGTAACTATAAGAAAAAATAATGTGTGACCTTGTATTACATTTCTAAACTTTTTGACTGAATGAAATTGTAATTTATGGAAATAAAATTGAAAATTTCAATTATTTTAAAAAGTTAAAATATTTTTAAAACTGTATTATGTAGGTATAGAAAATAAATATTAACTATAAATAAATACGCTTTGCTGTATTTAAGATAGGTTTGATTGTTATCCTGACATTGAGTAGCTATATTACAATGATGATCATATATTAAGGATATGTTAAACACTTAAATTTAATGATGAATAATTTTATACGAAAAACGATATTCTTAACATAAATGATTTGTTTTTGGTTTCTATTTTTGAATGCATTTTTAAATTATTGCTATAAATTTAATTTTTCTTCTGTTTGTATAATACCGTTTATTTCACTATTAAAAAAAAAAAAAAAATCATATATGTCATAAAACATTTTTAAATTAATTTTGATTTTCAATACCGTCGTGTCAAAATATTATTAGCTTATTATATTGATTATTATTAGTTCGTGGTATACATATCTAACTTAATATTAATTTAATAATATTAGAAAATTGCATTGTGTATTCAAAATAATAACACATACGTACCTGATTGCTAAAAGTTTTGAGTCTTGATATAATATATTAATATGTTTCGATGACTTATAACAAAGTTCCTAAAATCATTATTTCACGTTTGAATATCCGATTTAGTTGACATTTTAACTTTAAATGTGTATATTAAAATAATCTATTTTTCATTCAATATCAATAAATCAATAATAATATATATCTATATAATAAATATAACAAACTACAGTCGACCATCCAACCGCCATGCACCGTCGTCGAGACGCCTTTCGCCAGAGATAAACGACCTTTAATCATTAATCTGCAGCGAATACACAAATTAATAATAATATTATTATTATATAGGTTATATCATAATGCGAACGGAATTTTTAGAAAAGAGGCTTAGGATGGTTTTTCGTAAAAAGATAAAAAAAAAAGGCGATGAAATTCGTCCGGCGCCGTAGCGGCTCTACTCATGTTGCGTGTAAACATATTATTTTAATAATACAAAAAACGTACTGTAGTTAGCACTGTGGATTATAGTTTGAGAAATATTGTTTGTAAGGTTTTTTTTGCTGCTGTTTATAATATACAATGTTACAAAATATGAAAAAAAAATGTAATATAAAAATATATTTAAACGTTTTGCATAATAATGTCCGTACACTTTATAATGTCATTATACGGTTCCGGAAACGGTTTATTCAATTTTTATTTATATTATCACTTAAGTTTTGTTTGTGGTTTATATTGGATGGAATGAGCATGAAAAAATAATGGGAAATTCAGAGCCGAATTTATCATCCAGCCATAAGTTTAAAACCACTAAATTAAATTTTCTACTTTTATTTCGAAATTCGAATTGAATTCTCGTCTATTCGGTTCTTGATTCTCAACACGTATGTCCTAAAAAAAATTATATATATATATAAAACATAAAGCGCACACATGTAGCATTTTTTTTGTCAAAAATTAAGCAAGCAATAATTTTGGTCTTGTTATGTTTGATTACAAGAATAATAAACTAAAAACAACATTTAAAATGTGTTAATTTCCATCTACCTATAATATTATCTTGTATTAAAGACTACACTATATAAATAAATTTATTATCATTGTTTTCGTACAATTGACCAACATTTTTCAATACAGTATTATTAATATTTAAAACCGAAATTTTTTTTTATTATTCCAATTTAATATCATTGCTTTTACCTTTTTAGTTTCTTAAGTTAAATCTTTAAATTATTAATAATCTCAATCAACATTTTTTTCTGAAAATATATGTAGAATGTGTAGATACACAAACATTTGACTTTGATCAAGGTGATTAGTTAAATGGATATTGGTGTGGTATAGTAGGATTACTTCGCTAAGTGTTAGTCTATTATTTCTTCATATTAATAATACATTATTATTATTTGTTATTAATTAAAGAACTACATGTTTTAAAATTGTATTTTTATGTATCTAATTCTTAGAAAAATATTGAATATAAAATTAATAATGTCATTAAAAAGAGTCACAACTTAAAGAATTACGACGATACAAATAAAATGTTCAAACTGTATAAATACAAACATTCCTAAAGTGTCAATTTATTTCAACAAAATGAGTTCACTTTTTAAAAAAATCCCCTTGTATAATATATTATATGTTATATGGTTTTATAATTATAATATTATTTTTGTCGCACAATATTCGAATATTATTATTGTTATGATAATAATAGCATAATATAATCCAATTTATATGATGACGGCCTCGACTTTTCTGTTATAACTTACGATAATATTACGAGTACTGAGTAGGTAGTATGTTTTATATTTATAATATAGTATGTACAAAAACTACGCCGTCTCGACAGTATAACAGTCGTTATATTATACACATTTCGATGGTGTGTATACTATACATTGATGTAAAAGTATGCGCCAGACAACATAACTATAATAAAGTAATGTAATGTACAATAATAATATATATATTATGTTCTCTAAATAATGCGCAATTTTACCTGTCTCAGCATATTATGTTTTAAGGGATGAGACGTGTTTGGGGTTTAATAATACAATTATAGTTGAGGCGTTTTTGAGAATTCCATAGTTTTTCCAATTAAAGCTAAATTAGGTAGCTATAAATTCGTTTTATTCTAATTAGTATGCAGTATTATTATTATTTTTGTTTTGGTTTTTTTTTCGTTTTATATATAATGAATAGGTAGACTTTTTTTCATTATTTTTTTTCAATACTTTTTTTCAGATATGATTTTTACTCTTGCTTGGTTTTTTATATTTGACATTTTTGCATCATATGTATTGTCCGAGGGTTCGGGTCAAATATAGTTTATCTAGTATTAAATTTTTATTTAATTTATCGATAATATGATATGGGTAAGAAGTTTCATGTCATATACTTGAGTAGGTATACGTTCTGTTCAATCGTTCGCGTCAACCGCTCTATCGTATTAGGAATGTATTTTTAGTTTTTATATAATTTGTGGCTATTGTTTATTTTATTTATTAGAACAATTCTCAAAGTTCAAATTTTATATTCCTGAGAGTCTACGTGATTTAGTTAAATAATTCGAGGAATACCTATATTATTGATTTGCGATAATTCAATGTATATTGTCTATAATATTTAGTAAATAAATATGGGTAGTGTTTTATTTTCGAATTTTGGTGTTTTCATTGAATTTTTAGTTTTTTTTTTTTTTAATGTTATTTATTGAGTCACTACAACATTAGCTTAACTCTAATAATTATAAAAACTACAATAATAATGACAATGATGATATTACACATCCTATTCATAATAGGAAATAAGATAATATATTTTTTTAATAGAATAACAACAATTATTATTATACGTTTTGAGACACGCCACTGCAGAGAAACGAATGCAAATTTAACTATAGGTACCTACTTAAAGTTATTCGATCCAGTGTTTTATAACTTCATTAAGTTGTTACTAAAATTAACTGAAAGTATAAAATTTTTGAATTTACAAGGAAGTGAGTGTGGAATAAAATAAAAGTTTGGGAAATATTAATTTGGCCAGATGCTTCCTCAGTGATTGCGGATCGGTACAAGTTTGCACCAATGAATTGAGTGGATGTCTAGGAATGGAAAACTATTTCTAGATCACAAGCCAAAATTTTATAATCAAAGTTTAAAAAAAAAAATCAAATGCCACTAGTTTGTTCATTTTTGGTTTCTAGCAATTATTTTTCTTTGATAGAATTTAACGAGAAGGCAAAGCTTGATTAAATGTACTACACAGAATTGAGTATTGGATTAAGTTTAGGAGTCATCTATTCACTATAATCATCATAAGTTAACTATGTAAGATGCATTGTGATGACATATTCCATTTAATTTAAATTAGGTTTTTTTCCAACGTTAAGTTGTCCATTTTACTTCATCGAGCTTAGTTTCTTTTTTCTTTATTCATATAACCACAATAAATGTGTTTTTATTAATCTATACGACGTCTTTGTACGCGCAAAGTTTTAAGTTAATTTATTTTTGGTGTTTATCTGCTTTTTCATTTCACTCGATGTTGACACCCTGTATTATACGCTTTGTAACACTAATATTTATCCAAAAATTATGTATCTTGTGTGCGTCAATGCTATGACGCTGCAGGTTATATTGTGTATAAAATAGTATATAGTAGGTATATATATATAATATATATATATATATATATATATATATATATATATATATATATATATATATATATATATATATATATATATAATAGGTACATAGTATGTACATAATATAAGTGTATATAATGCGTGGTAGAGAACAGTTTTATATGCAAATCAGTGCGGGAAGACAACATTGGCGGGATAATATTAGCCATGTACACTTTTATAATGTCTCGCTTTCCGGAGATTTCGCAAAGAAAAATATTGGCTTAATAAACTGTACATAATAACGAAACGAAACCTAAATAATATTATGCATGTTTAGCATTAAGCGAAAGTTTATACGTATTTTATTTGTTAAGGTGTTTCTGGTACGCATAATATTACAGTAATTATTATTACACTACAGTTATTATCATTATTCATTGATGTTATTATTTGTATTAGAATATTATACAATTACACCAACTCTTTTATTTACGCTTATAATTTACAGATCAGTTCTCCCTCAATTTGATACAATTTATTTTAAGCGATAAAAACAATTTGGTTACCACTTACCTAGGAAATTTTGTATTGACAATTTGTTTAAATCAATTAATAAAATCAAAAAATATGCTAATGCGTATTTAAAAAACATTTTTTAAATATAATTGGTACAATAATTATTTTCAAACTTATTTCTATTATACTATAGAGTGTCCCGCGATATCTCCTGAAATAAATAATTCTGGTTTATTTATAAGATTCACAGAGATATGAACTACAAATGTCTTACAATAATAATTATACTATATTTTTATATTTTGGTAAAACAAGAACAGCGATTCTCAAACATATTTGTTCGCGGAGCCCCTTTGTTCCTAAAAAAAAAATACGGGGCCCCAAAAATAAGAAATGTTTATTTAAAACAACAATAATTCATAAAAAATGATGTCAATTATAAATGATTTGCTTCCTAATATTTTTTTTTTGTGGATTACAAATGTAAACAAATTATTTAATTAATATAATACAGGAAAAAAAGAACATAATATTTTAGTCATTTATACATTTTAATGTTTATGATATACATGTGATCCATGATGTTGGCTTTTTTTTATTAGTATAGTATTTTAATAACGTCGTAGATTGTACTATTGTAGATAATTAAACTAAATTATCGTACAATATGTCAAATGAACGAAAAATCCGACTTTTATCTAATCTCATTTTGACTATGACACAAGATATGTGGATTTATAAATAGTTTAAAGTTTTAAACGTTTAAAATAATACATATCGGTACGGTCCAAATAATATTGAATTTAAAATAAAAGAAATAGGTATAATAATAATTTAATAATTTGAATTTAATTAATACGGATTTAATTAAATCATAAATTTTAGATTTTGTAGTTTCCAAAGTGGAAGCTTATTTGTTTTATTTTAATCTAATTACTTTTATAAACTGTTGGGTTAAACTTCTTTTGAGAAAATTAAAAATAATAAAAATAAATTATTTTTTTGAAGCACAGCAAAATTTAAAAATATTATGTTGATGTAGGTACAACCTACTTATAAAATATGCAAATATTAAGCAAAAATATAAAAATATCCATTTTAGTACTTTTTAGCCATTATGCAAAACTATGTATGATAAAAAAGCGGGTGAGTATCGCTCTGCTGTACATTAGGGGGTGGGGTCGACTTCGGACTAGGCTAGGTTAAATTTGAATGCAATGATAGGTATCATTGTATACGATAAACGATTCTGAACGGAGATGATTTGTCAGTCTAGGATATATTATATTTCAATATTGTCATACATTCTATTTTGAAAAAAATTCACAAATTCAAACATTTAATTAAAAGTTTCAAGATCTTACGTTTAGTAATTTTTTAAAAATAACAAAAATCGAAAATTATTTATTAGCAAAACATTATTTTACACGTGTATTTTTGATTTAAAATTAAAATTAAAACACTCGTAAAATGTTTTAAATTGAATAATGCTCAAACTTTTTTATAATTATTCTAAGCTTAACTTATGGACAGCATAGTATTAAATTTTCAATTCTTAGCTTTTGATAATAAAAAATTTATAAATTTTTAACTACCAAATAGTGAAAAATATTCATGGTTTTGACGAATTGTTGTCAATATTTGAACTTCAAATGCTAATAAAAAAAAATTGTGCCTATATATTTTTATAATTTTTGAATGAGATTTAGAACAAGTTATGTGGACCCTTCTATTAAATTTTCAAGTAATTTGTCCTACCTAAATTTTTTTTATCAACATTAATAAAAAAAAATAGATTATTTCAAATGCCTATAAATAGCTCAAAAAAAGTAAAAATATTTTGAAAATCAAATCACGTTAAGAGAATGGCAATCTAAATAACTGGTAAAAGTTTCAATTATTTATGACTTATACTATTTGAATAACAAAAAAAAAAAAAAACGTTTGAGGCTAAACTGTTATTTAACGCGGTTTTGTAAAAATTTAAATTTCAAACATTCCTAAAAAATTTTTGTTTGAATCCGGTAGATTTTTTTTTACAGATATTTGAAGAAAAATGTATGGAAAACCTTGTACCAAATTTTCAAAACTTAGTTATAAAATAAAAAAATTTTACGATTTTTCAACCACAAAATTACTTGCAAATTTTCACAATTTTGACATATTTCGTATAAATTCGAAGTTTAAGCACTTATAAAAAAAAATTGTGAGTAACGATTTCGAATTTTTTTTTATCACTTTAAGACCAACTTATAAGAAACCTTGTATTAAATTTTCAAGATTTTTTGGCCGGCCAAAAATTTTTTATCGTTATTTTAAAAAAAAATATTAAAAAAAATTTAAAATTTAAATTGTCTATAAATAGCCCAAAAAAATTCAAAATTCTTTGAAAATTTAACTGTGTATGGATAATGCTAATATAAACATTTGGTGAAATTCCGTTTTCCGTCATTTTTTTAGGGTTTTCCCGACTCATTTAAAAAATATTGAAAAACTTTAACTTTTGACCCCCCAAAGTACCAACTAGATTCGATTTCCTTTTAAAAGAGGGGCTGAAGTCAAAAATCGAAGCAGTTTTACTGCCCCAAATGTTGTCGACAGACACAAAAAAAAAAAAAACACACATCATTGTAAAATCAATACAATCATCACTCCGTTCAGAATCTAAAAGTGACTATAGACTATGTACGATGTACATATTAAGAAATGTCGAGATTTTAATCAAGATTATTTTAGGTGAATTGTAGAAGAATATAAATTTGCATACAAATCTGAGCCCTAGATCTATCACAACAGCTTATATTTTTGGTAGAATTATTATATATAATTAATCATAATTATAATGTGATTGTAACCTACTACACTGTTTGTGCAATAAAATAATAATCTAAAATAAATTATGTGCGTGTTTCAAATACGGTTAATTTTTAAGATTTATAAAATATCGATTAAATAATTTGGTTGCGGTTTCGTCGGGTCTCGGTTGACCGTTGGGTTGAAACAGTCCGAAAATAACGTGAACAATGAAGCGGTCATTACTTTGGTTGAATTTACCCCTAAAATCGACCTGTTTTGTTTTTACACAAACGAGATAGTGTATATCGGATGTTTTGGTTACGCTTATAGAAATAATAAAATGTTTAATATATTTTAGTAACCCCTTGTATTCTAATTTATTTAATGTGTATTTATATTCCCATATTATTACATAGGCATCGTTTTAACAGACTATCCAGACATTAACGCTTGATTACAAAACAAATTATATTACGAGTATAGATTTAATAGATATATGAATTTATAACCTTTGTTGAAATTAAAATTTCGTTAAATCCTATAAAAAAAGACGTTCATTGTTAAATTTTGTAATTTTTAATAATTTAGCTTGATATTTTAATATAGATAATCACCTGTATGTAATAAATATTAAGATTATTATTATATTATGCAAATTAAAAATTATGTAATCATGTATTATAATCTTAGGTACTTAAGACTATAATTTTAAACTGATATAATATTTTCATTGATGAATATTGAGATATCGTTCGCTTTGTTTAGAATCTCCAGATAATACAATTATTATAACCATTTATATTAAATTTAAGTCAATACCAAGCCAAGTTTCGATAAGAACTATTATATCAAACTTATCTGAAGCAGTATTTAAGTGTACTAAAGTCCATTTATATGACAAGTAATACTATAAATATTACAGTAGAAAATCGGAAATATATTATTCTTTAAGTTAATATCAAATCAGTTATTAACAATATTTTCAATATATTATAAATATATAAATATTTATGACTTATACTATTTGAATAACAACAAATATCAAAAATCGTTTGAGGCTAAACTATTATTTAACGTGGTTTTGTAAAAATTTAAATTTTGTCTTAGTTCGGTAGAGTTTTTTTTACAGATATTTGAAGAAAAATGTATGGAGAACCTTGTAGCAAATTTTCAAAACTTAGTTATAAAAGAAAACAATTTTACGATTTTTCAATCACAAAATTACTTGTGTAAATTTTCGCAATTTTGTCATATTTCGTATAAATTCGAAGTTTAAGCACTTATAAAAAAAAATTGTGATTAAGGATTTCGAATCTTTTTTATCACCCGGTTTTGCGTAAAAATTCCCGTTTTTCTGTCATTTTTTTTTGTTTTTCTCGATTTTTTGAAAACTGTTGGAAAATGTTTACTTTTCACCTGTATAATGCACCAAGGATATCCACTTTTCCATCGGAAACCACCCCCAACGTTTGAAATTGAAGCATTATTTCGACTAGTTATGCTGTACATAGACACAAAAAAAAAAAACACACATCATTGTAAAATCAATACATTCATCACTCCGTTCAGAATCTAAAAATATATGATGGCTTAGCCGCACATCATTACTACGTTTCAACCATATTATATTGGAATGATTAAACTCTAGTTATATATTTTGGAAACTGATTTAGCCAGCCAGAATAATTGTTTACTATTTATTGTTAATGAATCATTTACATTGATATTGGTTTTAGCAAACGATGGGTGGATTTTATTAGTAAAAACCACTTTTTGATTTTTAGCTTTTATTTTTTTGTGAACAATAATACTAAGTAGGACAATTTATAATTATTTTTATTAATCGACATTCTGAAACGATTAACGAAATGTTTATCTTCGTACTCTACATTTAACGTACTTTAAAAGATTTAATAATTTCTGTTATATCTTCTTTATTTGTCATTGTAATACCGGAAATTTCTTTATTTTTTATGAAGTATTTTATTTCCAAATATTGATAAAAGCATGAAGTTTTTAAATTACTAATTTTAAATTTGTGTTTTTAATTTTAGTTTTAGATATTCTGCTTACATATTCATAAATAGTTAATGAAATTCTATTAAGGGTAAAGTCAAAGCTAGCTACTTTATCCGAGCTATAATTAACAGATTTTCCAAATCAGAACTAGTCTTAGTAAGCAAATTTGTTTTAGGTATGATATCATTTAAAATAGATTTCATTTTATTTATATTAATTTCGAATTATTGTTTGGGTTAAAATTTGGCGCAACATTATTCCCATCAATTTCTTTCGATCTCATGATAACATTTTTATTTTTACAGTTTGATGAATTCCAAGATCTATTCTCTTGTTTAAATTTATTAAAATTTAACAATAATTTTAATTCAATGCATGCTAGGTGAAATATTTTTGTTTAAAAACGGCAAGATACTATTTTGTAGGAGATAAGACATTAGGTATGACATAAATTAAAACTTGTCCCAGAGATAATAGAGATAAGATAATAACTTTTATTAACACAATATCAACGTCTATAACTTATAAGCGCACAAACTGAAACTAATAAACTAATTTTTCTATTTAAGTTTATTTAGATATACGTGTACATCCCCCTCCTCAACGTATCAACACAATATGTAAAATAAACTCGGAGCGAATGAGGGAAATTAATAATTTGCCGAAGAGAAAACGGGTGTTGACCAGTTGCCCCCCACGACTGTTATCATGATTTTAAAAATATACCAGTTGCCCTTAACCAAATGTACCAGTTGCCCCCAACCGAATGTACCAGTTGCCCTCACATGTTAATATATACACGATTACAATATAATATAGCCCGTAAAATAGGGGAGGTAAATATACAAATGTTAATAATACAATAATAATTAATAATAATACATAAACAAATTCATATGATTACAAATTATCACATTGAATATGCCACTATTGGTATTATAATTAAATTATTTATTATGAAATTTTGTCATAATTTATTTATTATTTGTATATTTACCTCCCCTATTTTACGGGCTATATATTGTAATCGTGTATATATTAACATGTGAGGGCAACTGGTACATTCGGTTGGGGGCAACTGGTACATTTAGTTGAGGGCAACTGGTACATGCCCGAGAGAACCTGGGTAAAAAGGGTAAGGTCGTTGATGTGGCGGATAAAGTGTTACGGTCAACCGTTCTTCGACGGCGGTGGCCATGACCTCGACTCACCAAATCTAACATTATTATACAATAAGAGAAATTATTGTTCACGGTCCGTTGTTTTTGTCTCGTTTCCTTTTCGAGTGGTGTCGTGAATGTCACATACCGTAATATACGTCATTCGGCAGTCGTGTCGATGCACCGCGAGTGCCAAAAATCCCATAAAAACGTGGTTTGTCTTAAAAAACAAATCTGTTTTTTCACCCAAAGCAAAATCAATACCTATTAGTATAATATTTCGTCATATAATATAATCACTACAAAAATGTTTGGATAATGATGGTGGGTGGGTTTTTAAACTATTTACACACACGCACACACACATACATAAGCTGGCTTTTTAAAAGTTTAAAGGTTTAAGCGAAAATACACAGTCTTGTGCAAATGTTAGTATCTCCGATTAGTACATATCATATATTATATTATATAGATGTATGCATAATATAATATTATATAGGTACAAGGCTTATGTTATAGTTATGTTTTTATTCGTGTTACCTATTCCATACTTACGACGTGTATCGATGCACTATGTATAGATACTGCTAAAACATGTTTTTTTCTTCTGATAAATAATAAAATTTTAGTTAGGAACAACCAAACATTATAACAACCTTGTGGAACGTTCTAAGCTAAACTTGTAATTGATGTAAATCGATTTTTGTACAGACACACAAAATAAATTATGCATTGATAAAATATATTATTATATTAATGGTAGTTAACATTTTTAAAATTGAAATATCATTATATTAATCAATTTTTAAATTACAAACATTAATATTTCTGTATTAAAAAAAAGAAACACACGTAGGTACACTATTATTATTACGAAAATTACATACCAAGTATAAAACTAGTAATTACTCATTTTTACTATTAATAGCAACCCCTGAATTAAATGATACACTATAATAGAAGATAATAGCGATCACAGATATAACTATTAATAATAAAATCTATTCATTAATAATAAATAATTTGATAAATTAAAAAATATTGTACGATTTAATATATTTATTATTAGATAATGTAATTGGAGAACATACGATATTATGTATTTATGGTATATTTGACATATCGATTTGTTTAATTCAAATACGTCATAGATGTGTTTTTACATATTTATGGCATAATATACTTGTAACATCAATAAATAAATAAAAATAAAGTATAGCCTGTATAATATGGCGGTAAACGACTAGAGTAGGACTTATAATATTATAACTTATCTTCTAGAATAAATATCTATGGTTTTCATTTGAAACTGTTCGAATAACTACTAACCTCGCTACTAACTGAACTTAAAAAAAAAAAACAATTTTCAAGAGCATAAAAATTAGATTTTAACTTGTACATCGTATTTTAAAAGCTAAAATTGTTAATTTATAATAATAAAAAAAAAAAGTTTATAATATCAGTGCATCACTTTATTAGGTTTTTTATTCTTCTAAACGGCGCACATGTTAATCTGACTTGAGCGTAAAATCAAAAGATACTATGATAAATCTTTGTACATTGTATTATTTATTTGATTTATCATCATATTTAGGTATGAAATACAATTAGGTCAATTTGAAACTTATAAGCTGTAATTATAATTTATAATCGTATAAAACCAACGAGTAAATAGTAAATAGCGTGTAGTGCGGCGACAAAAATTGTCTGCTTAATTAACCTATTACACGAAAACTGACGATCTCTAAAAGTAGTGTAGGTACTTAAGTTAATAAAACTACTATAACCACTATATACGAGTATATTAGGTATAATATTTTACGTACGCCATGCATATGTAGTGTCGTAGCACTGTGGTGACCTTGCCCCCGGCACGCGGCACGTTGGAACTGGTCACCGCCGCTGGCATTGCATCGGTGCATTCAAAATAATAATAATAATAATTTGAAAGTAGTATGCAGTTGGGTGTTTTTTATCCATCCAAACTACGTTATTCGCACACCACACACGTGTATTATTTTTATGAATGTCCCATATACCTACATGTGATTTTGTGTTATATTGTGAACACTCGTTCACCTACAATTTATTGTTATCTCCACTCTCCTATGTCCGTTATATACAGCGTGATTCATTAAGTCTGCTCATCTTCAGTTTCTATATATAATGAATTTATTCAATATTTTTGAATTTTTAAATACACTTAAAACCATAATATTACTAAATTATAAAATATTTTTGTGTTATTTTAGGTGTGTCTTATGGTAAAACAAACTTTTGTTTACAAATGTGAATCTCCCTTCCCCCTTTTACTGTAAATTATTTAGTGAATAATTTATTTTCAAATTTTAATATTAAAAAATCAAAATTCAAACATATTTTTTTCAATTAGATATCAAAAATGTTTATTTTAAGGATAATAATCCTCAAAAAAAAAAAATATATGAAAATATGGTTTTACAAAAATACAAAATAGATATAATATTAAATCTGGTATTTATTATAATACTTTGATCATTTTTACAAATTATAAATGTTGAATGTTGATAGATTGATAGTAAATAAGTACTAACAATTTCAATTATATCTATACATATATCTTCCAAACTCATTATTATGATTCATTAGTACCTACTATTCATTCTTAGTACATAAAGTTAAAAACTTAAAAATTATTCTTTTAAATTTTAATTTGTGCTTTTAAAGTTTAACAAAAAATATCAAGAATTTTAAAATATTCAAATAATAACATTGTGAACATACTTAGTGAATCGCTCTGTATGTATATATAGGTGTATATAATATGTGTAATTATACTAGTATAACTAAATTAAATTAATGATAACGGCCAAAGGGCCGAGGGCATTGCCGGCAATTAACAATTTCAAATCTTAATTTTAGAATCCTATATAGATAGGTACAATCTGGTTTCTAAAAAAATATCTACTGTTTTTACTCCGTCATTAACAAATCAATTCTACACAATTATTATGATTCATACAAACGACAAACTACTTCGTCGTGCGTGTGTAGTATTACATGTGGAAATTATACATCATATCATAAATGTATGTTGTAGCGTCCAGTAACTATTATCTGGGTACCTATCTTATTTTTTAAATATGTATTTTAGAAACCAAAACCGATATTAATATGCAACTTCTAAAAAAACCATTTTCCAATTTTTTCGTCAATAACTTTGACCGTAGTCTTATTAGATTTCGGAGAAAACGGAAATTTTTACGCAAAACAGCTTTTCAACAAAATCGATCTTATATTTTTGGTATAACTCAAAAATAAGTACAAAAAGTGCTTGAATACATTTTTATTTTGAAATTTCATAAACATGGTGAAATTTTCAAAATATGTTGGCTTTTTTATTAAACAAATTAAATTTAAAATTGTTATTTTTAAATATCGATAAAAATTATTTGAATAAATAATTTTTGATTGCATGAATTATTTAAATATCAAAACACAATTATTTTTTATACATAGACAATTGAAGTTTAAATTTGGTCCAAAAATATATATTTTAATAATAAATAACAATGTTAAGTATTTGTATGTAACTAAAAAATGTCATTTGCGAGGATTTACAATTTCTACATATAGGTAACTTCTGTATATTAGGTATAGGTACATTTTACTATACGTAATGATATTTTCGAAATATGTAGATTAATAATTAGATTAATTTCAAGATATTATTCATTTATTTATATATTGAGTATATTCACACTAATTACGGTAAGGTGGTATTGACTCAAAGGTTAATAACAATAATATTAATCAGTATAAATATATCATTTATATATAATCATAATAATTAAATATTACTTAATATATAACTTAATAAAATAAAAAAAAAAATAAATGCAACATTTTTGGAAAAAATCAACCAACCATAATCAAAATAAATTACTCTTATAGCAATAAACATATTATGAAGTATACTTCATTTGATATAGGTAAGCATATATTATTATAATATGATCAAACAAACGTTTTTCTTCCAAATTTTCATTAATTCAATGTAATATGTTCAAATATTGAGCTTTATTGGACATAATAAAAAAATTCTACTGTGTATTATTATTAATAATTTGATTTATAACATTAATAATAAGTTACAAAAGTAAAAAAGCAACTCTGCACTAACGCAGTCATACTAATACCTAATTATCTTTTATACAATATATCGGACCATGTACCTTAGAAAGAAGATAATATTTAGCATGGTATATGATATCACCCTGATTATTGGAGCTCTCCATAGAATAACTCAGCACAAATCATCACTTTCCTCCCTCAAAAATACCACTTACACGTATTATATATTTATTATATAAGTATAATATAATTACAAAATAGGCACACAAATATAATATAATATTATATAATATATAGCTTCATTTGAGTTTTATACATATATATATATATAGTACAGTAGTGTTGTCTATTATGTATTTTTGATATTCACCTTAATGATACAGGATTTTTTTTTCAAACTAAATTTGAATTACGAGTACCTAATCTCGGGTTTTGTATCACGACGGTGTATATATAGTTTATATGTCTGTGCGTCGTAATGAAATCTGCATTAGAGCAAACTATTAAGCCTCTGTGGGACTACGATGAGTCATCCCTATATAATATTATAATATTATATACATGTATATAAATTGTTATAATTATATTATCTATTCGTAAAACTTAACGTTACACTGTTATATATTATACGCATATATTATGAGTGGTTAATGTATATTTTATTTTTGAAAAAAAAAATGAATTAAGAAAGGACGTGTTGCGTATGCATAGTATAATCTACTTCATATACGTATATTTATAATATAACAGTTGTTATCTAATGAATATTGTGGAAACATTCCTCTACGGAAAAATCAACATTTTTACATCTGGACAATAATTTTGCCTATTTTTTTATTTTTAAATGACTGGTTAATCAAAAATAAAACTTTTTGGTTACTTCTTGTATTTAAATAATCAGAGTATACTTGCCAATGTTAATAAAATAGATCTCAATCATTAATTCCTATATATCAAAATGAACTATTTCTGTAAATTATTCCAAAGCGTACTTTTCGTGTTTTGCCATAACTTGTGCATATATTGCAGGTATAGGTAAATAAAATATTTAATGCAAAATATTATACTAAATTAATGGAAATAGTATATTATGGATTACTTTAAATTTCAAAATGCCAAATATTTGATTTGTAATTAATAAAATTAATATATTTTTTAAATAACTGCTATAACTCATTGTACATTTTAATATTTATTGGCTTTAATTAACTTACATAAGTTATAGAAGAGCTAAGAGATACAAAAAATAACTTCTTCTGAAAAATCAATATTTTAGTAATAGTACGTTTTGAATTTTCACACCTTAACTTGGATTTGCGTACTGACATTTTTCTATGTGTTCTATTTAAGCGTATGCATCGAATTAATTTAGCCTTAATCATATACCATGGTGTGATATCCTAGCTGCTGTTTAACAGTGATCGAATGTTTTTTAAAAATCGTCCCACGCGTGTTGTCATTTCACTAGACATTTAATCTATGTTCTACATTTATAATCCAAATAAACAGATGCTTAAAATAAGACGATGATATCTTTAGAAAATATAATTAATTTGAAATACCCACTTATAAAATAAAACAAAAACTACGTAAAAAAGTGTTTCAGTGTCTGAATGTATATTTATTTTATTTTTTTAAATTAATAATTATACGATGTATATTGTATAGATATAATAAAAACAAAAAAATCATATTTTAAAAAATATATTTAATTTCATGTTAGACTATTTCGTATGTTTATAATTTATTTCGAAATTATAAATTATAAAATGGTAATTTTATTTTCCTAACTTTCTATATTATTATTTTGGATGGATAATGAATAGTTTTTAATAATTTTTAAACGTAAATTAGTGACAATTGATTTTAACATAATATCATAAATTAACAATAATGTAGTATATTGTTTTTAAATCTATAAAACTATATATTTGATATAAAATCTGATATGATCAATATTAATAATAATAATTATAATAAAATTATAACATATTATATCAAACAAACCTATAATTCTATTAATCGAGTGTTATAATATAACTACCATTGCCTTAGAACAATAAAATAAAATTAAATGCAATATACATCAAATTTTTGGCCCCAGTTTTGATGCATGTCATAGCCAGGTACTTTGACTTTCAACTATTTATAATATTACCCTTTTTGCCATAATATTATATTATTGTACATATTTTTTTTACTGACGTTTTAATGTTGAAGTATTATGCCGTATACAGAGTGATTCACCAATCATGGTCACATTAAATACATTTATTCGAATTCTGACTTTTGAATTTTTAAATATTTTAAGGCTCATTTTTTCAATTATTTATATTTGTATACTATTGATATTTCCAAATCATTATTTTTTCTTTCCAAATAATTTTTTTGATAATTTGATGCATATAAATCAAAATGAGTAATTTTTAAATTATTGAACTTTATGTACTACGGGTAATAATATTAATAATATTAATTATTTATTTAGAAAATATGGATTATGAATCTATGATTATTTGAAAATGATAATGCAATATAGCTAATAACAATCTATTAATATTTTATAATTTATAAAAATGTTTTTAGAGATTATTATAAGTATAAACATTTTAATTAAATAAGTGAAACTTTCCCGAATTTTGATTTAGTAAATACTTACTTAAATATCAAAAAAACATATACTAAATAATTTAGAACAAAAAAGGATGGTTCTCTTTAAAAATAATATTTTTTTTCTGGACATTTATTAAATTGTATAAAAGCCTAAATAGTTGAAAATATGGTCTTAAGTAGATATACTTAAGAGTACCATAAGTCAGAAGTTGAATATGTTTATTATTAAAGGAAAAATATTTGTGAACATTGCTTGGTGAATCACCTTGTATATCTAATAACATATTATTGTAAAGGGGTGTACAGGATATCCATTTCTTATATTGTTATAACAGTAGGCGCATAACTTGAACTTAAAAATGTCAAACAGTTCGTATACTTTGCTTGCACGTATCTTATATATATATATATATATATATTACCTAAGAGTATTTACAGACGAATGAACAATCCCGAATCCGCACTTCCTATATACAAACAAAAGGTCACCACCACTGTGCTGGTCTTTTAATTATATTAAAGGTAGGTATTATCCTACTACGTGCACGTACAAGCCAAATTCGACAAATGTATATAGCGTTAAGTATTATCAACGAAACATTTTTCTTTTTACTTGCGCTAATAATATTTACCTATTTACTTTTCTTGCATTACACAAAATATTATGTATAGATCGGCTTCGACCGTTCGGCGTAAAATCCAAATCTATCCTACAAAGGCAATAAATACTATTTTATGTATTTAAAAGTTAACACGGTAAAATATTATCATGTTATGTATCATTTATAATTTATATAATCACCTCATTTACGTATTACGAATGTATTATTGCTTTTAGTCCACAAAGCAATAATATGTTCTATAATATTGAATAAATACGCAGCACATCAGTGTTACAGTAAATTGTTCATTTATATTATGTTAATTTTTTTTAGTACAGACTATAACAATTTTAAATGTTAATATTTTCTGAGTGATCTTTTCGTACTTTTTAAATCTTATATTTTTACACCTCAATTTGTGGTACAATCAATTTGTATCGACAAACAACGATTTAATATTAATATAAATTAATAATATAATTGATATTTAAAATATAAAAGTTGGAAGTCAATGTTACTTTTTAGTTTATAGCCTCTGTTAACATTATTTTAAATTGTATTATATTTAAATAATTTAAGAATTTCTGTATGTATAATATCACTGAACATTTTAAAATCAAAATATGTTTAAAAATTACATAAGTACACTTATAAACTCATTGGCACGAAAATCGCTAAGCATATACATATATATATAATCAAAGTTTTAACTATGTTTTTTTTATTAATTGCAATCATTAATCCTTGTATTTCTAACCTTCTTTCGTGTATTCGTGTTTAAATCCACCAGACATCTATTGCCACGATCTCAATTTTTTTACAAAGTATACTTTTTTAGTCAAAAAAACATTCGCCAATTGATTTATTGTATTGTTAGCAGCCAAAGACTTAAAACATTCTTAAATTAGTTTAGTTTTAGAGGGAAAAACTCAAGAACTATACATACAATAGAAGTCATTTTACTACTTGATAAATAGTCTCCATTAAGCATATACTATACGCTATATGAATCTAAAATAATAATACACTAAAATTATTAATTTATTTGATGGTGGTCACGATAATTTAATAAATATTTATATTTTTCATGCGTAATTAAATAGTATTTTCCTTTATGCTATTCATTTATCAATCGTTTTGTAAGTACACTAAATTATCCATAGAATATTAAACTTAATTGATTGTATCGTATTAATAATATTCGCATCTCTCCAAACCTCTTGCAAAATATATCCACGTGGTAGAACCCAAAGAACAGTAAATTCTTTAAATAAAATGACACTTCTGCATAAAAACCAATATCGTAGAAAACTGCCCAACAACGAGTAAAATGATCTGAATAGGTAATGAATTGGAATAATTATTATATCGCATTATACATAATCTACCAGTTGATTATACCTCCGATTTAAAAATATTTTCTTTAAATTAACAAAAATTTTAGATTTTGTATGTAGTATAGATAATGATAATTAACTAAGATATTCAAAACCAACAATGTTAATGAGGCTATTTTCAATACAACGTATAACGGCACAATTCATGTTTCCAGATGACCTCTTGAAATTACAAAAGTACGAAAAAAACTCGGATACTTGCCAACATTTTAAAGTTTATGGTCAAGCGTAACATCAATTTATTAGAAACCTACTATAAAGTACAAATTCTCCAAATAAAAATACTAAATCTCAAATCTATTAAAAATAATCGTACTCTTGAGAAAATAAAAAAAATAAGCAATGCGATAATAATAGGCCAATTTACATTTGTATTTGTCAAGATTCGGAAATTCAAATCCGTAAACGGAATTTAATTTTATCTTATAGAAATTAATAGAAAAAGAAATAGCAAGTTTAATAATGACGTATCATAAAAGTTAATTAATTATTAATCATATTATGATGAGTCACAATAAAATTTTTGTTGCTATTTCTATTTTTTTTTTTTTAAATAAATTAAGTTATAATACTATTTATACTGATATTACATTTCTCAATTCTAGATAAATATTTGATGAAACAAGTTTATTATTTCAGACCTCATAAGTAATATTTCCTCTAGTACGATTATTTTTAATGGATTTAATAGATACTGTAGATTTTTAATAAGCTGAAATTAATTTAATAATAATTACTAAAATAGTTATTTGCAATTATTGTTGTTTTCGCTGATAATATTACCCTTTTCTCATTTTGCTTTCGCACTTTTGACGTGAAACTATATAAATGTATCAATCAAAACTTATAAAATCAGAGGCCTCTTATTTATATTTTACTAAGTACTTTTATTTGTATTTTCAAAATATAAAATTATTAATTTCACATTTATTGAACAGTTATACAGTGACCACAAAATCGCAAGCAGTTACATTTTAAAGGCTATAGATTTTACAATTTAAGACGGAATCAAGTATATATGTATATGCATTATGCAACGTTAGCATTTCAACATAATAATATATTTGAATTTTTAACGTAAATTGTTATGCAAATATATTATTTATTACATGTTGTATGGCAGTGGAACTCACTCTGTTAAATACTTTATATTAAAATAACACTGAATTATATTTAATGCGTGATAATATAGTTTAATCCCGCTTTCATCCCTCAGTTTTTTTCTAGTTACAGTTGTCTAAACTCAATTTTTCACAGTTACACAATTTACTGACAAATTCAAAAAGTTATGTTTGACAAACTGATTTTGTCAGAAAATCGAATAACTTTATACGTGAATTACTTTATATACTTATAATATATAAATGTATAATGTCTATATGTATTGACAAAGAAAGAGAGACAGAGTGTGAGAGAGAGGGACATATATGTATACGACATTCAAAAGAAAGCATTGATAGAAAATGTAGGTAAACATTTTATTATATAAATATTACGGTTTATTTAATCGTGGAAATTTAAATGATCAAATGTAAACTATGGCAGAAATACGATAGTTTTATTTTTTTTTTACTATCGCAATAATCGCAATATGCAATTTAAATGTGCATTAATACGATACATTTAAAAAAACTCATCATAGTACATTGTGGCTACAATTACAAGCTACGATATTCCTATAAATAATAATTGTCCTGTTATGCAGATTGTAAATAAATAATAATAATATAAAAACGTCAGGTGTCGTGCATGTAAATGTTTTTTAGGTTTCTGTTAGTACTCGTACTTCATTATCTATAATATATTGTGTTTACAATTTATACACGTAAATCAGTTACTCGTATAAGTACAATTTTATACCAGCAATAAATACAATCACGGGATAACGGGCATTTGTATGATGTTCAAATTTATCATTAGAATATCAATAATATTAAAAATCATAAATTTTTCACGTTTTATAATATGAAATAAATATATGTATCTGTATGACTATAAACGTAATCGATTTTGATACTATTTACATATTATTATGTTAACTTAACGTCGAAAAATAATATTCAAGTCTTTTTTGAACGTGTTTAGATCCATAGCGAGTGCCCCTTCGTTATATTTATCATATTTATACAAAGTATCAACTGAAGAGTGGTGTATGTAATAATCATGTTGCGTTTGATCGTTCGATCTCAAAAAAAAAATATTTTTTTTTTTATATAATGAATATTACTTACAATTTAATTAATCTTATATGTTATTATAAGAATTAGTTGTTATGAAAAGTAAAAAGAAATAATGTTCAAGTAATAACTTAAATTTTTTATACCATCTGAGGAATGTATTTTGGTAATTTGAACTTCATTTTTTCTACATGAGAACCAAATTTTTCATGTATTAAGTTAAGCAGATGAATTTTTTGAATATTTTATGTATCTTACTTAACATTTGAATGAGTAGTTTTGAATTAGAAATTTAACTTTAAGTTCGAATAATAATAATATGATTAATATGTCGAGATAAATTTCGAGATTCCGAGGTATGTTGATATTTCAAAATGATAATATCTAATTAATATTTATAATTTGTAAGAATTATTGCAATATAATAAATACCTACTTCATATTTTATATTTTTATTTCCATATTTTTTGAAATGTATTTGTTTATTATTTTACAATAAGACAGGCTGGTTATCATTTAAAAATAATAAGTTTATATTATTATAGAGTTTATGAATGATAATATAAAAAATTTAAACAGTAGAAAATATGGTTATTGACTAGGTATACTTTAATTTTAAAAATTAGAATATATTAAATTCATTACAAGTGAAAAAAATAGGTGTGATTATACAAGATGTATCACACGTTATGAAATATAATCTATTATGTTATATGACAGGTGTATAAAATATATCTGACTTTTTGCGATTCAGCAGAATCGAAAATGCAGAATTGTCATGGACTATAATAATTAAATTAGAAATATTGACGGGCGGCGTTCAATATTACTGCAGCTAGATTCCACGGCACGCGTATTAGTTCTTATATAATATTATGATACGAGTGTCGGGTGGACACTGAACACATACGTGAGACAAATAATAGTATATGTGTGTTGCTTGTATAATAAGAGCACAACAATACGAATAGATTATATTTTATACATTGCATTACACTTGTCATCTACTAGTCTACAGTCGCAGTTTAGGGTATGTCACGCACTATGGTCGTCTGCAAAGGTCACGAAACAGATATTGCGAGAAATCGGGTTTGTGATCGACTCGTCATGGTTGATATAAATACCGGTGTCCATCAATTTCACTGGTTTTTTTTAAAAGTATCTGACTTATAAACAATGTATTTTGTACCAAAGGATTTATGATAAATTAAAAAAATATATTATATACTTACAATAATTACGCCAAGAATATTACATTGATAATTTGAAAAAAGGTAATTTGTGACCTAAATTTAAAACCTATCCTAACTTGATATAATCTAAAGAGCGTGTTATTATATTTTATCTGTCTTATCCAACTTTCATTGGTGGATATTTCGTTTTGATAAATGTTTTATTGTTAGCAAACATATATACCTATGCGTTGATAGTGACACGTACCTCATTATCCTTTAATGAAATTTGTATGAATATATACAATTTTAGGTAACTCATATCAATCGACCCTTATATGATATATCCATTTGGAAACATTTAATCTAATTATTTTGTATCAATATTGAAAATAATAAAGGTGGGGGCAAGTGGGTATTCCTCTGCTGTATAGTAGAGATGGAGAGTAGATCACTATAATGGATGTGTTAAGTTTGAATGCAATAACAGGTATCATTGTATACGAAAAACGATTCTGAAAGGAGATGATTAGTCGGTCTGGGATAATTAGTAGGATCCATTATATTATTATTACCTATATTTAAATTGCAATATATCGTTATTTTATGCGATTTCGTAGAAAAAATAAAATTTCATATGCTCATATTTTTTTTCTATATTAACACTAATTTTTTTTTACAGTAACTCGAAGGAAAACTTATGGATAACATTTTAGTTTGTTTTTTGACCTTAGGCATAAATCACTATTAATCATTAAAAAATTCAAAATATTTTGAAAATTTAATTGTAAATAGATAACGCTAATATAAACATTTGATGAAAATTTCAAGTATTTACAATGATTCGTTTTTGAGTTACAGCAAAATAAAAAAAAACTTAAAATTTTTTGTCAAAAACCGCTTATGCGTGAAAATTTCCATTTTTTCGTAACTTCACTCCGTTCAGCATCTAAATAAATAAAGTATAGTAATAAAAAATATGTATAAAATAAGTAGGTATATATCTACTTTTTCTATTTTTTACCACACAGTTACATACTTATTTTTAATAAAAATAAATAATAATTTTATTTAAATACAAATTTTTTTATAATAAAATGTAATTATCCATATTTTAGTCTATGTGTTACTGATGTTATTCACTTAACCAATTTGTAGTATGTACAAAATATTTTTAATATTAAACACTACCTGAAGATTTTCAACATGCACAAAACATAGTATTGAAAAGTTGATGAATAATTTAAAAATAATAATTTAATAAATATTCTTATTATAATAACAATTAAAAAATATCACTAATTACATGCAAACTTTTTTACGTATATAATTATAAAAAACCTTCTTTTTTTACTATACGAAGATACGGAGAGAACGGTTTTTTTGTTTTGCTTACATCTTATACGCATCACCCTAGTATGCTGTACATTAAATTGACTAACAGATAGGTAGGTACATTTTTGTCCTAATTAAATGGTTTAAAACATTTTTTTTCTTATTTAATTATTATTATTATTTGTTTATTGTTCGTCGTAAATACAATAAACGACCAAATAACGCACTAAAATGTTATAATTGTATTTAAACACATTACAGAATTGTTCATGTGTTGTCGAGTACAGTATACACACTGCAGCTGCATGTTATATTACGCAAGTTTTATGATTTTCATTTTATCGTACGATCGTTTCGTAAGGTCGTTGTTTTTTTGTAATTGATAATTAATAAAACTTTATTTAGTTAACTATTATAATAAAGACGTCAAAGCCATAAGCGGAATCGGATATTCGTTAAAAATTAAAAGTAAATAAAATAATAAATTAAAAAAATTGCGCAGTACTTATATGTAATAATATGTAATAATATGTAAGCATTATATATAGTAACGTCGAATTTTCTTCAGTACTTTTGTATGGTATCCTGCATTACATTTACATTTTTTAGTTCACATTTCATTTTTAAATATATGTACATTCTGTTTCTAAACTCTGTCAGATATGAATTATCTATATGGTTCTTAAATTCTAATATCAGGTTAGGTTATTCTATTACTTACTAATAATGTTATTTTTTTGTTATAACTATATTGTTTCCCTTATTTAACTTCTTGTGTTTTCGTTGCACGAGAATCATCAATGCATAAGTAAATTTTATATTTTTTTCCCCCGTAAAATTAATGACAGCAATTTTGTTTACGTAAATTTATTTTATCAAATGAATAGAGTGATAATTGATCTAAATCGGCTATTTTTCCATTGTCACTCATACATAATTTGATCTCGGAATGACGGATTGGCAGTATATGCACAACTTCCGTATATTAAATAAAATATATAGTAAAATATAATTGTGGCAGTGATGGATTTTCTGGTACAACGCCTATATTATCATACTATCATACTCGTTTTACTCGTAAAATATAACATTTTAAGTGGCTGGCGAAACGCCTATAATTCAACTGAATTAATATTTTACGGAAAGCGTTGTTTAGTTGAAGAACGTTTTTTCTCAGTTGTATTTTTTAGGATCACATAAGCCATGAACCTACATTAAAGGACTTAATAAAAATATCACGAATTCTGTATTATCTTTCGATATACGATGACCCATAACGTGATTTTCGTTTTACGAAAGCTATTTATTCAAACGTTGGTTAAAGAACATATTTGATGAGGTAGACTATTGTATCTATAGTAATGTCAGTTAATAATAATATTTTAAACCTAAAAAAATGCATATAGATACTCAAATAATCTTTTTATGTATAATTCTTCTTTATGTGAGTGTATATGTTACTGAACTCCTCCATAATAGCTGCATTGATGTTTATGAAATCATTTGTGTATTTGAATGGTCTTGAATGATAGGTGGCTCTGCAATTCTAGGAAATTTTAATAAGGATATGTCTTAAATAACATGTGTATCTTAGATGATTTTAGAAACCACTCATCCGATTTTCATGCGGGTTTTTTTTTAATGAAAGAACACACTACGGAGTAGGTTTTAATAATAGACGTTTGAACCGAACTACCTAACCCTTCATATAATATTGAGCAATAAAATATAATTTTATCAGAGACGATATCTGCCCAAGAAAATACAATTTTAATTGAATACAATAAAAAAGTAGAACTTTTTTCCTTGCGAAGTCACGCTTGATACAACTAGAAGAATTTTCAATATTGTATTAAATCAAATTTTTCCAGTTATTTTTAAAACGATGATTAGAAATAAAATAATGAATTAATAGAAAACTAAAATACAACAATGTAGCATTATGTATTTGTTCTGACGGAGAAAGATTTAAGCCTTTTTATGATTCTATAAGTTAATTAAGAATCAAGTTATTAATTTTTAAAATAATTTTGTCAATTAAACTTGATGTACGCATATACAGATATCAAAGGAACGCTATGTTATCTATGAACGATGAATATAAATAACGAATTGAAAAAAGTTTGGACCACATAAGTGGAGTAATTTTAATGGCCAAAGAAGTGTAAGGAAAAAACTGCTATGTTGCTTGTGTATGAGCTCAGAAAACAATTTATAATCTATGCCGCTGATAATAAAAACAAATAATATAGTTTACAAAAAATTATAAGAAAATTGTAAAATACTCCGAAGAACATTTTTTGAAAAAATATATTGAATCTGACATTGATCATTCGAGCAAAAAATAATTTTTAAAAAATGCTGCTTTTAAATGGTCAAAAAAAAAACTACATTTACAATGCCAGGCGGGATAGCAATATAAATATAATCTGTACACAAAACCAGAAAACCATAAGTACTCGTATAATACATGTACATGCGTTACGCTATAATATTTTAGCATTAAGTAACCAAATTTAACATGGATACATATGTACGGACAATGAAGTGCACGGGGGACAGCTAATATTATGTAATATATGGAATGATTGTTTTATCGAAGAAAATTCATTATTTAAACAGCAATATTAAAGATTTCATATATATGATTTTAAGTGGTTACTAAGCGATATTTTTGAAAATCTACATTTATACAATTTTTTTTATCGTTTTTATTCGTAATTTTGGTGTTTTGTTGAATTTAAAAAATAAATACAATTTTATTTTATTCAGGGTTGTAAGATTTTCCAAATTTTTATACTTTTTTTTTAAGCTATTCCATAAGTTATAATAGAAAAATATAAGTATACAAGGTGCCTTATTAATTTTGCTTATAAACGTTTAAAAAAGTTGACTGTAATTTTATAAATATTTTTATGTTCGTTTAAAGTTTAAATTTTGACGAAATTGAATATTCACGCTTAAAATAACATTTAAACAATTCTTGTTTTTTTTTATGTTATTCAAAAAAACTTTTCACTGTAATAATATTTTTAAAATATTCAGACTAATTTTAAGTTATTTATAGGCTTATACGATTTTTAAAATTTTCTTTTTTTAGTGTTTATAAATATTTAAGCTCAGTTTATAATTTAAAATTAAATAAAAAAAATCGTTTATAATTTTATAAGTTGATAGTATAGAAATTTAAAAATTAAATTAAAATATATAGTTACAACAAATATTTGAAGTTCAAAGTTTAAATTTTAATAATGATAAAAAACCTATTCTACAATATTTATCATTGAATATAAATTGAATATATATTTTACAATAATATTATAAATGGTGACTCAAAAAATTATTCTGTTTCGGCTTTTCGGCGTATGAAATTAAAAATGTATGTGATCTTTCAAGACAGCAAAATATTAAAAGACATGATAATGATACAAAACTTTTAATTGTACTTAATAATGATTAAAAAATCATACTAAAGTTTACGACAGAGTGGGATGATCATTCATTATCACTCCCTTCCTTGGATCAGTGCCTGAATTTATCATATAATATTCATATATTATCCAAAGTGAAAACAAAAATATTTCTTAGTCCTTCTACACAGGAGAAATTGTTTTTTGGTTTTTTTTTAAACGCTCGTTAAATAAGAGTAAACATTTTCATTTTTGTTTGTTTCGCACATTACGATGCGCCGACAAATTGTTCTTATTAGTAAACAATATATGTTATATTTTATCATCAACTACTGACATCGAAAAAAATCATAGCTGCGGAGGCGTTTAAAATCATGCGAGAAGTACGGGCGAATATCATTCGTCCCGATTTGTACACGATTTCATGGCACGTCATCGATCGTCAATGTCATCTTTTGACGCCGTGTAAACAGTTTAAATAATAAACAAGTTTCGTCATCTACAGAGTGCACCACGGTGACTGTATATTAATAATAATATTATGAACCAAATGGCCTCATTTCGTACCCGATCCTTCGCAGATGATTTCCGATTTCTGAACCAGTAAACCGAAGCTAAAACAAACTATAATAATATATTACGAGATTCTACTGATTCTAGTTTTTATCAAACAAAAATAATGGTAATTATATGTATTTATAATATATCACAAAAATGTATTAGATTAAATGCCACGGTGACTGCGGAAAATAAAAGTTTTCAAACTTTAGTAACTTTACGATAGTTTTTTTCAATATTTTTTTATTTTCGTATCATGTGTCTGGTCTGGGTTAACCTCCAATGCATTGAATACATAGTACTAATAAACATACATTTAACTCATCAAAAAAAATCATCGACTAAGATATAATAGTAATATCTATATATTAAATATTAATATTAAGATTTAACATGTATAATATATAAGGTTATATAAGTACCTAGTTTTCATTCTACTAAAGGATACTAGTATAAGACATGTACTAATACCATTCGATATTTTTAAAATCGAAAATTCCACAACCTATAATAAATTCGCTTTCATAAAAAAACATACTTTTTCCACGGAGTTCTAAAAACGAAAGTAGGTATAGTATAACCCGTCATTAACAATTTACAGTAAGAACGGATGGCTGACATTTGAAAAAAAAAAGAAAATTGTATAGCCACTTGAAACTTTTTCAAAGGCATAATCAATTTTAAGTGGTAGAATATATAGTCTTTGATTATATCTACTTAAGATCTCCAAACATCAGAATTTGAATGAATACATAATTTAGGGGGAAAATGAGAATTTAAATCAAGTTCGGGAATTATCTAGAATATAATATATAAATATATAATAGGAGTATATACTAATATTATACTAGTTATTATGCAACGCGTATTATAACAAAATCCTTCTTTACATATTTTACTAATTTTAAAATTATTTTTGTGTTGACAATTTGGTTTTTTTAGATCTATAACACTTATAGAAAGTCTTTCTAATAGTGAATAATTATAAAATACATATATTATATAGCTTTCGTAAAAGCTTTATTTTGTCGAATGTGTTCGAATCACGGGAAAAATAATGATAATAATAATAATAAGGCATAGAAATTATTATTTTTATAGGTGAATATTTACTAACAATCGCTTATAATTACATATTGTATACAATAATATACCTATTACCTATATATATTGTTGTCTACTATAATATCAGCTATACAAACAGCATTTATTTATAACAATAAAATACAATGATTCATCAAGCATGTTTAGCCCCAACGTTTTTCCTAAAATAATAATTTTTATTATTTTTTAAATATACCTACACGACTACACATAAAGAGTCTATAAAATAAACACATATTTTAAAATTTTTGAAATTGTTTATAATACTTAAGGAATGTCTTGTGGTAACATAAACTTCTGTTTTTCAAATCAGAACTCCCCTTCTCTGCTCTCTTAAAATAAATTTTTAGTAGATAACTTTTTTTTAAAATTTGTATGTGCCTGTTTTAAACAAATGAATAATACTTGAATGAGTAATTTCTTGATAGTTAACATTTTCATATGAAGTATAGTAGTTCTTAAAACTCATTTTACGAAAATAATGATTATAAAATAGATTTGATATTTAATTTAGTATTTATTGTACTTTAACTAATTTTAAAAATAAATATAATAAATAATGTTAATGGATTAATATGTTTAAATATAATTTAAAAATCTAAATTGTCCTTGTATCTTTTAAATCCATTATCATGGACTTATTATCTTTAGTACACGAAGTTAAACAACTTATAAGCTTCTCTTTTAGATTTTGAATTAAGTAAATACCTACGTCAACCTTATCTTTAGAAAAATTATTCACTAAACAATTTAATAACAATTAAAAATAGAAAAAGGGGGGTTTTATTTGAAAAATAGACGTTTGTGTATCTCCACACTCCCTCAGTAGAACCTATTGTTTTAAGTTTTGTATTGAGTATATAAGTATTTTTATAAAATAAATTTAAAAATTCCAAAATTCAGAATTTGAATTACATTATGAAAAAAAAAAAAAATGAGTGAGCAACAACTTATTTAGTATTTTATATAAACTGTACCTCATCTATAAATTACGTTTACTACAACACAACGAATACTCATTAATGTGGTATTATAATATTATGTACAATATATTATATTGGTACCTACGTAATACCGTGATGATAATATGACGTACGCTCTTGAAGTTAGTTTTCGGATAAGCTGCAAATTTTCTATATACGATATATATATCGTATATTCATATGTATTATAATAGGTATTATTATTTACGATATAGCATTTTGCCATTTACCAAACGTGAAATCTATTATACTGCCGCCGTATAATAGCCGTTTTCTTCGGGTAATGTTACTTAAGACAGTTTTGACATGCAATTTGAAATAATTATGAAAAATCAAGCATAGTTGGGAAGATTGAAAGATTGGGCAAAACTTATTGCAAAATGTTAAGGATTTCTTATGTAATTAATATTTTGTTTATTCAATAAATCATTATGATTTGTATATATAATAGGTATGTAATACAATAAGTAAATACTTTGAAAATAATTGTGCTAGACTTGGAAAACGTGAGGAAAGTGCAGAGCATCCATCACACTACATCCATTATCATAATATTAAAAGTATAAAACGTACCTCTCATTCTAAATTTTAAATCTTTATACTATACTATTGATTTGTAAAAAAAACGTTTCAATGTAGGCGATAGCGATGAAGTGAGTTGATGGGTATTGTGTTTATTAGTTTTATTATTATAAATAAAATTAGATTGTTTATTTTTTTTAATAATAAATAATATAATAACGTATAACGTTAACTAGTTCAAGTGAAGATTTTTTTGTTAACGTAGATGTGCAATGCATAATATAGTCCTTCGCGTACTTATGGAATCTATCGGTGGCTAAAGAAAAAAAGAAAAAACAAACTTTGATTTATGAATAGCCTTTGGATGCCCTACCGTTTTATAATACTTATTTATGTATGTTTACACGACTTATACGATCTCGGTCGCTTGTATGACTTTAACCACATTATTATGATGATGTTGATGATGATGATGATGATGATAATAAAATAATAATAAAATATGATAAAACAAAAACCCAAAACAGTTTTTATGCTCTCTTTTTTTCCTAAATATTTACAACTATAAGGAATATTTAATATCTATATTTTTATTGAAAATGTGTTTAAAAATATTATTTTAACATTGTTAAGTACTTAAATGAAAAAAAATCAAATCTTAACTGTACATCCTTAAAAAGACACTGTTCTATCGAAAATATCGTTATGCGATTTTCTCAAAATTATAAATTATTTTTAATATATTAATATCTATAATCTATAATCTATAATCTACATAATAAAAATAAAGTATTGTAAATACGATTTAAAAAAATATACTGGAGACTAATTATTGTCAAACGAAGTTGGTCTCAATTTCAATGAACTTAATGCTCAAATAATAATTATTTTTCGAACGTTGGCCATTGAATTTAGGTAGGCGTTTAATAGTAGTATTTATTATCATGGATATAATTTAACAACACGCGTTTTATTACCTTGCCAAAAACCCATCGGTGACATGTCACGCATATTATAATAATTGCTAGGCACCTCGGTACAAAATATGTAATGTCATATAATATATTATAGGTACACCGTATGTCCGTATACGCTTATTTATTACTGATTGCACTTAATCGTGAATACAAAACAAAGAATATCATCATTGATGTATGCGAAATTCATAGTAATTTAACGATATTCGAACAGGGAAAAAAATCCTGACCGAATATTCGGAGACTGGACTATGTTGGTTTCGTTTCGGTCGACCATCTTGTTCGCAGAATAGCAATGTAACCATTTACTAATAGGAGTTACCTAACCTTTGTGCTGTCTACTTTCAAGTATTATCTTACAATACTTCAAACTTCAAACAGTTCAAACACTATCATTAACTGTTTGAGATTATAAACATCATTCATTGAATATATATAGTTAATTAAAACATAATTAATACGACGTAACCTTGTATCAAAATAAATTACCTAGTCATTATACCTAAAGCTACGAATTCAATTCACAAAAATCACAAAAATTAGATTGTCAAAAAACAGTTTTAACAATTTGCTATGAGCTAGCTGTATTAAAAACATCATATCACTATAAATGGAAAAAAAAAGCGGGTAAGTGAGTATCGCTCTGTTGTACATTAGGGGGTGGGGTGGACTTCGGACTAGGGCAGGTTAAATTTGAATGCAATGATAGGTATCATTGTATACGAAAAACGATTCTGAATGGAGATGATTTGTCAGTTTAGGATACATTATATTTAAATATTGTCATATATTCTATTTTGAAACAAATTCAAACATTTAAGTAAAAGTCTCAAGATCCTACGTTTGGTAATTTTTTAAAAAATACAAAAATCGAAAATTATTAAGTAGTAAAACGTTATTTTACACGTGTATTTTTGATTTCGAATTAAAATTAAAACTTTAAACACTCGTAAAATTTTTTAAATTGAATAATTATCAAACTTTTTTATAATTATTCTAAGCTTAAGTTATGGACAGCATAGTATTAAATTTTCAATTCTTAGCTTTTGATAGTAAAATATTTATAAATTTTTAACTACCAAATAGTGAAAAATATTCATGATTTTGACGAATTTTTGTCAATATTTGAACTTCAAATGCTAATAAAAAAAAATTGTGCCTATGTATTTTTATAATTTTCGAATGAGAGTTAGAACAAGTAATGTGGACCCTTCAATTAAATTTTCAAGTAATTTGTCCCAGCTAAATTTTTTTTATCAACATTTATAAAAAAAAAATAAAAAAAATTTAAAATTTCAATTGTCTATAAATAGCTCAAAAAAAGTCAAAATTTTTGAAAATAAAATCACGTAAAGGAAATAGTAATCTAAATAACTGGTAAAATTTTCAAATATTTACGACTTATACTATTTGAATAACAACAAATATCAAAAATCGTTTGAGGCTAAATCGTTATTTAACATGTTTTTGTAAAAATTTAAATTTCAAACACTCATAAAAAATTTTTGTCTGAATCCGGTAGAGTTTTTTTTACAGATAATTGAAGAAAAATGTATGGAGAAACTTGTACCAAATTTTCAAAACTTAGTTATAAAAGAAAACAATTTTACGATTTTTCAACCACAAAATTACTTGCAAATTTTCGCAATTTTGACATATTTCGTATAAATTTGAACTTTAAGCACTTATAAAAAAAATTGTGACCAACGATTTCGGATTTTTTTTTCATCACTTTATGAACAACTTATAAGAAACCTTGCATTAAATTTTCAAAATTTTCTGGCCGGCCAAAAAAAATTTATCGTTATTTTAAAAAAAAGTACTTAGAAAAATGGAAAATTTCAATTGTCTATAAATAGCTTAAAATTCTTTGGAAATTTAACTGTGTATGAAGAACGTTAATATAAAAATTTGGTTAAAATTTCAAGTATTTATATCTATTACAGGGGTCACCAATTAATATTTTTGAAGGGCCAGATAAGGAATCTAAAAATTTTTCGCGGGCCATCAAGATCCTAAGTACATATTTACATTATATAAAAACTAATAATATTAAACAAAAATAATAATTTACAATTATAACACATATAATTTTGTCGTAATATATGTTATTTATTTTTTGTCTGCGGGCCGAATAAAATGTGTTGGCGGGCCGTATGCGGCCCGCGGGCCGCCATTTGGTGACCCCTGATCTATTAGTTTTTGAGTTATAGCAAAATAAAAAATTCGATTTTGTCGAAAACTGGTTTTGCGTAAAAAATCTCGTTTTTCCGTCATTTTTTTTAGGGTTTTTCCCGACTCATTTAAAAAATATTGAAAATTTTTAACTTTTGACCCCCCTAAAGTACCAACTAGATTCGATTTCCTTTTCAAAGAGGGGCTGAAGTCAAAGATCGAAGCATTTTTACTGCTTCAAATGTTGTCGTCAGTTTTACAAAACTAAAAAAAAAAAAAAACACACATCATTGTAAAATCAATTTAGTTGAAAAATTAATCAATTGAAAAGGGGAACTCATAAAATATACTTTTGGTGATAAAGTATATTGCCCCGGTGAACAAAATATGACAATGCAACGGACGGGCAAACACAAACACTTTCTGTACACACCTGTATAATATTATATACATTAATTTTCTGGTAAAAGCTTTATAGAACTCGGTGGGACGCTATTCACACCCGCACAAAGTTTTGTAGAAATTCACACGCACACATACACTCACACAAGTACTCATTAAACTTTTGAAGACAAGTGTGTTTTATTCTCACAATCACACACACCTTGAATGGAAATATACAACTAGAAAATTAGAGGCCGTGTGTGTTGGAACCTATTTGTATAATAATATTATACAGGATGATTTACAAGGCATGCCACCTCTAGTTTTTATTTAATAATAAATTCATTCAAATTATTTATTGAGATTATTTAGTAGTATTTAAGGTGAGTAGTTTGGCGGTACAAACTTATATTCAAATAAAAACCATCTTGATGTATCAAAATCAAAATTTGAACGAATAGTTTTCTTAATTATTAAAATTTATTATAATATATTAAAGATAATAGCCCCTAGGACCTAGGTAATGTTAATGGTTTTACATAAATATAAAATATAATATGTAGGTATAATATTGGATGGATTTAGTGTTTTTTTTTTTTTATATATATGGATTATTTTTACAAGCTATCCATTATTTTGATGGATTTAAATTAATTACTAAAATGTTCAACTCACTATAATCTATTTTTATTAGACTACTATTGATAAAATTGTGAGTTTGATACTTCAATAATTTAAAGCATAAAAGAGGGGTGTTTATTTGAAAAATAAAACTTTACATCTCCACAGGTCACTCCTTAATTGATACAAAAAAATCTTAATAATTTGAAAATACTGTCTTAAAGTAGAATTTAAAATTCCGAAATTCAGATAATAATCACATTATTGAAAAAAAAATAAGAAGTAAGCATACTTGGTTGAATCACTCTGTATATTGTATGTAATGTTTGTCCCTTCAAATGCGAGATAACTATCTACTACTACAGGTATTCTCATAGTGTGCGCAGTGGGGAGCTACTGTGTCTTTACAGGGATGTTGTAGAATAATATCCAGTCCAAAAATAAATTGGTTACCTACCTAAAAGGTATCAGCGGCTTCCTTATGATTTGTCATACTTTGACTGGGGAATGGTACCATGGGAAAACCTTAGTTTGAATAAGGTCATTCACGAGTCGAAAAAGTTTGAGAATAACTTGTCTATGACCTATGTAAATATAGGAATATATAGTGATTATTATTCTGGTAAAAGATGTTAAATTTATGTGTAAGTATTTTATTTTATTTATAATTTGAACACAAATTGTTTGTAATAGAGTTTTACTACAAATATGTCATATATATATATGTATAGTTTTATTTTTAATTTTTATTGTTTTAAAGCAGAATATTTTTCTGCAAAATTTCAGTACAACAAAAATATAATATTAATGGTAAATATTTATTTAGTCTTATTAGGTACTTATGAAAGCATATTTAAAGTTATGATGAGTAAAGTATAAGATCACAATTTTTAAAAACATCCTTATGCCACTACATTCCGCCAATTTATTTCACTAAAAGTTGCTTCAAATAATCTAAAATATTATATGTTTATAAAAAATAATTGCTCTGTGTACACACTGTACATGTTGAGTTCGCATTTGATATGTTTATCTACAGTTTACCTCTTTCACTCTCTCTTTTACCTAGGAACACATGAAATTTTTTCACTTTGTTAATGATATCTAATTGCTTTTTGACCTGAGATATATCTTATTCTGACTCAATAAATATAAAAGTAAAAATGTAAACGTGAGATTCTGTTTTTGTACTTGTTTTTGAGTAAATTTATTTAAAAAATGAATTTTCTTTTTAACCTACTACTAAAATTTAATAACATTTATGTATTAAAACAAGTATCAACTATAAACATACCTATACTATATGTATATGTCGACGTCTCAAGTCAGATACTATTACTGGATGGTTACAACTTACAACTACTTAAAATTCAAAAATAAAAATTTTCCCGCTTTATTTAAACTGCTGTTAATTAAATGCAATCATATATAATTTTACAAAGTGATTTCTTTTTTTTTATTAGATAAGGTACCTAACTATAATTTAAAAATTTAAAAAAATTTGCAATATATTTTATATTTAAGACTATATTATTTTCAATTTAAATACTTAAGTTTTGAAAAACAATACAGTCTTTCAATGTTGTTTTCATATTATAGAATTTTAAAAATATCAAAAATACTTATGCATAGTTTAATTTGAAAAGCGTTTTATAGTTCATAATAATGCCTGTCCTCTTCGTAGAATTGTTTTATCTTGCAATGAATGTATTGAATTTATAGTAAGCTATTTGGTATTGAATAATTTAATTTTAAATTAATAATAGTCCGTGGCTGTTCCAGAAGAATTTCAAGGGTAATAATACATTTTTTCAGTCAAAATACCACTATTATACTTCCATTATATACATGATATATTTTTCTATAAACATTTTTGACTATATTTATAAAGGAAAATTATATTACAATAATTATTTTCTTATTAGTTTTTAGAGGGTTTCGTCCCATCCCTTGGACGTGTACCAGTTGCCCTCAGAAGTACTTTTTTTTATACCAAATCCCCCAAACTACCTAGAGCAAAATGCATCAGTTGCCCACAACTAAATGTACCAGTTGCCCTCATATTTTTATATATATACGATTATAATATGTAATATGTAATAGTTTTGTGAATTTTAATATGACGACCACAGTTTGGTTAGAAACACGATTTTTATGTTTTTTATTCGCATTTGAAACTAGATTTACGGTCGCATTCACGATTTCTAACACGACGCCGTAATAAACCACAGCATATTATTATTTCGCTTTGGTTTTTTTCCAATAATTTTCAACGATTCGTGCACACTATTTAATGTTTGTTCAGCTGCATGTTAGGTGTCTATATAAAATGTATGTAAAATGCAATTTGTATATTATATTATATTATATTTTAATCTCGTTCCAAAGATATAAAATGATACATAAAATACAGTTAAAATAGAATTATCTACATTATTGTGTACATCGCCTGCACGTGTACCTTTAGTTATTTCTTTGAAAATATTTCTAAAAGCTTCGATTATTTATTTTGTCTCGTTTCCAAGAATCGCACAATATAATACTATTAAGATACATAATATAAACAATATTATAATATAATACAATTATGAGGTCATATGTAGCGGCTATATGACGGGGAAAAATCTTGTATATTATTTTATAATACTTTTTTTTCTCCCCCCCTCCCCCCCAAAGTCAATTTCTACCACCCTAGGAATTTCTATGTACACGAAAAGTTCGATTTATTGATTGCTCTCGGACACTATAGAGTCACATGAATGCCCGCCATCACTACGTCAGCGGGATAAGCATTTACGTTGTATTTTTTTTTTAACTATGCGGAGTTATAAAGGGTTTAACAGTAACACGTGCTTTCGAAGAACTGAAAGATTTGAAAAAAAGTTTTTTGGAACGCACGCCACACTGTTTTGGTATAGTGTTAAATGATAATATATTGAATAAGCTGAACGCGGATTATTAACTAGTCGTTATTATGTAAGAGGTACGGTGTGATTTACGATATTTTTTGGCCAAATGATAAAGAGAAGGATCTTATTTATATAAGAATTAAAGGTACCCTCATAAACTTAGTAAAAAATATATACATATATATAATAAAATAAGAATGTCAATACTTGGAGATAATAGTATTATATTCAATCGCTATAAATTCTTTGTGATACCTATTGATGTTTTGAAGCCTACATGTCGTTTTATTTTCGGTATTTATTGCAGTAAATGGTACAAAAATGCACATTTGAAGGTCACTTCGTTTTATTTGTGGTCATGGTATAAATTTCCATAGTTCTTGTACGTAAGATATAAGACATCGATTATTTTAAAATCTATTAACGTTTTTGAAAGTATTTTGTATATAATTTTAAGTTGTCAAAAAACTAAATGTTTAACCACATTTTATTATTATTTTTTTTTTAATGACATGCATTTTTTTATTCATTATAGCATAGCAGAATATTTTTTGAGTTTTTCGATGTTAACAAACCAAAACGAGTAGCATATAAGTTATATATATTTAAACTGCCCTTAAAATGTTTGTACACTAATTTGCTAATGTACCTATAAATGTACCTAAATGCATACGTTAACTTGCTTGGAATTTGCGCTAGCCATCATGTCAAATCGGTGGAAACCGATATTCATTACCTATATTGATAATCCGAGAAATGGTGTTAAACTGTACAATATAATGAAGTATGAAGCATGTACTTCCTATAGGTATGTGTACAAAGGGGTAAAAGGGTAGCTCCATGTCTATATCAAAATATTAATTATTGTAATTTACATATATATATATACATAGTGTATACAGAGTGTCTCGTGAGGATTTACCCATTGCGATATCTCCTAAAATAATAGATATATCATAATTTTGAATTTTTAATAAGTTTTAGAGGGACAAGAGTCAAGAATTACAAATATTTCATGTTTTAATATATTTTAATGTATTGATAAAAAAGTAAAACAATATATTTTTTTATTTAATATTTTCAAAAAAATTGAAAATAGCCATTTTGTAGAGTTCATTTTTCTGAAAATATTGATGTTTCAACATTTTGATTTCATTAATCTTCTGATTTAATATTTATTCTAATTTTGAAATAAACTACGAATTATTTAATACGATAGTGGATCAATGTATCAAATATGTGGCTCGCTTGCTCGTACGGCCGGCGAACGCTTTCAGTGTAATTCGCAGTTTTCTCAAAATTAGAAAAAATATTAAAAATCAGGACAGAAATGAAATTAAAATGTCGAAACGTCAATGTTTTTATAAAAATGAACTCTACAAAATATCTATCTTCAATTTTTTTTAAAATAATAAAATAAAAAATATATTTTTATATAGACGATAAACGTTTAATTAAATTTTGCACTGTTTAAATTATAACAATAATAATACTATGCTCTATAAGCTTTATTTGAGGAATTATCCATTTATTCATATTATAATAGTGTAATATATTATATACATATTATTATAATAATAATGATAATACGTGTAGTATCAATGTGTATCTAATATACTAATATACAGGATGATTCGTGTGACGATGCTCACTCTAATTTTGTTTTTAGTATTTAAGTTATTGAAATTATGACTTTTGTGTTTTACTTATACTTAAATTAATTATTTAAAAAAAAAAAAAACATTTAGATTTTGCTAAATAAAAGACAAGTGTCCTGATGCAAAACTTTTTTCAAATGAGAATTTTGATTATTTTACTGTAAAGTGTAAATTATAAAGCAGATAATTTCCTTGAACATTTTATGTATCCAAATTGTTGTGACACCATTTTAAAATACTACTATCTTTATACATTTATTTTTAACTTAATACTTTAGACTTTAAGAAATATGGATTATACTCTTTAAGTATACTTAAAATTTAAATAAACTTATTTTTCAATTTCAAAAATATAGGAATAAGTGCATAGGTATATAATAAATCAATTCTTCTTACCTGTAGATAACAAATAAATTGGATTAACTGAAAGTTGCTGAGCTGTTTCACAACGATTTACTTATTATGTAATAAAAGTATTAAACGGTATTTCGTTTTTAGTCGTATAAAGGCTTGATTGTCTCGAGTAGGTTAGGTTAGGACTAGATATTAATGTTTTTTCCACGTAAGAGCATCTCTTGGCCATTTTATTTTCAGTCTTCTAGATAGATATAAATAGAAACTGTGATTGATGAATGATGACACATACAAGAGATTGAAGGTTTTTGATTTTAATTAGACTTTAAAATAGAAGTTTTTGTTGTGTTTATAGACTATAGTTGTTATTTTATTTACTGTTGGGATTTGTAAACCTATATGCTGTACATTGTTGATTTTATACCACGTTTGTCTCCAATTATTTGTCTAGGATAAATATACTGAAAAGCTTGTATAGGTCTTATATAACTTGGTTTGACCTTAAATTCGAATGTCATATTACCTGGGGAAACATAATGCAATACGCAATTATTTTGTGTACTATTAAAATTGGTTTTTGACTTGTTGAATATATCACGGCCGGAGGAAGTGTAAAAATATTAGATAGTTATCTTTTGTTTTTAGTATGTTAAGCTCTTAAATAAACTCCTGAGTAGATATTAATTTATATTGGTATTTTTACATTGTTGAGTGAAAGTAAAATATATTTTAGCTGATTTGTAGAATTTAATTTATCTTGATTTTCCATTTATTAATCCAATAAAACATTTTGTTTAGGGTATTGGTATATATGAAAATATGGTGTTATATAGCCATATAGGTGATCATAATTATTATGTCAAAAGTTCATATATTTCTGTAAAAATATTCAAAACGAAATACACTTGTTATTATTTATAAAATGACGTTTAAAGTAAAAAAAAAATTGTTTGCCAAAGTCAGAGATCGGCATCATGTAAACTTTCTTGATTTTTAATTTTTAGAAATATATTGATTGTGTGCAATATGTATGTATAATGTATTTTATTTTAATTTTCATTTAGTGAGATACATTTTCGAAACTGGAGAGCGGATTTTGTTGTTTGGGGTCTTGTTAGATTCAAGTTGGTTAGGAGAAGTGCAGTGAAGATTTTCAGAACTTTATCTTTCATGGTTAATTCACTACAGAGCTTCGAAAAAAAAAACATTAAAACATATTTTATTGGGCATTTTTTATGTTTTTCAACTTTAAAGCTTTGTGAATTAACGGTTGAAGATAAAGTTCTAAAAATTTTCACAGCACTTCTTTTAGGCAACGTGAATCTAACAAAATCGTTCTCCAGTTTCGGTAATCTACCATGCTAAATGAAAACCTAGCAAAAAATAACTATATTTTTTAACAGTGAAAAATTAAATAATTTTTTTTTGAAATTTATAATCTCAAATGTTGTATTTACTTGATAATCACTTTTTAATAAACTATAAACCCACTTTTTAGCTATAATAATTTTGGTGAAAAATTAAAAATAACAATTTGAGGACAGTTCACGCCGACATTATTGTGAATTTAAATTATTATACCATGTGGGTGTGATATCGGATCTCTCTCATTATTTTTTATGTTAAAGCTAGCTTTATTCCTAATAGCTAGCTATTCACCTATTCATTATAACTGAGTTATATTTTTATCATTTTCCTATTTAACACAAATTCTTGAAGTTCATTTTGGAAAAATCTTCATAAAGATATGCATCAAGACTTTTTAAAAAATAGTTTTGACTCAAAAAATAATGTTAAATAGATTTCAATAACAAAAATATATATTTTTTTTCAATTCAGTGTTTATAAGTGAATATTTTCCAATCTATTTATTATAAATTATATTCAAATTATAATATTATGTGATTTATTTAAGTAATAAATTGGATAACTTTTATAGTAAAACCTAATAAAGGAACATTATACTAAAAAAAAAAAACTATTAATTAATACTTAATTATAATAAAATTAATATTATTATAAAAATTAGTACATTAATCAACTACTTTAAGCCAATAGCCAAGTTACTGTGGCTTAAATAATAATAATAATTACGAATTCAACGTTTCAAATTGGAAATAATATTACCCACTAAAAATAGTATAAAACAAAATAATATATTACTATTTACTATAAAATATTTTGAATAAAAATATACATAGATTAAAGGTGCTTATATGGTTATGTATAAATGCGAAAGCAATTTCTATGACAGAAAAAGTAATGAAATTATTTTTAGTGTGATTGAACGGAAAAAAAGTATTCCAAATACTGTATTAAGAATATTTGTAATAATTATTCAGAATACTACCCAAGTCTGATATATTAAAACAATCAGTGTATTATTTGAAATTTATCTTCATTTACCACAAGTTTTGATAAATGACGTCAATGACCGGTGAAAGATGTACAATTGAATTTTAAAAATGTGTTTTTACAACATTTACCTACATAATTGAATCATTTTGGTTAATGACGTCATTGACCGGGGAATAACGACATTTACCAATTTTCGTCTTTCACCGTAGTATATATATATACTAAACATAATAATTGACTATAATTAGTTAACATAAAATTTAAAATATATATATATATATTGTATTTTCGTGGTTTCGTAATAATAGTCAGACACCAGTAAAATCGTATTAAAATTTGCTATATTATATTATGATATGAGTATATTACGTATTGTCGACGGAAGGAAAAAGTTATTGAACACTGCTGCAACGATATATAGGTACGCATTACGAATGCATATAATATTTCTGCAGGATTATGTACTGTTTTTTTTCACTGTTACCGTGTAGCCATTCATATAATTTATATATATATATATAAATAAATACTTTATAGCAAAAATATTATTTAATATGCACTTGTTGCGTGCATACACATGATATATAGCTGGCGTGTAACACTGTTTATCTGGTTTTATTCGGTGTCGTTATACTAGCGGGACCAACATGGAGCGAACACGAATAAATAATATTGTTTACGTATAATATATTTTATAGGTACCTACCTACATAGTTTTGGAAAGCTGACCGAAGTTCATTGTAGTCAAATTTTGGGCAAGTTATATTATTTTTATTAAACATTATTGAATTGACACGTATATACAAGTGTGAAATAAGTGCACACAACAAAATTTTATTTTTTATCATTTTTTTATGAAAATTTCTGTTTGAAACTTATATTGTTTTGATTTACTTACGTCTTACACTATACGTTATATATTATAATGGAGCATACACTTACACACAAAGTTTCACAAAATCATTTTACTCTCTTGCTACCATCACTACGACGGTATTTAATATTTGATAATAAAAGTTTGTGAATTGGAGCTCGGAGCACAGTCTAAAATCATCAAAATAATCACTTAAAAAGTGTTTAAAGCAATCTAAAAATACGACCTCGCTCTCCCTCAAAGTCAAATATTATTTACAATATAATAAACACCAGTTAGTGAAAAATTACCTATCGGATAATTTATTTTTTCCCATTACATATAGTATTTAATAAATTAAATTAAAATACACGAAACACACAGCGTTAAAACAACACGATGAATAGCGTAACAGAGAATTGATTAATTATAATAGTATTTTACCAACGGTATTGCTCGAAACCATCGGTATACAGGGAATCTGTAAAATATAATTTATTTTTCCTGTAGTGGTGTTTTAAGAACATCGGAGGATCTACTCGTATTTGTAATGCCACGGCCGACAACGGATACTAAACTGTATAGCGAATATAAACAAACATAAGTTAGAGATTACTTCTTGTAATAAAAATTAGAAGTTATTATACATGATGTTATCAAATATCAATTGAAAAGAAAATTTATTTTGCAAACAAATATTAAGGACGTTATACCCACATATGTTGTCTTTTTCTTACTAATGTAGATCATAGCAAATTTTCGTTTAGCAGAACAGATTTTGTGACATTAGCTTTAATATTAGAGTAAATTTACCTATTATCAAATTTAAAGGTAAGAATATTTTAAAGTTGTAATATTTTATATAGCTAAAACTCACTTTAAAATGATAATATCAATAAAAGCATATTATGACATTTTCTAGATAATATTTTTACCTTTAAATTTGATAATAGGTAAATTCACTCTAATATTAAAGCTAACGTCACAAAATCTGTTCTGCTGAAAGCAAATTTGCTATGATCTACATTAGTAAGACAGAGACAACACATGCGGGTATAACGTCCTCTTAAAGACAAATTTTATTATATATTTAATTTTATTAAAATTTTGTATTTATGCTACATCATATGATTAAACAGAAGTCAATTTATGTGTAAAAATAATATGATTTAATATTATGTAATATAATATGAACTATGTAATTCATTTTCTTGAATTAAAATTCCTGTGTAATAAAACGTCAATAAATTAAATTAAAAATAAATCAATAAAATCTTTCTCCTTTTGGACTTTAAAAAGAAAATAATTAAAACAATGACTTGTGATACTTTTGTTGGATTGATGATAATTTATAAAACTAAATATAATAATACTATTTGTTATTTGTAATTAATATTCTACATTTACTGCAGCTTACTTATTATGTAGAACCTATAGTTTATTTTGATAAGTTTCTTTATCTCTTTGTCTATTGCTATTTTGAATTGACTAATTTAATTTTGTCATACATTCAGTGGGTAAATATCTCTCAAGTTTTAATAGGAAACTTTATTTTGTTTAATTTGTATCTACGCACAATTCCATAACAGAAATGTGATTGAATTTAAATATTTTTGTGTTTATCGCAAGATTTAAAGAAATATACCAATTTTTACAACTATTTGCAGATAAATTGCTATTAGATGTTATTATAATTCTATATACAAATTTTAACTTTTTTTTTTTAACTATTTTGTACATAAATTCTGTTCACTTGAATAGTTGAATGTGAAAAGTTATCAGTGATAACAAAATAAATTACAAGAACATGAATCTGACAACTATTTTTATGAACGTTCCTCTTTCTTTGATATAGGTTGAGTTAGATACCGATGTATATATATTTAGTTGGTTTCTAGGTACCGCAGTTTATACTCTACCAAACGTCATAATTTATCGGAGATTGTAATAACTAAATTTCACCACCACATAATGTTATTTTCAGCATTAAGATTATTTATATAATCGAAATTTTATCCTCATAGATGTTGTGAAATTATTGACTCAAATGACAATCATAGTTTTTTGAGATTTTAACATCGTGACTAATCTGGTAATCTTTACAAATATGTAACATCCGATCCGCCGTAGTGCCCGTAGTGATGTTATTCAACAGTATTAAAAATGTATTAATTTATTGTTAATGAAAACAATGAATTTGTTATATTGTTAATATTATAATAATATATGTTTTTCTTAGATAAACCTATTATTGTCATTAGGTAGTTTTAATTTGAATACTGACGTACTGTCGTAGAAGGGTGTGTGATGTAAATATTTTAGTAAAATAACTTCTCAGAATCTAAAATGGAATATTCTATGTTATTAGCTTCTCAAATTATCTCAATACATCTACTACACTCATCAAAACGTACTATAGTTTATTACAATCGATTTGAATTTTGTTGCAAATTATACAATTGATATTTACCTGAGACAGTGCAATATAGAAACGAATTTCAAAAATGTTGATTTAAATTAGACACGTTGTATATATATTATTTTGGGTTAATTTTTGTGCAAATTATTTACCTGCAAATAGTGTATGGGTACAATTACTACAATTATACAACCCATTATTATAATAATTATAATGATAATACTTATTAGTCAATATAATCATATTATATATAGAACATACTAATATTAGACCATATTATTATTGACGAGTGCTCGTCACGCGCAGCACTGCTTACCAGTTACATACATTGCTATTAAAATATGGGTTTAATGTGATAATGTTATATGAAAAAAAAATACAATATAGGGGGGAAAGGTATGGCGATAATAATAAAAATAATATGCCTCGTGCACGGCTACATGCAATATATATCATATTAATACCACGTACGAACTACATTATATTTTGTAGGTAGGTAGGACCTGCTGCAAGCGCGCAACGCCACCCGACCACCGGAGTGCAATTACGATTTTATTCATGGCGCACGACGTGATGCATAAGTATTATGAATAAGTTTTTTCATGTGATTCGCATTTGGCTTTCCGGGAATCAAAGTCGGTAATTTCGTACGCAGTAGTATAATGACTATAATGCGACTGCTAAGTTCGTAGTAATTTCGATAATATTATATTTTACAGCACGCCCGTCCGCCGATTTGTTCCCCCCGACAGATTTATGCTTATATTTACTATGATATAATAAATCACGTGTTATCATATCAATATTATGTTGTTCGTTCGTAAATAAATAATATAATAAAACAATAAAAATGCTCGACGTATCGGTATTGTACTATTGTATGATAGTAAAACGCTACCCCACCCCTCCTGTTACGTGTGTGAAGGCTTAAATCATAATGATTATATTATTATTACGCATAATGTATACGATTATTAATTATTATTGTCACTATATGGGCGCATGCATATCAGCTGCACTAGGTACGATATTCATATGATATTGCAATTTGCAATGTCAATAATCAGAAACGCGACCATAATAACATTAACGTCAACGTTTTTTTTACGTTCGGGACTTGATGGTTCAGAATCTTTTCGGTTGCGAGTTTATTTAGTATTATTTCTGTTTTCTACCGACAGTCCGCCTCGGTGTTTAGATTACTCGTACCAACTGTTTATCCAAGTGTATTTTTCAGAATCGCACACGAGTAGTAGTTGTTTAGTATATATTGAAAACATCCGTTTCGCGGAACACAAAAATAATATATATTTATTTATTTTATTTTAACAACGATTCCGAGTTTTTTCAGTAGCATCGTTTGGGACAGAGGTGTTTTAGTAGGTATATAAATGTGTGCATCTGCCCAGTGCCCATGTCCAATTTTTTAAGTAGTTCGTCAGTGATATTGGCTTAACTGACTATCGGACAAGAAGCTATTATACTCTAACTTTTATACGTTTTTTTAATTGTTGTTAAATGCCTTTAAATTATTTGGTACATAAAGATATATCACTGTAATATATTATACTGTATATTAATTTTTTTTTATAATACAAGTTTATTTTTTTTTATAATAATAACAATTTACTATGTACAGCTGATTCGCGCATACATACTTTATTTATTTTGAGAATGTTTATAAAACTGATCGGTAACTTTGCGATCACAAATTATATATATAAATTCAAATTCAGATTTTTTTGTGCTAGTTAAAGAATGGAAGCCCTTTTTGTTCTGGGATGATACAAACTTCTTTTTTTCAAATAAGTGCCTCTAATTCTAAATTTTAACGTGTAGTTTATCAGTTATTAAAATTGTTGAATTAAGAATAACAGTAAAAAATATTAAATACATATAAATTTAATATTAAATCTAGTATTTATTAAACTTGAGACAGTACCTATACAAAATATAATAACTCAGAATTTATATAACAATTATCCACTAAATAGGCTACTGTTTAAAAGGGAGATTTTCATTTGAAAAACGGAAGTCTATATGTCCATAAAATAATCATTAAACTTTTTAAAAGTTCTATAAACATCAAATTTTCAATAAATGCATTATTAATTAAGAAAAACAGAGTACGCAATACGTATGTTTGATTCATCATCCTTTATGCTATTCCCATGCGTACTGCATTATTGGCACTTCGCAACAAAAGTACAATATATTATAATAATAAAGTATATTTCTGCCGTTCTTATAGTGCGTGAGTGTACCATTCGGTCGATTCCAACACATATGGTACAGTGCATTATCATGAAGAATGGTCCCAAGAATAGTCAATAAAGCACCCTTTATATTATATTATATATAGGTTGGGTATGGCTATATAATATTGTATACCGCAGTGGGTACGGGAATTAATCGGAGGAAACATTTGGCGGACGCGGTGGTCCGTGAAAAGTGTTCATTCTTCAGTCGTGGGCCGTGGCTGCGAACGAAATTTTATATCAATTCAAAGATAAAGTCGCTGAAATCGGCAAGTCCCCTAAACTTATATAATTCAATGACACGACACTATGGGTGGACGATGACCGCTGTCTACCCGTATATGTCGATCTTCACGAGGATTGTTAAAATGGGTATAATATTATTATAGAATCCGATTGAGTACGGTTCCAATCGTCTGCGCCTTTTTTATAACACGACCCCACTCATTTTATTTTTATGCGATGTTACCGAACTGTATGAATTGTATACAATTAATAAAGTAAATCTATAGAACAACAACGAGCCATATATTAAGTTCCCGAAAAATATCCAATTTCATAATTATAGTGTTCATCAAACACAATAAGTTGTAGAGATATAATAATATTCAGTTGTAGTGATATAGGTACCCAATTTATAATTTTGCTGTGGGTGAAAATACTTAACATAAGAAATAGACCAAGCATAAAAGTTTGAAAAGTTCGATTAAAACTTAGAATTTATAATATTATTAATACCATATTACATTCAGAAATTTAACAAAATGGTTCACTAAAATTCAACGAACCAATCATGGACCAATAGTCTACTAAAGTCGCATATGCCATAATATTAGCTTACTATTATTCATACATATTTTACCTGACACAATATTATACTCAGTTTGAAATTGTTTACTCAGCCTCAGAATATTGTAGCAACAAAATTTGAAAGACACGTTAAAAGTGGTACTTTTTTCTGTCTAATAGCATGTTTAAGATCGTTATGTTATATGGCATACAATGATTTGAACACAGTTTGTCTGTACACAATAATATAGTAAAATCAGATTACAGTGATTAGTGATTACACATCAATTATGTACTCGTATGGGCGGCGTAGACAAATTAAAATGATAATAATATTAAACGTTCATCAGATAGGTAGGTACTTAAAAGTCAGTATAGTGTATGAGTGTATCAATGTCCAATAGTTATAGTATTCATAAGATCGAATGACATGTAATATGATATATTGTTTTTTAATAACGTTTCAAATTATAATTTTTGGCACGATTTGGAATATTTGGACACAATAATGTTTCATTTTCATTTAGAAAACAGAAGCTCGTAAGGTTAGGTATTTTTTATATAGGTATAACTTATTGTTGACTTGAACAATGTTTATTATTTAAAAAAATAATTTAAAGTAATAAAAAAAAATATATTTTTAAGTATAATTCATTTTAAACCAAACGTAATGTGTGTATTGGATTTCGGATGTCGGCAAAATGGTGTGTCAGCGAATTGACTTGTCGGCCAATCGGTACATCACGGAAGTTTTAATATCATTTACAGTATTTACACTATTGACGTAAAATATGTACATTATTTTATTTTTTAAGAGGCAAGTACAAATATAATTATTTTTAATTTATATCATAATAACTATTGATATAAATAAAAAGTAAAATAAATTGACATACTCGTACTCAACCAATTTTTGAATAACCGTGTAATGCGTACACTTAGTACACTTAATAAAATAACTACTATTGTTGGTCACCAAACTTACAGGGATTGTGATAGCGATTTGAAGTAAATTATATAAGCTAAAATGGACTCTTTTGTAGGGAATTCTCTAAGCATAGCTATTGAAAATATTATTAACTTTTGAAAATGTTGAGACTGTTTGTGGTAATTATTATTATTATAAAACCATTCAAAAATTTCTAAAATAAAATATTTCAATACAATATAAATGCTACAATAATGCTTTTTAACAATGAAAAACACAATATTTAAATATTGTGTATAAATTAAGAAATGTGGGATAGATTTATGGGGGCGCTAAAGACTCTCTGGTACCCCCCTTTTTTCCTCCATGAATAATAATATTAATAATAATACAATATACTCTCTTGTGTAGAGTATTATATATTATAATATATTATTATGTTTGAGCACGCGTCATTAAACATACGGCTATGGTATAGACGTTAATAATATAGGTTTGCTTGTGCGTGTATGTTTTATTATAATAAAATGTACATGCACATCCGCGCCAGGTAAACGGCGATAAATCAAGTTCTCTGATTACGCGTTTAGGGTCGGTGAGGAAAAAATATGAAAAAAACACCAATGGCCTGGCTTTTCCGACGCGAAACCATTACATGCGATAATGACAATATCATATTATTAGACAATATACACCGAATATATATAATATATACTATTATAATATATGTAACACATCATTATATAATATAATACAGCTATACAGCCATACAGGCCATAAAGTGATACAATTAAGCGTTCACATTCATAATTACTAAATGTTTTTAAAAGTTTTAAATTGTTCAATTCCTTTTCGTTATTTCTTTTATGAGCTATTCGTTGCTCGAAAATTTATTTTCATTATGACTTATTTAAATTCGAAATACTCTGAAAAATATTCCGATTTGGAACATAAAAAATAAACACAAATAAAAAAAGAAATTGTCGTCCGACAAAGTAAAATAATTTACATCGTTGTACCATAATTAACCGGGTCACAATTTAAATGACCATACTTGTCATTTCAAAGTTAAGTTTTTAGAAAATTTTGTTTTTTGACTAATCGTTATTATTTTTATGAATTGTTCAATTATTCGGTATTCTTCGTGATAATATTATCGAGATATTTCTTTGAATAATATTTTAACTTCTATGGAACACGAAATTATTAATGTGCATCATTATCATTCAGCAACGTAAATTAATTGTTGATTGTTTTTGCAACGAAATTGATATTTAAAATTTATTTAAGAAAAATATATTTTTCTTTTTTAAAGTTAAAACTTTTCGAAATAATATGTGTGTAATGTGTATAGACATTCAAATAGATCATCACACGGTATATATACGCATGTGTAATGGGTTATCGCATATACGCTGACTATATTTTATTTATGCTTAGTGCACTGCATATTATATATTATTATCTTCGTAATCCCGTATATTATGATATAATATTATAAATATATTATGACCGTATTATCATAGATTAATCTTATAATCGGGCATTAGTATTACACTATGCGCATTTTACTTGATTATTTTTTGTATTATTTTTCCATATTTTATAATTGTATCATTTATATCACTGTACAAGCGATTATTGCGTATTTGAATATATTATAATATAATATTACATTATTTAAGTACAATTTTTGAAATCATAATCGGCACAACCACACGTTTAGGCGTAGTTCCATAGGTTTGTTTAAATATTAGTTATGTTCTTCGATATACCTAACCCGATACATTTATATCTACCTACCTAAATTGGACGATTCGCAGTAAACATGATTGTAATCGTATTTATTATTTATTTTAATGCGTTCGTCGAAATCACGGTTTTTAGAATCTTTAATTTTACCATGTTTTCGAATAGCAAACTTCTCATTTTCAGTTATATTGTTGTATTTCCATGTATCGATAAATTATTTTGTAGAATATTATAATATAAGCGAAATATTGTATGCCTATATAAACAGCTAACTTATAAAAAAAACAGAACGATTACTCTCCTTTAATAATGCATTTACACAAAATATAATTTTTAGAATTTTCAAGTATACGACTTTAAAAACCTTGTTTTCAAGTGAATATGCGTCAATTATTCGTTAAAAATAGTTCGAGTGACTAATGGTTTAACAGAAATTATTCAAATACGACAATTTTATTGTTCGCAAATTCCATATATTATTAATTAAAAATAAGTTCGCATAGCTGATCATATTTTCAAATGTCAATAAATTAGTCTTTTCACTAATAGTTTTACACGTATACATTAATGATAAATAAAATAATACATACGAAATAAAATAAAATGCAGTTTCTTTTTGTCGGGTAACATAATATAAGGACAGGAATAACATTTAAATAATATTCAGCATGCATGGTGTATATTATATAATCATTTTAACTGTTTAAGTAGATGAACAAGCAATAGTTTTATCACAAAACCAATTAAGGCAAATTTGTATAATCTCCACTCTTTTAGTCAAAAACAATAATATTTTTTTTTGTACTCAATCCATCGTCAAAAAGAGGAAAATCGTCGTTAACCATATGGTCTTTCTAAATTTATCATGAATATAAAAACTAAAATTTAAAGGACTTATAGAAACATTTAGTTCAATTTAGCGCACACTTTATAATATTGTTCTTTTCAAACTCACTACGCTGAATAATTGCCCTGCAACCGATAAGGAAACTTAAAAAAAAAAACATTTGGTATGCTACCCATGCATTATATGACGTATAATATAAACGTATTACTTTAAATTTAAAATAAATATATGCATAATAATATTGTGACTAACGTATAGGTTACGTCTCTTATAATGCTTTTTAAATTATTATATTTTTACGAAAAATTTATGTGCATCAATTATTGTATCGAATAATTTTCCGAGAATAGTTTTCGTGCGAACAATTGATGTAAGAAATACCTTTCTTTACAAGTACTTATTTTTTTTTATAAACACCATCTAAGGAATAACTTGTGGTCAAATATAAAAATTTATAAATTATGTTTTTTTTAGATTCTGAACGGAGTGATGAATGTATTGATTTTACAATGATGTGTGTTTTTTTTTGTGTCTGTCGACAACATTTGGGGCAGTAAAAATGCTTCGATTTTTAACTTCAGCCCCTCTTTGAAAAGGAAATCGAATCTAGTTGGTACTTTGGGGGGGGGGTCAAAAGTTAAAAATTTTCAATATTATTTAAATGAGTCGGGAAAAACCCTAAAAAAATGACGGAAAAACGGGATTTATACGCAAAACCAATTTTCGACAAAATCGAATTTTTTATTTTGCTATAACTCAAAAACTAATAGATGTAAATACTTGAAATTTTCACCAAAGTTTATATTAGCGTTCTCCATACGTAGGTAAATTTTCAATGAATTAAAGAGCTATTTATAGACAATTGAAATCTTTAATTTTTTTTAGTACTTTTTTTTTAAAATAACGATAAAAATTATTTGGCCGACCAGAAAATCTTGAAAATTTAATGCAAGGTTTCTTATAAGTTGTTCTTAAAGTGATAAAAAAAAATCCGAAATCGTTAGTCACAATTTTTTTTTATAAGTGCTTAAAGTTCGAATTTATACTAAATATGTCAAAATTGCGAAAATTTGCAAGTAATTTTGTGGTTGAAAAATCGTAAAATTTTTTTATTTTATAACTAAGTTTTGAAAATACAAGGTTCTCCATAAATTTTTCTTCAATTATCTGTGAAAAAAACTCTACCGGATTCAGAAAAAAATTTTTTAGGAGTGTTTGAAATTTAAATTTTTACAAAACCATGTTAAATAACGATTTAGCCTCAAATGATTTTTGATATTTGTTGTTATTCAAACAGTATAAGTCGTAAATACTTGAAAATTTTACCAGTTATTTAGATTGCCATTCTATTTACGTGATTTGATTTTCAAAATATTTTGACTTTTTTTGAGCTATTTATAGGCATTTGAAATAATCAATTTTTTTTATTTTTTTTTTATAAATGTTGATAAAAAAAATTTAGCTGGGAAAAATTACTTGAAAATTTAATTGAAGGGTCGACATTACTTGTTCTAACTCTCATTCAAAAATTATAAAAATACATATGCACAATTTTTTTTTATTAGTATTTGAAGTTCAAATATTGACAAATATTCGTCAAAACCATGAATATTTTTCACTATTTGGTAGTTAAAAATTTATAAATATTTTACTATCAAAAGCTAAGAATTAAAAATTTAATGGTATGCTGTTCATAAGTTAAGCTTAGAATAATTATAAAAAAGTTTGAGGATTATTCAATTTAAAAAATTTTACGAGTGTTTAAAGTTTTAATTTTAATTTGAAATCAAAAATACACGTGTAAAATAACGTTTTACTAATAAATAATTTTCGATTTTTGTTATTTTTAAAAAATTACTAAACGTAAGATCTTGAATCTTTTACTTAAATGTTTGAATTTGTTTCAAAATAGAATATATGATTATATTTAAATATAATATATCCTAGACTGACAAATCATCTCCGTTCAGAATCGTTTTTCGTATACAATGATACCTATCATTGCATTCAAATTTAACCTGCCCTAGTCCGAGGTCCACCCCACCCCCTAATGTACAGAAGAGCTATACTCACCCGCTTTTTTTTTTTTAATTATGTGTTAATCTAAATGTTATACAAAATATAAAAATTTGTAATATTTAATTTAGTTGTTCTTATTATAATGCTCGGACAATTTTTACAAATTATAAAATTTTAATAAATTAGTTGCTATAAACTTTCTGCTAAATCAAAACTACCATATAGAATATTTTCTTTTGTACTTAAAGTTTAATAATTCTAAAAGAATAGTTTAAATATGAATTTATATACATAAACATCAAAACTGTTTTATGAACATACAATACAAAAATTATAAAATACTACTAAATTACACAACATTTCAAAAAATTTAAAATATGATTGAAAAATATATTTTAAATTCTGACAAATTCAAAATTTTAAATTATTTTTAATTAAATGAAAACGTAATTGTATGGCTTGTTTGGTAAATCAGTAATCACCCTATCTATAATATATAATATCTTAGTTTTTAATTAAACTTCTTCGTCCTCGGATGCGAATGTATATATATAAATGTTCTAAAATGTTCTAGTATAATCTTATATAAAGTTATTAGGAGATTTTCTTTATTATTGTTACGTAGCCACTTTTGTAGTGTTTCCTCTTCAGTTAATATAATATACCTGCATAACCCCATTTTTATTTAGTTTAGAAATTGGCAAAACGTGATCAATCATTTTCATTTTATGAAGTGCATCTTCTATACTCTATCGTATATAATATAATATAATATATAGGTAGTCATTAGTGGATACGATGACAGCCAAAGTTGTATCTACTGCAAAAATATTGCATTGAGTTTTAGAACTTTGCCATGTTCTGCAACAGTGTTTAATAATGTACTATATATTATATATAGTTGAAGCTAGAACTTTAATGCTTTAAAAATGTACTAAATATATTTGCAGTTGTGCAAATTTGCGTTTACAAAACGAAAATTATGTATCGTGCACTTATTGTTATTATTATTTTTGTTTTATTGTTATTCTTTAATGTATAAGTATTTTTGTTATAGTACCTAAATTTATTTTACATTTTACTAAATTTTAAATTGTATTATATTATTTTTATTTTTAAACTGTTTATTTCTAACATTTATAGTGATTTTACAATAGATGAATAACTGCGACGTATATACTATATAGGTACCGCTACTGTTTATGCTATATATGTGTGATAAGTATTATAAAATAAATATGGTTTTTGGAATCTAAATATACAAATATATTTTTCTATTGATCCGAAATAAAATTTTGCTGTATATTTTATCATAACCAATTTTTTTAGTTACAAGTCAAACTAGTCTTTTATAGTTTGGTTATCTCAAGATCAATGACGAGTTTAAGTTTTTCTAGTTTTAGATGTTAGTTCTATATCTATGGCCTGTTTGTATTTTGCATTTTTCGAACTTTTCCTTGTACTTGTGCAATTTTTTAAATTAAACTAAACAATTGTAAAATCAGGAAATTAATTTTCCATAATCTTAAATATACACTACTAACTTCTAATCTGACGAATTATGTTAGGTAATGTAGACTTTTTTATCGAAATAGTAGGAGGTGTAGACTGTATGAGTGCAAGAATAGGAAGAGTATATAGAAGAATATCTTTAGTAAGACATGCGTTGATCAAGATTCAGATTGGGTCGGCACTTTGGCAGAAATATAATTTTCAAAACCACGTGTTTTACTCGTAACTCGTAATCAAGACATGATCTATGAATCTATAAAAAAAAAAATTCCTGTTGATTGGGGATTTATAAAAATGTATAAACATAAATTATCTATTTATGAACGTTTTATTGTAGATCCTCCACCTCCGACCTTTTTTCTGAAGTATACAGTATACACATACTTGACTTGTTATCGCCCCTTCACACTCTGCGATTTTAGTTTACGATTCTCAGTGCAATCAGTCAGTTCCTTTTTTCTTTAGTGTAGTGAATTAGTGAATCCATGTTCAGTTTACTTCAGTAAATCAGCTGCTTTATAGAAAGATGTATACTTAAACATAACTTAATCCAATAATTTATACCAATATTTATACTGTATAATTTAATATAAGCACCCTCTGGAGTTTACAGTTTATCAGCTCTTCCGGTATGTATAAACTCTATGCAGAGATTAATCGAAAATTGCCATTTTTGCGCTTAAGCATATTTATGCTATATAATTTCGAGTAAAAGGCACACAGCACTCATTTTTTGTAGAGGTTTCAAAATTTTTTTACGGCATATTTTACCGCATCTTAAATATACTAAAAAAAAAATAACAATTTTGTCCCATTAATAACAATATTCACAATGTTAAAGGTGTATTATAGTTTGTATTATAATAATTAATCAAACCAACAGTAGATTAACCAGTACCGATCTAGTTACCTACTATTTATATAATATATATAAGGGTGACAATTAATATCCCGGGATATTACAGGCCTGTACCGGCTGTATGTACCTCTTTGTTTACGCCTCTTGTTTAATATTAATTTATACGTCACACTTTGCAAGGGATTTAAAATTGAAGGTCAAACTATGGCATTATACTCTTATCTGATGTAATTTTAAATCAAAATTCGACGGACAAGCATTGTCACGGTGTTTAACACAGAGTTTGCGTCTCACATAAAATGTACGACATTCGCATAATACACAAGTCACAAAACTCGTGCAGTGATGATGGACGGATGCTGTTTTTCAGTTTTTTTCGTTTATCGCGTCAGACGATGTATTATTATTACATGACGGCGACGACGACTATGATATTACATGCGCTTCCATAGTGTATTCGGGGTACACGTATTTTATAAATAAACGTCTGCCAAACATAATATAATATGTAAATTGTACAATGATATGCGAGAAAAATCTCGTTTGACGCTTGTAATCGACAATATATATTACATATATAATATTATTATACGCTTTTACATAATATTATACCGTCCTTCCTACTCTCTGCTGCGGACCATTGCAGAGATACGCCACAATTTTAGACAGGCGACTATACAATTCACATATTACTGTTATTGTTATTTTACGGCTGTGAAGTTATTTGTGGGGCGAAATAATTCTATTAGGTACATTATATGAAATTCACGTGTTTGATTTAATATAATTGTAGATTCAAATCGTTTTTGTCATTTATTTTGTTCTATTGAATAACTTTATTGGTTAAGTTATTACAAATAAACATTTTTATTAAATGTTTAAGCCAAATAATTTAATATTAGGTTATGCCTTATGCATGTTATGTATTAGTCATGGGAATTATAACGTTTAAATAACAAAATTATAACTAGATTAATAGAATCTTAAATGTATTAATTTTCTAATGAATAAAAACACATTTTTTAAATTTAGTTAGATGTATAAATATCATTTTTATCGTCGTCAATTTACCGATCACTTCGAATTCCTAAATATAGAGAGGTATCAGTTATTTTGTATTTGTATTACAAATTATAATGCATCTACAATTTAAAAAAAATATATTTTTTATTTATATGATAAAAAATAAAATAAAAATACAACCGAAAACCCAATTTATTCGTTATATTATTATAATATATATATATATTATTGATGATAACCACAAATCTTTTTCTACGGCATCGCATGCTTAACAATATAATATATCGATATGCATATTTTTTCATTAAGACACCGACCCTGACTTACGGAAACGAATAAAATCATAATATATGAGTAAAAACCCTAAATGGTATTTATCCATGATATTATTATCGTTATAATATAGAGATCGCTTTTTATTAGCTAAACGCTAAACAGCGAGAGTGTTTAACTGCACTGCGGCTTGTCATCGTATTCAATTTTCACCAGCCCATCTATAATACACTACTTATACAATATGTCCTCACGAGACACTTTTCAATCTGTTTACCCACCTAACCTTAAAACAGTTATCTAAAATTTAAGATTTTGTATTGTGAATTGTGATGTTATCTTAGATGTATGTTTTTTTATCTTTTCACAGATAATGGTTTTATCTTAATGTAAACCTATTATATCTCTAATAGATCTACAATACACCATATGATCTGGAGTGTGTTAACCGAGCATTATGTGTACATATAGTATTGATTTTTCGTTTTGAGTAAACCAAAATATAATATCTAAAACAAAAAAAAATTGTGTACGATTGATTAATCAAGTTTTCTGAAATAATATTTCAAAACATTTATATAATAGAAAAAAGCTTATAGTGGAGGGACAACCCTATGCGGAATATCCTGCGAGAGTATACCATATATTATATTACATTACCGAAGACATTCGCCGTGACTGTACATTTTATATTTTGACTGTCAACCAGAAGAACTTTCTCTCGCGTTAGGTGCGATAGCGTAGATAGCGTGCGACACACATATGCGGATATTTAATAGAAGTAGATGGGTTTTGTAGTAATATATGATAAAAAAGATTTATTTCCTATGCTTAGTGCCTGGTCAATCGACGCGATGACACGTACACTATACATCATACGTACATAATCGGCATAAAATATATTATCATACGGAAATGTGTGTGCATCGTTGAACTGCGTCGAAAATGCAACAGCGATATATTGACATGTACCTATTTATATTATAATAATTTAATATACTATATTTTAGTCACAATGCCGTTTTAGATTTTGAACGACAAGATGAATGTATTCTCTCTCTTTTTTTTTAACCATATTCTTCCCTATAATAATTCGAATTCTCCATAATATTTGAGTGCTTGTAGTATATAATAATATTATTGTAATGGTGCTGTACCGCTCTATCCGCTGCAATCAGAGAGCGTTACCTCCTTGCAGTAGGAAGACTATATTTATTCTCGAATTGAATTGAAAACGTTATGTCGTCGGGAATAATATTATGTTTTACAACAAAATAGATCTATCTAAATATATCGGACGTGATACGTATGGGGCATGTTTTTTACGTCGAAATTATATGTACGGCATAAGAATATACGTCTGCTTGTAAAAGTCGACAGAAAACTTTTTTTTTTAGCCTCTTCGCACTACTAGATATCGATAATATAAAACACATTATCAACATAATATTAATATACTGAAATACAAATATTATTCAATGCATATATTACCAATTGAATAGTTATAAAATAATTCAATAAATATACAATTATAGTAAAGTGCAAGAAAAAATATATTAATTTTATCATGGACAATAATTTATTTCATTGACACATTATTAGTAAAGTTATTGCTATCGTAAATTTCATCGGCCTTTTCTGTTGGCAACTTTATATAGCTCCTATCGTTCTGACAATATTATCTTATTTCTTAATTCGTGTAACCATGCATCTTTCATAATTTCTTTCATGTGTTACTTATTTATTATTTTTCTATCAATTATGTTGATTTAATATAATATTCATTGCAGTATACATTCAATAATACGATTTATGGAAATACTTTGTATATCACATTATATCCGTATCCTTTCTGGTTCAGATTTTAGATTCTGAACGGAGTGATGAATGTATTGATTTTACAATGATGTGTGTTTTTTTTTGTGTCTGTGTACAGCATAACTAGTCGAAATAATGCTTCAATTTTAAATTTTGGGGGTGGTTTTCGATGGCAAAGTGGATATCCTCGGTGCATTATAGAGGTCAAAAGTAAACATTTTCCAACAGTTTTCAAAAAAATCGAATTTTTTATTTTGCTATAACACAAAAACTTATCAACTTATCGATGTAAATACTTGAAATTTTCACCAAATATAAATTAGCGTTTTCCATACACAGTTAAATTTTCAAAGAATTTTGACTTTTTTTGAGCTATTTATAGACAATTGAAATTTTCAATTTTTCTAAGTATTTTTTTTTAAAAAAACAATAAAAGTTTTTTGGCCGACCAGAAAATTTTGAAAATTTAATACAAGGTTTCTTATAAGTTGTTCTTAAAGTGATAAAAAAAAATCCGAAATCGTTAGTCACAATTTTTTTTTATAAGTGCTTAAAGTAAATAGTTAGAATTTATACGAAATATGTCAAAATTGCGAAAATTTGCAAGTACATAATATAGTAGTATATTGTGGTTGAAAAATCGTAAAAACTTTTTCTTTTATAACTAAGTTTTGAAAATTTGGTACAAGGTTTTCCATACATTTTTCTTCAATTATCTGTAAAAAAAAAACTCTACCGGATTCAGACAAAAATTTTTTATGAGTGTTTGAAATTTAAATTTTTACAAAACCATGTTAAATAACGATTTAGCCTCAAACGATTTTTGATATTTGTTGTTATTCAAACAGTATAAGTCGTTAATACTTGAAAATTTTACCAGTTATTTAGATTGCCATTCTATTTACGTGATTTGATTTTCATAATATTTTTACTTATTTTGAGCTATTTATAGGCATTTGAAATAATCAATTTTTTTTTTATAAATGTTGATAAAAAAAATTTAGGTAGGACAAATTACTTGAAAATTTAATAGAAGTCCATATAACTTGTTCTAACTCTCATTCAAAAATTATAAAAATACATAGGCACAATTTTTTTTTATTAGCATTTGAAGTTCAAATATTGACAAAAATTCGTCAAAATCATGAATATTTTTCACTATTTGGTAGTTAAAAATTTATAAATATTTTACTATCAAAAGGTAAGAATTGAAAATTTAATACTATACTGTCCATAAGTTAAGCTTAGAATAATTATAAAAAAGGTTGAGGATTATTCAATTTAAAAAATTTTACGAGTGTTTTAATTTTAATTTGAAATCAAAAATACACATGTAAATTAATAACGTTTTACTAATAAATAATTTTCGATTTTTGTTATTTTTAAAAAATTACTAAACGTAAGATCTTGAAACTTTTATTTAAATGTTTGAATTAGTTTCAAAATAGAATATACGACAATATATATTATATATATAATATATCCTAGACTGACAAATCATTTACGTTCAGAATCGTTTTTCGTATACAATGATACCTATCATTGCATTCAAATTTAACCTACCCTAGTCCGAGGTCCACCCCACCCCCTAATGTACAACAGAGCGATACTCACTTACTCGCTTTTTATAGCTTATTATATTATTATACGTTGATAGTTTTCAATCTTTTTTCAAAATGTTTAAGATAATAAACTTCACACCACTCGCCAATCGTTTAACATCATAATAATCGCGTCATATGATTATGCGTCTGGTGCATAAACTATGTTATGGTTTTGAAAAAGCTGCTTTGACTCGAATTGTTTTCTGACGACGCTGCAAAAATAATACATCAATATGATAGTATTGTCTTTACCGTTCACCTCGGCAAGTGTACTTAGTTCAGATTTAAAACTTCATTTAAATGATCGTTGATCAAGGTTTTATATAGTGATTTTAGACTTTGGTACAATATTCTTATTGTATAAATTATTTACATCGGCACGTACGGAGCTGCATTATTGTTATTCGTCAACACGCCATAGCACTTCCTAAACGTATCATATGTATAAATATTAAATATAGATAACATTTTCGAGTGCAATAATAATATTTTTATTAGTCGTGCGTGTAATAAAAATATTTTTCTTACTCGTTTTTGTGTACAGACAAAAGTGTATTATTTTTTTATCAATTTTAATTATATAATAATATAATATTATATTATTTATTTTTTTTAGACTGGTGATCGGTCGACCGACTGCAACTGTAGTACCAAACGACCAACCGACCGACGGGCAACACCCGACCACCAATCGCCGTGTTAACCGGACCGGGTTCGGGTCACGGTGCGAACAGTGGCCGGGAAAAGCCGTCAGCCAGCCAGACAGCCGCGCCAGCAGTCGTGCATATCCGCAATCACAGCCACCGCCGTGCTGAACCGACCGCATCTGCCGTCCTCCGCATCGCCACCGCGACTCGTCTGGCCTGTCAGCGGCCTGTTCACCTCGACCGCCGTACAGCCACCGCAGCCTGTCATGCACCATCAGGTGGCCCACCCGCACTGGATTGCCGCGGCTGTGCAGCCCTGGGGACTGCCCCAGCAGCTGGCCCCGTCGCAGAACATGTTGGCATTAGCCGCGATGGCCCCGGCCACACCGGGTGCCGCGCCTATCGCGTTCATCGGACTGCACCCGCATCATCCGCACCACCATCACCCACACCATCCGCACCACCCTCATCATCCACACCACCACCCGCATCATCTCAATGCGATGCCGGCGCAACCTCTGCAGCCGTCGCCGCCACCACAGCACCCAAATCACATGGCTGGCCATCACTCAGCCACGACGGCCGCGGCTGCCGCCTTGGCGTTACTCAATCAGCTGCACCACCACCATCATCAGCAACAACAGCAACAGCAACAGCAACACGATCTCGCGCACTTGTTGCTCCAGCAGCAACAGCACCAGCAGCACCAGCAGCTCACGCCACTGCCACAGCTACAGGTAAGCGTTTCAAAACCTCTCATAGAGCATTTTCGATGAAATACAACCCACACATGCACTGGCTTAACGGTGCAATATTTCCACTTACACCCACGATCACCGTACCCACCTCGGAAAAAAAGAAAAATGTATTAAAATTAATATAGAACATTATTATTTCATTATTTCTGTCTTAACGGTATATTGTATATATACGAGTATTTCATATAATATTACTTTACCTATTATACCGCAGTCTTGACAAAATATAAATGTCCTTAGTGTTCAACCGACGGGTAAAAAAAAAAACATACGTTTAGCATATTATAGTATATTTTTCCGATTCATGGTCTGCGAATAGTATTATACATAGACAAGTCTATATTATATTAGTGAATAATATTGTTATATGGCACGCACACATACATATATTATACAAATCAAATAGAATGTCCAAGGAACTAATCAAAAATGAAACAATAAATTAATACCATATGTATAATATAACACGTTAGGTATACGTTATATTATTATACGTGCAATGCATTGTGTACCTATATCGTACGAGAGTTAATTAAAATTCATTGTCAGTAAAAACAACTGCAGCTGCAGTCGCGTCGTTGCACCGGTGTCCGCTGCACGACAACGATTTAATCGTTGGACGATGCAATTTACGAATAACGGATTAAACAATGATTTTGTGTGTGTTATATTATGCGTATGTGTGTAGTGCACCGCAGTTGGCTGTTATTGTTCAGTTTCGGTGAAAGCGGATATCACACTGTCTTACCGGTTTTCGCCGCAATTACTATCAATAATATAATAATACATTATAAACACTGTTCAAGACGAATGATTCGTCACGACTATGGCACGGACGTCAAAGCTTAGTGTCTTTTATTTACTTAACAAAAAATCAAATAGGACGCTATATGTTGCGAGACTTATGTCATATATGTAGATGTGCTATATTATGATCGGTTATTTCTTCAAATATGTACCTATACAGTATACAACATAAAATATCATCTGAATCAGTGAAGCCAGACGTGGTATGTTTTAACAGCGATGGTTTAATAACTTTAATATACGTAAAATGATTTTGGTCGTTGTGTATTAATCCTGTGTAGGTAGGTTGGGTGGCGGTCAGTAAGTTAATATACATATATTTTCACAATAATAATATTATTGTTATGATAGTTCGGCGCCGTACCGATCGTAATAAGGCGCGCCGTGAAACACTTATAGTATTATTACATGCGTAATCTATATTATATGGTCGCCGTTTTATAGTATCGTTTCGCAGTAATTATACCTATAGTTATGCGAAATGCTTTTGTATTGCGTTGTGCGGCGTTTCCGGCCGGATGAAAAACAATTAGAACTGCTGGTTAGGAAATTGTTCGATACATAATGCGTATTATAGGTAGTGGAAAGGCATGTATCGACGCTAGCACGTAACACGTTCCTAGTTCATTCGATTATGCTTTTAAGTTGCAATGATGTACTTTATTGTAATACATTAAACGGTATAAAAATCAACTAAAAATATACTTAATCGCCTATAAATATACAGATTACAGGATGATTCGATAAGCATGTTCCTCTCCATTCGGCATTGTCACATTTAATATTGAACTTTAAAGTGTTAAAAATCTTATATTTGGAACTTAAGATAAGACCATAATAGGAACATATATTAAATTATTTAGATTTCTTATACCATTAAAGAAAAGGAGTATGCGTGGCGATATAAACTTGTTTTTTACAAACGATAACTAACTTTTTTACTATAAATAATTGTTAAGCATTTAATTTTTTGAAATTTGATGTACTTATTGAAACCAAAATTCGAATGAATAGTTTTAGAGTTTGTAAAATGTATATACTAGCTCTAACTGCTAAATATAATAGTTCTGAAAAATATAGTCTAAGAAATATATAAAATTGCTAAAATGTGTGTAATATTGGATTTACTATTTATTATACTTGTATAATGTTTATGAATTATATAATTATTATCGACAAATGATCGTTACTCAAAATGAAATAGCTATCTCAAAAACTAACGTAATTAAATTTTTATTTATGTACGTATGCATTAATATTTTCAATATAGTCTTATGATTAAAAATGTATATGAAAAAAAATTTGGTTCTCATATAAAAAAAAGTTGATAACACCACGTGATACTCTTTTAATTTTTTTAAAATATTGAAGTATTAGAAAATAATTTGGTATTTATGTTTACCTAACAATTTCGAAAATCAAAATTTGAATAAATTGATTAGGAAAAAAAAATGTTTGATGAATAATACTGTATTTTATGTGGTAGGTATGTCAAAAATGTTTAAATGGTTATATCCCTTCAATTGAGAAGTCGTTTTAAATTTGAAAAAATTTATTAAATTTTAATAATGAACTTATATGATCGATACGTCTTATATCGTATAATATGGACTATATATTTTAAAATCGAAGTATTTCCTACCATAATTTAGGTACGTATTTTATATTTTTTATGTAATTTATTTATACATTTAATAACATTACGTTTTACAGTTTTTATGTCGGTTATAAACTTCCAACATTTCTATGGTTCCCGTTCTTATAAATCATAATAGGATTTTTCACATTTGTACTCTTTGGATGTATTTAATTGACTATATTTATATACTAATGTTATCGATTGGTCTTCGATGGTATTATATTATATTTTTAGTCCATCCCAAAGCAATTACACTATAATATTATAGTAATATGAGGACACCGACCATTGCGTGGTATTTTCACCATAATATTATATACCTAGTCAAGTGATATATGACCCGCTGCAAAATAACACATATTATATAATTTAAAAATTAGGATTTAGTTGGCCACCGATTATTATTTTATGGAGCAACGATCGACCGAACAATTTCTTAGGTACATTAATAATGTTATAATATGACATGACGTTTAACTGCCGGAAACATTATTGCATTTATTTGTTCACCGCAACATTGGCAAATCGATTACGATACTGTGTATTCGCACGTATCAATGAGTTACAATATTTTATTTAAATCGGTTCCTATAATATTATATATTCTATTGTAATGATGGCATTACGCTTTTTCATCTTTATATTATTGTTATTCGATTTTGTACATTGGGTTATAAGATTTATTTATTATGGATGGTAATTCAATTCATATAGACGAAAGGAACCAACGCATCCCGTCATCTCGAATAGTGCCAAATTACAAGCATTGTAGCTTCTTCCCATCATGATTTTTTTTTATTAAAAAATTGGCTACCACAGTCACGTATAGATACTTATTATTATTATATATATATATATATATAAATATATAATAACATGTTCTGATTTACTGATTCATTATCATCTGGCCGGAACCGCCGAAGCTATATGGCTATATGCAATTTGATTGGTAGTTTTATTTTATGATGTAGAATACTAGAGTGTACTAAGAAATGATTTTATAAAATTCGAATTTTAAAGAGAGGCTCACACAGGCATTTGTTGCAGGATCTTAAAGAAGATTACTTTTTTGTTTACATAGAGTTGCCATTGGTTACACAAGTTTTCTATTGGTAACAGTAATGGTACCACTGAAGCTACGAGTATAAAATTTGGTCAATAGTTTATTTTAATGATGTTGAGACCCACTAAGAAAGGATTTTCCAAAATACATTCCCTAGGGGGTTAAAAAATGTAAAAAGGGATAGAAATGAAAATAAAGTTATTTCTTGGTTTTTTAAACTTGGCATATATACTTTGTAATAGCCATTATAACTATTTTAAAATTGAGTAAATATACTATAATTATTTAATTTGTCACGGGCAACGCCGTATAGAATCATCTAGGGTCTACTTTTTAGAAATAATACGAGGAAACATGATGCCTTTATACTAGTAGTACTAAGATATAGTAAGATAGCATTTACTTCTTAATAAATACTAATGCCACAATTCTATAATAAATTGTATATTATACAGTATCAGTATGGTAAAAAATATACCATTGAGAGGTGGAATATTTTTTTTTCGAAGACGCACATTAATTAAAAAAAAAATAAGAAAAAAAATGTCTAAACATTTTTATACTCCAGGTTATCATTCTGCCAAACATTACCAAATTACTTCATTGACTCCGACTTATTTTTTTGACATATTATACTGATAGAGCTATGCGGGTTTATGATTAGGTACGTGTCGTGTTCGGAAAATTTGTCGCATTTTGTCTAGTCGACAGGTAGCAAAAAAAGGACTTGCCGACGGGAAATAAAATCGTGAATCTTTTCTCTGGTAACTCAGCTCGTCATCGACCTTTAATCTGCAAGACGTATATCGCATCCTTTCTCTTGCAGTGTACAACTTTAGTTAATGAATCGCTGAGTCCGAGTACGAAGACCAGTGTGAATGCACTACCGAGTCTCAGTAGTCAGTACGAGTATAAGCACCTTTACAATAATATGTGTGTATATTATATTATATAACTACCTATAAATAGGTTTTTCAATTGTATGTTATCCCGATCTTAGATCGTATGGACTTGAGGAAAATATGCGTTCCAGTAGATATACATTGATACGAATTGCACGGAGCAAATAGTTTTCTCGAGTAAGATATATTATAAAACATTATTGATACCTTTTAATAATAATAATTAACATTATATTGTTATAATAATAATTATTATTGTTATTAAGATCACGTAATTTATCAATTGTCACTCGGCCAACTGCAATATTACACCTGTTCAGCTACGGCAGCGAATCTTCGGCAGAATTATACCAATATAATATAATATTTTATATGCCGGATCGACGGAAATATCATAAATATACTAGGGTCGAGGAATGCATTAGGAAGAGACATAATGGATGGACTGCGGTCATTATTTTGGAATACGGAAAATGCCGCAGTGTATAATATTATTTTGTACTTCGCTGACGAACACAATAATAATAATATAATATAATATTGCGGAACACGATTCTTGCGAATCAATTGTATTGTACCATCAGTACGTCTTTTTGTTAACGTGGTATTACTATCTTCGTTCCGTAAAAACTTTTAACTTTACATTTTATCAATATTACATATTATTATTATATAATTATTAGTTTTGAATTCATCAAAACAAATAATAATCAAAATCACAAAAATTAGTAGTACCTACTTATCGTTAACAATGCATTTAAATTTAAATCAATGAACTCAAAAACAAAACCGTAACCTACATACGTTACTACAATTTACTAGAACTCCAGACAAAACTTATTTTTTAATTTTAATTAATAATATCATAATATTATAAATAATTATTGTGTTTAATTAAAATTTATTTGATACTTGTTGATTTCGCATTTATTATAATATTATTATTACCTATCAATCAATTATATAGGTACCAGACATACACATCTCGAGATATAACTATTTAAATATTAATTGAATTTGTTCAGTTGATCTAATAATATAATTTCCAAAAACTATTTAATCATAATTTTGAAAACTCAAATTCTCAATTCTCATTTCAAAAAGTGAAGAATTTATATCATACAAAATATAAACTATTGAAATAAGTTTAGCGATAATAAAATATACATGTGTGCGTACGTGTGTGTGATTATTGTATTTTGAATATTATAATTTATAATATCTTAAAAATGAAACAAAGATATCTGAATTTTCAATGAACATGAGACATTTTAAATAGTATATGCGATCTTAAAATTAAAAAAAAAAATCATTTAAGAATTTCTATTGTGTAACAATACATTTTATTCAACCAGACTGATTATGATTTTTAAGCCATTCCATTCATTCCAAACACTGAAAACAATGTTCAATTTTATATATAGTATAATATTATATTTTAATGATTATCGGCTTGCGCATAAAGTGCAAGCTTGGACGCAATCTGAAGTATTCGCTAATACCTATAGCTGGCCTTTAGGGACACATTAAATTTACTTTAAGTTACTAGAAATGGGCAAAATCAAAGTCTATGCACGTCCATAATGCATTTATATACTATGTATAACTAATAATAACTAATAAATAGTTATATTAATTTATTTTCAAAATAGTAATTTCTTTTTCGACATTTTTAGTAAGTGTTCCATAACAGCAGGTATTAGGTTGGCTAAATATCATAATGTGAGACAATAATAATAACCATTATTAATTAATACAGTATTTAAGATATATTTGACGAAAACATAGAGTTCTGTTGACGGATAAGCTATAATATTATTTAAAACAAATTAATTTAAAATTAAAAAAAAAAATTATTATAAGACGTATCTATTCTACGCATGAATACACTTATTAATAACCCCTATATTCATTTTTTTTTTAATCTTATGAATTTTGACTATTTGTACAATGATAAAGTTAGATTAATTTAGAACCATTGTAAACGAATCTAATAAAAAGTAAATGTTAAACAGTGCATAACTTTAAATTATGTTTTGCAATCTAACTTAACTTAATTAAAACAAATATTGTTCCGCGCACAGTCGTTTGTGTTTCACAAAGCCCTACAACAGAATTAGAAATATTTATACTACGCGCGCGAGATGTAGGTACAATTATATTTAATATACGAATCCTTCAATAAAATGTAGACTTGGTCGTCATAGTTTTCCTCGGTTCACCTTTATTAATAATTTTAATATGATGGGAATATTTTGTTTACATTAGTCCACGCAGGCCCATATCTCGGGCGGTTTACTGTAATTTATATCACCTAAGTTAATATTGAATAACGTGCAATTTAAATCAAATCTCAGCTAATTTAGATTTTTGTGTCGAGCCAGCCGCGTAACAACAAATAACAATATAATTTATAATATAATATAATATAATATAATATAATATAATATATATATATATATATATAAGCAAATATAGTAGGTACACACTAAAAAGTAGTAAAATTATACGACGTGCGTAGTTTTATTATAATAATGGCGTTTTATTTACAAGGTTTTTGGTTTGACGCGTCGCTATAATGTTATGTAATTAGAATTTTTTTTAAAAAAAGCACGACAGGAAAATAATACCGGAGCATTAAGGCGGACGAGAACGAATAAAACGATTATACATTTTTTTTCACGTCACCGCGTCGGTTTCATTTAAATACAGTCGATAAAAAACTGTCCGACTTTATAGCTGCTGCAGCTAGATGGTAGTATACCTACTACCTCTATAAACTTATATTGATATATTTACCGGTCGAACGATGTTGGTTAGATGCGCATGCAAATTTTCAACTACATCGATTATTTATTTTTTTAGCCATAACTGCGGCCCACCTTCGCCCATTAAATAGACAAATGTTAACAAACGATACCGACTGTGAATCATTATAATATTTTACATAATATTATAGAAAAGTTAAAGTGGTGTGAAATCACTCTGTATATATAATAAAATTATGCGAATGGTCGGCGTGTCCATCAGTGCGATACGCATATAGACAATTCCGGATTTTTTATTCTTCTACGCAGAGAGATTCATTGCGAGCGTAATCAAATTATTTTGTATGCTTTAGGTAATAAAAGTGAATTTGTTTTATTTAAAATTTGATTTTTGGAATTTTAAGACCATATTTTAAAATACATTGGACTAATGTAAAATAAATATAATATAGTGTTTAATGTTTGTGTGTTAATATTAATGTTTAAGATCATTTAAGGAGTATCATTAAACATACTTACTTTAATCAACTGTAGGCAACCTTTTTTTTTTTTAATAAGAATTTTTAGTCTGTTGAGTATTTTATTAAAACACTGATGCATTTGAATTAAAATTTGACTGATTTAGTCAAATCATTATACAGCCTCCTTATATTATCTTCTTAATTCATTATTACGGTCTATTATCTTTAATTTAGTTAAACTAAATGACTCAAGAATGCAATTAAACAATTAATAAATAATTAAAATAGTTATAACCCTATGTTCTTGTGTCCTTCTTAACTTTCTCACTACCAGAGTTGTATAACTTCGTAAAAAATAAAGTACTATTTATTTTTAAACTTAAAAATAATTACTATATTTATATATTATAATATAAATAAATAATTAATATAATATATAATTATTAATCATTCAGAATTAGAAATTCATAATATAATATGGTACAAAAAAATCTATTTCTGAAAGTATTTAATATAGGTTTTAAATTAACTTAAAATTCTAAAATGCCAAATTTGAATACATTTTTTCTTTATGGAGAAGATTGGTGAATATTATATGTACTGTATATATTATCGTTAAATATTACAATTTAAGCGTTGATATTAATACCGAATAAAACATATTACTTGACATGAATACTAAAATATGATTAAAGGGGTTTGGGGCATACACGACACCCCCCTTCTGATTTCGTCCCTAATAACCGTTTTCTTACGTGGGAAACGCGGTAGAACAGAAATTACAATATTTATCACGTACGACTCTTATTGTCATCACTGTATACTATTTTAATATTAAACAAGATTGAAATAAACAAAATATATCATGGCTGTGTGTATCATGATCGTATCATAATATACAGGGAGATTCACCTAGCACGCTCACTAATATTTTTTTATTTTATATTGAATTTATTCAAATTCCGTTTTTTAAATTATAAAATATAAGACTGTATTCTTAAATACTCGGTTATTATTGAACTAAATAAGGAGTGTTTTGCGACGATAAAACATTTATTTTACAAATAGAAATCATTATTAATATTAAAAAAAAATGTTGGATCCCTACCCAAAATTTTTTTTTAGTTACGGCCTTGTGTAGTCTCAACTCTCAAGTTATACACAAGATCAGCCCTCTTATCTTTTTTCGCTCTTAGTATACATAAAGCTAGTCTATTAATATAAAGTCTATGGAGACAAATGACACGTTATTTTTTTTGTCTCCCGTAATATAGTTTCTCCTTATATTGTGTATTTTATTATTGTGAAATGAGAAACTTGGTCTCTGGAAATATTTCTCCCTGACAATAATAATCAATATTCAAAAAAACATACTAAATATGATGTAAAATTTACCGATATAAAATGTAATTGCTACTGGGTGATTCTATTAACAGCTAATGAACATTGAGTATTATTTCGAAAAGCTTTAAGTTTTTGAAAATATGTTTTTTTCATTATTCAAAACAATTACGAAATAATAATATGTTATATTTTTTTTATTATATTTTATCGTTTTCATTTATTTAATTTTATCGAAATTCTCAAAAAAATATGTTCTGTTTCAAAATATTATGAAATTAAAAAAACACGTTGATATTCATAAAGTAAAAACTAAAAATAATGCTGATAAAAAATAGCGAAAAATGTATTTATTTCATTAATCTGTATAATATTTTATAGGTGGATAATGTCGGTTTTCCATCTTATAATATAATATGATAAACCTATCCTATTATATTACCGTTCACTGTTTTATTTTGTAAACATTCACCTCTAAGAATTAAGACAGCAAACATCGGATGTTTTATCGGCTTTGATATCTTTACAATGTAAACATTTGTGAGCCAGCGATCGAGTGTTTTTATTTTATCTGCTAGAAAACTAATCTTCCATCGATAAACAGAATTTTGAAGTAGATCGATATCAGTTCAAACAAAATACACTTAAGACCTGTGTGAGAATGAGGCAACGTAAAAGCGTTGTTGAAATTATCAATAGCGACTGCGCGTGTTATCATCAACGTAAGGGACTGTCGGGATAAATTATATGAGACAACGCTTTTTCACCGTGATAAAAGCTCGTTAAATTCACGTTTATCGATTCTGAACGTACGTAAGGAGGTGATATTTTCGGCGCCAATGTCTGTTTTTATTTTGACGGTCGTTTAGTGTAGGTGTATAGATAAAGCAAATTCGATTTCTATTGTAGTTATAATATTTGGTACACGTGCGTAGAAATTGGCGAATCAACGTAGGTATATTACACTGATATTTTTTCTTTCACCGTTTAAAAACCATATCAATTGCTTGCGCATATTTGTATATTATTACCTATAATACTTAATTTTATTGTTCCATAAGTATACAAGTAAACGTGTCACATAGTATAATTAAGGTCTATACTACAGTGGCTAAATTCGAAATACATTATTTTTCGGGTGCTCTATAAGTACAGTGTCATTCGTTTTATACAACAGATATTTCAAAGATGATGACATATTTATTTTATGTATAAAGCTTTTGCTGTTTTTATAATTTTAAAGTAATATTTTTACCAGAACGTAAAATTCGATTTCAAGCAATCACTATACGCTGTGCAATAATATACTATATTTAATCAACAATTATTAATCAACGACAATCTGTGTAGCGAAACGAACTTAATATTTTCTCTTTTGGCACGACTGTGCACGATAGGTTTTGAAATAATGATATTCAATTAATATTTGTGGATAATAAAATAACGATAAATCATTTCGCAAGTCAACACCGTTTTTACCAACTAAATAAAATCGAAAACAAATTAATACTTATATACAATCATAAATGGTTGGTTTTGTTTTTGATTGATTTTGATCAGATATAATTACGATAATATTCATAGAATATAATATATGTGTATATGTGTATTGGCACTAAAATTAGCATATTATTAATCTAAAACCAAATTTAAAGCCAGTATTGTTTCAAATCACAAATTAAAAACAACACAATTATCTAAAATACACATAAGAAAATTCACATCATAAAATGCTTAATAGTAATAGTAATATTTTAAATAAAAAAAAAGTTGGTAAGTGAGTATCGCTCTGCTGTACATTAGGGAGTGGGGTGGACCTCATTGCATACGAAAAACGATTCTGAACGGAGATGATTTGTCAGTCTAGGATATATTATATTTAAATATTGTCATATATTCTATTTTGAAACAAATAGTATAGTTACTATATTATGTTACTATAGTTACTTTATAATATCTGTTTATTAATAAAAAAAATATTTGGCAACATACACATAATGAGAGTATGAAATTTAATTTAAATTTTGACATATTTCGTATAAATTTGAAATTTAAGCCCTTATAAAAAAAAATTGTGATTAACGATTTTGGATTTTTTTTTATCACTATAAGAAAAACTTATAAGAAACCTTGTATTAAATTTTCAAGATTTTCTGGCCACCCAAAAAATTTTTATCAGCATTTGAAGAAAAAAAACTTAGAAAAGTCGAAAATTTCAATTGTCTATAAGTAGCTTAAAAATGGTCAAAATATTTTGAAAATTTAACTGTAAAAAGATAAATATTATGTAAACATTTGGTGAAAATTTCAAGTATTTACAATAATTCGTTTTTGAGTTACAGCTAAATCAAAAAAACGATTTTGTCGAAAAGTGGTTTTTCGTAAAATTAAAATTTAATTAAAATTAAATTAAATTTAATTGTTTAATTTTGTTTTTCTCGATTTTTTTGAAAACTATTTGAAAATTTTAATTTTGACCCCCCCCCGCCAAAGTACCAACTAGATTTCCTATTCAAAGAGGGGCTGAAGTTAAAAATCGGAGCATTATTACTGCTCCAAATGTTGTCGTCAGACACAAGAAAAAAAAAACACATCATTGTAAAAGCAATACATTCATCACTCCGTTCAGAATCTAAAAACTAAAATAGGTACTCATGATTTAATACAATATGTTATGTGCACTAATAAATTCATAATATGGTCATATGGAACAAAAGCATTTTCATAATCTATAGTCGTTTTATCGATAAATTTAGTTTTATATTTAATTTTATTCAGTGAAAAATTCTCATCATATTTAATAAACGATTTTTGACGGAATCAATAAAAATGAATTCCGAGAGTCGCTGAATGGTGCATTTGCAGTAGGTACTGCAATCAATTTAGTTAATAATACTTTTATTTGGTATTTAAATACGTATTCCAATCAACGAATGAAAATGTGTTTACAATATGTATTTTAATACTTTTAGAATTAATAGATATCATTTTTTTTTCTCGCTAATTAACTTTTGTCAGTTGATAGTTTTAGAATAGTTGGAAATTAAAGTTGATGTTAATAGTACTTATATATATGTATATATACAAGACTAGGTTAACATAAAATCAAGTAGTGCATGCTTACGATTATTAATAAGCGCTTTAATATATACCTACATATTAATTATAATAAATGGTTATAGAAAAATTGGTTTTGTTGAAATTTAAAATATCATACTAGATCGGAAACAAATTATTGTCAATGCGTTTTTATAACGATAAGTATTTTGGTAATAAATACATTTTCGAATATTATTATTTGAATATGTTATTTCAAATACTTCACAAGATTGAATATAATATAATGTATTGGTACACAAAAATAATACACATCAGTCTCCGTCCACCGATGCCAACCACTATTTAACAATTTATTCAACTGAGCTTAAATTGCAGCAAAGGCATTTGCCTTATATTGAGATATATCCATATGAAGTTATTTAATAAAAACCGTGTCATAATAATAAGACTAAATGGCCCATACATCGTCTTGATATAAATATTTATGGTTGTTAAAATGAATATTATTAATCGTTAATTCGCCAATGTTTATTCTGACTTTTTTTTTACCATTTTCAACGTAAATATATCAATATAACGAATGTTGAGTATTGATGCCATTTTTATTTTGGAACCGAACAGCAATAAAAAATATGCAGCGTTTTAAATTATAATAGGATTTGGTCAACAATTATATTTCGAGATTTTTACAAAAAAATAACAACGTTCAGTATTATTTTTTTATTGAAATTATGTATTATATTCAATAACTAATACTATTTTTATTTGATAATCTTGTTTTTCAAAATTTTACTATATACATAATATAAATTAACATTATCGTAATTTAATGATCTTATTATCATTTCATTAGGAAAAATATAATAAAATATAACATAATTATTAAAAAAATGCATGTCTATTTCTAGACATTAATTTCGTCATTATCCAATCAGGATATTAATTCAAGTTTTCATAGGTTTTGTTTTAAATCAGCATTATAATAATATTATAATGACAATGTCTTTCTTGAATCATTATGTTATGTGTAATGTATAGGTTTAATCCATAAATAGTTTTTAATTATTTTCTGTTTTAAAAAAACAACTTTTGGTCCTATAATAGCAGTTACTAGTCTATAAAATCAGCATATTATAATAATAATAATAATATTATATCATTTCTGAGGTTGTAGTATAATAACAAAGTGCATTATAAAGTTCTACCCGTGATGTGGTATAATGCATACGAATGAAAATTAAAATGTATTAAATTATAATATATTTGACAAACAGTTTTTTCAAACGTTTTAGTTCGTTTATGTCGTCACTTACTTAACGACACAGTTTTAAGAAAATCGGAATGAGCTTTTTACTATATTATTATTACTTTTGTTGTTGAGTCGTACAACAATAGGTTGTTAAGTTAACTGACTAAATACCTAATGTTTTATTTATTATTATTATTTTTTTTTTTACGATAAGATTGTATGACGGCAGTATTATATTGTAGTAATAGAATCGGGATTAAGTCGTCCACCGCTCGTACCTACATCTAAAACCTTACGGTGGGAGTTAAAAAATAAAATCCGACTTTGCAGTCATCTGACTAATAAAAATAATACAAAAAAAAAACTATGCTTTAATTAATAGCGTAATATGTATCATAAACATAATATGATGTGTGCTTAGTATTACATAATTCATAATATTATATGGTCGTGTGGTATGCACTAATAATATTTCAGCGTATTTCTCGTATCTAATATTCGATAAAATAAAAAAAAAATGGAATTTATTACCTATAGTTGATAATTATTTATTGCATTTTTTTCAAACCACTTTACTTGACTACAAGTTGGTATTTTCTACTAAGTAGTTACTTTTTTTCGGCTGATTGTTATCAAATTGATAGTTGAAACATATGCAATATAACGATATTAGTACACACCATACGTATCGTCTCCATACACACTCGCATTTATTTAAATATGTGTTCATTATTATCGTTTTTATGAAGTATAACCATATAATTATAGGTACTGAATACTCTAAAATAGTACGTAATTATAATTGCGACAGTATTTTTTTTTAAAAAAAGTTAAAAGTCAAAATTGTCATGGAATTCTAACTTTTTTTCATCTACCTATTATACATCTGCTATGAATTTAATTTAATTTAAAATATATATCTTGATTACATTTTTATATAATAAAATTATACACCACATATCTTTAAGGCGTGTATCACTATGAGTATTGACAGATGTGTCTTCAAAACTAAAGGAAATTTCGCTATTCGTTATCAAATCATTTTGACAGAGTAAAAATATCTCAGCAAACCGATCTTTGTGCAAACCCGGTGTATATGGTACATAGATATTATATATATTTCCTATATACAATCTTATTTAAGCACATCTGTTTAACGATATTTTATTATCCACCGTACACAAGTTCACATCTGCGTCCATCATCGTCATCTTCGTCATTATCATTGTCATCAACATAATCATCGAGTGCGTTATCAACCGTTGTCGATGATCAAATTGCACAGTGCTATATAATATAATATAGTAGTTATCGTTTTCACCGATGCGAAAAGTAAATCATAATAATAATAATAGTTAATCATATTTTACTGTAAAACTTTGATAAATATTATTATATTATTCGTATCAACCGACAACCAACGTTCTTAAACCCTACCCGTGGATACAAAAATAACTGCAGCGATCATAGTAATCGATGATATTACAATATCGTACCAATAATAATATATGATACATTATTACACATTATAATAGGTGTTTATTATTATTATATTATATTATACTATCGTCGTAGGTACACGTTTTGTTCCACTACAACGGTTATCCAATCGTACAAATGACTATCTAATAATAGTATACTCGTAAATCATGACGAAATAATGGGTACAATATAATGGTATATTATATAGAGTGTCCCGCGAGGATTTACCCATTGCGATATCTCCTGAAATAATGGAGATATCATAATTTTGATTTTTTAATAAGATTCACAGGAACAAGAACTAACAAATATTTTAATATGTTTTAATTTATTTTTATGTTTTGGTAAAAAAGTTATAAAATGTATTTTTTTATTTAATTATTTAAATAATTGTAGAGTTTTTTTTTCTGAAAATATTGACGTTTTAACATTTTAATTTTATCAATTTCCTGATTTTTAATATTTTTTCGAAAAAAAACCCGTTTGCCAGCCGTACGAGCACGTGAGCTACATGTTTGATACAATGATACCACAATTGCACTATGGCACTATCTTATTAACTAATTCGCATTTTTTTTCTAAACTAGAAAAAATATTAAAATATTAAAAATCAGAAAATTGGTGAAATTAAAATGTTAAAACGTCAATATTTTCAGAAAAAAAAACTCTACAAAATGGCTACCTTCAATTTTTTTAAATAATTAAATAAAAAAATACATTTTTTTAACTATTTTACCAAAACATAAAAATAAATTAAAACATAAAATATTTGTAGTTCTTGTTCCTGTGAATCTTATTAAAAAATCAGAATTATGATATCTTCATTATTTCAGAAGATATCGCAATGGGTAAATCTTCGCGGGACACGCTGTATAGGTTCGGAATCTTGGTTCATGCATGTACCGCTGGTGTAACTATCGAATTACCAATATAATATTGTATTTTATCATTATCTATTATAAATATGCATAAATTATCGATAATTACCTGTTATATGTGCTACTTTAATTTGTCAACATATAGGTACTTATGTATCAGCCATTCGTAGTTTTTTTTTTTTAACTCAGTTAAAAATAACTCAACTATTTTATTTGAATTAGATACCACATGGATCATACGACTTTCATAAAAAAAAAATATTTTTTTTTTTAAACAATACTATTCTATCTTCTTACATATCAGATAGTGATTTGAAAAATATTATAAGTTTGTCTCGGTGCAATTATTAAATTAAAGAATGCTTAACTGACTATATGTATTTAATACCATTGCACGAGTGTACCTATATGTATAAACCGACTACATTAACACCAGTGATACAAAACAAGTAATTGATTAGATTTAACTTCTGTTATAATTAATCATGATTTTAGCTTACCTTTTAATATTATAATTTTTTAATTAATTGAAAAAAATCTTAGCTGTTATGATTGGGTTTTTTAACTATATAATTATGGTATTAAGTAAATTTTAATATTAACTAAATAATTAAATTTTAGGTTAAAGAAAAGTTAATTAATTAAACTGTGGTTTATTGCCCACCTTAGTGAATCATATAATGTATGAATAGGTACATAATAAATAAATATACTCGCGTTTGTGCGTGCGCGTGTATACATGCATTGAGAAAAGTTTGATGAATCAAATATTTAATCATCGACATTCATATAATAAACAATATATTGGCATGGTTGACTTTTAAATAAAATTATAATCAAAATTAAAATATCAATTTAAAAAACATTCATCACTCCGTTCAGAATCTAAAAGTAACAAATTAAGATGAAATGAATAAACGAATAATTACATAATAATATAATATCATAATGGACTGTGCTGGTTCTTATTTTCAGTTATCATCAAATTGATTTAATACTATATGTTTTAAAATTTTTGTCTGTGGTTATTAAATATATTATATAGACTTCGAGTTGTAGTTGTTACATAGGTACGTTGCAATAGTTATCGTTATATTTATTAGGCTATAATACACGCCACTTGTGTTGACACAATTCGTTCACGTTCGATTTTTTCACATTTTCATTGTGGCAATAATAATTTTACTTTACATTTTCATACCGCATTTTTTTTAACAGTAGAGCGGATCGATTCCGAACATAATATGCGTGGTAACCAAATTTTAATTACGCGCGCATTTCGCGCGAATGACATTATTAATTATTGTGATTATTTATATAGCCGTGCGCTTTATTGCCGCTATATTATATAGGGTCCTGCTGACGTCCCAAGTGAAATATTCTAATCGCACCAGTAACAACTGTCGATGTACGGTGATACTATAACTTTTAATGTGGTCGAATAATCGACTACTTAGTATAGGCACCCACTGTATAATGTATCAAGTTATTGCGATTCGATAACCGTGGCATGGTGGATACACGCGTTTTATATTAATATTCCTTGATGGAGATTCGCTCCATGAAAACCAGATATTTAAATAACACTTTACGGTGTAAAACGACGTTTGATAGACAAAATAACCTAACCTTGAGAAGGTGAAAAATGTTAAGTAAATAAAAATTTTCAGATTCAGTTGTTGTACGAGGTTTTTGACCTAAATTTTGTTTTTTTTTTAATGTTGTTCATCGAGAGAGAAAATCAAAAAATACTGTGCAATATTAATGAGTAATTTGCAGAATTTGTTTACAATTATAATTTATTTTCGTTACTTTTATTTTAATATTTCAAATTAATGTAGCAAATTTATTGATATTTCAAAGGTCAAGACTTGAAATGAAAAGTTTTCAAATAATAGCAAAAGAATTAGATAGATATACATAAAAAGACCGACCCAAAAGTGGTATTTGACTAAATAAGTACAAGAACCATAGTAAAGATTCACAGTTTTCAGAATTTGTTTTGTGCAATTGTTAATGGCATTTTTTACCGACTTATTATAGGATAATTTTTGCTTAAAGTGGTATAAATTAAATACCCTCATGCTTCAAAGGTTTAAAATTAAAAAAATCAGATATTGAATAATGCAATGTTCAATTATTGAATAAAACAATGGGTGAACGCATGCTTGGTGAATTATTCTGTATATAATGCCACTCGTCGGTATTTCTATTTAGATGAAGTATGGAATTGGAATATATTTATTGAATAAAGATGTTTACAAGTCGAAGTAATCAAATACTAATATTTCAACGTTAAATTTGAAGGAGCAAAGATCATTAGACAATTTATCGTACACAACACGCGTTCAAAAAATTTCCTCACATTATATTATAATATTATATGCAATTTGACACTTGTACATATTATACTCTCGGCTAAAGTTTCTTAAACCGTGATAAGCGTATAGGTACCACTGAATGGTACTGAGAAGACCACTTGGCGGTACAGGCTGTAAAGTAAACAAAAAAAAAAAATCAGATATATTAAAAATGAGAATAACGTTTAACAGATTTATCATTTTAAATAATTGTATTTAAGTTTATAGTAGTAGATGGTACATGAGTGATCCAATATATATATATATATATATAAATATATATATGTGTAATCTACGGGAAAACAAAAGTTTGTGAACCTTATCTCTTAGGCTTGTCTTATTTACGACTACGCTGTGTCGGAACTTCGAGAACTTTCTACTGTCAGGTGTCGACATCACCGATATTAAAGAAGCTATTATTGTTCTTAACACCCGTTAACAATTTGAATTACTTTTTGCGTGTAACTTGGATATCAAAAAATTTATTGACTAGCAAATTTGGTTTCTGTTTAGCCCCTTCGATTCCTACCGTTTTTTCGTTATGCTATGTACTTTTGTTATTACACGAGGCTACAACCAACTACTATGGTACAATGAAACTCTAAATTTACGTTGAACATAACACGCGTTGTTTTCAAATATTATAATATTTATCTTGTTATTAAAATTGTATTTAAATTTTCCAACACTAAATCTCATAAAATTGGATGTGTTCTCGCCATGGTATTTTGTTGACAGAATTTGCACGAAAAAGAAACAAAATTCGTGGCGATATACGAATTTCGGTCACGTTCCATTATTGTTCCTATAATATTATTACGTGGCATTACAATAACATTGTCAGTGTGTCTACCGTTTATAAACATCACTCTTTGCTCTATCGTTTATCACCATGTCGTTTCGCATGGTTTTCGGAAATTGTTCGATGGCACGAATACTTACATCCTCCATAATATTCCGCGAGTTTTACTAGGCTGTACGCTCGTCGAGGACGACCGCCAGACCGAGACAATCTGCACGACTGCCGAACCACTACGTTTAAGAATGAACATTGGTTGACAGGACGAAACAGTGTCGATGGTAAAGGTTAATATTATTATCTATTTATATGTATAACAATATACACTATTATATCGATGTGTAGTATTATGTTTTTTCCCAATTTTGTGACAGCTGCAGCCGCAGCGCGCACAAAACGAATTTTACGACGAAAAGTGGCGTCGAAAAAATACCGTATCGAAACGCATCAAAACTCTGTCGGCTATTCAGTTGATGCCTTAACCGACGTTCATGAGTGGTGTGGGTGGAGGGATTGCCTTGTGAAAACTCGGCCAGCGGAACCGCGTTGGATATCCGCTGCTTCTGCACAGTAACAATATAGTTTACAGGGTGGTTTATTTTTGTCGGTTGAGAGTATATACAACGGTAAAAATTTTAAAAAATGTTCAGGGACATTTTAATGACTATTGACGCCAAACCGTATTGAAAAACGTAAAGCATTATGTTTTACGGGTAGGTATAAAGTTCCTCTGCAATAATCTTACATATCTTACAAAAATATGATATTACAGTGTCAGATAAAAAATATCATCCTGTACACGAGTATACAATAATATTATTACGATAGCGTGCTGCCGAATCGGCGTGTAATCGGGAGCAGAAAAAAAAAATATTGTATTTTGGTCGACCGCGACCGTACAATCCGAACCTAACCTTATAAACGCGTGACAAGTATTATATATAAAAACAGTCGTTGTACACTGGCTGGTTAGTGGACATTATACCTCTGTTGAAGTATTTAAATTTTGTGCGAAATTGATTAGCATCACTACATTATAATATTATAATAATATAGTATACTCCATTGTTTATTATGATATATGCAGAAATACATGTGTTTCTAGAACTATTGGATATTAACTAATAACTAGTTAATAAAAAGTCAAAGCTTAATTAATTTTTTAACTATCACTTGATTATTTAACTACCTACCAAATTAGAAAATTCAAATTAACAGCCAACTTAGGTTTTTTCAATTAATTTGAAAAATAATACAATAAGTTGAAATATCCACATAAAAAAAAATGATACTATCTAGGTAGAGATTTACAACAGTTAATAAATAAATACGTAAATAATAATAGTAATTATTATGATAATAATAAAAATGCATTTTAAGTTAAAAATTTAATATAAATCAAAAGTAAATATACCTATACTTTATGATTAAATTTACTACTTTTGGTATGTTTAAAATAAAGAAATGCTAATCTAACACATATATTTAACAATATAGTTAATGATTTGCAAGACTATTGTCCACTTTTGTGTGTTTCTATATTATATGAATGATATTGTTATTGCTTGATTGTAGAAAAGTTGAAGGACACGACTGTATGTAGACTGGAAATCAATTTTATGACGATGAACTTTTTTTCCCACATATATAATGCGTGAAAATATGAATTTTTAAGCAGCTGTCAAATTTTATGCACATAGTTCGTCGTTAGAAATTCGATTTTCTCTTTACGTCGCGTCGTAGGTACTTATGCCATGATTGTAGAGTGATTGACATCATTTTATACCTATTTGTGTATCAAAAAGACAATTTTTTGTCGTTATAATTAAAAACATAAAGATAAAGAAAAATATGAATTCAATTTTGAAAATAATTTTTATATAAGTCTTTTAGTGTGACCTTTAAAATAGTAAATTAATAACAAATGATAAGGCAATGATGCGTTAAGACGCCAAGATTTGTTATTAAATGTCTATAACTTTAAATTATATCAATAAAGATTTGAAATAGACAATACTTTTACTCATTATAGTTACGTTCAATTGTTAAATTAAATAAAATATAAATAACATTATATTAACATTTGGATAAATATTGCTTATAACATTTTATCTGTTATGTACCTACAGGAACTAAAATCGCATAATTTATAATAATAATTTTAAACTAATACCTACTACTTGTTTTATAACATTTATTTAATAATAATAGATATTTGCTTGCATGTGTTGCGATTTTGGGTATTTTATTAAGTTTTTTACAACTTATACCTATAATATTATATAATAATAATAATTTAATATTATATCATTGTTATTATAATTATGTACCTATCGTTTAATTTGAATATGTAATATCTCGAGTAAAAATGCAATAATAATAATAATAATAATAAAAAAAAAAAACAATTTCATATTGACTTTAAAAAATAAATAAATAAATAAATAATAATAATTAATATAGTTTTCAACTTGTAACCAAGTTATTTTTTAATAATATGTATTTAAAAGTTGTTACATAATTGATACATGATACATAATTTTTTCACATAAACTTATTGGTTATTTTGTTTGTTGAATACTCGAACTTATATAATATCTGAATTTGTTTGCTGTTTAGGAACTAACATTATATACCTTTTTTTTTTACTCTGTAGGAACTTATATATCTTATGTTTATAATCGTGTAAGAATTTGCCCATCACATATGTAAGAATTAACAGATGTAATAATTTTCTTGCTACCTGATCCACCGAAAATCGTCTTATGTCCATCCACTTGGTTATGCAATACCATGCTGGTATTTTTATTTATTGAGAAAAGACTCAGCAATATAGGCTATTTTGGCGTACAATACAGTTTAAATTGATTGTAAGCTGAAAGTAGTGATGAATTTAATGTTGGTGATTGGCTAAGGGTAGTTATTAAGTATTTCGTATTCGTATTATTATACGTTCTATCTCTGAATCCTCGAGGCTTACGAGCTTAAAAACGATAGTACTTTATGCATTGGTTAAGTAAATACAGGTATCAGTATAATAACAACAATAATATGTATACAGTGTTATTCGCCAAGCATACTCAGCCTATATATTAATATTTTAATAATGTATATTTTATTCAAATTTCGATTTCCGGAATTTTTAAGTATAATGTTGTTACATAAATCTTAAAGACCTTATTTTCAATCATATTTTTTTATTTTTTAAGGAGTATCATTCTGTAATATAAACTTATTTTTTGTATATGTATAAGAGCCACTCACTAATATTTTTTTGTTTTTATGACGATTTTCGAACGATCCGTAAACTTTCTCGACTAACTTAAGGAAATATGTAAACTCTCTGAGTTGATTTAAATTTATATGTTCAATTTGTTATATTATAAAGATTAAATTATAATGTACAACACTAAGTTATTACAGTTTGGGATAGTAGTTTTTATATACCCTTCGAATATAATACTACACTAGACCAGGTAGCTAGGATTTACCATCGGAAGAGTTTACAAATCACACCGATTTTTGACGAATCTTAATCTAAATTCATTCAAGTAATTTCCAGGCTTTATGAACTAAAAATGATATAACTTCAAAAAAATATAAGATAAAAGTAATATTTAACATGATTTATATGTATCTTGAGACGACGTTTAACAATTGTAATTTATTATTAATAATAAATATTACTATAATTATAAAATTATCATAGCCCCCATATATTTTTAATTTATTCAATTATATTATTACCATTATTATTTTAAGTTAAATAACTCAGAAATTGCATTTCTTAATTTCCATTTATGTATATAAATATTTTAGAAAAAGTATTTCCTAAACAATAAACAAAAATAGAGGTTTGTTTTAATTTGGAAAAAAAAAAGAAATTTTTATCGCCACATCTATAATAATCCTTAAATTATGTAAACAAATCTAAGGATTTCCAATCTTAGCTAATAACTATGTTTGAAAGTTTCAAGAATAATAATTTAAATCAACTTACTATTAAATAAAATCATGGAGGTTAACATTCTTATATACCACTATGGCACTATGTATATACTATACCGTTACCTATTATAACGACGTTTATATTATTATATATATTATATTAAGTATAGCATTTACAACTCTCTGTTTGTGAATTAAATATACACACACGCACGCATATTCGCACGCTCGCCCCTAACATAGTGGATAACTATATTGTAATACAATCTATTATTGTTTTGTAATATTATCATTTATTATTGATAATTAAATGAGATTTATTGAAATTGTTAAAATGAACCAACGTCTGTGCACATACGTCACAATAACGACTTGTCTTCCATTAATTTCTTAATGCCCATGATGTCTTATGAAGGGGCGTATTTAGACTTACTTCTAGGGGTGGGGCGACTCGATTTTTTTCTTTAATTCAACCTCAACATTTTTGGTTATATTTAAATCAGGTGAATCCTTAATATTTGGTGTAGTTCTTTTTTAACACCTGTCTATGTTTTGAAAGTTACACTTGTGTATTATTTAATTTTACACTAAGTATGGACCCGACAAAAATCTCAATTCATAGCCATGCTATCGTATACCAAACGCTAAGTTATCACAATATCACGCATCCTCGCTGTGATGGTTTGACACGTATAAAATTGAACGATTTAATTAAAAAACACGTGCATGAATGTGGTATTTTATTTTTGAATTACAACATGCGTGATGCGTCACCGTGAAATGGATATAATAATATACAGTTATATGGATACTTCCGTATTATTTCGACTACTTTAGGTGCACAACACTACAACAGCTAGTGTTATCTCGACTACCAAAATATTTCCAAGACTATACCTATTATGATCACATGTGTTATCTTGACTACTGCAATTTATTAAATAATAAAAAAGTTTATAATAATTATGTTTAATTAACATTTAGTTAACAGTAATTCCAAGTAACCTATTTTGAAAAACAATACAATTTAAGTATTAAGTAATAAAAATAATGAATAGATGTAATAGTATAAAACGAAAATTCATATTGACTAGATGTAGAATATTATGGAATATGGATAATAGGACATAAACGTATGTTTATAATACACGTATTATGTGATGGGCCTCCGCCGATGTGGTACGAGTGTCGCCACATTACCAATAATTTATGATCATTGGTAATTTAGCCCTGTTACTGATAAAACATAATAATAATATTATCATACGCATCCGTTCGTTGTTTGCCTTCAATAATTATTTTAATATGTTTTTCTGTAATCTTTCTTATCACTCATTCGTATTTTATAACCATCATTTTTGTAGAAAATCAAAATTGTTAATTAATTTGATTTCGTTTATTCGTTATAAAATGATCTACATTATAAAAAATTGAAGTGCGTATCCTACTGTATCTCAAATAATATAATAGATTCCTTAAATACGGATTCAGGGGGGGCGATCGCCCCCTTCGCCCCCCCCCCTAAAATACGCCCCTGGGTCTATGCTTGATACTCCACTGCAATCAAGCCTATCTGTTTTGTGTACATTTGGTTCGTACGCATTTTATGTGCTCTATACGTTTTATTTTTAATAACTTTATATTGTGAAAATTCCAATATATTTTAAACATTGAAAAAATATAAATTATTGCATTTTTTAAATTTTGGTAAAATTGCGCTAAATATGCACAAAAAAAAAATAGAAAAATGCATAAATATTCCAAAATCCAAATAGTCAAAAAAACCTTTAAATATGCAAAATAAAACTTCACATACTTAACCACGCTACCTCGAAATGAATTTTTATGTCACTTAGCATTAAATATGACTTTGCATGATTGATATGCAAATGCATGAACTTATGAGCCCGGTTTGTTAGCATATCACAATATATCATTCGGAAATAGTGGTTTTTAAATAATGACGATGATAATAGTTATAGCTACAAAACAATGTGAAGAATATGTGGTATACAATAATAATAACTTTTAATAATTATATTGTAATTTCTATCATCACCTATTCTCAACTGTATATTTTGTACCTACAAATCATACGCCTTTTTGCGATTTTATATCTTACAGGATATTTATCCTTATTACCTATTCTGATGTTCTTGATTAGTTAAGTATGTGAACAATTCTTGTTTTTTTCCGACTGATTTATCCTTCAAAGTTTATTAAAACTTCATATTACCTATACATATTTACAAACATACACATTGGTAGATAATCATTACAATATTTTACAACTTATACTTTAGTATTGCTAAACAGTATAAAATTACTCTTTGGTTTTGGCGTTAAAAAAACATTACCTACTTCTATTTTTTTCTGTCGAAATTTAACTGTCTTAATGTTATTATTATTGTATCATAGAGTTATATATTTTATGTAGTATCTGTATAATTTCGTATAAAATAATTGTGTATTATACAACATTTTTAACGGATAAAAATTGATTTTCAATAATTCTCATCGCAACAACGGATTGTATAATAATAATAATGTTATTTTAGTTAAACATCAATATTATACATCATAGAATTCAGTGGCGGTGAACCTTTAGTCTGCGTGATAAATTTAAGGCAAATAATTAACCACGCTCAAAAATATTTGCTTTTTAATGTTTAATTTTACATTAAATGAAAAATAACAAAAAAAAAAAAAATTATTTATAATTTCCCTATTATACAATGATCAAATTTTAAAATTCACTTCCAGACATATTTTTTATTTTGGAAAAAATAGCTTATTTTAAACTCTTTATATTCTCACCAACAAATTATTTTGTATGTATTTTACTTAATATATTATATAATAATACACATTCAGTTCGATTATAGATTAACATATTGATAAAAAATAAAGTGAATGATTGTCGATGTTTTCGTCTCATCTTAAACGGTGACTTCGCAGTTATATTGTTTAAAACAAATTGTGGTTAGTGGTGAATAGTGTAATATATATTCAGTACATACAAACTACGTTTACCGCCGTTTTGGTGGGAAGAACGGTGTAGTATGTATATTCTTTCTGTGCGTTCATCAATTATTTAGGGTATGGCTCATACGTACGGATTGAAAGAGATTTTGATCCTTATCGTAAACGTGAACCACAGCCAAAAGCTATATGGCGATTAATCGACAACGGATATTATATATATATATATAAAAAACCGTTAAAAGTGAATCGATCGATATTTTTAGCCTTCCGCTGCATAATATATGTTGAAACTCCAAAAGATGATAATATTATATTAATAACTTATTTTTATACAATATTATACAGTATATTGTATTGGTAACCATACTTCCTGTTGTACTAGGCTTCTACGTGTTATATAAATATTCTTACGTACCGGGGTAGTAGATAATCCAATTTTATGTCCTGCACCATACAATCACATCTTCCCCACCCTATCGCCACAAGACCATGTCTCACTAACTTATAACGTACTTTCATTACTTTTTAGCTTTACATAGAAAAGTAATAAATTACTTTGAGTAACATAATTATGTTAGAACAGAAAAGTCGTGTTTAAAATTATAAAGAATTCGTCAGTTTGGCTACTTTGATAAAAATTGTATTTTATAAGTTTTACTAAGGAATAACAACCAGAAAATTCTTAAATTTCTGAAAACGACAAAATTATTTTACGACTTATTTATTAGATCAGATATTGCAGTCAAAGCGCATTGGTATGTAATTATTAAAGTTTTCAATCGAACGAAAAAGTAAATAAAAATCGAACACGTTTGTTTTTATAGATGAGACTCATCAATAATTTTATGTACACAGTCACAACACTAGTTAAGATAAAAAGTTTACTGTGAACATTAAAAACAAAATAAAATATAGTTATTAAATAATTGCATTTTTTAATCAGATCTAGACGAAGCAAAATAAATGTTTAGTTTTATTGGAACCAATAAAACTAACTATTTAATAATCTGTAATGTATTTTAAATTATAGAATTAGTGTTCTTGTATAAATACTATATATATATATTTAAACCCATATACCTCGTGTTTTTAGGAGGATGTTGTAAAAAATAATAATATTTTATTTACTGTACTGTTTATATCACATTTCATATTACCTAAACTAACTAATATTATTACTAGCTATGAACAACATAACGTAAATATTATTTGCATTTCTGATTAACAAAATCATAGTATTAATCTTAAAAAAAAAAATTTAAATATTCTGCACTTTGCAGTGCATACTCATAGTAATTAATAAAGATTATTTTAAAATTAGTAAAAAAAAATATTATTCTGATATTATTGTCTTTTGCCCCGTTATGTAACTAAGCATATATTATATTGTATAATATAAATTTAATAACTACCTATAGAAAGTTAAATAAATAATATTGAAATACTTTAGGCTTTAGCAATTATACTTACTAAAATGATGAGCTTAAAATAAATTAATTGTGTATCTTATAGATAGTAAATACCTAAACAGTATCTGGTGCATTTTCTATTTTTATCTATAGAAGTATTTTGATATATATAGTGTCTTGTATACGTAAGCGTATAGACAATATTTTTTCCATTTTTACCTATACTACTACTTATATATTATATAATATTGGAATAATTTTTTGATGGGCAACGTTTGAATATGTTAGCAGTGATAATATAAGACTAACATATCGTTATTATTACTACCATCACGTTCCGTACGCGTGGCTACAAGTATAGTAAAATATTCAAGTACACATTTTTTTTTTTTTAATGTTCAGCGTATGATTACGCTACATTATTCTTTCGTGATATAATTACATTTTCCGTTTATTTAAAGTGGTAGGTACCGCCGCTATCGAGAACGATGTGGTTGCATTACTGTTTCAAAGAGGTCCGACGGAAATCGCATTTAAGTGGGCCTTTAATGCAATAATAAATAATATATGTGCAATTATTTCCGGTGTCTCACGAAAAGACACGTAAGGAAAAACAATTTAATAAAATAAAAACACAGATAACCCTGAAAAGACAGTGCTGAATTTGAACGTTTTTATACAAATGTCGAGCTATCGTTGCATGCATTGTGCCAAACACGCCCATTGAGATATTTTAATGTGTTTTTTTTTAATTATTTACGTAGGTAATTTACACGAGTTTACTTTATTAAATTTAGATATTGCTTGACTTTTAATTTTCTGAAAAATGAGAAATTTATTGGGCGTAGCTGGAAAATTTAAATTCACGCAAATTACGGTGCTAAACGTTGACATAAAAAAACTATTTTAATTTTCAAATGGTGCAATGCACATGTTATTTTTGACATCGACAATAAAATTACTTTATCGTCTAAACGTTTATTTGTTGTTATTCGTACATAAATAAATCCAAATTTATAAAGTTGTAAAAGTTGTAAATCAAGCGATAAGTAATACCTATACTATAATATTACACGCATTACTGTAGAAAAGTGCAGAAGAAAAACAATTTGTTTTATATTCATTGTAATTCTTATAGTTTTATGACTTTGGTAAAAAAAAAATCCAGTATTTTAATAGGTATATTTGTTTTATGTTAAATTGTATAGTTCAATTTGTTGATTTGTAAAAACTTAAAACTGTAGACTCAAACATATCTTATCTGCGGATTTATATGTACGTATATCGGGTTCTGTAAAGTAAAAGATATACACGAATATTTTACTCACTACCTTTAGACCATCTTCTTTAGATGTTTATTTTATATAATACTATACGTATTGATAGCGATGTACTAACGACTAATGTTTAATAAAACATTTAGTATACTAATTATCCAAATTGCGATAGACAGAACTTAACAAACCAGTTTCAAATGTGTAGCTAAAACCACACACTACAAACCATACGTATGTACTACATAGGATTACTGCTACTAAATATATACCACAATACATTATATGGACATAATCACCCCTTACACAGAATGCTTCGTAATCTGAACAATCTTAATTTTGATTTTAATAAGTAATTAAATATTATCATTGATATAAATATGTTGTATTATAGTTTTATTATACTAAATTAAGGTTTTACCATTTAGTTTATATTATGTTATGTTTTTCCATATGTTCTAATTTTATGTGTATTTGTATTATTATATTATATTATTTTCATATCTATTAATTTTAAAATTAATCTGTTATCTTAAAATTGCCGTTTGGCGTTTATATATTATAAATAAATAAACATATAGTGATATATTATGTAAATATGTATCTATATTCTATACGTATATGTATAGTAACGACCAAAACGCTCGAAAAAAAAATATATAATAATATAGATTAATTACATTTAATAATGTTGACGAAACAATTTAGATAAAGGAATTCAAATAATAGTGTACACACATATAAAGAAAGTGCTAAGGTCGTATTTAAAAATGTTTCGTTCTGAGGCAATTTTATAAAAAAATTAACATAATATAGTATATAATACTTCTCTGGTATTCTCTTATCGGTGTATTCCCAGTTCGCCGACACCCAATTTGCCGACACTCAATAGTTACAGTTTTGTTATAAAAAATATATAAATAATATAAAAAAATATAAAATAATAAATTTATTACAGATTAAAAAATTTCAGACACATAATATAAATAGTCATCATATTTTCCAATAAATCCCTGACTATAGTATAACAAATTTAAAAAATATAAAATGGTAATATTACATTAGGTAGTCATTAGGTATCATATAGTAAAAAGTATAAATAAAAAATAAAAAGTTATAGGCAGATATGATATTTTATGGTAACAATATACTCAATTAGAGAAATTTCGTTTTCTTTTAACCTGAAATAGTGAAATGTAACCGCAGTGGACTTGTATTATATATATATATATATATATATATTTATTTATAATATATTGATGGATGTCAATTATCATGTGATAGATACCTGCTATAATACTATCTTATACTCACCATCAAATAAGTTTACAGATATCATAACGTGCGATAGCCGATAGGTACCTTATACACACGATAAAATAAATTTACAGCTTATGATAGTATTATAGTTTTATTGCAATACCGCCGTAGCATGTCGCCAATATCATTTGTTGTCGGCGAATTGGGCTATTTTAAAAAAATATTAAAAACTAGTTTTTTGATAAAAAAAACCGGGTGTCAGCGAATTGAGCACAAACCCTCTTATCCTTATACTTTGAAAACGGCCAACATGCAATTTATGTGAACACATATAATACCTGTATAATAATTTGATAATATTAAGAGTATATATCCGGTGAAAAGTATGCACGTGGCTAATAAGTAATTACAACTTTATAGCCACGGTCGACTTCGACCATATTATTATTATTATTATGCCACGCTACATCGTTATGGATTTGCTTTTGGTATTTTATATACACATATATATAAATTTAGTATTAATATGTTATAGAATTTAATCAGTTCAATACATAATTAATAAACCTTAAAATTATTTTTTTTATTTTAGAAAAATTTTTTAAATTATTTTTTATTACGAGAATAACGTAATTTAGAGAATTAACGTTAACGTTTTATTTCTAACAATATTGCCTATTAGCATTGAGTCGTTCCTAAAATATTTTATTATTACTGGTAAAATCGCTTGGAACTTCTACCGTCATATCAATATGTTATCAAGTTTACAATTCGTACTTACAAAGTTATTACATTATATTATGTTTGATGTTCGTTTATATTATCATAATATTGTTCGCGTGTGTTTGTCATAGATAATAAAGGAATTAATATGAATGTATTAATAATTATCACCTAATGTGGATGTTAGTTTTTAAAAATATTATGGGGCCCATTATTTTTTATTGCTTTTGTATATAATCTTAGACATTTTCATATAATATTGTCTTGTTCTTTTAAAGACAATGCAAAAACCATCCATATTTTTCTCCAAAAAAGACACTAGTTCCGTACGTAGTCAATAATGTAGTCTCGTCTTTTACTAACCGCACGAGACTGATAGTAGCTAGGTGACATATATTTTATCTATTGATAATATTATTATTATAATCATATTGTTATATACTCCGTGGGATGAAATATAGGTGTATCATTGTACCTATAATCAAACGATTGTTTTTTTTTCTTACGGAACAAAAAGTATGTCACTCACATAATATAACAAACAGGCATCATCACCGCACAAGTCGATACGTAGAGATCTCAACACTAACTCGAAACGTTATCAAACATATTATATCAGTACGTATACACTGCAGGATACATGAACCAAGTTGCATTCACGCGTACTTTGAAAATGATTTTCAACAACGTAATAGAATGTTCACTCGCACACAGCAAAATATTTTTGTGATTTTTTTTTACGTCTTGTTTGACACTCGACTGGGTTTGTGGTAAATTGTGTTCATTAATCATTACCAATATACTACGACACAACATTTTCAACGTTTGTAAAAAAATACGTATAATATTTGATGCGACCACACGTGATGTTTATCTCGCACGGTGCGGGATTTGAACCCGCGGCTCACGAGACTGGGATGACAGTCTCGTAACAATGAGCAACCGCGATCTTTTCAGCTTAACTTCGATATTCTCCTATCTGGGCCAGAGTGGCAGTGTGTACGGCTGAGGAGAAGTGCAAGCGCTAGGGACGTGTCATATTATTATAATTTATAACACATCCATGAACAATCATCGTATATTTATTAATGTATTATGCAAAATTTGATAATAAGTTATTCGCCAGCTATAATTTAGCTTTCGCTAATTAATTAAAAAAAAAAAATACACAAGTTAAAATCATGAACGCACATATATATCATCCTATAACGGCTATAACTATAGCTAAAATTAATTAATTAATCTATTGTTTAATCACTTTACATACACAATTATATTTAAATACATATTATAATCAAATAAACATATTGACTTTATAGTTAATAATATGCAATTAATAAGACAAAATAAGATGCATTCTTAACAAATTTATTTAATTGTTTTAAAAATAAAATATGCATAATAACTAAATGTATATATGTGATCTAGGTAGTAATAAAATTAACTAACTTGTTTTAAACTAAATTTAGTTAATATTTTTCTCCGCATAAACTTTAACTTGTAGTGCTAAATACGTTGTTTCACCTATAAATATATATAACAAAAATATTCCAATATCCTCTAGCTCTCGTTATTTGGGCTTGTTTCTAAATCAACGACTAATCTGGGCAGATCACATAAAAAGAAAAAAAATCCTCCTAAACTCTAGATGAAAATCACTACAATTCTTACTTGGTAAATTCTCTAAATTTAATACAAAAACAAAATTACTATTATATAAATCTTTATTAATACCCATTTGGACTTACGGGGTCCAGTTATGGGGCGCAATCAAAAAAATCCAACTCAAACAAAATACAAATCGTGTAATCCACAACCCTCCGCTTAATCACAAATGATCCGTTTTATGTTTCTAATCACGCCCTTCATACATACTTAAAAATTAATACAATAGAAGAACTGCCAAAATCCTACATATACGTTTCCGCTCCCGATTGACGATTCACTCTAGTCTCCAACCCACTAATTTCTGCTCTAGGTTCCAACACCATTTCTAGTAATCCTCTTCGTCATTTGAAGAGGAAGTGGTGTAAAGATTTAAATCTCAATTAACAACTTAAATTATGTAATATTAAGAACAATTTTAAATTTAACCTAATCAAGTTATAATGTGTCACCATTGGGTAGTTGATTTTATCATGTAGGTCTTATGTCAAGCTTCGTGTATTTCCCCATAGACTGCATGCAACTTATTGTAATAATAATTACAAGTTGAACGTTTTACAATAAGTTTAAAAAAAAGTACGTTGTTTGTTAACTATTATAACTTATAATTTAACGTTCTTAATTTGGCTTAATAAAAATTCATTTTAATCAAGTTTTTTTTTCATTATCTTATTGTATCAATGTACATTGTACAATGTACAATATACATTGATACAATATTATATTATAATATTATATACGCAATGCATATAGTAGATATACATAATAATTAATATGTACATTATACAATACTACATATTGATAATTTTACTGCTATTAATAATTTCTAAATTTTAGTTAATGAATTTGGTATATCGTTATCTGTTGAGCAGCTAAATGCGAAACATTGAATATATTATTTATCAATCATAATAATATTATAATAAATAATAATAATATAATAATATTATATTTTAATGTAGATGATTTCACTAAAACACTATATTATTACCTACTTATGTATATAATACACAGAATAATATTATAATTACTAATATATTTTTAGACTCTATAAAGAACTTATTATCGTTATATTTATGTAATTTGATAAATCATTGATTTATAGTTTAATGTCGTGCCGGTAAGTGGCACACTATATTCCGAGGCGAGTAAAGCGAGATGAGTTTATTCGTGGGTCATTCCGTTGTGTTATTATTGCATAGTTTACCGGTAAGGTACCTATTTACAGTTTACATCAAAGTGGTTCATGTTTGTTTGGTAATATTATATAAACCTACAAGCTACAACTGTTTGAGTTAGAAATTAGAATCAAACGACAACGACATATATATATTCATAATATAGAGTGGATAGCTATAAACTTATTATTGAATCGTAAACATCATCATATTTTAATGTTTGAACTGTGTAAATTCATGTTATATTAAAAATATATCACTATGAAACCATACTACAGTATATTTCTCAAGTTACCCCATCTTGTGATTTTTATCTTCCCCACTGTTCCTATTTAAACTATTTCTTTATAAAAATATGTTATTTTATAATTTAATTAAAAATTAAATTAGAGAACTATTAAATTAAATATCATAGTAATAATATTATATAGAATTAGAAAAATTAATTTATTATTTGCTATCTCGGCCGTCTTGTCTGTCTGGTGCAGTAAAAATGGTGTGTATATAGTGTGTTGTGTATAACACAGTATAATATTGACAATCATACTGAAAAATCATACAAAATCGGTCAGATCAACTGCGGCAAATATCTATTAAAATAAAATAATATATTATATTGTACGCAGTTGAACAAGCCGGGAAAAACAACATTTGTAACGGTCTGGTAGTTGCGTTGTTCGAGGGCGAATACGCGCGCGTATTACAATCGAAACGAATAAGGATTATTACACAATACTCTGCAGTAGGTATCACCTGTAATTAGGACTTGGATATGCATAGATGTTATGATAATATTTAAAATATCTTACCCGTGTGTGTTATACTGTTGTATAAACTTATTGTACAATATATTACTATATGAATAATACAATACACACCGTCGACCAAGTTTCATCGACATCTTGGCACCCCGCCGTTTTTTTTTCAAAATCCTAACTACAATAATAATATAATAAAACCATTATTGTGTACCTATGTATGTTCAAGGTTGGTAAAATACTCTTATATTAATAAATTAAACTAGGTATAAAATAAATGTTAAATGTAACTTATTATAATATTTTAATATGATTATTGTTAATCTTATGTAATTTTGCCTAAAATGGATATTATTACATCTTCTGAGTTATGATCGTAGACATAGTATAATTAAAATGAAATATGACATACTGCCTCTATGACGTGTCTTAGCTCGCTTAATGCTAATATTACTAAAAAATACATGGCAAATACCTGAGTATATGATAGAACCTAAACTTTAAATGCTATCTTTCTCACAATTTTACATAGGTAATAATATATATATATTTTAAAAATTCTCTATCTTACTATTATTGAATATACATGTGAACCTAAGTTGTATGATACTTCAATCCATTTATTTTTAAGTGTATTTAAGTTATGAATTATGTAGAGTAACAAGTTTGATAAGACAATATTTTCAATCATAATCAGAAAACTTAAAAATGAGTTAGAACAATTTTAGGTGGATGCAAAAATAGAAACTAAGTTAGATAATTTATTTTATCACTGTTAATAATTTCTAAAAATTTATATTTTTATTCTATTGTTAAACAGATTTTAGAGATGAATTATTTCGAGTAGTTATCGGAGACCAGAATGTCGTGTACAAACATATAATATCTATTATAATTTATATTGCGCATTGTATTATTATTAATATTACACGAAAACGTCTTGTAATTTTATGTAGTTAAATTATATTTACGCTGCGGAAAAACTATTCATGCGTGTCTAGAATATTATACGTTGTGTTACAATGCTGATGAAAACGTATAAAAAAAAACTACTATAAGCAGTGATTATTTTTTTATAACAGCTAGAAATATCCTAGAAAATAGAATTTTTTTTAATTCAAGATTAAATAATGATAGTCATATTAATAAAAAAAAAAAAATAAATAAATAATAGTAATCACAAAATATAAATTTAATAGTAAACACTAAATTATATTATTATATAATTATTATTAAATTATAACAACATAATATTAAATTTTAAAAAGAATTTAAATTTCCCACTTTTTTTCTGTACTTTTAAGTCAATCTAGTGTTACGTTTTGGTCAACCTAAACACTATTATATCTTACTAGAAAAACTTATAATTAGTCCAATTGTTGTTCTTACAAAACAATATATATATATGATTTTTATATGATTATTGCCAATGTATACTATTATAATAAATAATATCCATTTATATGACTTGTATTATACATACAATTGTAAAAAATAATTTCAAATCATAATTTGGCGGAGAGAAAAACTTTTTGAGTTTGATTCAGAAACTTCCTATTTAGTGATCTTTAAATTGCAACGTTCCGCGATCAGTGTTTTAAGTCTACAAAACTTGTTATGTCTTTTTATAAATGTAGGACGTAGCACGTAGGCATAGTAAAGTTTAATACTCTTACGCACAAAAAAAATACGATTGAAATAGGTACTACGGTGGAATAAATTGTGGGCGAAAATTTCATTCAAATATTTTATAGAAAATGTAATTACATATTTGTAATAGTTACATTTATAATAACTTATTATACGTGTACTGACATCGGAGATTCGCCGTATACAAGTGTGTGTATATTATAGGAGCCTGCTGAAAGCCTGGATTTCTGGATTAAAATAACTGCTAAAGTATCTAGCTTAATGGGGTTGTCTAATTTGTTTCGTTATTATTATTTTAATTGACTATTGCTTGATGTTGTTGCGTAGGTATAAAGAATAAACATTACATTTTAATGCAACACTTCGCCCTCACACGCGCCACCGTCATCTGTAAGACGATATTCTCGTCACGCCTGTTCGTGGGTATATAATATTATATTATTCTTAAAATAAAGTCGCTTACGTTCTTACAAGTTTCAGAATTTTGTACACATTTTAAAATATTGCTAAATTATATGTATGTGTAAAGTATCGTGATCGCCAAATTTAAACTCTTACACCCTACACGAATAACCTTTTAACCTAAAAATAAAAGTTGGTGTAATCTCCCATACTTATACATTTTTACTTTGCATCGGAAGACTATGAGTTGATTTCCAATTATTGTCGAATTGGTACATGGGTTATCTACAGGTAATATACGAATTGGTTCCCCGCAAGCTTTCATATTAATATAATCTTATTAAATTAACTTTTCAAATTATTATGATATATTCAATCAGCAACAGTTTCCTTCCCGTTTTATATAGACTTTGGACTATATATAATTATCATAGAATATAAAATATGTCATACTTCAAACACTATTTAAAATTTTAGAATACCTAGGTGTGGTTAAAAATGTTGCTCAATAAAATCATATATTTATATTATATACTATGTACGTATTGGTCAATAACATTATTTTTTCCTTACATCAATAATAATAAATTAAATTAAACTAAACAATTACTACCAGATACAACTAGATAAACAATTATACTTATAAACTTTCCTAGACATTGTAGAACCTGATAAATCAGTGATGCCCAACCTTTTTTGTTCGGCGTGCCACTTTGGTTAATAATCATCTTCGAGCGGGCCACTAAATATAAAAGTACGAATAATCCCAATCTTAATCTAATAATAATGTTTTATTTAATAATCTGTGACGGGCCACACAAAATACCTTCGGGCCGCGGGTTGGGCACCACTGTGATAAATCATTATAAGATTAGTACATATTTTGTAAATTTTGTATACTAGAGAAAATTCTATAGCGGTAAACGTTGCAAACGTTTGATAATGGAGAAATTCGGACTGTCTGTTTGCTAAACGAAGCAGTAAACGTTTGCAAACATTGCAAACGCCATGTTCCAGCGTTTGGTCTGTTAAGTTTAGTAACCAAAACCGTAGTTGACTTTGTTTTTACTTTTGCCGTTATCGTTATCACTATTCATATTTAAATTTTAAATTTTTTATGTCTTATACCACGGTTAAATAAAATACCGCACTAAACCAAGCGCTCACGAATTTCTACCTTTTCAATGTTTCAAACGTTGGAGTTCGTTCTACAAAACGTTTTCCATTATAGAATTTCCTCCTGGAAAGTAATTTTTCGGGAACAATTTCGTGCACTTTATTCCCGGGAACCACTTCCGCATTACTTTTTGTATCACAATATCGTTGTTGGTATTCTTCAAAAAGCATGGTTTTTAATTAAAAAAAATATAACTTTTATTACATATTGGAGATTTTACATGTATGGTGTTAACTACAGTACTATAGTCATTGTAGTCCTATAGAGATAATTGTCATTCGTATATTATAGGTAATTATGTTTTTGAAAATATTTTCTAATATACTAGTATAGAACATACCTATTAAAAATAAGTTATTAAGTTATATATTGCTCGCTATTGGTTATTGAATAATCTTAGTAAATTAGGTACTATTATTTATGTTTTCATAATTGTTTTTTCCCATATAATCGTATTATGTGTCTAAAGTAAATTTTCATTATATTCACTTTAAAAGGAATGATATTTATAAGAAAAAGGTAGAAATAAAAATTAGCACCAGAATGTGAAATATACGCCGTGTAATATTTTGTCATGAGGAGTGTGTTCGGAAGCCACATGATTTCTCCGTTATAAATTTAATAATAAATTACGAGTTCATGTTAAAATATTTATGTACTATAATATCTACTTATGGGCTTATGGCTAATATGAATGATTTAAATAATATATCGTTGTATGAAACTTGCACTTATTTTATAAGATTCAATACACCTATAATAATAGATACTTAATACCTATGTAGTACTGTATTTTATACCTTTTTTTAAAGTTAAATATTCTATTTGGTGTGTAGTTGCCTAAATTCAGTTTCTAATCTTCATTATTTACTAATAAACCGTGTATGAAAAAATTTATATTTTTAATGATTATCGTCAATTGTAAACAAAATATTAAAGCTAGATAATATACAAAACTAATATCGCAGCTAATTGTTTTTCAAAATGTAACTATGTATACCTATTTAAATTTTAAACAAGCTAGATAAGTGACCACTACACTTTCTCGATTTTTCACAGTTTCTTTATTGTGTCAATGTGCATACTTTAAGCTTTATTTTATTATATTTAAATTATATTGATTTAGTCTATATTAATTATATTAATTTTAGTCTATACTAATCAGTTTATCAACGATCTACATCGCAACAATCTTCAGTTTTAAATATTTAACCACAATTTATTACTTTAGTTATTTTAATTACAATCAATACCTAAATTCAATGTGGTGATAAAAATTATGAGATGAATTACGATAAGTACTAAGTATATAAATAAATAATAAGTTTTTTCAGATTGTTAAGTTATTTTCCGCGTTTTATTCGCTACAATACATTTTCAACTATTTTGTGTTTTATTTTGATTTTATTGTATTTATTTATAAGTGTTAATAATATTATATTATTATTTTTATGTTCAAAAACTGAAAACGTAAATATATTCTTTATACTCGTATATAGCTGGTATACGCATTAAAGTGATGTTTTTCTACTGATCTCTACAAAGTACAAATAACAACTCTCTGATCAATTCTTAGTAAAGTTCTTACTTCAAGTAGTGTTTCATACAGTTTTAAGGTTATTTTGCTAATAATTACATATTTTTTAGAATTTAGTTTTTTTATATCGACTGAATTCAATATTTTAAGCATATATTATAAATTAGTACTTACAGTATTAATATTATAGGCTTAATTAATTTTCGTATAACCTATAACAATCATTCGTGATACATTATGCAGCGAAGTAGAATCATATTCTTAGAACAATAAGTACTTATCGAAGTTTATAAGAACATTGAGTTTAGTGAAATTCTTAAATCATAGGTTTTGGTAATACGGATAAGACGTATGGTTATCAAGTAGGTTCGTGGTATAAGATTCACCTCATATTTATGTAGGTATAGGTAAAATATACATATACCTACATACCATGCAATTTAAATTTAAATTATCGTTAAGCGAAATTTAATATACTTATTACTTATACCTACTATACCCAAATTCAAATTAAATTAATTTAAATAATTTAATAAAAATAACAATATTTTTAATTGATTTTGTACCATAAACAAAAGATATTTATATTAATATAGAAATGATTTTTATAAGTGACTATTAGTTTTTTTAATATATAACGTAATAATAATATACAATTTATTTGTAGTACCTACTTATTTCAAATTTTTATTTTATTGAATTGGTTTTATAAAAATATAATTATTAGTTGTGTAAAAAAAAGATTTAAAAAAATAAATCAATCAAAAGTTAATTATTTCGTGCAAAGCAAGGATTTATTAACATTATTTATTATACTGTACTATAAATTATAATGTCATTTTAAAAATAAATATTTATAATTTTTCTTAGATACTTTTACAGTTTTTGTACAACTACAACCATTATATAATTCTATACAAACATAATGAAAATGATACAATGTGATACGATGATTATGATATGACCACTTCTACTCATGAAAATTTGATCAATTGTTACACACTATGGATTTTAGACTTATCTAATTAATATTTTAAATATTAAAAAAAAAACCATCATTAAATATATTTTTATGATAGCTCACATATATTTCTGCAGTCGTTAATGCTGTTTTCAATGTTATTATAATTCTTTGGGCCGACGAAAAATATCTGATGACATAATATATTCGTACAGGATCTATATACATATGGCCACACCTACTCGTGCATGCATAATAATAATATTATATAGTTTGAACATTAAGACCATTAACCTGGCATTGGCCAACCATTTTCTCGTCGCTAAACGAGTGTTCTAGTGATGGGTATATATTTTATGACTGCTGTAAGTAAACGTTGGATGACATTTATTATCATAGCTTAATCAGGGGATATTATTACCACACTAATAATGACAATATATTATTATTATTCTACATCAATAATGCAATTATATGAATAGCTGTATCGTAATGTTATTTTATGTCTATTAAACTTTTTTTATTACAAAAAAATACATGTAAAGAATTTACATTTTTATCTCGTAGCAAATGCTATTAGTGTACTATTAACCATTGTATAGTTCACTTAACAACTGTTTCGATTAAAAATATGACTATATATACTAATGAAATTATTCGTTTTTGGAAAACGAGAAGTTAATAATTATTTATAGTAATATACAATATGCTTGTCACGTAATATTATCATAAGCTACAGTATTCACATCCCACCCTCTTATATCGACCCCTTGTGTTCTCTAAGGCATCAGAAGAGGATGTTGAAAAAATGTCTTTGAATATTAAGAAAAATAAAATAAAACAAGCAAAATCCTGAAAGCCATGTAACTTTTGAGACGAACAATTCAAACAGAAATGCTAACTTTTACCCTGCTCTGACGTGCAGATGATATTATCATGTTATTAGTATTATATTTATTGTGAAGGCATCGTGGCAGAAGGTGTATCGTAAGCAGCTTCTATGCCGAAAAGTGAACTGTGACTTGAATAAATGAAAGAAGGTGATGGATAAATATTTTGTTTCATTTAGGCGTTCTCTTATTGAATATTAAAATACGTCATGTGTCAGTTTTCTAATACATAATTTCGTAGCTGACTGTGTATAATATTTTAGCAAAAAATAATAATTCGTCAGATACGAATAACTAACGCCGTTGTATATCGTTCTTACGCAAGATAGTATTTCGCAATACAGATTATTAAGTTGTCAACAATATCATCTAAAGTCCACAATATCGGCATGGTACGTGGTAGCTGAATTTTCATTAATAAAGAACTATTAGCCCAGTACATAATATGTGACATGGGTGTGACCACAGGTATGTGAAAGGAATTCGTTGTAAAGTGTATTTGAAAACAGTTTTTTTTTCTGTTCCAATTTCCCTTTTTGACACTTATTTGATACAATATGGTTTGAAAATTGTCAAAATCTAAATCACCGCATTAGAAGTAAAATGTAAGAAATACGTATAATTTTCCATCTCTGTGATAATATCGAAATATATTAATGAAAACGTAACGCTCATATTAAACACTTATAGATAGTGTACTTACATTTTTTTTTCCAAAACTGAAATATACCGCTTATATTTACCTATAATCATCTGAATAAAGGCAATCTCATATTATTACATCTAACTTAATAGCGAATGTTATTCTTTGACAGGGTTAAAATTCGAAAAAATAATTTTTGTTTTTGATGAACTTTTGACTTTATTTTATTTTTAATCTTATTTTTTTTTTAATCAATTTAATTTAGTAAGTGTTATATTTTTAGGAAAAAAAATTCCGTTTGATATTGAGAGGGGGTCATAAACTACTAAATTATATTGTTAGTTTTTATGCAGACATGCCCATTGCCCATATGAAGTACTAAATTAAATATACCCAACATTTATTTACCAATATTTATTTAAAATCATTTTTAAAGGCTATTATCTTCAACAATATGAACCAATGCTTATATATGTATACTATATAGTAAGTTCTAAGACGGAATATATACATCAGAGTTATATACCGAGCAAACTGTGTTATTGAAAACTGTAATTTAATAGTGTTGTATATGTAATATGTTTTGTATACCTACTTACTTATAGTAGTATTAACAATGCATATAGGTACATAGACTACGTAGATATGGTTTTAACGTTGAAAATGGGTGCAAATCATCAAGGAATTTACACACTACGAAATTTCTGATTAAATTAGGAGAAAATGATAATTGATAAGTATATGGATATATATTTTCCAAAAAATGATATACGTTTAACAATATTATAGTGGAATGTATTGTGGACAAGTCTTTCTATTTATCTATTATCGATAAAATACCTTGCGTATAAAAATGTGTAAATCAAATACAAAAATAAAAGTAAGATCATACCCATATTAGAGTAGTAGTTAAATGTATGTTTGGTTGGTGACTCCACTTACTTAGAGGCGAAGTTACACAAAATAATTTTCAAACACAAACAGTTGTTGGCGGGATATTTGAAAACAAATATCTAATCAACCGTTTTACTGCCTTTTTTTCAATTATACAAAGTAGTATTTACATTTACGCGAAGTCAGCAAAAATTTATTTTATTTAACTATGTACATATTTTAAAATGAACACGTCTTTGGAAGTGAATATTATCTAAAATATCATGTTTTAATTTGCCAGCAGCGATAGGAGTTAACACATACGTTTAGCCACTACTATAGATCACAATATTTATGTCGCTTCGGATCAATGTATATTTTAATTTTTTACAGTGATGTGCGTAGATGTATTGTATGAGTACTGTAAACTATTTCTAATAATCGTCGTCCCGGTCAGTGGAGCAACTAGAAAAAAATTTCAGGGGGGAGGGGTTACATTTTACATTTAGACCTCGAAGAAATTTCGGAGGGGTACAACCCCTTAACCACTCTCCCCCCCCCCGGTTGTTTCATTGGTCTTGGCTATTAATTTAAAGTGGTAAAGGAAGTCACGCACACTAATGATAATTTATGACGTACCTAACACACCAACACGGGTCACCCGTATGAATATAAATATAAATATTGCCTATTCAACTCCTTAAAAAAAAGGTCCGTTTTCAACTACCATAATTAACTTTTATTGTTTTATGAATTTAGTAATCCGAGAATACAATATAATTATACTTTATATTTAATAATGGGTTTTGTGATACCTTTATATTTTGACACCGATGAAGTTCTATGTATCGGTAAGAGGTGAAGATGAGGCACACACAACTTTACTTACACATACCACCAACATTTTATTGTATTTTTGGATTCAAAATAAACTTCATACCGTTCTATGAATTTTTAAATTTTATTTACGTCTATAATAATATTGAGATAGGACAAATATGACAAATTTAGATCAATATAAAAATAAGAAAAAATAATTACGACCTATTAGGATACATTTTTGGCAATAAATTTCACATCAAACTTTGATGTACTGTCCGTCATGTTATAATACTTTGACCTCAGGTAACCACTGATTCGTGTCTCACTGTATCGAATGTGATAATAAATATGGAGAGACGTTCAAGACTAGCGTTAATTTATCTTAATATTATATTATATATAGTATGTGTGTTAATGCAACAGCAATTTGTTTTCAACTTTTATGTAGAATTTTACACTAAATTATATTATATGTGAATCATTTATTATTATTATTAGGTAGTTGTAATTAAATCAATACTAACGTACCTACCGCTGAATGGTGTGAATACTGTGACTAACCTATGAAATAAATGCTCAGAATCTGAAATGGAATTCTATGTTATTATTAAGGAACGGATTTAAATGCTTTAAAAAAACAAGAAAAATGCCTTAAAAAATACAATTTAATGCACTCATAACACATTTTTTTTTTTAATGCGCTTAAAATTATTTTTAATATTTAAAAAATTCATATTTTTATTAATTATTCGTTTAATTGCATGACACCTAAGTGTCTATACGTGTCGAAAATAATTATGTTTGAAAAACCGTGTATTATATGTGGTGACGGTCATATTTATTTGATCGGTCAAAACAAAACAAATAATAAAAACAGAAGTATACAATAAGGCAAAATAAATAATATTTAATTTTATTCTTTTAGAATAATTTTAACTAAATTTTTATAAAACTGTATCCATTCTTATATAAAAAGAAAATTAAAAATATAAAAAACTCAAAAAGTTACATTTTTTTAATTTGTCGATGTATGAAATGAACTTTGTGCTTGAAAAGCAATGTTTTCGGATATTCAAAAAAAATTGCAATTTGCATTCAAATCCGTTCCCTAGTTATTTCTTATTAACTTCTTACACATCTCAATGTTTAATTTTTTGCTAAAGTTTAATATTAAAATAATAATATATTTAAGTTTTTGTGCAAATTACAAACGCATTTCAAAAATGCTAATGCAAATTACATTTATATTGAATATATTTTAGGTTAACTTTGGTTGACTACAGACATTTGTTTAACTTAGCGAAAATCACTATAAAATACATTGCAGTTAGCAATAAGTTTTATTTGTATTTTACCAATAAATATTTGAAGTTAAGATTTTGACGAGATTATGATAGTTACGAAATTTAAATATTTTATTTCTGAACTTCAAATATATTGAGTGGCTTACTTTTTTATTCAATTAATAACGTGATGTACAATCTGTAATATTTACAGCGTTGTTCGTATGTTGTATAATTTTTTCCGGCGGAATTATAACAATAATATAATAAAATAATGATGGCTGTATAATAAGAACATGAAATTGTATAATATGTAACTATTTATATTATTTGTACCTACATAATATTTAGCCATTTAGGTATAGATAAGGTAACCTAATATACAGAGTGATTCTTTTAAGTGGGTACACTAATTATCTCGAAAAGTATTCATGTTTTTGAAAATATTTTATTACATAGTTCAAAATTGTTAAAAAAGCAACTTTTTATTAAAAAATTATATTTTTAAATATTTTTATCATTATAATTTTTTTAATTTTTTTTTTTTTTTAATGACAACATAGAATTTTAATTTCATATTCCAAAACAAAATAATTTTTTGAGTATTTTTATACATAAAAATTGAATTTAGGACTAGTAGTTTATGAGTTATACGTATTTAAAGTTTAGACAAGCAGAGTGGAGTGGTACGGGGTTACCCCGCAAAATATTTCTCCACTACTCCGCTTGTCTAAACTTTAAATAAGTATAACTCATAAACTACTCACCCTAAATTCGAATTTTTTGTTTCAAAATACTCTGAAAATTATTCTGATTTGGAATATGAAATTAAAATTCTATGTTGTCATTACAAAAAGTAAAAAACTTAAAAAATTATAATGATAAAAAATATTTAAAAATATAATTTTTTAATAAAAACCTTGTTTTTTTAAGAATTTGAAACTATGTAAAAAAATATTTTCAAAAACATGAATAATTTTCGAGATAATTAGTGTACCCACTTAAAAGAATCACCTTGTGTATATATATATCAATTTTTATTTTTTTTCTAGTTGGATTTGAATATTTGTATTTTTAATTTTAAAAATAAAGTTAATTTTCTAGTGACCATAATTATTTAAAGGGTTGTAAAAATAATGATTTAATACTTACATTTTTAGATAATAATATGAAACATCTATTAGTGCATCTCGGGTGTAAAACTGATGCGTGACGGCACGATGGCGTCACGCCACCTCATCGCCGTTGCGGTTGTTGTTATACAGCAGCGGCGCTTATCAGTAAATTTAGCCCAAAATAAACACGATGTATATTTTCGTGCATAACGTTTTCATACGTGTGTTGTTTATTATCCGTTTTACGATCACCGCTTATATGTACACAGTAATTACTATTGTCTTGTATTTATATTCTGTATACACCATTATGATAAGAAAAATAAGAATTATTAACGAAACTCTGTTTGGTTGAAACACGGTATGCGATTGATACCAAGTATGTAATTAACACTTAATATGTGACTGTAACCCGTAACTAGTTTTGAGGATGCTACCAGGTATGTGGTTTGTACTAGGTATCTGGTTTGTGACTAGGTATTGTTAATTGCTTTCAAACAATATTATAAATATTATACAATTTCATGATATGATTTACGAAATTTTAGTCAACGAAATCAGACTATTGCGCCAAAATTAAGATTAATATTTTGAAAATAATGGTCAAAAACCCGTTTGCAATTATTAAAATGCTATTCCTTTGACATATTATAAAAATAGGTTTGTTGAGAAAAAGAGTGACTCGCAAATTATTTACATATAACTAATCTGGTATTATTTGTTTTTGATGAGAAATAAAATCATTTTTACTCTAGTTTTTTATTTTGTTTTTATATTTAATATTTATGAATTTTGGTTATCTTTTTAGTAATGAATCTTATTTTATGGATTTTATTTGGTAATTTGTAATTGTTTATAAGTAGAAGAGAGAGGTTATATTTAAAGAAATGTACTCATTAAAATGCAATTAAAATCACTATCTCGTTATTTAAATTTTTATGATCTCAAAATAATTTACATAATATTATTATATTATGTACATGGCAATCTTGAATTGTTTTATTGTCAATCGTGTCAGTTTCATGTCCCACAGACTGTAATCGCGGCCCACTGGAATATTGCTGATTTTACTGAAAAAAACTAATTATCATATTTTTACACTTACTAATAATACGGTACCTAATAAATTTATTAATATTATATAATATATTCACGTGTAGGTGCATATAAATATTGTGCGGATAGTCGTGTAGTAGTTGGTAATTAACTAACTACTACAATAATAATATTATGAAATGCACTTGTATCAGTGAATTATTGTTAATAATATCTACAATATGACTAATTATTATTGTTATAAATCAGTTGTACATACAAATTCAAAAGTGCGAAGTAGGCCTAATATTAAAATTTAAGTATACAAAAAATATGCTGGCTATATACATTTAAAAATACAAAAAAAATATTTTATTTGTTTACTACTATCTTGTTCCATATTATTTTGATGGTAGGTGAAAATGAATAGTGAGTTTCGTGCATATTTCGAAGATTTATATCTTATTGAAATACGGTTAATAACTATATTAAGCTGCAGTTAACTTTATACAAAAATGATATTGACTCTATTTTAAGATGCTTGATTTAAAATGATTTTGCTCAAAGTAAAAAAAAAAAAAACTAAAATGATTATATTTTCACAATAATATTTGATTTGTAACGTTTTAAATTTATTTTGGAACTGGTATGTAGACACCAAGTCCAAAACGAAAGCACATCCAAATTTTGAATTCAAGTTTTCTTCATTTGTTATATTTCCTAAAGTATCACTGTTTTAAAACATTATTGATATTTTAATATTTTATGGATACGGGTTTAATACAATAAATTAGTATAATATAGGTATACTAACCTCCAGATTGAGTATAGGTACGTAATTTAAATCCACGTAGTCAAGTCCAACAGTGAAATAAAGACATTAAAACTAGTAAATGGAAATGTTTAAGAATTCGTTTGTTAGTGTAGTGATGAGGGATGGAAGACCGATTCTAAAGAACGCAAACTAAATCCATGGATATACATATATTATTCATCTATATATATTCTATCTTAACGCTTTGCTGTGCATCACCGTTATACGATGGAAGTTTTAGCGATGTCTTTATGAAATGGCAGTTTTTACTCGTTCTCGGGACATGCCATCGTAAAAAATATCATAAAAATTACGCCCTTTTTGCTGTCTAAATAAAATGTTTTGCAAACAATCTCGACAGATAACATAATATTTTACAATAATGCGTACTCGATGTTATACACAGTACACCACATTATATTTACGTATACGAATTTGATATTGCACAACGACGGTAATTAAAGTATATAAAATATATATGCAAATAATTGGAAGGATAGATATTGAGATATAAAAATAATTATAGAAATATATGATTTTTAATGTACAGAAACCTAAAACAAACTTCTGTCATACAGCTCACAGACAATCCACGAAATTTGAATTGGAATGAGCTCAGCCCATCTACAGTATAATATTATGTTATTGATCTTTTACACTTAATTATATCTCATTTTAGAATAGATACATTATTCAATTAGTCCTAACCTAGATTAGATTAAAAGTGTTTCATATATTATTATAACCATATAACTATTGCAATTTTTTGTTGTATATCTAAAAATGTCTCTTAAAATATTTTTCAATAATATTTTGTATTATATGTATGTTTTGTTAAGCATGCATTTCCCGTATTATTTATCTAGGTTCATGAAAATATACTACACAGTTCACAATTATATAATTTAATAAAAATGCATACCTAACCTATGCAGTATACGACATTTACATGATTATGGGCCATAGTATTGATGTACTAAAATTCTATGAAAATGACATAAAAAAAAAAGAAGTTTATGATGTGAATGACAAAATATACTTATTAATTCTTAAAACAATAAAATGTACTTATATTATTTATATTATTTAATATTTATATGTAGGTATATGAATATGGGACATCAAACGTCATATAGATTTTTCTATTGTTATAAAATAGTAAATCCACAATGTTTTAGTATATCGTAGATTATCTATATTATTAAATTATATATACGAATAATTAAGTTTAAATAAAAAAAAAATAAGTATATATATATACTATATACAATATACATATATAATATAATGATGTACTCATACAAATTATTTGAAATTACAATAATAGTAGGCATATTGTATACATAAAATAAAGTAAATGATATAAAACATCGAAAAAATATGAATAAAAATAAAAAGTAATTTACATAATTTATATATGCTATAATTTGTTTTAGCTATTGATGAAAGAAATAATCATTGAAACAAAAAAAAATCATCTTCACCCAGTCCACAATAAAAATAAAAATAATGTAACCGAATGTCAATATTCGAATATATTATTTTTATTTTTTACACACCACTGTGTATGTTATAATATAACAAAGAATATAGAGATTAGATTGTACCGGGTTTTTGTTACTAACATTGAATTTTATGCTCGGCTTACTTTATTTTGTTATAATAAACTCTAATATGTACTACAATACTATCATATATACCTAAATAGTATAAAATGTGTTAGACGACTTTTTGCGTCTTTGCGGAGACGGAGACGTGACAGGTTTTTCAGGTCTGTTTGGCTCATCGTCGCACATGTACGATGTATGTAAGCTAATATAAGACGACGTGTATACTTAGTTTTATACATACGTATAAAGTATAATTTGTTTTTTTCCGTCCATTCTCTAGTTATATTGTTTTTCGGTCCCGCGATCGCCACATGGTCAGACAATTTATATAATTACTATATTTATATACAGGGTGTGGATTGTACAGGATATTACTATCTTTGCATTTGTCACCGTCGACGGTATTTTTTCCAATATATATCTTGGATTTATATTTTTTGAAAATAGTCACTGAATTCAAAGTGAACCATGATTCTTATGATATAATATACATGTCATTTTTTTTTTTTTTAATTTACTCTTATCAAAAATGCCCGCAATGGGACGCGAATCGTAAAATTTAACTAGTAGGGTGGACATGCACGAGGGTAAATAGAATGGTTGGTAAAACACCCTGTATATATTATTTTCCCCAGACGCCGTTACCGACAGTCGCTGAAAAAAAATGGAGAAATAGCTCACCGAGAAAAAGTTATTTGGTCGGAATGTCAACAAGCCTCCGACGCGCGAGCACGGTCAATTGAATTCTTTCGACGCTACATCCGGCGGTAGTCTTTGCCGAGCAACACACACACACACACACTTAGTAATATCATATACACAAAAATTATATGTGTGTATGTGTGTGTGTAAAAACGTTCTAAAAGAAATAACTTATTGCAACGACCACATACAAAATCCGTTGGTTATATAACTACAGCAGTCATGCCGCTGGTCTTGACTGTGTCTGCGAAATGCTAATATCTTGCTCTTTTATGGGTACGATATATCATCTGTCCACGCAGACATTTTGTTATTTGAAGCATATAATAATAGCAGCACAGCTCATATAAAAAAAAATCTAATTTTATTTATTCGATAAACAATATTGTGGAATAATATTAGGTAGAAACTTATATCAAATCAGCCCAACTTTCGAAAAATACATTTTTTCCAATATACGCATAATGCATAATGGTGAGACATTATTTTATGTATCAGATTAGCTCAAAAATGCTTATATAAGATATTTGTCTTATGGTATAATATAGTATCGTTTTGTAGCAGTGTGACATAAAATATTTACATATAATTATACATACATATATGTATAAATGTATAGGTAATGAATATATTATTTACGTAATGCTAGTATAATTAGTTAAAATTATATTTCCGAGCGATGGTCTCAAAAATAATAAATTGCCCTATTTATATAATATGTGTAAATGTCTGAATAAACAAAAATGATGATAACATAATACAACAACTAACTTGTAATGTAATACATCCATCTATACATTCATAGAACATAGGTATTGAAAAGTCTGTCAAAATGATTACAAATAACGATGATTAGTGTATACTGTATTATTATATTTGATCAACTGATAGACAATCAAAATACGTATTTTTACATTATAAAAAGAGCACAAAAATATTCAAAATTGTCTGTTATTATGTGTAATAAATTATAATAAGGATTTTATAGATATTTACATTTGTATTTCATTCACTTGCGTACTAATGAGTTATAGTTATTACTTATTTCTTTTGGTCCATTTTAATTTAATGCCGTGATAAATTTACAGTAGAGATGCGTTAAAGTATTAGAGTAATTCAAGTACATTAAAAATCAATATTTCTGCTATATACTTAACAATACCACTATAATATTTTTAAGAGTATTTGAAAACTAATTTAAAAATAATATTGTACAAGTATAGGTAATCGTTTACATTTTATTGGTATTTAGATTGTTATTATAAACTACTAAAAAAATGTTTGCATTAAATTAATAAAACATTTATGATAGCACATTATCGCTTGATAAATCTCATCAATGCATTTCATTTTTTTTATAAAATTAATTTATGGTTTTTAAATTTATTTTTATTTATCTACAGTTGACATATTATTCTGTTGATCGATTACAATATTTTAATGTCATAATAATCAGTGCTTGAAATAATTTAACTCTTGTAGGAATTAATACAACTAATTTAATTGTCTATAAGTTCAAATTAACAAATATCGATATTCTGTGCAAAATCATGTAAGATTGCATTTTCAAACAAATATTTCTCATCTGTTATATAATAATACGTATACACATTATAATCTATAGACAACTTTTAAATTTGCACAGCATTGATATAGTTCAAAAATAATAAGCAATACTCCATTAAGATAACACTCTAAAATATATTATTATCAATTGCGGTTGGCAAGAATAATAAATTGACTATAATATTTTGAGAGACATTTTCTCAAAGGATTCTACAAAAAAAAATTGAATACCTATGACGAAATAATTTTTGAAAATGGACTTTTTTTATTTAATCAATGTATTATTTTGATGTATTCATAATATATTTTCAATTTACATGATAAAGTTTGTTATTTGATATGATTATAGGTACAATTTGACACAAATTAAAATTGTTGTAAAATTGGACGCCAAGACATAATTATAAATGTTTTCCTAGTGCCGTCTATACTCTCTATCTAACGCACACCAATTTCACCTCACATCTTGGTCGTCGCGAAACGAGACAAACTTAAATTCTAATTATTCGAAAGCTATAGCTTATTCCTATAGCTTGTTTTTGTTGTCTCCCCTCAATGTTACAAAGATCATTGTACAACCTATATCTAAATATTATTTTTTTCTGTACAGCTGGCTAGCTATTTTCAACGACTTTCACATAATATCCATTGACTTATTTTAATATAATATTAAATAAATCAATTAACTATCTATAAATATATGATAGTAACACACATTAACTTATAACGTCCTCCATATACGACACGTGTTCGGTATTTTGGATAAAAGCGAATAATCTTCATAAAATGCACTTACTTAGTAAGTTGTCAATCTCAATGTAACTTGTAACGTATATAGCTGTTGGTATACACTATACATATATACTATATAGTTATATATATATATCAACAATTATATTAGTCACTTACTGTGTGTTACATGCACGGTATATCGTATTCGTATATATTATTTTGAGCCAAACCCCAGTAGTGGATCAGTCCACGGAACATAAATTGTCGTCGGCCAGAACGAAAATCCGATTAATTTGCATCCTAACTACCTACCCATTGGCGATGACACGACAATGCAGTCCTATACAATCGTAAATCGTTCATAATTTATTTGATGTGCAACAAATGTCATAACCGTGTACAATGAATATATACATATATTTAAGTAGGGCACCGCCAGCTGTATAGAAGTACATATTGGACATCCTTTATGAACTTTTAACACAAGGTGTAGATGTAGAATTCACACATGTATTATGTAAATATGATATACCTACATACGAGTATTTGTTTATTTACATAATTCATTTAGGTATTACAAATAATTTATGTTTTTCATACGAATCATGCAACGCCAATGTTTTAAATTACATAAAATATAAATATTTTATATTTATATTATATAAATATTAAATTTTAAAATCCTGTACTCTGAAGTAACACCTTTGAGTTATTACACTGTATAGAGTGTTAGCGATTGAAGTATGAGGTATAGTCCTTTAATTATGTATTTAACATGATGTTAATATACCTATATTATTTATATAGCGACAATAATATTATTATTAGAATGCTACCATCTTTCATACAAATATTGTCAGCTGAAATTTTCGTGTATGGTAAAATTTTATTTATATAATATCGTATTTTAATATCTTAGTTTGCAAAACGTTTTTTTAATATTAGAAAACATATTTACTTAAATACTGCAGACCGGACTAGCCTAAACATGTTGTCTAGGACTTGATCTATATTTTTACATTGATGTAAACTCTACATATTATTAATTAATAACGTATTATTAATTTATTATTATTGTAAATCCTTTTGGCTCCTTATGAATAGAAAGATAATTATTTTGTTCAAATAATTTATTATAAATACAACATCAAATCTATTCTTCTTCTTACACACACTTTACAATTGAAAACCATTTTAATTAAATTGTTATTTTTCATGATTCCTGAAGTAGGTACTTAACACATTTTAATTTTGTAATTTTTATGAAAAAGTTTTTTACAATAATATTAATTGTGGTCTAAATAATATAAATTTATTTTATATAAACAAAGTAGATCATTGGACATTATTAATTTATCTTTATTAAATAACTAAATATTAGAATAATGAGCCTTTTAAAATTCATATGAAATCATATCAAATACCTACATTGTTGTCGCATGAAATTATAGTAAAATATTAAGTAATTTTTTTAATATTTTAACAAAATCAAATTGGTGATACTTTATATTGATGTTTCTAATTTTATATTTATATTGAAATATATCACTAATTGCAAAACGAAGTTCCAAAATTAATTTCATAAAGTCTATGTAGCAAATTCAAAATGAGTTACTTAAAAAACAAATACGAACTAAAATAATTTTGTTCATATAATACTCAAGAGTTATAAATAAAATGTCGACGCAATATAATATTATAGTATAGGTATACATTATTTGATCTCATGCAGTTGAAGTATGGCAACTATACCTATATCGTTGGAACGTATCAACCACGGCAGTGCAGTTGAACAAGACGCGATCAATCGTACAGCTTACCACAATAGGATGATTTTTTTTCAGCATAATATAATAATATAACATGCATCCATAACAAACTCATTAAAATGACTATCGTTATAACGTCTTACATATTTATATATTGTATATAATTGAACGGTACGAAAATAAAATCACCGAGTATACCTACCTACATACGTACTATAATATAATATGTTATCATGTTTTAAATACCTACCTATAAATATTTACAATATAATATTATTATAGTGTAGTACGGATAGATAATATATTATTACGTGTCCATGTCCAAAAAAAAGGAAATGTCACTGTATATTTACTTAAATAAAAAAACCACTTGCAGTGTAGGTAGGTATATTATATGTTTTATATACGACACCAAGGCTGTCAACCTCATCTAGTTTGCATGCAAAACCGGCAGTTCCTACCACTGCAGCATTACTCCATAACGACAATGGGATTCCAGAATTATCTGCTAGGATCAAGGTTCAATTCCGCATCTCAACAATGGACCACCACTATATTTATGTACACGACAATACGACTTACACGGTTGCTTCGTCACAGCAGCGAAATAGCTGCTATGAAATAATACTGAGATCCAACTTGCCGACACTCCATCGCTGTCCGCACCAATACAACCGGGTTCAATAAAAACTTGTTCAATTATTATTATTATCATCATCATCATAATCATCATCGTTTGCGTGTTTTTATGCCAATAATATGCACATGCGTTCTAATATTATTATTATCAATCATAAATGAAACTTATTTTAAAATCCTTATGAAACGAAGAATGTATTATTAGTATTACAATGATATTTTGGTATTTGTGTCTTCAATTGATTATTTTTCGGACAAAAATATTGTGATCAAATTATATTTTTGACTTTTTACCATTTTTGAACAATAATGCATTAGGAAAAAAACGCTAGAAAATATGTTTGACTTTAATTTCTGTATTTTTAGGGCTCTTTGGTAGCTCATATATATATATATATATTGACTTTTAAACTAAAAATATTAACTTTGTTTATAATAATTTTTTTTAAATTATTAACCGAGATCTTATAATATATAATAGTATGCATATATGTAGTCAAAGTTAATTATAGTTATCAAGTAAATAATATTTCTGAAAGTCACATCCGTTTATCGTTCAAATTATATACCCAACGACACATACGACCTTAGATATTTGTTATATTCGTATTCAATACATTATATTGTACTTTCAGTATTTTAGTAATTTATAATATGTATAATGGTTGGATATCGTTCTACACATGATATGAATATAATGATTTTGTGTTCAGATATAATATCTTAATATGTAAATCATAATTTTTTTGTTCGAATACTTTTTAAAGTAGAAAAAGTGTACTCAGAGAGTGATTTCATGGCATACTTAGAAGCATAAATTGAAAATAATTGTTTTAAGCGTGTATTTAAAAACATTGTAATACTTATAATATAATAGGCATGTATAACTATATACCTAATATATCACAATTTAGAGCCTATACTTAGATTTCTAATGTTTATAAGATAGAATATGTAATTATACGTGTATTATATATTTATATATAATACCTAATATATTATCTAACAATATCTAATATTCAATGTTGTTATGTGATTAAAGTTTGAGTATATTTTGATAGATTATTACACTTAAGTCGTTCACTGGTTATTATTATTATTATTTTATTTCGAGGGGGAGCAAAGTAAAAAAAAAGAATCAATATTGGCGCATCAACTTCAAATATTTTTTAACTGTCGTAGAAATTGACATTTGAAATTCGATATAATACACAAGTCTTGACTGCCGAACTACGTTACTTTCTATTTATAATTTATATTATACGATATATGTATACAAATTGCTATAGGTACCTATATCCATATACGACGGCCAGTAAGCCACTCAATATACACTTAAATTCTATTAAGTTTCTATGCGTCAATCAGTTGTACGTATAGATTATAGGTACACAGGTTTTTATATATTATTATTAGGTTAATTCGTATGATGTTTAAGAATTCTAAAGGTATCTGAAAGAAAAATTCCACTCTTAAACATGGCATATAATACAAATTATACACGTAGGTGATATTTTGGGCAGGAGATATAAATTTTCTTTTAGTTATTGTCATTATACCTTCAATTTCAGCTGGTTATAGTTAATCAGGACTTATTTTATAGTAAAAATATTAATATGTACGAAATTAGAGTACCTACCCAGTACCTATATTACAAAGCCATTATTAAACATGCAATTATTAAATTTCGTTTTAGGTAGTGGATGAGATTGCTTGTTGTGCTATCCACAATATTATAACTTTCAAATATGAAATAACTATTTGTTATCATTATTATTATTATTATCACACCTTTAATTACACGTCTATACATTTGGCTGCTGTTTGTATGTATAAGAGTATACTACATAATATCATATATCATAAAAATATACCTTCTACCTATTGTGAAAATCAACACAACAATATTGTACTTTGAGTTATGCATTTTTGCTTCTGAAGTTTAATATATTATGGTATTATCCATTCTTTAATCTCTGAGTCAAAGCTTCATGTTATGCGTAAGCCATAATTATACAATATATTACAATAATATTATGATATTTAGGGAACCTATTATAGTTGAGCGGACCAAATCGAAATGCGATAGTAAGACGTGATGTCGTAGCCCTTAGGGATTTGTCGTCTCCATTTGATAAACGCATAAATTATTATACGATAATATATACAATATGTAATTAGGTACCTAGTACATACTATATTATATTAGAGTATGTTTTCGACCGGTCCGATGAACCAATTGGGTTACTTTTAATAATTTAATGAATTGGCATAAAAATATTGTAAAATTGTTATATGAAAACATTTTATAAAATAAATTATTTTAAAATGATTTTTGTTTATAAACCAAAATAATGTTAAAACATGGCTGATCATTAATACATTGCATTGTAGTAGGTTAAACTCATTACTCATACTTCATAATACATCTAAAAAACAAAGCTGTCGTTGTTAAATATTATAAGTTTTTTATTATTACAAAATCTTAGTCTATACATTTTTAACAGTATTTTTATTTTGAAATTTATATATATCTAAAAATGTCTTAAACATAATTGTACACAGATATTGAAAGAAAATTAGTGACTATACACTTATTATAATAACCAATTTGGTTTATGTTAGTTAAATAACAATACTTTATAATTATTTTTATAAGTAATTAAAATATTTAATATTACACTAGGTATATAAATACATTTCGAAAAATATTAGATTCAATTATAATATTACTATGGTATAAATTCAACAGATACCCATACTAAAAAAAAAAATCATTAATTTTAACCTGCTAAATATATAAAATATATATAACTCACTATCAAAAACAAAAACTTATAGTTTTACTTCACTTTTTTGGTTTTAAAATCAAATTTGTAAATCGCACATGTTGAAAATTTTTTCAAATTTTGGTTTAATCGACGATGTTGAGAGGTATTAGATAAACGTAGACTTTTGCAATTATTTCAGCAAACGTCTTTAATAAAATATTAATTGTGGTGGATATAAATATTCCAACAGTATTGGTGACATTTAATTTCTGACACGGGTGATAAAATTATTTTAATAGTTAATTGAAAGGTTATTACTTATATTATTAACTCAGAAGTATTTATCGTATTTTACTCATATTTTGTAGGATTAGCAACTACAGCATTGTTCAATAATACATATTCCTTTATTCTAGTGAGGAATAATAATAGTGGTACTATAACATATATACGTACTAGCCACAAGGTAAATATTTCGAGACAACCGGCGTCGCGAAAAGTGCTTTTTAGATTGACTTGTTTGATGTTGGCCGACTGTACAACAATGGTGTTTAAGAGACATAATTTAACATCGAACAAAAATATTGACAGTATAGCTGTGGACTTGCGCCAATGTATACAGCAATAATAATATAAATAATAATAATAATAATATACACACGAAATTATTCTGAAGAGTAATAATGATTGTAAAATTATTTCCGGCGCGTATTGATGTCTTCAAAAATATAACATTATTTTCGCATATATTTATGAATAGACAAATAGTAATGATAACGTTATTAGTTTTCTAAAACTTTGTGTATCATAATATCTGTTACAGCAGCTTTACTTTTATTAAGTAATAATATCAGACACATTAATTTATAATTATTTATTGATTGTAAATTATAAAAAAAAATACGTATAATTAAGAGAACTAAACCGTTTATAATTTTAAATGTAATAAGTAGAATTAAAGACTCGTTAAATTTGCATATTTTTATTTAATGGTCCAAAAAATGGTTAGGGAAAATAAAAACGTACTTTTTAATGAAAATAAATTAAAAATAGTTTATAAAAATTGTATAATAATTTGAATATTTAATATATAGGTAGGTATTATATTTTTTTGACAACTATAATTTGTCAAGTTTAACTTTTTTTGGTGTAGGTATATTTATTAAAAATATTTGTAGTCATTGAAATAAAAATAAGTAAAAGGACAATAAATTATATAGGCGTAAAAACGATTTTGTGTTTGACGCAGCTCACATTTTTAACCGTTCCGTGATGTAAATATGAAGTACTACTTTTTTATCATTCAATTAGACATTTGATAATAAAAAATAGAGTATATAACTTCGATTGATTATAACATATTATTAAAAATATGAGTTATGAGCATTCACTATTTCGGGTTGTATTGTCACCTGTAAATATAATAATACATATTATACTGCATACTACAATTTTGAGTCTCTGTGTCTATACAATTATGTATACCACATGATCGCGTGCGGATACGTTTGTTAATAGAAAACCCATATATGTTTGTGCTTTTTTCATTGATAAATATTTATATCTATTTTATTTGATTCATATTTTAATAGTATATTAAAATTTTAATTTTAAACATAATTAATATTAAGCAAACACTTTAAATAAATATTCACTATTCAATTAAATCGAAAATATTAAATTATTGGATGCTGGAAAAACAAAATTAGCGTGAACACGCATATGCAAAAAATATAAATAAAAACTGAAATCATAATTCTATATAAAAAAAAAATAAAGGTAGTAGCTTTTTTAGTAGCTCATTAAGAAAAACCTTTCTAAATATATTATAATAGATAGGTAATGTTTGTTTGAGTATATATTATATTGCCCAGATTTAAAAATCATGTAAAATAATATACTTCTTCGAAAACCGACCAATTACATGTATATAGCAGACACAAAATATGCTATGGATTCGATGATACTATAAATATATTCTAGTCTCTGACCTCTTCAGATGATAGGAGTATTATAGGTATAACGGGATAATTAAATAATAATTCTTGGAGATCGACGTAAAACAAGTATCGGTGCACCAATAAGCTCCTCGAGTATAATGAAAAATAAAAACGACCGAAACGAAGCCTCAGCTGTTTGCTCGTGTTATAGTGCTTATGATACTATGATAATATGTTATAGGTGTATTATTTGTATTGTGTGATAGCGATATATTTTATAATACCATCCGAGCAGCATTTAGTGTTTACATTATGTATATGTGTGTGGAGGATAGTCAGATAGTGTACCATTAGAAAATATCAAGCCCCGGCTTTATATATTTCCATTTTATTTGAGAGTGTGACTTTGCATAATATTTTTGTACATATTATAATATGTTATGCATGCGTCCATAGTGTTGGCTATTCTAAAATATATTTTATACGCGAATCATCCGTCTGCACAAGTGTGTGCGTGTTTAATGCTTATGTAAGAAAGTAATGACCCTCGGGGGAATTCATGATGGTCAGTGTCGACTGTCGATCCGTCATGTTTGTCATCATTATATACTGTTATACATAAACAATAAACATAATATTACTTAACAATTACCTAGTAAATTTCCTAAGCTAATAACTTGTAATAATAGATATGCTACTGCGTTGAACTTTAATGTTGATAATTGTTGCTATTTGCACGGTATAGGTTAGATAATGTTAACATCCTTTTATATAATTGTCAATGTTATCATTTTTTTTATTAATTATCAGTTAAAGGAGGCTATCGAATATTGCGTTAAAAATTTACCTATTTCAAGTAATTTTTGAGTGTTTCGACTATAACGTTTGATTATATCTACACACCTACACATAATGTTCATTTATAATATAATATAAAATAAATTATTTACTGGTACAATAATGTAATTATACACAATATATCTATTATATTTCATTAATATAATATATTGTTTTATTAGTTTGTATTTTTTTTTTATTTTTTTTAAATTGTATACTAAATCTCAGCCAAAGTTATTTATATAAACACTCTAATAATGGGTTGTTTATTTGACTCGATGTATGAAATCAAATAACTACAGTTTAACTATTAAAGAACATATTAATAAATAATAAAATATTTTCAAAATCTACCCATATAAATATATGACGTATGGATAAGCAAAATTATTAAATTATTATAATTATCGATAATATTTTTATTTACTACCGTGTATAAACAGCGTATGAAATCAATGATAAATTATATTATTAGTTTCACGTGAAGCTGATTTATAGTTTAAACTTTGTATATTTTTATATATTTATTTGTAGGTTCTAACTTATTATAGCATTATTTACTTTTGGTGCAATTGAGAACGAATGAATAACATTTAAATGTGGATTGCACACGGTTAGAGATTTCTAAATACTTTTGGTCTAAGAGCATAGTATAATATGGTGATAAAGATCGGTGATGAGAATAATATTATTTCACATTTGATAAGTATTATTTTATTTTATTATTTTTAATTATTCTTGAAAGATTTATTATGATTTTTAAATTTGTATTTTATTTTATTCTATTTTTGGCACGATCAATCTCAATCAGGAAAAGTATATATTTAAGGTATTTGATGTATCAATATAATGTGTGATTATTTATAATATTATTTTGGTTTATTCAACTACAATAGGTAATATTTATGATAAATATAATAAACATTTAAAACATTGATAGTAGTGGGGAGGTCATTTGGATTTTTTATCTACTCAAACAATTTAAGCTTTGTTTCTTTGCTAAAAAAAAAAAAATCGTCGAAATATCCACGTATTGTCTATGTAGTAATATAGATTATTGAAATCAGTATTTTATATATATTTTTTTTCCATCGATATCGTCGCTTATGTTTGTATGCGACATAAACATACAAATTATCCGATTTGAGTTTTATTATTTTAATCAAGTTCCTACAGTCTACTCTGTTTTATAAATTAATTGGGATAAATATGACATACAGTTGCAGGTATAGCATTTAAGTAGAACGATCGAACTAATATAACACTATTAATTATTACATTATACCACTGTAACAGATGTTTTGGGCTGGTTTTTCACTGCAGAATAATGTAAACTAAAGCTATTCCGTGGGTTAAAATATTATATATATATATATATATATATATATATATTGTATATAGTATTAAAAGGTTCTAAAATGTAATTTTATAAATTGTTCTGAATACAGTATTATTACACATTATATATTAAAATATAATTAAGTGCCTAGAACCTTTTTATACCATATACATAACAATTTTAATTGTATTTATTACCTTCATTATATTCTAGTTAAATTTATTATTAAAATTTACTTTTGTATAAATTTGTAATATTAATAAACAATTAATTATAAATCAGATAAAAAAAGGTTTTTAAATTATGATATTTATTTTAATTAAAAATTAAAATATTTAATTTAATAACTATTAACTATATATTATTTATTTAAACTCGTATGATTTATAAACTAATAGTGGGAATAATGATTTTTAAAAGATTTTTTTTTAATGCAAAAATAAAAAAATAAAAAAAAATACATGTCATGAAACCTTTTAAGAGACATATTTAATAAAATGATTTTTTTTTATTTTTCAGGTAATGCAATACTTTATTATTATTGGAAATTTTTACTCTTGAGTAAAAGTTTATTGGGACACGCTGCTATACGAGATTTTCACGTAAAAATAATGTCACCGATTAACTATGACTGAGTGTACATTATAATAAGCCACTACAATCGCCAAACATTAAACATTTGTGTATGTAAGTATTTTACTCAGTTTCGAGACATAGGTATATTGTCTACCATTATATAATAATTGATATAGACATAATATAGTATAGTATTATTATTATTCATAAAAGAACATATTTACTTAGTACGTATTTTATTAGTAAGTATTAAAAATAGTCGATGCCGTTCTTAACACATAGAAATTATGACGCCGGAGGCAGTCCCCCCCCCCCGTTAGACCGGCTTTGGACACAGGACTAAACTATATTAGATAATATATATCTTAGTCCGTGGTTCTATCTATTGCAGTGTTAATACTATCAAAGACTTACCATTATGATAATATTATAACAATATTTTTCATCGTATGTGGAAACGACGGTCGTTATAACCGCACATTTTACATCGTTCAATACCGCACACATTTATTCTATTGTTAAAAAAGGAAATTCGAAAGGCTGATAGTTCAAAAAATCAAAACCACACACATTTGATTGACAGTTAAAAATTAAATAGTTAAATCACAAAACTTATTTTTCATCTGGACAAGTAGCCATAATCTCAACAAATGCCCTAGGAATCAAATGTGATGGTAAATAAGACAAATCAAAAAAAAAAAGTTTTAACCATAATCAAGACTGTGAATTTGTAACATTGTAATTTTTTTTTAATATTGGAATAGAACTGATTTTTCAGTGTAATACCGAAAGTTTTATTTTTATGATTTTGTAATCTTGACTAAAATGTATGATTTACTTGTGTGCGGTACTAAACGATAATGTATATATTATACACCGATGTGTGTGGTATTGAACGGTTTGATTTTGAGGAAAATATGAAGGATTAAGGTATACGAGTACAAGTGTGCGGTTTTGAACAACCTCCTGTAGAAATTATTGATAATCAAATTCAAAAAACAATTAGCAATGATAATATTACTAGTTTGAAGTAAATATTGCTATTTACTAGAAAATAACGTTATTTTGATGTGTTAACATCATTTAACCATATACACCAAAATAAGTTGTATTTTGAATTACATAATATTATATTTCTTATAACACTTAAAGGGATTGGAAGCGGTGATTTTCTGTCTTTGTCTTACATACGTGGAATATAGCTATACGCCTGACAAAAATTAAGGTATATCTAGTTGTTCGATTTAAGATATGTAAAGATGTTTTAATTGGTAAACAAGTTTACTTTACATCGGTCGGAGCACTTTTTCGATTTTTTTATTGTTTAAAATAAATATTTTGATGAGAATAAACATTTTAAATTTAATAAATTTGTCAATTTTTATTATTAAATATATATTGAAAATATTAAAAATATACTTCGACTGATGCAGAGTAAACTTGTATACCAATTCAATCATCTTTACATGTTTTAAATCGAACAACTTGAAGTACCTTAATTTTTGTCAGGCGCGTATAGCTATTTTTCCTTTATTCCACGTGTAAGACAAAGACAGAAAATCAACGCTTCCAATCCCCTTAATATAAGATATATGTGTAGGTAAGTCTATTTAATACATCGGAGTCGTAAATGGAAAATAAAAACAAAACAATAAACAACCTGAGACCCAGACTTGGCGCTCATGTATTATTATTTAGTATGTATATTATATTGTACACGGAAACGGGTTGCAGCAGGGAGGTTTACAATCTTGTACCTTGGTGGTGGTTGGGCAGTGGTGTTAGTGGTAAATATATAAATTCGATAAGAACCAGAACCCGTGTACAAATACGTCTCGCAATCACTTGGCCATTTGTTCCGCGTTCGTATAAATTCTTAGCGTACAGTCGTCGTTATTACACAGTAGCCGTAATAATATTTAATATTTATATTGCACGTATATTAGTATATATTACACACCGTGTAATGTAGCGCAGCACATAATACATTAAGGCTAAAACACTATATTCACTTGCTATACATATATTACAATTATACGGAAGTCTTTGTCGGATGACTGTATTTGTATACATATATATGTATAATAGTATAAATAGTACAATACTAGCAGAAAACGATGATTTTCTATTCAAATGATTCAAAAATACAAACTCAGTGGGACCACGTCGTTTTTCACGCAAACACTGTCGTTGTAGTTGAGTCCTTGACATTTGCCGGTGTTCGATATAATTTTGTGACACATTTAATGAAATATACAATTGACAGAAGTCTGTAACTTCAAGTCAAAGAGAATTTAATATCATAATTTATATTGAACAACATTTTGATCCTATATATTAAGTTAAAAAACTCGTAAAATTTATATGAGTTATGACATACTTGGTAAAATGTATTTTTTTTTTTTTTTTGATGGGATTTCAATAATTTTGAGTTGTCAATATTTTACAGACTCAAGATAGGCACTGAATTAAATTATACTGTATATAATATATTTTTTTGTGACAATTCGATTATTTGGCGAACCAGAGCTTTTTTCACGACTTTTTTTTATAATTTGAAGATACTGGTAATAATTTATTTCAGTCAATATAGCAAACATATAATATATTATTGAAACTGTATTTAACATTTTTAACTAAATTTTGGAAAAAAAAATAAAAATTTTACAAATATTATTTGATATTCACCCGTGTTTTCTAAGATTAAAAACAAATATTGATCGTATCCGCGCATTATATTAAATAAAAATAAATTATTTGTATTTTGTTTGTATCGAAATCATAATACAATCGATTCACTATAACTCAAATTTTTTTGTCGTCCCTTGAAATATTTGAAAGGTATATAACTGGAAACATTTTTAAGTTGAATCTATCTTTATTTCATTTGAGATTCGAGTTATGGAGACTGTATAGGTACATTACATTTTATATATCCGTATATTATTTTGATATAGTGTCACCAAATCAAATTACACAATCCTTTACTAGAGCGACGACCCCTTCTAGATCCAATACGTAATATCACTAGTATATTATATATATATAGCCACGAACAGTTTTAGACTCTGAGTATATAGTACGGTTTATAGGCCTTTTATGTTTATTCCAGACACACACATTTTGTCATAACCGAATCCGTGTGGATATTTAAACTTGGTAGTAAATATACTGCAGATATGGGTGCAAGTATGACGAATGTCGTTGCGGTTTCAATGTGGAATAATACATTATTGTATGAATTGAACACATTTTTTAAACTTTTAACTCTTAAAACTTTATGTAACCACTTTTAAAATAAATCATAACTGATTTTGATTTATAAAATATATTATTCATTTTTGGCTGCTGTCACTATGCTCTTACTATGCTCAGTTACCAACAAATATTATTTAACCACAAATCCTACCAACATTGTTTCATAGTTAATTATTACAATGACTACTATCACATATTTTGACAATGTTGTAACTGAATAGATCATTTCAATTGTTTTAATTTAGCATTCATTACGCACAATATTTGAAGAACACCGTGTAATAAATTATTATATATTATCTACAGTAAAACTTCCGTTAACGGTCACCTCTGTAGGACGGTCACCTCTATCTAACGGTTAGGTTTTTTGGACCCATCAAAGTGTTATGTCATGTATTGTCACCTCTATAGAACGGCTACCTCTAAATAGCGGTCATTATTTATGGTCCCTTTGGTGACCGTTAATTGGAAGTTTCACATCTACAAATTAAATAATATAATTTACGTTTGTTTCTTGAGATTTTCAAAAGTATGTTTATTGTTTCTTTATATGAAATACGTATGTGGTGTATTGTTTAAGCGCACCCAGTCGACTAGTGGAAGACATATTTATAATTAAATGTCTATTAATCAAAACTTATTTTACGTTGTACCATTGAGTATATATAGTACTATATAGTATATATACTCAATGGTTGTACACGTGTGACTTATAAATGAAACTTAAAACCACCTTGAAACTTTCCAGTGGTTTTCGGTTTTAGTTTTTGGACGAGTTTAAAACCGTTAACACATGGATGCACTTTATCGGTTTTTATTATATACTTTTTCGATATCATTATCTGTAATGAAACAATTAATTTCTATAGTTTTAAGTTTGCATGGAAATCGTATGCTTGTACGACTTTATTATTATGTTATAATTATATAAATATATTTTGATGCTGAAAGAACTATCCGTATTCTCGAGCCGTGGTAATATATAATTCAAAATGCTTGCGTGTTTTTATTATTAAGTTCAAACATATAGTACCGAAACGTTGACACAGCTTAAAAAGTAACAAAATTGGCTTACATAAATTGTTTTATACATTTTCAAATAAATTTAAATTCAAATTTACTATTTAATGTTGAATTTAACAATGGTTTCTCTGAAATTTCTTAAGCAATTTCTTACAATTTCTTAAATAAGCATTTCAGCGTTAAAATATACCTATTTATATCCTCTTCTTCTAAAATCAAAATTAGTATTAAATAGTACCGTGTTTTCTTTTTTCAACAATTTATTAATAATTAGGCTTTGACTTTTTGACACCTCTATTTGCGTCGGGATCCTCTCCTATAGTCATAAAACTGATTATTATACACGTGATTATTTGGTGGTCATAATATGGTTGGTAGGTAGTAGACTCAAAAGTCGTATGATATACACAAGTAGTGATTATATTATTCATGTATAATATAATAATAACGTCGGGTTATGATAAATTATACACATCGTATGTACAATGTACATATTATTTAAAGACCCGGCAGGTAACTAATATTACTAAGGAAAATTGAGCAAACGGATAGGTTCTTATTATTGGATAATGAAATATTTCCTAAACCTAGAGAATGATTTTAGAAACTGATTTTATGTTATTGTAGACATTTTCAAAAACAAAATATTAAGTGTTAAGTATCTATTGAAACCTATAAAATTATTTTATTAATGTATTTATTATAATATTATTGTTATCACTCAATTTGAGTTTTTTCAACTAAGTTTTAAAATTCATTTTTATAAATGTTTAATAGATGAATTATTTGTTTTTATTTTATTTTAATAATGCATTATGATATATCCATAATATTTAATACTAAAGTTGATTACTATCCCAAATTAGAAACTTTTTGCAAAAAGTATGTTCATCATGTTTGACATGATTATTGAAATAGTAAGTTAAAGTTATGTATATTGAAATATACTATGCCTATATACTATACATTTGTAAAATGTTTGTACTTTGGTATTGTTTTGAATATAACTTTGTCAATAAAAATTAATCATTTTAGACATTTTAATATGTTTTTTGATATTCAGATGCTCAATACGTATTCATAAATCTAAAATATTGTTTTTTTTTTTAATTTTTTCTACAATTTTTATATTAAAACAATCAAAATTCCCTAAATAAAGAGTTAATTCACCTTAATACATGTTTTTGTTTTTATCTACATATTTCGTGTAACTTAACTTTTAAAAGTAATTTAATTAATTAATATAATTAGTCCTGAATTTTTTAATGCATTAAAAGATTTATTTCCAAATACTTTGTATGCCACAAAGAAACCGTGTCGATATAAACGTTTTTCTTTTTTTTTTTAAAATTAGAAAAAAACTATAAACATGATACAGATTATTTTTTTATTTTAATTATTGATGTTAGTACTAAGTTTGTATTTATATGAATTATATATATTTTAAATTTTTAAAATATCTATGGATACAAATATATCTGAAGATTCATTATAGTACATGTCGCTGATATTTCAATGGAAATCTTCACAACTATAAGTAGTTGTTGTTATTTAACAGGCAACAATAATATTATATCTATATAGTAGAGGTATCTTAAAATAATAAATATTAATTAGGCTACGAGTTGGGTATAAAATAATACGTCATGACTGGACCGCAATTATTTTTTCTTAGTTATCTTTGGGTCACAATTATTGTGCGTAGCCAAATCGTCATTCCTAAGAAAGTTATATTTAGTACATACAATCATTAATAATATTATACATATAAATACGATTGTGGCTATGTGGTTTCTATTTAAGTATTTTAAAAAACAAACTAATAATTTATTGTTTTACACTGTTTGCATTTACACACGTATATTATATCGTCGCTCAGTAGAACAATGACGTAACTGCAATAATTGCAATTTTACAGGGAATTAAGAAACCCAAATTAATTTCACTAAAACTTTAAATTATATGAATATGTAATTACTTATAAAATTAGGTCGTGAAAAGTTGTTAGAAAGTTAAAGTACAATACAATAAAATTAATATAATATTGAAATACAACAAAATTTAAACGACGATAATTGACGAGGTAATATTGAGAGTTTTGTATATTATTGGTACCTGGTGGCTCATACTAGTATTTAAAGTCTGTTAGTAACAAATAATTGTTTCATAGTGTTATACTATTAGTTATATACTCTCATACCTATTAGTATACCTTACCTCATACCTGTCCTCTCTATACCTACTGCTTAATACATTTAAACGAAATTCCCTCAAATAGTAAATTAATAGCTCAAGTTACAATGTCCAATTTATTATGGGCAAATTGTACTTGGACCAGTCAAAGTATAACCTTGCCCGGTTAAAATAGTATTTTAATGTATTTCCCAAAAACACCGAGAAAAGTATACATAACCAGGCAATGTAAACAATGCCTGAAAGCTTACTTTGCCCGTAATATACATATTTAACAATGTATTAATTGTCACATTCACGATATTTATTATCTCAAGTATAGGTTTATTTAAGTACTTTTTAAATGTTATATATCTGTTAAAAAAAAATTACAAACGGTATTTATGTTTTACTTAAGGATAACTTCTATTGTTAGTAACCGTGAATAATTAAATGTTCACATGCTTATAATTAATAATGTTTTATCTAATACACCTACTACATATTAACTGGCCAGTATTCGATTTATTTATATTAATATATAGCAAGAAAATAATATGAAGTTATACAAATAATTATTATTTTGAATGTTATCCCGATCTTGACTTGGGTACTTATAAGTTTTTAGCAGTATTAACGAATGAGCAAGCAACAGGTGGGCAGTTCAATTAAAAATTCAAAACCAAGCGTTATAAAAATAAACCATAAATAAAATGGTGTGGCAAGTACTGAGAAATGATAAACTTTAAAAACAAAAAAAAATATATTTTAATAGGTTTTTGTTATAAGAAATATACATTTTTCAAATAGATTCAAGTCGGTTGCAAAGTTTTTGCATTCTAGGTACTTACCTATAATATATACTTTGTTTAACTGCCTTTCAAGATGAGCGTATTAATAAATTGTTTTGCAGAAAATTAATTCCTAGAAAATAAAATACATTTAAAACCAGAACGTTTCATAAAATGAACGAATGATAACAAATGAAAAACATATTATAATCTGACTATTGATTGTACATTATGAATTATAAATACAAGTTTATTATAAATGTTTTTGGATTAAACAATGAAACAAAAAGCTTGATAAACCCTTAACTTAAAAAAAAAAGCTTATAACTAAAATTAATCATTTAGAGCTTTATATGTATTTATTTATTTTGCATTTATCTAATCATTTAAATTTTTTTTTTTTTTTTTGTTCTTTCAAAGAACGTCGTTTCTTTCTTACATTATAGATTTTAAATTTGCGTGTATAATTTTATTTCGGTACCTATGTATAAACTATGCCATAATGTGTTCTATTATACAAAATATGATATTTTTTTGCAAATTTGCGAAGTAGAAATATCATATTATATTAAACCAATTTCAGCATTTCCATTAATTTGTTTGAATTGACTTTTGACTAAAAAATGTTAATATTTTGACTAAAATTATAAACCCATTTTTAAATGATATCCGCATGATATATCGTACATTATATACGTTACAGCTTTCATCAATTTAATTTTAGAAAAACTATGTTAGACGATGAGTATGTCACATCATAAATTTGGATAGAATATAATAATATTACCAACTATTGACGATGGCGCTTTTTCATAGTGGTGAATGGTGAGCTGATTATAAATTGGGTACAACTTAAAGAGAATGGGTGTCCAACTCGGATGGCTATATTATATTAGGTGATTCATTCAATTGTCTTCAAGCGTTACTTGTTATTTCACTAGTGTCTGTTTATGATAGGATAATTTTCCTATTAATTGTAATTATTTATATTATAAGTTATAATATGTTATATACATACAATGCCAATATCGCCGCTGGTATAAAATTATTGAAATACAAGTTTGAAAAACAGTTTACCTGTCTATATTATAAATAAACATTCATACAAAAAACTGAAAATATAGCATTATATGAATCTGTATGTATGATGTAATTGATCGTGATTATCCCATTGTATAGACAACAATGAAAGAAAAAATGAATTTTAAATAAAATAATCACAAATATTTGATTATTTTATCATAACTATGTAATTAATTTAATTATTGTTCTTATAAGATATATTAGATATTATTATATATTATTTATGATTTTATTCATAAATTAATTTCTAAAATATTTGAAAATTTATAAAACTTTTATATTTATTATAAAATATAATGTTAAATACCTAATGAAATTTTGATTTGATATTTATTTCAAAATTACGTAATAACTTTAATTATTTTTTACAAACATTTATATACATATAGATTCGGAGAAAAAATTTGCCCAGTTCAATCATGTCTCTTTGAGGTTTAATAAATAGAGAAATATTTAATTAAATACAACTCTTCAAAATTAATTTTAAAAATATTTTTAATGAGTTATATTATGATTACGGCCATACCGAGTATATATAAAAAAAAATTGACACTCATTTTTCCATAGTTGTGCATTACAGTCCCGTTGTGTTTAAATTATTATTGTGTTGGCTTTTTTTTTTTATTGTTTTTACTGTTTAGCTAGGTATAACCCCATGAGAATGTTGTGATAATCTCGTTTCATCCGGTGTGCTTTTTAATCTAATTTCAGTTATAAATAGCATACGAATGAAATTAATAGGGTGGACATCAGATTTTAACTATCATCACGATGTCATTATTATGGTGTAGCGGGCAATTTAGTAGCGTATTTAGTATTAAACTATTTCATAGAAAATTTGGGAAATTTTTTTTCGCTTTTCACCGTGTATTTGTTGTTTTGCCGGCCGCTGCTAATTTCAGTATCTAGGTAGTTATAAACTTAGTATCGTCGTAACTACTGATCGAAAGGTCTTGAAAGTATATTTTCTAATCCATTTCCAATGTTTTTTCCATTCTTTCGTCAACCGGCGTCTTGCCACGCTAGAGCTGTCATCGTTATTCGGATACGAAAATAATGTTATATGGACATATTTTCGATATGATATTTCGGTATACGCCGTTGATATGTGTAAATGCAAGACACGCACATCGAATGTACAATACACATATGAATATCTCTTCGTGGTGCATGGGCAACCCTAAACATGACGTTTTCAAATATTTGATTTAAACAGAATGTTATAATATTATGATGTATTGTTATGCACGTCGTCGGGTGTTTATATTTTGTTTATTTCAATATCGTTATTCACGACCCGTATAAAACTATCAAAACTTGACGGTTAAAATATTTTCTGATTCTGGAAAGACTTATTGTATAAACCACGCAGGAAACGATAATATTATATTATTTTTATTGTCGTTACTTGTCCCTATAGCCATCATCATCTAAATGACAAAAACGATAATAGAAATGATAAACAAAACTGGGTCTTTAAGAATAAGTACGCGAGTATATTGTATACAATCACATAATATTTACGAGGTGAATGATGATGTATCCAGTATCCACTGTCCATTCCCGTTTTAAGAGATTGTGCATTTGTTTTATATAACATTTTCAAAATATAACTTCAATATTAGGACTAATGAGACTTATTTGTATAGTCAGAAAATAAGTATATAGTTACTAATTACAATTACAATTATTTCTCCTTTTGGCATCTCAATATCGAAAATATTCTTAAATATTATTATAGTGTCAGTTATGTTAAAATAATCAAAATAATATCATACTATAATATGTTGTAGGTAATAATATATTCTAGTGAATAAATCTGAGATTTAAAAATGTACAAGTTGCAGGTGATGGCTACATAGTTTTTATTACACCTTATAACGACGCATTAACATTTAAAACTATAATATACATACAGTATATTACATGCATGTTTATTTATTATTGTTATTATTATTTAAAGCAGTTTTACTGTTTTTGTATGTAATTGAACAGCAGAGGATGGATGATTCTGTTTTATACAATTTAAATAAAAATCTGTGAATTTTCCATGACGTACATGAATTGAACAAAAAATAAATAAATTATGAGCATTTAAAACGCTAATGACATTAGTATGTACACGCATCATTTAAAAACATTATTACACACGTAGTAATTTTACACTTGATTTCACAATTACCTAACGAATCGTTCTGAATAATTAAAATTTAATAAACTTAATATATCAAGCATATGGTTATTTTAATTGTCTGCTTAATTCACCCTTTCGCTCTATTTTACATTCAAATTAATATTTGTAAATAACAATAAACCTATCCATGTACATATTTACTCCTTTCAGGTAAGCATGGAGTTTTTATTGTTGAATTTTAATATTTCTCTTTATGCCTGGGGTCCTTGGTGAAAACATTTTTTTTTTTAAATCAAATATCACCAAACGATTTAAACATTTTAAACTGCTTTTTAATTTGGAAATAAATTTCTATATTGCTCTATACTGATAAGTTATAAGTATATAATACAATAGGCTTTTGTTCTCGTCAATATATTTTTACTTATTATTAATATTTTCAATAAAATATTAAAATGTTTACTGTATTATTATAGTGAATAGCAATTGTTGTTATTATTAAAAGTATATTTTTGTTTGCCTTAACTCAAAATAAAAATAATACAATTTTTCCATCGTGTTTTTAACATTAAAATTTCCAATTTATTAATAAAAGAAATGTATTTTTAGAAATTTGGTAACTTGTATCCTTCTATTCAATATTAAAATAATTACATTAAGAACACAGACATACGAAATAATATACATAAATATTTTTGTTGTTTTATATAATAATACCTAATTCTTATAGATATTGACATGCTGACTTCAAATCTATATTCAGTTTGTTTCTATCGCGTCTAGTTTTGATACAATTTATATTTACATGGAATAAGAATATTTAGATTGGAATAATGAATATTATTTTTTATATTTGAAATATTTTTAACTGCCTCTAGAAATAGTCAATATGTGAGTATTAAAAGTGTAACTTTATGCTCATATTACAACCCAGTAGTCGTAGATTTTCCATTAAATCAGCTATACAATTGATTCATAATTTGGATCTTTTGTATTACCTAAAAACTTTGATGTTACACATTTAAAACTAGTCTATGCATTTTTTTATACATTGCCCATACTATCATGAAATTTACTATTTTTTATTAGTTCTGATTTGTGGACTATAAAATATGCCTTTTTTAAGCTTTGCTTCTAATAAAATTGGAAAATGATTGCAGAGATATTAAAAACAATGTACATTTTTATCAAAGGCTTTTACAAGCTACTTCATTATACCATACTTTATCTGTAAAGGAGGTATTACGATTTTTTTTGCTCAACTAAATTAAAATGTACTATATCAAAATTCGGTCTTTTTGGCCAATGCTTCACGGTCCAATGCGATTTCTGCTGTTCTATTCACATAAAAAAAACAAGGAAACTTAGTAAAATCACTTTTTTGACCTTATATAACATTCCTAAAACTTTTAATTTACCATAAACGATCCATTTATGTAATGAATATTGATCTCTTTCTAGCAGTAAATGTAAGTTTTCATATGTTTCTTTTAAATGGACCAAATGTGCAATGGGAATAGACGCTAACTGGTTCCCGTTATGAAGTAAAAAACCAATACGACTTATTTTTTGATGAATACATATATTATTGTATATTTTGGCAGAAAACATCATTTTTGTTATCTAAGTTAGAATAAAATTAGACATGTTAGAGATAAACTAATTACAGATTTGAATTTAACACCTCAAAATCTATTAATATTAAAACGTAAAGTAAAAACAACAAAATAGTTGCAAGACTGAGGAATATATTAAACAGGAGGTGGTATTAATATTTTATATTATTTAAAATGTTCTGTGTTTATTTTAATTGGCTGAAGTTCTGCGATCCAAAAATTTTCATAGTCTTTTTGAAATATATAAAAAATGTTTAATTTGTTTAATTTTATGGTACAATTGCAGTTTAGTTACGACGCGATTTTTTCATTTTTTTTTTTTTCGAAACATATATGACGTATTTCAACGAGTTAAGAACAATGATGCAAAAATAAATTTCCACAAACCGCTATTTTGGAAGTTACAGCCTTCCAAAGTTTTCGTTTTTAGTTTTAAACACATGCGCGCAACGCTGTACCTACTGCATATGCGAATTTTTTCAAATTTTTCTTTCGAAACCTAGGTAAATCGACGTTTTAAAAATTATGGTGCCAAGAAAATTTGCGCAAACACTAAGTTTTTGAGTTATAACGATTTGAAATTCAAATATTCTTAAATTTGTATTTTTGACTTATTTTTTTGGGGGGTCTTATGTATATTGATTATTTAAAAACGATAGTGTAATTAGTATTTGTTGATCGAACATAGTTTATGCATAATGTTAAAAATTAGTTTTGAAATTACGAAACTTTTAAAATGCATATAATTAAACTGTTTTTATTTTTTTTTCCGCCTAGTTATCACGTAACTGTGAATATCTGTTACACAAATATATTTCTATACATTTTTGGCACCATCATTTTTAAAACGTCGATTTACCTAGTTATAGCTAATCAAAGTTATGCCGTAGTACAGCGCTTCTCAACCTATGGTACGCGTACCACTAGTGGTACGCGGAAAGCTCATAGGTGGTACGCGAAGAAAATCTCCCTTTATAAAAAAAATTGGAATGAATCATTATTAACATTAAATATTATTTGGTGTATTTGGTGGTGTGGAGGTCGTTATTTGTAATCGTAATAATAATTGTACATATTTAATTTAATTTTTTTTTTGTACATTAAATACTTAATTCCCATTGTTTTGTAATTCCTTATAAAATAAAATTCTATACATATAACATAAACGTATATATTATTAATAAGTAAAAAAAAGCGGGTAAGTAGGTATCGCTCTGCTGTATATTAGGGGGTGGGGTGGACCTCGGACTAGGGTAGGTTAAATTTGAATGCAATGATAGGTATCATTGTATACGAAAAACGATTCTGAACGAAGATGATTTGTTAGTTTAGGATATGTTATATTTAAATATTGTCAAATATTCTATTTTGAAACAAATAGTATAGTTTTTATATGTTACTATGGTTACTATGGCCAACATTCGCATTATGAGCGTATGAAATTTAATTTAAATTTTGACATATTTCGTATAAATTCGAACTTTAAACACTTATAAAAAAAAATTGTGACTAACGATTTTGGATTTTTTTTTATCACTTTAAGAACAACTTATAAGAAACCTTGTATTAAATTTTCAAGATTTTCTGGCTGGCCAAAAAATTTTTATCGTTATTTAAAAAAAAATACTAAAAAAAATTTAAAATTTCAATTGTCTATAAATAGCTCAAAAAAAGTCAAAATTCTTTGAAAATTTAACTGTAAAGAGATAACCATAATATAAACATTTGGTGAAAATTTCAAGTATTTACAATAATTCGTTTTTGAGTTACAGCAAAATCAAAAAATCGATTTTGTCGAAAAGTGGTTTTTCCGTAAAATTTCCATTTTTCTGTCATTTTTTTTTTGTTTTTCTCGATTTTTTTGAAAACTATTAGAAAATTTTAATTTTTAATTCAATTCCCTATTCAAAGAGGGGCTGAAGTCAATAATCGGAGCATTATTACTGCTCCAAATGTTGGAGTCAGACACAAAAAAAAAAAAAAAAAACACACATCATAGTAAATGCAATACATTCATTACTTCGTTCAGAATCTAAAATGGTTAGGTGTTACGTAAAAATTTTCAAACTGTGTAGGTGGTACGCGAATATAAAAAGGTTGAGAACCGCTGCCGTAGTATAAACAGTGATCACACGTTTCGCGGCACTCCCCTCCTCAAATCGAAAATATCCCTCGACTTGCTATGCAACACCACCTCAAGTAGGTGACAGGGTAATTACCAATTAGTTATTACAGACTCGATGACGAGTTAAAGTAACATAAGTATTTATATTAATATAGTATAAATTTGAAAAAATTCACGTGGCAATGCAGTAGGTACAGCGTTGCACAAATGCGTTTAAAACTAAAAACGCAAACTTTGAAAGGCTGTAATTTCCAAAATAACGGTTTGCGGAAATTTATTTTTGTATCATTGTTCTTAAATCTTTAAAATACATATGTTTCGAAAAAAAATTGAAAGAATCGCGTGGTAGCTAAACTGTAATTATACCAATTTTATCATACATTTCAACGAACTAAAGGTAAAATATATCATGTCCATTTTATTCAAAAATTGGTTTTGCACATCCAATCACAAAAACTAAATGATCTTTATGGTTCTGCCTAGTATCAAGTGTCCATGATTACTAGAAGTGCGTTATTTTTACATAATTATATTTGGTATTTTACGAAGCAAGATATAATAACATTTGCCATTTGTAATAGGTCCATTCTAGTTCCACTCAAAAATACCCATAAGTTAAAACATACATTCAAAAAAACTTTAGGTATTTGAAAAATAATAAAACTTTAAACAGCTCTTCTGAAAATTTTAGTATTTATGACAAATATTATCTATTTGGCCTTTAAGCTATCAAATTTTATTCTATAGTACACTGTATACTAGAATTAATCTGTTAACTGATAAAGTAGAAGTATCAAAAATAATGGGAAGATCCGGTACCCAATAAAATCTAAAATCAAAATATAAGACCAGAATTTTATATTACAATTCAAAAACAAAAAGATGAAATGTGGTATTCAATATGAACTTTTTTCATAACCGCTATATTATTTTTCTCATCTATTGTTCTGTTATTTTTCACACATACTTTAATTACTCGTAAAATTAATGTACTCTCTGCACATACAGACTATTATCATTTATTGAAAATTCCATACAATAAAGTTAGTATTATAAACATAGCAATATAAATTATTATTTTAATGAGACTTCGATCATAAGTATTTTCAATAATCTGTAAAAATACAGTAATTATTATTCATCTTTTTATTTAAATATTATGTATGAAATCTCCTATAAACTCCTTATTTGTATTTACATAAAAATGTAGTAGGTATGTACCTAAAACAATAAGAATTATTTGTAATCTAAAATACACTGGCCCTCTAGTTTTTCTCAATGAGGATCATTAATCTTTTGATATTAATTTAAATAAAAAATAAATAAATAATAGAATGTAATAAAATGGAAAATAATATTTTATGATATTACGTTTTTAAAATTACAGCAAAAACATTAAAAATAAATGATAAAATTGGTACAACAGTTCTATCATAAAATAATACTCCAAATACTTTCGAAACATCCAATATCTGAAATAAAATATGAGGAGTTTAATATCAGTTTTTAATATATTATTATGATTTTATTTTGAAAACCTGATATCTGTTTCTGAATTCGGTTGTTATATACTGAAACTATCTCTTAGCGTGATTAAAAGTTGAAATTATTGCAGATCATTTTTTACCTTTTTATAGAAAATGTTACAATCATTCGTATTAATACTTTAATGATATTAACCAGATATCCACATGTAAAATAACTCTATTTCCTTTAAATGATTTTCGATATTTTATTATTAATAATATAGATACAAAAAATAATTGTAGATATTTAAATTTTTCACAACATTCTTATATTATAGTTTGTATTCATTATAAATTGTTATATATTTTTTTAATATTTTAACTCTGTTAAACTATTTATAGGCATAAGTAATTTTCGATAAAAAATTTTTGCAGGTCAAAACGTTTGAAAAATATGTAATACAAAATGTCTTTAAGTTGATACTAATATTTTACTTTGTATATTAATGATACATAGAACATTTTTTTTTTATAATTAATTGAAGTTTAAATTTTCACAAAATTCGATGAAATTACAAAAATTCTCAACTAATTTTGTTGCAAATAGTGTATAAAACTTTCATATTTCATATTAAGAAATTTAAGATTTAATAGATTAATAGAAGAGGTTGCTTAAAAATAGCTTATACTAAAAGTCTAAAACAAAAGAACCTAAAATATATACAATTACAAAATTTATAGTTAATATTTTTACATATGCGTTATAATTATTATGAATTTTACTATACGCAATAATATTTTCAAAATATTTATATTAATTTATAAATATAGTAGTATATTATAGTACCTATTTATCCCATAAATCTATTCAAACTGTTTTACGGGAAGGTGGTCTAACTCTAACATAAACTTTCATTAACAATAATGTAATGTGTTATAAATATATTTTACTATTACATTAATTAAATATTATTAATAAAATAAATGCAATTTTTTCGGGAACATTAAATCAATATCTATCAGCTACCATAATACTTTTAGTAAAATAAATTACTTTAATAAAAAATATCAAAAGCGTTATAATATAATGAAATATATTATTATTTAATATTATTTAAGCTGATTGATCGTCTCCACTCAAAATTGTTTTTCATGTACACGAGTAAAGTATATAATTGAATTCATATTAGTACATTTATTATTACAGTATGTCATTCGAAACTTACTGTGTACTGTGTAGCAAGCTATCTACTTGTCTACTAGCGTACTTATTAATTTATGAGTGCTTATAAATCCGATCCCTGGCCATCAGGTAACATGTTACCTGCAGTGTGTCTAATAATGTATACTTAGTACATAATGTATATTTGAAATTTGATATGTGTTAAGATAATTGCTTCTTATGAACACTGTAAACGTGGTTGTGGTTAGCGCATACGATTCGAGTGTAATATAAATTAATAATAATATATACCTATCAAAATACAATTTGATAGTAAAATAATTTCCTTTTTTTTATACAATATTGTATAACGGAACACTCAACGCACACAATATCATATTCGTACTTTGCTTATCTCGAGCTTACAGCACAAACCGACCGCACATTCATTTATGTCATATGAGAACGTGTGGATGTATTTGTGAGTATGTGCTTTTGTGTGTGTGTGTGTGCCGTGTGAGGGAGGAGACCAAGAGTCCATAGCTCGAGCCATAGATGAAGGTACGTACAGTAGGTATACATAATACTATTATATCCATGGTATTAAAATCCACTCCACCCTCGTGCGTTGGTCATGCTACTTAAGAACGTCTATTAAATATTTGTAATACAATAAAAATTATTATTATCATTCATATAATATTGTAATTTGTAATTATATATATATATATAATATATCACACAATTCATTGAAACATATGTATCGCGTTCGTGTATTTATAGTCCAGCTTTACATTATTATGTACTTACAAGAAGATGTTATAGGATGAAGTCAAGGGAACAGTGTTCTTGTCCAATCAAACATAAGTGTTAAAACATAATGTTTAATGTAAAACAGAATCCGATCACCCAAACTTAAATCGTTTACTACATTTAACTTAATTAAATGACAAAATATGTAAATATTTTTAATAGTATATTTCTTTTGTACTATTTACTCGAGTGATTTAAGTCAAATGATTATTTACAATTTTCAATAAAACTATTCAACTATTTTCAAAATAATAAAGAATCTAAAAACCGCATACAAGAATGTTCAAAGTACTTTTTATAAAGTGATAGAGTGGACTGCGGTGCTACCGTGAAAATGCCTATCTCCTATCTAAGTAATAATAATTTTTAATATTATACGATTTTAAGAACTCGTATAACATAATATTTCGATGAGAAGTTGTAATGGCTGGAGTTTTGTCTAAATTTAAAAGTATTTAATTGATCTCAGTCAAATAATATTATAATATTTCAGTTTCCATTATGTTTTTTTTTCTTAAACATTAAATTATATGAATCATATGCAATCTATTGTAATCTATTTATAACGACTTGCATGGAAAGTATATAATTACTATAATTACTATATATTATATTGTCTATTTATTTATATAATGTTTAAAAATGTATTATGACCATCGTCCAGTGATGGTGAAAACCGTTTGAAGTCTTGTACGGTAAATTCATTAACTACATTGCAAGGCAGGGATACGATAATCAAATAACAATTCAAGCTACACTTCGAAATTCGATTAACAGTAATCGAAAACAATTTATAATATTATTCAAGAAGTATACAGTCTGTATAAAAAATAAGAATCTTATTTTGAAGGACAAAGATTTTTGTAGACATTATTTATAATGTTTATTTTTATATTATTTAGATCGAATCCATCATGTTAATAAATACCGACACATAGCGTTTTATCGCCTAACCAAATCAGAACTGACAATGGCAAAAACAGCAAATACTGTTTCGTCTTAAAAGCTCACAGTACTTACTTATAATGCGTAAGCATTTGATTTGATTTCATTATTATGCCTTCCATTACAAACAGGTACCTCGTACAATCTCCGCTCGGCGAATATAACTTAGTGGTAGAGTTTTTTAAGGGCCGTTGTCCAAGGTTTTTTGGGGGGGTTGGTAGTTAGTCTTATAGACGTCATGGAGATAAAAACTATTATTGTAACTGGTATAAATCACCAATGCTGTTATTTAATTCAAATATAGACTATATGTTAGTAAAAGTAAAATTCCTGATAGGTGAACAAAAAATTATTCTCAATCAAGAAAATAGTTCAGTATGCCATTAGGTATATTTATTTATTATTATACATTATGTATGTGTTTGTGTTTTAATAACAATATAACATTTGTATCCTGTTAGCTATTTGATTATGTACGTGGAACCCCGTGAAGATTTGTCTGCGTGCGTTTAATTAAGATGAAAATTAATTTGGCTGCCTAATTAGATTTTGTGCACGGATAGGTATGGATGATAGTGTTATATGTGTAAATTTACCTATAGACAGACAAAAAAAACCGTTACTTCTGTGGTGTGCGTAGCATAACATATATACAGAAATGTTCAGCAAACATATCACTCTCATTTTGACTTTAATCATTGTTTAATTTAAATTCTGAGGTTTGAAATTTTTAAGTTTACTCCATATTTACGACCATATTTTAATGTATGTATTTAGATTTTTTACTATTTAAGGAGTATTCTGTGGTTGATAAAAACCTTACCACAGTATAACGAGTAATATAAATAATTATTGCAATAATTTTATATTTTATATACTAAACCATTATTAAGCAATATTATTAATTCAAAATCTACTCGTTTAAATGTCAACCTAAATTCATCAGCATCTTCAATAAAATCATTTATTCAGCTACTTATATTATAAAAATATGATACTAAAATAAGTTTTGTAGTACTCTTCAGCTTTCAATCATTTAAAAATGTTAAAAAAATACCAAGTATTTGGGAAAAAATATTCTTGAAAAATCAGTATTAAAAATCTTAGTTATCGTTCTATAATATGCAATATGCAATATTATAATAAACATTAAGTTATTAAATAGCGTGTAACAGTATAATATACATATATATAGGTATACTCATTATTCTTGTATACATTATATGAGTGCGAGAGAAGAAATTATTTTGTTCCATTCTTCTCCACCGTATGACCTATACGTATATTTTTTCTTTTTTTTATGAACATGATGCTTTTATGTTTCATCCAATGAAATTCGGAGCGGTTGTTATTCAAAGGAAATCTTACTCATGTCTCGTCCCGCGCCCGGCCGCGCGGGCGACCGCGGCTGTCCGTCCCACGTTCTAACTAATGGAAAAATTGAAAAAAGGAACGAGACAAAACAAATAACACTATCGCGTACTTTCATGTTATTATTATTATTATTATTATTATTATGGGCGAGTATTGTAAGGGGAATAAAGCTCAATTTCACACTGCAGCGTTCATATAATATGAACGCATAATATATACATGGTGATTCACCAAGCAACCACACTATCCTCATCTTTAATACCATAGTTGTTTAAAATCTGATTCATGGAATTCTTAAGTACCTTAAGAACATATTTTCAAACTCTTGAGATTGTTCATACAATTTAAAGAATGTACTTTAATAATACAAAGTATTATTCTTTAAATGAGAATCATTTTTTTACCATAAATTATTTAACAGGCTATATTTCTGAAAATTATGGTGTATTAAAATCCAAATTTAAACAAGCAGTTTTTTAGTTATTTAACTTAGTATACATTATAGTAAGTTTGGAATATATGAGACTATTGTGGTAACTATAACATTTTAGTAACTAATTTATTATATATAAATAAATATGATCATTATTATAAATAATAGACCCAACAAAACATATTATTTTGTATGTTTCTTTGAAACTATTTTTAAGGACTTTTATCTTTGGTATACAAATTTTAATAACGGAAAAAACTATTTATTAACATTTTTAATTATAATATTAAAAAATAATTTACTCAACTATTTGAAGTAAAAAAGGAAAGGATTCTCATTTGAAAAAAATATAAGTTTATAAGGACTCTTTTAAGTAGTACAATAATCTGAAATTCTTAAAAATGTATGGTCTTTAAGTGTATTGAAACATTCTGAAAACCATAATTTGAATAGATAATTTATTTAATAAAAATTTGAGATAAGCATGTTTCCTTGTTTATAGTTATTAATTCTCAATTACCTATTAGAATTAATTAGACTGTGAAGAGATGAGGTACCTACATCGAGTACACCGTGATACCTAACAATAATATATTTCTAATGAACTCGGTCGGACAGCGCCGAATTAGCGAAAATATAAAATCCGTTACTTTATACAATTGTATATTACACGTATGATGTAGACAATAAACGACATGAATAAATTATAATTTTTAATCATTATTATTTTGCGTATTTAAAGACAACGCATCGTCATAATAAAGTGAATAATATTGTACTATTAAATAAAACAATGCATTGTTCATGTGGTGCACTCTTCCTCGATATTTTACTATGTGTCTTCCCAACAATTGCACGTCGAAAGTTAGTATTTTTTTTTAATTCTGGACACAAACAAAAATAATAAAATATATATACAAACTATTTTTTTATGGTTATGTATAAAAAAATATAACAGAATCTTTTTTCAACTCGTAATAAGGAAAATATGTTATTTTCATAATTATCATAACTTAATTTTTAGGGTTTAGGTTAGAAGCAATTGGGTAGTAAAATTACTAGAATATTTTTCAATATAAATAAGGACTACTGTAATAAATAAATAATATTATAACATTATAAATGGTGATTATTTTAATAGCAAACACTTGTTACCTCAAAAAAATGTAAATAATATTGGAAATATTTTTAAGTTTCTTTTATATTTTATGAACAATATTATACTAAATTATTTAAAGTTTAGATGAGTGGTGTGTTATAACATAAAGCACTGTAAAATATCAAGCTTACGTATATATAGTTGTCTATAGGTAGGTAGTACACTACGTCTGACCAATCCACTCATCCATACTTTTAACATTAATAATATAACTAATTAACAGATTTTTCCAAATGACCGAATAGGACTTTTATTAATGAAAATTTTCTTATATTAAAGAGCAATATTATCATTAATGAGAGTAAAACGACATAATACTCGATAACAATAAAAAAAATGTAAAAATACTTATTTATTTTATTTTCAAAAGTTGTATTTTAAATGTTGTAATGACTTGAAATCATGTAAAAAAAATATTTTTAAAAACGTTATTTTTTTTTCATTTTTGATGTGAAGTCTAGAAAATTGTATAAAATGATATACGAATAGATAAAAATTTACGATGAAATTGGTAATACGTGACAAGCAAATATGGTAATATTATTAATTCCTTAAATCACATACTAAATTTTTAATTTTTATTATTATCGTGCAAAGTCTAAAGAAGAGGAATGGACGAGTTCATGCGTTCCTACGAGACTATCTCTTTGAATTACGATAAAACAGTCTGGGTCGTTGACATAAATTATATAATAATATAATATATTCATAATGTACAAAATAGAATCAATTGCCTATAATTATATAATTACGTAAACTGAATTTTTCCAGTCACATTTATACAGTCGGTGTGATCGGTAAAAATATTAAATTACAGAAATTATATAATACACACAACATTATAAGAAAAAAAGCTCTACCAACAACACGCGGCTCTCGACTACGTATTTAAATTACAAACGATAGTTGAAGATATGCACGCCGATAATAATATTATTTTTTATGTATAAATACATCTGTTGGAAAGCCGCTCACACCGTCTGTTTTAGATTTAATAATGAAATGAGTATAATACATTGGTGTGTTCATCTTATAGGTATATAACTATTAGATATACTACATATATCTATGTGAATCGATTCTTGCGTTGCGCTTTCGTTTATCGAACGACAAAGTGCAGGGTGATTTACCTAGTATGTTCACTCCAATTTTATTGAAATTATCATAATATTATCATTCACTTGAATTTTTTATTTTAACCAATTAATGAGAATCTGCAATGTGTATCAAACTTATTTTTATTTTTAAATGAAGACGTCTCTCTTTTTTATGAACTGTAAATTATTAATCTATTAATTTTTTTTTTTTCAAAGCGTTTTCGGTGTATAATATTTTATGTGTTCTATAACATTTTTGGAATTCAATTTTGATTTCACACAATATATATAATATATATATATGCAATATTTATAGTTCTGTAGATTAATACTAAACTAGGATAATTAATATAAGGTAATAACTATAATTTTTAAATCAATAAACATTCCTCATATTATTAAATATATTATCCTTATTACGTCATAACGTATAATAACTCAGAAAATACTCTTTAAAAATCCCATTTACAAATACTAACATTTTCAAAAAAAAAAATCAGCTCCTCGACTATTTGTGAGTACTTACCTATTATAAAATAGGCTGTTCTTATTTAAAAGAAAAAAATTATATCGCCCAAAAAAATACCGGATACAAATATTTCTTTGACAGCACACAAAATCTTTGTACACCAAAATATGGTCCTGGAGCTGAACACGTAAATAAATTATAAATATACTTTAAATAATATGCCTACATACTAATGGCCATGACAAAATCTTTTTCTTAAACCAAGTTATTATGCCTATCTAAAGTATACTGAAATACACAACAATTTGTATTTTAATAAATTAATTATTATGAAAAAATGGAGCGATCATGCATGCTTGGTTATTCACAGTAGAAAGTCATACGTCGATCGCGAAATTTATATAAATGGCAATTGAAAAGGTTACTATATTAGTATATAAAAAAAAATAATAAAACTGTGCTATAATATTGTCATGATAACATAATATAATATAATATACGACATATTGTTGAACAATATTTTTAATTTGTATATACAATTATACAGTTTTAATTAGTTTGTATGAAAAAAGTTAATGCAATAAATATATATATAAAAAATTATATTTTATAATAAACCACTACAGCTCACTGAGCTTATATTATAATAATATAGTGTTATAATATAATAGCTATGATGAACGTAATACGATCATGCGTATTTCTATATTGCTATATTACTTTTTTGATATAATTTTCAACATTATGTTCAATCTGAATTTATTTTTATAAATTTAAAATAATACATCAAAATATTCAAAATAATACAATAAATAATATTACCAAAATATACTTTAATTATATAATATATAGGGATAAAAAATAGGAAAACATTAAAAACGAGACTAAAAATTAATTAACTATATAATTATTGGTGAATCATAGAAAAAAGTTTAATTCGTTAAGGTTGAGCTTAGATAATTACTTTTAAAAAAGTAACTCTTTAAGACGTAACTTAGTAAAAAATATTTAACATTTTAACTCAACAATTTCTATCCTGAAATATATTCAAGGACACCCATTAGGAGATGCAAGAAGGTAACATGTCACTCCCCTAGAATAGAAAAATTAATGTTATTTTTTTTTTTAATTATGAATAATAAATCAATTTTTCTAATGGTAATATTACGAAAATGTACTTATAATTGTCACCCCCCTAGGTTTTGATAGATGGGCGCCCTTGAATATATTCACTGCATTTTACAAACACTAGTAATTTTACTCTTTTTAAAGTAGTTGTAACATACTGAAAATGGATTTCGTACCAACATACTGGCAAAATATATATTATTTTACCAAGATTTAGTAGTTTTTGTTGTATGATAAGTTTATCGTCTTTAACAATATTATACTTTATGATTTTAATATTCCCGCTACAAAGTATTATTATTACTCTTAAACAAGTTTATATCTGGAGCTTTAGGGAAAACATGGCCAAATTGACATCATCATATAATATACTCTTGCACTATAGGTATATAATATTGTCATTGAACATCATATAATATATTGGTTTTTTTTCTCTGTGGTTTGGTACTTATGTTTTATGTTTCATTTAAACGTTTACTAATAATTTATCCTAATCTGCAGTATGTATTTTTACGATATCTAGATTGACTGTACAACGTGACTGAACTTAAAATGTTTTACCTAGGTTTTACACTTAAACTACAGAACCCATATTGCACGTACACAATTATTATGTTATTATACCTATATAATACGTAAAGCGAATGTCACGCAACCGTCGACCGCATCATATAATTTTACCTCCTTCTCCCTCGATTAATTCTTCATAAATATCATCTGGTGACCGGTTTCGTCTACGAAAAGTATTACAAATTGAAATGATATTAGCTTCTATTAGAGCTGTTATTAAGTATTATTTACTCGTATTATTCGTGTTTCATGTGCCCACTTAATGCGGCGATGTGTTTTTGCATAGTGAAAAAATTACAAGTCGCGACATCTGACGTTAATTCGTTGACATCAGATTATATTTGAGTAGGTATTATGCTATTATGCACGCAACATATAACATTGCACGTGTATCCAGTCCCTCTCTGCCATTTGTTTATTCTAGACCGCTTTAGAATAATGTATGGAGTTCTGTCTTGTCGTTCATCTACAAACACGTTATACGTTAGTTCACAAACAATGCCCCTTTTTCGAGTGTACATTATTTAAAACGGTAGGTAACTTCCTATATGTATATATATATTATCTGTCCAGCGATGGCTTATAATAATATACATTTTGGGACTTGTTGATGTAATTTTCGGGATATTCAAAATCGCGGCAACTCCGTTGTAATTTTATCGACCATTTAAATTATTTTTTTTGTTAAAACAACAGCGTTTCTACCCTATCATCCATCCAACCACCCAACCGTCAACGGTTAACCTCGCTTGGAGACCGAGCTATATAATAATATACATAAATAGCAAATATATACAAAGGGTCTCGTCTGTGTGTGTGTGTGTAGATTTATATAAACAAGCTGCATGCTGACAAAACAGCTAATGGCTTCTAATGGAGTACAAAAGTTAATGGAATTACTGTTAGGGGTAACTCAAGAGATTACGCACGACGAAAACGAACGATTGGTGTCACTAAAAAAAAAAAAACATTAAAAAAATGACAATTTTTTTCAGTTATTATTTGTTGTTACTATAGACGTTCTTACTATATAATAATCTTTTTATATTATAGATACTATAGAATAGATTATCAATATGACTACCTACAACACTGATTAACTACGGATGGAACCTTATTAAGTATTTTTTAGATTCTAAGGTGTGAATATATAGAATGTAATATAGGTATAAACTGAATCGAAAAAAAAGGCATAAATATATTTTATTGATTATTCATTGTTTTCATTATATTAGGAACACCAACAAAATATTTATACTTAATTTAACATACAACTCCAAATTTATCTATTTTTTGTAGTTTTTAGAATAAAGATATAATATAGAAAAAGGTGTTCAATGTTCATAAGTGGCATTGTTTACACCCGCACAGAACTTGATTTGAAAATCTTTATTACGACATCAATATGCTCGAGAAATATAAATGTATAATTCGTTATTAATTTAGGGCAAAGGATTTTTGCCATTAAATATTAAAAAATAAGAATATTTTTTATTTATTTTCTGTATTTTATTTAACTAAATTTATTATTTTAAATGAATCTTATTTGTTCCATAAAATATATGCAACTGCCCTAGTTATTATAAATTCGTATTGTATCATATGGTAATCTATATAATCTATTTCTGTGGCTTATACCTATTTATTTAAGAATGATATTTTAAGTGTTTCAGATTATTTTAAATATTAAAGAAATATTAAAATTCTAATATATTTTATAAATTGTGTTCAATTCTTTTTAGATTCTGAACGGAGTGATGAATGTATTGATTTTACAATGATGTGTGTTTTTTTTTTTTGTGTCTGTGTACAGCATAACTAGTCGAAATAATGCTTCAATTTCAAACTTTGGGGGTGGCAAAGTGGATATCCTTGGTGCATTATACAGGTGAAAAGTAAACATTTTCCAACAGTTTTCAAAAAAATTGAGAAAAACAAAAAAAAAAATGACAGAAAAACGAGAATTTTTACGCAAAACCAGTTTTCGAGCAAATCGATTTTTTTATATGGTTGTAATTTTTTTTATAAGTGCTTAAAGTTCGAATTTATACGAAATATGTCAAAATTGCGAAAATTTGCAAGTAATTTTGTGGTTGAAAAATCGTAAAATTTTTTTATTTTATAACTAAGTTTTGAAAATACAAGGTTCTCCATACATTTTTCTTCAATTATCTGTGAAAAAAACTCTACCGGACCAAGACAAAAAATTTTTAGGAGTGTTTGAAATTTAAATTTTTACAAAACCGCGTTAAATAACGGTTTAGCCTCAAACGATTTTTGATATTTGTTGTTATTCAAACAGTATAAGTCGTAAATACTTGAAAATTTTACCAGTTATTTAGATTGCCATTTTCTTTTAGTGATTTGATTTTCAAAATATTTTGACTTTTTTTGAGCTATTTATAGACAATTGAAATTTTCAAATTTTTTTTATTTTTTTTTTTTTTATAAATGTTGATAAAAAAAATTAAGCTGGGACAAATTACTTGAAAATTTAATTGAAGGGTCCACATTACTTGTTCTAACTCTCATTCGAAAATTATAAAAATACATAGACACAATTTTTTTTTATTAGCATTTGAAGTTCAAATATTGACAAAAATTCGTCAAAATCATGAATATTTTTCACTATTTGGTAGTTAAAAATTTATAAATATTTTACTATCAAAAGCTAAGAATTGAAAATTTAATACTATGCTGTCCATAAGTTAAGCTTAGAATAATTATAAAAAAGTTTGAGGATTATTCAATTTAAAAAATTTTACGAGTGTTAAAAGTTTTAATTTTAATTTGAAATCAAAAATACACGTGTAAAATTACGTTTTACTAATAAATAATTTTCGATTTTTGTTATTTTTAAAAAATTATCAAACGTAAGATCTTGAAGCTTTTACTTAAATTTTTAAATTTGTGAATTTTTTTCAAAATAGAATATATGACAATATTTAAATATAATATATCCCAGACTGACAAATCATCTCCGTTCAGAATCGTTTTTCGTATACAATGATACCTATCATTGCATTCAAATTTAACCTACCCTAGTCCGAGGTCCACCCCACCCTTAATGTACAGCAGAGCGATACTCACTTATTTTTTTGTTATTAACACTTATAAAAAATTTGTTGAATTCAATTATTGGGACCTATCGATTCTGTTAGTGCTAGTACTTAGTACTACTTATATAAATATATCACAGTTGAAACCTATTTTATTGTTTTTATATTTTTAAACACGATAAATTTAATGATTTTTTCAAATAGAAATTTAGCAAAAACTTGAATATTGAAATTAAAAGCACCATTGTCCATCATTCAGCTTTATCGTTATGCATAAACTGTTAGTCTATAATTCATTCCTTTAATTTATGTACGATTTCTAGGAATTTACAGGAATTTCCGATATGTTGTGCTTCCAGAATTTCCCCATCATTAAACTTGTAAAATATAAATAATGAAAAATATTATATATTAAATAATAATGTCAAACATTTCTGTGAAGTATCGTTAAAATAGATTGACATTTTTACTCCAATATAATTGTTCTTTTTTAATAAGATATAATTTGTTTTAAAATACTCATGATTTTCATAATATTTGGTATTTATTTGAAAGATAAAATTGTATTAAGATTTTTTTTTTCTGAAGTTGTAATAAAAATACATAATTATATCACACACATATTTTAGTATTCTTAAATCTATTAATTTAGTGTTAATTCAAATTGAAACTTAGGGTTCAATTCAATCCGAATAAATCTTAAAATTAACAAAAAAAAATATGTTCAAAATCTAACGGTTTTTAAATAATTATTTGTCTACCTTCAAAATCGTTTGATCAAATTTTTCAATATAGCATATTATTGTACTATTATAACCACTATAATACCACTATGACGCTTAACTATAGATTTATAGATTTTTGTTTTTATAAATAACTGATACTGAAACCTGGCTCCTAACAAAAAATCATGTATCGCATTATTTATTTAATTGTCCCAAAGAGTTTCCCTGGTTTTTTTATTTGGAGATTGGATTATTATTGAATTTCCGTAACGATTAAGATGTCTCTAAAAACCACGCTTTGCTCTGTATGTAATAATATCCTTTATTAAATGAACAGTTTACTCTTCAGTTTTTACTGCTTCTTATATGATATAAAATATCAATAAACATTAAACATGTTTTATATATATAACAACTTGTATGACGAAATTTAAATAAATGATGGTGGACATAGGTAATATCTATCGGTTATAATTTTAACCAATGGTTGTTTAAGTATATTAGCTAAATTAGCATACAAGTAGACATATACGCGTTGGTATAATTATAGTTCTGTAAACACAGAGAGACGGAATGATTTGGGTTGTAATTGTTTATACGTTATTTTATTATATCAATATTTATTCAGAGCGGCTCTTTATAAAAATATAAAATATAGATTAAAATGTAATTTGAAATAGTACCTAAAATAAATCATCGTCAATAGTATATAGAATTTATTATTACTCAATTTAAATTTAATATTTATATATTTTTACCACAATCACAAACAGTTAAGACAAAATTGAAGAGCTAAATAAAAACTATTTGAAACATCATATTATAATTCATTAAAAAAAAGAATAATTTAAAAAAGACATGTCTTGTCGATGATTAAATAAAAGGTCAAATAATTATTCCATGCGCCAAAACTTTGTGAACCCTATGCCAGGTGAATCTCGTTGCACTCATATCTCATATGATGGTGATACTTATATAGTTTTATTATGTATGCGTAATGTATGAATTATTATGCTGTAGTCAAGCTGTAGAAATAAACACTTAAAAAGTTATAACAATAAAAACTGCAATTATGATAATGATTTGTTTAAAAAAAAACGTGGTTTTGATTTTAAAATAATATATGTTAAATACGAACTTAATCCCATTGTACTTAAGCTAAATTTAGATTAGGTAGTTTATAACAGTTATCACCTGCAAATTATGACTCATATGTGCATTTCATCAGAATTCTGATTCATAGACCAAAAATTAATTTTATTAATAATTATCAACTTTTATGATGATCAAATAGTTTTCATTTAATTTTGACTTCCTTTGGTTAAATATGAACATTGAATATTTGAACTCCAAAAAAATCTAAATATCTTATGTGGATTTCCAAAAATATGAATATTATTGGATCCTGTCTTATACATGTTATAAAGGGTGATTCTGCTAATAATTGTTTTCAAAAATCCTTATTATTTTGAAAATATTTTTAAAATTTTTAAATGATAATGTATAATTTTATAATCTGAAGGAAAATTTTAAAGTATAAATATGAAACGAATATTTTTTACTTTTTATGTAATTGTGAATTATATAGCATATGATATATATTGGAAATTTGCTGATTACTAGCAGCTTTGTGAATCTTTAAATGCTTATAAATAAAAAAAAATAATAATAATAATTTAATGATGATTATCTATTTAATATTTTTAATTAACTGATTAAAAAATTATATTATTTTATTCCAAAATAAAAAATAAAAATATGAGTCACCATAATATGAAAAAAATGAAAAATGAAAAAATTATGATAAATACATGAAGGTGTAAGAAATAAGTGCTATTGGAAATTTTAGAATAGAACATGACATGTCATACTATATTTTACAAAGACTTTAATACTCTTTGGAATAATGAATGTTACTGTCATAAGAATTACTTTAAGTAAAATTATGTGGGACTTTGTTTGTAGTGTGAATTACTGGTAATATTATGTATTATTATAATGAACATAATTGGGAAAACAACAATATCGTCCATAATTACTACCTAATCCGTAACCAAAAGCGCACACGTTGGTTATTTTTACTCTTTTCAATCACCTGTTGGATTGTCTACTATGAAAAAGCTATTATTGTTATTTTATCGCAGTGCTTGCTTTCGGTCCGTGAATTATCTTTTTACTTTAAACGTTTAAACAACATGCGTTATTACGTTTTCGAGTATATAATTGTTATTTTCTAGAATTAACTGACAATTAATGTAATTTATCTACTATTTAGATAGGCATTACGCGCGTATACATACTATAACATTTGAGGAAAGATATCATTATATTCCATCTTTTCAAAAAAAAAAAAAAAATATTAAGATTTTGGAAAAATCATTTTTTACATAATTTATTAAATAGTTACAAACAGCATTATTTGATAAAAAAAAAGTTATATTTTTTTATTTATCTGTTTATTATTATTATTGTAATAACAGCATACATTTTCAATTTCATATTCCGAATCAGAATACTTTTTGAAGTCCTTTGATGTATAAAATCGTATTTTAGATGAATAGTTAATTGGTTTTAAGTAGGTATTTGAAGTTTATATTAGCAGAGTGGAGTTGTAAAGCTATTAAGATACACCGCAAAATGTTGTTCCGCTATTCCACTCGTCAGAAACTTAAAACATTAATATAACTAATCAACTATTCGTCCTAAATTCGATTCTATATACATTAGAATTCAAAACCGTAAGGACTTAGGTATATAGTGACAATATAATTATTTTTAATACGTCATTTCAAGGTTAATAATTTTTGAAAACGGCGAACGCATTCTTTAGTAAAAGAATCACTCAGTTTACAGGTTCCAGAGGTATAATATACGCGTATTATATTATGTAGGCAAGTGTGATGATCCCTGACGACAGTCCATGTGTGTAAATATACATATACATAATATATATACATAGCGTGAGTGAAGAGCTTCGAGACTTATTTGTATGCATCCGTGAATCTATTGCTGATCTCCCGTACGCATATAATAAGAATATATGTATTATATATATATACCTATGTATGTGTGAGTGTGTGTGTGTGTGTGTGTGTGTGTGTGTGTGTGTGCGCGCGCGCGTGTACGGGTGATTTTCTTTTTTTTCTAGATCCGATTTAAATATTTCATTCGGCCACGACGACATGAACACACACCCGTGTTAACCTCTCCGACGACGGCCCGAGAGATTTATTGCGTTTTTCCGCGTGCACAATCCCCGCTGCAATATATTAAGTATAGGTACCATTCTCTCTCTCTCTCTCTCTCTCTCTCTCTCTCTCATGCACACACACATATGTGTATATATATATATATATATATATATATATGAGTAAATATTATTATTATTATTATTACTATAGTGTTCGCATCATACGTCGTTGAGTGATGTCTAACGATTTTGGGCACGCGCGTGAACGTCGTCACCGGATGTTAGGTATATTATGCTTATTGTATAGTTATAATTATTATGGTTCTAAATATTTAAATCTGTACTCGGCGGATAAGCGTATATGCAGCATTGTGAAAATAAATTATTATTATTATCATAATTATTATTACACTATACCGAAAAACGTTGTATAAAATGATTAAATCTGTGGTCGAAGTGGATTAAAACGAATAAGGGGAATGAATAGTTTAAACTGAAAAAGTAAATGGTGGTATGATTAGTGTATCATTTTCAAACTTTGATAACCCAATATTATCAGATACACATCATTGGAGGTGAACTTAAGTTTCTACACGAATAGAATATGAAACTTAAAATTATTTATTAAGTCCAAATAAACTTTTCATGACGGTACTCTTAAATAAATTTCTTTCCCCCCTTATTAATTCTTAGGACTAACAACTTAAATACAGCTGGTGAGGTTAAAATTTGTTTATTTTTTTTTTGCGTATTAAACTTATTTATCCGATTATCATTAATCGATGATCACATAATTCAAATCAACAAAATATATTGTTCATATTATTTCGTATCATCATAGAATAAAACAGTTAAATCCATATAGTAGGTAGATACCTAATATTGTGTTATGATGGGTTACAATGTGTTGTTCATGTATATGTTATTATCGTGTAGGAACTTACGTAAGGGCGATTTTTTTCTAATACAAAATAGCTGTCATATTTATATGCTATGTTTCTTGTGGTAATTTACTTAACATTAAATATTGTTCAGTAATTAAAGTATCTAAAGATAAGATAAGATGTATTATATGAGCAGTGATGCGGTAATATCTGTTGATTAGTAATTTTTTTTTTTTTTATAAAAGTCGATCTTGCAAAGGTGCTTTAATTTCAAAAGGGGAAATTAACCACCTTATGAACGTATATATTTATGAAAAATATATCTTAAAACAGTTTTTTTGTGTTAATGTAAATTAGTTACGAAATAAATATTAGTTATAAATATTATGTTTTTTAAAAGTGCATTTTACAATAAAAGTTTATTTTATATACTCAATAAAATTATTAGTCATAACTGTATGTCTCTATTATTGAAATTTATTAATACTATTTTCTCTTATAGTGTAGTCTTAGTTGTTATGATGACCATTATTATATTTAATTTAATCTATTTAATAATGTTTTTTATAATATAGCTAACTTATTAACATGTTTACATATTATAGTGAGATATAAAAAATATAAATTGGGGGTATCTATATTAATATTATCTAGTTTCATCTAAACACTATTTTACTATAATTCTTAATTATTTAATGTTTTAATTATAATTTAAAAAACGGTAATTAAAACTTAGAGCCTCTTTTCTGTCAACATCCACCCATTTTTGACATGAAACAGTACATTGTAATACTTCAAATATAGTCCTGCATCTTAACGCCACTGTGGCCATGTATGTGTTAAACAGAAACCTATTATGCATGACTATAAAATAACTATTATAAGACTTATAATTATATATTATACCTGGTATAAAGATAAACTATAAACAAGTATGACTATAATAATAAAATTTATAATACTTATACATTAGTATTATAGTGTTACAATCAGAATTGTATTAGGTGTCTATTAGGGTGGAAGATGTGTTAATTATTACTATCAAATATAGAACAAAAACACAAAATCTCATGCAATTTATGAAAATAAAATTAACAATGAACGAAGAACTTGTAATATTAATTACCTCGCTATTATCTAACCACACATTTTTTTTTTTAATAAGTATATTATATTTAATAAAAAATTAAGTTGTACCTACGTAGATTTCTATCGAAAAATGCTAATCAATCTCAATTATCGATATACAAATATCAAATGTGTGCATAAGTATAATCATAATCAATGTTTGAAATAAAAAAAATTAAAAAAATTATTATATTATATAATATTATTATTAAAATTATAATTATTATTATAATTATTACTAAAATTAATATTTATACTTAATACTTATTAAGTATACGTTACTGGACCAAAGTTAGTATGCTACTGTTTTTCCTGGTCTATAAGAACATGTCGTGGGATCAGTAATAAAAGTATATTGGCCGTTCCTTTGACTTGTGTCATATTTACCGACAATCCGCGGGAACGGCACCAGTGACAAATAATTGTACAAGTATGCCGATCCGACGGCATGGCAAGTAACCACCAGTACCAAATATTGGCCAAGTACACCAGTCGTGGGAATGCGGCTTAAGTAGAACATTCTTCATTGTTATACGTGTAATAAATTGATATAACTATGCGAAACTGGCATACAATTGATATTAGATAATCTCTATCTATATGATATTCTAAATTAAATAAATAATTTTGACAAATTGTTTAAATGGAAAAATGAGAGTGAGAAGATCCGGATCAGGTGACTGGTGATAGAAGACACAAAAAATATAAGAGTTCATATTTATTTTAAAAAGTATATTCAATGAAAAAAAATGGTTTAGATACCTCGACTACCACAAGATAACAGAAAATCTATAAAATAAAACAAGTAAAACGGTTTTGCGAAAATGAAAAAGTACAAAAGGAAATCTTTAACGTAACTGTAGCGACGAAAAATGTTGTCGATATTTATCCGAACGGTAGACTAGGCACATAAACTCATTTCGGCGGAGCGCAAAGGATTAAAAACGATAGAGTAAGGAAACGCTATGAAACTTCCGGTACCCATGAGCCCCGTGGCGGATTGCAATACTGTGAATGAATAAAAAAATCCTGTATAGCTCATGGTAATATTAAGAATTCGTATCCATGTGACAAACTGTTATGCAATAATATAGATAAAAAGTGATTTGTATGCGTCATATTATTCTTATTTTATATATAATATACAAGGTGATATATTTGTCCAAGCGTCTAACATTCATTGTTTTAAAATTTAATTTAACTAAATTATATTCGTTAGTATAACACAGCAGTTATTTTTTATAATTATTTTATTATCATTTTTTAAAAGTTTTTACTTTTTTAAATGAAAATATACATTTTTAATTCCATATTAATTCCAAAGAAAAATATTTTTCCGAGTTGGTATTTTAATAAAAAAAAATTTGATTTACAACAAATTAAGATGAATGGAGAAGAGACAATAGATTGACACATGTCACAAAATATAGATCTTCTATTCCGCATGTTAAATACTTATAACTTAATTATTAACTATTTATTCGAAATTTTTACATTAGTATAAACTGACTTATAATATATTTTGTTGCATGTAGGTAGACCTTTATTATATTATATAATGAGGCACGTTATTATTGCCACACGGAAACTCGTTATTTGACTGAGCCCTTTGACTTTCAGCCAATATCTACACGTTTCAAACTTTTAGCGGATTCGGGCAAACGACCGTAACTTTGCTATTATCTCCGGCAAAATTTCCGAATGAACATTGAAAACCATTTAGGGCCGTTTAAAATAAACATCCCATAATGTACTAGCTATTATTATACATTTCTTTGATGTGTTTTTATTTTCGATTTCATAGTTTATCTAACCAATAGATAAACCTAGTTTATGCATATAGTTGAAAATGTAACATAATATGCGTACATTTTTCGAGGCATTGTTATGCTAAAATATAAATTCAAAAATTCAATAATATGCAATTAAAGAAAAAAAAAACATCAATATAAAAATATCAAAAATATATGTTCAATATTAGATTTTGCAAGATATTATAGATTATTTTATAAAATATAGAAATAAATCATAAAGGTACATAAAATAGATTTATGTGCAATATAGATATCATCATAATGCACCACATCACTATATCACCTCAATAATTTGGATGGAATTGAAAAGTTATAGTCTATAATTTTGTTTAGTAAATTGTAGGTATAGTTCATTATTGCATTAATGTATAATATTGATGTACAAAATTTATTAATTAATGTTACAATGAAATGCAATGTTTTATTTTAATCTTTTTTTTTTTTTATATTATATCTGTATATTTGAGTAGAGATATGTCGGCCGAGATGGAGTCTTCAATATCGTGTACATTTTAGAGTTTTTCAAAACATATTACTTACAGTTTTTTTTCTTTAAATATATTTGAAGTCATAATGGATGACCAATGTTATTATTATCTTAGTGACTTAGTTTTATCTAATAAATTGTTTTTAAATTAATTGTATCGATCTTCTTAAGCACATCTTGTATATTTGGTTAATTCATAATGTTAATGTGTAGCTTATGGAACAAGTTGGAATATAATTATAGTACCTATATAATATAGTAATATATTACTAAAGTTATTTATACGTAACCGTACCTTGAAAATTGGTCCTTATCGGTGTAATTTTGCGATGTATAAAAAACAAAGTTTCGTTTCGTAAAATGTATGACATTTCTGTAGATAAATGCTTACAAAATAGATCAGAACATCGAGTGAATGCGACGTTATAAGAAAACGCATAACATTATGATATTTTAAACGACTTTTAATTTATTACTATTGTAATATTGGTATAAGCATTTTTGATCGTTCAATTTAGGATACATATTATTAAATACGTCATGTACCAATTTTAGTAAGCATTGGTTATTTGGTTCTCCGTATTGGTACAACACACGTCAATGCTGACTTGGTGCCGCGACTTTGGGTTTTTTAGGCAGGTAACGGTTTATTATGTAAATTCAATAAACATCTCGTCAAACACTATGAATAATGCGTATGCGTTTTCCGACAAGTTTCCGACGGATATATATTATGATATTTCATATAAAAAAAATAATAATAATATATAAGCCCTACGCGTTAACAAGAATAAACATGAAACGGAGATCCAAAAAGACTATCATGAAAACCATAATAATGTTATTGTACGGGTATACATGAACCGCAAAGTGTGCGTTTTATATTATGTATTATTATTACTTTTTTTATGTACAAAAGTCGTGATGAAAATAATATAAATTATTTTATAATGTTTCGGCTTTCAATATAATATACACAGGGATTGTCTAAAAGGTAAACTACACATTTTCTCTAAAAAAAAGTGTGAACGTTCACCGAATGTTGAACATTATGCGAAATTATTACAAAACAATGATGTTTTTTTATACAGATACTTTTTACAGTAGAAAATAATAGTATTTTATATCTAGTGAGTATTTATTTCAGATAGGAAGGAGAGACAAATGTTTTTGCTTATAAAAAACAGATAAATACTTATGTGATACTAAATTCATAGGTAAATCAAAAACCGTAGACACTTCATATTTTCATCAAACATTTATGTTATTAATTTTTATTCATAGAATTATTTTAAAAATATTTCGATTATTTCGAGCTATTTATTAGTGTTTGAAATAATTTATGAAATTTTTTTTCTCTAAATGATGATAAACATTTTTTATGATTTTTATGATATACTAAAAAACTAGATAATTTAATATTTTTTCATAACTCATAAAATATTTTAAATGAAATTAAAAAAAAAAAAGTTGAGCATAAATCCTTGTTCATTTTGTATAAGCATAACGTAGTACTTAAAATATCGATTTGATTTATATAATTTTATTTATAATTTTAATTCAAAAAAACATCAATTTTAAAATATAAAATATTTTCCTATTATGAATCTATCCGATATATTAAAGTACGTCGGTGTTCACTTAACCTAAGTTTAACAACTACAGCAATATTAAAATAAATAATATTATTATAAATACTGTTGTATTATTATATAAGTGAATTGTTTTTGGAAAAAATTAATTCAATTTATATGTATAACTAAATAATAAAAAGGGTGGGCAAGTGGGTATTGCTCTGCTGTATAGTAGAAATGGAAATAGTAGCTAGGTCACTATAATGAATGTGTTAAAGTTGAATACATTAACAGGTATTATTGTATACTAAAAATGATTCTGAACGGAATTGATTTGTTAGGATAATTAGTAGGATATATTATATTATTGCCTGTATTTAAATTGTAATATATCGTAATTTTACGCGATTTCGTAAAAAATTCAATTTCATACGCTCATACAATTTTTTCTCTATTGACGCTGGGGTTTATTTTAGTTATTTTAAAAAATAGTTACGGAGAATCTTGTATTGGGTTTTTGAATCTTAGATATTATAAACTATAAAAGTTTTATGAATTTTCAACTTCAAAATTACTTGTAAATTTTCACGATTTTGACGTTTCGTAAATATTCGAACTTTAAATGTTATTATAAACAAAAATTGTGGCTAACGATTTTTAATTGTTTTTTACTATAATAAAAACAACTTATAAACCTTGTATTCAATTTTAAAGATTTTTTGGAATGTCAATTTTTTTTACATGTATTTTAAGAAAAAAAATGTAGAAAAATCAAAAATTTCAATTGTCTATAAATAGTTTAAAAAAATTATAAATATTTTGAAAATTTAATCGTAAATAGATAACGTTTTTATAACAATTTTGTGAAAATTTCAAATATTTACAATGATTCGATTTTAAGTAACCAAAAAATAAAAAATTCCCGTTTTTTCCGTTACTTTTTCAGGGTTTTTTCCTGACGATTTTGAAAACTACTAGAAATTGTTTACTTTTGACCCCAATGACCAACTAGATTAAATTTTCTTTTCATAGAGGGACTGAAGAAAAATCAAAGCACTACTCTAAAATATGATAACAGACACACACATCATTGTAAAATCAATAAATTCATCACTTCATTCAGAATCTCAATAATTGTATTATAGGATAAGGATAAATTGAATACTTGAATAATTGTAGTTTAATCAGCCGTTTTTATTTTATTTTACTTAAGAAAAGAATTTTAGGAATGACCCAAAAAGTTTGTATTATTATTATTATACAACTGTATTTGGTGAGAAAATTACACTGTAGTTCACTGATGCGTATTATAACACAATTATTTTCAACCGGTGGATCGCAACTACCTTGGTGGTTGCAAACTAATTGTTTATAGTGTCACCAACAATTGATGATGCAGTGGTGCACATTTACATAAGATAAAAGTATTACAAAACAATTAAAAAGGTTTCTTATTTGAGAGGTCATAAGTTTAAAAACGTTGAGAATCGTTTATATAGAATAACACATTGAACTAATAACTGCTTATTTAACACCTAAATATAATCGAATATAAATCAAATATGATGATGATTTGTCACTCATGTGTATATGTTTTCACTTTAAATATTGGAAATCTGACGGAAAAAAAACGAACGTTATTCTTTGCGAGTAATGTTAATATTTTCTGAACATCGCATCAGATTGCATATTACGGTGGTTTGATTTCATGATTTTGGGGAACTTAACATACGCGAAAAATTCGTCGTATTTGTTTTACTATTTTTATTAAAAATGTACGAAGTGTTGAGCCATATTCTTTGATTTACTTTCGAAAACCACATAAACAACAAAAATAAAATTAGGTATAATGCATCTCTATTATAAGAAATCTATACGTTTGATAACTGAAAAATTATATTTTATCATTTTTAATATAGAAATTTAAAGTATTACGTTGATTTTAAATCTTAAGAAAAATATTGTTTAATTATAAAATAATATGTAGAAACGAACATCGTTTATATAATGAATAACATTTTTTTTTTTTTTAAATGCATATAATATTTAGTAATTAATTCATGTTCAAAATATGTAACTAAAATTATTTTTAAATGTATTAAATGTTTAGGTTATACAAATTATGGTAAAATGTTTATTAAAATTGTGTCATCCAAAATTTGAAAATTTTCATAACCATTTATATTATATTATACGAGTGTACAATAATATACTGTACCCACTGTATTTAAAGGATATGCTAATAACACTGCGCATGGGTACGCAGTAACTCTATCTAACTGAATGTGTGGAGTCTAGGAAGTTTGTTGCTAATAAGTTATAATAGTATGTACTCGCGTTGGCACAATATCTCATACTTTTCAAGAATTCGTTGAATAATTATTTTAATGTCCAGTGTTTGGGGAATTATTATCGTTTGATGTTCGTCTCTTCTGAGTTTGTTTATTCGTGCAGACTATGAGAAATGCACTGATGCTACTTTTCGAGATAGCATAATATATATTATTATTAAAATGTAAAAAAATTTAGTATAACTTACAAGTTGGATTTATTATCGTCCACAGTCGACCTGTAATATATTATTAAATACAGTACCATACACTAACATCATTGTGTATCCTACAATATTTTTAGGGAATTTGATTCTTGTTTCTATGTAAAAAAAATTTTTATATAATTAGAGTTCATAAAAAAATTAATTCTAGTTTCTAATCATCAATTTTTCATTACAAATAAATATTATTGTTTTTTATATTATATTCTGTAATGTTAGTAATATTTTTTTCCGAACGGCCTGATCTAAGATTTTTGTAACTGAGTACATTAAAAATGTCCCTCAATAGAAAAGGTACATCCCAACTATATATAATTTAAAAAAAGAAAATCCTTTGATTCATGATTATTAGGGCTGTGAATTTAATGCATTAGAAAACCTTGAAATATAATACATAATGGAAAAATGCATACAATAAATATAAGAAAATTCAAAATTTTAAGATTAAAAATTGAGTTATTATAGATACCTTTTATAATGAGTTTAAGAAAGACGCATTTTGTTATTATGTCACAGCGACACAACTCTAGTTATGCTTTTATATTTTATTTTACAGTTTATGGACAAATTTACCTCGTAATATTATCGTTGCAAAACCGCTTACGAGAAATGTCACAAAAAATGTGGATTGCAATTTTGCTCGGTTGAGTTTTTGTTTATAGCCGAGATTTCCACGTAAACTGTCCTTACACGAAAAGCGTTGGTATGGGATTATACACGGAACAAACCGGGTATAAGATACCTAAAATAATTACCTATAATAATATGATTGGAATTTATGATATGTGACACTTATAGTTACTCCAAACTCGTTTCAATCAGTCCCAGGTGTAAAGTGAAAACGATTTAGATTTTTTTATTATTCTTATTTTGATTATTTCGAAAAAGTATTTTTTTTTCAATAGAACGTTTATTTAATCAACGTAAGTATCTACTTTTTTTGCTGTTGGTTATGTGAACGCACATACAAGTGTAGGGCAGATCACACATGTAGGTCGTTTTTCTTGAATATTTATCGTTTATTGTGAATAATCTACTACCTATCAATTGTCTAAAACTACGGTTGTAGGACACTTTGTACGGTCACCCGGAAAAAATGAAGACCGCGGACAGTTTGTACTATTTCAGAAAGTAATAAAATTTACATGGTGGACAGTTTGTACTATTTCAAAAAGTAATAAAATATATATGGCGGACAGTTTGTACTATTTCAGGTAAACAAAAATATTGAGACATGAAATGTTAGACATAATTATTTGTTATTACAAAACACAGGTAGTTAACAATGTTCATACATAAATAATAATAATAATAATCAGGGCTAGGATTTGTATGCAATAAAAAATTGTAAAATATGCATTTTATTTACCAAAATATGCAAAAATATGCATTTAAATTGTTATAAGATAAATACAAAAATATAGTTAAAAAAAAAATATTTATTTGTTGAAATACATCAGTGATTGGCTGTTTGTCTTAATATAATATAATTGAGAAATAAAATAAAATAATTTAGAAATAAAATTTATAATTCACATTTCACATACAATAGTGGAAACTAGAAATATTTTTAATTTTATGTTTGAAAAATTGGAAAATTTATGTTTGACTGCAAATAACCAAGTTTTATACTTTAATCAGCAAGGCTAGAATTAAATACGAAATATTAATATTAAGTTATAAATATTAATTACGAAATATATTATAAAACATGAATTTTTCGCAATAATATTCTTTTACTCAATATGAAATATATGAATTTATAATATGAATTTTATCCAAAGTATGCAAAAACATTTACATACCGTACAAAACGTCCGTGATCGTATTTTACCAATTTATTATCACTGTACAAAGTGTCCGCGATCGATTTCTATAAATTTATTATCACCGTCCAAAGTGTCCGCGATATGCAACTCAAACAATAGATAGTACAAACTGACCGTTTACCAAAACTACTGTTTATGGTTAGCGCCTTACAAAAAAAAAATATATATATATAAGTATTATGGTCTTTCCTATTTAATTTCGACTTTGTTGTACATTTTAAATGTCTCAACTTTTGTTTCATTTTAATCAATATAAGTACTTAATATACGTATTATTAGTACTATTGTACATTTTTTACATTGACCAAAATGTCATATCTTTTATACGGTAGCAATAAGCACAGAATTGGATATAGACATTAAAATGCTTCAATAAGATCGAATACTTTTAATTTTGTATAATACCATAAAATATACGATGATGTATATGGGTAAATATTGCGCACGTCTTGCCACCAAAAACGGCTGGGTACACGTTAACATTCGTGCTTCAAATATGGTGCTATATATTATAATCACTTGCTGTGATGTTATAAATAAAGATAATAATAACAGATACGACTCAGTTTGTATTATGTAAAAAAAACACGTAAAATATGCATTTAAATATGCAAAAATATGCAAAAAATAAAATAAAAGGCAACTATTAAAATAAATAATTATCAATTAATTTGTAAACAGGTTAATATTTTTTGGATATTATATCACCATATAATATTATGCACTTGTAAAATAAAATGTGTGTAGTTATAAATTATTTTATTAGTATGCGCATTTGTATGAACTTATTTAAATACAGTTATATAAACGTAGTATGATTATTCTTAATTAAAAACATGTTTTTATAAAATGTGTATACAAAGGATAAACTTATACAAAAATGTATTGATATTTGAATTTAAATTTTGAAACTACTAGAGTTATCTTAGTTATACTTGAGTATACTTGAGGTACTACAAAGTTCAAAATACTTGTTTTTTCGTTATATAGTGCAATTGTTGGTGTATAACTATAGCATAACTAAAGCAGGAAAAATCTACTTCTGTAGAAAAAATAATTCATTAATATAATCGCATTTATTGATTTATCTAATTATTGATTTGGAGTAAGTATGATTTAAAAAATATATATTTGTAAATATTATTGAAATACATTAAAGAATTATCGATGTTAAAATAATAACAAAAAATTATTTTATAAAATATGTAATATATATACTGAGATATCAATAAATATGCACTTTACAGATCACGGACATACGGCAATAACAAAATTACTGTGTATTTAGTAATATTACATATACATATAAGAGGTAAAATGATTTTGTAATGGTATATGGGTAAGGTTGATTTTTTTGGCATGGACTTTGATTATCAAAAACATCATTTAAGAGCTAAGATAAAATTATTAGTTTAAAATATAAATTTAAAAAAAAAATAGGTACTTAATAATAATAATTATAAACAATTTTTTAAAACAAAAGGTCACGCAAAGTTAATGAAATAATTAACTACACAACCGTTAAATTATCAAAAGTAGTTTTTGAAAAGTTAATGTTGAAGTTTTTTTTTTATTAATGACTTACACTATTAAAATTTAGCTCTGATTTTATTTAACTTGCATCTGTTAACAAAGTTAATTTTTACCTATGAGATCAGTATTTTTTATACGATGTACATTGTACATATAAACATTTTACAATTAATCTTTTCGTGCATAATAATCCAATCTAAAATGTATAGTGTCCCTAAAATCAACGAGTCGCCCGCATCGATTGACTGTATAGTATATTATATTATTACATGTTACACTGCATGTGTAATAAATAAGCTGTATGCAATATAATATAATATAGCTGTAATAAATGTTTGTATATTGTTATTTTATCAGTGCTATAATAAATATTATACCAATCATGCAAGCCTCTTGATTTGCATTTCGTTGCGTGCTTAGTTTTGGTTTTTGATTCCGGTAAAACAGCATTATTCATTTTCACACTTTTTTTCTTCTTGAAATACAACTTGTTCGCACGAAATTTTCTCGGACAGCAATATTATGTATTTATGTTTCGATCCACGTGAATGTGTAGTGCGAAAACAGGCATGCAATGTATTATATAGGTACCTATATTCGATTTTTGAGAATATTAATAATTTTTTCTTTAAAAGAAAAAAGGGTATGAATAATAATTATTGAGTGTATCAGATAATTATGGAAATAGAAATTCATCAATTCTACCTATACAACATTAAGTTCGCTGGTATAAGTATACATTGTACATATATCTATATAGTTTAAACCTAATTTTCAAAGTCAAATATCATGCAATTATACCTAGAAATATAGACTGGCAGACATCATCGCTCAAAACCATGCAACTATTATATTATTATAATTAAATTAAAATGTAAAATATGTATTACAACGACTTACTCGATGATTAGGAATATTCAAAACTTACTGTAATAATAAATACCTACTATTTTTGATTATGTAAAATCAGTAGCAAATTGCATCTAATTTGAAAACTTTGAAATTAAAAAATCCTTAATAAATAAAATAACACGTGATTTTTTAATTAAACCAGCCGATTTGAATTTGAATTCAAGTTTAATAAATTTTCGTGAGTTACTACTGGAGCTGAGGTACACTCGAAACAGTTGAAACCTATTACAGGTACAACAGCTGCAAAACGATGGTTCTCTAGTTTTTTTGTTGTTGGGTTTTAATGATTTCTGAACTCGTGAAGTTGAACAAAAATGAACACACTTTTTAACAATACAAGATATTTTATTGAATGAAATGTGAGGTTTTTTTATCGTACACAAACATTTATTTAACCTTATAAAATGACAACAATAAACGAAAAAAAACAATATAACTCAATTCCAATAATTCGTGTTTCTATAGACGGACATAGTTCTGAAAGAACCGACTTAGGGTTGGTGGAATACGTAAGTTAGTGGAGATCTGGAATACACACGTAGATGATTGTTATTTAATATTAAATTTATGATATTTTGATAACTTTTAAGTAGGGTTAGTAAGTTTATAACTTTTAAATATTTTTTTCTTATAGTTATGTACAAAATAAATTTTGTCTATAGACTTAATTATAAATCCGTTTGAAATTATATAGAAACTTACGTATTCAAGTATGAGATAACATTTTATTTTATATATTTTAGAATTTTAGTCATATTTATTTATAAATTATATATATATATATATGTTTAATATTAAAAGATATTTTCTGTAAATTGTATACATTTTAGATCATTATTTATAAAAATCTAGATTTCAAATAACATTTTTTAAAAACCTTCTTAAGTAAAATTAATTATAATATATACCTAATAAAAAACGATATTATTAGTTATTATTAAATATTTGCAATATATATTAAATTATTATTTAATCTATTTTATTATGTCATATTTGTTTTTAAGTCAATTTTTTATGAATATTTCAAGTATATTAAGGTCATAAGTTAGGTTATAGTTATGACTCATAACTTTACTATTCTTACCCAATTCATAATTTAGAATAGGTAGGTAATAATATTATTTAAATCTGATTATATAATTAAATAATAATTATTCACCATTTGGCATAAGTTTAGATGAAGGTAGCTACGATAAGCTACGTAGAAAAATTACAAACGATCACATATGTTTTTATATTGTTCTCTAATCTAATTACCTACTTCATATTATACGTGTTATGCATGTAGTAGTATGCCTGTGATTTCCGTTTACAATACTTATTATTTTTTATTTTGTTATGTATTTGAAGTTACCTATAAATTAATTATTATTATTTTTCTGAATTTTTGATTCTAACTGTTGTGATTTTGATTTAATTTATAAAAATACAAATATATTACGTTAAGCATATTTATATATATATATATATATGATTTTAATTGTTTACGAAATAATAAATTGCGGGTATAGATACAACTCATAGAAATTTAATTACAAAATTCCCCGTGGATTACAGTTTTGTTTTTTTTCATACACATAATGTATTAATATATAAAAACAAGGCGTAGGTATTTAACTATTCTCTTAGTTTTTATTATTATTATTATTTAAAATAAAGGCTTCAACAACTAGGTCATTAGCCTGCGGTTGTGATAACAATATTATTATAGTGAATAATTAAATTATAGTGGGTAATTATACGACTAAGGGATAAGTATTTTTTACATTATTATATACATATTTACGTTTATTGTTAGTCTTAATATTAGACTTTTGCTGGTGAACTTGAAAAAGTTATGGATCCGGTGAGTGTTGTGTTCTTCCAGTGATTGATGAAAGTTGGTTGACGATGTTTCTTGCGTTGCAGGATATTAGCGGAAAATCCAAAACTATGTGCCTGATTGAGAGTAGTTCATTGCATTGGCGGCAGAGAGGTCGTTCTTCATGTTTAATGATATATATGTGAGTGAGATTGTCATAAAAATTCTTGTTCTTGGTTAATAATTTCAGAAAATTGGACTGAGTTTTCCAATTAGTAATTTTCTTTTTAATTGATTTAAGTTTTTATAAGTTGGTATTATAGCATCCCTGAATGTTTACCACATAGTAGAAATGTGTATGTTTATACTTCTTTTACCTCTTTTTTTTGTTTTTAAACCCTATAGGTGGGTAATGGGTATTATAATGTATAGAAATCCGCAATTTTCAACATTTGTAATTAATTATTTATAATATCTTTTAGCTTATAATTTTGTATGAACTAATCGAAATAAAAAAATAAAAATAAACATTAAAATACATTGTCGTGGGTTAGATATAACAAACTCTTAGTTGAAATAGTCAAGTTTCGATAAAATTATATTTCGGTTTGAAAGTTAAAGTATTTATGTAGATCAAATTGGATACCAATTTTTAAAATAATATATTTTTAGAAGTTTTAATTAACGACTACCTATATTATGTAACACAAATTAATAAATATTTTGAAATATATTTTTTTTGACGAAATTTAATGTTAGCTATTATATAAATGATACCCAATGCGACTTAAATAAATTTTTTCTATTTCAAATTCATTGAATTTTTTGGTCATACATGAATAATTATAGGTAAATGTGATGAATTAATGTTTAAAAGTTCTTATCAAACCTCGAACGTGTGTTTTCTGTATAATTTTTCCATTTTTTATATTAAAATTGTCTAAACTACCTCACTAATGACTATTCTCCACATTATACCTATAAGGTAAATATTATATATATGTAGTTTATCATTTGTATATTCGATCTTTGTAGAACAAGTAACATGATGTTTTGCAAAAAAACTATAAGGACATTTTTCTACTACTCTCCTTACCAATCACACACACAAACGTTTGTAGACTTATCAAAATAATACCTTCACGGCATTGTCAAAATCTGCGGATCATGATATTATATTATTTTATGCTGCTGGATACCGGGCGGTTGCAATCTTCCTGCGACCGTATTTGCACATCGACACGAAATTGTGCTCAGCTATGGATCACAGTGAAATAAAATAATATACTGCCTGTTGGTCGCAGGTGTGCGTGGTAGTATAATACTAGTAACACTTAAATTGTGCTCATATTATATTATCGTACTTTAATATATTTTTAGAATACAAAATGGTTATTATATTTTGAAACTTGTAAAATGAAAATACTTGAGAAAAATAAAAAAATAATGTTACAAATATTAGAAAAAAATAATGAAAATAATCTTAAGAAACTTATAAAAGCCCATACAGTTATTTGACTTTAATTAATCAATTAAATTAAATTTAATAATTTATATTGACAACTTGTATGGCTAATTATATAGGTTACAGCTAATGTTTAAATAAAAAAAGACAAAATAAATAATTTTAAAAATCGAAACACAATTCTTTGTTCATTTTTCGTCCGTTTAGTTTGTACAGAATCCACATGCAGATGGTATTATGAAAAGCCAAATATTACGAAGTTCGAACTCTATGAATTATTGCACGAATCTTTGGCTCCGAAGTAGACCCCCGATAACATGCTCACAGACCACGCTAGTTGAGAATCATTATTATATACATACGATACGGTACGCGACTTACGAACGGTAAGCGATTTATCAACCCCTGACACGAGATAGAGTATACCTGCCGCCGCTGTTGCTAGATTCGTGTCTTGCGGACCGAAAACAATGACACACGTTGATGCGTGTTTGTATTATAAGTCTTCTCATTGGCTCGACAGAATCAACACTAGATTATAACGACTTCATAATAACTTCTCTGAATCGTAATAATGTACCAGTATTGAACGAAGATAATAATACGAGTATGTACTCGGACATTTGATATTGATAATTTCCATCTATGCATTTCCTGTTATCTCGACATCCCATGGGCCCTGACACACGATTACAACCTTTTAAAATGATTGCATTCCTTACAATTATTTAACCTTGAAAAAGAACTACTAATATCGAATTTTTCTCCAAACTTGTATACAGTTTAATTGACTTCGCTCTCATTACTGTTTCGAATTAATTCCCCGGTTCCAACTCAGTGCATTAGATCCATGTCACTATTTCTTTTTCCGTTTTCATCCTCAAACAATTAATCCAACGCTCCTTAATCTCGTGTCGTACTTTTAGTAAATAAGCACCCTTCTTTTTAATGCTAATTATATTACTCTTCTATGTCATTCTTTTTGCCGTATATTCATTTTTTATCTATTTTTAACTTTTTTGTAAAATATTATCACTTAAACTACATCACACACTATACTGTTATATGTATACTAATATCGCATTCATATTGTTCTTGTTAAATTATAATAAATCAAAAAATTTCAAAGAAAACTTAATAAATAAATAATAATATGATTTTTACAGTATTCAATCGTTTAGAAAATATTATATTGTATTGATAAGATTTAAAAATTTCGTAAAATCGCTTGTAGTTTTTAGGTTTTTTATTCGTCTGACGCAAATAATTTATTATATTATTATTTTTATAGATCGTACGTAATAGTTGTATGTATTATATTCAAATGAGAATATGTTAATTTAAACATCATTAAAACTCAACTCGAATCCGTGTACCTATTGAATTCAACTACCTATCGATTATTATGGCGTTCCGTGAAATATATATTATATCGAGTACACGTCTCGAAAAAACAATTCTGCTTCAAATGTGCCGTCATATATGATTTATTAATGTACCTCTCCTCTTATTCTTGTCCGATTTAATGATTATAAGTCACGTTTTAAAACTACTTATAACTATACACGCGCTGTATAAATATGTATATCCAAGTCCTAAATCAATCATATTTAAAGACTCGACTTATTTTTTTTCTTTCCTACCGGATTACATTTCAATCACTGTACTTTTTAAACAATTTAGTAGCATTAAATACAGATATTCACTACAAATAGAATCAAAATCCTTTTTTCCTGTAGTTTTTAGAAATTTAATTTTGATAATCTAACCCAAAAACGGAATCGAAAAGACAGACGATAAAAGTTCCAAGCTCAGTCATACATAATAATAAACAAGTAGCAGGTTTAAGTTCAGAAGATACCTCACTTGCAGCCTGATTTGGTTAATACTATATTACATAAAATAATTTTTATTTTATAAATATTAACTATTTAGCCTACATTTCATTAAGAGGACGCTATACCCGCATGTGTTGTCTCTGTCTTATACACGCGTAACATAGTTAAAAACTGTTTTGCGCGGGACAACTTTACTCCCTCGATATTTATATCAAAATTACCAAAATTTTAAATGGCATTGAGAATAACTTTACCTGTGTTTTAGCGTTTTAATATTTTTGATAGTGGTGACCAATAATTTTTAATAATTAAATGAAAAAAAACCTAAATTTCTCCAACCGATATCTTTAATTGCATTCATGTTATCAAAAAAATTAAAACGATACGACACAGGTAAAGTTCATCCCAATGGGATTTATAATTTTGATTGTTTTGATTAAAATATCGAGGGAGTATAGTTGTCTCGCGCAAAACAGTTTTCAACTATATTACGCGTGTATAAGACAGAGACAACACATGCGGCTATAGCGTCCTCTTAAGCATTTTTTATAACACGCTATAGAGTTCCTAATAACATAATAATTACCAAGCTAACTTGCAATTTGTCATGAAGTTATTTTCAATAATATCATAGCGGTACCTACACGGAATGATTTATTTAGCGGTAAAATAAAATTTTAAGTAGGTCGTTGAGCGAAATAACAACATATTACTGTAGTGGCTGGCTCAAAAATTGCATAACAGTCTATAAATTTGTAGTTGTACGTTACGATTGTCACCCGTTATATTATTATGATACGATAATGTGTGTGCAAAATAGACAATGACTAATAATTACGGTAATGATGATAAGATATTATGCGGAGAAAAATAAACGCGTGAAGAATTATTTGTCGGTGAGCGATAACACGACGAAAATACGAGTATACCTACTATTATTGTTGGTTTGCGCATGCATAAATCACGCATAATATAATAATATAGCATTATATTATGGTTGAAAAAAAATTGTCACACTGACTGCAGGTAAATGAAATGTATATACACATGGGAAATGTAAGGGAACGCAAGACGTGTATATTATGTAGATAAATTACACAACTACGGTTTCCGTACAATATATAAAATTATGCAGTAGCGGTCGTTTTGAAATTCGTTTCGTTTTTTTCTACTAATTATCACGTCCTATAAATACCTTAGGTTAGGTTAGATTAGGTTAATGCATGGCTGGGCATGCTAATAATATTTATTCACTAAACAATTTTTTTTTCCATTCAATTAATGGACATATTGAATAGGTATTTATAGGAACGCCAATTAAGTTTAAAAAATCAGTCTACCGGGTCAAAGATACTCAGCAATCTAGTTTAACTTCTCTAATACCAATATTATAAAAATATTGCATCTACCGATGCATATAGGCACCTGTTCCAATTTATGTATATATGGTGATAAAAATGTTTTTTCATTAATTTTAACTATCCCTAAACTAAATCCTAAAAACTTTAATCCTTAAATTATTAACACTCTTATAGACTATAAGTTATAGTATTAACATTAAGCCATTTTCAGATTTTTTTTTTTTGTTATAAACATTTTATTATACTTATTTTTTATTTATCTTTTTATTAAATTAACTTATAAATCTTCTTGTTTAAACGCCAGTATTACTATTTATTGATATTTTTTAAATTTCAATTTTTTTCCATTTAACTTTGAACTTTTGGAGTTAAATTTATTTTTAGCCTTTAACTTATAATTTAATGTCCTGGACGATTTTATTATTTGGTATTTTTTCCTTAAATTTCGATGATTTAGTCATTATTTACCTATTGTTGATGACATATTTACTTACGGCGAATTATCAATCACAACGCATAATGATGTATACGTTTTACGTTTTACAATTTTTTCGTTTTTTAGGATTTTGGCACTCAAAAAAATTTTAATTAGAATACAATTATTTAAATGTTTTAAATTGTATATGTATAATGTGGTAAAATGAAAAAAAAAATAGCATATCGATTATAATAGTATAAATATTTATGTATAGGTATACTGTACATACTCTACTGACTTTTTGTATTTTATGATAATTAATATTTTTTTTCTTCTGTATTTGATGATTCTATGTAGAAAAAATATGTATATATTTCTAGTAAAAAATGCCGCTTTGAAATTGTTAAATCTAGATGAGTTATTTTTTAACAAAAAAAAATTGTTTTACACAATCATATATTGCTTATAAGAATATAATATTATAATAGCAGGCAATTTAATTATCGATCTTAAATTAGTAACGGTGGCAATTATGTATATAGTTTAGAATAAATGTTCACCAATAGCGCATAGTAAAAGCATAAATATATTGAGTTCGTAAACAACGTTTTTGATTTTCGACAAAATAATATACATAACTAAATATATAAATGATGATAGGATATCAATAACTTAAAATACAAACAAAAATACCTTAAAAGCTCTAGAAAATTATACTGAAATATTAAATTAACTTAAGGTCAGATTTCGGTATTTCGATATATTATATAACATACGAAAACTAATTTATAATTTAATAACTTTTATCAAAGCATATTCAATCACAAGTAAAAACATAGTTTTTAATAATTTTGAATTTAATTTTAATGTTCATAATTTTATGAGACAAATAAAAAATAAAAATATGTTTGAAATTTGCATGTATACTTTCAAAATATTTGTATATTTATATTATGTAAATATAAAATGTAAAAACAATAATAAAAAAGTATATTCAATTTTGAAACGCAGTTTGTTAGAGCAAATAATATAAAGATTAGTGAGCATTTTAGATATTATACACAGATAAAAATATACACAGCGTAGTTATCAAAATCCTAGGTACCTTATCATATTATCATGTATATCAGAGATAGGTCGAAATTACTTAAAAAAAAGGGCCAATTTTTAGAAATTTAAAATTGAGTGGACCAGAAAATATAGAAAGCAAACAAAAAGTTCAATAAAAATTAAAATTATATTATTATTTACCTACTGAAAATGTTAAGAACTCGTAAAAAAGTATATAATTTATCTAATATGAATTATTGTTGATTCTTAAAAAAATGCGTGAAATAATATGATTTAATACTGTTTATCATGCTATAGGTACATATATTAGATATTGATATAGATATTGTATTATTTTCGTGATACCGATTTATTCAAAAAAATAATAATAACATTTCAGGATATAGTTTTAAGTTAATACAAAAAAGTCAGTAAATTATTATGCCTGCAGCAATAATAATATGATATAATAAACGGTAATACCAACTACATTAGGTACGCGATCACAATAACCTTACTACAATTATAATTGAGTGGTCGGGTAGTCGAAATGCGATGCTTAGGTGAACACTAAACAAGTTATAATGGTACATACTCGTATTTATAAGTACGGTATATTATATTGATGGATACAACTACCAATTTCAATTGAAACAGATTTATAAAAATTATTAATGTGGTCCGCGTATATTGGTGTAAGAGATATTGTGCAATACACATAGAGCGAAAGAACATTTTTAAGGATGTGTTTAATGTATGAAAAAAAGATAAGCCATTAACAAACAATTTCAAAGTTGCCTTATACGGCATCTTTAGTAATATAAATATAACTAATATACTATATAACCTCATAAAACCATAAGCCGTGAGTTACGCATTTTTATATTAAAATAAAAAATAAAGGATCTTTTATAATGTTTAATATTTGTTACTTAACATTATTTGATAATTATTTTCAATGACCTATACTATAATAATATTATTGTAGTGTTGTTAACTGTCAGTTAAACCACATAAAATATAATTGGTAGATGTCTATATTTTTATAGGTAAGCAAATCTGTGGTAGATGACGGCTTATTGTACGAATACTTAAACCTTATACGTTATACTTAATTACATTATAATTGACTCCAAAAAGCATAACGAATAGATATTCAATCGAAAAATTACAACAGAATGAATAATGACTGTGTATCAAGGTATACATAAAATAAATTAAATATTATTTTTTTCATAATTCCATTGAGATAATATTTTGAGAAATTTTCAATTTTAAAAAATTCCATATGAAAAACAATATATCAAATTCATTATCACAAAGTAATAATATGATAATGTTAATGTATCTGTGTAAATTCAACTACTCTTTTGTATACTATAAATTATTTGTGATGCAGGTGCGCGATGCTGCCGCGTAGAATAGTGCAACAGCAGCAGCAGTAAATTATTATTGTTGATATAGTTATGTATATATGTAGCACACGCGGCCGACGATGCTTTTTTGCAGCGTTCCGTGTTCCGACTATTTTATTATGACGTGTCGGGGGTATGCGCGCGTCTAAAAAATAAAATATATTATATTATGTCTTGTGTGTATGTGTATAAAACGTATATTATTATGTGAGTAAAAATAAAAAATAAACCGATCGAAAATCGCCGATAACCGTGACTGTTACTACTATATATAGAAAGTAACTATAAATAAATATATAAAACGTATACATTACGACTTATACATAGGTATGTATAGGTATATACACGGTTTAAGTTATAATATATTAAACAGGCTTTCGTTGTAAACGATAACACACGCCCTGATCAGGACCGGGATGGGCATAAAAGTAATTTTTTTTTACGCGACATTTAATTTAGCGATATATATATTATTATCTCATCTATATAATACAATATTATACACCGAACGACTATAATGAGTTACGTATTTTCATCGCAATGCGTAACGCGATCTCGACGAGTCATCTTTCAATACGTTTTATGAAATGTTAAATGAAATTAATTATTGTTGTACTGATCATCACCATCATCTGCATCATCATCATCATATTATTATTATTATTATGTTTTGAGAGTTTGCAGTATTTTCGTGCGTCGTGGATTGCTTTTGTGACACGAAAAAACACTAAATTTATTGGTATATATTATGACGGTATCATACCGCGGTTTTTCAATGCTAAAAAATCTACCGATCAACAATGAAAAACTACGACATAAGGTGCAAGGCATGAAATATCATTTGTTACATGATACTGTGATGATGCATCCATAAGTACCTATGTTTAATGATATCTATTTTTTTTATCATGAGCTTGGTGCGTTTAACCTCAATTATTTAATCCTTTTGAGCACGGGTGCCTTTTTAATCTTAGAATTATTACCATAGGTAATTTTAGTGTGATTACACAGTCCATAAAATCGAAGATATTTTTACTGATGGATGTAAGAAGAGGGTTGCATTAAAAAGAAAAAAATATTAAGTCTGTATTTTTTTTTTACTCAATGAAGCCATACGTGTACTATAAAAAATTATTATCATGATTATTATTATTTTTAATATTCGAATTAATCTATCGTTAATAAGATATTAAAAATTCTAATTTATCGATATATACTCGTATTATTATTGATCAAACATTTTTTCCATTTGTTATTAAATATTGCTTTTTGCATTTCCATTACAAACTTAATGAATAGTAACAAAATTACCAACAGTTGAACTATTTAAACTAAACGGTTTATAAAGATATCTACAAATGTACATTGTTTACACTGTACAATATAAATATTAAATATTATTATATAATTAACTAAATATATATTGGAAATTAAAATGTATACCGACATAAACTCATTTGATCATTTCGTAATCACGCTGATTTGGGCTGTGGAACTTATCTATACAATCAAATTGGACGTTGAAATCGTGTTCACATGATCTATCATTTTATCACTTAAACATCAGAATTTTGTATAATAACAATACATTTGTATATTGGTACATAATATGGCTTTTGTGATGTCTAATTGTATATCGTAGATGAAATGCGTAGATTTTGTAATGGATTTGTCTCAAATAATATAAAAATGATATGAAAATGTAATTTATTTTTCATAGATTTTTACAAGTGTGCAGTCGTGAGTAGATTTAAATTGCCTTAACGGAAGGGGTGAGATTTAAAAATGTGTCAAATATATTTTTACAAGGTTAGCCAACCTAAAGTAAAAACAAGATTTCTGAACTTGATCATAATAATGACATATGTATACATAATATACAAATTATGAAAGATGTTTAATATAGTTTACTCATTGCTTATATAGCTGCATGAATCAGTTTCTTAATTTTTAAAGTTATAATTATAATAAATTCAATTACTATAACTTAAAAATAATTTTTATAAAACATGTAATTATGTACCTATAATTAATCAATAGATATTGGATGTCAACTCTTGTCTTCGAGGTAAAGCTGTGGGTTTATAGCATATTTTTTTTTGTATAAACTCTAAATACACTGAATGTGCATATTGAACAGAAGTTTTGGAAATTTAAATTCATTTTTAAGATTATTTTAATAGTGCATTAACTTCACGGACAAGCATACATATTATTATATAGTTATTATAATATCCCAAATACGATACTATTTTTACCTTTGATATATATTGGGTAATAATTTTTAATACAGTATTTTTTTTTTTTTTACTTAATACCTGTAAACTGTTAGCACGTCTTGCCCGATGAAAAGTAAAACAAAAGGGCGTCGTAAATCGCGTCAACCGAGCGCCAAACATTAATCCGTATACATTATACAAATCCATTTTAACCGCCACCGCGACCGGCGCCTGCTACGTACGACAAATCGGCCGTTATTAAAATGATTTATACAACAATAATAATAATATGTAAACGAAACGAATGTGCAGGGCCGACGATTGCTCTCGCTGTAACCGCGTCGTACATTATTATAAAGGGCCGTGGTGATAATATTATGACCGTGCGTTATATTATAATCATAGTAAGCGCGGCCTTGTGAAATCGCTTGTCGAGAACAAAATAACTTTCCACCGAGTCTTGTATGATAAACGTTAAAATGTTGTACAGAGTGGTTCGTCATACGTTCCTACTTCCATTCAACATAATATTCTATAGTATTTCGTTGTAAATGGGCTGGATACAATTTTTTTCTCCGTCAATTTCTTGCAAGACCACGCCCACTATATTATTATTATTATAATTATTTAATCAGAATTTGTTATAAGGTCACCCTTATAGTGACCGATGGTTATTATAATTACGTTTACATACAAATATGTATTATAATCATTCATTAATTAAAAATAAAAATTATATATGATTTAATATTTTTTCGCACAGTGGAGAAAATATAATAGTATAAATTTTTTTTTAATATCTATTTTAATACTAATTCCACGAATAAAAAATACGAAGAAATAAATTATACCACTTGGTCTATCTTTTTAATGAGTATCACTTTGGATAATTTGTTTGTATCAGACAGCTATTTTAAACATACTTAAAAGTCATATTAATAAATTCTTAAAACTTTTTGTGCTGCTTAATTAAGGAGTGTATACAGATAAAAACTTCCTTTTTTCAAGTGAAAACCACCTTCCTTTTTTATTATAAATTATTTAGTGAATAATATTTTTGAAAATGTCAATGTACCTATTTCAAAATTTAAACGTGCATATTTTTTTAATTATTAAAGTGTTTTTATCAAGGATAATAGTCTTTAAAAATTGGTTTTATAATAATATAAAATATATGTTATATTGAATCTACATAGTATAATATTTACTAAACTTTGACCATTTTAAGAATAATACATTTTGATAGATTGATATTAAATATGAACATTTCAAGTCTATTATCATGAATACACTCTTCTTATTATACTTACACAAAATTAAATAACTCAAAAAATATTGGTTGGTTTGAATTTTTATTCACGTCATAATGCAACATTTTCTACTAAATTATATTTACGGAAGAAAAATAGGATTATTATTTGAAAAAAAAAAATGAAGTTTAGGTTAGGTTCTAGAATTGATACAAATAGAATTTGAAAATATAATATTTTGGTAGGTATATTATTTAAAAATTATTGAAGAAAAAATGGGATAAATATGAACGGAGATAATAATATCACTCTGTATAATCATGTTTTTATTGTTTCATGCGATTTTCGAAGATGACATCAGCGGTTGCGGTGGAGTGAAAGACAACCGTTATCCATCGCCCGTTTTTCGTTTCATACCACTTCCGCTTCGCGACAATAATGTATACATATAACTCTCAGCGAATAATAATAATCATCATCATCGCAACGAGTATTGTAAATTGTGTGAAATCCGTGGACATTATTGTTGTTAGAGATGAGTGCGCTTTAAATTTATAGTTCGGCGTAAATTTTTGTTGCATATTTTGACGCGGAGATCAAAAGTCCTCCGCGACTGGACGGCGACCCCAATGACGTAAACACATTAATAATATTACATTATAATAATAACTCGACCTTACAATAAAATTTGTATTATTAGTAATATTATTCATATTCAGCATTACCGGATATTGCAGAATGTGTACAAAATATATAACGTTTGTGCGTGTTTAGACACGACGCTTTAGAACGATATAGATTATAGAAGTGTACATTATAATAATATAGTGTATCAAAAACGAGTATTAATCAGTCAAAAGTTAATGCTTAGTTAAAAAATACATTTTTTTTAAATACTATGATAATTGAAGTATCCATTGTAATAATATATTTGTTTTTCAATTAATTTGAATTATTACTATTACTATTATGCTTATCATATTATCTATAGTTAAATATAATTAATTAATTATTTATTTAATCACGTTTATACAATAGTTCTAAATCAAAATAAACAAATCAAATGAATATTTCTTGATTTTTTATTTTAGTTTAATTAATATGTTAAAAACGATCAATTTATTTATTCATTTACATAATGCACAATAAGAATGTAATATATAATATAAGCAGGAGTTACTAATTAATATTTTTTAAGGGCCACATTAGAAATCTGAAAATTTTTCGCTGACCATAAAAATTTTAAGTACATAATATAATGTTGTCGTAGTATAATGTTAAATATTCTTTGTCTGTGGGCCGCATAAAACTTGTTAGTGGGCCGCCATTTGGTGACCCCTGGTACATAGAATACAATTTTGATAAAACTATTAATTATTATTTCATTTTTAGTACAAAATTTCAAGATTGCTTAAATTATTATATTATAGTATAACGTAAAAGTGTAATACTAATCGTCCAACCACCGTAAAGTTTAAACCCAAACATGTTTCATGTTTGAGTATTTAATCTTCTTTTAAATTGTATAGTAAAATGATCACATGCTGTGTTAACCTATACAAATGTCTATGTTGAACTCGACTTGTGTAGTCAAAATGTCGGTCATATGTTTAACAATTAGGTTTTGAAACAAAATGCACATTATTTTAATATCATAATTAAGATCTTTAACTTTAAAGTTTAATAGTTTTTTTCTATTTTTACCTGATTATATCACCTATTTTGATAGTGCAACTTACATATTTTGATGCATCATATTCTATTTATTTTTATTGCACTGCACAACTGTTAAGGTAACTAATTTATTAAACATCCGTGTCAACTAAATCACTAATAATAATAATAATAAATTAACAACTAATATTAGTCTAAACACTCTAAACTACAGTTATATGAGAGCTTTTAGTGTAATATATTATTTTTTTAAATCGTTCTTATTAATTTTTTTTTAACAAATTATGTTGTTGATTTCATTAAACTACTTAAGTTTATAATATTTTAAAAATAATTTTTTTAACTTCTACATAATATAGTAATTAATTCACCTCCTTGCCTACAGAGTTGTGTGTGCTAACATTGTATTACCAATCGCAATTCGCGTCAACTACATAATATGCATATTATATTAGACTACGGAAAATGCTATTAAATATTATTTTAATATGTATCATGCCTCATACGTTCAGTCTTAATAATAATAATAATATTCACCGGAATATGGATTTTCACCGGTACAGCGCGTTTTAAACAATGTACATCGACACTGTGTCTACAAATTATATTGCAGCGTGCATATTATATAGTAGACTAGGTACCTATCTATCTACCTATGGAAAAATATAACGAGTGAGCTTGATGTTAAAGTAGATTATGGCCGTTATGTGTATATAAATATCGTTGAAGTAAATACGAACTCACAGTAAAACGCTTGTGCATGTGCATATATTATTATTAATATTATATCGATACACTTCGTGGAAATTAGTAAAAGGGTGCTATCACTGACTCGCATAAATTGTATATTATTATTACATAGGTAGGTAGATACAATGTATGTTGACTTTTGTCGAGTGTAGCACTTGTCGTGTATTGAATACCTACTCAACGTGTGCACCGGCCTTGTCCCGTATTCTTTTGTATAGCCTGGATAAAATACGCGTATATAATAATATAGATATAGGCGTAAAGTCGATAAGGCGATAGGCCGGAGTTTGTTAAAATTATTAAATTTAATTGAATATATTTAAATTTTTTAATTTAATTAAAATGTTATACATCGGTGTTTAAAAATAATAAAATCATTATACAACTTAATAATAATGAATTAAATAATACATTTGTACAGCGTATATATTATAATACACATCCTTAAGACGTTTGATGATTATGTTTATTTTGTATTATTATAATTGAACGAACGATATAATAATATAATATACTACGCATGTTAATATGATAAAAACTAAATATTCCAAAATATATCTATTTAACAATTTTGTGCTACAACGACTGAAAATCTAGAAGTTTATCTGTTACATTACCTGTAAGAGCGTACAGTCCTCATTATCAATAATATAGCTAATGCAATAACTTCTAATCTGTATCTGTCGCAAAATCAGAAAAAAAGGGTTTTTTCCCTATGCTCACTTAAACTTAATTTAACAACCCGAAAGATGATTGACAAGTCTAGTCTCGGAATAATAATATATTCATGTAAGAATATAAAACAAATTCAAAAAATGTAATTTAATTTGGAAAACTCTCCAAAGATAGCGCAGCATAGCATTCTGAATAAATTCAAACATAACGTTGAAAACTTTTACGGTGAAAAAACGTATAAAAATACAAATGGTTCCCCATTCTATTATTTTACTTACAATATTTCCTTTACTTAAAGTAACAGTGTGTTAATATAATCTCATACATTCATATCGTTACGTTAAATTGTACTATATTTTTTTAATCATTAATCTATTGTCTTTTTCATTAACCTCAATGGCATGGAGACTTAACGAGACCATAATCAGTGATCGTCATCCACCCAAAAAGGCTTAAACACCCGTTTCCGCGCCTCATTCAAAGTATATTATGGGTAATATAATAGTTGTTCTCTGGATCTTCATAATCTTTACAAAACAAAACACATTGATTATAGTTGTACAGTCGTAGTCGTAATGGCCAGTGAGTAATAATATAACCTTTATAATACACGTCGTGTGTGATATACGTATATTATAACATATTATATAGGTACCCACTCGACGACCGATGGTACATATACCTACTGTTTATTCTCACGGACGTCTGATATACTTGAAGAGCGCGTTGTCGCGATTCCGTCCGAATCCAATTACTCGCGACGCCCGTTTCTTAATACGAACACGGGGTAAATCGCCAGTCACACCCACATCCTAGAAATCCGCGTATGGCGTCATATTGTACCATATATAACATGTGTCAGTGTTTGTATGTCTGTGAGAGGTTTAGAGAAATCACTAGAAACGGCGGCGATGAAGATTTGAACGGCAAAAAAAAAATAAATAAAACATCTGTCCAAACAATATACAATACCTATATACGGCTATATATTATATATATATATAGGTATATACGCGATTCCGTTAAGATCGGGCGTCTTCTGCTATACGAAACTCGAACACCCGGCAGCATTAGTGTGTATACTCTGTACACACATCGCTTATATTGTGTATGCGTATACGACTTGTTTGCTAAGGGACTATATAGGACGTACCCAAAATATATGTTTTATTTTTTTTTTGTCGATTTATTACTTAAAATCGCTAAAGCAGCAGAAACAGTTTCGACAGCAAAAATGTTTATTGTTCTTATACATGTATTGTCTTTTATATTTGTCTAGTCTGGACGTGCGCGTTCTATATTGGATCGTCTTGGGTACAGCGTTACTCCCTATAATTATACGCGTTTCGGTCTGAACCAGAAGTATAGTAAGCAAAACGTATATGAAACATTGTATTATATTTTGAAATCTTATAGGGATAAATGTTAAAAATGTTTTTAAAATATTCCACGTCCAAATACCATGTATTTTTGACACAAATTTTACGAAAATGGCTATAACATTATCGTCATAATCAGCTGTTAATGTATGTTTGTTTGAGTACCAAAAAAAAAAAAAAAAAATTATAAGCTTTTACAGCAGACGAAGGATATTAATTTTCGCCAGCTAACCGGAAATCCAGACAACGGATGAGGCAAAGGTCGTGCGCGACCATCATTCGTTTTGTCGTTGCTTGCGCGCCCATCGAATGTATACGTATATTATGCGTGTATAGCTGGGTCTTCGCGGTGTAATCCTTTGCAGTTCACCGAAGGACTATAATACTCCAGGCGTTGGAAATGCGAAAAATCGTGTACGAAGTCGTCTTCCCTTTTATTCTTATTCGTTCTTTTTTATATATATTTTTTTTTATTTACGTCCGTCGAATCGAAATCGAATTCGTGTCCTGCAAACAACCCTACTCGGATGTAAACGCGTTTGTCACGTCGCGTCTGCCAGTATTCGGGTCCCCGGTGCACGACTCCTCCTCACTCGCACTCTATCAACTTTTCTTTCTTTTTTTTTTTTTATATTTATTTATTCGATCTTTATTCTTTTCCGTTATATATAAATATATATAATCACCACACACATATTACTGTAAATGAACGTGCGTAATATTTATACATATAATATGCTTGTACATGTGTAAATATTATATTGATCTAGTCACCGTGACGTATATTTAAGAATTAAATATACGCGGATGAATATCGCGTCTTATTTTTTACAACCAAAAAATGTTCTCTGCTGTGGTAGTACTCGACAAATTTGAATGGTTCTCCGTTTTAGATATTTTTAAATAGACATAAATATTGTACCTATTAAAAAATAATCGTATTTTTTCGAATAATTTCTTACGAAGAATTAAAAGTTTAAGGAATAATTAATATGTATATATTATATGATTAAATCCGTATTATCGTATTTTTTTTAGCTCAAATTATATCTATTATTACTGTAAGCGCAATTAAATGATAATAACATTACGCACCGAACACCACTGTAATAAATTGTATTACCCTTTACCCCTTTGCTCTGTTGTACTGAGATAAAAAAAACTCAAATAAAATGTTTCGATTCGTATAGGCGTTGTCGCGTAACCGGTTAGCAAGCGGCAATATTGTTGGTTTTCATCATAAAATAATAAATTGCATTTATATATTTTATGCACTTAAAGTGTATAATCGTGACGTGAATTTAGTGAAAAAATATATACTTGAGTCGTAAATTCTGCTTAAGGAATCGGTTAAACATAATAACATTGTATAGTTTTGCGTTGCCTGTACCGAGTACGCATTACGTTCGATCGATCAGCAGCGTTGGAGACTGGAGAGGTATTATTATACGTGTGTTCGCAATAAAACGACAGAGAATAATTGAATACTGCAAATACTGTGCGACAGACATCAACAAGAGTAGCAGTAAGTTGGTAACATCCGTCGTCAATGCCTAGTATTCACAATATTGACGAATAACACGTAATTTTTCACAAGAAAAAAGCAATTTTTAACTCCAAAGATATTCTTATAAATGATTATAATATTTTTCCGTAGAACATCGCAGAAAATACCTATTTTTATTAAGTATTTAGTATTTTAGCACATAACGTTTTTAGTCGGGATAACGCTTTGTTACAGTTTATATCTATCGTTTATATCTGGCTTTTGTACATCATCTTGCGTTTTATGACGAATCAATATCACACAAATGAGTGAATTGTATTTATTTTAAGCTCGTCGTTTATAAATTTTACAGAAGAAAATTACACAATAATTAAATATTTTTTTAATAAATAATCAGGATTGTGTCCATTACCAGATATAGATGTTAACAATTTTTTAAAAGTAAATGATTACTATCTGGAGCCGGTCCGCGTCTCGTTTTCCCCATAGACCTCAAAAATAAAACAGACACGCGTGTTTAATGTGTAATGTATTTTATTACGTGGAAAGTAGTCAATTGAATTTTTGAATGTTCAAATATATGTTCGGAATAAAAACTTCTACATTCTATGAGACACAATAATAGTAGAGAGGGTTAGGTCATATACGTGTCTATTAATCCTGTCGGAGATCACGTCGAAGCATGTCTATATTATAAATTATATTATATCAATGCGTGTGTGTAAAATCGACATATGATGGTACACGAGAGTAAAAAGTTGGTGTGATCACGTCTAGTCAAGCTATGACACGGAAACCCAAATCAAAACGAGATCTTACCGTGGAAGATCGGTGCAGATATGACGACTTTAAAATATAAAGTACGAATTTAATGGACCGCCATAATATTATTATATAGCTAAAAACTGTAATTTACAGTTAAAACTGTACAACATATTTTATTTTCAGTAATTTATCCCTTTATCGACCTGATTCCAATATTATTATCGTTTATATATTTTATTCGTGAAATCTATCACGTCATCACCGCAACAGGACTCGTCACTGCGGAAATATTGTTGTTTTGACACTCATTAATATATCATATTGCTATGTATGCTACATGCTATTATTAATTCATATATCCTGGAGACTGTGGTGTATTAAATATTGTGTTCGGTTCTCACTCTGTTATTCGGAATTTTCAGTCTCTAGTCATTGCGCAAAATCAGTTAGAGGTATAGATGTAGCAATTACTTCATAGACATATGCAACGGTTGGGGAAGAAATATCGTTTATTCGGCATAAAAGAATAATTTTAATACCCACTATCCAACCCCTACAGAGAATTTAGCTTCAATAAACAAAAACAGTGAATTTATATACGAATAAAATAGTACTTACTGGACATAGTCGTAACTAGGGAGGCTTTTTTTTTGGGGGGGGGGAGGGGCTAGCCCTCATTGTGCATATATTAGCACTCCCCCTTGAGTTATTAATTTGTTGTCTATTTCCTTGAGGTAAATTGTTCTTATTATATTGAACTTGTGGCGAATAACAACATAATACTAAAATTATAACATTTGTAATTATTTATCGACGATAATATTTAGTATATAGGTCGTAATATTATTGTCGATGGAAATTAGTAAACCAATATCTTATCAAATACGGTCGTATAGGCGTAAATTAAGATTGATAGGATTTTTATGAAAAAAGTTCATTTTTTATTCAATAATATATAAGGTATATAAAATGTACCTACCTATAGTTGTATTAATAATGTGCTCCGATTAATGTAGGATTTACTGATAGTTGATTTAAATTCATTTCTAGGTGAATAATGGTTGCCAAAAATTGTATTCAATATTATTATAATGTACCAGGACACAAAAATCAAATCAATTTATTCAAAAAATATTTAACAGTTTCAACTCTTTCTAATGTATATAAACTTCTACATTTAGCTTTGACCTTATACATTTTTCCGATAAGGGATAATTTTATATAAAGAGATATAATATATACAATTATTAAAATGTATAGCAACAACAATAAATAAATAAAAAAAACACTATAATCTAAATGAAAATAAGATATTCAATTTCTTCCAACTATTTAAATATAATCTTCCTTCTCCCAATATATTTGATTACCTACTAAATATCAGTACCTAATTCTTATCTTTAAATTAATCACTGGCATTTATGTGTATAATTTTTATTAAATTTGTATTATATAATGCAATTCTGGAATCATGAATAAATATACTTATTGTTCTTTTAATATATTTTTGCATAAAAATATAAAATGTTTGTAATTTGAATAATTTATGGTTAAAAGTTAAATTAAATATTGAAACGCGTGGTATAAATATATAGATACCTATGTATACAAATAATAAATTTCCGGTCTTAGAAATATTCTAGAGATTTTTCCGGAAATTTGTTAAAAGCTAAGTGGGATTAATCCTGATAGCAGTTAGATAATATATAGTATATTAAATATAATAGTCATATTTATGTTCAGTATAAAATAAAAAGACGAAATAAAAAATCAGAAATTCATAAGTCTTTATATAAATAGTTTATTTCTATTTATTTTCTAGTTCTTTATATACAAGTTTAAGTAATAAAAAAAATGACAAATTATAAATTAATTACTTCATCTTAATAACGTCAAAATATTTTAATTACTATTAACTAGTAATATTATTTATTTCAACAAATTAAATAAATTAAAAAATGAATTTTCTAATGGAAAAATGGTCTTAAAATAATGTTAGTTTCAACTAGAATAACATCCAACTATATGAAACTAACACCAGAATAGGAATGATTATTACAATTCACTATATAACAAGTTATTAATAAGTAATAATGATTGTGTGCCGTTAATTAAAAATTGTATTTTTAAATTAGTAAATAAATTATTCTATTTGGTATTGACAAATTATAAAAAAAAAAAAAATGGAAAAGAAAAATTTTAAATATTTTATATTAGGTATATTTAAATACTAATTCAAAGTAATTAAGTAATAAGTAATTTAAAACATTATGTCAGTTATAATGTTGGTTGTTACGTTATTACAAAATTATTTAATATAGAAGGTGTAACGTGAAAAAAAAACCACTTAAACTACATTGAAGAAACCAAATATTTGAACTCGATAACGAAGACAATATATTTATATTGTGATGTAGCGTTTTTATACTTTGGAAGAAAACCAACATAATTTTTACAAAAAAAAAGTAATTATCGTTATTATCGTATTCTGTCAAAGATTTTTTTTATAATAACAATAAGACAAAAATAAAAAGTTATGACAAAGAAAAATTTGTTTTGATTATATAAATAAATAAATTTATAAAAATAAAGTGTTTCAAATGACTGTGACTGTGTCCTGAGTTATTATTTACTTTCGCATGATTTTCACAATGAATTATTTTTGTGCGTGTACTCTGAATGATTGTTTTTTTTTTCGGAATTTAGTATCTTTCACCTAAAATGAGGTAGCTGTTGGCGATTTAGTGTCCAACCAAAACTATTTATTCAACACATACAAAAGTCCTGCACATTCATTAAATAAGGACAACTTGACTTTTGCGTATAATTTAGTGACAACAGCAAAATGTCTTAGCAAGAAACTTTTATTTTAAATATTATAAGATGTGATAGTAATATGATATAAATACAAAGTTGGTCACTTCAACTATTCCAATTAGTGCCTTGAATTTTCAAAGAAGTTTACTGTCATGATGAGGATTAAGACGTTATAAAGAACGTTTGTAACATATTATTATATTGTACAAGACGGATTTAATAAACAGTGAATAAGACGAAAACAACGAGATTGACTCAGAAACACGCACGTTATAAACTCAAATCGTGCAAGTATTTATAATAGTTTATAATTATGTCGAGATTTTTTATATGGAAAAATGTATAGTTTTAAATGTGTTTTCTCTGTCATTTTACGATATTACATTGTTCTTATAAATGTACCAGAAGCCAATGGTGAAGAATTTGATTCAAAAACATTTTATTGACTAATTCATTTTCAAAATGTTGTCCACTTTATACAAATTGCTATGACCGAAGTGGTTAAGGTACATTCTTTGAACATATATTATCTATTTTTAAGGAATATATTTTTGATATAGTCAGTGTCTAGTGTATAAGACCCGAACGAGTCAAAAACAAAGGTTAAGCAAATCTTGAAAAATTTAAATCTGAAAGGCAAAGGCGAGTTTTTCTAACAGTTTACCGTCCGGAGAATTTGCAGCTAATAAAGCGGTGACGTCTTTATGGTGTTAATTTAACAGTATCGTTTATCTTCGATTAAAATAAAAATAAAAAACAAACACTTTTACACTTTTACCCTATAATATGATAATTATATTTTAAATTCATATAACACGATAAAAGTTTGTATGATAGTATAATATATCGTGTTAACGTAGGTATTTTATTACTATCGATAAAACTCGTCGCAATGAATTATCATGAAATACGTTGAAAAAGCAAAGCGTTTTAAAACAAAATCACTTGCACATATCAGTTATTGGTGATAAAAAATCATTTACAGACCCAAAGTGGCCGCTAATCGTATTGCGTCGAAACAAAATGGCCCTACATCAACGACACTGCAGTCTTAGGCACGTGCCTACCTCATTGGCTATACGCCATCACGTGGCCCTGGACGTGGTACGGAGAGATTCGCACGTGTAGACAATATATTTGAATTTCCACGTAGGGGGACGGGGCAGTGCGTTTGTTAACTGATTTTATTTATAGACGGCATAGTCGGCACACTGCGCGGATGACTCGCCCGCTGAAAATGACAGACTGCCCGGACATGACCGTTCGAAAATCGAGTAGGTACCTGCCCGCGGCGCGCATATAGTTTTGTAACAACGTATGACAATATTATTATTAAATAATGCGTGCGCGTGTATAATAAATGGGTAATATTTTTAAAGTGTCGCACTGTCGACATTATTGTCTGGCGGTCTACGAAAATAAATCCGGCAGACGGATCTCCCCGCGCACGTGATGGCGGTCAAACGTCATGACGAACGATTATGATTATACACGGCGGTCAACGGGGCGTGAATACGTGATGTTGTCGCAGTGCATGGGCACGTGCTGCAGGACGAAACCGGAACGACAATAATGATGATAATAATAATAATAGTATAGCGCATTAAACGTAGTTGTTATAATATTGTTACATGGGATATAGTTATAAGTTTTTTTTTTTTTGAGTTTTTTTCAACCAGTGTTCCGTACCTACGCTCTTATGATGTGCGAACCACAACGCCAACATTTGCTATACAATTTTCAAATAAATTTCGATTTAGTAAAATAAATAGTATTCAAGAGATGAAAATAATTTCAAATTAATTACATACATTTTGAAGCATACATAATGAACGTTTTTACTAAACAATGCGTATTGGATAAGTCGTTGTTTTTATTTATTCTAAAATTTAAAATCTGTAGAAAAGAACCTTGTTTATTAGCAAAAAAAAAACAAAATCTATCTAAAAAATAAATGATCTATCGAAAATTCTCCGTATTGTCAAAAAAGTTGGGATGTTAGAATTGGGAGAACCAGGGTAATATTAGATTTTTATATATGTACAAAAACGGAACAGATGGTTTCAAATAATTTATGATAAATCCAATCAATACTCGTTGACCAATCGCATAAATTAATATTTTTTGAATTTATGGACGTAAAGGGGTATGTGTGCGGGGGAGAGATACCAATAATATAAAACTCAGAAGTCAAGACGATATTGATATAACAAGTTACATTAGTTACAACGAAAGTATTGTAATCAAGTTCCAATAAGTGTAAATTCATTTTAATTGAAAATTTTTCTGATCATAAAATAATATAAGGTATAGGCAAGAAACGACAACATTTGAAAAAATAAAACTGGATAAATCTGATGATTTAATAATATTTTTTATTAATTTACCAGTTATAAATCAACATTAGACAAACTATAGTATTATAAAAGCAAACAAATACAACAATTTTTATTCAAAGTTCAAATTTTTAATGTAATGTGAACTTCAAAATCAAAAAGGCTAGTAGCAAGATAGAAAATCATAAGCTATTGAAAGTATGGTTTAATACGAATTAATGAATGGTGTTACTATAATTCTTAATTTTTGTTTACAAATGGAAGTAATAATTCATTACGTAATAGGCCATAACGAATATTCTGTAACAGGTGATTTATAATTAATATTGATATTATATTTACTGTTCCTATTAATAAAGTTATTTTAAAGTAACGTGACAGCACAAATTATATTGGTATGTGGCCAATTATAATTAATATGCAACAATTGTATAATAGACAAAGTGCAGTAAAGATGAATTCTTGAATAATGAATAATTATTAAACAGCATTTATTTGTTATTTAAAATTTAGTACCATTTAATATTAATATATAGGTAAATTCCCAATTGCATTCTTAACAATTTTAGAATTAAATAATTTCGATGATTTTTTTATTTTTAAATTAAAATCATTTAAAATAATGAAGACTGAATATTATCTCCAAAATATGCTATGAATTCTGTAACAGGTAGGTCATTATCATTCATCATCTCAGTTAAGCTGCATAAATTCAATAAATACGAGTAAATACCTAAAAATGTGATCTCTACACTAAAAATAAATACTACAAAAGTAAAAAAAAATATAAAATTATAATGTAATATAATAGGTATATAATATATATATATTCTTTCTAAATAGTGTTTACTATAAAATATTACAATATATTAAAATGTTTATAACTCGCTTTGAAATTAAGTATTTAAATAATATCTCATGGTGAGCCTAATATAACTTACTTGACTTTAAGTTTGAGAATAGTTAATTATAATAATGTGGAAAATAGAAGATAAATTTTGCTAATTGTAAATTTGGCATATGACATCCTCTTAATCAATCTCTGTGAAAGCGATTCAATAGTATATACACGCTGTGTCAATGCATATTGCCATCACATTTTACACGGTATCTAAATACATCACTGCAACGATACAACAATATTGATATAGGTAATATTACAGACACAATAATAGATATTATATAACACTATAATATCGTTTATGGTGTCTGTAGCGCGTGTATGGATATAGATTATTTTTTCTAACTGTATTATGCTTATAATATTAATATCAATAGAGTCAGCATTATAACAATAGAGTTTTTAATATTTCATAATAATATATTTACTATTAACAATAAATTGTTATTTTTTTTTTTTTTAATTTTTATATATTTTTATATTAAACCAAATTAACAATATTTGTGTTTGGGGATAGCAGTAAATGATCATTGTCAATCCAAAAAAAATACGATTTCTTTGGCCTTCATTTGTGTGATTATTGAAAAAATGTGAAGTCTTGGTAACATATTATATTATACATTATATTATAGGTTATCGTCTAAATATTAAGGATTTACATTTACCTTTTGTAAATACTGCATAATAATGTATAATTAAATTAAAGCAATAACAGAATTTGTTTCTCGTAATAAATTACTTATTTTGTTTTTTTTCTGTTTCAGGTATTATTTAATTTCTGCGCCTAAATAAATGAGTTTGAAATATCCCAAAATCCGGTCAACGTTCTAGCGTATGTATGCTATTTAACTATAGTATTTAAGCTTGGAATCTACGAATTCGATCGCTTTTTTCCATCTTTTAATTCGAAATTTCTTAATCTGTATATTGTGTCACCACGCTGGTAATATAAATATATACTATATTTGGGTACAAAAACCGTCAGTAAATTCAAGTTTTGATTAAAAAAAAAGTGTATTTTCCCCCGGCGAAACGTATCATAACATAAATTATTATAAAATTCATAGTAAATTTTAGAAATTGCACTTTTATTTAGAGTGATTTTTAGAAAATATCTAAAAAGTCACTTATAAATATTGATAAAACAGAAATATAAAATAGATGGAATTTAAAATCCTCAAATTAATTTATACATATTAATTAATATGTAAACAGTTCTGAAAAATATAAACACTTTAGACTTAATAATGTATATGTAATGTTTATTTATTTACATTTGATTATTATAGTTATAAATAATTTATACACAATAAAATTTAATACATTTTAATTAGGTAACTTAAAAAAAAATGTATATATTTTAATAAAAAAAACTAGTTAATTTTATTGTAAAATTCAAAATCTTTATTACTAATAATATTTTAGAGCCACCAATTTGAGTTGAATAGATTCCATATGATATAGGTGCAAGTATAAGTATGCAATGGCTAGTTGTACAACTCACGTCTTCCTTCCTACACTTGTAAGTGTTTTGGTTATAACTATAATATCTATTACTATAATAGCTAATTATAGCTACAATAATTTGGCAATGCCGCCTAAAAAAATACGTCTATAATTTTTCGTTTTTCTGGTAAAGAATTATTTTGATCAGCCGGCAATGATGTTCACAATCTTGTTACAAAAAAGGTCAAATGTTCGCAATCATGTTCTTCCGTTTATAAATTCTCGGTACACGAAATAAAATGCTACAATACGATTAAAAAATCTTATTTACATTATTTTTCATAAAAATTGTGTTTTTAACATAATATTTTACATTATTTATATAATCATGATAATACTATATTATTATATTATTGTTGCAATATGTCTACCGACGCACAACATTATAATATTATCAAAACTGAAATGTACTATTGTCTGAGACGGATTGAATCGTATTTACAGAAATAATCAATAATCTATTTTTTATTCAAATAACGTGGTTGACTTAACAATTTCAATACTTATCACTTGGGTACCTAAGTATAAGGTCAAAGTCGACGAAGCTTAATAATAATAATATGCAATACTTCACTATAACTAATATACTTACTGTCTTGTATGGCACATGCATTATACGTTTCAAATACTTCGAAAATTGTATACGAGAAGTCGTATATAGTGCATATATACATTATAGGTACTATATAATATATTATATTATCAATTACAGCCAAGAATAATAAATTACCGAAGCTAATTGCGTTGTTATTAGCAATCCCCCGACGACGTAAGAACATTAGTTGACTGAGTATAACATATTGAATTCAAACAAACCTTGAAACCAGAAAAGTGGGCTGTGCAAGTTGTATAGGAACTTAATTATTATAAAATATAAACGCATAGTATTTTATGTCCATTATACCTAATGTTCAATTGGTTTTATTTTCGTATAAATCATCATTATAGTCAAACATATTTTTAACTTTTAAAACGATATTTATAAGCTATTACTTCATAATAATAGTAAATGCATTACAAAAATTATTTTCTCATAAATATTTTATTTTCTTAAAAACAAAAATTTTAATTAAATGATTAAAAAATAATAAATTGAAATAGTTGCATAAAATATAAATATCATATTTCTATATATTAAGTAAAAATATTTTTAGACAGAATAATTATGGGTCTGAATTTATCAAAATTAATCACTTTTAATTTATGTATAACACAGCGATTAAAATCTTAAATATACGACAATAGAGTTTATACAATAAACATATATCTATAATATTATTAATTAATAATTAAAATATAATTTTAATGAATTAAAAAAAATTGTTCAATATCCGTATTATACTATATTAGAAAAAATATATAATATATTATAAATTTCTCTTTTGATATTATATAAAAGCACAAGTTTTTATTATTATAGCAGTAATTAGTAAGCAACTTAAAAACAATTTTGTGTAACTAAAAAAAGTTATTATTTACCATGAAAATTACTTAAATAATTTTTAATCTTTGACGATATCGTTGAATTTTAAAACTTTCTTTTCGTCTTTTGATATTTCTTTACTGTCAAACCATACAAATCAAAATCGAAATACTGTCACGGAATTTTACTCTGCATATCTTATTAATATTTTACGATGATATTTATAAATATATCATGGATTTTCTTAAAACTTGATTATGCATATATCATAGCTGTTTCGATGTAATATCCAACAATTGGAAACCAGAGTCGGAACGGTTTTATGTTAATTTTGTATATAGAGTATTCGACTTTCTCGATGGTGATATACTGATATAATATATTTCAGAGAAAAAAATTAGTTTAAGGATGTCATCAAAACATATGTGATATGTCTCCTTTGCAACTATGTCCACTGGTCTAACAACTATTCATTAAGCAGTTGAGTTTGCACTTGCTTTTATCTCGAAATTAATTAAAGTTTATATATAATATATATATACATAAAGAATCTCGTATCGAGTTCAAAACTTGTTTGCAACCATGCATAATTTGCTTTCCTAAGGTTAACCATGTAAAAAATGTAATAGATAAATATATAAATGAATACAAATAAAATTATAATAAATATATTAATAAACGTAATAATATATATAATATATATGCGTAATATTAATATACGCATCAACGAAATAAATGCCACTTAATATTAATAAACGTAATCTATCTATATTTAAAACCTGGTTCTTTTGGTTTTGGATTATGCAAAAATGAACATAAAAATATTATACTTACCATGCGGATATTTTTTTATTATATTATAGGTTATACTTAAATTACAAATTCATAAATATTCAAAATATTCATATTTATTATTTTGGAATTGCTTTATATAAATAAAAATTAGTATCGTTAATGATTTTAGACTTCTAGACTTAAGGTTAAATATCTCCGTTGTGCCATTCTCTTCGATTATAATTATCTATCGGTAATGTAATACAATTTTAAATTAAGAAGAGAGATTATCAAGCATGTCTTATAATAGTGCAGGTGGAGTTTATCGAATGTGGAATTAACAAGATTCTAATAATATTCTACTCGATTTAAACGTTTTTCGTTAACTATATTTCCTCGATAATCTACCGCTAATATTTTTTTGTTGAGTCACAATAATGGTATAAATATCCCAATAATAAATAATATATTTTATTTATTTATTAGAAAAAAAAAAATACAAAATAAAATAAAATAATAACAATTATATAAAAAAAGCGGGTAAGTAGGTATCGCTCTGCTGTATATTAGGGGGTGGGGTGGACCTCAAACTATGGTAGGTTAAATTTGAATGCAATGATAGGTATCATTGTATACGAAAAACGATTCTGAACGAAGATGATTTGTCAGTTTAGGATATATTATATTTAAATATTGTCAAATATTCTATTTTGAAACAAATAGTATAGTTTTTATATGTTACTATGGTTACTATGGCCAACATTCGCATTATGAGCGTATGAAATTTAATTTAAATTTTGACATATTTCGTACAAATTCGAACTTTAAACACTTATAAAAAAAAATTGTGACTAACGATTTCGGATTTTTTTTTATCACTTTAAGAACAACTTATAAGAAACCTTGTATTAAATTTTCAAGATTTTCTGGCCACCCAAAAAATTTTTATCGGCATTTGAAGAAAAAAAAACTTAGAAAAGTCGAAAATTTCAATTGTCTATTAGTAGCTTAAAAATGGTCAAAATATTTTGAAAATTTAACTGTAAAGAGATAACCATAATATAAACATTTGGTGAAAATTTCAAGTATTTACAATAATTCGTTTTTGAGTTACAGCAAAATCAAAAAATCGATTTTATCGAAAAGTGGTTTTTCCGTAAAATTGCCATTTTTCTGTCATTTTTTTTTTGTTTTTCTCGATTTTTTTGAAAACTATTAGAAAATTTTAATTTTGACCCCCCTAAAGTACCAACTAGATTCAATTCCCTATTCAAAGAGGGGCTGAAGTCAAAAATCGGAGCATTATTACTGCTCCAAATGTTGGAGTCAGACACAAAAAAAAAAAAAAAAAACACACATCATAGTAAATGCAATACATTCATCACTTCGTTCAGAATCTAAAAAGTATTAGGCAACATACGCATAATGAGAGTATGAAATTTAATTTAAATTTTGAAATATTTCGTATAAATTCGAACTTTAAGCACTTATAAAAAAAAATTGTGACTAACGATTTCGGATTTTTTTTTATCACTTTAAGAACAACTTATAAGAAACCTTGTATTAAATATTCAAGATTTTCTGGCCACCCAAAAATTTTTTATCGGCATTTGAAGAAAAAAAAACTTAGAAAAGTCGAAAATTTCAATTGTCTATTAGTAGCTTAAAAATGGTCAAAATATTTTGAAAATTTAACTGTAAAGAGATAACCATAATATAAACATTTGCTGAAAATTTCAAGTATTTATAATGATTAGTTTTTGAGTTACAGCAAAATCAAAAAATCGATTTTGTCGAAAAGTGGTTTTTCCGTAAAATTGCCATTTTTCTGTCATTTTTTTTTTGTTTTTCTCGATTTTTTTAAAAAAAAAAAAAAAAAACCACACATCATTGTAAAAGCAATACATTCATCACTTCGTTCAGAATCTAATAGCTCTATAACTACAGTGTTATATTATTAATATTGTTTTATAAAACAATTTTTTTTTGTTCAATATTTGATATTATTTATTATAATTTCTTTTCCACGTATGATACAACTTATGTACGCACACGACCTGTGTAGGCATAGGTTGGTCTTCGTGTTAGATTAAGCATAACTAAATCTTTATCCCTCCACTATTAACAATATAACATACCCTCATGGTATTCAAAATCAAAAATGATATCGATTTGTTATGCACCACTAACAGCATGAATCGGACTATGACACGATAAACGTTTTATGATAAGTCTTGAAATATCATAACAGTTATTTATATGCTTTCAATGTTCACATTAGAAATATGTATCAGATAGCTTATTATGATACCTAGTAATTTAGGTTTTTCAGAATATGATTTTCCGTTACATAACTTTTATCGTATGCAAAGTATTTCCCTTGTGTATGAGTGCAATAAAAAAAACTTGCAGAATAAAAACACCTTGAATTTAATTTCTTAGAGTTTTCATGATTGGAGTGCTCGGTAAGTTTATGAAAAATATAATTCTTTCTTTAGTCCTCGTATCCAACACAGCTCTAATTATTAAATTTTTCTAGACACTTTTGCAATCATCATAATGTTTCTTGTTAGGTTTCGACTTCTTGAGTTTGTACTCCGCTCTTTATCATTTTAATTTTTTTCTGTTGCCATTTTAATTCATACAATCTCATATTTATATAATCGCATTCACTTAACTAAATATTATATGAGCTAACATTGATCAGACCATCTAAGATTTACATTATTATACATTAGTAAGATGAAAACAACACACAACGCCTACTTGAGCTGAATGTGAAGTCTTATGCAGTCAAGGTCTATAACTTTGCCCTCAATTTCAAAATGTAAACATTTGTACTCAATGGGTTACTGATGTATCAAAAAATAAATAAATAAATAAATAAGACGAATGACTTATTAAAACGGTTGCCTTAAATCTTTGAAAATTCGTTATTTTGGCTACCGGATTCTACGTTGAAATTGCAGTATCATACGTAGTGCTGTAGTAACGATATCCATAATATGTTTACATACGATTATCAGATGTTGTATGAAATTTTCCGATTAAAATCGGCCACCTGCCAGAAATTCGTTTATTATAGATATATACGCTGGACCAACAGTCGGAAGTGTCGACAAGACGAGCGTCGAAGAAATATCGTGTACGGTCGTGGGTACTGAAATGAAAATTTTGAGACAGCGAAATGAAAGACATTTCCATACATATATATAATATATAAATTTGGTTCTGGCGTGGTTTTGTTCTCAAACGTTGAACCCAAAAGGGTTCCCTGGGTGTAATAATATATTATGTAGATGAAAGAATCGATTGTCGTAGACCGGGAGCGGGAAAACGGATATCACTGCTCGCACGCAGTGCTGTTGACTTATACGATAATAATAAATACGGCAACCGATATGTAAGACTGCGACTATCGAAAGCCTCGCCATAGGTCTTATTCGCAATAGGCCAACAGGTTATATTATTATTTTTGCCTAACTCCACACGCACACTAACGCGCGCGTAGACCCATTGTCTGCTGGAGTTACATAAATCTTTGTTTAGCGTCTTTGACAAATGTCTCTGGTGAATTTATCCTCCAGCTGATACCGTTGTACTCACATACGTATATATAAACCTACATAAGACCACTGGCTGCACCGCACTATATATACACACACCTATTCTTCCTTATTTTCTGTCATCCTCTTCTGCTCCTCCCCTGGCCGTGACTTGCTCGGCTTTCATTGTGAGACTTGAGCATTTTTATTTATTTATTTTTTTTTTGTAGGCGGTACTCTTTGTACTGCGCGAATCACATTTCCACCTAACCTTTTTGTATTATTGTTATTATTATTATTATTATTTAATCTCGATAAATTGTATCACAGTGATAAGTAAAATGAAAAAAATAGTAGTGAATTCTCCGCTCATCCCTGAGTGACAATGATAGAGTGAACTACTGTGCGTATAACACAAGTGATTGAAACGGTTATTTTTTCCATGTCTAAATTATTTTACATTGATTCATTAGCGTAAACAAAATATAAATCTGATTAATGGGAAAATCCTCTAAATTCGAAACGTTTAAAGTAAAATGATTACTGTGAGGCAGTATATTTTTTTATGCGATATCGAAATAAACATATGGAACAGTCAGGTCAATACTACAACACGAGCATTGAATTACAGATTTCTATTGTTTTCTGAAAATTCAACAAACATCAAAAATAGCAGCTTGTGTAGAATAATTAATGTATTGATTTATTTTGATAATTTTAAAAATATAATAGACTTGTAAAAATGTTATCAAACATAGAATTCGATTTATAAAGTCGATTTAAATCATATAGATTCAATAAAACTATAAATTATATAATATTATAATTTAACATCATAAAAGTAAAGTTGAGCAAATCACACACGTAAATTAATAATATGATTTACTCGATTCAATACCAACGTTTTCACTTCTTATATTATGTTTATGTTTATCATGGTTTAAAATTTGTCCCTTTTATCGTGCGCTAAATCAAAAATGGTCAAAACATCTTTGTAGTTGCCTGAATTTTTGAAATAGGTTTAGTAGTTTATTATCATTGCTATTTTATTACACAAATGTATTTACTAGACATAGGGCATTGGTATTAATGGTATTACCCCTTTTTAGAATACATTTATTCAAATATTTTTTTTTCGAAATCTTTAAGTTATTTTTAAATAAATATTTTTATGTGAAAACCATTTGATACATACTATCAAAATTTCAATGGGAATGTTTGTTTGTTTAAATTACAACTTTAATTTTCATCTTACAAGGTTAATCAGTTGAATTTTTTTTAAATGTTGATGCATAAAAATTAAAATTTGAACAAGTAATTTCTGAGTTATTAAATTTACATTATCAATAGTAAATCAAAACTTTATATCAAAGAAAAACTGGAGATGAGCATGTTCGATAAGACGTATTTAAATCGTAAACAATGAATCAAATCTATACACAATTTCTTACGATCATCAATATTTGCTATTCATATATTTGATAACTGTATTGCATATTATTATTCACATTGTTATGTCATTGTATATCTGTCATATGTAATGATAAAAAATCTGTACTGTTCACTATACAGACATAAAAAAACAACTATTCTACCTGCTTAATCCTGACGACAACGTCCCACAACACAAACGTCCAGGAGCTCGAAGACCCGTCAAAGTCCGACCGCGATGTCTATCAGATTATATTTTAATATTATTCTTGAAGTGCGAGTAGAGTTTAATATCATTACGTCGAAGCATAAAAAAAATATATTAACTCCAATAACGCGTGTTCAAAAAAAAAAAAAAGCGCGTGCCTCTGTGAATACTAAAATGTATAATGTAATAAAATTAGTAACGTTTTTCCGTAAACAAAAAAAGTATTTTCGGTTTTTCAGGATTTTTTTACTTTATTCGTAAACGCCGCTGTTTATTCTGGTAGGATCGCTAACAAACCGAATGACCGCAACAAAGGTCAACATTACTATTTTAAGCTAGCCAGCAAGCTACAACAAGCGTATCGTATACTCTAGTACCTATGTGTTCTAACTCTATCCAAAACTTTATAATGGATATCCGCTTGTGCATTACATTGTTAACTGTCTTGTATTTTATCTGTATATATATATATATAATATATATACACGCACACAAGTCACACGTGTCACGATTTATTCTAGTTATATACAATACAGAGCAATTTACCGCGAGTATGCTCGGCAGGAATTTATACTTACTAATACATTTATTTAAATTTTTTCTTTCATAATTGTTAAGTATACTTAGTGGCTGCAATTGTAAATACTTAGATTTAGCATATACTGTTTAAGAAGGAATTAGCCACAAACTATTTTTTTTTTCAAATGCTACTTCTAAATCAAAAGTCAAACTAGTAGTTTCTGATTTATAAAATGAAAAGAATTTTAAATTCTATGATAATAACTAGTCGTGTTTGCATCAGTTATTAAATATATATCTTTCTCCATATTATAGTAAATAGGTACTTGCTACTGCTTGGAAATATTTTCACAAATAATAAAAGGTTTTTTTACAACTGTGATTATTTTATACGTAGCGAGGTGAGTAGTCAACAACCAATCAGTGTAGACTTTCTTATACTATTTAATATCGGCTAGTATGAATTTATTTTAATTTTTTAATACTTAACCGAATCATTATAAAATAACTAACTTGCTAGCATTCATAGTAAATTATAATTGTTTATTAAATAACTAAAAAACAATTAAAACTCCTACTAGTCAATATAAAAAATAGGCAACTAAATATATAAGTACCTACTTAAATAATTAAAAAAATTTCCTGCAATTATTTTAAAAATTAAGATATTTTATCTATTTTTACTTCTGCAAATGAATTAACTATATTTGTATATTATATACCTAATAGGTTTCTAAATTATTTTAAAATTGTATACGTGCAATTATAGTTCATAATAATAGTAAAATACTTTCCCAACATATTTAAAATAAATATATACTATTTCTATAAATAAGATACATATTTGTTGAGTGGCCTTTCCTTAGTTAATTAAATATTTATTAAAATTAAAATGATGTTATGAATTCTATAATTTTCAAAAATAATTATTTGATAAATTTTAACATAATACCTATATAGCTACCTATTGTGTTAATTGCAAGGTCTTACGTTTCCAGTGGGGAGTAACTCAAGGTTAGCGATTTAAACATTTTAAACAATATGATTCTATACGCGAAAATAATTGCGATAGTATATATTGTATATTATTATGTTATAATTGTGTCGTCGAAAGTGAATAACATATTATTATAATAATATACTGTTAGGAGTGAAAATCGCACAAACATCGCCGTGTCGTATTTAAACCGTCAAATAATTATAAGTTATCTTATATAGATTTTTGAATTTGGCACATTTGATAAAAACACATGGCGGATAAATAAACAAGTCGGCGGTGTTCACGAACCAATTGATAGCGTTACGAATAGTATGAATGAAATTGAACTTTACAAATGAAAATTCGATGACTTTTCGCTCCGATGGTTATCCGCAAAACGAAATAAAATATTAAGGTATAAAAATGTAGAGAACCATTGACCTGGTATCGATGATACGTCAGTTATCATTTTATCAAAAGTACATGATTTATATTATATTAGGTAGATGTATAAAATAAAAACTCTGTGTAACGAGTTATACCTACATAATTATGTAATATTAATATTATAGTATTATCTATACAGGACATTATTGAGATATACATGTGACTAAGGTATTACGTACCTGAATTACATTTATAACTTTTATATAATATAGTGTATACTAGTGTACTGTATATATAATCTTGTAATTAAAAACTTTTTAGGATTGACTTGCAATTAATATATACAATACACTTAATTAATAATATAATTTGTTAAATATATATAATGTTAACGCAACTCTAACAAGTTCTTTACTCATTAAAACATATTACTTACATTATTAGATGTTCAACAATCACATATCTGTATAGTGCATATTAATTTCAATTTGACATAGTATGCTATATTGTTAATAACTCTGATGTATAATATTTCAATAAATATTTCAATCATTAGTATTACTAACCACGCCAGTCGAGTTTTTTTTCCAAACACTGAGTGTTATTAAATTCCATTATAATTATATAATTTAAAGGTACCTACGTTTCGTCTTTTATTTCATTGTGAATGAAACACGTGAAGCATCTTATTCCTCGATTTTAAACTGAATTTATTTTGAAGGGAATATTTTTTTAGTAACTTTTATCTTTTATGTAACTGAGATACGTATAACTTGTACCTTTTATTCAGGTACATTATTACTTGGTATTACTTACTATTACAGGTATATTATTGTTGTACATATTATATTATATATATATGTGTGTATTTTTATTTGATTCTATACTATTTTAACCGTTAAAAGTTTGTTTGAAATATCATTATGATACGAACGATGATTTTGCGGTTCTCGCACGTGTATTATTAGGTGTTTGCCATTGAAAAACATTATGGTTAACGAAAACTTTGTATTCCCTTCGTTTTGTATTTCAGTCATAGTATATACTATAATATAAATATAGCGTACCTATACCCGGTATGTGGGAATATTTCGCACGACGATAATGAATAACCGACAAACTTTCCGTCATAAGACTTAAAAAAGTTGAAAAATGTTCGTCCTTTGATTTCTGCAATACGATACGTTCAAGAGAGTCGTTTGGTGTATTATATTATAATATGAATAATAAATTATAAATTTTAGAGGGAAAATTTGTCGCTGCAACGATTTTATTGAAAAGCAAATAAAAAAATAATAAATAAAATAAATACAATTACATAATCACAAATTCATAGCTGGAGAATATTTTTTTTGTGAATTAGAAAATACCAATGTACCGTACTGATATAGTCAGTGATTTTAATACCATTTAGTTTACAGTGATACAAAAGAAAAATTATGGGGTGTATCAGTTATCTTCAGGATTTAAAAAATAAAATTCTTATCCTTAAGTAATTGAAACTTAGTAATAATATTACCATAATGTCGTTTTTTGATTTTCGATAAAAAAATATAATAACCAAGTTGTTATTTTCAGAAATACCCACTGGACTCCATTATAATATATTTTGTCTAAGCCGTTAATAAGTTTATAACGTGACGTGATTGTTTTTATTTTACCCTATATTATATTATTATAAATGAAAAATTTTGTGCTGTGCATAACCCGTATAAATCAGTACAAAAGTGTCGCGATGAGTAATGACATTGCTACCCAGACAGTTTAAATGTACCTACTACAGAACTCTACAACTGCAGTAGAAACTGTTATACATTTTTAAATTAATTATTTTTTCATGCGCCTTTTTGGCCGTTGTTGAAAAAGTTCATAATGCAAATGTGCATATCGCACGTGTACGGAAAAATACAATTAAATTCTAAATTATACATACACATTACACATAGGTAGGTATATACTACATTAAAATATCAACCTAGTTTTAAATAGTCGTATACAGCAGTTATGTTATGAGTCATGACGATTGTTAATGTTTTTTAGCACAACCTTAACATTTATGCTTTTTTAGCTTGCATTACTATAACAGCTATCGTTGCGTTTGACCGAATGCAATTTGAATGTAGGTACTTAATAATGGTATACCGGATACTTCCTTACAGTGAGTACTGGAAATTATACTTTTTTCAGTGGTCGAGAAACATTTTAATACACCTATGTATAGCCTACATCTACCTAACATGAAAATGGCACTAAAATGGCGTAATATTGTGTATTTACAAATGGAAAACGAAAATTATTTTCAAACTCAATCTGACATTAATTGGTACGTGTTGAACACGAATAACACGTAAAATATAATTACGGAAGTTTTCGTGTGCAGATATGAAACATAACCTGTAATAATGTATAGGTTACCTAATCCGGCTGCGATATATAATATAAAAAAAAATAATTAAAAAAAATATATATTACGGTATTTTCATTATTTTATAATCAATAAATTAAACCAATTAAAAGCTAAAAAATTTTAGCTTCATATAAATTAAAATTCACTCTCTCCCATTGGATAAATACTAAAACTGATGTTAAATTTTATTAGTCATTTAGACCTTTAAAATTCTTAGCTACCTACTTATGACATTTTTGTATTTATGAAATCACGAGTCTCTATTTTGCATTTGCTGCAGTTAGCATTGTACTCCATTAGGTTAACACAAACACAAATAATATTTTATATTAACAGTCTTCTAACAAATCTTCAACTTAACTAAAAATCTCTACATTTTCTTTGTAAGCACTTCATTATTATTGTTCTTAATCGTTGAACATTTCAAAAACAAAAGTACAAAAATGTTCGATTGTCGGTTATCACAATTAAAAAATATTGTTTTATCGAAGTGTGTACTATTGTTTAAAAAAATACCGGTGAAATAACTCTGTGTATCGATTAATCAATTTATTTTGCATTTTGGATAAAATTATTAATTGAGTAAATTGATATTATTATAGTATATAATATGCGCGTACAAAAATAATGAGAATATTTTTTCACTGTATTTTTTTTTGTACATTTTATACTACAATTTTAAATTTGCACACTTGCCTGCCTATGGAAACAATACTAAAAATAAACATTTTACAGTATCATACCTAGTACATGAAGTATCCGTAACCAAACTGTATAATACTACTGTTTTTAACGATTTTTTACGCTCAAACGCGTAGGTATACAATAATTACACAATACCATATTTTTTTCATGTAAACACGCCATTTAATAATAGTAACATTTCGGAAAAAATATGATCGAATAGATGAAAACTAAAAATTAAAACGGGCATATGAACATGTTAATTACGACATGCATATCAAGTATATATAGTATATATACGCTCCGTTGGGATTAAACGAACGTGTTAACGTTTTATAACGCAAATAATAATAATAATCACTGTTATTATAAAATGTCCATAGTGATTTTTTCACAGTCGACATTACACCCACCTAGGTATATATGTATAATACAATATTAGTATATTTATGTATCATTTACCAGCAGCCTGCTTTATTCTATATGGTAGGTATAAATATACTTACCCATTTGTGGATGTCCATTGAGAGTAGAAACGGGACACTAACCCCCCTCTTAAAAAAATGTTGACCATATTTTATTTTATTATTTTCTATTTTTTTAGTGTTTTAATATTTTACTTACCTCATTGAGATTGTACAGCAACGATGGTTGGTATATTATAATATGTCTTATAATCAACGTAATATTGCGCAGGCCGTCATTTATTGGCTTAAAGTCTATAACCCTAGTTGCAGAGTCCTAGCCATGAATTAAACATCATATATTTCTATACCGACCTAGTGGCACGATTTTTTTATAGTAAGCATGTTGGGCATGTGCGTTATAAACGACTTCCAATATCGGGTCTTAAAATTGTTAAAACACATTTCAGATATTATACCTCGTTATGTTGTACTTTTGTACAACGTACACTTTACATAGATCTTAACGATAAACTTCAAAACACTAGTCGAGCAAAACGTTACTAGAATGACTACATAATTCACCTGAAAATTAATCCTGATGGGCAATCTCAGAAATGACACATAAATAAATGGTTTTCAAGCACGAATGATCACTTTAGGCTACTTTTAACACTATTATAAACGTGTATACGGTGGCTAAACATTATAGGATATTGAACACGTAGGTAGATACCTTTTTCTTATTACTCGTTACCTATTAGATGATTTGAGTACAATAACTTATTCTGATGTACACCAATTGGTGTATGAATATTATCGTTTGTGTACCTTTAACTAAGATATTTTTCAATAATTTAACGCTAGAGTTGAATTTAATGTAATAATATGGGACATGTAAGTGGCCTTGTAAGAGTATTAACTCTATCCTAAAAATCAGTTTAATCAAGGAATATACACAATAGCTGCTGCTATAGAGTCCGTATATTAATTTAAATATCGTATAGCCTAAGATCTTATTATGGCCTCATATCCTAATAACAGACTTGTTGCATCTCATGGTTTAAATATATTTAGTTATTAGATGAGTGCCTATATTATATAATTACCAGCAAAATATTGTGTGTATAATATTATACCGTAATGTATTAATTTATTTTAAAATTTTTTATTATAATATTATATCGATTTTACACGATTCGACGATAATATTATGATAATACAAGTTTGCATATAAAATATAAATATTTATAATTATATTTCACGGTGTTATAATATATTATATTGTGACGGGTTATCAGAAAACCTAGACTAGGCTAATATGAAAAACGTCCCGTAAAGATGCTGTGGCGTGTATTGTTTTTTTTATTTTTTATTTTGATAAATGGATCACGGACTGCTCGGTATTTGATCGTTTGTCTCCACTGTCTCCAATTTATCCGTCCTGCTTTTCAAACTGTCATGCATAATATATCGTCTCATAATGATGTAAAAGTGGCAGGTGCAGGGTATATATTTGGGCGGGGTCGATGCGGAGGTGGATCATCGCAGTCGTAGTATTTGTTCACGCATTTCTGTATGAATTTTCTATCTTTTATCAACTGCAATTTTCGTATACAATTTGTAATACGTTATTTCTATATTATTATAAGAATCCCCAAACACGATCTGCTTTGTTTTCCGGTTTATTTGAACAGTCTAATGCGTTAAGGAATAAATTCTGATGTTGTAGTAACCTAAAACTTTGGATTCGTGATAATTTACATGTGTGGTGTGTTGTGATGTCTCAAACTATGAAACTCGTTTTATACGTAATCGATTGTTTATATCGATAATCGATATTATTGTTAATCGTTAAGTGTTATTGATTTTTACCTCAATCGATATCAATTATATTGTATTACAACGACCTTGTGACTTTCAAGATTTAGCTATGAGCTGCATGTACGGCATACAAGTCGGTGTACGGTTATAGCAATTAATCTCTAATGTGTGCTCGACGAAAGTATCTATATATTATGTACATGACCACAACCGATTCTTGTGGTATCGTATACCGTCCATCGATTGATCCAATACTTCACACTGTATCGTATAATGACCGTATTATAACACATCGTTTCAATAACCTCTATTAAAATCGCATGTACACCGACCCGTCGAATTGGCTATTATAATAATAGTAATAATAATAATAATAATAATAATATAATTTGATGTTGTGTTAATGTCATCGTGGACCAAAACCAATTACCGGAATTTTAAAGGACACTATATTATTCCTGCAGCGTAGGTATATATGATAATAATACACACACACACACACACACGAGTGTATGAGCTTAAATTACAACTTCGTGCAACAATATTATATAGCTTTTGCGTGGACGGGTCGATCAATCACAAAACAATTATTATTCCCATTATTACTATGGTTTTTACATTTATTTTTTCAGTTATCGTCGATGTTGTTATCGTTTCTGTTGTTTTTTTTTTATTGTTATTGTTGTAATCGACCATAATATTCTACTAGCTGTGACGGCAGTCGATAGTTTGTTGAAAAAAAACGAAAACCCAATATTATTATTTTTGCTAAATGTATTCAATAATAATAACAGTAGACTCGTACAAGTTGCTACACTTCATTAAAAGTGTCATCGTTATTCACGTCCAGTTATTTATTCTTATTTCCCAAGCTCGTTCTGTCCATACTCCGTGAGTCCATTTCGCGTATTATCCTTTTCGAGGAATGTCAAAATGCGCGCCATGCGATGTCTTTGCTGCAATGTTATATTTTTTATTTTTATAATTATTAGTTATTAACGACCATTGTGCCATAAAAGGACAAGTCGAGTTGATTTCGTTTTGCGGAAAAGAATTCGTTTATAATATAAACCAGATTACAGATTCTGAGAGGAACAAAGCATGATGCGTGTTTAGGTTTTACAATGCATGAGTTGTTTTTTGTCTGTCATCATCTTTCGAACTAGTAAAAATGCTTCAATTTAAATTTAGGTGTTTTTTGTTAGAAATAACATTTAGATAGAACTTTGACTTTTCTATAATTCAAAAATAATTAACCGTACAGAAGTGAACTAAATATTTACGAGTATATTATATAATTTTCTAGGCATAATATCATTTAAACAATATTTTGCGAGCGAAAAAGTTTGATAATTTAATACAAGGTTACTCATAAATGGTTCTTACAAAAAAATTAAATTCTCATTTATTATTTTTATAAACAGTTGAAAATAAAATGTACTTGAAATTTGTCAAAACAGTGAAAATATATTGTAATAAGGAATGCATAACATTCTTTTTAACACCTAAGGCTTGAAAATATAATACGCATTTCATAAGTTTTTTTTACTGGAATTTATAAAAAGTTTAGCATAAAGTCACATATATTTTTTATGAGCATTTTAAGTTCAAATTTTAATGACTTAAAATACTCAAACATAATACTAACTCTAATAACATTTTGTTTTCAAACAATAATATTATTATATTTGCATTATTCAAAAATTTCTAATCATAAAAACTATTCAAATATTCCATTATAACTTAAATTATAATTTTTCATATACAATGCAATTTTCAAAATATGCTACTAATTTAGGCATTTGTAATTTTTAAATTGTTTTAGTTTTTATTTCCATAATTGTTGATTAAAATTGTATGTTTGATTATAAACATTGAGAGTTTGATAAGATATTCCTTATAAATTATTCTAAAAGAAATTAAAAAATGTCTTAATTAACTATATATAATCAATCACGCATTCGGTATCAATTTTCGGAGGGATTTGAAATATTTATAATGAATTAAAAATGCATTATTTTAATAATAAAAAATGATTCTACTTTAAACATTTCTGTGGAGGTTTGAACAATTCCCCCTGTATACGAGCTTTTATATAATGCACATTTTTCCAATAGACATATTATGTTCAAATTTTAACAAAACTAGATATTAATGTGGAAAATAATGATTTAAATTATTTTGCTTTAACACAAAAGATGCTATTTGTAAGGACTTGAAACTTTTTTCCATTATTTAATAATTATTATTTAGTACGTAAAATATAAAATTATATTTTTAAGTTTTTTTATTAATTTAAAGCCAGTATACCAAAATTTCATTTACACCAGTATATGGTACCAATACCCAATGGTATTGACTTATAATTCTCTTTGAAGAATTGTTTTTCATATTCAGTGATTAATTATTGAATTAAAATTACTTCCATTAAGTGATCTACCTAATATACCTATTTAATGAGGAGATCATCATCTACTACTCGATACCTACTATGTATTAGCAGAGTGATTTTCTATGATCTTATACGGGGTGATTAATTAAGCGTAAAACACTCATTATTTCAAAAAGTATTCATGTTTTTGAAAACATTTTTTTTGCATAGTTTTAATTCGTTGAAAATACTACGTTTTTATTAAAAAAAAGTGGAGTGGAGTGGTACGGGGTTACCCCGCAAAATGTTTGTCCACTACTCCGCTTGTCTAAACTTTAAATACGTATAACTCATGAACTACTCGTCCTAAATTCGATTTTTATGTATCAAAATACTCAGAAAATTATTCTGCTTTGGAATATGAAATTAAAACTCTATGTTGTCATTCAAAAAAGTAAAAAACTTAAAAAATATAGGGATAAAAAATATTTAAAAATATAATTTTTTAATAAAAACGTAGTATTTTTAACAACTTAAAACTATGTAAAAAAATAATTTCAAAAACATGAATACTTTTTGAAATAATGAGTGTTTTACGCTTAATCAATCACCCTGTATATTTTTTATTTATATCACGTTTGTGTACAGCATTATTCTAATATCGTTTGTATTAAATTATAGCTCAAAATTATATGTATCATAAAACAATTTAATTTTTATTCAGCTCTTCTGTGTTTGAAATAATTTGAATAAAATGTAATAAATTATTTTTAGTTTATATATATATTTATAAAATATTTGAATAAAATATATATATTTTTTTGATTCGTTCATATTTTATATAACGTGGAAAATTAAATCTAAACAGAAAAATATGAAATTAACTGTGGGTTTATATTATGTATATACGTATAAAAAAAAAACTATAGTTCAAACAAAAAACTACAATAAAGTCTGAAGTGGATTTTTTCAAATACTTTAAGTAATCAGTACAAATGCATATCATTTGTCATTGTGTGCGTGTTAAGTGAGTGAAGCTCGTATAATTTATGTACATTTTTTTTCACACTACGTCACTAGTAAACCATTTGAGAGAGAGTACGGATTTTCTTTCTCTCACTCCCTTTCAATCATGTCCCTCTCGTTTAAAAACACGAACTCCGGTCTCCAAATTTAAGTTTTGAGTGGTCCCGAAGGATAGCGTGGGTACACCTACATATGACATAATATGTACTACGTAGGTATCTGTGGTGGACAGTAGTATCCGGGTTATCGGGTGGAAAAAAACCATCAAGAAAACATTGTTCCACATATATGTCACCTTCCCGCCGACTGATCAAACACGATTATTGTATTGTTTACGTGGTATAACTTTTCATTTGTCCTGTTTAATAAAAGTGTACGCGTACAGAATAATTCGACAAACATGCTCATTGATCACTCCTTTAATTTTATTGAAATTTTAAATATACTTCAATACAACATATTTTTAATTAAATTTAAAAAAAACCAATACCTTTTTATTATTCATTATAAAGATCGTGATTTATTTATAACATTTAGATATATTTAAATAAAAATTTGAACGAGTATTTTCTGTGTTATTAAAATTTAAATTATAAGATTCCTAAGAGACTTAAAAAATTCTTAGTCATTAAAAATCTAAAATATAGATGTAATATTGAAAATAGTTATATTTATTATACTAGAAAACGTTTAAACATAATTATAAAATACTAATAAGAAACTATAAGTTAGGCATTCAAATATTCAAATTAGCATACTTCACATTTCAATTAATCAATTTCAATTTAGATTCATCAATATTTTCAAAAAGTTATCAACTCAACAATTTACAGGAAAATAGAGCGGTAAGCCACCACAGGATACTCCTTTAGTATGAATAGAATAAATTTTAAGATAATATGATCGTTAGTTATACATAAAAATTGAATTAGTAGAATTTTAATTATTTTATTATTAAAAGAAAAAAAATGGGTCGGGCATTCTTGTTGAATCATCCTTTATAATATACGGTCTTGATGGTCTATACCCGCCTGGCATGTTTGGTGTGAAGTTAGACAGCCGCAAACTTAACGATGTGTGTTTAGGGTGAGTATATTATTATAAGGACAAAAGTCGACAAGTCGACTCAGTCATGAAAAAATATGATTTTTTTTTTATGTGGATCGATGGTTGTCTCACACAGAACATTAAATTCGTCCGATGAACGACGTCAAATTAATAATATAAAAAAATATATAAATAAACTCCTGAGGTCGTGACAATATACAACAAAATAAATAAATTATCAAAAAATTAATCAGATGTATTTGAAAGTTGATGTTATGTTACAACAATAATTATCATGATGGCTGTCTATAAAATATTATAATAATGGCGTTCATTTTTTCATTTGACAGGATGAGATACTGTAGATTTAAGGACACCGATCGTTTTAGCATTATAAAACATTCGATAAACGTGACGCGATTTTTCAACGAGTCATTCCCTCCGACCTAAGTCGTTTGCTCTTTCCAACTCGCATATATTAGTATACGTCGGAAAAACGTTTATTTTTTCTCTGATTTAATAAAGTGAACGGAAGAAAAAATCGAATAAGTTTATTCTAAGTTTTCGTTTTACTCCTACTCTATATAACATTATATTATGAAATATGAACTCACTTATTTAGTTCTATGTGTTTTAGAAATGTGTTTATTTTTTATCAGAGGTATATAATAATAAATGGGTACAATATAAATTAACTTAATTTTTTATTTCATACGTTCTCCGATATTATTTTTATGAACAAAAACAACCCAAATTAAGACACAGTACATTTAGTTGTGATATTTTAACAGTAATCTATAAAAAATATTTCAACTTAAACGTTTTTATTGAAAACCGAATCTATAAAAAATACCTCCATACTTTCCAAAATAACCGGGAAAAACAAAAACAGATTATTAAAAACAGAATTAGGTATTTAGAAAAAATATGTCTTCTTGTAATTGTGGTGTGCTAGTATTTTTGTAACAGTTTAATAACGATTAACTGCATGCAAGAATTGAAATTTTTATAAAGTACTCTTTTTTACTTTCTATTAAATTGTTTTTTTTTTTAATACCTCTTAATATGTTGTTTTATAAAAATATGTATGGTATGTATTTATTATTTAGAAAATTTGAAAGGTTAAGTTTTATTTTTATTCCATTTTTCCGCGGTAAAAGCTCGAATTATTTTTTATTTGTAATATTAATAGTATATTATGATACCGATAAGACATTTTATGGTGTAGTCCAATTTAAAATGTATATAATTTATTGATTACTACAAAGGACAAAGATGATTATGGTGATATGGGACTTTAGGGAAACATTATATATATAGCTATCGGATACAGTAGAAAGCGTTCCGCCATATTCCCCGCACAAGTTGACAATTATACTGCAACCGTCTCCAGGTTGAACTTTAAAACTTTTACGACTGTAATATTATGAGCACTAAATGAAAACTAACAATTTGACGTTTAAAATATTTAAGTAATTGAGCCTTTATAATTTGGGTTTATCAGATTTTGTTCAGCCGCACAAAAATATATTAATATTTAAAAAAATATTTCAAGCTATAATACATTTGGCCATTTAATACTATGCTAATAATATTCAAGTAATTCATATGATCAATCAAAAATAATAATCCATGTCCGACATTTGCTTAAGCTTCTGAACACCAAGACGTCTGTATAGTCAACACAGCATCATTAAATTATGCCAAAATGCACAAAATAATTGAAGATTATATTATTTTAAATTGAAAAGTTTTCATCAGATATGAGATATTAGTAAGACCACGTTTTTAAAAAGTTTTTTTCAAACCAACATTTTATAAATAAAGGTCTAGTTTTTAATAAAGCAATTATTTAATTACAATATTTAAAAATTGATCGACAACTAAAAGGTTGTAAATAAACACAATTTACAAATAAATATCAATGATATCAATAGAAACTTTCATTTTTTTTTTTGCTTTTTAGTATTAACACGTCTTATGGTTTTATCTCTACGATAGAATTAATCAGATTGTGATGTTAAAAAAGTACTATTTTATATTAATTTTATCAACTGTACATTAATTACAGAATAGTACAATATTATTAATTAATTATTAAAAAATAATAATAATAAAGTATCACCATATTATTTTAATTCTAAGATCATAAAAATTTAATTCAGATCAAAACAAATGCTAACTAAGTGAAACAATATGTATATATTATAATATACTGGTATATCAAAAATATTATCAAAATATTTTATCTGTAGAATTCTTTAGTTCTCAACTAAATTTTTTTTTGTACATTACCGGTGTTTATACGTTAAGTTTTACTTAAAACAAAAAAAAAACAAATTTCAAAATTAAACATAGAATAATTTGGTTAATATTTATTTAGATTTAATAATTCTTCAAAATCCTTCATTATCAAAGAAGATATTATTACAGTTTAAAATAATTATTCTCCGGAACAATTTGATATACCTGACATACTCTGAGTGCGGATATACTTAGTCAACCACCTATATTATTGTCTTGTTCATTAATCTGAAACATCATAGAATAATATCAATATATATTTTAATTTTAAATATACAAAATTATCAAAATGGTTTTTAAAGAGTTTTCTCATTTTTAATAATTAACTAATGTATATACTTTATACATTCAAATAAAGTTTAAAACAATATCTAAAATATTCATAATATCTCCTATAAGGTTGTATAATACATCTACAATATAATATTTTTGAATTAATTTCAATGATTAAAATGCATATTTTAAGTTTTTTATGCATATTTCATTAACTTTTCTTCTTTATAACTTCAATATTATAACTGGTAAATGAATAATAATAAATTTTTTTTCGCTATATATATTTATTATTGATTAAGTTTTTGTTTAACTTTATGGTGAATAGTTTTTAATAATTTTACACAATATTTTAATTAATTAAGCATCACAGTACTTACGTAGACATAATAATAACAGTATATCAGTATATACGGGATGTATATAAATTGTTTGAAGTGACTAAGTTTAAACACCTTTTCTCTCGAAGTTTTTCATTTATATTGATGTCTATAGATATAGTACGTTCTTCTTTATGAGATTACTTAACATAATTTTATATATTAAACCCGATGCACTCAATTTTTACTTTGATTTCCAGTCAATATTTTTTGTTTTGTTTTAGCCAATATTTTTGAGTATTTAGTCAATAGCTCTTTTTAAAACCAAATTACTTTACTAAAAATGAATTCGGCACAACACCACTATCAACAACTATTCATAAAATATTTCCAATATATATGCATCATCGTCATACATAGAAATTTGCATTTTGGTTTAAAATATGAAATTAAAATTGATATGTTGTTTTATATTACACTATTATAACGATATCTGTAGCAGTGACGCTCATGTGCCAAAATTTAATTAATATATTTTAAGAATCTACCTAACCTAATCAATAGGCTGGTTTAAAGCATATTTTTTCATCTACAAGAATAATAATTTAATCGTAATATAATATAAAATGCATCTATACTAATGTGCATATAATTATAGAACCAACAGTATTGTTATAAATCATGATTTTTTTTCTTTTAAAATTATTATTATTGCAAATTTTAGTTAAGCTTATATTATACAAATTTGCACCGATTCAATTAAGAATCTAACTATTTGCTTATAAAATATGGAATTCGTGCAAATATTGATTTTATCTTATCGTATACTCATAAAATGACGTGTACCTATAGAAGAAAAAATGTCATGCGTGTGGAGCTTACATTTTGTTAAATAATAATAGGTATTATTGTTTTATTACATTAAAACCATCATATAGGTTCTCTGTTTAAAAATCATGTTTCGTGGAAGATTACGTGAGGTCTGTGATCGTGTCGGTAACACAGCTAGTATTATACTATTATTATTTATTATTATAATAATGTGGTTCCTTCGAAATGACATCGCCGACAATTCTTATTATGTTAGATTAATAAAATATTATCATTATTTTAATAATACAACTCCACGGGTCGGACAATTTAACTTTTACTTGCGTGTTATATAATTTTCTTTAGGTAAATGGTCGTGCTTCTGGATAATCCATTAATAATTTTAAGTATTTAATCATAATGAAATCTATTTAAGCTATTGTAAAAAAAAAAATTTTATTACATTCTATTTGACGTTGTACATAATTTTTTTTACACGATAACCACTCCCCTGTACATCATTTTAAGTTCTTATTACGGTATATTATTATATTCGTATTTTGAAATTATATTTGTTCGCAATAAACTGACGGTAAATAAAAGAATTACAACTTAATTAAACAATGTCAATAAAATAAAAAAACAAATAAAATACCGTTTTATAGTATAATATAGTATAGTATAGTATATATATACCTAATATGTTTTTCACTCAAACTATACGTACCGGTAAAATAATAGTTGTTTTACGCTTATTTTTTTTTAAGCTCTTGGGAACAACTACATTAGTATTATAGGTATTAAATACATGAGTATATAGAACGTTTGATAAATTGTACGTACAATTTCAATATAATACGTCTTTTTTTTTTTTTTTAATTGTTTCACTCGCTATTGTTCCAGGGCCCATTACATCGTTAATTATATTTTTCTACTTGTTTAAATATTTGGAATACATATATTATAATAATATCTCCTGTTTGTTATATATTTACTAATCACTAATATTTGTGTTGCCTCTAGCTGTGAATAATTCGTGAATAAATAGTCGTGAATAGTCGTGAATAAATCCGTAAAATTTAATGTTAAAGTTTTTTGAAAAAGTTGTCCATCGGATTTCCTTTTTGGTTTTTGACAATAATAATACCTATCATAAATGTAATATTATGTCCACCAAACACTTTAAACGCTCAAGTGTAGCCTCTTTTTTTCGGTGGCCCCCGAGATCATCAAAATCACTGTAAAATTAAGCAAAAATAAAAAAATATTTAAGTACATGATGCAATTTTTGTTTTGTATCTTAACTATGTTAGAAAGAGAATAATAAATATTAATATTTTGATTTGTTTTTTTAATTTATGATATTTTTGTAGTATTTATCAATGTGGTACAACTTATTATATACAATGTCTTCGGTTAGATTCAGATTAACTGACCATCCATTTAAATCCTGCGTTTAAAGTGGTTTCGTACGGCAAGACTTTTCTTGAATAGAAAAGTTAGCTACAAGAAAGAAATATCGTATTTTATTTTAAAAACATCAAACAGCAATAATTATTAATTTTAATTTATTTTATAATTTGAAAAATTAAATACATTATTTTAAAATGAAAGAATAGAATAAAAAAATACAAATTGAGTGGCTTTTGTATGCTTATCAATTTTTTTTTCATATATATTATATTTTTACAAAGAAAAAATAATAATTCAGGTAAACGACAATGGTGATCGATTTGATGGCATTCCGATTAGTTGAGTGTGTGAGCGAGTGAGTAAATTCAATATACGCAATGTAACCATAGGCATGATAACGAGGGGGGCTGGGTGTGCACTGAGTTCCCCCGCGGATATTTACTTCCGCTATAACTGTGATATGTATATTACCTACCACAGCCATAAATCATAAGATTCAATCTAAAAAAAAAAAATATATATATATATACCTATAGCCCGTAACAAATTATAAAATAAAATGCGTGTTGAATACTATCCAGATAATCGTAGTATAAAATACGTCATACTATATTGCATAGCTATTGTATCATAACGATTTTGTCAACTTTATGATAAATGTAATAATAACATAATAGTCGTATCAAATATGTCTGAAAAATATTATCCAAAGTAAATCAACCAGATTTTCAACTAACTATCAATAAAATATTATGAGTTAAGATAACGAAGTTTACTTTTAAAATCAGAAAAGTATGCCCTTATGTCAAAATCTGTAAATATATATTCACTAAAAACGTTTATTATTTCATCAACAAAGTTAAACAAATTGTATTTTGTAGTTGGAATACTATTATAGATCGATCTGAAAAAAATACGTAAATGCATGAATGAGTTCTTGTTATAATATTCATCATTCACTTCATAAAGCATTTTCAAAAGAACATTAAAACGAAATTGTTCATGACAAAATTAGTCGTAAAAATCACTTAGTTATTAATTTGTGCAGATATTGATCAATCAGTTCTGTATTGTGGGCCAGCGAAGAACAATTAAAATTTAAATTTCGTACAAGACAATAACGATTTTGCTTAAACTGTCACATTATTACGATGAACACATCACATAATCCAATATGTCTTAAAACTTAGAGGTATGCCGAATTCCGATATTTAGCTTATTGACGTTTTTAAAATATAATGAAATATCGTTACGCGGGATAACTATTATTACATTAATGTTATAGAAATAGTATTAACTCCGTATACCGCGTACTACTATATTATACAATTTACGGATTCTGTCGGTTCGTATTTCTTTTCCACAAACTCTTTTCGTTACCGGCCGCCGAATAAATTATCACTGGCCTCCACGCATGGGTCTCGCGGGGAATAAGAATCATTACGATTCCTTGTTGTGGCACCAGCCACCGGCGATTCGGCGTTCTGCACACGCGTTCGTCGTGGAAAAACCTCGAGTCCCAATTGTATAGATTTTGCAAAGGCTGCTGCAGAGCGCGGGGTGTAATAGTTATCGGCGGTGGTTGGTGGAGGAAGTTCATAAGTAAGCCCGGGCACGTATACTCTCATGTAATGGAATCGACATCAAGCGGATGTTTGCGGAATCGAAGCGATTTTTTTATTTTTTTTTCATTCTTTTTTTTTTACCATCGGATCAATTTGCGACGAAGAACACGCACTCGGCGGAAAGCTCCAATATAGGTACACGGCGCTTTACACACTGAACGATTCAACCATGACGAGCTGTAATAAAATTGCACGTGTATATATATAAAAACAATGTGATTCACTAAGCATACTCATTCTCTTTAATAATGCAGTTATTTAAAATCTAATTTTTGAATTTTTAAAATATTATATTTAGAGACCATATTTTAAAATTCTTGAAGTCTTGTTCTACTTAAAGAGTGTCCTGTATAGAACAATACAACATCTATTTTTCAAAAGAGAAGTTCCGTCTTCCGGTTATAAATAATTTAGTGGATAATTTTTCTGAAAACGATGACATATAAAAAATAAATTGTTTACGAGTAGTTATTGTTGAGTTATTTCACATTGTTTACTAAAGGTAATACCTAAGCCTTTGATATAGGTTTGAAAGATATGGTGGCTATAATAATAGTAACTTAAATATGTTACTATGTTAGTCTTAAAATATAAATCTATCATCTTTGATAATTCGTCCACTCAAAGTATTGTAAATATCAGATCCAACATGACATTTATTTTACATTTATTGATGTAAAACCATTTTTAAGGACTTTTATCCTTAATATTACTATATAGTTATTTTATAAATTGAAAAACTGAAATTTGGAATTTTCAATTATTATAAGTACAAAAATACTGTATAATATAACTTGTACAAGTTAATGGTATGAAAATTATTACAGAAAAAGTTCATAAGATTTAATTGTATGGTGTTGAGTGCAAATGTCACAACTCACAATATGAATTTTATAGATTGAAATTCTCAGATAGTTGTAATTGTGTGTGTTTTTTAAGTTATTATAATATTATGCATATATGTTATTATAGTAGATTTATGTTAACATTCAAAAAAATTATATTTTAAAATAACATCTCTGAGACATTGATACTCTAATGTGACTCAAGAAGTGACTGAAATAACTGCATTTTTCAATAATCGATTTTTACAATTTTAATTGATCGTAACAAAAAAAATATGTTAGATCCATTTTTATCGTTATAATATTTTAATTCATCATTCTTAAGCAAAACATGTTTAGCTAAAAACGTCTATATACAAAAATTAATTTTCGAACAAATAGCTGATTATCTTATAAGTATTTAAAGTTTAGATGAGGTAGAAAACAGATAGAATGCCTTACACTCAATATCACATCATAAATATATATACATTTTGTTATTGTATTCGTATTATTACAAGTTCATTAAGTGGTTTTATATTTAATATCATAAAACGCACGAAAGGCTTTAAACTCAGATTCACTTTGTTCAATAAATCTTGAATACCTATTAAAAACATTGAATTACTACTTTTTTGTTACGCATTTCCTCTTATATGCCTATAAATATATGATATACCAAATTTGGGTTCGTACATTCCAGTATAATTCCACTCATTTAAGTGACATTTTCCAGAATAAATAGCACTTTTTCGTGTTAACGTCGATTAACAACAGCGTGTCTATAATAATTACGGTCGTTCGTTTAATCGAAAAAGTTATTATCAATATACAACTACCTACTGCGGTGTTCATATTTCTGAAATAAATTATACGAATTACCAATATGCCAGTTAAATGTATTAATGCACTATATACTTACGGTTATTGAACTTGTTTGACATTTCGGTATGGTAATAATATCCTTATCATAATTATTTATTTCTTGTAAGAGTTGTATATTATTTACCTGTTGATCGTGTTGGCTGTTATAGTTTTGAATAATTAAAATAGTTCTGTTAATCATTATGATATTACACCGTTTTGGTATATCAGTACATCGGCCGTACTGTTCGCTTAGTAATACGAAACCAATCGCAGTTTAACAGCATTATGACGAATGGGAATAAACGTATTTGTGGGAATTAAAAAAAAAACCATAAATAAATGCACGTAAATGAAAATAAAATAATAGTAATAGTAGATAATAAAGTCTATAAATCAGGTTTATCCGAATGAAACATATATGTCCATTTAAAAATTCAATCAGTGTTTCTTGACCTGACACGTTTATGTCAAATTCACTAAAAGGTAATTATTTTATAAGCAATCACTTCCTCAGCTGAGGTGTAATCTTAATTTTCATACAAATATATTATTAGTCAGACGGTCAACAACATTTTAAAAATATTATCAGATACTTTTAAATACTGCAAAGTACTTATTAATTTACATACGATAGCGAATAAGCAAATATTCACTTCGTTACGGAAATCTATCGGTCATGTATTAATTTATGAAAAAATTTACGGTTATCTATTCTATATTTTTAAATAGCTTTAGAAAAGTCTGGCCATCCGTAGTTATTACAAATTCATATCACTATAAAGATATATTTTAATACGATGAAAGCAATCTGTATTTTTCTTCTGATTATAACAATAATCTTCATTTTGTATTTTTTTTTTAGTTGTATAACTATCTAATAATAAAATAAAATTATCGAAATTTACGTGTATGCGATTTATAATGTTTAATTTAAATGGAGAATAAAACAATTCTTTGAAGCCTAAGGATATTAGGCTTCTCAAAGACTCGTTTAATATTCAATTTGTGGCTTATAATGAAATAGTAAAAGGACGAACGTTTAGGGCTTACCTGAATATTATATTTTTTACTACCTATATCTAAATACATAAGCTATTTTGATCGAAAAAAATTATATTGTTTTTATTTTATAGTAGCAGGCCATCAATGAATTGGAGATTAAATTTGTAAACACCGGCATTCGAATAACCTATACAGCTATAATACAACCTTATATATTATAATCGATTCTATACCTCAAATAATATATTAATCGGACAATACTCTGGACACATTCACAAATGTAAATGTTTTTTAACCATAATCCGTTTTTAGTATTTTGAATAATTTATTAAACGTCTATTTAATCTTGCAAAATATTCATAAAAACTTACAATTTTCAAAAGGTGACTTATAATTTAGTTTTTTAAATTTACAAAGACAAAGTTTTTTTTAAACTGTTATGTTCTTGCATATTATAATATAATATTTATTGACAATTTTATTTATAATATCGAATGCTAATGGATATGTCAATTGCCAACTGTTTAAAATCTTGATTGTGACAGATCAAACGATCAGACGTTTGCATAAAGACATTTTTTTGTTTGTGAATTCGAAATTAATATTTTAAAAGTTGTTACATTGCCAGCAAACAAGGCATGTATATCGTTCATAATAAAATGTATATATTATATTTCAAAGTTTGTCAAAAATAAATTGTGTATATATTCAGTGCTGATTTGAAAAAATGAAAAATCTCCTTAGCGGTTTAATATAAGTATATAAAATATGTCCTAAAATTGTGTACACAACGTAATTTAGATGTAAAGAATATTTAAATATTTATCATCATTACTAAATATAATTTATAATATATAATTTTAAAACAATTTAGGCTTAATAATATATAGTATATTGATTATTTGTATTTGTGGCACATGAACTAGAATCTATCCACAATTTTAAAACGCGTGTAAGTCATAATATTATTATATATTATAATATAGGGACAGATTAAATGTGTAGTGATGTATTATAATAGGTTTATGTACACTGTACAAGAAAATGGATTACATAGTATGCGGTTTTTGTAAAAACATCGTAAAATATCTGGTTAAAATTAATATTTTTAGGTCGTAATATTAATTAATGTGTCGGGATATAATAGATCTCTATCGTGCAACATTTATAGAATTCACGAATATGAATCGTAACCGGGTACGTGACATTTTTATTGCGACAGGCTGACTTGACAAATAAACTCTATACTGTACGTATACCGTTATGATGTATATACACACACACACGAGTATTCTACATAAATATACATCGACGATGGTGGAGGGGGGAATTACGGTGTGGAGTAAGGCGCGTACAAATTAAACCATAACACGAGGACGACAGATGATGGCGTCGGATATACACTTTACAATATTGTTATTATTATTATCATTATTATTATTATTATAAATCACGAGCAACAACGTCGAAGTGGCGGAGAGATGAAAGGATTCTGCCGCCGGCCGGCAACGCATCGGTAGTAGCAGCGTCGGCGACGCAACGGCTATATATTATGTATATATATTATGTGTGTGTGTATACGGGCTACCGACTGAATTGTGATAATAATATTATTATTATTATTATTATTATTATATTAAATACAATATGCAGGTATAATTTTATATTATTTATGCACGCGTACCGAAAGACTCGCGCCGACGTCGGAAATATCCAATTATCCGGACCGACTAAATTTCCGTTGTACCTTGTATAATTATGTATTATAATATTATAATATGATGATAATTATTATCGTCGTTGTCGTATTCTTGTCCCTGAAGCAGTCGCTATTGTCGTCAATCATCAATAATTACCATAATGTCATTACGTCGATCACTGTCTAAAACCCTAGCTGTTAATCTCGTTTTTTTTTTTTTGGAATACAATTGTCATTTTATTCTTATAAGTCTTTTGTTTTGATTTATGGGGGGTGATGTACGCCCACTCCTATATTTTTCGTTTTTTTTTTTTTAACGAATCGATTTGAATTCTTATTTTTGAAATATCGTTAAGTATACTCGAGCACCGTGTTTTCAAATAGGCACTTAAATTGTTTTTATTGAGGAATTTCTCGAAACAATACAAACTGTTTTACTTTTCAAACGAGTAACACACTTTATGTTCGAACCGCGTTTGTTTCCTATCACACGGAATATCCGCCGATTGCCATAATGATTACTATCGTCGGGTTGTTTTTATTCGTAGCCTCGTTGTTTGAGCATTGTTTAATTGGCAAAAGTTTCATGTTGTATACATTAGTCGACCGAAATTCCCTCCCCATGTAAGGTCGTCGTGTGTCGTTGAGCTGCGTATATAATCTTAAATTAATAATTATTTTCTAGTCGATCAACTTTTGCGTTTTAAAATCATATCGTAGCATTTTTTATTTTATTTTTGTATCGTGACATGATATTATATTTTCTTTAATGCACTAGAGTTTGAATAAATGCATTATTAACAGGTACCTAGTAGGTAAGACGGTAAGACACGCGCGTATAATATCATCGTCAACATCGCGTATTGCGTGTTTCGATTATAGGTTAGTACATTTTTTTCCTAGTATCAGATTGACCGTTACAGATATCATATATTATTTCATCATTATGACGTTCAACACGTGTACCTACCGTATAATAGTGCGATGTACTTACGCGACTATTATGGCGTGTGCCTCAAACGACGACGACAACTTCGTTCGATACACTTCACTGCTTCAGCGGGACCGGACGTGGCGAAATAATTCACGTTCAATTATAATAATATTGTTATGACATTATTATGATGTGTCGCAGTCATAATTTGAGTAACTAGGACGAGCCACGACGTGTGTGTAACATAACGCTGTGTGGTGGAGCCAAAATGTGTAGGACGGTATCATATTTTCATTCGAAAGTCGAAAAAAATATAATTTTTTTTCTCGTGTACTTCTCTGAAAATGCATGGAACGATTATACATGGATTTTACGAAACAAAATATATATTTATAAAAAAAAGTAAAATATATTACAAGTAGATGTATGGTGTAGATTTATTATGAATACGAAAAGATAGATATGTCTAAAACATTTATAAGACTTGATTAATATATACATACAGAAAAGAAAGTTTTTTTTAAGATTAATTTCTTTTACTAAAAATAATTGTTTTACTGTTAGTTTTTAATTTTTACTCAGTACTCCTCCACCAAGCTACTCGTTAAAAGTTTGTTTCCGAACATAATGATTAATAACGTATTGTTATAACATAGTATAATAGTAAATTATTACTAATCACGGTTAGTTAAGTGTCTAAACATGAAGCGTAATATTTATAAATTTGTGATTTTCTAATACAGGTGTGAACGCAAAACGAGTGTGAATAGCGTAGTTTGCCATTTGCATTTCTAACATACATCGCAATAACACAAGCGAGTAGCCTGTGCTGTGTGCAAGAGGATTTTCTGTAAATTTGTACTTACAGGCTTACGTCTTATAAATTTATATTCCCATTTATACTTATATCAAACAGAGAGTAGAAATTATTTTAAATTATTAAATAATACCAACAACTAATATTTATTTGTTATCAAACTCCAGTTGGAATACACGGAAATTAATAATTATGAGTGATCAATATTTTATCTCGTTTATTGATTTGGTAATTTTGTGATTAGTACTCGGGTTTCAAATTAAGAGAATACTGAAATTATAAATATTTTTTACTATGAATTATAATATTATTATTTTTCTTTTCTTATCAAGTTGCAATGGCTTATTCAGTAGAGATTTTGATAAAACAAAACCCGATACTCAACAATGTATGTAATAATTATTAGTTATAACTAGGTAACTAAATTCAGACATTATAAATTGGAATCAAAATATTCATACTTATATATAATCATAATAATCTAATAATCATACTTCTCAATAATCTGTAATAAGAAAATTAACAACTTATCCGCGTGGAATACAATAATAAATTGAACTAATATTTTTGGCCTGGTAAAATTATAAGTGAAAAATTAAAAAACATGAAAACGCAAGGATTCTCGCCACTTGTTGATATTTAAATTCTAAATAATATGTGTATTAATTTCACCACTTAATAAATATGAACTTTGGCCCGCATCATAATACCCGATCATCGGCCATGATATGTTATAAATTATATAAGTAATATATTTTATATATTGCATGTATTGTTTGCTTTAAATAGACATTTACGTTCGACCGTTACTGGTAAAACGATAATTAAATGATTAGGATTGGGTTTAAAAATGAGTTACTCGTATTATGTTTACTTCCCATGTAGCATGTATAAATAATATAGTTGTAATGCATTGATTTAACTTAATAAACGGTTTATTTTGTTATAATTGTTACAATATTCATACATAGACGATACACGCCACCACATCAGCTATTTATTGTATATTTGTATTATATAATACTTAATAACAATAATAAAACAATATACTCAATATACCTTTAAATTATAATGTGTACTGTATTATGTATTTTATTGTATAGTTAAACATTTATAAGACTTAACATTAGCAAGTACCATTGTTGGTCCAGAAAATAAGTTAAGATTTAAGATACAATTTTTTCTGTTGATTAATTTTAATAATAAAATTTGATGGTGACATTATTTTTAGTTGCAATAGTTTGTATCCCATAGATAATCTTTATATTTTACAGATATATTATGAAGTCGATAACGCTTTTTCAAAACAAATAATAACATTTTAATAGTTTTAAACATTTTTGACAATAATAATGATATTGGTATTCGATTTAAATTCTCATCAGATACACATTTTTATTGGATATTTATTATAAATACTAATTTATATTTTTTATACTTTAAATTAATATAATATTGAAAAAAATACTATATTACTAATACTATATTATATGCATTATGCACTTATATCTACTTAATTTCATATTATCTTTAAAAAAAGACCAATTATAAAATGTCATAGTTTTTAAATCAGAAAGTGTATATTATGTGAGCGGATCTATTTGTGATTGGCTATGGCTAAACTTTTTTTATTGTATTTCATGTAAAATGTATACTGAAACAAGCCCTGAATAACAATGTAATTACGTGGCCATACAGTATAACTATGATAATATTATATACATAGGTGTGTTCAATGGATATGATTTTAAAATATTCAGACTATTTCGTGGTTCTTAAAATCTTAGCGTAAACATGTATTATCATATTTTATGCCTTTGAAAATTGGATAGGATATTATTATTTTTTATTATTTTTAATTTAATCAAAACCTATCAACTATAATATAATGTAGTAATTTATTAACTAACATGATTATGTTAATCTATATTTTCCCTTTATTAAAAAATACATATATAATAATAATTATGTTTTGTTCTATACCCATGTTAATAGTATGATTAACCCAATCTATAGATAGTTAATCTCTTTATCTGTTTTTATCCCGATTTCAAGGCACACAGAATCTGATGTATTACAAAACGTACAATTTATAACTATCATAAGTTACAGCTCGTCCATAGTCAAACAAAACTACTAGTTATTTTTGGAAAAGCTTCGTTTGAGGTGGTTTCGTAGAATTCTACATGTTTTGATCGACGTTTATATTATTATTATTATTATACTATCGTCATTATGACTGTTGAAAAGGTAGTAGACACGCTCATGAAGATTGAACACCGGCACCGACATCGCATGAGGAATGACGCATATAAATAACTGTGCCACCGCTACGAGAATATTGCAATAATCGTCTGGCGACAACTGCCTGTCAAATTGCAACCACAGCAATTCAGAAGTTTATGTTTATTTATTATTTAAATGTTATTAAAACCGTACCGTTTTCTGGTGTAGTCTATGTGTAACTAAATATTATCAAAGAACCGATATTCAAAGTGGTTTTTATGATTTTTTAACGTTATAACCTAGGGGTTTTCTATCATTGTAACTTATGACTTATTTCTGCGAAATCGACAGATTAATACTTCTGCCTGTGTAGCTGAAGCTTATCGAATCGATACAAAACCAATTAACCGACACGACTAAAATATATAAACAATATTTTATTATCGTGTCTTAAGAAACATAGTAGAGAACCATAATATTATCTTAGTCTTAGTTAGTTATTGCCGATATTACACAAATCTAACGAAAAGTGTATGCCATTAAAATGACAGTTGTGTCTCTGAAAGGTTTGAGATGTTTATGTATTTGAGTATAATTACTATGACTGCACAGAGAAGAGTCGGTGGCATCAGTTTTTCATATAATAATTATTCATCATAAAAATCATATGATGTAACGCAATTATTATATTTCATAACGATTTGGATTTAGACTACATTGGATAAAATACACAAATATGTATTATTATTGTTATTAAAAATGTGTTGTAATTAAATGCACTTAGAATAAATAGGTGTCTTCGAGAAGATCGTTTCACGAATTTTTTGTAAACCCAATACCTATTCCACTTGTCGCCCAGTGGGAGTTGAACGATAACACTGAGTTATCGAAAGTCATACGGTCTATCACTGCTGGGCTAGATGTGGTGATTAAAATTTTTATAAAAATAGATACCTCGATAGGTGTTATATTTAACGATGTGTTGTGCTGTAAATTATGTAATAAAATGTTCGAGTTATACAGCACAACGATACGGTGCATTTTTTATCCAGCACAACGTGTTTATTATAGTGCACATTATATTGCTATAATAATAATATCATATTGTACTAATAACACGAAACTCAATCGACGATATACTGTTGCAGTAAAAACGTTTTAACGCTAAATTAGCTTCTTTTCGGGTCGGCAAAAATAGTTTCATAGCGTGTTTAAAATGTTCTTAAAATTATTTTTCCGCTGACGATAGCGTTTAGCCCGATGCGAGACTTCAAAGCGAATTTAGTCAACGATATATATAATATTTTATTGTATAAAAAGCGAGAATATGGGAAATTTAAGTTCGTACACGGCACTTAACCACGATAAAACCATGCATGTGTAAGTATTATTCGTATACGAGTAATAAAAGTTATATAATATTATGTACGTGAAATAAGTTATAATTCAAAATCAAATTGATTCAAATAAAAATTAGATGAATTTCTATACCACTTTTAAGTATGATTGATAAATTATTAAGTAACATATTACAGTTTGATTAAAATTATAAATACAGCTAATAAAAATATGATATTCATAGTAATATTTTTCTAGAAATTTTTTATCCACTTTATTAATATTTAAAAAGATATATATTTTATGCTTCTCATACTGTAATATTTTATCAAAAGCAAAATAATCTTAAATTTTCATTTTGAATTCAAATAAATAAATTATTTATTATGTATTTAAAAATTAACATTTTACATTTTAGCATGATATAGGAACTATCATTTTATCTATTTTTTACACCTATAAGAATATTAAGAACCATGGTTTTACTGGCTACAAGTAGGTACATGTGTCACGTAATGGAATTTATATACATTATACATATATAATATATATATATATATTTAATACCATAATTATATGTATACCATAATAATATTGGATATTAATTACTTAAAAAGAAAATTTAGGTTAAAAATTATGTGACCACGACACAATATTATAATCATAGTTATTTCGTTAAAAAATTAAATTTAAAAAAATATCTTACCTATTTATTATTGAATAATAACAATTATTATTGACATATTATAGGAAATATTAGTTTCGTGACAGTGGTGTACCTAAATCACCTATCCATGCCGCTGTACGATCATATTTACTTTAAAATATTATAGTAAAATTATGCAATATTTATATAATAATATGATGTGCTTAATAATATATAGATAATTATAACATAATTTAATTAAACACGACTAACATATTGATATTATACAATCAATGTATTTCAATGTATTATGGTACATTATTCATATATAATAGTATGTATATGCAGTAGGCGTAATGTGAGGATAGTTGATTCAGTAAAATGGAAGGGGTGAGATAGTAGCTACACTACTACTATTTTTTATCTTAATTATTTATCTTATGACTTGTCTTATCTATCAGTGAAAATTTACATAAGATTCAACACTTACGCATTCCAATGAAAATTCGAATTTAAATCTTTTTATAAATTATTATGTTTAATGAATCTAATTATTTAGCGTATTAAAGTACGAGTGTTTTTACAATATAATTTTAAATTATTAGTAGATTTGATTGCAACCTGAAGAGAAATAAAGAACGTGGCCATAAGGTCGGAAAAACTATCTGTTATAATTATTTTACAATGACTGGAATGAACTGACGTTAAATAATTTAACAATATATTATAATACTCATTCAATATTCTCGCGATTTTAATCGGTAGATTTAACGCATTCAATTTTCAATATTGTTTTCCACAGTTCCGCGACGAACGACCGTGAACGTCACCTGTGAACGTTTTCCCTTTCTGTAAATACAGAATTCAAATAGTGATTTTAGTAACCCGTTTCGCATGGCTCGTTATTTCGGTCGAGAAAATAAGTGCGGCAAAAAAATGAAAAAAAAAAAACGAGAAAAAAAATCACGTTGTATCTTTGTACGTTCCGTGCGATTCGCTCTCAACGGCCGACGCGGATCCCCAGCACCGGAAAATATTATTGTTTATTATACGCGGTTTGTCATTACGCGTACCTAACGGGCGAGTCGCGTTTCCGTGAATATACGTACACCGTCGACTACTGTTGTACACCTGTCAACTGCCAAGCGTTGAGATGAAACGTGTAACACGACAAACCTATATACAGGCTCACCTATATACATATTATTATAACAGCAGCGGCGTTCGTTAATCTTAACGGCGGCGGCGCAACCCCACAAGAGTATGACGTTCTTTTTATAAATTTACGTGACCCTTCAAAACTATTAGCGAGATGTGTTTAACATTACTATTTTTATGTCTTGAAAATGTTTAACATCTCGTTTGATGATTGCGCATCGCGACAGTTGTAATATTCGCAGGGGATGAAAAAACCGTGTCACTTCAGATGTCCAACTGCAGTTAACGGTTCGTGATGAGCGCCCCTGATCGAATCACTCCTACCCACCCATACCTGACGATAATAAAATACTTAAATATACATTATTAATATTTTTTATTATCACGATCGTCGTCATCATTTTCACTATGAATATTATTCTTTATCGGCTATCGTACTAATATAACCTTCACCCCATCACTATTATACGCTTAATACGGCCTTATCCTCGCTGGCTCGGAAATAATACTAAGACCACACACTACCCTAGTATAATGATATGCGTATATTACGTAGATTTTGATGGACAACTTTTTGTTTCGTTATTATTATTTTTTGATAAATCGATGTTGGAATGATGTGTTTTTTTATTTTTTTAAAACACTTTAAAGTAGATTAAATGTTTCGATTTTGAACTTCATCATATTTTTGATAGGAAAGTGTGTGTAGTTGATTCTTATTGGAAGGGAAGGGACTCAAAAGTTTTTGATTCTCTAAAATATTTTTAATAAGTAGTTAGGGAAAACGGTAATTTTTACACAAAACCTATTTTCGGAAAAATCCATTTTCTTATATTTTTATTGTGATTCAAAAACATAATAACATAGATATACTTAAAATTTTCACCAAAATTTAGCACATTTCTATACATGGTATAATTTTCAAAATAATATGTTAACTATTTTTGATGAATTTATAGACACTTGATTTTATATTATATTATTTTTTCATTATTATTTCTTTTAATGTCAATAAAAATTAATTCGCTCAATCAAACATTTTCATAATATTATGTTCCTCATATGTTTTTATGTATATCTGATCTGATGTTTTTGGCAATAATTTTATCAACCTATTATAATAATACTAATATTAACATAAAATACTAATAGCAATATATAAATATAATATAAAGCATTTTAAGCTGATAGACAATCTCCACTCAGGATCATTTTTATATTTTACAATGATTTATCATTGAGTTAAAATTTATTACATCCATTATACGTCATCCATTCGGACATTCGTCACAAACTGCTTATATAGCAGAGTTGTACCCATTTTCGTGACTTAATATTTTTATTGTATTTTTATTGTATTGTTATAATGTACTTTTATAAAATTGTAGATATAATATATACTGAATATTAAACTATAATACTATGTGTTAATAATTTTTGAAAAACGAATATTTTTTTATTATATAAATATAATCACTCTGTTACCTGTATAGTGTACATATCCGTATATGCTACCGTCTTTAAGCAATACGTTATATCGCTTCATCCGCTTGAATAGTATACTAAAAAATATATTTTTATATATCTGACCTATTTTTTTTATATTTTTTATAAAACTTTTTCATACATTATACTTAGAAGCAACAAACTGTCTACACCTCTGTAAAAAACGCAATATCTTTGTATATTACATTATTATAGTACATGATATTTTAATGTTTATAATATAACCTGTTGATATAATGCGATTTATTTTCAGATTTTATATACAGTTATAATTCAATATTTTAGAGTTCAGGAAGTAGTCTATATGTTTATTTTATGATTGAATTTATTAATTTTCTTCGTCGATGGATAACATTTTTCAAAAATATGTTCTTTTCAGTCTAACGTAATGTTCATGTAAGGTAACTGTAATTTTATATGATCAATTTGTACGTAATAGGTACGCAAATGTTGAATTTGATAATTGACAAATAATTATCATCGTTCATATTAATTGCGTGTTAACCTTAAAAACAAATTTGGATTTTAGAATAATTAATAATTAAAAAAATATAAAATTTTCAACTCATTAAAACTAATTGCAAATAAATGATCAATATTTTGTGTTGATATTCATAGTTCATATCGTATTTAATAAATTTCAAAGGCATATAATGTATTATTCAATATATTAATATAGTTCCTGTATGTTAAAATGTATACATATTACAATAAATTGACAGGATAATAACCACAGCGACCATTGGCTTAGTATAAGGTGTAATCATATTATATTTAGACATATTTATTATGTTTATACAACTGTATATTATAATTATGTGAGTCTTAAGATAAAACGCAAAGTAAAAGTCATTTATGGTTTTTATTTTTCATTTTTAATGACATGTCCATAAAACTTGTATTTTACCACAAAAAAGTTTCGTGCTTAAAGATTTCGGGAGATAATATAAGAGGGTGACATTAGCTAGAGATTGGAATTTGAGAGATACGAATAGTAGCTTTTCCTTTACGAGTATATTATGGTATTATGCATACAGTGTAGTAATGGTCAGTTTCACGAAATATAAAACAAAAAGTACTTTGAGTCATAGATAACGATGTTTTTTTTCATAGATTAAACCCATTTTAATTTTAGATGTTTGCAACTCTTAGCTTAGACGTTCTTATAGATATGTAAATTGGTTTTTTTACAAAAGTATATATTATAAACACCACAAAATTCTCTAAAACAAAAGTAATTGTTGTATTATATCTCATTTATTTATAAATTTGGAATTTTTCCTGTTTTAATAATTTTTCATCAATTATTATTTTGAAGACTGCAATGGTCGATAGGTAATCAGTTGATAACTGCAAGTAAAACTTCTAATACTAATAATTATTACTTTATCTATACGTTCATGGTGCATAGATTAAAATGCTATATATTTTTAATAACAAACCGTATAACTTATCTGAAAACTAAAAATTCTATTTTATAAACAACAATGTATATTTATTTACTACATAATGTGTGTATATTATATTATGTTAGATAATTATTGCTTTGATCTAAATTCAATCAAACTCATTGCATTTAATATACTCACCTACGTTTCGTACATATATTATAAACCTTATAAATTGTAATACTTTTGTTCATTGTGTTAAAAACTATAATTTACTCTTGTTAGACTAAAAAAATAAGCACGGGCAGTCGTAGGTATACCTATACACAGTTTATATGAAGACATTTTAGTCTTTTGAGAACAACAATGTGCTTATTTGCATATGATATACTTTACTAGAACATACTTATAAGCATACGTTAACTAAAGAAAAAAACAATATTACCGACTACTTATACGTTCATGACAAATAATAATCATAACCTATTATCTACCCATTTAATTATATAATTATTAGGCTCCATTATTTTTTAGATTTGCGTATATTTTATATTAAACTGATTAAAGACATATACGCTATTAATTTATTTCAATAATTTACAAATATTGGGTAATACAAGTTTTTATGACAAATACTAAAATATTAAAATATTTCTTGATTTTACGATATTTCAATGCATATTTGATGCATTTAGTGCATAACTGGTGTTAAATATAATTATATAATTTTCATAATATTATTCAGATTAATAACATTGTAAACAGTGATGTCATAAATATAATGATATTCATATCTCATATCCCGTGTATACGTATTTTATAATTATCCGAATATCTATTGTAAATTAACTGTAGATTTATGTTTTATAATAATCTGATAAATAATTGTTAAGAAAATACAATTTAAGTGAAAGAACCGGGTAAAATATTTTGTTGAAAACTACTGTTGTGAAATTTGCAATCATTAAAATGTTTAGGTTTTTGATCCGCCAATAATACATTTTAGATCAAAACTACTTTTGAGCGTTTAAGCAAATATACAGCTCCAAAACGTGGAATAAGAAAATAAACATATTTAATTAAAAACGTATTTTATTAATTTCATTTTTAAATTTCACGGTAAGTTTTAGAGCATTGAATTCGAAATCATTATCATGATTATTATATTTGATAATATTATGAATACATGAAATGCAGTCGTTGTCAATATATTTTAATCTCATATGGGCGTTCATTCGTGATGCTACATCGCATCATCGTAATAGTTTCACTTTCGCCATCGTTCGACCACGAAAATAATATTGTAATGTTCTCGATTGACGTTTCATCAATCAGCAAACATAATATTATATTACAACATAAAATATAATAATAAAACATTGTGAACGTTCGTTCTAACGAGTGCGTTGAGTGGGTTTATGTCTGAGGACATTACGAAGAACCAAATGGGTATTGCACAAAATATGATATAGTATAATGTTGTATGCACTAATATATACATACTGCATTATGAAAAACTTACTTCCTTAAATCTTTAACAATTCTTCTTATAATTTAACTTACTAACAGAAAAAAAATCTCAAGATTCTATGTACAGAGAAAAATATTAGAAACTTTTTTTTCTTAGTATTTAATGTTTTATTATTATAAAATAGTACAATGGTGCATATTTTGTATGAAAATGAAATATAAGCCAATTTCGTTTTCCGGGAAAAGACGATATTTAAATGCAGCAACTCACAGACCTGCTTACTTGGTATAACTTGACTGTTAAAAACATTTGAAAAATATCATCACACCTTCTTTTTAAACAATTTATTATTGTTGATATTTATGTCGAAAATGTAACTAATGGGTGGGGCTGTTCTTCTCAAAAATCTCGTTGCTACATCAATCATATAATCATATAACGTGATAAAAATAAATATTATTTTTAGCCAAATTCGAACACTATTATCAAACCGTTCGAAACTATAGTCTGGTCTGATATAATTGTATATAAAATATGCTTGAATAATATAATTAATACAATAATATATTAACTCGTTACATCTATTTAGTCCTATACAATGAAATCTGAACGTAATAAAATGCCGTATAATAACATTAATAACCGAATGGTGTGTAGGTAAAAGGAAATACATTGTGTAGTGTAATGTTGTAACATGATGCGCCTATACTTTTTTATGAATATGATTTTTTTTTTATAGTATTTTTTATCATAATAGTGTTTTATTTCTGTGAACGCTTTTACTGATAAAAAACTGTCTCGTGAGGAGTCAAGGTATATTGTGTATCCCTACAGCAATTTATTGATTGAAAATCGTGTCGGATTTAGAATTTGATCTTGTCGTTTTTTAGTGTTCTCAAAAGTCTGTATCGCAAACGATGAAAATACGTCAAAATCTTTTTTCCATATCAGTAAATTTGATTTCTTCACAAGATCTGTCTGCAGGCTTTTTTTTAACTAGCTTATCTGTATCCAAACATTACGGCGTAGAAATACCTATCATATAAACTTTATGTATATTTTTGAAGACTTTTTGATTTTTCTGTATCAGTTGTATGATGTCTATGAAAGGATCACGAAAAGGAAATAGCTAAGTAATCCATATTACATCGAGGCTCCATAAATATTAACAAGTAAAACAGTTAATTTTAATTTAACTTTTTAATTTTACTAGTAATTGAGTTTCCGTTAATTCAACTACTAATATATTACTTAATTTCAAGTGCAAAAATAACGATTTGCATTTTAAGATGTTAAGTTAATTAATTTTATTAGAATATTTTTTTTCAATCAATTTTGTTTTCATGTACAAAAAAAAGTAATATTTGATGTAAATTGGTTTTTTTTTTTTTAGGGATGCAAAACTTCAATGAAGTGTTATAGAAATAATGTATAAACACGATATAGTTTTAGGTGTTTTGAGTTGGTAAAAAATAAAGTAGGCCTTGTGTTATATAAACAAAGAAAAACGATTTTTTTACTTACTAAAAAGTTTAAAAAAATTGTGAATTATCTTTAGACTTTTAGCTTTTTTTTTTGCATAATAACTTGACTCGATGGAGTTAAAAAGAAAAATCATTAACTTACCCTGCTTTCCATTAAACAATATAATTAATATTTTTAGGTAGATAACACGAAACAATAAGCATACACATGTGGTTTCAACCACTCTGCCCTTATATATGTTTGGTCGGTGAATTATTATTATAGTTAGCGAGATATCGTTTATACGAAAGCATATTTCCGTTACAATAACTGCACGGCTGCACCAGCCGATTGCTGATTATTGATACTGTGTTTACGCAGTCTAATCTAAGACGTCAAGCTTTATCTCCTGTTTTCCTCCTTTGCAGATCGTCACTGATTCGAACTCAATCGCGATACGACCCCTAAGCTACTTTACCTTCTGTGTCTCGACTGCCGACCGTGCCGTTATTGTATATATAGTAGTAATACATTCTACCTCATCCATAGCCACTTTAGAAACAAACGAGATCAAAGACATGTATATATAATAGATACGTACGGTATCGTTTAATGTTATTGTATTTGCAACGAAAAAATTGTTAAAGTCGAGTGATTTTCACGGTCGTCATCTCCCCGTACATAGTTATTAAACATTTTCTATCGGTTAAAACACGACGATATACTCGCTATAAGTATATAGCGTTTAAAAACGAAGTAGTCATCGTTTATTCGAACGCGCTCGAAATAACGAAATAATTTGAAATATTTAAATCAATATTATATAGATGATGATTGTATTAAAGCAGCGGCTATATTGCCTGATATAATATTATAGTACAATATTATTGTGATGTCAGTGAGTGTAAACAGTGCAATATCATACGTTAAATTGGTACCTACTCAACGATAGCATTCCACATATCATGATATATTGTATCCATAATAATGCTCAACAAAATATTTTACGTTTCAATAGCAGACTATTATACGTATTGTTCAGCCTAGCCAGCATTTGTTTCACACTATAGTATGACATGTCCAGACATGTCACACTATAGTATGACATGTCCAGACATATTGATTTACTGGCTGATAGTTTTCCAACAGTTTATAAATAATAATGGTGCATTATTTAAATATGGTTACACAACTACCATTGCCGTTAAATTATGAACGACTTCAAAGTGAACAGTTATTACTGATAACTATTATTTTATTTAGTTAGGTACTTCGTAACCAATAACTTGTAAAACCATGAATAAATAAATTGTCATCATTTAAAAATTTAATTATATTTATTTTAGGGAAGTACCTCTGCGTGACTGATTTTCATTTATATGTATATTTTTTTTAAACAAATACTTTTAATGTTTCAAACAAAAAATAATGAATTATAAATACCTGTATTATAATACAACACCGTTTTCCTAACTCAAGTAAATTGGTTACTGCTATTATAATTTATAAAACGTTGTTTAAATTTAATATCTACCTATACATTTTTCATGAGAATCACATTTTGCGTTATATTGTTGTAATGTATTTTATTCATTTCTTGCACTTTAAATAATATATTCAATGGTTCGGTTGCCGAGGGTTAGATAAATAAATAAAAATATAATAATAATAAAATATTATGTTTCTACATACTAAATAGGATATTATACTTTAAACTGTACAAAGGTGGACCAAAAATCGAACATTGTTCATACTTATGATAAATAATTCAATGTTTTAGGCATTTACGGTGCATTATATTAAATATTTCAAATACTTTTTGAGTATACTTAAAAATAATCGTTTAACGTATACAATTATTAATTATAAGATAATACCTACACACATCCAAATACATTTCAATTCGATTTTTCCTGTTACATAATTAAACATAATTTAAACGATACAATAATAATACTGTAACGTATATAAATATTAAATAATTTACTATACGAGTATTTGCTTTTCATCTAAATGTACTTGGATAGGTATGAAAAACTGAACATTTGTTTGAACCTAACCTTATCTAACATTTGAATACATCATAATAATAACTCACGTCTCGTAATTTAATTCTCGTCTGGATGAGACGAATTAACCAATTTGGTCATTTTGTTTTATGTGAAATAAGATTAACTCGACTAACAAAAATAAACGAATAAATAATACTTACTCTAAATTCAATTTTTTAGGTCAATTGTCATTACGTTTGTTTATAATGCTAATTGCATTGTACTATAATTGATTATGCAGATAGATACATATAGGTATTGTTTCAGAAAATATGCGTATGTGCACAAACATCACGAACGAGAAACATTTCCAAAGTAGGTCATAACCAAATTTTTAATTGAATAAACGCGATGGGAAAAGCAGTGTACCCATATATACGTATTATATACCTACTTATAATCACTGATAATAAAATTATAATATATTTAAACTTCTTCGTTATTTTTTATGTTTATTTAAACTACAGACACGATGACAATGAAGACGACTTGTAACATGCACCTCGTCGCCTGCTATTATATTACATAGGTACCATCTATGCGTATTACACGCTTTTCGTGATCGTCTGCGTAAAACCCATATATTATTAAACCGTTTTTTTCGTTTATTATGTAGTGCAAGTATTTAGTTTGTTTTATTGTTTTCTGTAGCGGTACTACAACCCGCTTGATGTATCTCTGTCTAAAGTATAAATTACGTAAAAGTTTGTTACCTGATTATGTGGTGACTAATAAAGGTTCCATACTACACAATATAATCTTTATTATTTGTTATGTATATTACGCGAGAAAAACAAAAAATAAAAGTAATAATTTATTTTACCAAAAGGGAATATTAACCAATAAATAAATGCCTGTAACCGTCCATACGTTTTTTTCTCCAAAATTATTAACATGTTACTATATATATATAATGGACTGAGTAATATATTTCAGCCACTCGTCCCAGTAATTTACCAAAAAATAAAACAAAATTTGTATTTAGTTGTTGTATTCTTTACCCATGGGTGGAAATTCGAATCGAAAATATGTATTCATAACTGCTGTGAAAATATTAATTATACATTTCCCTGCTTACAAGTATCTCAATTCAGTTAAATTCATCACAAAAACAAAACTCAATATTTACAAGATATTTTCCTTGCTCTTATGGCTATTATGGATACCTATGCCATTCAAATGTGTAGTTCCTAGTCAAATACATTTGGATCATCAAATAGAAACGGTAAAAATGTAAGATGTAACCACATAATTATATCATCAACATCTCTTATCACTTCTAAATCACCAAAATTCACTTGTAGGTATTTAAACTTTCGTAGGTATGCCCGTCGTTTCAAATTAAAAAGGCGTCGCAATCTATTGAGGTAGAGTTGCACGGAAAAAAGAGCCATTAATAATAAATGACATATTTTCCCAAGAACATGTGTAAAATTTAATTTAACAGTTACCCAAAAATGTTATGATAATTAAACAATAAAACAAATTTCACGTAACTGCTCGGAAAATAAAAAATTCTCCTCGATCAGGGTAGAAAACACGTGTTTCATTAATGAAATATTTTTAAGAAGGCACTTATTATATCTATGAGATCCAAGAAAAATCTAAAAATACTTCATATCTCATCACAATACATTCCCAAAATTTATTTTAGTTTATCTGCAGTATTATGGTCAATATTCTTTGTGATATGAATTGATTATGATACCTATGATGGTTGGATCTTAGGTGTTTTTTTTTTCATTTAAACGGTCTGAATAGATCTAAGAAAAATAATTTTTGAATCACAGCAGATTAGTTCATGTACAATGTATCTATACATGTGTATTCCATATTTATACTATACATATATTATGTGATAACCAATGGTGATATATCCGGCGCATATTAGTTGCCTCCCAAAATATACGAATTGCCTCCCGTCCTTATCGTAAATAAAAAGGTTAATTTACACTAGTTGCCTCCGATGACCAGGTAGTTCATAATTATATACGAGTTGCCTCCCAAAAATTTTCACACTAATTTCCTCCCATATAGAATTAAGTAGTGGTTCATACACTTCACCAAACAGTTCCATATAAATAGATAATGTTTATTCGTTATTAAAAATATCAGACTTGGTTAAAAATAATAATAATATAAAAATAATCAATACAAATAAAACATATTATAGGTACTACTTATTAAGAATATATAGTGCAGTTAAAAAACATTAGTCAAATAATAAATCAATAAGTTAAACAAAATAGGAAGTAGCGCCTATTATTAGTCAATAAAATAAATGTATGGTAATAATAATATAATATAATATGCATATAATGGTAAAAAATTATTTATAACATTGCTTAGGCTTGTATATTTTAGCCAATATTTGTAAGTACTCAACATTTGATATTTTTTTTTCATTTAGTTTTTTTATTTGGGTATCAATAAAAGTTATTTTGTTTCTAATTTGTAATCGTCCATGTAGTTTAGGCTTATGAGAACTTTGTATTAAAATTACAGTCTCAGTCTGAATTAATTTTAAAATATCAATAAATTTGAATATATTAAGATGCGGAGACTCAAAATAACTATTAAATTTGCTATGGAAGGATTCGCATGCATTGGTTGTGCGATGAATGCTGGAACTTTTTTCTGCCCATATATGAGGTGGAAAAATCGAATCCTTTGATATATCATATATATGTATCTACTAAATAGTCTGAAAATTGAGTTATTTTATCATCTAAAGGCTATATGGCTGCTAGTCCCATTGAAAACATATCTCCAACTTCTGCTGGGTTCAAAGATGATAAGCCAAATATGTACGTTAAATATTGTCTTATCGAATCGTCATTAAAGTATTGCGAAGCTAATCCAAGTGACTGAATTTTACGCCACCAAGCTTGCCCAAGATAAAATTGACAACCTCTTAAAGAAATATTTGACCATCTACATGTTATAGAACTGTGTATGGCTTTTTCAAAATCAATATAAATTATGATTGGCTTAAAATTACTATCTATTTTTAAGCACAGCGTATTTAATACATTAAATGTACTAGTATATGAATGTTCACTTTTATCTTTTAACAAAAAAAAAACAAGAGGTATGTAATAATTATTGAGAAATCCATGAATGGTAAATAATTGAGTGAAATATTTGGTGCAGTATTGAAATGTCCCATCTACATATAGAGTATCAATTTTTACGAGAAATTTCAAATTAGTTTTAGTAGAAAATAAAACAATTCTGGATTCTATATCATTGTGTAAAAAAAATTGTTCATTTTCATAAATATTATCTATCTCTTCTAAAACATTATGAACTTCATTTCTCGTTTTAGGTAAGTTCGACAAAAATGAGCTACGAGCTCGATGTAAAATTTTTTTTATGTATAATACATCGGTAGTTGTGATAGTGTTTATTTTATGGTGTCTTAATTCTGCATGCAATAACTTTGAAGGCCTTTCACATAATAATGTTTCAGTGACTGCTTTTCTTTTTAAAGAGTTACTAATTTCTTGCCTATTAAGTACTTGTTCAGTTAATGCTACATGATTATTATGGATCAACTTACTTTCATCGAATAATACTTTGTCATTTTCATCTACTTTTAAGAAAGCCTTACATATTTTTGTTGTAAAATTCCACCGTTCTTTGTTGAAGGCTAACTTTTTTTGAAAACTAAATTTAAAATGTTTTATTATTTTAACACGTTTGCCCTTTTCGCTAAGTATATTTCGCACTTCACATTGATCCATTCTAAAAATGTTTCTAAAAAATATTTATAAAAATAATATCGTACAACGAGAACGAGTATTGGAAATCAACTATAAACGCTAGTATAAAGGTCTGGTTTGCATTATATCTTATCATTACACAAAAGAGTATATTATTATCTTATAATGATTAATCGTATAGATAATATAATCGTATCAAATATCAAATACGAAAGTAATATCGTATAACAAAATTCATAAATTACGAATTTGAAATTACAAACTTATTTTGATACATGATGTTTGAAAATGTTTGGAACCAATTATATATTTATTACCTGACTAATGGGAGGCAACTAGTGTGCGCCCGATTTATGGCTGTTTAGGGCAAGCGAGGCATAGTTTGACCTCTATAATTAAAGGTAAAGATTGAATCGGATGTACCTACCTATTACTTATTAGGTCACCACTAGCCGCAACAAAACTTTGCTATCTGATACTCCCGAAACACTATTAATTAATACTTTATTAAATTATTAGTAATAATATTTGAGAGCCATCATAAACGATTGTAAAGCAACTTTAGAGAAGTTTAACTACCACTCACTACTATGTACGGGTATTAATGAAAATGTAATTTTAGAAGTATTTTATCGTACTAATAACAACTAATAATATAATAATAAGAAAACTTTCCACTGTTCTTTGTATCATTGTATTAAATATATATATGTTATATTATATATATTTATTTTTTATTTTTTATTTTTTATTTAATATTTCATATACATGTTAGTACTGAGCCCCAATAAGAAGAATTGTGTATATAATATACATAGTACAGACTTTAAACAGCTTTAAAATTATGATCTATTTTTTTAGTAGACTGGGATAATATTTTTTGAAAATGTATTTTACAGTATGAAATTGTTCCGGGAATATTATTTTTATAGCTAGGATCCAACTTACCTACTACCTTTTTATACCCGGGACTTAACTAACTGCTTTCAAAATGAATAAAAATTATCACGGACCTAATTTATCTAGCCTTCAAAATATTATATTATATTATATTATATGCATGATTAAATTCCTTTTCAACATTGAATTTATTAGTTGTTTTTCTTTTTTAATTTAATTTCAGTAAAACAGTTTTGTAAAAACTATTGTATAAAAGCTACTACAGTATCATGTTTAATGAATATTAAAAATGCTGTTTGAAAATATACACCCAAATATTTTTCATAATATATAAACTATTTGTTTAGTTTCAAAAATAAACATAACAATCGTAGTATCTATTTTCAACTAATATTAAATTCATAAAAGTTGGTAAATTTTTGTTTAAAAAAAGTGTGTATCATATACTTTATTGCGTGGCTTAAAAAGAAAAAACAACAGTTGTATAGCTAAGTTAGTTTAACAGTTCACAGTTTAAAAAAAAATTAGTTTCAATAATAATTGGCAAGTAACATGAAACATCTATACTTTTGCGATACAAACATTGAATATTGTACCGTAATATGGCTACCTATGATTGAGGCGAAGGTTAATAACATTAAGCACAAATATTCTGTAGCATAAAATAAATAAATATAAAAATATATTTTAGATAAATACTTATTGAATAGATAAATAGTTTTTTTCATAAATTAATGAATATATTATATTATAGATACATATATTTTCAGTGGTTTGCAGCAGATAGTTGGTGAGATGTTCATTTAAACGTTAAATGGTTTAAAAAAGTAACATAAAGTTGCATATTTATACTATTTCACAAACTCTCGCAGTAACCTATTAATAATATTAATAAAACAAATATCCTCCATATTTTTTCAAATTTTCATTGAAAATTCAAAAGTGGCTTGCAAACATACTAAAAAAAAACAGTATACTTATAAAAAGTACCAGATTGGGTGCACTGTAGATTGTCTATCCGTTGTCTAACCTCCTGTAATTTACGAACCAATATTAATTATCAAATTTAATTATTATACTCTTATCTGTATAAACTGTAAATCGTTTTAATAAACAATAAATAAATAAATAACGTATTTACCTAAATGTTCCATTGAAAAATTCTTAAATAAAATTTATGATACTTTAGAAAACATTTGTACTAAGCATAATACTTATATTATATTTAATAGAATACTCTAAAATCTAAATGATACATTTTCATGATATGGAATGTGAAGTGAACGCAATTTCTATTACTTTGTTCATTGAAAAAATACTCCACTAAAAAAGTGCACTAATAATAATGGGTCCACAGATGGAATTCAAAATGTTGTTTCAAGATGTTGACAGAAACAGTTATCAATATTATTATTAATGAATAAGGTCTTATGATATCATGTATGGTATGAATAATTTTGAAAGTGTTGATGCGAACGCCACGTTTGTTTGTCATCAGGCGGGTGGTGACCATAAACTTCAATGAATCGAAAACCATACGATATACATAATATATAGTACCGTTTTCGTCATCGTTTATTGTTGGATGTTAGTGTACTTACCAACGGCGTCATCGAAAAAACCGGAAGTTGTTAATACGACATTGTTACTGCCATACACGATGGAAGAGGAGATCTGGTTCCACCTAATCTTCAATGAGTACGAGTCAGAATACACCAATCTGAAGCGTTAAATAAGGTGGAGGGATAAGTTTTAGTTACAGAACCGAAAGTGCTATAATGGCCCCAGATAAAAATAACTAGTATAAGTTGGAAAAATTAGAGGGACTATGATGTACCTGTGACAAGTCCTAATGCGATATGTACGGATAAGTATACACAATTTAACCTTCCTTAACACGGACACTTCTAAAAGTGGTAATTTTTTTTTTTTTATACAAACTACAAACTGAACCCTGCTTTATATAGCGGACAACTACAAAATGATACAATTTCGGTGATCAAGAGTTAATGGTATCTATTGATATTTTATCATGGTATAGAAGATAAAAAGTATAAAGAAAGCTTATATAAATTACTTTGTTCATTGGAATTTGGAATTATAGTTTTATCTTATTGCTCTTACTGGCAAACCCGTTGACTCCAAGAACCGCACACCTTTGGTAGTCAAAACTGCATACATTTAATAGATTGAAACTACACAGTTTAAAAAATTGTCGTATCCAAAAATCGCTTAGTTTTAATTTTGACCCCAAAAAGGTCGATAAATAAAAAACGCGTATGTATAATGTATAATTAATTATTTATTCTCATTATTCTCATATTCCATTAAAAAAAAATGTATAAATTCAAAAATTTAAAATATTTATTTCAAAAAAATTTAAAACGTTCAAAGTTTAATTGGCTAAAACCGACTGCCGACGTTATTTAAAAACTTTATACGATCTCCGTCACGTAAAAATTCTTCCCAAATTGAAACAAATGCTCCTAAAAATAAATAAGCAACTTTGGTGGCAACTAAAGACTTGGTTATTGTATAGTACTTATCTTATAATATTATCTTTTCACTATTTTCACTAAAAATAGTGTGCGGTTTTAACCCATTCTAAATGTTCGGTAATTTGTTATAAAATATGAACGAAAATATTTGTGGTTTTTGTCTATCAACCTTTTTAGGGTCAAAATCAAAATTGTGCGGTTTTTGGATGCAACCGGCAAACCATATCAGTTGTAACTGTTGTTATCATTTACATACCATCTTGGCGGTTAATATTAAAGTTATTATAACTTAACATAATAATATATACAATCAATACAATATTAATTCAAATTAATTTGCAAGTTAATTAAGTTATATATAACTCGAGTCGACTTATTTTTTATTATTAATTAGTGATAGGTCAACAATTGTGTACTCTATAATTTAATTTTTAAACATTTAATATATTTATTACAAATTATCATATTTAATAACAAAATATTTTACATTAGGTGCAAAATATTTTTAATAAATATTCTTAGACGTAAAAACAACTTCAGATTATATGTTTTGATGAAATTTAATATAATTAAAAATATTTTTTTTTATTTGTAGGATTCTTTAAATTTTTTATTTTTAGCTTTAATTGAGTAACATTCTTATAGTTTTAATAAATAAATGATAAAGAATGGATAATATAAATTTTCAGTTTTAAAAAAGTTCTGTAAAAAGTATAATAGGTATTTTATCTTTTAAGGAAAAATTGAAAAAATGCTAAGATAAAAAAATAAGTTCGCATTCTTAAACTACAAAATAAAGATTTGTCAGTTTGATGTGGCAGTATAATAAAATAATAATTATTATTTATTATCATCCAACGCTTGATGGGCCATACTATATATTTCACACACTTCACATGTATGTTTAGTCAAGCGCTTATTTATTAAACAATCACATTCATATTTTATTATATCTCTATAAAATAAAGACAATGCATTTCTTTTAAAACCTAAAGCACACTGTGTAAGAAAAATATCATTGTTAGAGGGTCTAATATTTTATTAAAAATATTATTAATCTAACATTGTTTACATATTTTAACTGAGTTACAATTATGGAAAAATCTTTTGCACAATCAGTTGTCTGCACCACTATAGTTTATAAAACAATTGACAAATATTTGTTTAAAGGCTTTAGTAAATAAAATTAATTTAGGAGTTATTAATCAATAAAATATCCATACTGTTATATAGCATTTTCTATTTTTATTTTGTATATATTATCTTCATTTCCTTACTACATTACTTTATTTATAAATAAATCATATAGTTTAAATGTTACTGTTACAAAATCTGGCTATATAATTAAAATAATAATAATTTTTACAGACCAGCGTATTATAAATTATAATATACTCAGCGTCGTTATTAATTTACCACGAATTATTCATTTTAAAATTATCAAAACGGTTGACTGTTAGCACATTATTGCTGATAAAATAATTGTATTTAGTGATAATACTATTGTTTTACTTTTCTGACAGCTTCTATACCATGGTTTCATTATAAATTAAATAATTTAAATTGTATTAAATTCTTACACATTTCTTTAGTTATTCATTTACGATTTAACATATTATGTATACATTAATTAATACAACATGTCATATTGTCCGTGAATGGTAGGAGTACATAAGACAAATCATAGTTGAACATTAAAATTTTGAAATATTATGAAATGTTTTTTTTTTAAACTAGAGTTATCTAATTTGAATTAAATTAAGGTTTACGTGTATTTAAAAAAATCCGCAAAATTGATTCACGTGTAATTAATTGGTAAACCATGTATGTTTATTTCACGTATATTTAAAACATAATAGTTATTGAACGAACGTATTAAGTTTAAAAAAAAAAATGTATATATATATAGGTATTGAAATTATATGTATATAATTGTCTTAAAAAACTAAAAACTTAAAATATGTGTGCCTACTATTCTGAAAATAAATATTTCATAAGCAGTATTATCATAAAAAGACAAGACGGATGAAACAAATTTGTTTGGGTTAAAAATGAATAACTGATTTCCGATCACTGCAATGCTGTATACAAATTAGAAATCATTAGAATATATTAAATACATTTAAAATAAAAATCCAAGTTTAATAATAAACGCGTGTATAAATAATAAATTGTACGTTTAATAAATTCACAAACTGGTGTGAATTTAAAACTAATTTAACTTTAATTTAACTACATGTAAAATAAAGACCTCTATTCAAAACTTATGCATATAATACTACGCTTTCATTGAAATCCTTTTTATTTTGTTTTTTATTTCTTGAGCTGAGGTTACATTAATTAAGAGTATGATTGCGCAATGTTGTTTGTAGCTTAGAGCTAATCGTTTGATTTTTCCATGGTCATCGTAAATCCACAAGTCACGCCATGTATTTGCCATGACACAGTAATAATGTTATATTTAAGACTTAAGTGCATCCATCGGAACAGATAAATCAAGCCAAATCTGTGAAAAAACATTTTTCACAGATTTCGGATACTGTAGTTATTTTTATTTAAAAAACAAAGAGGTATTCGAGAAAACTGATTTACTATTTAATATTTTCTTTAATGTGTGTTATGCGTGTGTAATACTGTGTATAGGAGTAAAGTATCAGTAGGTACAGTAAGTTTCGTTTTTATACCGATTACGGCACGACCACAGGGATTTACATATTATGCATTGTTCTGTGTGTACATACGCCTGATCCAAATATCCGATACGAGTTACGTATGACCGAGTCTGTAGGTACTGGATAGGTGGGTGAGAGCAAGGCTTTAAGGGAAGTATTGCTTTTGGTGTTTGCGTAATAACATAAAACGGAACACCGTTTGTTCTGCAAAGGTTCGAGCATTATGTAAATATAGATATATTTCGGAACAAGTATCAATTTATGTATACCTAGGTATATGAAAAACATTACACGGCAGATTTGTCGGTATTGATTTTGTATATTATAATATAATATATAACTATGTGACTTGTAATGGTGACTCTGCAGAGGATTTTCTTGTAGGCCATTTCGTTGTATTTTTATAAAAAATGTTTTAATTTACTTATTGTACAATTTGGACGTAAATACTTCAATAAGCACTGTTAAAAAAAAATATAATAATAATAAAAATAACTTCGGTGGCTTATAACTAATAATGTATTGTTGGATAGCCTAATATATCTAATTTTTTTTGGGTGGAAATTAATTAAAATTTTTTTTTTAATACATACGAACTTTTAATAGTTTAACAAACGTTAGAAAAAAGTTAGAATATGAAGTATTATTATTAATTTATGTTTTTTTTTTTAATAAAATAAAGAGTTTTAAATTAAAATATATCTAATAAGTAAAGACACTCTTCGATAAAACATTTTTTATTATAATTACTGAAAGACTTATAATTGTAAAATTGAACAGAAAGACTCGTGAAATGTGAAAACGTTTTTAAAGAAAATTTGTATAGTTATGTAAGTGTCAATTTTACTATTTATTGTATGGTTGATAAACGCTAAGCTTTTCAGTTAGCCTAATTAGTAATTACTACAGTGAGCTAAAGAATCCAAACGTAGAAGTACCTACTAAAATAAGGTTGTTGTAGTCGTAAAGAGACTAATCAGTTTTAAAAAATCAACTAATAAACTTTAAGAATTTTTGTTGAACTCTTTCGAATGGACAAGAAAACTTTGCTACATGTTTTAATAAACCTCCAGTTGAGGTGAACAGTATTATAATGATAATCAATACGATTTATAATAATAAAGTCATAACATAACAAATTAGTGTAAAATAATATGTAATGATCTATAGATATTTTTTACTATCTACAAATACCATTATTGTTAATTAAAATTGTATTTTTAACTCATACCGTCTGATCTAATTAAACTAAACCGGTGGAGTTCAAACATAAAAAAAATCGTTTTTTTTTCATACTATATGAGTGTTTGTTTTAATTAGATATCTTACTTTGTTCGCAATGGCTTTTCAAAGGCCCCTTTTAATTTATCACTTCATCAGTGAATCCTACCATAACTATTTTTTTCTAAGAACGCCTTTCATAAAGTACCTACCAGCTATTATCAAAGAGATGAACTCCTATAATTTGAATAAAAGATAAAATATTATTGCTTTCGTAGTATTAGGACTCGTGCGTACTGAAGACCCAATCATATTATTATTTTATCATAAGATTATAGACTGGTTAATAACAGATAGTAAGAGTAGTAGACCTAGGATTATTTATCGCATGAAAAGTATATGATAGAAGTTTTTTTTTACGATTAAGTATAAAAATAATCATTACACGCATTATTGTAAACGAGCATAAATTCTATAAATTATGAGTAAATAACTGAAAAAGTATTTCACGAAAAACAAAATAAAAAATCAATTATCCGTATGAACAATTAATATTATACCTAAGTTTTATAAACAGATTAGTTTATATTTTTCATTAGTCTTGGCAAGCTGTCAGTCCTATCCCAGAGCGGATTAAATTTAATATTAAAAAAAAAAAAATCCGTGGTTACTGACGGACTATTTATAAAATCTATAATATAATACCTGTCTTCGGCACTCAACTCTTTTTATTGAGAACCTAATATTATTTTGAAATCCATATGATAAAATAATGAACCATACAATTTACACTATACATTAACTGATCTACGAATAGTACATTTTAAAATCAGTAAAAATTCGGTAGTATTCGAGCTTTATAATTCTATTATATAGCTAATTAAGATACCAAACAGTCTCTTAATAAAACCAATCCGAAATCATAAAAGTTTTTTGTTCTTTATATTTAAATAATTAAGTGTCACACATTTTATATATACTATATATTGTCATGGATGATTAAGTTTTGTATTGTGTGCAAGTTTGAGTATTTTAGACAAACCTGTAAAAATAAAATATAATATGGTAATTTTCTCTGTCGAGAGAGACGAAAATTAAATTAGGCCACGGACTTTAAAACACTATAAATTCGTCACTGTGCGTTAACACTCGCTCATATAATATTATTATGAATTATTTTTCTGACTACGGACATAAGACATTAATATCGATAAAATATTTATCAAAAAGTTATGACAGTTGATTTATAGTCGAAAACTCAAAAAAATTTGATATAATAAAATGCAACTATACTAATATGTCTAATATAAAATTTTGTTATTATCAAAATTTGTATAGCTGTCCGACGTGGCGTTATAACGCCAATAATAATTGAATGTATAAAGTTTTAATAAAATAAGTTTTTATAAATTTGATCACAAAGTTTTTCTCGATACAATTGTTATTATTAATTTATAATTATTGACTGTGATTGAACTCCCGAATTCACCGAGGTCACTTTCAATATATTATTTTATTTCCTGTTAATTTATATAAGGGTTTCGCGAAAGTAAATATTTGTTTACCGTGTATATAACGCTTACGCTCTCCAATCAAAACAAAAAGATAACTTTGGAATAATTTATAATAACTCGGGTACTCGGTCATTTGGATTTATTTATCATTTCAATATATTTTCGTTTGATTTTGTCAATGAGATAAATCAACTCTAGCGTGACCGTCACATCCGATATAGCTAACTACCAATGCATCTATACATAGCATTATACATTTATAACAACGCAGCTATGTAATATTATGCATATGAATATCGGTAATAACATTGTTATTGGTTTGTTTAAAATTATTCAGTCGATGTTGTTTTGCATCTGGACGCCGGATCTGAGGCATGCATAATAAAGAAATTGACGAAGAAACGAATTTCCCCGTATCGATAATGTGTGCGTGAAGAAGAGAAATATAGTAACAATAATATTATTTATTCAAATATAGTCATTAATAATTAAAATAAACAACAAATATTATACTAGTATTTTTTACTAAACTCGTATAGGTACCTACTAGCTATAGCAAACTGTGGGTAACAATAGGTTTTCCAAGTGACCCTCAACTGTTATCTCGATCTTAATCGTAATGTCTGCTTTTTCTAATTTCCGACAAAATAAATTAATATACTGTTATTAAATTATAAATTTAATATGTAATTTTCCTTTTTCGAAAACTGAGCGTAATCCCATTATTATTACGATATATGCACTTCACCTCACCTCGTATAGTCTTGTAATATAATTTTACCATATTGTAATACCTATCATTATTTTTTAATTTAATACTATTTCATGGAGTTTTTATTAATTCATATTTTACGTTTTACAATATACGTTCACATGCACTTAATTAACCAACATTTAAAAACTCTGACAACAAATATTGTCAAAGGGTGAGGGTCACTTTGCCAGAAAACGGAACAACCACTGTGATTTGAACACAGAAATGTTATTATATCTTCGATTACATGGCTATCCGTGTGTTAGGAAAAGTCAAACATTCCTTTATTCTTAAGCGTATTCGACTAGTTACTAATTTTTGGGATATGTATAAGATGATACTGGTACATACCATCATTAATCATCAGCCGTAAAATCGGTGTAGTCAATTACAACTTACAACGGAGTTTTGAGCAAGTATGGAACACATCGATTAGAGTATGTTATCCACGTGTGATAATAAGGTGTTTCAGTGTAAATATTATACTCACAGTATTATTTTTTATTTCATGTATAAATCATCACTTTAATTATTATTTAAGCTTAAATTATTACCTATAATATAACTGTATCGAATCGGTTCAAATGATTTCAAATGTCTATGTATGATATAATCTAGTATTAGAACTGTAAGGAATCTGATTTCGATACATTTTTTTATATATTCCTACTCTTAACTTTGTTTTATTATTTCACTATTAAAAAAAAAAAAAAAAATTAAAATTCAGCTATTGCAAACCAAGAAAAAACCTGTTATTTTGTGTAAGTACTTCTTTTATCAATAAACGAAATATGGAAACAACAACGAAATATTTAAAAAAAATACTTTGTGAAATCTTGTCTTTAAAACATTCATTTTTATAGATGTCGATTAAAATAATACGCGTTTATATGCATCCATACAGTTTTCATGTGTTATGCGCTAATGACATAAATTAATATAGAATTTAATTTCCGGTGTATCAAAATATTAAATACGAAATAATTTGTTTGCTATTGAACCAAGTTCAACTGAAAATTATCTAAACTAATATAATATTATTATATTTATCATAATACAAATATTAAATAATATTTTGTGTATACTAATTGCAAAGCGGTAGGAGTAATGTTACAAAAAAGTTGATTATAACGAAGACGAAAAAAGTGTTTACATTTTCAGTATACCATTGTAGTGATAATATATGATTATACGTAATATTGTACTAAAGTAAACTTAAATATGATAAATAAAAACCCATTTGTCAAGCGCTGGGATGCAAGAGCACATTCATCTCCTATTTAAAACTGACGTAATGTGGCCATCGGCCATGCATCTGGAGGCCAAATCGTATTCATAATAGTGTATACCCCTTTATATATACGTATATGCCACTAGAGAGAAAGGACCGACAAAAAGGGATCTGGAGTCCAGAACAAAGATAGTCCTCGAAAGCATAGATCCCTTTATTATTCAAGCTACCTACCACTATCTAGCCAACGCTAATCATATTAACTGGACCTATTTTTACGAATAATAATTAAACTAGATAAATCAGTGTGGTTTCTTATTTTGATTCACGTATTTCGAGTACTTACTTCGTGTCACCTAATCCTACTATGACGCATAATCAATAGGCAGCAGCGAACCATGTAAGTCGTAAGACAAATAGGTTATATTATATCACATGACGTATTATATTATTGTAATAATATATTATATACCTACATTACAATATTATACTATATTCTTAATAATATGTAATATAATTCGATTATCCATAAAAAAAAATATTTTTTAAATTAGTTTTTAATTTTAATTAAAGAACAATACGTAATAAAATAACAATGCTGAAATCGTATACAGTATATTTTGATATGATGCAATCAATTTCCCAAAATTGTTTTTGTTTTTATTTTTTATTTTTTGGTAGTAGTCTTTGGAGTTTCTATCGTGTCCGGTAAATCCGTAATGTCTGTATAGTGTCAGTAGTGTCCATTATAACCGTTGTCTAACTGTGGTCGGTGTGTATTGAGTTTATGGTGTATCTGATCTTATAATATCACGTATCCATTTTCTATAATAGTGGAGGAATACACATCATGTTGCGCGCATACGTATAAACGTAAAATCGTTAACTTTGGGAGGCTAAAACTTCCAAAATAATCATTTCCGCAAATTTTTTTTTGCACCATCATTCTTAACTCGTCAAAACAACCCTTTTCAAAAAAAAAAAAATTTCAAAAAAAAAAGGTGCCCGGTAAACTAGACTTATACCCTTTAATAATTATTACCAGTAATAAAATTAGTGCAATTCGCATCGTGTCTTAAACGATTGCTGTTTGCTGTTATCAGTGGCGTACCCAGGGGGGGGGGCTTAGGGGGCTTCAGCCCCCCCCCCATTGGCCGTGTTATGGAGTACATTTTGTATTTTAAAAGACAAATTTCAAACCATGATAATTCTAAAAACGGTATTGAATACAACGTATTATCTTTAGTAACAATGATCTAAAATAAGCAAAAAATAGACTTTACGTAATTATGGTTCCGATATAATATTATTTGATCGGTACTCAGCGAGGATGAAATAATTAAATTATTTTCTAAAAAGGCACCCAGAAGGATGCAATTAGAAGACTGGAGCAAATAAAGTAAAAAATAAAATATGTATTTTAAGGTTATATAAAATAAAATAATTTATAATTTATCGTATAACATATTTTGTATAATAAATCAGTCCCTACTTCCTACTATTTATCCTACTATTTAAATATATCACTAATATATTATGTACCTATGTGTTATAAAAAGTATATAATAATGAAATATTACAATTAACAACTATAAGACTATTATTGAAACTAGTGATAAGATGTCAAATTTTTATTTACTTTGTTTAGCCCCCCCCATTCGAAAATCCTGGGTACGCCACTGGCTGTTATCGATAACACATTTTTTTCCATTGAAATTATTCATATTTCTTTTTCTTTTGACCAGTGTTTTATAATTTACATGGCAGCTAAAATAATAGTAGTAATAATAATAATAATAATAATAACGAATGCATATAAATCTAAAAAAGCGTTATAAAGTCTGGTTGGTGATATCTATTATTAAAAATAAACCATGTTATTATCATAGCATAATCTTTTTTTAAATTTTTATAAAACTATATTATTTAATCAATATTCAATAATTATGACATAATATTGGCACATATGATATAAATAACGGCCAACGGGTTCCTTAAATAAAGGATCTATTCCTATATGAACCAGTGTAAAAAGGGGAGTATATGATTTGTTTCCCACCAGTATTAATTTATAATAATTAAGTTCTTTTGTTTTTAATTTTTTTTTAATGTTAAACAAAATAATTGAAAATTTTGTTAAACACAAATTATTTCTATGTATAAACTCAAATGTTGATTCTCTAACTTGGTTGATTTTGTAAATAGAAAAAAACTTTTTATACAAAAAACGTTTTAAAAAAAGTGGGCAAGTATCGCTTTGCTGTATAGTAGAGATGGAGAGTAGGTAGGTCACTGGTCACTATAATGGATGTATTAAATTTGAATGCAATGACGGGTATCATTGTATACGAAAAACGATTCTGAACGAAGATTATTTGTCAGTCAATGATAAATAGTTAAATATATTATATTATTACCTATATGTAAATTGTAATTTATCGTTATTTTACACGATTTCGTAAAAAATTAAATTTCATACGCTCATAAAATATTTTTTATATTGACGCTGGAATTTATTTGTTCAGTTACTTGAAGGAAAACTTATGGATAACCTTGTATTGAATTTTTGAACCTTAAGTATAAATCACAAACATTTTATGAATAATTTTCAACTTCAAAATTCCTTGCAAATTTTCGCGATGTTGATATATTTCGTAAACATTTGAACTTTAAATGCTTATAAACAAAAATTGTGACTAACGATTTATGTTTTTTTTTTTTACTACGATAAGTACAATTTATAATAAACCTTGTATTAAATTTTAAATTTTTAGGATAGCCAAATTTTTTTTTATCGGCATTTTAAGAAAAAAAAACTTAGAAAAGTTGAAAATTCAATTGTCTATAAGTAGCTTAAAAAAGTTCAAAATATTTTGAAACTTTAATCTTAAATAGATAACTATAATATGAACATTTGGTGAAAATTTCAAGTATTTACAATGATTCGTTTATAAGTTACAGCAAAATCAAAAAATCGATTTTGTCGAAAAGTGGTTATGCGTAAAAATTCCCGTTTTCCGTTATTTTTTCAGGGTTTTTCCCATCGCTTTTGAAAACTACTAGAAATTTTATACTTTTGACCTCTCAAAGTACCAACTAGATGAATTTTCCTATTCAAAGAGGGACTGGAGTCAAAAATCGAAGCATTATTACTACTCCAAAACGTGATGACAGACACAAAAATAAAAAAACACATATCATTTTAGAATCAATACATTCATCACTCCGTTCAGAATCTAAAATATCCTATCCGAATATGTAGAAAAAAGTAATGTTTACATTTAAAAAAATTAAGTTATATTGCGCATGTACACACCAAAAGTGTTAAAAAATTGAAAATCATAAATAAATGTATATATAAGTACCCCCTACTCCCTAGGCCCTCCAAAATATTAACTCCAATACAAAGTCATGCAGCTGAGATATATAGTCGTACCTTAAATCGTAATCACACTGTTTTTAAAAATGACAAAAGTTGTATACAAAATAAAAATACAATAACGAATACAATAGGTATAAAATAAGAAAGGTATAATTCACACTATAAAAATGATAATGATGGTCGAGACCAGCGAGATCAGTAAAGTGGTGATGAAACACAGGGACGGGCAAGGTAGGGCCATAGCCCTACTTAAAAATGCCTGGCCCTACCAATGGCCTAATCTTAGACATTATAATATACTCATTTTTAATTTTTATGGCGCTTTCTTATAATTGTTTGCCTACGCCACTGATAAGACCATGTATCGCTATAATATTTTGAGATGTGACTTCTTTTAATTATATATATATATTCACATATTTATCTGTGTTTTGTTTACAATTTTTAAGCTATAAACATAAAAATTTCAAAATGTTATACATTTTAAACTACAAAATAGCATGCAAAATATCATAACAAATATTCTCAACATTTTAACTTTAAGTGCTTACTTTAAATATTTTTTATGCTGCAAAAAGAACATAATAAGTTTTTAGGATTGTTTATTTTTAGTTAGCGACCGACGCTATATCTTCGTGCCCCTCGACGCAAAACCACAGGCGTCATCTAGGGCACCTTTAGGTATCTAAAACCTATCCGGATGAAAGGTAAATATTGTACGCCTGTCACGCGACCAAGTAGTTATTGTTTTAACGTTATCTCAAAATATACCCATATATGACGTAGTCGCAACCAAACGATATTATGAGTGTGTACATTTGTTCAAACCCAAATGTTTCTTCCAAACCTTCTACAACGGAGTCGAAACAACGTAATATTATGTATTAATATATATATATATATTATATTATATATATAATATATATATTTGCACTAAGTGTTGAATCGGATGGCAGTCTTGCTCCACGAGTGTTGCCCCGTGGCCCCACCAAACAACGAACACTAGCTTGCCACAATATCATCATTTTTATAAATACAAAACTCATTCCAATAAAAATAACAGTTTGTTATAATATAGTATTTTTAAGAGCCTCCAATAACAAATGTTCGCACCCGAGTCTATCATATACGATATATTATATAACAGTAACACCTCTATCATAAGATCAGCTTATAATTTCTTTAGTTTCTTAATTTTGTTTTTAAAATATAATTACTTCAAATAGGAATATAAAAAACCACTGGCTTGAAACATTATGTGTTGACAATTTTCCTATTTTCCGTACATTAAACTGTAAATATATTACAATATATAACTCACTTTGTTATAATATCTTAATAAACATTATAAAATCGAACATGGTTAACATACTATATGATCGTTATATAGCTTAACAAAACTTTAAGTTACGAGTGACGAAATTGCCGCGGAATATTTACAGTCATAAGCTAACGTGTTCTAGTACAGGAGACAGTACTTGAGGGAAGTATACGGCATGACGTCCACCCAGGACGGTCAACTGATGGTATATCGGCGAACGCAAATGGCAGGAAATCCGCATGGGCGTGATCAGACGTGTGTCACCAACAGCGGATTGACGTTACACAAGCGAAAGCATACGGGTGAAAAACCCTACACTTTCGATGTATGTGGTACGGCGTTGTCTCAGAAATCCTATCTAATAGTACATCAGCGGACGCACACGGGCGAAAAGCCGTACACGTGCGATATATGTGGTATGGCGTCGTCTCAAAAATTCCATCTAATAGATCATCGGCGGACGCACACGGGTGAAAAACCGTACACGTGTGATGTATGTGGTACGGCGTTCTCTCAGAAATCCAATCTAATAGTACATCGGCGGACGCACACGGGCGAAAAACCGTACTCGTGTGATGTGTGTGATCGGAGGTATGCCTCTAATAGTGGATTGACGTACCACAAGAAAACGCACACGGGTGAAAAACCGTACACGTGTGATGTATGTGGTACGGCGTTCTCTCAGAAATCCAATCTAATAATACATCGACGGACGCACACGGGCGAAAAGCCGTACACGTGCGATATATGTGGTATGGCGTCGTCTCAGAAATCCCATCTAATAGATCATCGGCGGACGCATACGGGTGAAAAACCGTACTCGTGTGATGTGTGTAGCTATGCGTGTGTCACCAACAGCGGATTGACGTTACACAAGCGAACGCACACGGGTGAAAAACCGTACGCGTGCAATGTATGTGATCGGAGGTATGCCTCTAATAGTGGATTGACTGCACACTGGCGGAAGCACACGTGATTATTGTCACACAAAAACGTTTTGAGCATTTCAATAAACAGTTATTATATTATTACTATTGAGTTCAACTCATTTCAACGCAAACGATTCGTTTTCCAAACAACGATTGCTTGTACACGATAAAAATGATGGTATGATGCAAGGCTGGGCATTAACGAGTTAATAAGTTAAAAGTTAAATTAATTTTAACTTATTAACTTAACTAGTTACGTTTGGATTTTCATTAACTTAACTATTAACTTATTACTTATTTTTTAATTAACGTGAAATTAACGAATTTATTTTTCATTTTAAGAAATAAGTTAATTTATTTTTTTTTACATTCACTATTTCAGTCATTTTTATTGTGAATTTATCATTTAAAAATTTCGTTTTTCCAATCACTCTGTACTCTAAAGTCTAAAGGAACACCCTGTATATATAAGAAAATATTTTATAATAAAAGTCAAATGGTTTTATGTTGTTAATATTATTTAATTAATTATAACAACTACCAAGTACCAAGTAACAATAATAATAATATAATATAGACATAATATAAATAGTACCTAAACAGTAAACAGTATTAGACATTAGTATCTCAGTATCTTCCATAATAATAATTTAAAATATATACCTATAATATTGTATAATTTTATTGCTATCGACAAACGACAATCAACGCGCACGACTTCGTAATTTCGGGAAAAAATAAATAGTAAATACCAACACTAAAGTCTAAAAATAAAACAAATTATCGATTTGACGATTTTCTGGTATGATAATAATTATGGAACTGTAATTTTATTAGTATTCAATTGTGTTGTGACTTTGTGAGTGTTGTGACTTGTAAACTTTTGGTTATTCTTATATTTTATACACTTATACAGTAACAGCACGAATTATTTATTAATTTATCATTATACAGACTGTTCTGTCTTCTGTAAACTGTGGTATGCACGTTAATAATTAAAATATTAATATTAAAAATATTCATCTAATTCAAGAACTGTTGTCAATAAGGGTAAGTAACAATTAAATTATTAATTAATATTGAATTAGAAGGATATGTTTAATTTTTTTGAATTTATTGTATCTTATTCTTTAATGTCTTTCAGCATCAAGATATTATTTTGTCATGTGTGAAACTACTGAAACTGAATTAACATTATAATGACCATTCTTACAAAATTATTTTGAACAGTTATCAAGTTAAGATGATGGACCAAATTTATATTTCAGGTGCATTTTGTGCAAACCAAAAAGTAAAAAGATTTCCACTTCTCAAACATCTAACTCAAATTTAAGAACACATATCAAAGTATGCTAAGAATTCATAAATCATAAAAATATTTAATTGTTAAATAATGATTAATTGTAGGTACTTAAATTATTGGAAAGTGTAAATTAATTTATAAGAATATGGTAATGAAATTTGTGTACCTACCTAGTTATAAAAAGAAATAATAATTTTTCCTTTTTTTTAAAGTATTGTTATTATAGATGCAATTTAGTATTTAATTCTTATTTGTATTTGTCAACATTTAAAAACCTTTCTAGAAGAAGAATAAAAAGAAAAAAGTGCAAATAAATAGAATGATAAAATTAAAACTAATATAAAATATTTAAATATTATTTATAATTTATAAATAATATGTTTTCAGCTTGTTGTTTTCAGATGTTTTCAATCATTTAAATGCATTTAATATTTGTACAAAAAAAAAAAATCAAATGAAGCATTGTCTCATCAACAACTAAAAAAACAATTGAAACTATGTGAAGTTGGAAAAGTTCGTTCAAAAACTTTAAGTCAAGCTGAATTTGATAATGCTAATTTACAGCTCATAATTAGTACTGTATCTCCGTATTTTTTATTTGAACATCCAGCTTTTGTCGAGTATTGTCAGGTAACATCAAACAAAATTCCAGTCTCGAAAATAACCCTAATGCGCAATGTGAAGTCTATAAATACACAAATGAAGGATGATTTAGAAAATATTGGTTATGTTTGTATAACTGCTGACTGCTGGTGTATATTCCATAGGTATATTATTTATATTATTGTGATACATAATGTTAAAATTTAATGATTTTATTTTATTGTTTTTATTTATTTTCTGTTCATAGATCATATATTGGCTTTACTGTACATTGGATTGAACCTAACACACTAGAACGCAATTCTAAAGCACTTGCATGTAGGCGCACAATCGGACATCATTCATATGATAACATTGCTGAAAACATTGATAAAGTCCTTAATGAATCTAATATACAAAATAAAACAACTCTTATTGTTACAGACAACGCTTCAAATTTTATGAAAGCTTTTAGGTATGTAATATACTGTTATTTCCTTAAACTTTAAACAAAATACCTAACTTATAGGTTATAATATTAAATATATTATTTGCGTTAGTTAGAAATAAATATTAGGTAATTAATATATTTTTTTAATTTAAATATTATTGTTGTTTTATATTAGACATTATAATTGTGTATGTGTGTAAAAAGTACATTACTACAATTAATGAATAATAAAGTAATGTATTCTAAATACTTAGTTTCAATTTTAGATTGAAATTTGTAATTATTTATGTAAATGTATACTTTAGAGTGTTGAGTATTGAAAATGAAACTGAAGCTGATCATACAATTGAGGGAAGTGATGACATAGATACAGTAGAAACTGATATTGATCCAACCAACATTGAAATCATAAAATTAACAAATGTTTTAGAATCACCAAATGTAGAAAAGTCTTTAGACTTCTCATTGCCTCCACATCAGAGATGTGCAGTTCACACTTTAAATTTGATTGCTGTGAATGATATACGTGAAGCTGAAAAGGATGTTACGTATAGACTTATGAGTAAGAGAGTGTTTGGGAAGTGCCAAAAATTGTTTAATAAACAAAATCAATCAACACTTTGTGCTGATCAAATAAAGAAATATTTAGGTCGATATCTAATTACACCTAAAGCGACAAGGTTATTGTTATTTATAAATTAGAATTTGTTGTTTTTAATACAAGTATTTAAAAACTTACAAATAATAATATCATATTATCATATTATAGGGCAAGTACTTGATCAAAATCTCGAATACATTACCTCAAAATCCCTTCAAATATTTAGAGGAAAGTAATAACGGCATTTTAATATTGATATCTAATATTTTCTAGCACTTATTGTAAGTATAGGAATCATTTTTGTTTTAATCTACTAACTCTTAAAAATGTACACAATCTTTTTATTGCTTGTTTTTACGTTATTAAACCATCCATAGTTGGTGACTCTTATACAAATAATTTACTGGTATATTTATAAAAAAAAAAAAAATAGTTTAAAATCCACATTCAAATTTCTGAGTTTTGGTAGATTAATATATATTTGGGAACAGGTTGAATCCAACGAGTCGTGAAACCTTATAGGTCCCAAACAAATGCACACCACTCCCATATACTCGTATAACCTTACATTTTTATAAAAATAATTAAATTAATAATCAATACATTTTTTCTAACGAATCTCATAAATTACAGCAACAACGTTTAGTACCGTTTATAATATTTATACTTAATATTTTGACAAGATCGTGTGCGTACATATTTATTGATGTCCGACGATAATAACTTAACTAAAATATCAACACGGATCATTATTATGGATTATATAGGCACATGCGACGATATGGTTGTGCATGATATCAACGAATTTTGCCTGTATTCCAATATATAGGTATCTATTATTAAAGTACAATAAACAACGAAATTATTCGCATAAAGCTTTTATTAGAATACATTTCGGCCGATTGTTAGTTAAGTGGGTAAAAAATACTCTCGGCACACTTATACGTGTTGGAAATAATTAATTGCAAACAAATAATTATCTCTCGTATATAATATTATAATAATGTTATATTATTCGTTTTTATCGAGCATAATATAAAACCGTTCTCTTTTTTGACCCCATTATTAATAAAATATCCACTCCTTAATTGTTATTAATTATTGTTGGCTGTGTTCGTGTGGAAAAATCTGGTCATCGTGCAGTATTATGTAGGTACCGCTCCAGAGCCATAATATCATATTATGACGTATATACCATTTTCGAAAAACTTAGTTTATTTCAATTTAATATATATTATATTTTAAAACGATTATGGTGTTATTATTGTTTATCTATAATAACATGTATCTGTATAATATAAAATAATATACTGTAATTTTTTTCATCTAATCTATTCCAATGATCATTTTTTTTTTGTATATGTTTGCTTTGATGTGATGAAAATCCTAACATATAATATATTATGTGGTTTTGGTCTATGAACATTAATCACTCTTAAGTCAAAATATCAACGATCTATTTCAAAAATGCATTTTTGAAATAAATTATATTGTATAACTGCAGTGAGTTCAAAAGTATTTATAACTTTAACTCTCATAAATTACAATAAGTATTTTCAAGATTTGTGATGTCAAAAACTTTTTATATTAATCATTAGTAAAAGGACAATAAAAATTTTAATATACTTAGTGGTTAGTACAATACAATGTTTTATAATTTTATACGAAATTGAAGCTGCATATATGCACATTTTATGTAAATAAAAACTTAGTAAATTAATTAACATTTATCAGGGCCTTTTTTTTAAATTAATATTTTCTACTATATTTAAAATTTAAATGAAACAAAAAAAATAATATAAATTTATTATAGTTTGTATATCGAATACGATTCTTCGTATAATACCTACCTCCCGTAAACAAAACATCTATTCTCAATATATATTAGTTTTTATTGGACTAACCCGAGTTGGTAATGCAACTAGTAGGTACCTATTGTAAATTTCAATCCTCAATATATATCTTGTAATGGTACTTATAATCGAAATATTTTACAATCGTTAAGTTAACAATTACGCCTCAATGACGTGTATTTATTATTGTAAATATTTAATGAAAAATAGTTCGTCCAAAATAAGTTAATATATCATTATGATAAGTTTTACAATTGGAGTTTAATTGAAAAGGAAATTTATAATATTTGTATCATATTAAATGTAGGAAAAAGATACAACTGATTACACTTATGTTGTGGTTGATTCTAAAATTTAAAATGGCTAAAATACAAAGACCATAGCTTATAATTTGAATTCTTACTAATTACTATAGAGCTCTTCCATCTACTGACAAAACTAGTCGAATATTTGTCTTGTTTAAATTTCTTATCCTTAAGTTAAAAATAATATTAATTTATAAAATCATGTGCATTATCTACATATAGGTATGATATATCTAAGTATCTAATTTGTATCTCTTTTATGTAAGAACTTACATAATACCCCACTGTTTACCTAACTATATTTATTCGTATAGAAACTGGTACGTTTTACAATCGGTATTCTATATGTTTTACAATATAAGCAATTTTAAAGAAATTTGGAAAAATTTTAATTTATTTAAACATCAATACAAATTATTTTATAGACAGTTCATGAAATTCCCGTCAACTTTACTCTTGTTATGCAATTACGAAATTTCACTAACAAATTTAGATGCAGATCAGGCAGATCAGCGTTTATTGCATCTATTGCGATTTTAAAGCTATAACACATTTATTATAAAACCATATAGAGAATAACATTTTGTATGCAATACAACAAAATAATAAAACAAAATCTATGTTTCATGATAATTGAATTTTTTTAATATACAGATATAGCCATATAGGTACCATATTATACACACTATACTGAAAAACTGATTTGTTGTCATGATGTCAGCGAATTGGCTTTTAATACGACCGTATAAAACGAATTTAATCTCTGTTATCCGTGTGTACTGTGTATATATGATTTCACACTGAAATTCGGAAGCACGACAATGTCTTCTTAAATTCACTCCATAAAGTGGGCGTTGGGTCGTGTCTTATATTTACTCAGCTATTTATACGGGCTATTAAACGAAAGGCCTATATCAAAAGGGTCCGTATATAGGATATAACTGTGTATATAGGGTGATTCACCAATGATGCTCATCTTTATTTTTTCATTGAATAACGAATTTGTTCAATTTTTTGAATATTTCTAAGTATATTAATGGAATTAAAATCTATCCGCTTCATATAATTTACTGTTATATTGGTCGAGGAGATGGTGGTCACTGTAGCCGACGACATGCCCGTTAACATATAACGCGCACAAGTGTACCGTGTCACTTCCGTTTCCGTACACGCACAATCTATGAAATGGAAATAAGCGTCACCACGTCGCGCGATAGCGTCGTCGTTGCACACGCGTTTTCCGTCCGAAATGGTATTTTCGTTTCTTTTTATTTCGCGTCGTACCTATAGTTTTCCCGGTCAGCGGAAAAATCGTTTCTTCCGAAATAATCATAATATAAGATATACCTGCCATCACTCCGTCCGTGTACAATGGTGAACATTAATACGCAACGCGTCCTCTCCTCTATCGAGAATGAACTGCGAATCACCCTCCGCTCGGGGTCTGATATCCCCCCGCGGCGCGTGGACACAGCGAGGCGACGGCAAAGTTTCGTTTTCCTCTTTCTCTTGTTGTTCTTGTTGTTGTTATTATTATTATTGTTTTTTTTTCTCCCTCCGTTTCGTTTTTATCGTTCACGCCTCGTCTGTATATATACGTACGTACATACCTAGCTACCTATATAAGCTTTGTTATTAGACCCAAGGGACGGCGATATTGCTGCACAACAACCGGCGCCGACATTTGTTTTTTTTTTCATTTTTTTTACTTACGAATTTTTCTTTTCACAACTAAATCTTATACCTCCGTTGTATATAATATTATATTGTGTATACAGGTGTTGTCGGCCGGGTGCGGAGCGAAAAATTGCGCGGCCAATCCGGCGAGCGAGCGATTAATTCAGTCGTTCGTGTACCTATATATATATATATACTTTATGATTCTCATCTTGACGTGCACGATATATTACATTATTATAATAACTTAAAAAAAAAATCGCCTTTTCAATTTAAACGATAACATGCCTCACGTGTAATATTATATGCAGTGTAATTATTTTGACATTTAACATTCAATATGCAAGAAAATATTTTTCACTATTTTCGAACGACGGCATCATAATAATATACATTTTTAATGCATTAAGCAGAATTTATTTTATCCGATGATCTCGATTAATAATAATTAAATCTCAGATCGACAGTTAATTCGTTATAAATATTTTAAGTTCAGACGTGAATTGAATAGTGAATCGACATTTTTTCGGAGTCCCCGTGCTCCGCTCGTTTAAACTTTAATACTATATTATTATATTATATAACTAATTAAAAATTCGTTGAAAATTCAATTTTGATGCATTAATATTCAAAAAAAAAAAATTCTGATAAAATTAATATAGTATTCAAATCATTAATAACTGATTACTCATGCAATGTTTCGTTTTGTGCTGTAGTGCAGTTTTCCCTTTATTACAACCCTTCAATCAAGAAGCGACCGCACGTTATGACTGTACACATAAGATATAATATAGGTGCATATTGTGCGACGATAACAATGTTGTTCTGATTAGTGACACATTATAATGCGTGGGCGAAGATATATATATATATACGTTTTAAATAAATTATCCACGCACGTCAAAAGTTTCGAATTTGGGTTTTCTAACCGTTGGAATGAAAACGTAGATTTGTTAGTGATTGGTGGAATTGGAGGCTAATCAGCTAGTATTATAGTATAATATTTATTAACTACTGTTATTTCTTTTTAAATAATATCATACTTTCAATTTCTATAATATTAGTATAATTACACAATCAATATGATTCATTGCTATAGACTTTGACCATTATTATTTTTTTTTCAAATATCATAACTCATTTTTTGGTGGATATATAGTATGTTTTTAGAGCAATAATACGTAATGATATTTATAATAATATAATAATAATATTGTGTTGTTTGTACAGAACCATACACTACTACACTTTAAAATGTACCATGTCGTTCTCGTTTTATTTTTTTCCGGCGAGACAGCCGCAGTGTTTTTTTTTCATTCGTAATTAAATGTTTAAAAACCAAAAAAAAAAATGTTCGCTTATAATTTTATAGCTCAATCGTTCGCCGTGTGTTGTTTTTTCGCGTTGTACCTATTATTGCATGCGCGTGTCACACTGACAGAGTTACGATATTGCGTCGGTCGGGCCATGTCGACTATACGAGTCTTCCACGCCACGGTTATAATGTTATTATTAAGTATGGCATTCGTGTTCCGAAAACGATTAATCGCGACGGTCCGCCGGTCGTATATTGGCCACCATCTCGCAAAGACGTAAGACGTAATATATAACGCGAGCGTATGTTACACACATAATATTATTACGACGATTTTGTTGGTTTTTTAAAAAAAAAAAAAAGAAAATATTGTTTATTGGACAGTATTATAGTTATTGTTTTGGCAACCGCCGAGGGGCGTTGACGGGTTGATGCGTCAATTAGAAAACGTTGAGCACGGCTCGGGATTCCATCCAATCGGTCCGCTAATGAACGGGATTACTCCGCCGGCACGTCGACGTCGTCGGGGTAGATAAATCAACGCTATTATTTCGCCGACAATCGTCGCGATGATGATGACCGTAATAATAGTAATGCGACGTGTTAGGTGTTTTTTTTTTATTATTTTATACGTCTCGTCGTCAGTGTCGGACAACTGTTCGAGTATTATAATAGTACCTATACCTACGCGTACACGTCATACGCCTATTTACCATAATAATATGTCGGCCGACTTTCGTGCGACACATATTATTATTATTATTAGCAGCGGCAGCAGTAGTATTGAGGGGAATTACGATTACGATCGTCACAGCAGGACACGCCAACAGAAATCGTGTCTCAGTCGACTAGATTTGCGATCGGCCAAAACATTATAATATATTACCGGGAAACCTCCGAATACCGGAGGCACTACCGATCATTGAAATTTTGTCGCTGTTCGGAAATGTCGTTCGGTTTGACAATACATATTATAATATTATTATATGATATCACTCGAGGACATGCACTTATGGTCTAATTTCTACCACCGCTTTTAGGACACGTAACCCGACCCTTAACAGGAGAGGTAATATGCGGTGTAAACAAAATACCAGGCCACATGCGTTAGCGGGCCAGGTCAGGTGTGTAGCTCATAAACTTTTCGTTAACCAACCTATAAATGGTCATACTGATAATATTACAATTATTATTATAATTAGATAAATTTAAGCACACGGTGTTGTACCATGGTGTAAACTTTTAAACTAGAATAGGTAGGCAAATGTAAACACCACATTAATAACAGGGCGGTTACCCAATATATAGTTATCGCGCGTTGTGTAAACTAGACCGACTGAGTAAATAACTATAAGTAATAACTACACGGCCGAAAGTAAATCGTATTTTTTTTTCGAATCTTTCTTCCCCCGGCGGCTAAGCGTACACCACACTTTATCGTTTTATACGTCATCGCCTATCCTTTATTCGCCTTCGTTATTCGACTTTATTATATTATTATAATTCTATGTGTCAATCATTAACGTTGCAGGTGCGGGTACGTACGATGTGATTCACGGTTTTGTTAACGAAGGCGGCGGTATAGTATAACCTTGGCAACGACCATTTTTTTATATTATAGTAATATTATTATCGACAATTATTATTTTGTTTAGAACAAACCGTGTTCTGCACAGAATTTATTTTAAAATTATTTAATATTATATATCAATGTATCGTAGACTTCGTGTATCGGAGACCAGATTGAGTGTTTAAATATTTTTAGTCCACCGACGAGTCTAATTGGCAATAAATCAATGTGTACTTTATAACTTTTTCACGTCTATTAAAAACCAACAATCACATTATTCTTGACTACGGTTTATGAACCCCATTTAAACGAAATGGCAGACTAATGTTTTAATTTTATCTACCTGCTATTTTATTTACGATATATTTTGAATTCGGTAGTTTCACACCTTTCATTACAACTTAACAACATTTCAAGTCAAAAATCTTTCTTACTATACGAATTTATATGGCAAATAGTAGTACCTTCTATAGCTTTGTGTCGAAGCGGTTGTTATTGCACGGATAAGTTTGCATATAAACACGGGTACGACATTTTCCGTGTAAAAACATAACGTGCGAAGCATTACATAATATTGTGATTAATGTTTTTACACGCACATGCCTTTTTATTATTCTTGTATAATCACTGATAAATATAATTTATCTTGTAATTATATTTTGTTTATTTTAATTTGATTTCGATACATCTTATAACTTATGCAATATTTAAATTTTATAATATGTAAATAACATAATATAATACCTATCAAATTCGAATAATTAATCTTGAAAAAAATGCCATATGTACAATATTCATTTTTATAATAATTAAATAAAGATATTATGTTTATTTGAAATGATAATTTTTCGATTGTCAAGTAATAAATATAAACATACGTAAAATAAAAATTTATTTAAAATAGTATAGTATGATGAGTATTTAATTTTTTCTCAACTTAAGGTTATAGTTGAATCATCGGACATTGATGAAATTCAAAAATTATTCATTAATATTATGTTGGCATGAGTTCAGTGTAATAATATTTTTATGTAGTACGAACAATTAAAATGTGGTGAATCGTGAATGTACGTTACGTTTAATATTATCGTACAACGTATAACATAAAATGATATTTCATTCGTTTAAGTTGGCAATAAAAAAATTACTATACAGCAAGTAGAATAAGTATTTTTAAATATTTTATACGCAATAAAATATACAAGTACTTTAATAATATTAAATAGAACTTTCTTAGTTAAAGTTAAAATACAGCGTAAAAACTTTGAATTCAATAATGTCACTTAAATTAAAACAACTAATCATGCTTCATAATAAAAACTAACAATTTAAATGAGTTGTAAATTAAAGTAGAATTTATCAGTGGACTTCATTCACCCGCATATGGTTAGTGGTGTATAATTACTTTGCACGCACTTTGTAAAGTCAAAGCCATTGTTAGCATGACCGAAATTGTTTGACCCAACTTAACATAAATTTATGTCCTTATTTTTTGGTTTTAGTTGTATAAGTGTACTTACAATAAATCTTAAATTAAGGACCGTGAAAAGTAACTAGCTTTTTAAATGTTTATTCTAAAATTTATACTATAATTGTTCGAATTAAATCATTATCAATTATATATTTTAAACAATATATTATTATACTGCAGCATAATTATTCAATAGCTTCTTAAAATGGGAATCTTCTTTTTACTTTAAATTATTAATCAAATGATTCAATTGAATATTTTGATGCATTTAAATCGAAATTCTAACGAATAGTTCCTAAGCTATTAAGTATTAAAAAAATTATTCCTATAAATATAACATTTAAAAATTATAATACTAGAACATTTTTTAGAAACTGTAAAATTGTAATGAATTAGCTAATAGTAATTACAAGAATCTAAAAAAAAAATGTTTGTATCACCACATTATAATCTTTGAATTTTAAAGAAAAAATGTAATTATTTGAAAAATATCTTTTATAGTATGTAAGTGCATGCAATTTCAAAAATCAAAAAATGAACAAATGCATTATTCAGAAAAAATCACGGCATATTATAATGAATTGCTCTGATCTGTATAGTATAAACATTATATAAATAATATAACCATATTATATGTAGATAACCATACATATTTTATTGCATATTTATGGCATCCACAACGGACTTATTATTAACCTATTAAACTGTATAATTTAGATTATATCAAATTAGTTTACAAAGATAATAAGTTAATTTATGTATATATAATAAGCATATTGACTGTTTTTGTTAATATTTCTCGTAGAATTTCTGAAAGTTGATGTTTGGGTCTTAAATCTTAATTAAGTACTGGTTGGTAATTTGGAAATATTATGTGTTGACTGAAATTATAGTTAACCAAATTCTGAGAATTAATATTACCTCCTAATTCCTTTATATTATGATTGGTTTGGGACACAGAGTGATGTACTGTTTGATCCCTCTAAGTTTGAATGGTAGTCCGATATAAAAGGGGATAATTATTATAAATATAAGTGAACAGTAACTATTTTAACATTTTGATCACTTTTTTAATTTTTTTTTATTCCAAAATTTCCATCAAAGATTATAACATTTTTGCGAATTTTTTTCGTTAAAATACAATATATTGTTTAAGTGCTAATAAACGAGATAAAAACGTATTAATTCATAGCCAAATAATTTTTCATATTAAGTTGATTGATATAGAAAAAGTATATTTATTACTTAATCTATTCATAAACACCATATAAATAATATTACATTTTACATTGGTATATATAGTTACACGGCTAGTCACATGGAGTACATTTGTATCCCAATGGCTTGTAACAGGCGATTTTTATCCACCTGGTAAAATTTACAAGGGGGTAAAAATCACCTGTTACACTAGGCGATTTTACCCCCCCCCCCCGGTAAAAATTCTTGGAGGTACAAATTGCCGGTGACACCGGTAAAGAGATATTTTTGTTTCAGAGTTTTGGTGATTATGTTTTTGATAATATGTTGTCTAAAATGTCTAAAATAAAACTTATTATTTTGCGTAAAATGGTGCCAAATTAGATACGTCAGTGAATTTTCTGAGCAGCTTTTCTAATTATTTTACCATGAATTTGATTTTCTCTATTTAAAAAAAAAAATTTAATGTTCACACAGTTTTATTCTTAACGGTCTACCACTCGTGTTAAATTTACTTGCAACTTTGTATGGATATATATCATAATAGGTACTTAGCACTTGTGTTGATACTATAAAAAACAGTACTTTTGTGTAAGTTTGAAGGTTTAAATTTAATTTTAAATTCAATGTTGACCCAAATAGAAATGTAGTAACTTAAATCTTGCCAAATCAAATTTATTAAATAAGATATAGATATTTACATGATTCAGACTGAAATAATTTTTTCATAGAATATTTTAAATATATATAATATAAATATAAAAAATAAAAATGTAATTACAATATATACATAATATGTTAAACTCGTAAAATAATTATTTATTTAATTTTCTATTAAAATGTTGACATATTTCACCCCTGGTCCTTGTTTATATTGTATTATTATGACTTAATGAATGACAATAATATATACATTTTAAATTGTATATTTAAATGTGTTTGAGGAACGGCACTGTACCTAAGTTGTTAAGTGGATGAACGGTACACAGACCGTATGAAAACATTTTAGAAATTATTATTGTTATTAAATGATTTATTTCGCCGAGTGTAAAATTTAGTTTTTTTTTTTTTTAATTTTATTGAACTTTCATTAAACTATTATACTATTGTAAAAATTAAAAGATGGTCAAGTTTTTGGAAAGAAAAATTGTATACTTGTCTATTAAATACATAATACTAGGTATATTATCATAGTACCTACTGTTATGACCAAAAACAAAGTTCTTGGAATATCGTTTTGATCAGAAAATGATCATGGTCTATTTACGATTAACAAAACAGTCCTTGTCTATTATGTCTATAATAATAATTAACATTAATATGATTATATAGCGTTTAAAAATAAAATTTACATATTCACACAGTCGCGTATCGTTTTAGCTGTACCATTATAGTATCGATACCTGCTGCAGTATCTGCTTTGATATTCAATACACGTGAGTGGCTTCGGGGAGAGATGACATTGTGATACTGTTTTATTAAAGCTCCGCCAAGGAAAATCCTTATTATTCAATGGAAACCTTCAACAATAGAAAACACCGCGTTTACAATCTCCGGCAACTATCTATTGTACGCAAATTCCGCCGACTTTGTCTCTGACGTTTCAAATTCGTATTATTGTACGGTTAGGGTGATCGTCATTATGTTACCACGCATGTTATACTTATTACTTATACCTACTACATTTATCTATCATAATACAGACAGTAGTTCATAATATTTACCCATTCAGCTCCACGAATTTGTATTAGGGTTGAATTTCACTTATTTTGTCGAATAATTGCACTTGAGGTTGAACAAAGTTGAATTGGAATGCAATCGTTGCGATCATCACATAAAACCTGTATTTTTATCAACAAATATTACCTGACATGATAGGAAGAACAATTTATATTATTAATGTTTATAACTTTTTTTTATTATTATTATTATAATTACATACACTAGCTATAGTTTTTAAAAAAATAATAGAAATAAATGGTATTTTTTTTTTCAAAACTGTGGGAGAATTAAAACTTTAAAACTAAGTAAAATGTTAATTTTTTAAAAAGTTTTTAACAAAACTAATTAGCTATTTTTCTAATTAACTAAAAGCTTCTTAAGTTTAAGTATCTATATTATAATAACATAGCTTTTCCCAGTTAATATAAAAAAAAACATCAATATCAGAAGTTTACACTATAACCGATCTTAAAATTAAAAATTGATATTTTTTTCATTAAATCTCTCTCTCTCTCTCTCTCTCTCTCTCACTCACTCGATCTATCTCTCTCTATACAATGATTTTAAATACAAATTAAGACCAATAAAATATTTTACAATTTAATAATTTAATATACATGTACACGCATCATGCATGTATTTATTATCTAACCATTACTAACAACAAGATAGATTTTTAACATATTAGTTTGGGTGTCTAATACTTATCTATTATAGTTTAAAATTATAGAATTACTATATGTGATTCAAATATAATAATAATAAAATAAACATTTTATTGATAACTCAGAAATATTAAAGTTAAATCTATGTCTATCATTTGTTATCTATTAATTTATAATTTAAAGTTCTCAACGTTGACTAAACTTAACTACCTAACTCAAGTTTATTTTTTTCATTAATTCTCCCATATTTCAATTCATATATAAATTGTATTATATAGGTATGACGTATGAACCGTAGATAGCTGTATACATATTGGGATTTATACACACTGGAATTAAAGAAATGTCGGAGTATTAGCTATCGTATTGTATCAAATTATTCTGTCTCTACTTTGTAACAAAGCGAAATTTGAAACGACTGCATTACTTATAGTTTACATGTCCCCGTAATTAAGAATGAAAAACACCCTTAATCTTCTTGGCCACATGCATATTCGTGTTACATTACGTGGGCCACAACATAGTAATTAAATTTGATTAAGGTAAGGACGGTAAAGTACGTGCGAGTTTTGATTATTTCATCGAACAATTTCGTTTACAATCGATCGATAGATTCTTGAATAACGGGAAAATTGTCTCCACTATATTATGTTGCTCGAACAACTTTTAACCCTCATTAAATTTATATTTATTATTATTAAAATCGTTTTAATTACTGTTCGCAAATATAATTATATGATGGCCTCATTCCTCTGGTAATACTTATTAGATTTATGACTAAGTTAGATATAATGGATTTTTGAACATATAGTGATGTAAATACCCAATCGAAATTTTCCTTTTACAAAAATAATATATCATTTTGAGAACAGCCCACAGTAGAACGCGGTAATACATCCTTTATCCTGTTTGTTATTCTATTGTATAGACTATATCCGCTGAATATTTAATGAACACGCAAACTATCATAAGCAACTTTAAAACTAAATACAATATATTAACATTTTAAAAGTGTGTTGAATTAAATACTGGCCAATTTATTCTTCTTCATAACGCGTTCAGACGCAGATCCAGCCTGCATTAACTGAAGAGAAGGATTAAAAAAAGTATGTACGAAGTGATTTACCGAACATGTTCAATTTCTTTTATCCTTTAATGATGCGATTTTTATTTTATTTTTTTATTATTAAAATGTTCGTATTTTCAAATACTTAGTGGTCTTACATATATAATATAATATAGGTAGAAATTAAGTTGTTCTAGCATTCTATTGTTGAATTGTTTCTTTTTAATGTGCTGCATGTTATTTTTCTCATTTTGTGTCTTCAGTGTCAATTATTGTTTACTTATTTAATATATTTAAATAATAACAAAAAAGAAGTAAAGGTAAATCTAATACTTATTAATTTATTATACTCAGACAACATTAAATTTTACGAGCTGCAATATTTTAGTTAATTAATATTCATCAGTCATCACTATATTTTTCAAATTATCATAGTCCCATACTACCCAGACTTATTTCCATGGTCTATTATTATAAATATTATATTATTCTTAGTATTTTACAAATATTCTTTAGATCAGAAATAGAGTCCTTCAATATAATACAATTATGGTGTATAAAAAATAAAATTATTACTCAACAATACGGCCAACTGGTATCCGCCTCTACTCCTTGGTCCATGTGGATCACCATACAAAAACAAAAAAAACTCCTGATTAAAAGCTTTTACATGGGGTTTTGTGAATAAGATAATAAGTACGGTTATTTAATAAAATTTTATATTATATTAAAACCGTACAATAATAAAATTAACAATTGTATACTGTAACAAAAACGTATAAACCAACTAACACAATAATTTTTTTTCACGGGATACTTATGTATTTATATATTAGGAAATACAAAACATTGAATGTTTTTACATAAAAATGGTAACATTATTATTTGTTATTCATCAACAGACTCTGGTGTTTCAAAAAAAATATATATATATATATATATATATATACATATAATATCGATAATACGTTAATAAATCATTAATATATTATTGTATTTTTACCGTTTTCAATTGAAAACTGAACTATGAAACTATTATGTATACCCTATTATATTATATAGTGTATACAAATATCTACGCACGTGAGAAATATCGGTGTTATACCATTGAAAAGTTTTATTTTTTTTTGGTTATACAATTGAGTACGATTGTCGACAAATCCAAGAAATAATATTTTGTACCTTAGATAATATTATTTTTAAACGATTAAGAACGATTTTGTTGAGTAACGTTGTCGTTAATCTAAATTTTTAGCAACCACCTTCCTATACGTGTAGTGATTTCTGTTTTGTAGGAAACTCAAATACAAACCATGTGACAATAATGAATCAATCTAAAACAATATTACTTATAAACCATGGCCAATAATTACTATGGTTGTATTATTTCTACAGTTAATTCTTACTAAGAGTTTGAACAAACTAAATATATCATGACTTCTTGCAGTATTTTAAAATTAACTGGAAATAAGTACTTGGGAAAAAAAATTAAATTATATCTTAAACTAACAAAAAAGCGGGTAAGTGAGTATCGCTCTGCTGTACATTAGGGGGTGGGGTGGACCTCGGACTAGGGTAGGTTAAATTTGAATGCAATGATAGGTATCATTGTATACGAAAAACGATTCTGAACGGAGATGATTTGTCAGTCTAGGATATATTATATTTCAATATTGTCATACATTCTATTTTGAAACTAATTCAAACATTTAATTAAAAGTTTCAAGATCTTACGTTTAGTAATTTTTTAAAAATAACAAAAATCGAAAATTATTTATTAGTAATACGTTATTTTACATGTGTATTTTTGATTTCAAATTAAAATTAAAACTTTAAACACTCGTAAAATTTTTTAAATTGAATAATCCTTGTACTTTTTTATAATTATTCTAAGCTTAACTTATGGACAGCATAGTATTAAATTTTCAATTCTTAGCTTTTGATAGTAAAATATTTATAAATTTTTAACTACCAAATAGTGAAACATATTCATGATTTTGACGAATTTTTGTCAATATTTGAACTTCAAATGCTAATAAAAAAAAATTGTGCCTATGTATTTTTATAATTTTCGAATGAGATTTAGAACAAGTTATGTGGACCCTTCAATTAAATTTTCAAGTAATTTGTCCCAGCTAAATTTTTTTTATCAACATTTATAAAAAAAAAATATTGATTATTTCAAATGCCTATAAATAGCTCAAAAAAATAATATTTTGAAAATCAAATCACGTAAAGAAAATGGCAATCTAAATAACTGATAACATTTTCAAGTATTTACGACTTATACTATTTAAATAACAACAAATATCAAAAATCGTTTATTAAAAACTAAAATATAAGTAAACCGTTATTTAACGCGGTTTTGTACAACTTTAAATTTCAAACACTCCTAAAAATTTTTTGTCTTAGTCCGGTAGAGTTTTTTTACAGATATTTGAAGAAAAATATATGGAGAACCTTATTCAAAATTTTCAAAACTTAGTTATAAAAGAAAAAAATTTTACGATTTTTCAACTACAAAATTACTTGCCAATTTTCGTATTTTGACATATTTCGTATAAATTCGAACTTAAAGCACTTATAAAAAAAAATTGTGACTAACGATTTTGGATTTTTTTTTATCACTTTAAGAACAACTTATAAGAAACCTTGTATTAAATTTTCAAGATTTTCTGGCCGGCTAAAATAATTTTATCGTTATTCAAAAAAAAAAAAAAGCGGGTAAGTGAGTATCGCTCTGCTGTACATTAGGGGGTGCAATGGACCTCGGACTAGGGTAGGTTAAATTTGAATGCAATGATAGGTATCATTGTATACGAAAAACGATTCTGAACGGAGATGATTTGTCAGTCTAGAATATATTATAAAAAAATCGAAAATTATTTATTAGTAAGACGTTATTTTACACGTGTATTTTTGATTTCAAATAAAAATTAAAACTTTAAACACTCGTAAAATTTTTAAATTGAATAATCCTCAAACTTCTTTATAACTATTCTAAGCTTAACTTATGGACAGCATAGTATTACATTTTCAATTCTTAGCTTTTGATAGAAAAATATTTATAAATTTTTAACTACCAAATAGTGAAAATATTCATGATTTTGACGAATTTTTGTCAATATTTGAACTTCAAATGCTAATAAAAAAAAATTGTGCCTATGTATTTTTATAATTTTTGAATGAGAGTTAGAACAAGTTATGTGGACTCTTCAATTAAATTTTCAAGTAATTTGTCCCAGCTCAATTTTTTTTATCAACATTTATAAAAAAAAAATAAAAAAAATTGAAAATTTCAATTGTCTATAAATAGCTCAAAAAAAGTCAAAATATTTTGAAAATCAAATCACGTAAAGAAAATGGCAATCTAAATAACTGGTAAAATTTTCAAGTATTTACGACTTAAACTGTTTGAATAATAACAAATATCAAAAATCGTTCGAGGCTAAACCGTTATTTAACGCGGTTTTGTAAAAATTTAAATTTCAATCACTCATAAAAATTTTTTGTTTTAGTCCGGTAGAGTTTTTTTTGCAGATAGTTGAAGAAAATTTTATGAAGAACCTTGTACTAAATTTTCAAATCTTAGTTATAAAAGAAAAAATTTTTACAATTTTTTAACCACAAAATTACTTGCCAATTTTCGCAATTTTGACATATTTCGTATAAATTCGAACTTTAAGCACTTATATAAAAAAATTGTGACTAACGATTTCGGATTTTTTTTTATAACTTTAAGAACAACTTATAAGAAACCTTGTATTAAATTTTCAAGATTTTCTGGCCGGCCAAAAAATTTTTATCGTTATTTTAAAAAAAAATACTTAAAAAAATTGAAAATTTCAACTGTCTATAAATAGCTCAAAAAAAGTCTAAATTCTTTGAAAATTTAACTGTGTATGGAGAACGCTAATATAAATATTTTGTGACAATTTCAAGTGTTTACATCGATTAGTTTTTGAGTTATAGCAAAATAAATAATTCGATTTTGTCGAAAACTGGTTTTGCGTAAAAATTCCCGTTTTTCTGTCATTTTTTTTTTGTTTTTCTCGTTTTTTTTTAAAACTGTTGGAAAATGTTTACTTTTCACCTCTATAATGCACCATGGATATCCACTTTGCCATCGGAAACCACCCTCAAAGTTTGAAATTGAAGCATTATTTCGACTAGTTATGCTGTACACAGACACAAAAACAAAAAAACAAAAAAAAAACACACATCATTGTAAAATCAATACATTCATCACTCCGTTCAGAATCTAATAATTGATATTTGTATATTTTTTAAATAACAAAAAAATGTATGTCAAAATATGTTAATAAAATATCATACAACAATTTAATATCAGATATACTGTTTTGTATATTTAATCAACGCGGCAACGTTGCATAAATGTTAGCAGGTAAAAATAACGTTCTCAATCCTGTTATACCCAGAAATATTATATACTTTTTGGTCAATAAGTAAAATAATATTAATCATAGAATAATAATCGTGTGCACTATTAGTTATTACCCAGTTCAGCTTTAAAATATAATGTATTTTTATATCTAATAAGGTACTCATATTATATACGTATATCTCTTTCATATTTATGTACCACTGATTAATATTAGTTAGCTTAGGTTAGGAGGAATAATCAATCATGTGGTCGTGCTCTTTTTAACATATAAAATCGTTAGGAATACCTACCTATTTTCATGCTCATGCTAGTATATATTGTCAAAAATTTAAAAATTTTTTCTTAGAACTGTATTTTTTTGTTATCATAATAATTAGTTATTCCAAACTAATGTAAATAAAACCTTCCACTTAAAATGATAGAATTATTGTATATAATGTTCATTTATAATGTATTTCAACTACTTATTAACTGAAAATAAAATTAAAAAAAAAAAAAAAACAGTATAATTTTCACAATAATATTCAATTTAATTTAAGGTAACATAATTATACTTGTCAGTAATCAAAACTTAGTTAATTATTAATTTACCTTTATAACTGATCCCATAATATATTTATAAACATAAAAACAGAATTCAAGTATATTCTTCAATTAAATCAATTAATTTTTTAATGCTATATATATTTCATAAAATAACATTCAACGCTCAATATAATATTATAATCGATTGAAATAAACAGGACCAATATATTTTATAATTTACAACCATACCTACCATAAACTCAATAGATTGGTAAATAATCGTAATAAATTTAATCATGAACGTCACGGTTGCGATATCTACAACAATATTATTTTAAATAAACAATCAAAAGTAATTAATAGTCAATTTAGATATTTAATAATCAATATTATCGGCCACAGTAATTAATTTTCAAAACGTCGCCCCTACAATATAATATTATATTGGAACGTAATCGATTTAGTTTCAGATATTTATAATAGTCGTAGCCGGTGTAACGTTTAATATTCCATATTTTACTATGATTATAATTTACAATTGAATGAACACTAAAATGTGTATTCGAGTACGTATAATTAAGTATAGTGTCTTAACCCTTAGAATTCGCGTTTCAAGGAATTTAACCGTTTTTTTTGTTGTTTTATTTTTTGTCCGTTTTTTCAAACCTCGATCAGTTTACATTAGTCCGCGCTTTTACTTGACTTAGCTGATTGTACTATTTTTTAGTCACTACATAGACATAAAAGTATATAGTTTTTTATTCATAAGTGAGTTGGAGTTTTTGCATCGACAATGTGACTTAAGTTGAGCTAACTCTCAATTGATATTATTATGCCACGTACCTATACAATTATTTTTTAGTCAAATTCCATCTAAATAATATGACGTAGTACCTATGTACATTTTAAATAAGTACAAATAAAAATTCTTATTATTAGTAGGTAGTAATTTATTTTTTATCAATTGCTTGATAGAAGTATATTTTATTATGAATTATCAAAAATAAAAAAAGAGAGGTTCTTAACCATATTTTTAAAAATGTTTAAAGTAACTACAATTATTTGTACAAATTACATAGAAATATGAAATACTTATGTTTTACTTTTGATTCAACTATTATTCTTTTTTTTTTATAATATTACAAAAATAATATAATAAATAACTGTATTGTTATATAATTAGACCCTTTTTTAATGTTTTTTTTTCTTTTCATGATAATATTATTATTGTTACTTCTTATTTCTTGACTATTGTTATTATTATTATTATTTTTAAGATATGGTAATATTATATTAGATTTGGTAATAATTTTCCAACGGTTTGAATCGTATCACTAAAGTAAATATTATATATAATGATATTATGTGGTCATCTTTGTTAGACATTATGCAATAATTGTGTATATATATATATTATATCAATATAGCAGTTTAAGAGACGAGTTAACTGTAATAAAAATATTTAATATTCTGTTATTATAAAAGAAAAAATTACACACACTTCTGTTTGTCAAGATGATGAAGGTATATTAATAGACGACGTCGTGGCCTCCAAACATAATCAGTATAATATACTTAACACTGCAGCCGCGGTACTAGTATTATTTTTTTCTAAAAAATTCAGGGCTCCCCTCCCACCCCAAAGAAAAGAAATTGCTGGCCACCACACTACGTGCCGACATACGTAGTTACACCGACCGTGGTCGTATGATACGTGCATCGCATTTTTCGGGTTACGTGCGTGGAGATTTTTTTTTCCATTCTCTCTACATTTTTTTTTCTCCTGTCTCTTGGCTTTGAAACAAAATACGTGTACTAATTGAATCGGAACCCGTCGTGTATTTACGTTTTCTGGAATCGTCCCAAGTAAATCACAGCAGTCGGACCGTTGATTGACGCCGACCGTAGGCCGCCCGTCCTATTGCGTGTGCGTTCGCTGCACCGCATCACCGCCGACTAGCCACGGTAGATTTTTACGTACAATACAACAGTCGACAAGTCGAGAATCACTTCGTACATGTCGTACTTAAAAGATGGTCCTTATATATCGTGGTCAGTGGTTGGCCCATGTACCGGATTATTAGCTCAGAGTTTTATGAAATACAAAAAAAATCAAACTCTCCACCGGCTCCTAAACCTCCTATGCTTTATTTTTTATTTTTACATTAGGTGGTGGTATACTGTTACCGTCGACCGTTTTTTCCTCGTTCAACTCGACCGAGCTATTTTCACATTTTACGATAGTTAATTATTAATGTTTTGACTGGTTCGTTTTCGAGTCTCGAAGGTGTATATTAGGTATAAACTACCCCCGGCGAGACGGTCGGAAGTGCAAATATATTATATATTATAATAATAACAACGGCAACTTCGCCGATCAATATACATATTTAATGGTTTTTTTTTATTTTGATTATTTCAATTTTTTTCTTGCAAACGCAACGCGCATATTATTATGATTCACATGTACACGGTAGGACTAACGTATATACAAGGGAGAGGCGAATTGTTTGTGAGTGTCATTATATAATAATACGAACTTTTTATTATTATTATTATTATTAATAAGTTATTATATTATCATTGTAACTGTAGATAAATGTGGTTAAAAAAAAATGTATTAAGAATTTATTAAAAATATCGTGTTACGCAAGGCCCGTAAATGTCAAAACTTGTATATTAACTATTAAGGGTAAAATGTAAATAAAATAATTATAAATATACTTATAATAAGTCAGACGTTATATTATACGCAAGCACAATATTTACTTAAAAGAAATTGATACTAATAGAAAAGGACGATTTTTTTGGAAGATATCTTTCATTTTTAATTTACTAGAATAAATATCCAGACAAGTTTATAAATACTAAAAAAAAATCACTTATTTGCTGTAGTATAGCAAGTTCTCGAGTTTGAGCAAATAACTGTTATTGTACATTACATTTTAATTCTCATTAAATAAAATCATTGTAAATAACGACTCTGAACGGTTAGTATAACTATATTATTGAGTTAAACTAATTTCGGCCAAAAAACCAATCACATAATATATTGCATGATTATTACTAGTTTATGATTTAATTTTCATGAGTACTGTAGAACAAGTTGAATAAATTCGTGGTAAAAATAACATAAAATCGATCTAAGTATTGAGTCAATCACTGCAGGTTTGATTAAAGCTTTATTTTTTTTTTCAATTATTTAGAAAATACTGAAAATTTGTTTTTTTTTGACCCCTTAAATTACAGAGTACCAACTAAATTCGCTACAAGAAACTCTTCTAAAATTTTAAGGACAATACATTTTTATTCCACCTAAAGGTATGATTACTATGATTGTACTATTTAAAACAATTCGACTTGAAAAGATAAGCAAGCTGAAACTCTAAAGAAAATTAGAAATAAATATTTATATCTTTATCATATTCTGTTACGAGTCAAATGCCGAGTTGATGTTATTCTCGTAAGTATATAAAATACTAAAAAACAAAAAATAAAAAAATAAAAAAAATAATGATAAAAACATATAACTACTTATCTGGCTGCAGTCCACGTGCGTATCTATATGTAACTGACTGAAATTGTTGTCATCATTGACCCTCCCCCATTCAAAAATCGCGTCTACGCCCCACTGCATAAAGGTCGTCGTTTGAGGATTATTATTACGCTTGCCATAGTTTCGGTTGCCGTCTACGTTACCTACTTATTATTTGTTCATTTAAACACGCGCGCGCCAAACCTATGTACAGTAACGAGTTTAAAAAGCTTATATTATACGCACTAATAATAGTGTCGCTGTTGTAGGTATATAATAGTAATGCGTGTCCGCCTCTATCGCGTAACATTATTCCACAAAAGTCAGTCGGCGATATCATGTCTGCTTATTGTAATAGTACATTGGCATGCGTCTTTCGCCGTGCGGTCCGAAATAATAGCTTTTCCTATTCAAATAGATCCGAAATTAAACATTCTGCTTTAAATAAAATATATATATATTATAATATATTGTCATTACTTTACGGGTTTTGGTGTAATTTTCAATGATTTGTGTGTGGTAGTTGAAACATAAATCTTAAAACATAAACAACGGTAAATACGATATTTAAAATTATTTATATACAGAATTACAGTACTGTATAGTGTATTTCGTATTTTTTATTATTAACACTAGCAGAAATTTGTATAAATATTAAATAATGATTTATAATATTATACAATGCTTTTTTTAAAATTGCTTAAGATAATAAATGTATAAGTATACCTTTATATATTTTTAAAATTTTAAACAAAATTGAGTTCAAGGAATTTTAATTTACTTTTATTGTATTTATCATACGTCTGCGTGAATTTGATCAAAAGCAAGTCATAAAATCACAACACGCCATACTTTATTTGTATACAAATACATTTTCTCATATACAACATTTATACAAACGAATAACGATTTCAGATTGATTATACGATGATGAATATTATGAATGACAATTTAAGCGAACTTCTTCAAAATAATTGTTTAAATAGTTCTAAAAGCGCTAATATGGGGTTTGGCTTTTGTCCAATTTGTCAAATTAGTAAAATTGTATTCCATGCTGTCTGAAATTTTATTATACGTTGTACATAATTCAACGTCGTTTTTGAACACATCAAAAATTTCGTATAATTTAGTATGATAGTATTAGATATCACAGAACGTAATTTATGGTTTACTTTACCTAATCAAACATTTAAACATGAAACGGATTTTGATCTGCGACATATCAATTGAATCGTAAACAGGAACAATCAAGTATATCAATATTTATGATTATATAATTGTATAATAATAATAATAGCTAATGGAAATAACAATAACAATAAAACAATTTTCTGTATGTGGGTATTTTTATAAATTATTTTTCGTTCTAATAATGATTATTATAAGGTAATAACACTCATAACTCATAATGAATGAAAACTGAAATAATATATTTTATGTATTGTTGAGAGTTAAACATTATGGTTTTAAACAGAATACAGAGCAGAACATTTTATTTTTACTTTTATAATATTTTACTGTGGTCTGATATTGAATTATACTAATTATAATTATAACTATAAAAATATTATTACATACCTACCTATATAATAGCTGTCAGAACAATACTTATTGCGGAAAATTTAAAAATAATATATAAAAGTTTACAATAAATACATAAATAAAATAACAACTAACAAAATTCATATTATAAATAAATTATTGAATATTAAAAAAAAAAAGAAGTTAAATGTCTAAGTATAGATCGGCATGGGATGTATTTAAGTTTAAAAATCATATGCAGATGAACTGCAACAAATTATATTATATATTATATATGATTCTTCGAAACATGAACCTCAGCTTAAGGAATACGCTAGAGTTTCACATTTTCAACGACATTAATATTTTATTCTCAAACGGTTTTACATGAAAAGCTAACACTAAAACAATTTATTTCACAATTTATTGTCAAACAATAGGTACGTGTGCTGGGTCGTTCGTGATTTCTGCAAACTTCAATTCACTTTTGGTCATCGAAAGCCGTTTTATAGTTTCACGTATTTTCTATTTATTTTAATCAATAAATTATTTCCGATAAAGTAATTGCATTTTGTATCCACCGGGACCTTGTTAAAAATACAAATAATACATATAAATATATATATATATACATACAGAAAACAATCAGTGTAAAGTGGTTTTTCTACAGGATATTATAACAAACAGGTGACCAGGTGGAACTACATAATATTATTTATCACAATATTATTGATGTTGACAATTTTCTCGTGTTGTCTACGTACAGCAGGTATCGTGTAAAAAATAAATGACCGGTTTGGAAAAACCATCATTACAACGTGCGCACCGCAGTATATTATTATACCAATATATAGATACAAAAGGAAATTGCTTTATTTTTTTCTACGTGAAAAACTTCAACTGGTCCGATTTTGTAAGAAATCTATCGCTATATCTTATAACATTTTTTGTAATATTATTGTTTTATTAAGGGATATATGAGATCTCTGTTGTCTATTGAAATATGCGCCTTCACGAATCTGCAAGATTCTAAACATTTGAAACATTTCTATCATTCGTATATAACGCAAACATAATTTTTGATAGCCTTAAAAAAATTAATACATTTTTAGTTTACTGTCATAAATTTGTAGGTATGCAATTTCTTATTATTTTGTGGTTTTTTTAAAAAAATATATATATATAAATTGCTATTCTATGTAATTAGAATGTTAATCGTCTTATGTAAATTTTAACAATTGTTAAACAGGAATCAGGTCTAATATTTAACTAGTACTATTTAAGAGGATTTAGGACCAACACTTTATGTACATAACCGTTTTAATCATATATCTTTTATTTATACAATGATATTTCTAAAGTCGCCTCACTTAGGTTAGGTGTTCGTCAAAATTGCATACTATTTTATTGGTCAATTGATAGTTAAAATTCATATTATTGTTCAGTAAGTCGTAGAAAATTATAACAATCGCTGTCTTAGGTCTCTTGCTATCGCGTGAATAATAACAAGTGAATTTATTATATTATTTCGTGTTACTCAATTATATCGATTAGACAACATTTTTGATATCTATATTTCGTCTCTGAAAAATAAACAAGTTAACGTCTTAAACAAATGCAAGGTAATAATTTAATAACAGTTGTTTAAACTTATAAGTGTATATTATCATCGCTGTCGTCTTATAGGCGTGCGTATGTTAAACATGCAAACGTAACGATGTGATACCGCCTACAATAATATTGTATAATATAATATTATTACATAATATTCTTGTATATTATCACCTGCGTATTAGCTGAGTTTCTCCATAAATTCTTTATTTATTAATTTTACAAACAAATTATCGAATTCACGTGAGTTATAGTCACTAATAAATAGTCAATAGAGAATCGACGGGACTGATTTAACACCCAAATATATTATAAAGTAAAAATAAAAATACAACGACAAAAATGTATAATTTACTATCATTATAATTATATACACCGAGTTATTCACCAAGTATAATAATATTTTCACTCTCTTATTTTTATTTAAATAATTAATTTATTCTAATTTATATATTTGGAGCTTACTTACTTTACTTTGTATACATTGTATAAACAAATTAAATAATTGAAAATATTATACTTAAGAATACTTCAGAATTGTAAAAATCATAGTTTTAATAAATTAATTATTAAATAAAAAAATTGGAGTGAAGATGCCTGGTGAATTACACTGTATACAAGAACTTAATCTACGCTGAAACAGATGTAATACGTGCATTTTTATTTTAAGTTAAATGCACGAAATACAAACCCCGAATAAACAAATGTGAAATCAAATTAAAATGTTCTAACAAAAATAACATTTGTTTTAAAACGAATCTGTTATGGTTAAAAAAAATATGTTTTCTGGTCCTCAAAACTTTTCTACCTTTTTAAGCTTTTTTCGCATATATTGTATATTGTTATATTTCAATACCATGTCGATCATAATTCCACGACGGGAGTATTATATCCGGCGACGATAGACCAACATCGACCCACGTCATGGCCAGATTTCCTATAAATAACATTAAGAACAACATTAATTATATGGTTGGACTTTCACCGGTCTCCCCGGATCTCCTGCGCGAGTACGTGACAAATCTGAATCGTCGACTCGTAAAAAACAACACTTTTACCACCGCCGATTGTATAAACTAATAACTAATAATAATACGAATCGTAATAATACAACGATGTGTATGTATAATTGATTTGTACGTCACGAGTAATATACGACGATGACGTCGACGCGGCAATAATAATATAATTATTTATTAGAGATTTACGGTACTCGTATGAGCGTTTGTGTGTGTGGAACATGTTCAAACAATTATTGAAATTTGCAGTAGTATTATGATATAATATTATGCATGTGCGTATTATACAGCTTTGCCATTAAAATTTCCGACTATAAATCGCCGGCACATGTGTGGCAAATATTGAAATTCAGAAAAACGTGCCTAAAAAATGTAATTTTTTCGTATAATTCATATTTTAAACGACGTACTTAAACCACAATAATAATAGATTGGTAGATACGTTTTATCTAAGAAAACCTCGAAAAACACACTATAATATTATGACTAGTGAGATTGTATTTGAAATAAACAAATAAAAAACACATATCGTTGTAAAATTTTAACATTCGTCATTCCGTTCAGAATCTAAAATAAAAATACATCGTAAATTTATAAAATTATATCCTTGGAAATGTAAGTCGCAAATCAACTCAGTCTCCACTCAGAATCATTAATCGTCATATACAATTAATGATTAAAATCAAATTGAATACAGATACTTCTACTCAATGACGATGCACACTCGACACTTACACTATCAAGCGAACGATTTCGCGGTTTTCATAATTTTTTTTAACTTTTTGCGTCTTAATTTATATTCTATACCACTAAGGCACTAACCACACTATTTCTCAATACTGCGCGTTGCAATATTTACATGACGTATATTTTACATTTATTTATATGCAAGTTCAACACACACAGTAGGTACCTATATGTACAATGTACATTGCACATATATATAATATATTATTTACTTTCACCAGCGCTGTTGGGATCACACTCACATCCGGGGGAAGGTAAACATATTATTTATCAATGGAAAGATTCCTAATTTTTTTCAACGTTTCTATAGCGCCTAAATCGTTACGGCTTTGAAGTGAAGTGAAACGGTTCTGGTATACAAATACCGAGGTTACCATGTCTGAAACAGAGGGCACAATACGGTAAGATTCGATTTCTGTTTGAATAAAAATGTATAAATTGAGCAATACAAACAGCCTGGTTTAATGATTTGTTCCAACAATGAACAATAATAACATTGTTTATTTATTGTCGTCCTGATAAAATGTTAAAACGCAACGTCTTGATTTCGGTGACATAAAGTTAAAGTATAAAACATTTATAATCGATAAGCAAACAGCGGACTAAAATATTTTAATTATTTTAATACGTAAAGAAAATATATATTATAATTTAATCTATTGTTATAACATTATTTTTCCAGAGCAAAATTTAATAATACTTACGATAAGTTAACAATGACTCAAATTACAAATTTGAATATAAAAACAAAAATAACGAGTTCAAAACCTAACATGAGGTACTCGTCACTTTGAGACGTTCCAAAGCTTTGGGGTATGGTATGGTAGACGTGATCGTCTGCATGTTAGTCATATTATTATTTCGTGCGTAGATCTATACGAATTGTGTCTGCTGAAGGTCCTGCGGCACGCCGTATGTTTATAGGTTATTTTATTCTGTTTTCGTGGCGACGACATTATCATAATGACGTTATGACATGTCATTATAATATTATGTATGTGACGTACCGTCGGGAAACCCTTCGCCACACACGGTTGACCGTAAGTTTACCGTGGTGTTGGTTACGGCGATCACCCGTCCACATTATTTACTTAACGCGTGTCGCCAAAACGCAACCTGTGGTCGTAACATTGTCTATTCGTGTGGCTCGGTTGTTATTAAACGAAACAAAAACAATAAGACTATTCAAGTTTTTATTATCCGTCTTTATACGCCTTACGAATAATTAAAGAAATAATAAGCGAGACACCGTAATTTTATTCGACATTATACGACATTAGCTAACCTAATTCATTAATTAATTATACGATTAATCGATTAGATAATCGAATGCGTATCCCTTGTATTTTCTTGGGTGATTTTTGTCAAACAGTTACATTCATTTCAACAAAACATTGTTGATTTTACAATTATGTGATTCTTTTTGTTGTATGTGATGACATAGATTAGTGGGAGTTTTTTATAGCGGATTAAAACTATTTGGTACTTTTGAGAGGTCAAAATTGAAAAATGATAGTATTTTTTTTTTTAAATAATTAAAAATAACATTTGTTAAAATGTTAATATTATATTTGGTTAGGTTAGGTTACCTAAATTACCAAAACTGTATACCGTTTTACTCAAAATCGTTTTTTGTTGTATATTCAAATTATTTATAGTTGAATTAAAATTTAATATACCTATCATCTATTACAATACTTAAACAACGATGAAATATAATAGACTTCTACTATACAGCAGAACTATTACCTACAGCTTTCATGATTTTCGTTAAATTTCCGGGGTTTTTGAAAAAATAAATCCTGTTTTAGAACATTTTTTTATAACTGCAGTATTCGATATTTCGGTATACATAAAATATTAAATAACAAACGTTCAATAAATTTAGTTTCAACAGTTTTTATCTGTTTAATAATAATTTAAAATTTAGATAAACCTTAGACACTTTCATAATATTTATATGCATCATACTACCAATACTTTTTAATGATTTGTTTATTCGATATATTTTAATTTACGCTCACACATTTTCAATAAAAAAATGAACTATAATAAGCATCTAAACAATTATATTCGCTTAAAAAACCACAGTATTCTTATAGTTTAATCATAATAATACCTAGTATAGCAAACGCTTTTCGTAAATTAACAAAATTCGTTAGAGAAATCAATTTTATGAATTTAAAATTGCTGTATTATGTAATGCAGCAACAAACATAATATTGTAATGCATCGTACGATATAATAGCAATTTTATAGCCGTACAGACTCCGATGGCGTGGGTATAATAATATTATGATGTCAAACGAGTAATTTTCGATATTTTATTCTGAGTGCTGTATTTTATTTATTTTTTTGGGCGAAAACTGTTTAAAATTCGAATCAATTCAGACGAGGGACTGCGGTTTCTATTATTTTACCCATGTCGCGTCAATGTATAGACAGTAGGCGGACAAGCCGCTCACGCTGTCAATTTATATCGCGCAAATTTCCGAAATCATATTTGCTACTATTACGACGTTTCCGGGACGTCGCAATGTCGCATTGTCATATAATATAATATATGTATATATATTTATGTACTGACATCTACTACGGTTATATGCATAGAGTATCCAAATATCCATGAAGCGCATTCTGAATACATTTTCATTTCGAAAAACGGTGGGCGATTCGTTTGTATATTTTTTGATTCGTTCCGGGCTAGTGCGGTGAACAACGAAGATGAAAGATGCATGCTCATATAATAGTATGCAGTATGACATTGTATCCGTATATTATAAAATCGGCATATCAATAAGTATGCCCTATAACCTAACCTAATATACTCGTTCGCCCTGCTTTCATTTTTTCATGTATTCATTCAAATTCTGATTTTTTACATTTTTAAGAACGCTCAACGGACGTTTTTGTAATAATAAAGTACTGACTTGGATTACTTTAAAATCGACGATTTACGCATCAATTTTGTTTTATTATTGCTAACCATGCCATTTTTCATTGTTCATTGTAAGAAGAAAATAATTTTCCTCTAACGTTATAAAACGTACTTTTATACTTTGTATATACACATTTTTCCAGTTAATATACTAAAAAATGAATAACTAAAATAGTATAACAATATAACTTTTGTAAAAACATTAATTAAAGAACTATGGTATTTAGTAAATACAAATATTTTAATTACTCAGAATCTACTCGTTAGAATTTCAATTTAAATGCTTCCGAATCCTCAAAAACACCATCTACTACTAAAAAATGTACGGAAAAAAGTATAGTTTTTTAATTCTGCAAAATACTGGTGTATAAAAAAAGTAAGTATTTAAAAATACAATTAAAAAGTCAAAAAAAGATTAAACGCATAAATAATTAAAAGATAAAATGGGATGAACATTATATCACATAGTATTATATATTATGTGTTCCTATATTTTTGATTAATAAAATATCATCGAAAGTATTTTATAGAATTAATCATTATCATGACTAGGGCCCGAATTTATATGCATTTGCATGTTTTTTCTGAATAGTCCAAAAAATAGCTAGGTAAGCTACAAGTTTGATTTGTAATCAATAGGTCCGAAATATAAAATTTTATTTTGCATATTTTCGCATATTTTGTCATTTTTGACATGTACTGCATATTTCTGTATTTTACGATTTTTTTTTGCATATATACGGTTTTTAAATGCATAATATGTAATATTTTGGTTATTTTTATTAAAATAACGTACCTATTTATAGTTATATTTATAATCCATGTAATTTGACGAAGTCGTTTTCTTATTTTATCTGAGACATATCGGGACAAGTAGTAATCTGTTATTGAGTAAATTTTAGTAAATCATACATTAATCGTGTTTGTTTCGTCATGTTTGTAAATATAGTATAATTTATTTAAACATAATATAAAAATAATAAAAATAAAAAAAAAAATTTAATCGATTTTTTGCATATTTCTTATTTTATAGGTTATATTTCTATAAAATAAGAGCATAAATGCATATTTTATAGTGCATATTTCTTAGGTTTTTAGAGCATATAAATCCGGGCCCTAATCATGACTATTTTTTACTATCGTCCACGGATTAAATATCTTGTACATCCGTTTATGTGTTTTGTACTTTTAAACGCAAATATAATTATTGTTATTCAATTACCGTTATTATTATGCAATTACCGAAATCCGTCACATTTGCTAGAAATTATAATAATACGTATTTTTGTATTATTTCCCCCAATGACGGATAATTTCGTAAAACGATCTCATTTTAAAACCTTTACATCGCAAATTATACGTTACAGCTGTAAAATATGGCATAATGCTTTATAATTACAGTTACATTCAGATATGTTACCACTAACTACCTTAAATAATTTTCATTTTATAACGCATGTCATATGTCATATTATAGTGATAATTACAGCACAACGTCGTCTATGCCATTGATGTATTTTCATTCCAAATAATTATTGTGTAATGAATATTGATCATCAATCATCAATGTATGATCACTTAATAAGTTTTATTTTGTTTATAAATGATCAAATATGTATTGTTTAAACGATATTAATATAGCCATCGTAAATCGATATTATAAACATTAACGTATTTAAATTTAAATTGAATTAAAATAATATTGTGCCCTAAAGTAATTAATTCTAATGATTCATTGTGTCAAATACAATTGTACGTCCGCTTATATAAAACTAGCTGTCAGAGTTTAAAAACTTAAGTAATTTAACAATACTATGAAATGTCATATAATATCTTGTTTAAAATTCTTTAATATTCTTTACCTAATTTATAATAAACTCATAAAAGTTTTTCAACTCTGAAAGTCAGTATTCAATAGGTACTAAAATATCTAACCTATTAAATCAATTAAACTTATTAGTTTAGTACTTTGGTATAGGTACAATTTTATTTCAGTTATATTGATATTTGCAAGTTTAAATTGTTCACAATCTGAGTAAGATACCTAATATTAAATTTCAAGTATTTTCTTCGGAAATATGTATTTAATCACTTCAAACCTTTAAAAACTTCTAGAAGTTTAAAAGGATTAAAAATGAAATAACTTTAAGTTTTATCGAAGAAACTTGAGCAACAACAAGCAAGTTCTACGCCATAATGTACGCACTATACAATCTGTATAAGTAATAATTATTTTTGTTCTCCGGGGTAAAACATTTCACAGTTTACCTATACTCCCCCCTCTCCATCCACAAAAAATTATCTTGTTTAATAAACATAAAATACATTTCTTTGTGGTTTTTAACCATTTAAATATACACAGAATGATTCTTTTATCGAATAACACTTATTATTTCAAAATCTATTAACATTTTGGTAATATCAATATTTTTACATAATTTCCAGTCAAAACGAAGCAATATTTTTTAACATATTTATCATTATAATTGTTTGTAATATTGTAGTTTATGAATTATAAATATTTAAAGTTTAGTTAAGCAGAGTAAATTGGTACGAAGATACAAAAATGTTTCTGAAAATTAAATCAAAATGTCGGTTTATACTCCGCTTACTCAAACATTAAATAATTATAACTATTATAATTCATTCTTCTAAATTTCGTTTTATATACATTAAAATACTCTGAAAGTCCGAAAAATATTTTGCTTCAGAATATAAAATAAAAAACATATGTTGTCATTCAAAAGAGTAAAAAACTTAAAAAAGTTTAACGATAAAAAATATTAAAAAATGTATTTTATTTTAATAAAAAAATGTTTTCAAAAACATTAATAGATTTTGAAACAATGAGTGTTCATTAAATTAAGCACTCGGTGTATAATACGTAAATAATAGAAAAATTTTTAAATGGCTTATTATTACTTAGTCATATCAATAAGTATTACAAATTTGAACAAGTGACTTTATTCTGCAATACATTATTTGATGTATTATCAAACTTCCATAATCAAAATTCGTTCAAAAAATATTTTTCTGAGTCTTTCGATAAAAGACACATGGAAACTGAATCATAAATCATAAATCATATTGCAGCCGTTGCATCATTAAATCATCATAGACACACATAAATACATCATTATAATATTATATTATATTATATATTTAATATTATTATAGTGTCATACAAATGTACAATGATCATACACGACTATTGTAGAATGTAGGTACATCATGATAATATTATAATGTATACATTTTGATTTGCGATTGTCACGTAATATTATAATATTACGATGAGTATGAAAAAAATGACCTTTTTTTGTTTATTTCACAATAAAGTATGGGTCATCACTCATCGGTCAGGACATTTTGAAAATAATAAATGGTCCATGCGCGGGTTTGTTCAGCTATTTGTGAAATTAAATAGCTGGTACTGAATTGGTTTCCGAGCTCCTACATACCCCGTATGCCAAATTGACCTAACCTAAATTGACTGTCCTGTGAGTCTGTATAATTGAGAAGGGAAATATGTGTATTTGACCAACTCCAGTCTTCAAAGCGGGAATCAACTCGACCAGTAGTGGGATAGAGACATCACAAATTTAAAGTGGAACCAATTAAGCTCATCTTAATAAAATATCTTTTTCAAAAGGGAACCAATTCGGACAAATAAAAACCAATTTGGCTATAACGAATTAAATATCAACTAAACAGTCCTCAAAACTATGCCTTAGGTAAGAAGTATTAAAATTTAAAAGTCTACTCGGGACACTCGGATAATCGTGTTATATACATTATTATCCGAAGCGAAAATCGTTATTTTTTCTATTTGACTATAACTATGTTGTATAATATATAAATTATATATTATATTCTATATGGATAAACGCATAAGCCATAAATGCAAGTATATATGTAATATACTAAATATTATTTACACCGTGTGAAAAAAAAAACACTAAAATACTTGCCCATTAATCATAATATAAGTATAATAACGCTGTGGGTTGTAGGTACGTCTATCAGCGTTGGCTTATCACATTATAATACTATAATAACAGTATATAATATATTATTGAAAGACATAACATTTCGAAAATAATTACTTTAAAACAATTCATTAGTGAAAATATACTAAAACAACATACCAAATATTTATGTAGGTATTTTACTGTTTACTTCTTTCTAATGATTCGAGGACTTGACGTAATAGCTGCGAGCTGCCTACCACACATCAACATGAATACGTTTTTGTTAATTTATCACTTAACCTATAGGCAGAAACATAAAGTATTATACGTTCTAAAAACAACCATACAACTAATGCTTTCTAATTTCATTAGAGATAGTCGAACGTGAATATTTAAACAACACTTACATTACGTCTTATTAATATAATGCAATCGTAAAGCAAATGAAGTAATATTGTAATGGTGTAAATGTCAATTTTAATTAATATTTATTTTTAAATAAATTTGTTCAAATAAAGTTTAAAAATAAAACCTCCGATTATCGCATGCGTTGAGTGAATGTTGTACCGCCACAATTTCAGCGAAAATAAACAACGATGCATAATAATGTGAAATAATGGTTTACGCTGTCGATGTTTAAATCGGAACGCGCATACTAATTATTTTAATTATTCGATGTACACGCCCGCACAACGATCGTTTTTTATTTATAATTTATCATAAATACCACTAGGTACACGCCGTGTCAACATAAACGCTGTACAATAAATGCGATGATAATGACGACGGCGACGGCGGTGACGTTGAGTAATAAATATATTATAATAGTATCCAAAGTCAGCTGCAGGCTCAGGGTTTGAAGATTTTTCTGCTTCCGGGCAATTCGTTACACGTTTAACGCGACGATCGATTTGCTGCTCATTGCAGCGACGAGCAGCTCTCCGAGCCGGCGCCGCATGCATATACGACAACGGATCAACGTGTTTTATCACAGAACGACTTCGGTGGTGGCGGCGGTGCACGAGACGACTTTCCGAATTTGCATATTATTTGTGTAGAGCAGCGAGATTTCAATTTTCGAGGAACAAGCGCCGTTACTTGCATAATACTTTGGATTTGCATATTATCCAAAATCGATGATGGTATACGTCTGCGCACGCACTGCACGCTCTCGTCGCTGCACTCGTGTATTTGTAGATTAATAGTGCGTGGTTACTTGTTAGTCACTGCGTAAACCGACTACCTGGTCGATATTTGCGACCCGACCTGCTCTTATAATAACGAGTGAGACACGTTTGAAACAATAGCATTTACCTTAGCGCGCTGCACTGCACACTGCACGTCCCGCGCGATATTAATAATAATATGTTGACCGGCGAGTGCGGTGTATGTGTGACATTCGTCCATCTGAGGATTGACGACTTTCTAGTGTTTTTTTTTTTTTGCGATTCTCCCGGCTCCTCAGGCGAGTGCGACGATTAACGATGGCGATCTTAGTCGAGACGGCAACGGCCACGTCGGCGATACTCTACAACTGTATTTACGTGCAACGGACGTTTTAGATCAGCGTCAAAAACAGGAAAACGCCGTGTTCGTAACATTTTGCGAGTGAAAATAAGCTCCACCGGAACAGACGTCAGGTATTCTGTTTGCGGAGTTAATAAATGAGAATTGTATATGTACCTATAGCGTTGTATTTTTTTCGATAGCGTCATATCATATAATATGTATATTGTTTTAAACTGTTTATCGGTAAAAAATTGATTATACTGAAGGTTTTTTTTTTTATTCAACTATATAATACACCTAACCATACATGAATATGTTATTATAGTACTTATGTATTATTACAACTGTATAGCCGGAGAGCCGAGAATTGTCTGAAAGAACGTCAAACATTACTGCAATAAAGCTGTTTTAAATCATTTAATTCTATTGGCGCATAATGCAGATCGTTTTCAAATTTTCTTTTTTCTTCATTAGTTCCGATTTGATCATAATAAATAATAAGTATGTATTTATATAGTATTATTTTTAAATTTTTTTTTACTGGAAACAGTAAGTGGACATCATTATACGGATTAGGTATTTTTTAAAAATACGTACCTATATTACCTATATAGGATTCATATGGACAAAAATAATTAGAAAACTGTCATTTTAGACATGTAATATTCAACGAAACGATCAAATCGACCTGGATTTACAAGTCAGTTTCATAAAATTATTTAGATAGAACAATATGGACCGTTAAGCTTTGCACGGGCTTCTTGGCCACCGAATATTTGTGTATGATTCCTGTTGTATCCTGACGTCCTAACCAAACGTTCGTTAACTCTCGGCTCGGCTGTACAATAATTATTATGCATTATAATTATCATCACCAACATCATCACTATCGTAGTCGCATAATAATATTACAAGATACGCAGGCTTTAATGACCACACACTTGCGAGTTTGTCGTCCGCGCGTGTTCGTGTAATATAACGCATTATATTATATCAGTCGACCGCGATCGCGACTTAAGCGACATAAACGAGCTTTGATTGATGAGGGTGCACTAAATACGACTCGAGACTAGAAAATTACACGGTTGCTGACGGCGGCGGCGTGTTAAAACGCGTATAATGTAATAAAATTATTATTATATTGTTGTGGTGGTCGGCGGGATCATACGGCGACGACGACGCGATACGGCTCGGCGTTTCAGCGATAAGAGCACTACGTCGTACACAGTACATCTATCGCCAGAATCGACGCATCAGAAGATATATCAAAACTACCTTATAATAATAATAATAATAATATGCCGTTACGACATTATAATGACACGCATTGCCCGTTGCTGTTTATCCTGTTTATCCTTTTACGCCGTATACACACGATATAATATAATATCGGAAACGTCGTGAAATATAAATAATTTGATATTGAATTGTCAAACATAAGTATAATAATGTGTATTATTGGATTATTATTATACAGCATCGCCACGAGATATACAATAATAAAATATACAACCGTTATGCGTTGTAGGTATTCGATTTTCTTCAGAATGCTGATCCAAGGGCTGCATATAATAGATTTGCACCAAAATCGATTCAAACTATGTGCATGACGTATTATTGTGTAATTCGCATATAATAGTATCGAGAAGCAATAAAAATATGATTTGTAATTTTCAACAGACGTAAAATTGATTTAATTTTTATCTGAAAATCTCGTCGGAAAACTTATGCCCCTTACAATACGTCATTAAAACCGACCAGTCGGCGCGTTGAGTTACATTATGTTAGGTATAGGTTAGGTTAGGTCATGTGAAAAGGTCACTTTTTGTATTCAACATTTTGTATATTTTTCCAAAATAATAATTTTCAGTTGCGTGTAGCGGATGCGTTCTGCACACGCTGAGAAAAGAGGTCTACGTACGCCTATGGTTAGTATGCGTATACGCGATAGGAAACAATACATACTGTCCACGATGTTAATAAAATAAAAAACAATTAATATGTCATTAATATATTAAGCATCGAAGAAAGATGAACATTTATGTTGATTTGTTTCCAATACGAAATTAAATACATGTCACGTACCTACCTACGCAGTATAGACACGTGGATTACTACTCGTATTATACTTATTTTTTTATTACGTATACCTTTAATAACCGCATATTTTAATATAAGTAAATATTAATTGCGTACCGTAGACGGTGTGGCTATATTTGGAAGGTCGAATTCGTAGGGACCGCGATAAAATGTCGAAATCGTGATGAAGACGAACCAATCGTTTTGTGCAATTTAAAAATATATGAATTTGTGTAATATGCACATATATGTATAAAAATGACGTGTATTACGACTGGTAAAACGTATAATTTGCTTTCATAAATAATATTTTGTCCGTCTGCACGATTAGATTGCAATCATAATATTACCTGTACATTATAATAGCTGACTGTAGGTAGGTAGGAACCTGCCTTCTCTACGAAGTATTTTTTTTTAAATCTACGACAAATCTACCATGCAAAATACAATGATATAGGTAGTTACACAAATACTAAATATATTTAAACACAAAGATTTTTGTAGCTATACTACGACCTCGCTAGACATATAATAGCATTAGCGTGTATAGTATAACCAATATTATTTTATTTCATTTTACATAATATTTAAAATCTATTAACTTTTAAACTTCAGCGTAAATAAACAACAGTATAAAAGCTAGAAAACCAACTATAAATATTAGTTTATAATAAATGTTGTTAAATTATTTAACATTAGTTATTTTTAATATATTCAATTCCATATATTTGGAAATTATATCACAAATTTGTTGTTATGAAGACGTCTATGATGAGGGGTTAAAGGGGGTCGAGGTAATCTTATAAGTTATAATTATCACTAACCGACGAATTTTTTGTTGGGAGTACTTACCTTCTCCCACTTTCATACAAACACTCCTCAGTTTGGACAATTATTATTTCTATTTTCTTCGAATAGGGAGCTTGAATCCTTATAATATATACATAGATACGTAGTAACACTACTGTTGTACAGATAATAGAACTTGGGGTTGTATTATTATAATAATATAATGAGTTAATATTCTTAGTTTATTATTCTCATAAAGATAATACTGTCAGTATATAATAACAATCTTACAATATTTATTTTAAGGGTAAATCAACCGTTACGTTTTTTAACATATTTACTTTCGTGTATAAAAACAGATTATTAAATATTCAATTAAACAGTGCATAAAAAGCAAAAAAAAAAAACTATACTTATATTTTACTCAGTTATATTTTTCTATAATTAATTCAACAAGTAAAATTCTGCTCAAATCTTCATGACAAAGATAATTAAAATTCGTTTTTACTTGTTATTTTTTTTTTTTTTCTGTCAGTCATCTATTCTTTTACAATTATTCAAACAAACACTAACGAGATCGTTAAAATAAAACGTCCATTTTTATATTATAACAATCTTGACTTTATTTTTATGGTATATACTCGTATGTATATGTTTATGTACAATTATTAAATTTAAAATGAGTATATATTATTACATATGTCTATGACTCTTCGTAAACGTTTCACAAACGTTTTTTTACAGTAGTAGTTATATACTTATATAATAGGTGTTTGATTCAGAATACGAAAAACCCGGAGGATATTACTCCAAAAATTATATGTACTCGGTAAAAAGCAAATTCGAGTGACATAGACTTGTACTATATTATTATAATACATATCTTAAAACATAGTTCAAGTAAATAATATTTAAATACTCTCTAATACTTAATCACATACAATAAATAACCATCATAACATAATATAACCACATTTACACATATTTGAAATCATAATATATCTTTTTATGATAAATAAATTATAATTGTTCATATCATATCGATTAAATACAAAGCCTATATAAATATTTAAAAAGCACAAAAATTAAGAAACGCATTTTTTTGAATTCTAATATCAAACAATATTGTTTTGCTATTTGTATAATGGTGTCTGTAACAAATTCAACAAAAAAGTTTGTAATTTTAAATACTGAAATAACTGTTTCAAAGAATTTATTTTTAAATAAATTATATTATATTATATTATATTGTATTACTCAATTATTGATAAACACATTTATATATTGTATAATTTGAAAAAAATATAATTTACTTTATTTATAATGTAAGGTACTAAGGTGCTTATATATTATATATATAGACATTTTCCTATAAATGATTTATTAAATAGATAAAGAAAAAAATAATTTAAATTACATTTACTATAATCTTATTTTGTTCCATGATTTTTTAAATTGTCTTAAATTATATATTCATCTAAAAAAAAACATTCAAACATTTCAAACAATTATGGGTTTTTTCTCTAGAGAATTTTTTCTCGGATGTTTATGAAAAATACATAAAAAAAAAAGTCCATTAAAAACAAAATAACTCAGTTTTAAATCTTTGCAATACGACTAATATATTATACTTGGGATATACCAAGTAAAAATATTAAAATTCAATTGAACTGATAGTGACATTTTTTTTTTTTGTTACAGGTAAGAAGTTATGAAAATTTCGTCGTTGGATCCCAGGAAAATATCACGTCATACATCGAGATGCCGGTATGAGATATATACTATATAGATTATATATATAATATTATAATACACGAGATACGGATTATAGAATTTGTAAATTATTTGATTTATAATAATATTTCGTGTTATCGTTCGGGTTTATCATATTATTACAATAATTATTTTACAAATATAATTCGTCCAATAGAATGGTATAATAGGTTGTAATATATTATACATATTTAGAAATTAATTCCGTAAAAATGAATGCAGCTGTTAGCCTATTTCACGGTTTATAATAACACATATTATTTAGGTAATGGGCATTTAATTTTATCATTAGAAGATTATTACCTATATAAGATTATTTTTTTTATTTTTTTAAAAAAATTACCTAATCAAGATTTTCAATGGGTTTGATTCTAATAATATTTTAACGGTTACAGTAATTTCTATAGTATAAAGGCCAAACCCGCACAAATATACAGGCACATTAGTGCCGATCACGTACCTAAGCCTTTATACAATTACGATGAAAAAAAACAACCATAACCATGCGTGTGTTAAAAAAAATCTGTAAAATTCGTTGAAACTGTGTTAAATAAAAAAAAAAAATACTACTGAAAAGTGTGCTGTTTCACACGTCGTTTAGTTTGAGATGTAAGCTCACGTTTTGTGTCGATGATTTAGTAATATAACAGCATTTGCTTCGAAATCGTTATGACTACATTTTTGTTAATTTGTATCCCAACGATGCTAACGTGCAGATATATTTTAAGTATTTTGATAATTATTAGTTTTGGTCCCAGTAGTAGTAGTAGTAGTATGTAAATATTGATAATTTTTCAAGAATTTATATTTAAATTAATTTAGTTTATATAATAACCAACAGTTTTTTTCTATGAATTATTAACAGAATGGAATCACATTGTAGAATTACCATGATCACTGATCAGAGTGGAAATAAACATGTCCACCATTTTTTGAGGAAATAACATTGCCGCCGGCTTAAGAAAAAACTCTCTTTTGTTGTTAATTTATGAAAAGTCCAAAACATTATTCAAGTCGATCAATTGCATACCATTTCAGTAGTTCAATCGACGTAGAAGTTTAAGGAAAATATTTTAGTGTTAAATAACAGTGTAATTTCATTTTAAGAAAGTAAAATATTTAATTAAGATAAAAACACCAACTTAAGTAATGTTTTATGATAATTGTCGTGAAGGTGTTTTAGGACTAAATGATAAAATACATGTAATTTGGTGTTACCGCTAACACGGTGACCCTTTTGTGGTTGAATCCTTCGGACATGGGCTAGAGAGCTGCTGTCGTAGTGCTACATCAAAACACATTAACTACTGTTACCCGGAAGTACTTAATGGGATTGTAAATAGTCCGTTTTAGGGAGTTTGTTATGTATAACCTATAGATACGATGTTAAGTACGTTCATATAAACTGGTGTGGTTTTGTTAGAAATAATGCAGTAGGTAAAAATTGTTTTTTAGTAAATTAACATTACTATGCATTCACATTCATAATCTATCTAACGCATAACTTCATATGCACTTTATACATTTCACTATAATAAATTGGTTTACTGGTTACACTAAAACAAATACAATATGTTACCTATCTTTTCGTTTAAAGTATGCACGCACCACACATATTTCCCGTTATACCAATTGATATATTTAATAGTTATCGGGCATAAGACCTATGAAAACAGATTTGAAAAATAAATAGATTCAAAAATAGTATTGTTTTTTAGTTTGATTGGTGTGATTACAAAATAATGATCATTGCCTATCTATTTATACATTCTTATTACTACAAAGTTATACATTAAATCAGTGCCGGCCCTATGGGGGGGCAAGCGGTGCGACTGCACCGGGCCCCGCGTTTGTGCGAGGCCCCACAAATTATGTAATACAATTATCACTTAGGTTAGGTTGGGCCCCCGCAAAATTCTGCACCGGGCCCCGAAAACCATGGGGCCGGCACTGCATTAAATTAAACAATGTATAAACGCGTTTCTCTATAAAAGTGTGTGCTGATGTTTAACATATCACATGGTACAATTCAATAACGATTCGATATCAGGTAACAACACATAAATACATTTAATTGCATAAGTGTACAAAAATAAAATTATTATATAATAAACTATAGTATAATTTATTACCAACTATATCGGTGTCCGAGGTTTTTCGACCATCTCAGTGTTCGTGTCTTCTCGTGTGATAATCTTCAAACCAAGATGACAAACACCAACGATCGGACCATCATCGGTTTCCGCCGTAGCCGGTAACCTATATTGACAATCGTGTATATAATATATTATACAAGGTGATTTTTTTATCGAAGAACACTCATTATTTCTGAAAGTATTCATGTTTTTGAAAATATTTTTTTACATAGTTTCAAGTTGTTAAAAAGACAACATTTTTATTAAAAAATTATATTTTTAAATATTTTTTATCCTTATATTTTTTTAAGTTTTTACTTTTTTGAATTAAATACTTATAACTCATAAACTACTGGCTCTAAATTCGATTTGTATGTATCAAAATATTCAGAAAATTATATTGCTTTGGAATATGAAATTAAAATTATATGCTGTCATTCAAAAAAGTAAGAAACTTAAAAAAATATAAGGATAAAAAATATTTAAAAATATAATTTTTTAATAAAAATGTTGTTTTTTAACAACTTGAAACTATGTAAAAAAAAATATTTTTAAAAACATGAATACTTTCAGAAATAATGAATGTTCTTCAATAAAAAAATCCCCCTGTATATAAAGAGATGAAGTAAGAAGTACCGTTAACCGCAAGCCGGAAAGCACATCCTGACATCAGTGGGCCGCTGCCTGTGCCGAAAGTACCGTCGGCTGAGCTTGTGCATCAGTTCTCGGAAAGCGTTGTCCGGATAAGAATCGGCATGATATTTCTTGGATGATATCAGGTTGACGAAGCCCACGGAACTGGCCTTGCAGCAATTCGTCAGGTACGCGAACACTTCCACTACGCAGTGGACGGACGGCAGTATGTTGAGCGGTGGTGGCAGAGCACTGTGCATGGAGAACGACAGGAACACTTCCGTCCGGCCGAACACCCATTCTACGTACGAATTACCGGTGACTCGCTGGAATGTGTTGGTCATGGTAGCGATGAGCATGTTGAGCGTGACGATCACGGATAGCGTCTGGAAAACGGAATAGAGGAGCGTACCCACGGCCTGCGTGACGTAGTGGTTGTAGACGGGCGCTGCTTTCTCCCCGTCGTCGACGGCCGCGTTCTCGATGACCACCGTGCCGGCGGTGGATGAGGTCATGCAGAACACGCCCCAGAAGAGTGTCTTGAGCGTCGAGTACACGTTGACGAACGACTCGTCCTGCTTGGTTTCGTAACCCGTGGCCGGGTCAACGTGCGTCATACCCTCGTAGTACTGGTAGAATCGGCAAAGCCCCGCGGTAAACGCCATGATGATGATGCCGAACACGGCAGCCAGCCGAGCGAAATCCGTGGTCATCTTGCCCAGAGACACCTGTAGCGGGCCCAGTGAGTAGCTGAGCTGGCACAAAAACAGTAACCGCAAGAACGACATGACCGTGACCACGGCCAGCAGTCCTTCGCCGACTAGCGTCGGGTCCAACGACGACCAGTACTTGCGCTCGATGGGTGGATCGTGCGGGTTCGTGTACGACATCCACCAACACACGGCCGTAGCAGCCAGCATGCAAAGTTTGACGCAATCGTACACATTCCACAACATGCTGAAGAACCGCCGGGGGCCCTGCACGATGACAAGCTTGACGGTGCGCACCATGAACATGGTGGCGTATAGCACGATGATCGTGCGAAGCACCAGGCCCAGTCGGTCGTTGGTGCACTCGACTGCCGTCTTTTCCAGGTTGTTGGCCCACGTCAACACCACCAGGAATACAGCGTACGACGCCAGATAGTTGATCATCCTGTTCACCGGCAACGAATAGTATTCGCCGCTCTTTGAATACGGCGCGAACAGGTGTAGGACGACGATCCAAAGAAGCAGGGGCACTCGGGCTAGAACGGTACAGGCTCCGTACGTATTCCCGCGGTCCCGCCACTCGTACCAGTTGCCCGCCCACGCCACTTCCAGGATCTGTTGCACGCTGCCGTGAGCCACAAACTCCTTTTGCTTCAGGTCCATGGCCATCACCAGCCTGCGGTACGGGAACGACCCAAAGAAGTTGCATCCCTCCTTCCGGGTCAGTATCAGCTTCACCTCGGCTGATGACCGGCACAGCCCGATTAGGTCTACAGCAAAAAGCCTAGTCTGAAGGTTTAGTGACTCGTAATCTGACTTGAACAGTCGGTTTACGTTCCCATGCTCCTGGAGCTCCTTACTCAGCTGGAACGCGGTTAGGATAGGGTCTTCTGATGTCAGGTATATGTAAAATGGATTGGCCAATGCCCGGAACACGGACAGTTTCAGTTCGGATGCCTCGAGGCCATTGTTGAGCTGCGCCAATGACTTGCATACCTATCGTCATAATATTGTGATTTCAATACCAAATTTATATTGAAAGAGAGGACTATGCGTTAAATAGATCCAAATTGTTATAAGAAAAACACAAGTGGCATAATGAAAAAACGTTAACAACTTACTCTTACGAAAAGGAAATGCTACTGACCTTTTTACACAAACACCTAGCTTTGTGTGGTATTGGTATTGTGTGGCCACGTTTTAACAACAGGCTGATGATTTGATAATGTCCGCACTGGGCTGCCAACATGATCGGCGTGAGGTATCGTGGAAATTCGGTGGAATGCTCGTACCCCAATTCGACGCTTTCCGGGCTTTTCGTTTGAAGAAGATCCAAAAGCTTAATTACGATTTGACTACGATTGTGACGGATGGCGCGCATCAGAGAGTCTCCGATTTCGAGATCTGGCCATGACAACAGGAGATCGATCATTGGCTCACAATTTACTTCAATGGCCAAATTCAAACCAGTTATGCCCTGATAATTTTTACAATTCACGTCAAAGCCACTGTTTTTATCCAATAAATTTTTAACACCTGTCACATCGCACATTTTTATCATGTTTAAGTATTTCCGCTGCAGTTCTTCTTCTTCGTCCAGATGGTAATCGTTGTACGAGGATGTATCAGCTTCCGTCGTGAAATCGTTAGTTTCCTCACTCGTTTCATTGTCGTTTGGCGTTTCAGACATGTTCTGCAGTGTTAACCGTTAACCAATAATGTTTAAACTTGAACTAAAATGGTTTTTTTCGATGTTTAATCCTAAATGTATAACATAGTAAATATTTTGTTCAACGGGTGAATCATAAACAAAAATCGAATTACCATAACAAATAGATGAAATATAAACTATGTTTTTACTACAGCAACACATCAAAGTAGTGTTACCAGAGTATTATTTTAATTTATGTAAGTTGTTCTACGGAGTATAAATCAAAAACGTATATTTAAATATAGGGTATTTCTGAAATGTGTACTAACAGTGACCACGATGGAGTAATAATATATTAAAGATATTAATATAAATAAGAATAATCCTAATAATAATAATTTATTTTGTACTGTAACTGCAAATTCAAAACACTGCAAAGTACATAAGTTTTATAGGATTATATTTATTACTAAATTTATATTTTAATAATTATTAATTTTTGAAATAAAAATATGACATTATTTTTATTTGCATAATTTGTTATTAGTGTGGATAGATAAAAAAAACTGTATAATGTACAAAACCCATAATACCACACGTACCTATGATAAGAAAAAAATATCTCTACAATTCTCATGAATCAAATAGCGGTCGGTATTGAATAAAAAAAGAAAAAAATACTCCCTATTCGAAAGAGGGCTGTTTCACACATCGTTTATTCTTGAAAAATAATAAAACTCACATTCTGTGTTGATGTAAATACATAATAATATAACAGCCTTCACCTAAAAATCCTTTAGGTTGATTTTATTCCCTCCAAAAATTCCAGCGTGCAGATTGAACTAAAAGGAGTGAAATTACTGAATCACAGCTGTCAACACGTAGCCTTTAATTCTCTTTTTTTTCGATCCGCAGCCACCAGGATCATTGGTAAACATAATAATTATGTGAAAATAAAGAGCAAAAAAAAAATATTTGGCATACCTGATGCACGGGAAAATCGTATTAAACGCTTAGTAAAAACGGGTAATTATCATTTCAACAGCCGGCAAAGTGCTTACGCATGCAAGATTAATCTATAACGGAGTCAAATGTCGGGTGCATATTATCATATCATATAATATTATACTGTCGTATTAGAACGAGCGTTATCTAATAAGTAAAATAATGTATGATACAATATACTTTATAGGTACGTTGTATTTGGAAATAATAATAACTATTTAAATTCTTGAAGTGGGACGCGAATTGAAAATATTTTGATATTTTCGGTTATAAATACATAATATCATATACACCAAATAAAATAGATCAATCGAATCCTAAACATCATATCGTTATAATATCGTATAAAATATATTATGTCCGAGAAATAAGCTTTTTTTGCTACTGAATTTTAATCTAATCTATTATACTATAATTTACCATTTAATGAATTGTGTAATTTTTAAAACGCAATAAATAAACAAAAATATATGTTTTTACATCGATAAAATGAAATTCCGCTGCACTCGTAAATATTTTTTGTAAGTTGGTATTTTGAATTTTATTTAAAAAATGAAATCTCATTCTTGACCATAACAATAATACATCGTGTACCGCATTGTATTACGTTATATTAACCGTATTTGAATTTGAAAGCTTTTTAAATTATAATAACATTCTGAAGATTTTAAATTTATGTATTTAGATGAAAGTGTTATTATATAGGAAGCAATAAAAAAAATAAAAATATTCTAAGAAAACTTCATCAAACCTATTTATAATTTATATGAAATACGTAACTAAAACGTAATTATACGAATTAACCAAATTTCCATACGTGTATGTAAGCCGTACAAAAAGCTATGCAGTTGTGCACATAATAAGAAAGCTTTTTGAAAATACATTACAGTATAATATTGGATAACACATAATATTGTGGATTTTAAGTTTTGATTATTGACTAAATTCTTGACTGATTAAGTGTAAATAGTATTTACTAAATACCAAATAACATAATATTAAATATGTATGCGTTCAAATTCAAGGAAAATATGCGTCAAAAAATACATAAATATGCTTGATAAAAAAATAAAATTAATTAGTAACAACTATGTATATTGGTGAAATAGTAGTGTAGAAAATAAATATAATACATTTTTTGCATAAAAATTTAAATTATATAAAAATAACAAATAATGCATTTTATAATACTAAAACGTGACCATATTATACTAAGTTATTATGTTCTCCAAATTTTCCGTTTAAACTTTAATAGTTAAATATATTTAACTATTAGCTTTTAAAACTATATATAAAATTTCTGAACGTTTAATTAACACATGTTCATTTTTTCATTAGTTGCTGAATTTGAATATTGAATAGGTATTGAATGAATATTTTATGTTACAAATGTATACTAATCGTTAGTTGAGTTTGTGAAAATATCAAACATTTTTCAATTTTCATAGAAACGAATACGTTTTGAATAAATTATTTAAATATATTACGTAGATGTATTTATATATGGTAGATACAAATATAATATTATGAAATATTTTTCACGGAATGTTTCGAAATAATATGATATACCCATTTGTTTATTTTTTCCCGTTTTTATCCTTTATCATTACTATACACAACGTGATTTATTACAGAAATAATACGTGCGATTTCACAATAATGTCATGCACTCAGTACAGACAGAATGTTAATTATTGGTCGATAATGTTATTTATACATAACCAGTGTTCAATGCGTTGTAAAATATTGTATCCGCGATGAAATATCGCTGATTAATAATGTTATACCTACAACTGTACACGATAAATGCATTTTATACGATGGCAGATATGTTTACGGGGTGTAAACATTATTAAACAACGGTATACATTGTGATTTTACATAATATTATAGGGAATAAAATCATTTAAACCACTCATTCTTTAAATTAAATTAGTACTTAAATAATCAATGCCTAACACATGAAAACTATTCAGGTACCGGTGTTGTAGTATTATAAACTTCTACGAATTGTGAAAATATAATTTAATTATAGAATTAACGAACATTTAATTAAAACATTATTATACGCCTGTTAGTTAGTAGACCTTTGAAAATTTAGTAGATCAAAAAGGAAAATTCTTCCAAACAATTATTAAATTACTGCTTTTGAGTTCACGCTTAATACTTGACCCGCTCCTACTTTAAATGTTTATTATATTGTTTTTCATTACCTATTAGTATAATTGAACATTTAAAAAAAAAACACAACAAATTACGTTTGAAATAATATATATTATGTATTTAATTTAAAAAAATTACTCACTTAGCATAGCTGCATTTGTAATGTTTTCAATTTTTGTGACATGAGAACTATATTTTGTTTATAAGATATTGTTAATTTCACACTTACCGTCGATCATTTAAACTGGTTGTCTAGTTGTTGGTGTGATAGTAAGAGGAGAACTTCATGCCAACGAATACGAGTTTTACGATATTTTCATTTTATTTTTGTGATCATTTTATGAAATCAAGACTTACGTGTGTTTTCTTTTTCTCGTAAAATGTTACTTATTGTTATTGATTTGTGTCAATCGTGAGATCTAAATAATATGACGTAGGTATTCGATTTGTTTTCATTCGAAATATATATCTGGGTGATGGTTTATTTAGTTGATTATATATATATTTAAAAACTATTATAGTGTTATAAAAACTAATACTTATATAACATGCACCAAATAGTATAAGCCTCGAAAAGCTAAAACAAAAAGCTTGTACATCAAAAGTATCCCTCATAAAACGTTTGATGAGAAAATAAAATACCAATAACGTCCAGTTTAATGCAGGTAATTGTAGTGATAGATGTTATAAAAATATACTGTTGTTTTTGATCAACTCTGATAAAGTGCTTCTGCTTAAAAAAAAGTCGAAAATAATCGACCGTCTATTAAATTACTCTAAAATCGTTTGTGTTTAACGTTTATCCATTAATTACTATTGAATGGAAATGATCGAAAAAACATTCAATGGTACTGTTTTTAACATTCACTGAACAATGGTTGTTTTTCGTTTTTTAAACAATAATGACTAAACTAATGAATGTTTTGATTTATAAGATGTAGACATAATGGAGGGTATAAAATGTGTATAATACTATAATTTATTATAAATGCCGATTCAAAAGAATGTATATAATAACGTGTTACCGAGAAAAAAGATGATTTAGGAATTGTTGATATTTTCTTGTCGCGGTCAAAAGTTCTTGTTGACGTTAGCCAATGTTAGATATCTAGAAATTTTATCAATATTTATGTAGGTATCATATAATTTTTTTTTTTTAGTTAAACTTTGACAACTTGAGCCATCAACTATGGGATTTTTCGTTTCATGTGTGTTACTGTAGGGCAGAGTTCGGCAAATAATTTATATCGGAGTCTGGAAGATTAAAAACTAAATAAATGAGGCCCGGAAAACATTTTTTTTTTTAGCCAAATTTTTATAATAAATTAATTACACGATGTATTCAAGATATTTTGACGGTCCAGTTTTCTGCTTCCTCGGTCTGTTAGTTGCCGACCGTTTCTGTAGCTCTGTAGGGTATAGTACTGTAGGTTTTTTGGAACACGTGTTTTCCTTGTATAGGACACGACTTTGTCGCCAAAATCTCTGGTGACCGCCCATCCGAGAGATAGCAACATCGGACTATGTTTGACCACAACACTATTTGGCGACTGCATCCAGACTCTACGCCACACCACTACGCCATGCGCCCATATTATTATTATATTATTAGTATAAATCCAGTTTTGTAAATTTATTAAATTATTTAATTAACATATTTGATTTAAACATCATTGCGTAATTCTGCTGTTAATAACAATGTGGTATTTTATATTTATTGTTTAACCAGGAATTAATTTATCCAAACACATCCTAACCAATTTTAAAAACTGTAATATAATATATAAATATATAAAAATAAAAATATTCACTAACTGCAGAACGTCTGTTTGTTAATAACTCTATTATTTTATTAAAGATAATTAGTTTCCTCAATATTGTTTACATTAAATATATTGAATAAATACTAATATACATTTAATGAATCAATATTTCTGATTTTTAACATCTTTGCCTTTTTCCACGTCAGTGACCAAATTAATTGACGTAATAAATTCCTTAACCCTGATCAGAATTTATATTATCGTTGCCTACAGACTACATTCGTTTATTTATTTATTACCAAATTATACGGTAACATTATTATACATTTATATATAATTATATTTAATACTGACAATTCCATGTGGTCACATTGGTAAAGATGATTTTATTATATCAACCGTATGACCGTATGATCATACACCAAATTATAAGAATAATAATGACGCATAAAATTGATAAGCATTAGCAAAACAAAAAATCAGTGATAAAGAAAATAAATTATCAACAGTTGATTACACTGTAATTTATTTTCATAATAATCTATGATTTGGTTAAATATTTACATTTTTGATTCCGACAAATGGTTGATTCAATTCATATAAATCAGTGATCACATTAAACATAATTCACTTTAATGTTATTATTCCCATAGCGCGAACGCGTTGTGTGTATTAATATAATTATATTTTATTCTCTAGTATCGAATATAATATTATCGGAGTATGTATGGCCGTATGGGTACGCGTGATATCGAAAAAGCCTGACGAATCAACGACTATCGGTATATTATAATATCAATATATTAATATATTATTATTATTATTATTGTTATTCAGATATATATTTATACATTTATATTATTATCATAAAATATTATATACTTTGTCGACTTTCAATGCGATCTGTACGCGTCATCGGATTTCATTATCGTATTTTATCCATAAAAAAAAAAAATGTTCACTTATTATTGCTTAACCGCCGCGGATATCGGTCCTACTAAATTATAGTATACCACACGCGCGCGCACACCTGTGACCGGCGGCAACCGGGATCGCCGTTTACCACACATATTCGATTCAGTCTCACAACAGCTCTGTCGCATACATAATAACAACAACAACAATAATATTATCTTTAATTCATAATATTCGGGACTTCGACACGCGCGATCACTGTAGACAAAATAAATATAGACTTTGAAAATAAAAACCCGCACAAATAATAATACAGTCGTCTGCTGTGGCGGTGTGTTCTATAATATACCTATTACCTATGTATATATGCAATATTGCAATAAAAATATATGTAATATGATACTCGGCTTTGGGGTTTTTATTTTTTTATTTTTATTGTTTGTTTGGTTTATAGTAAAGTTTTAATTTTTGCGTGCATTCGTCGACCCGGGAAGCCAGTTGCGTTTAGTTACACGTGTTAATGGTACCTGCCACAAAACGCAGTAGCCGTAAAATAGTATAGTAATAATAATAATAATAATAATGTGATGCAGTGGGGTATTCGTCGACGGCAGTGTCTCATGATAATGTTATATTATCGCGTGACACCCACACAAAAATCCTTATTGCGTGTGCCTGCAGACTGCAGTAGAACATAAATATAATTGCTTCGCCCGTTGCAGCTAACTTATTCTTATAATATATATATTGTGTTCGTTCGAAAGCTTTACAAATAGTTACACAAAACCTGCGTATCCGCAATCGACGATAGGTGCGTAAAATATTTTGACAACATATAGTGGTTGAGCGTGGTGTGTACGCGCGTTGACCTCACACAACCGATTTGTAAGTAGCTGGATCGATTTCCGTATTTCGGTTTTCTATATTAAAGTACATTAAGTAGTTTGTATCCTATTTTAAAGACTATTATTGTATATTAGTATTATGTGACAGCTGATGATTCACTAAGCGTGGTCACGCTGCTTTATTCTTTTAATAGTGCATTAAAATTAATCTTTTGGAAGTTTGAAATACCGTGATGGACCATAATTTCGAATTCGTTTTTATTTTATAAATTATTTTTTAGCGAAAACATTGCATTTTAAAATATCAAATCAACATTCAAAATATAAACATTTAATGCTTATAAATATAAAACAAGCCCATTTTATAGGCATAGTTTATACTTGAAGTTTATATATTAAGAAAATACTTTAAAATAGTTGTATGACATTAACAGTATAACATTATTTCTAATATGGAAACCTTGGTGTTGTACACCGCGTAAAGTCAATCGTTTCCATAAACTACGTACTTAAAATGATTAATATTATAAATAAAACTGTTTTTTTAAGACTCAACTCTTTCGCACGCTGTATAACAAGCATAGGTAATAATATACCATTATTATAAATAATAGATAGAGTATAATTTATTGCCATTATCGATAATTGTTACTTGTATTTTCCGCAATAGTGCTATTTTATTTAAATTAGGTACAATCAATAATAATAATAATAATATATCAAAAATTAGTATACCGTGCACGCGTTTAACATTATTTTACTATGCACCATATTGTTATAATATTATGCTTGTACGTCAGTTAAAGTAACACCGTAGAAGATATACGACATGTGGTGTATTTCTTTGATACATTATAAGAATATAAAAACACTAGGTATCAAAAAATCAATGTAGACACAGTAATAAAATCGTTTTATCATATTCCAGCTATCTCTGAATATTTTATCAAATTTTAATTCCGAGGTAACTTAAAAGTTATTTTATGAAATATACTTACTACCAATATTGTAATAATTATTTATGAGTGTCTAAGGTTAAATATTAAATAATAATCATTAATTTTAACTAAACAACGTAATAATTATTTAAAAAATAATTAATACAATTTTAGTAGTGCGATGTTAGTAATTTATAATATAACCTAAGCTAACTTTTAACTCTTATGGTTTTATTATCGTGTGGAATGCGTATGTAACTTATTAATGCTTTCGCGATATGTAAAAATTATATTTTATAGAACAAATTTAATACAAATATATTGTTGATGACATTTTTTTTTAATTATAAAATTAGTGGCGCCGGATACATATGCTGAGTGGAACGAATGCTCCACTTCTTTTTATATTGATTGTAAATAGATTTCAAGTGCAGTGAAAAAAATTATTTGATTATATTTAACGCGGTAAGATGAGTTCACACATAAATGTTATTTCCTACCAGCTACCGCCTACCAGTACTGCGTACAAATATAAAATAACTGGCTTGAGATTTAAAAAAAAAAAAAAGTTTCATAATAACCAGGGCTTGCAAACGTTATAATAACGTTATAATTATAACGTTATACTCGACATAAAACGATTGAAATTTGAAACGTAATTATAACGAAAAACGATAAACAAAAAAGATAAAATACCATAATACAAAACATAACAATTAACAAAATATTGAATATATCGTTATACAAAACATAACGGTAAACGTAAAAATATATAGAATATCATATTAAACGAAAAATAATGCAAAACGAAATAATTTAAAATACATTTATTTATAAGTATGAACTATGAAATAAGTTATAATTTTGGTTTCATAGAACTATAAATGTATTTTTCCACGTGATTAGAATATTAGAACATTTTAGGTGACATAACGTTTTAATTCAAAATAACGATAAACGCAAAACTTGGATAACGTTTTAATTCTGAATAACGATAAACGCAAAACTTGGATAACGTTTTAATTCTAAATAACGATAAACGCAAAAACTGTGTAACGTTTTAATTGTAAATAACATAAAACAGAATTTTTTTTTCAAATGCAAGCCCTGATAATAACATTAAAAATAATGTAATATTTTAGAAAAAAAGGTTTCGGTCATCATGATTCACCTAAAAAAATAACTTTCAAGGTTAAAATAATATTTACAAGTGAAATGACTATAATTATAAATTTTCCTTATATTTTAATTTTTATATTTAAATAATAAAATGCATTATTTACAATTATTACCATTAAATTATAATATTTGTAGGTCACGTACGTTCAAACGTTGAACAAGGACAATTATTATTTTATGTTTATAAATGGCATACATGAAATAGCAAAAATAGACAATAAGTTAACAATATCAATGTAGTAGCTTATACATTTATAGTTATAACAATAATAATAATAGTTTTAGCGTTATACGAAAAATTTACATGATCAGAGCTTAAAATAATTGGTATATTTTTCATTAGTACTCGAAACCGATCAAATGAAAATTCAAGTTTTATCTATATAGAGTGTATTATATTATATACTTACATGGTGTAAAATATTAACTTTTTCGATACAATTGATTATTGCATCGCAACGCATAGCATTACGAAAGGTCCAAATTCAAAATATACATTAGCCGTTTTTACTCATTCCATACGTCGTAATATGGTTATGATATGATCATAATTATGTCGGTACAATACCTTATGCATAAAATAATATTATTAGATATATTAATCATTTCCTTGATATTTGTCTTGCTCATTATAATATTGTAACGTATTATACGCGAAAGTCCGTTTGTATTGGATATAATGTATTGAAATGACGCAATATACACAATAACAATTCTGTTAATTAATACGACTATTATACCGACAAAATAATATTACCACAGCGATGGCATGACTATGCCAATAGTGCAGGTATTATAGACGTCAAACGCTTCGAACCGATGACGACCCTTCGATACCCATGTTCACTGTTATTTGATTTATCGAGTGCCCGTGATTTGTACACATCAATATAGTGTAATTAGTTTTTCGAGTGTTTTTTTTTATAATTATTTGTGATTTTTCCGTAATTCGAGTGCTTGAATTTATATACCTATGTGTAGAAATATAATTAATTTGTCAGTATATATTCTTAATATATTATGTATTTTCACTCGGATTTAGGTACTTGTTTTTTTTTTTTTTTATAATAATTGATGTAACCCATTAAAAATGTTAACAATTTTCAAACGGATTTCCCGATAGTGTTGTCATTGTATCACAAATCGTATTAATAAATTATTGTAAAGTAATAATATAAGTGCATTATTGTTGCAATTTTAGTTTTTTTTACCGATTATACAGTTTTCGTGACTTACCACGTCGCCGAAACCCAATTTGCCGACACCCCAGTTTGCTGACTCTCAATTCACCGACATCCCAGTTCGCCGACTATTTATTTATATGTTCCCAATTTGCCAACTTAAATAATATTAATAAATAAATAAATACATTTTAATATTAAAAAATAAAAGTAAATATAAATTTGTCATGTATAAATGGTTATTAATACATTGTCAGTAGATATATTATATAAAAATAAAAGTAGGTTATGGGGATTGGAAGCGTAAAGATGATTGAATTGGTATACAAGTTTACTTTGCATCGGTCGAAGTATATTTTTAATATTTTCAATATATATTTAATAATAAAAATTAAAAATTGACAAATTTATTAAATTTAAAATATTTATTCTCATCAAAATATTTATTTTAAACAATAAAACAATCGAAAAAGTGCTTCGACCGATGCAAAGTAAACTTGTATACCAATTCAATCATCTTTACATATTTTAAATCAAACCACTAGAAGTACTTTAATAAAATTTTTGTCAGGCGCGTATAGCTATTTTTCTTATATATTCCACGTGTGTAAGACAAAGACAGAAAATCAACGCTTCCAATCCCCTTATGATAATATATTATTATACATAGAGCTACGGCACATATTCTTCGAACAGTATTTTTACTTCATCGTTGTATATAATAATCGTGCACTAATCCCAATTGTTGTACTTGATGCTATATAGATTTTCCAAAATGAAAAAGGCATCCTTTTATTTCTGTGTAATATCCAAATAAATCTTTTTTGGCAACAATCATTCCTATTTCAAAATCGATTTGAAATGTTTTTAGTTTAAAAGTAAAATCATTTCTCAAGGCAGCTTCTTTAATTATATTGAACATTTTCTTATAAGTATTATTGCTTTTATTCGGTAAAAGAGCATAAAACTAAATATAAATAAATATATGAATTTAATATATTATAATGTATAAAAATATGAATATAAAATAGGTATATATTTATATAATATGTTAATATATATATATAAATTATAAATATAAATATATTAATATTTGTAATAATAACATACCATAACCATTGGCACTATAACACTAACACCCATTACAAAACAGTGTAATGTGTATATTTGCATAAATAATTTGAGGGTGAATTTAAATGTACCATCCACTGTCAGCGAATCGGAAAAATTGAAACTTTATTAATAACTTGTTGGTGAACCAAGACGTCGGCAAACTAAACTGTCGGCTAAATGGGAATATTTTAAAAATATTTTAAAACTGGTATATTTGTCGGCAAACTGAGTTTTCGGCGAATTGGGATTCGGCAAAGTGGGTATGAACCACAGTTTTTTACCTACGCTCAAAACCTATTTTCGTGTACAAAACTAACATTATAGTACGGTGGTGTTTAGGAGTCAAAAATATAAAAAAAATACCTACATGATAATATTTTTTTAATGTCCCTATACGGTTAATCTGTGGCCCCTCGATCCGCTCGGCATACAAATGTATAATATTATTATTACATAGTGTCCGTCCACCGTATATGTGAATAATAACGTTAGGCACACACATATTATAATATTATATTACACAATAATGTCTGTATGAATATTGTATTATGAAAATCCTGTAAAGTTGTCCTCCTGGATTTATTATTACACAGTAGGTACAATGCCGAACAACATTAATTTTACATCCGTCCGAATCACTCGCATATCATCTTGATAACATTATATGACACTTCCTATTGCCCGTTTAATAAAGTACCACTGGGCTTTAATTATTATATTATATCGTGATTATCGTATTTAATGCGCATCAGTCAGACGCGTATTATTATTTCAGTAGTAAAATTGCCGTGGTCATACCACACGTACCTATTACAGCTAGGTTATCGATGTTCCTAAAAGAAAACCATAAAACTCTGAGTTGTATTAAAATTTAGATTTAATAAGTAATAAATTTAATCGTAGTATAAAACAGGTATATGATAAATCGTGATAACTAGATGATTTTTCACCAGAATTATTTGTTTACAATTTCTTATAGGCTATAGCATATAACTCCAAGAACAGCATTAAATCTCAATATAACAATTTTGATGATATTTTTACTTTTTTATAAGTAATATGATCCAAAGTACATACTAAACGAGTTTTTCTACTCAAATAAGTTATAATATTATATTATAATTGTATAATACCTACTATTCATTTGTTTATATTTTTGTAAGACATATCCGATTTGGTTACGATTGAGTCAGTCAAACTTATTGTTTTATAATTAAATACCAATACCTAATCTTGAGATAAGATAAATAAAAATAAAAATAATAAATATATTATATATTGCCGACGCTTTGATTCTCAATAGAATTTCGATAATAGTAAAATAATTATTTTCAGAGATATTTGATTTTTTACTTTGATGACTGACATTCCCTATGATCCACTGTGTACATTGTACATAATATAACGTTTATTCGTATTATAAGCACCAAAACTTTGGTGGCCTGCAATATAGTGTTTTGTATTGTGTCTTGGTGCACTGCAGTTTATTGACCAATAATACATTTGATATATACCGACTGCAAGCGAATAAAATACAGTATAGTGGTCGAGAAACTCGAGTAATATTGAAAAGTACCTATGTCTCCAAGGTGTGATATTCCCGAGTCGGACAAATATTTAGGTTGCGCTCTCGCGGGAAGTAAAAAAGTTGTTAAAGTAAACTTTGGAATAAGTTATTACAATATATAAATATATATAGGTATATGTGTGTTGCTGCGTAATATTATTATTGCATACACGCAAATCGCTATGTTATCATTTATATAGGTGTTACTACTCGACGCTATCCATATAATATATACTGTCATATCATAATGGATATTTTACTTATTAGATTGAAAAATATTTTAAAACCAGAGAAATTTAGTCAAATTTAAATTGTTTTAATGTGATAAAACAATACAAAATTATTATTTTAGTGCGCGTTTTCTCTGATTTATAAACATAATATTCTAAGACTATATATATTACTACACAAACTCTAAATGATTCCTAAAATATTAGCTTTAATTTTAGAGAGTAAATTTGCCAATATTGTTAAATTTAAAGATAAGAATATATTATCTAGAAAATTTCGAATGCTTTTATTGATATTATCATTTTAAAATTAATTATAGCTACCTATGTAAAATATTACACCTTTAAAATGTTCATAACTTACATTCTCTTAAGTTAAATAAACTAACAGATTTCTTCGATTACGCGGTAGTTAATTCAGTATCACATTAAGGTACTGTTCAACCACACTACCTATCAACAAAATTTCAACGGTACAATTACTACAATTATTAAATTCGTTTTTTTTCCGTTTTCAAACTTTAATATGAAATAGAAAAATCGTGGAATAAAAATATTTTGAACTTGACCGATTAAAAATAATCTTCATCTACGATAACACTTTTTGAACATAATATTTATCATTATCTTGGTAGACATCTTGGTTAAGGGGATTGGAAGCGTTAATTTTCTGTCTTTGTCTTACACACGTGGAATATAGGAAAAATAACTATACGCGCCTGACGAAAATTAAGGTACTTCTAGTTGTTCGATTTAAAATATGTAAAGATGATTGAATTGGTATACAAGTTTACTTTGCATCGGTCGAAGTACTTTTTCGATTGTTTTATTGTTTAAGATAAATATTTTGATGAGAATAAATATTTTAAATTTAATAAATTTATCAATTTTTATTATTAAATATATATTGAAAATATTAAAAATATACTTCGACCGATGCAAAGTAAACTTGTATACCAATTCAATCATATTTACATATTTTAAATTGAACAACTATAACAGTGTTTCCCAACCTTTTTTTACTCAACGCCCCTTTTAGATTTTAAAAATCTTACACCGCCCCCCCCAATCATTTTTTAAAATGATAAACGTTTTATTTTTTAATAAGCTATTTAATTTAAGACAAAATATCATTTAACATTTTAATAATGTCAAGTACCTGTCAAGATAATTATTTTGATATTATTTAAGTGTATAAATATTATACCTACATAATTCTGTGGATTACATAAGGTATTTTATTCTACGCAGTTATCATTTCATTACAATCAGTTATAAACAAAAAAAATTAAATGATAGATGAGCGCCCCCTTTAGCGCCCCCTCATAAAAACGCCCCCTTCAAAATAAAAATGCCCACAAGGGGGCGGTAGCGCCCACGTTGGGAATCACTAAACTAGAAGTACCTTAATTTTTGTCAGGCGAGTATAGCTATTTTTCCTATATTCCACATGTGTAAGACAAAGACAGAAAATCAACGTTTCCAATCCCCTTAATATGGTTATAACTTGTAAGTATTTAAATTTTGTTAGAGCAGTGTAACTTTTGTAAAAAAAAAAAAAAATATAAGCGTACACTACAACTTTTAACTCATCATAATTTTAAATTTATATTTATCAGTAGTTATAATTACTTGTTTAAAATTGGATTTCAATTACGCAATTAAATCTTTATAAAACTATTTTGCTTTATAAAATAAAACTAAAAATTATTGAGTGATGTCGTTCTAAAACGTATTAAATAATAACGGTAAAAAATGTCTTCTTTTCCAAAAATAATGATTTGTAATAACTTAAAAGTATAATAATACAAAAATATCCTAACACGTTGATAGTTAAATGATAACTTTTGAAATAATTACTTTGTGAGTTGTGAATATAACATACTAGAATGGTAGGGTACTAAGGTGATTAATGCTCATACCACGTTTGCCTAGTACTTAAAAACTCTAAATTGTTGAGTAGTAAGAATAGTAATTAATGGTTTTTAAGTTATTGAATATATAATATTATTATATACCTCTATTAAGGATAATAGTTCTTAAAATGTTTTTACAAAATTATGAAAAAATTAGATAATATTAAATTTAGGTAATATTTATTATTCTACTAAGATAATGTTTAAAAATTATGAAATTAACAAGACCTTAAATGCCTAACTCAAAATCTAGTGTTTCGAATATCGGCGTCGGTAAATCTACGAGAACAAAAAAAAAAACCTTATAAATCATAAGAATTCGTGTGTTTATAAAATTAAGTATACTTAAAGTAAAATAAAAAATAAATAGAAAATATAAAATAATATACGTAGGTACTCGTACTTATAACATTTGGGGATTCCGCACACGGATGTAGCCGCGGCTATTTTTGACGATTTCCTATAGAATCCCGCGTGCACGTCACAGACCATTTTGTACGAAATGCATTATACTTACGTAATATCATATTATAAATCACTACAAGCACGCACACATTCCTTCACAAGTAGTCACATTTATGTTTTATATATGTGGGTATATACATGTTTATTATTATTTATAACCACGACTCACGAGTGTGTGTAGCTTGTACCTGGAGGCGTGTGTGTTATTTTCTTTTTGATCTAACAACTATTTACTTCTCTTCTGAAAGACTTTTAAAGTTATGTACTTCTATATATATATATCTCGTAGACGTTAGTTTTATGCTTCAGTAACGTACATATATTATATATGTATACATTGTAAAACCGAAAATTCCTATCTGCAACGAAATTTTGTGTCTTTTTGTTTTGATTTCTTCAAATTGTTTTTATTGTTATTGTTCTTGAACTTCAAACGTTTTATAATTTTTGTATCAAAAACATGTGATTTCAGATGAAGCGGAATGCGCATTTTATTAAAACTGCATTGTATTATTTTTAATTATTGTTAACATCAAAGGCCATGGCCTTTTAATATCACTGATATTTTCGAGCGACGATATTGACAATGGCTACGTCAATAATTTTCACCAAAATCAGCGTTACACGATTTTTTTATATATATGTATGTTTTTCGTTATAGCCATTGTAATTTATTTATAATATACAATATACATACCCAATGTTCTTCATAATGCTGTAAAAATATTTTTATTATAAACAAGATACATCTGGAAACAATTTGTTTTGTCCAAAATCGACAGTTCTGTTGCCACCTAAAATCGGATATAGAACAACAGTTTACGTTTTCGTTCAAATTTATTTAATATATTTTATTATTATACACGCACACAAATTTCGTGTTTAATTTTTTTTTTTTAAGCTATATATGTCACGTTAACACTAAATTTCAATATGATTATGTTATTGTTACCCGGTACAAATAAAAATGGATCATACTATTAAATAATAATCGCATTAAAGCTTACCATCACCCATGGTCGGTAAGACGGTAACCAGACAACTTTTTCTACATAAAATTCAACAAAACTTATTCAGGGAATGAGTTAAGTAGCTGCCATTTTTTTTAAAATTTGATTCAATTATTTTATTACTTTCGAGTATTGATCAATACAGTTAAACAAAACAAATCAGTTTATATGAATTCGATACGTATAAATTGATATATTCGGTATAATTTTACTCCAAATCAAATGTATAAAGTTTAATACACGTCTGTTTGGTTTAAAATGCAAATAACTGTTTCAGATAAATTCGGGTAAAAACGTTATCTTTTTTTATTCGTTTTGTGGGCAAAAACAAAACCCAACTGTTAGTTTGTTACCCACCTGTTATAATGAATTCATTACTGTTTCAAGGAAATTAATTTTCCGTAGGTTTAATGTTTTTCATATCAATATCAATGTTACTTATCCGTCGAGTAAATTTATTAGAACGTTTTATTCATATTTTATTGTAAAACTCTGTAATATTTTCAATTTAAAATATCATTACAAAAGATAAAAAATAAAAATAAACACTGATAATGAGGTTTAGTAAACATTGGTGTTTAATTTAAAATAAACCGAGATAGGTAGATACTTTGGTATCTACAACTACAATTGTTTTCATAGTCAAATCAATACGAAATTGAAAAAAAAATGGAAATAATATAATGCTAATAATAATTAGTAAGATGTAAGTGTTGTCATAATGAGTTAATACTTAAAATATACGATACTAAATATAATATGTATTTTCTTGGTGGTCATATTTAATAAATTAATCTCGATTAGTATATTAATTATGTATTGATAACATACGCGCCCAATGCACATATAGGAAATGTCTTTCATTTTTTTAAACACTAATCACAATAATTATTTCTAATTATATAAATAATTTCAACGTAAAACATTTGACAACTTCGCGTATTTTTATTAATATAACTACGTATTGGTTAAAATGGTTATTTATAATTATAATGTTTTTGATGTCTCATGGACACATAAAAATAAATCATTTTTTTGATTGAAATAAAAAATATTCACCTTGAATAATAATGCAGAAATGATGAATAATTGTTACTGTTATGTAAGTAATTATTAGTACTATAATAATTAGTATACATTTAATAGCAAATACAGTAAGAACGCAATTATGTTATTTAAAAAAAAAGTTAATTGGTTTATATTGCCCTAGTTTATTATTAATAGCTAAAAGCTTTTTGGTATTTAGATTATTTAAAACTCTTTATTACAAGAATTATATTATGAATTAATAAAATAATAATAAAAATTCCCTTTTTAGTAATTTCAACTAATGCATAATATTTATTTTCTTTTTATTGGGGGGGATACTGGTTTGTCTTTTGACAATACTGTAGACAATTTAAAATTATTAATTCATATATTATAAATAATAATTTAATTCAAAATGTTTATAATACGGTTTGAAATTGATAGTATTCTATTTTGTATTACTATTATTACATATTATTTATTCTAAGTATATATAATATTAAATAAAACTCTTGATTTTATTTTATAATGTTGACTATGCATAACACGCATAATCAATAATCATACATGTTTAAGTATTCATAAAGTAATTAATTATTCACTTATAATATATAATATATTTATATGTACTTATATAATGATGTAGCGGTGATCAGGATTTTGTTAGTTTCGTACCTCGATCAATTATTTATTGTCATTATAATCATTATGTTTTACTTATCGAATTACGTGTTTCATAATTATATATATATGGTAAATTATGTTTTAAAATATAATGTACTCGTATAGGTGAATATGATTGGTGAATTGACTTTTATATATACTTGTATATATTTTTCATACAATTATACTCAATGATCGATGATTATACCTTTAGGTCTCTCGCTTCGGTTCTAGTATAATCTTCTACATCAACAGCACATATTACACCTAAACATAATTATTAATTTAGCAATAAGTATTAAAATGAACTATTATATAATATGTATAGTTAATTTTTAACAGTGATAATATAGATTAGAGCCTTGGTCTAATTATAATGACTAACTACTGTCATATAAATAGACGTGATTGGTTTAGACACTATAATGATATACTAGGTACAGTAGACGAGTTGAAATTGGGATTTATTTATATTATGAGGACAGAGTTCTAAATTATTACATTTTACTTGGGTCTAATTTATGCGTAATGAGGTTAATATGATAATTTAATATTGTACAATGTACAGTTTAAAAAAACCATATTTTAATTTATAATAAAATACCCTACTCATTTTACAGTGATTACAGAATTCCGTGTGTTTTATTATACATTTTGACAATTTAAACATACCAAGACTATTAATGCGAATATTTTGAATAAATTACAATAAACGAGAAATGTTTATAAACATCGGATCACGGTCTAAATATTATATCTCAAACTATGGTTAAGTACCTATATGCTATTAGTTTTTAGTAATAACTAATTACGTACTGAAACCTACAACATAATATAATACCTGTGTAGTATAATATACTAATATATAATACATATATATTATATATTATATTATAACAGTTTATTCAATATGATTTTAAATTAGAATAAATATTTTGAATATGAAAAAAAAAATATACATACCAAAAATATTGTTGAAAAAACTGTTGGTATTAACGAGTTATTATAAAATATAAAGTCAAGAGAAATACCACTGAAAACTACAATTCGATTCACACTAAAAATAACAAATAGGTAATAAAAGTATTATTATAAGTATCTAATTGGAATCAATTTTTTTACTGTAAATTGTTGATTGGATAATTTTTTTAATTTTTACGCACGAAGATCAAAATCTAAATTATTTAGGATAATATAGTACAAGTACGTAATACTAAACTAAAATATAAATAGATACCTAGCTCAATTTTGTTTACACAAAAATGAATGTTTTATTATAAAATATCTATTTTATTAAATTTTCAATTCCCGGGGGTGAATGCGGTTTGATCAAACTTTTCAGAATACATTTTCTCGGAGATTATCTTCAAACATGGATAAGATAAGCTAAAAAATTAAATTCAGTAACTGTAATGGCTGTTTTAGTAAAAAATGATATGCGCATATAAATATTATATAATATATATAATATTTATACATATATAATACGTGTAATATAATAATATGGTTTTATTATTTATGTTTAAAATCGAATATATATCCGTTCGTTCCGTTTTAATAATATAATATCAACTATATTGTTATAAGGGTGAAGATGGGTGGAGGTGAGTGTATACACGAGATCTTTGGAAAATTATGGAAAAGTATTTTAACTGGAATCGATAGGTACGCTTTGTTATCATATTATTTTCTATAATATTCATCGAAATTGGTATTTCCTATTTATGCGACACACATTTTGTACTTTTGTAATAATTGTAGGACTTAACCAAACACTTAAAGATTAATAATTGACTGTTTATTTAAATTACTGACCGTTTAGAATGTAAACTGCATTCTAAAACTTGAGGTGAACCAAAGTAAACTTTAAATTTGTAATAATCTGCAACGTTTTTGAAAACTCCTGCATAATAATACAGGGTGTAAAACACTAGACCCATTTACAGTAAACTTTCCATGGCAGTGTCCCTGTTATAATGGCTTAAAAATTTCTAAAATAAAATTATTATTATGTGAGCTAAATATTTCCATAGTAAGTACTAAGTAAAATATATAGTGAATATTTAAACATCTACACAATTATTCATTCGTATAGGTATATAATTTATGGATATGGGTCTTTTTTTTTTTTATATTATCACATTTCATAGCTTGGTTATTTGTAATCTATAACTTTAAAAAAATTAATATGAAGACATAAAACATTTTTAATATCTAATGACAATTCATCAATAAAACTCCCGTCTTAATTAATTTTTTTTTTTTTTATTGCGCCGTTATTTTCAAATTATAAAATAGGTATACACTATACAATTATTTAAACACATAATATATTAACCTCTTTGAGAACGTCATACCCGTGTGTGTTATCTCCATCTTACGAACGTAAAACATAGCAAATTTATGTTCAACAGAATCAATTTTATCTTAATTTTTAAGTAAGTTATAGTCATGTAAAATATTAAAACTATAAAATGCTCGTAACACGCTTAAAAATTAAAGTATCAATAAAAGCCTATGAGATGCTCTAGATAATATTATTACCTTTAAGTTTCATAATAGGTAAATTGACTCTAATATTAAAGTTAACAGCATAAAATTGATTCTGCTTAACGCAAATTTGCTATATCTTATATTCGTAAGACAGAGACAACACATACTAGTATGACGTTCTCTTAATCTCGAACATAATTTCGACTTATCTTCTTTGTTTGTCGTCAAACACGCGTTTTCCTCTTAACTAAATTTTATTAACTAAACTAATATTATTATTTATTACCACATTGTAATGATGTGCGCCTAAGCCATCATATCTTTTATAAATTTAAAATATATAATAAGATAATTATAACAACTATTAGCCATTAACGATAAGATATTATACACACACACACACACACACACACACACACACACACACACACACACACACACACACACACAACAGTATATTATATTAAGGATTCCAGTCTGCTGGTCAAGGGACAGACACGTTGTTATTGTATTGTTGAACGGACGGTCAAAGGCGAGTGTAAGAAACTACTACGCAGATCGTTCATGCATAATAATACTATAATAATAAGACATAATAATAAGTTATTAGTTATAAACGTTTGTAATAAATTAAAATACGTGTATTAAATTGTGTTAAAAAAAATAGTTAAATAAAATTACAACAGTTAATGAAAGAAAAAATGTCTAATTATTTTAAAATATGAATCGATCACCTCACATTATATCTTGAACGCGAATTACAAGTCGCCAAGGATCAGATAGATAATATCACTATAAGTTATAATTATTTAATAAGTAATGGATTTAAAAACATATAAACATCCCTGATTAAATTAGGGTCTTTTTATTCATTACAACATAATATGATAGAATTATCTAGTATCGGGGTTTGTATTATTAGTTATATTCGTGTAAAATATGTTATTTTCAAACTTCGTAAGATTGTGTGTGGGCGTGTGTACAATGAACATAGTATTATTATGTATTACATTGTTTATGTAGTTTTTTTTTTTGAAATTCAAATCTGGGTTGTTGACAATGATGCAAATGTACATGATGTAGAAAAATTTTAGTTACTAATTAATTTTTGTTTTGTGTACTTAAATGCAATATTATATGATTCTCGAGTACCGTCCAGTAAATGTTCTGTTTTTTTAATTTTTTTTTTTTTTCATCGATATGGATAGAAATTGATTTTATACATTATTCATATTTCCCTTGAGGTTTAACTTACGTAGTATGTTTCGAGTATATTTTATAAATTATCATCATAAATTATAATGGAAATACGAAAAAGCCATATTTAATACAATGCATAGGTATGATATGAAAATATTACATAGGTATATAGGTAATAGATATACCTATGCAAGAAACACAATATTCTTTTTTCTTCTTTTCTTTAATGTGACGTGGTTTTCATTACGTTTATAGATTACATTCTACCCACACACTCGTTCTTATGGTTTTATTTTGGGATTTTCTCAGGACGTCGCATCGGGTCGATTCGGGATTGTTGTAATACACATCAACAGACAACAGTGGTTACAACAGGAATCGGGTTCCGTCTTCGCCGCACATCCGTCGTCGTCATCATGACGGGCGTGTAGTGTGTGCACGCACTATTAAAAACATATACACGGAGAGTACAAAAATAAATATTTCCACGTTGGACCGTCGCGGAGATCCGATTTTAATTGTCTTTTGTTTTCGTCGAAAACGCATTTGCAGTCTGTCAGTCCGTCTGTCGGTCGTCGGAAGCCGACAGTAGCCGACGGCGGCGGTGGGCGCGTCACGCGGTAAATTATTAATACGTTTTATTCCCATGCGCGCCTATATTGCACAGGATGTGAATCGTATAGTGGTCGCAAACAACCGTAAATAAATCCCTCCCGTCTATGTGCTCTACAATAATAATAATAGAAATAAAAACAGTTATCTCATCCCGGACAACATGTATTACATCCGAAGACGTGGCCGCGCGGTTGGTTCTGGCATATCCCATCACGTCCGAACGCCGTGGCAGCGAACGATTTTTTAGAATTTTTTTTTTTTTTACTTACACCGCACAGCAGCAGCGTACACGTCGGTATAATCGTTATAATTATTTAGTAATAAGGCATGGCAGCTACATGCGGCCATTGTCGTCATATATTTTTATTTCTCATGTTAACCAGTTAATAAATTATATATAATATACAGTAGTCGTCGCTTATTGGACTCACTTTGGGACCCGACAATTTGGATCGATTAACCGAATTAGTCAATAAGGTGAATGACTCAAAAATTTTTTAAAAATACTTAAATTTAAAAACGTATTTACTTAAAAATATGTATTGAGATTCAAGGTATGTATAAAAATAAAAATCTAGCTATTGGCAATTAAAAATAAAATAATAAAATAAAATAAAATAATTTACATATATATATCGGGTTAAATATTTATTTAAATAATATAGTCTTTTGTTTTGTTTTTTATTATTATTGAATTGTACGAGAAGTATGTGCTTGGTTGATATAAATACAAATAGTAGATTTGTGGTGGTTGATGCGTGGGGTCCGAGAAAAGTAATTCCGCAAGGGTTGGAGGATATTTTAAGAAGGTCCTAGATTTATTCTGCGGTCATTCATGATAATAATATGATGAATAGTGAAGGTCTCGACACATATAGGAAATGATGATATCTTTTCTCTTGCTATCAGATGTACGTGTGTGGAGTACTGGGGTACCTATAAGACAGATTCGTATACGTTTGAGTATCGTTTGTAATATTATTATAACACCAACTAAACAGTATTTTTGGGAGATAAAAATTTGTTGACCACTCCTCGAACGATGTATCATGAAATAGTGGCGCGGTAAAGAAAATATCACCGTGTTATAAGCTAGTTATAAGCTCCCTATCAATAATGTAAAGGCAAGTGTGTGAACACCGACAGCGAGAATTGAATTATGTTTCCGGTTTTCAAAGGGTGGCGAGTAGTAATCGGTGATCTTTCGTTATGTATTTCATTATTTTTCCTAACGGTAGACATGCGTATAATATTCAATATTTATACATTGATGTAGCGGTATAGACATTTATTAGTGCAAGTAAGTAATTTACTTGTATTTCATTATTTTTCCTAACGGTAGACATGCGTATAATATTCAATATTTATACATTGATGTAGCGGTATAGACATTTATTAGTGCAAGTAAGTAATTTACTTGTTTTATACAGACATATTTTCCGCCACAGATCTTTAGGCTGCTTTAGGCTGTTTGAAATATATCTCTGAACAAATAAAATTTCGAAATATTACATGGTATTTACAATGTTAACTTTTAAATGTAAAAATCTTTTTTGTCTAATTATCTAAAATAATTTTAATCATTTTTTCTCTTCAATCTCTGTTGAAAATAATTATAAATAATGTGCATTTTAATAAGTAAGAAAAGAACAATTTTCATTAATAAATATTTAAAATAAAAATTTAAAACTTTATTTATATATCAGCTACCACTATCTATTTTTGGTACATAGTACAACGTGCAATATATATGTACCTTAAAAAGGAAAATATTTATGAAAGGTAGCCGGAAATATATTTTTTTTAACTAACATTAAAATAAAATATACTCAAAAATGTAATATAATAATAATTCTTAAATAATTATTTAAACATGCAAATTAAAAAAATATATAGTTCGAGGTAAAAAAAATGTATATTATAATTAAAACGTTTTCATTATTAAAATAATTAAAATGCATAACATGGTATATTTAACAACCTTTTACAACATTATCATACATTTTTACACTAGAAAGCTAATTGATTTGTTCAATTTTAAATATAAACATAAACGAGCATGTAAACGTATAATTTGACGTGTTTATCAAACGATTATATTAAGACAAATAACAGACCATGGTCTGTTTAAAATATATAATATCTATGTTTAGTTCAATCTACAAGTTTAGACTGATATTTTTTGCTTTTTCTTTTTATTATTTGATAATAAATTATTAAAATTATTCATTTCGGTCCATACTCCATTTATAACATTCTACTATTGGATATAATGATAATATATCATCAATGTGCAAGCTAAGACAAATTTAAAATAAAATATCTTTTACTTCGCAAACCTCAATAATACATAATGGTTAATAAATATTTTCATAGTTTGTTTATATTAGGATATGCATACAAATGAAATGGAAATACATTTCTTGATTGAGTCTTCTCCCTTCTTCCACGATTAAATCCTGCTTCCGCTATTGAGTTATAAAATTCTATCGTTTAAGCTAACAATCCGTAATATAAATATTCTGAAAAAAAATCCAACAAACCAACTATAGTAAGATTTATTTGATTTTAATTTCAATATTTCTAATAATTTTCAAAGTTTATTATTATACATTTATACATTAGTATTATAGTATTGATTTTACTTAATTCTCGTTATAATTATAGATGTCAAAGCGTATATAAAAAATTGTACAAAGTTATTAAATATCTACCTAAACAGTTCTTATTATCGTAATATTTTTTTTCATCTTATTTCATTAAGATTATTTTGTTGCGTTTTGGAAATCTTAGTTTAACCTAAAACTGATTTTTAAAACAAAATTGAAAATTATTCTCTAATCTAAATAATTTGTTATTAATATCAAAGCTCATGACATGATCCTAAAAAATGATTGGATTGCTGAAAAAATTGTTGTATCCTTTGTTGTTCTTCTATACAGATATTGAAATGGCACTCCTGTATAGACTGCAATATTAAGTATTATACTAGTAGGTAGTAGGTACCTTATTGATTTTACCGTACGTATATGTACGTATTATTGGTATACCTCTGTGGTGTTTAAGCAAAAAATAATCATGTATATCATTCGTGCACTTATTAATAACGGACTAAACTCGTTCGGTTCGAACACCGTGAACGAATGATAATAATATAATAGTATAAAAGACAGGAATTTCCGAAATACGTGGCTCAAAAGTTCATACTGTGTATATTAAATATATTTATAGGTATATAATATATATATATATACGTGGTATTCCCCGATTGCGATATGTGAAAGTTATGTGCATCATCTATATATATTATATGTATTTTGCATATATTATAATATATGATGTCGGCCAATAAGTTTTTAAAGATAAAGAACTTCGGAATGCGTGCCCACATATGTGATTATTGGTTATGGTAGGTATATATAAAATATATACATCCTATTTTCGTGGCAAATGAATGATTTTTAATTTTTTTTTCCAAATAATCTGCCGGAACATTCCTGCGATGTTTGACGACATGATATAATTTAGAAAAAATCGTCCGGAAATCAAATAAATCATTTATTAAAAACCGAATTCCTTATCGAAATATTATTTAAATTTTGTAATTAATAAAAAAAAAAAATAAAAACCTAATTACATTTTACTGAACTAACACAGCGACCACTATATTTTCATCTATCACAAACGAGGGTTCCCGTGAGTGGGACATTGACATGTATGCCAAGTAAACACAGTCGACTATAAAACATAATTGTGTTTATGGTATGTTTTTTTTATATAATGGAATGTAATATTATTGTATTAAATTATGTTACCTGTATTTCGAGTATTGTAGAAACCAATTTTGCCACTCAAAGTAGATAAAAATCTTGATGTTGTTTTTCACTAAGAATTTTTATTTTCAAAATACATTCTTAAAATCAATGTAAATATTTTCTAATATCTTTCTAATACCCTTTAAATTTAATTAAAATTTAGCCAAAAAAAAAAAAAAAAACTACATTATATTGAATATTATTATTTCATTATCGAAAAGCTGTCAATCAATAATATATTATTGGACGTGAAACTAATTTCGGATAAAAATGCAGTTACATTATTATTAGTAATATCAATAAAACACAATTATATAAATATTATTTTAGCTATACAATTAGTTAATAAGATTTGTTCTTGATATAAATTTGGGTAGTTTGAAAATGTTGCTTGGTTTCAAACTTTATTACCAATTACCTCCTTTCCTTCTATATAATATTATTATAATACTATACAGATATTTTACACTAATTTCACCTTATATTATAAAATAGATGTGGGTATTATAACAATAAAACGTGTAGAATATAGGTAAATACATTCTCGACAGTTGTGTACCTGAAAAGCCTATCTATAACGCCGTGTGAATAGAAAGTTCATTGTTGAAAATATACATGCTAAGTATTCAAAATATATTATGTCTAACAACCTTACGCATCTAGAAGATTTTTTCTGTATAATTTATAATAGTATAATCTCACATAATATGATTACACAACATCGTGTTGTTATAATGATAATCATGTTGGTTGATTGATATTCACAGAAAATTTGTATAGATTGACTTTAAAATTAATAATATAACCCAATAAAAGAAACGAAAAAAAAATTATTCTAGTTAAATCTAAATTTAATTCGTAATGATAATCTAGTTAGAACGATAGGCAAAGTATTCATGATAATTTATATTAAATAAAAAACGAACAAAATAGAGTATGCTTTAGATCCCTTCAAAAGTGGGATACATTTTTGATTTAACAAACCGTAAATCCTAGTGAAAGATTAAAAAAAACTATATACCTACGTAAATGGCTTGCTTATAAGTAATTTACAGAAAGCATAATTTTGTGTTGGATAGATTGATAATAATAAAATTAGTCATAGAAATCTAATACGAGGTGGCTGCTACAATAGCTTATAGTTGAATAGTAGCCTCCTATTTATTTAACCCGCATGAACATTGTTAACAAATATGTTATCAAAGATATACGAGGAATAGAGTTAAGGGAGAAATAAATACGACTATCTTTACAAATTTATTTGACCACAAATCGAAGCAGATAAAGAAATAATATGTTGTTTATAAACTCAAATTTACAGAATTTAGTTTACAAACAATTAGTAAAATGATTAATCAATATTCATTTTAAAACTTTATTTTTGTAGCTAAATTTGATGGTAAGAATAAATTTAAATATTTTCCATAAAAATGTATATATAATTATTAGATATGTATTAATTTTCAAGTAATTGTGTTATCCGCAATAATTTTCACTTTGATATTAGAGCGGCCTCTAAATTGTATTTTATATAACTTGCTAATTACAGCTATTGTTATCCTAATCTAGTATATTATACTACTGATAAAACAATATCTCAAAATTACATCAGTTTTTCTTTAAGCCGTGTTAATTTTACAAATAAACATAATATTATAAGATATATTATATGACTTACAAGTTCAAATATTTAAATATACTTAAAATCCCAATATTTCAAGTAGGTGCATTTTGTTAGGACTTAAGGTTTAAATTAGTTTTAATTAATTTTTTGCATTATCAAAACATTTTATTTTATTTAATCCAGTTCATGTGCACTTAAAAAAATGATTGTTAACTACTCATCCAACAGCCGTATTACGCATCACATAGGTCTCATAATGTATCATATAAATTGCTTATCAGATACTCCTTTGAAAATACTTCTCTTCAAAAATAAAAATGTCTTTTTTTGTTTACGTGCATTACATCAAATTTATGTCCAACAGAATTATTTTGGTGTTTTCTGTTTTAATATGATAGTGCATCGACTTATTATTGAACTTAAAGTTGAGAATATCATAAATATTAATGACATGATATTTGTACTTAAGGTTTTTACGGTATTTCAATTTTTAAAAAAGTTATTAGTAAAAAATATATATAAATTTAAAAACTTCCATAACTTGCTTTAAAACAGAAATATATAAAAAAAAAAATCCTACACTCAATTAAGATTTTTATCTAATCATTTTCATTGCATACATTTTATACAGTTGAATTATAATTATTTCAACACGCCTTAAAATTTTATATCATCATTGTTGATAATTTTAATAGTGCATTCAGTTTTAACATTTTCTGGTATATTTTTACATGCAGTTTAACTAGATATTTAAAAAAAAATCTATCCGATGAATAATGAATAACATATTAAATACAATTTTAAGAAAATCAATTATTTTCAGTTAATTTAAATATACTTAAATAAGATTCAAGTCAACAACCATTACGCTTGTAATAGTTTCAATATTATATTAATACTTACCTTGCCAAAAACCACATACATTCTTGGCATTAAATCTGATAACATGTGATGTTGAATATTTTTTTTTAACAAATAAAATATAAATATTATTTACTCAATAATAATATATAATTATAAGTACTTTTACAATGAAAAAAAAATACTAACAACTTTAAAATAACTTTTTTTTATTTATCTTAAACAAATAATACCTAAATCTATTTAATTGTTATTTAATTCCTTATTAAGATTACTTGAATAAATAAAAATTATAAATAGTATAAATAGGAAAATAAGATAAATAAATAAAATTAATATAAATAGTTATAAATAAATTTCAATTAAAATATAATAAAAAAAATGGTTTTTTATTATTTTTCATAAATAGACTTTTGACAAGAAATATAATATAATAATTAAAACAGGTAAACGCCTATTTTTTTATGGTGTGTACTTGAAATATTTTTTTGTAACGGTCTATTTTAAAAAGAGACAATTTAATACATGTAAATAATGCATAATATATAATATACATTGATTGTTGAAAAAAATATAATTTTTACCAGGTATTTGTTTGAAATTATTTAACCTAAAACTATAGTTTAATAAAAACAGGACGAGATTATTTAAGGGTAAACAATTTTTTATCAACCGATATGTAATTATATTCAAATTGGAATTCAACGGGAAATAATAAAAAAAATATATTCCTAAATCAGCCATAGTGTTCTTAAAATGCAGAGCAATTTGAAATATTCACGTAGTAAACTATTTATAAACGATTCGTTTTTATACTTAACGTGTTAAGTAATTAATAAATGTAATACATAATTATTCAATTTAATATTGTTTTAGAAAATAAATTCTAGTAAGAAATATAAGAAATTGATACAGACTTCAATAACCTAATATGATTAATTATTAAAATAAAATCTAATACTAAGTTATGGTTTTATAACGGTATTTTAATAAATAATTTTAGGATATTCTAGTATTTTTGGTAGTATAAAATATTAGGACAAAATGTAGGTAGATACACCAATGTCGTGTCGACGTGAGTATAATAATAGCTCGTAGTATTTTTAAGCAAAAACGATTTTATGTTTTTTTTTTAACAAAAAAAAATTTCGGTCACATGATTTTCGTCACGGCCAATAGGCGCTGTAACTAATATACAGCGTGTTTAAAAAATTTGGAAACCCTCAATTTTCTATTATATATTTATAAACAGACATATTACCACGATTAAAGATATATTAAAGTATATCTTTAATCGTGCATATTACTATGCAACGGTCTTAGACAATAATTTAAGTACATTTATTGTAATCATTCATTTAAAAGACGAAACACATGCCATAAAAAAATGTTATCACTATACCTTGACTACTCAGTCTATTTAAATTTAGAGCTTTAGTGTACGATAATTTTCTATATACCAATTGGTATCTATTGTATAAAAAAAAATAATACAATTTATTAATTTTAATAATAAGAAAAAAATGAATTTTTTATATCATCTTTTATTTCATATATCAAACTTTTTTTTGTACACGTTGTATGTTTAATATTTTGAGTTCATACGATAAAAACTAATGGATATACGGAGTGTAAAGAAAAAATGAAAATTATTTAATTCGATTTAATTTTTGAAAATAGTTTTCAGATGAAAACATATTAACAGTTGGGCGTTAGTCAATAATTAATAATAACTATATTATGTAATAAATAAATTATATAAATGTAAATATTTTTGAAAAAGTTGACTGTCATAATATATTAACTATATACAATATACATATTATGATATTTTTGTTTATAAATTTATAAATGTTTTTTTTTTTTTTTTTACTGTTATGGTTGGTTTACTCTTTATCTGATACAATCTTTTTTTGTATTTATATAAAGACTTTCCTGTAATGTTACTATAATTTAAATTTTATTTTGATCGATTTACATTAACATATTATTAGTATAACTTGGTTTTTTTTTATGTAAGTCCCTTTATAATAGATGTACTACATAGAATGTTTGTTTTTAAACATCTTTATACAAACTAATAATTTCCAATATGGCAAATATTACCAATAAATTATTATTACCGTCGTCATTGAGCAATACGATCAAAAAGCAAGTCGTTGTTTGTATTAGTTTAGTCGTTTAAATCGAGTTTAAATTATATTTTTTAAGCTATTTATTGTAATTTGTAGGGAATTATAGGTAAAACGAATGATTAGATAAATAAAATATATTTTAATTTCAATTCAAAATATTTTTACACACATCTCGTTTTATTACCGTTAATCGGTTGTTAAGATATTATTATGATGGCGTATTATAAATAAAACGTGTTGACGTAGATAGATTATTATTATGGGTACTGCTTAGTGCGATTTTAGAACTAAAATGTTTAAAACAAAATCGAAATAGAATGCAATTTTCGAGAAGACGATACATGCGTTTATCAATATTTTATGAGTATTAATTTTACGATTTAATATACAAACAATAATCATTGTTGCATATTTTCTAAAAAAAAAAACTGGTAACTGTTTTATCACAAGCACTGATTTAAAAAGACCGGTATTTATATCTCCAAAACATATATTATTGTTTTATCAAATCGTGATAAATATCTAAATCGTGTAACGTGTTTATATTATATCCTCTAAAACCACTATAATAGTACTATTATAGTGTTCACTGCTCTCCAAAAGTGTGTTTTTGTATCACGCACATGACCGTAAAAACACCAACACCGACCGAATAATAATATACATTGTATGTGTAGATACTACGTATAATACGTGGGAGGTGTACATGATATAATGCTCGCCCGATGGCAAACCGAAACGAATGATTAATTATAATCCGTAGGAAAACAATGTATTTTATTGCTGTGGTAAGAGATTAGGTGTGAAATTTGGCGGACTTGCGTCTATGTCTCTATGTCTACGTATTACATGAGCTGAGCGGTCAGGGGCGTTCTCAGGATTTTTCTATGGGGGGGGGGGGGGGTTCAGAAAATTTACTTGAATTTAATAGTATATAATATCAAAAGTAGACAAAACGTGTTTTACTAAAATGTAAGAAAACAGATCCTTGGGGGGGATCTATCCCCCATATCCCCCCCGTGAGAACGCCCATGTGAGCGGTGGTCATCGAAAATATTGCAATGTGTTCGGTCGTCGACGTCAATGCGTTCAAAATGCACTACGTAAACTTTTGAAGTATGGTAATAATGACAATAATAAGGGCAATTAGGACTACTTTTTTTTTCTACGGCGTCATTTTACATATTTCGTTATAAAATATCTACGTATCACCTCGTAAACAAATTATCTATTTTCTATTTTTCATATTCCGAGTAAAATAAATAAAACATTGCTTATTGTGTTATAACTATAAATAAATACGAAAAATGTATTTTTGTGGTTGCGGTGTCTATTTTAATGAAATTAATGTGACATGCAATTATAATTAAATATAATAATGCTAATATTTTTCAGTTCCGTCAAATTAGTGATTTTTACCAAAATATTTTAAAATCTAGTCAGTGAAAATTCTATGGTTTTATTTTAGAGTAAGACTAAAAAAAAACGATTCTATGATTTTCTTACTCAAATACATCATAAAATGTTTCATTTTGCCAATTTATATTTCATTATAATATTTCTAAAAACATAAAATGTTTGTATTCTCAGTCGATAATATTATTCTACTTTCAATACCCGTACATATGATAATAATACTAAATTAATATTAATATTATTGTCATAGAAGTATGTCAATGTTTTCAGAAAATATTTTTCATCGAAATATTCAATTTAAAATATAATGAATTTAAAATTCGCTACATAATAATAGTAATAAGGTGTGATTATTTTTCTTTCAAATACAACTCGTATTTGTACGTATTTTTATAAATTACATTCGTGTTAAGGTGAATAAAAGTTTTTAAAAACATGAAAATCGATCGTTGAAATTAGCAGCTTTCTCCAAAAATCCAATACTCAACGCCCTTTTTATGTATTTATCATAACAAAATCTATCACGTTTATAGTATATTTTATTATTAGTGTTGTGTTTTTATTCGTAATATTATCGTTGTAAGACCTATTCTACTATACCAAAGGGAAATGTAGTATCTACATACAAAAACTTAAATGTTGTGAAAATGGGTAATTATTATTTTATAAACTTTTTTGCTTGTTAACAAAATTACTCAATAATATTTTAATGACTATTTTTAGTAGTTTACTTTGGGAATTACTGTGAATAATAATTAAATAGGTACAGCAATTTGTGATAGTTAAAAATGATAACTATCACAAATAAAAAGGCAATATCTGAAATACTCCATAATATTATGTTGATGGAAATTCACTAATTCTCTATTCACTAATCAAATATACGCCTTTTTGATCAAAATTAAAAACAAACTCAACGAAATATATATATATTATATTGAATTATAAAATGTTAAGCGAAAATCATTTAAAATATTTACATTCAGTTATTACGAACATGTCTATAATGCTGTTGGCAGTTGGATTATGTTAATCTAGAGTTAGGTACCTACTGATGATAATTAATATACAGTAATATGTTTATTGTATATCACATATAAATTTACTAAACGACTTGTATAAGTAGTAACTACACATACACCCAAATCATTTAATAATACACCGCGTTTTCATATAATGATTATCAATTACTGTTTATTCGTCTAGTGTTGTGCAATATATTAGTAGATAGGTACTACGCCGTTTTCAAAGCTCGTTTTACTGCATGCACTTTAACCTATGGTGAAGAACTATGTAAAACGGACCAATTGACAATATTCTGGGATAATGTCATTTTTGAATTTTTTCGGTTATTGTGGTGTGACGTACGGGACTATTTAGTAACAATAATAATTTATACTACATTGTGCTGCAGGCATCAAATAAAATATTATACAGTACGAGACAGTGAGTTGTGCACCTGACTGCGACTGGCACCGCAGCCCGCTGCGCGTGGCGGAATAGTATATGGGTTTGGCATACGCGCCACGCTACACAAAACTTATTCTTGTCCGCAGCGCACGCCGTCCCGGTAATTTTGGCATCTCCGACGGCCGTTGTCGACGGGAAGGAAGAGGTAGTGTCGGAGTAAAATAAAAATTTAAAAAAAAAACACGGGACTGGTCTTCGCTGTATCGCATTGTACTCTCGGAATAGTATTTTCTACGTGAATCATAAGCGGAAAAAAAATTAATAAATAGTAATAATGATGACAATAAAAAAATTATATTTGCACCGACCGCACAATAATATAATAATAATATTATCTCTAAGTTTATTTTATTTTTTCTCCGTCGTCTGGTCCTCTTTGCACTACTATCGCGCTCCTCCTTGCCAGGCTACAACAAAGACGTACGGCGGCGACGCTTCTTTTAACGGTTTATATTAAATTAGAATTTTTTTTTTTATGCATAAATATATTAATATTATTAATTTAACGTGCGCGTCGAAACGTTATTTTCGTAAAAAATGCCTCCGAGTTTTGGCATTGGCGATCCAAAAGCAAAAACCCACTGTGCCTCGTTTTTCGGCTTCTAAAAATACGAAGGACATAGACCGTTCTTCTTTGTACATATTATTATTATAACTTACTATATTGTTATTATTATTACCATCGTAGTATTTATGCGTTAAAATACACGATAAATCTATAAGACAGCGATGTCATCGTTGCAAAATAATATAATATGTATAATTTAAACGTAATAATAGCATTGTGCTAGTTTTTTTTATCGTTATTGTACAGGTTTTTAAAAAACACTTTTTCAGATTAGATCATTGAACTACAACAGATATTACCTGGCCGTTATTCAAACGACGATCATGTCCCAATATAATAAGGCTTAAAAAATAATAACCTGTACAGTTATGTTTACTCTGCAGAGGGTGTCAAATTAAGTAATGCACGTGACTGTTATAATAAGTTAATACGACAATAGTAATAATGATAGTCAATAATACTCAGCGTATCTACCTATGTACATTTCCCGATGGAAATAAACGGCTAGCTAATCGATTTCGACGATGTCAGTATGGATGATAATGTATATTAATAAAGTAATAACATACTCGAATTCCTCCCATCCATCACTATGACGTCATGACGAGTCGACCGACTGGCAAATTCTATAATAGACTCACCATTTAAGAAATAAGTTTGGAAAAATGTTTGTGTATTGATACCAAATATATGCATCCAATATTATTATTGTCATATTATTATTCAATTATATTGTATTATTTTTGCATACAAATAAAAAATGATCAGTCATCAAGTCAATATTTTGGGTGCTGAGATCAAATCTAAAAAATGCAAAATAAATGCCTTTATTTTGTACACACTATAAGAACGTTAGTTCATCCAACTACAATATATCATAATTATTTATGAATTATTATTAATGTAAAATATATTATACAGCGTCAGACTTCGAGGGATTTTTATAAACTCTATAATATTATATCATCATTAATCGTTGATAAAATACATAGTATAAAAATGTATAGAAATGTGGTATATATGGAATAAGATTTATATATAATATATAAATTAATTAACGCGATAATTTAAAAATATTTTAAATGAGACGATTCCAACATGATTATTTATAATTATTAATTAATAAAAAACTCGAAATAAAATTTATCTCATCACTGGTTTATCATGAAAAAAAATCACACCGTATTTGTATTATCACAAATTGAAAACTGTAGGTAATCCCTATTGAGAAAAGGATATTATTTTTTTCTTTACAACGGAAAAAAGGAGAAAAAAAGAGTGTTTTAACTATAATTTCATCAACATTTTATATCGTTTTGGATATTATATAATATATTTTTAACAATTCACAAAATGATTAAAAATAAGGTTTCAAATATCCCAAACAAAACAGTTTTTGCTGAACTTCGTCTATTATTCTATAAGTAGCTACCCCGTACAAATTTTCTTCGTAATAATTATTATTTCATTATTATAATGATAGGTAATATTTCGTAAGTAAAGTATTTATTATTTTAAATATTTTAAAATACCCCTGAGTTTGAACTCTAGATAAAAAATATATTATACCATAATATACATAATCATACGCTGTGTAGTCTCAGATACCTTATTTTTAAAGTTCGAAATACACAGTGTCACAGTATATCAACATCGTTGGTAAATCTTAGTTTAATTTGGTATCCTATAAGTTTATCGTGGATATTTTAACCAACAGTTGACATAGGTACACGTAAATTCGAAACAAATTGTTTTCCACAAAATAGTTTAATCCTCAACTATTGCCACAATTATCATTGTGACAGTCGTTTAATTTTTAAATTAAATATCGTTAAAAGTACTTTACATCGATATTCGTGATCAAATACAAGGGGTCACCTCTTAACTGGTAGTCTTTCAAAGATACCTTTATCGGTTATTGTTTAGTTTACAAAACCGTGTACAATAATATTATGTATAAGTATTATTATTATTAGTATTATTGTGTATCAGTTTTTAAAGCTACCGATATATTTCAATTCATATTCATACAACTTACAGATTTATATTACACAGTCTTCCTTCCCGCACGCAAAAAATATCTTTGTTTCTATTATTCCTATATCTATTCGCTATAATGTTTTTAACTGAATTAATCAAAATTCGTATTATTCTGTGCCGCGGAAATACGCAAATTATTGGATTCCGTGTTGATACTGTATTGCCATTATAAATCCTTGATAATATTACCACGATGGCTACACTTAAAATATGAAATATACAAACAGTTTTTACACGAATTAGTATATTATTGTTGTTCGTCCACGCCGCACATGTGACCGCATTTCTGTTGTGCCGTTTTACCTACGAATTACAATCCATAAATCAATTCTTTAATACACATCGCACACATATCACGAATAGGTAGGTATGCATTCGCGCGTGAATTATTGTATAGGCACGCGTATAATACAAGGTTTTGCGGACCGCCGTGTTGCATGTCTAAAGGAAGTTAACCTCGCAGAGGGCTGATGAGGCGATAGACGAAAAAAAAAATAATAAAAAAAAAAATAACGACGAAATGTATAGTGTTTATTAGAGTTCTATATTTTTTTTCCTCAGACCCGCGCATTTTATACGTATAAAATACAATATAATATACATGTATATACGATTTAAAAGTTTTATTTATTCTGCAGCAGGTATTTATTTATTTATTTTTTGCCCTTCTTAGAATAATATGTTTAAGCGTTACGCAAATAGGGTTTGTTAGCCTACGCGTGTTATAACTATATATAATACATAAATATAAACATTTAATTGAAAAAAAAAATTCCAACGCAAGAAAACGAGAGCAGCGCATTTTTTAATATACATATTATGTATATGTATACCGTATTACCGTATCTATATAACGCCACGCATAACACTGCAGTCTCTATTATTAAATTAAAAATAAAACCGGTAAGTATAAATGTCGCTAAGCCGAGGAAATTAGACCGGACAGTTATTACTCTACGGACATATACACACGCACGCACACACACACACACACACACACACACACACACACACACACACATACATATATAATATATTTTAATACACTTTCGTTTGGTGCAATGAAATCCCGTAAATGCGCGCACGGCGAATTCGGTGAATATAAAACGTTTATGGCCGCGAAGTGTGTGTACGCGCGCGTCCTGGACCCTGGCCAGCATCGTCGTAGTATATCATAAAATATATCGGTCTGGCGACGAAATTCGCGCGTCCGTCGAAACAAACGGATTTCGTCGTGTTTTTAATGGGTTTATTTACCGCGCGACGCAAACGCGTCGTCGATGCTACCGGAGCAATAAAATAATAATAATAATATGTATAGGGACGCCCACGGCGATCACATAATAATAATATGTAATAAATCATATCGCGCACAATGCGCGCGGTTTAATATTATTATATATTGTATAAGACGTGTCGTTAACGCGCGGCCGACGAACACACGCGAAATTCCGACGAGCTAACTGCTGCTGCTGCTGCTGCTGCTGCAAGTGCTATAATTGTATTTTATTTGAAAAAATAAAAAAACGAATAGCGTTCATTGACGTGTGCGTATAGATTTGTTTTATCGGGAGTTTGTAATCAGGGCCAAAAACCAAAATAATGGTCGTAACATAATTTTTATAGCCAAAAATCGTGTTTTTGATTCGTGTCGAAATGAAAATTATCTGTGTATCCTATTATTTTGTCGATACCGGTGTTGACGTCGAGTGACTAAAATGTTATACGTCAAAGATAAACATGATATTAATTAAGCATTACGAATTAAAGTCGATACGTCGCAGAAACGTTGGAGAGAATACGTCATTATTTGTCTACATTTTAAAGCTATTTTCACTTTTGCCCGATATCATTCATTAAATTTTAAAACTTAATATTACGGTTTTTTTAACTGTTACCTAATTAAGTATCATAAATCATGGTATAATATAGAAATATTTATAATTATAATGTTTGGAAAAAAATTAAAAATGAAGCTGTCAAATATAGGTAACTGCAGTATTGGAATATTATAATAGGTGTCGAGAGTATCTTGTTGAAAAGGTCATTGTATATAGATGTGTTAAATTTGAATTTAATGATAAATATCATTGTATTTACATACGATGAAAAACTATTCTGAACAGAGAGGTTATAATTTGTTGGTAACCGAGGTTATCAAACATTTATCTTAATAATAATATTAAGATATGAATAAAAAGTTTAAGAACTCTGAATTGTTTATTTATACATATTATAGTATTCTCGAGACAAAAGTAATCTACTTAAAAACTTAGAGTAAAAAAGAGTGATGTTGATTTGAAATTCATGTCATCACAAGATCCCCTATAAATTATATAAGCAAATCTAACTATTCTAAAATATGATTTACACAATTTACACAACGCATACTTTGGTTTAAGTGTTTTGCCCTATTTACTATAGTCCATAATACATAAAATATAAATTAGAATATAGTTGAATAGCTCCCATACATTTAGAGTTCACACAAACGAATTAAACTACCAACCGTTTTACTGTCGAACTCTATCCTAATATACCATATATAGACTATAATATATGCTTAATGCGTACACAAATTTAACGCACTTTGAGTTTTCTGTTGGATGCGATCACAATAAACGTGTATCTTGTGTTAGACAGTAACATTAATACTATAATAATTTTCTTACTCAAAACTATTAAGCTATTTTGTCCCTTAAGTTTCTTCACATTAATCAAAATAATTTAATTGCGTCTGGGTAGTTTTGTGCATTAATCACTATTAAACAATACCGATCAAGTATGAATAAAGTTTAGCCAATTTTAATCAAAATAGTCTTTATGTTATTTATAATGAGAACAATATAAATTTATTTAATAGTTAATACTAACATTTATATAATATGTGCAAAAACACAAAATATTAATGAAATTGTAATTTACATTTATAAAATATTATATTATTTATGATATAATAATAGGTATACGCAGTGTAAAAAAAAATATTATAAAAAATATATTTTCACTACCTACCTATATTATGTCATTTTCTTGAGAATATTATTAAAGGAAATACATTATTCTGATCATACGTATTATATAATATTGTAAATTATAATATGCCATGTACATTTGTGTAATGTGTTTTTTTAAGTTTTAATGCTTAAAATAAGTAAATAAGTATATATGTATACAATATATACCTAGGTATTTAAAGTAATGCAGTAATAATACAATTATCATATCATTTGTTAAACATTTTATATTGATGAACAATTAAGAAATCTAATATATGCGCAAAAAATTAAAAATATGTGTTACATAGGTAAAATTGTACGTTGGGTACCTATATTATCTATTTAGTTTATAATAATATAATACTAATATTTGTCAGGACTTTTAACCCTTATAAATTATATACAACGATTGTAAATAGATAACTAATTATTCAGCAAAATAATAACAACATTAATTTATTATAAAGGAGTACAAAAACAAATTCTAAAAGTATTAAATTAATATTGTACACTTAATATACAACTTCATTCAACGTTCAAAATGTTAAACAATGGCTAAAAGTATATGAATAATATTAGATAAAAATTAAACGTAATTTTATGTATGTATTGGCTATTTCGAAATTAAAATGTAAATTATGTATGAATAATTTGGACACCGCACTATTGCTACATTTTATTTAACTACTATTTGAACTAAATTACAAGTCTACCATTATTAATGGAGGTAAAAACAGTTGAATATGTTGACGTATTCTAACGAAGGTCCAAATATGACCGTAATTGTTGCCACCTCACCTAGTATTTGTACGCCCATAACCGAGATGTAGTAGACTTTAAGCTCGGTCCAAGCCTAGATGTCTATACGAAACGAACCCATGTAACGTCGAATTGAATAGAAAAGAACTATACCTATATTGAATAAATGTTAAGCCCTTGCAACGCCATCGCCAGTCGTATTTTATTCTCAGTAAATTACATTACAACTTCAAACACTAAATCTAAAAAGATGATAATATAGTACGACGAAGGAATTACATTTGTATAGTGTTCGAGTTATTCATACGTTGTGTCTAAGTCTCCTGATATATTCTTAGCAAGGCAAGATTAAGCCTATATAAAAATAGCTTACATATTCGTTTTTATAAGAATATACATAATATTAATATTATAAATATATATTTATAAACAAAATTGTGCAAAAAAAACAAATTTATTTTAAAGTTTATTTAAACCTGTAATACACACACATAATAAGCAAACAATACTATAATAGGTGCCTGATAAACGATTTTCCTATAGAAACAATTCATCTTAATATTTTATACATATTTTTATTTAATTCATAGCATTGTCACTTAATAAAACATCTCACATACATAATAAACAAATGATAACTGATAACTTATCAGTGATAAGTATCAAAGAATTACAATAAATTATGTTTATGGTTTAGAAAAAAAAATTGTCGTCTTATATTCAATTATATTATTCATTTTTCAAGAAATTTACATTTCAGAATATTAAAAATTGCTCTTGAATATAAGAAATTCAAAATTATGTAACTATTAATGTATTACATTATGTTATCCAGATCTTTTCGATTATACACGAACGTTATGAAATAATTAACCACGTGAAAGAATTAAAAAATAATTTGGACAATTTACAAATTAAAAAGGAATGGCTAAAGATTTTTTTTTGTGAATTGTTTATAGGCCTATTGCTTATATTGGTTAAAGAATATATATTTATACTTATTTGGAAAATAATAATATAAATATATAATATGTATAGGTACTTACTATACTATCTTATGTCGTAATAAATCCTAAGAACAATATTCGTAATAGCAGTCTAATAAAAGTTGTACGATATAGAAGAATTCAAGTTGTTATGGTGGTATAACAATAAGAGTTCGTCGGGTCGGCCATTTAATCGGAAATCTCAAAACTATAATATCATGCTGTATTATTTGTGCGCTCGGCATACACACACACACACACACACGCGTTATATACATATAATATATACAGTGAGACGATGAGACGGTTAGGAAGTGTCTGAGGGTATGATATAGGATAAAAGCGATGGATTTGATTTAATTTCAAATGCAATTGGTCATTATAGCTTCACTCGGTTGAAGGGACATGATGTGTCTTTGTCCAAGTTTCGAGGATTTGAGCGCCCTGACTAGGATTGGCTATTACAATTTTATATTATAATTTATCATATATCCATCAATCTTATGCCAGAAAAACATGCGGTTTTGATGCCAGCAGCGAATCACAGAGAAACATTTTTCAAAGCGTTGTCGATATTATTCGTATAAGAAACCGTGACCTAAGCATATTTGTTGCAATATAATTATAATTAATTTATTAGAGCTCCCTTACGTCATAATATTTCAATATCTAAAAGTCGAGTTTTGGAAAAAAATAATTTTTTCAATTTTCTAGAACTATTATAGTTTCGTATAGTTTTTTTGTACCGTTTCGATATTAAATTTCCTTTTTATAAAATATTTTATATTTCATACTTTATTTAGTAACATTTTGTTTAAATGATTTTTTTCCATTTCATATTATATTCAGCCATAAACAAAAACAAAAATTATTACTTTATTATCTTTGTATAAAATAAAAAGTGTAACAAAATGTATTACAGCTGATGAATTACCCACAGGAATTTCTGCGATATTGAATATTTTGTGATTGAATAAAGTTCATGAATTCGCTTCGTCGTATCATGAGGTTTTTAATTATATTACCACCCATCTAATATTATACAGACAATATTTTGGCTTTCTCATATTTATAATTTGATTTAATTTCTCATTCAAAAAGTTGATCGTATAAGCTGTCGATAATGAATAATAAGCATTTTAACACATATTATGTACATAATGGAGTTCAGTATTTGTGATCGAATAATACCTTTATAACTATTCAACCAAACAATTTTAAATTTTATATACATGCATTTAGCGTTTTAAATTTTAATATTGAAAAGTTCATTTTACATTTTCACTTATATATAAAACTATATTATAAAACATCGAAGAAAAAATATAACTAGCATTCAAACATTTTTGCGTATCACAGATATCTTGTGGTTCTTCTCATCTGTTCATAACAAATTAAAATATATTTAAGAACGAAACATTTTTAACTCAGATTAAAAATTCCTTAAAATTACATTGCATTTATATATTATTTGTTTTTACTTTCTTTACGTGGTCAATGTAACAATTTATTACTATTGTTAGGCACGTCAAACGTATAACTATTCTAATGTTTTAATGGCGGAAGACAATTATAAATAAATCATTATTCGTAATAAGATACAATAAGAATAATAGGTATATTTTATCTGTAATATATTTTGTTATAAATATGTTTTTCTTTGTGTCTAACATAATTATTGCACTTGAAATTAAATGAAATATTTAAATAATGAATTATAATTAACGTGCAAATTTGGCAAAGTAATTTCTGTTATCACTTCCCACGATGACATGGCAGTAGAATGTAGATTTAGATTTTCGTTTATGAAGTTTATATTGAGTAAATTTAGATTTTGGTTTGTATTACCTGAGTGAATTATAAATAACTATTCACATTCAACCTATTGTGAAAGATTAATTGATTTGTGAAGGCACTTGAAACTGTTGCATTCTATGTATATTAGACTTATTGTTACAATATACTCTCAGACTATTATTCAATACAAAATTGAAAAAATAATAATTTTCATGAATACAAATATAACAAATTGCTATAAAATACTAATAATAAAATATATAAAATATTGCATTCAATCAAATTTCTGATTTATAAAGATTCGTTTTTAATTAAGTATAAAATATTTTATTATTTTAATGTAACTTTTTTATGACGCAAGTAATCAAAATATTTCTCGATCCACTATAAGAAAAATTTAAATCCACGACTAACGTCATGCAATTGCTTAATATTCTGTAATATTATTATTATTGAAAATATAACTTAAGTTACAGTGGCCATTAACTTTTTTTTATTTACATGGTTATATTTTTAATTTTATATACTACTTACCTATAAAAAAATAATTTTATATTTTTAAACATAAAAATAAAATAAATCATATTAGCAAGGAAATAAATATATAAATCGACGAATCATTTAACTACATAGGTACTCATAATTTAGTATTTTAATACTTTGTATATTCGTATTCTATAGAAACCTATTAAACAAAAATATATTATTCTTCATTTTTATTTTTCATTACTAGAGTTTGAATATTGAAGTAATTTTCTTTTTTTATTTGTACACTATCTTTATAGCTTAAACAGCTATACATTTTCTACATACCTATTGTATAAGATCAAATATTAATATTTAATGTTTTTTTAGTTTTATCTTAATTCAAAATCTTTTTTCTTACTCATTATTTGTTGTTTATTGTATATCGTTTAAACAATAATTTATAAAATATTTAAGCACTACGTTTTTAGGATATATTATAGGTGTCGTATACTACAAATAGTAATTTATAAATATTTTTTATTGTATAAAACATGAGTATTATAGTAAGAATAGCATTTTAACAAATTAAGTTATAAATAGAGCAGATAAATTATAGTATTATATTTTTTTGTTTTTGCACTATTGTAAAAATACCAGCAAGATACTTATTAGTTTCATGTTACAAATTCAAAGCTTTAAATTGATTAAGCATATTTTTGTGTATTTAGGGACTTTTACTTTTTCAGACATGTATAGTTCTATTTTTGATTTTCGGGTATATTTATTTTCTTTTTACATATTTTTTTTTTTATTAATTAATGCTTATCAAAAAGACAATTCATTATCATATAATTGTCTATATACCAGCACACAGAAAGATAAACGCCAAATCAATTAAGGTCAAAAATCGATCAATGTAATTGTGTAATTTTCTAATCAATAAAAATAGAAATTATGGTTTTATTTAAATTAAAAAAAAAATTTTATTATTTTGGTAATAATGTAAGATATATTTAAATTAGGTAATTGTATTGATACCTAATATTTATATTAATATTTATTATTTAAAACTTTAAAAAAATAATTAGTGCGTAGTTTTTAAGGTGTATAATGTATATTATTGTATATACTATATTATATTATGTACTTGCTACTTGCTAGGTTAGTGTTATTTTAGGTATATTTGGCTTTAGCTCTAGTTAATAATACGGGTCAAGCCAATGAATCGAATCTACTAAAGTCTAAAACCAAATAATTGTAATTTGATCAATGTGATTAAACGCTACTATCACGACGAATACGGGATGGTCCCGCTGCTGTAGTAGAGTTCGACAGGAGTGTGTGAGCAGTGATAGTACACATGACACGAACTTGTGCGGGTAGCAAACAAGTCTATTATTTTATGTTTTTATTTTTAAAGTATTAGTAAAATTATTTCAGACTGAAATTGGCGTTAAACTTTTTTTGCAATAATTTAAGCTTCTACCATTATTATAAACGAACAGCGGATGGAAAATAATATCTATTATTTGGTCAATTAATACGTCATAGAAGTTATACTATGTATATATGTATATATGCAGACGTCAAGTTAACAAATATATACCATCTACTTTGAACTGAATTAGTACTGTTAACAGTGCTGGTTTCAAAAAATAGTTAGTTATTAACTCGGAGAGTACGAAGTTAAGACGATAATGTTTAGTACATGTCCTTATTACAAGTGATATAGATACTACAAAGCTTAATATTCATTTATAAAGGAATCATACACGTCCACAAGAATGGACCATATCAATTTTATCGATATTATAGTACAGATAACAAATTACATGTCGTATAGACTTGTAGAAGTAAACGTTATAAAACTATCTAGTCACTTTGTATCAACCGTTCCTTCGTGAAAATGTGTATTTTTTGTTTTGATACAGTTTGGAATCGTTGTATTTTATTTATTTGAATTTCGATAGTTAACATTTTCTTACTCTACAAGGTTACACGTGATCTAGTTAAGGAATATTCAGAGAACATATTTTTAATCGAGATACGTCAGAGTATACTGCATATTGTATATTAATAATTACAAATTATATGATACTTGATATTTTTAGGGTTTCTATTGTTTTTTACTTTATTTTAAGCATTTTTTATTAACTTTTTTCAGAATAGTGCTATAATATTCAAACTATTCGTTACTTATGATTTAATATTATTTGAAAACATTATTATATTATATTGATTTGTGTTGTGTTACTTCGAGCCTATTATAAACGATAATTTACGTTATTCGATGCAATTGATTGATTTTAGTAATTAAATTTAATGTTTTCGATCAGATAATAATAACGATTCGCAGTCCAAACATTCACTGGAATTAACAGTGTTGATAGAAAAATAAACGTGAATCGTTAACAATGAAAAATAATTTTGTAAGCTCGTAATCTAAAGTGATCAGTCACGATGAATATAAATAACAAAAATATACAAGATATTATCACAGATTTGTTTTCAAAATTAAATTTAAGACTCCACGATATAATAATGTAAGATAATGCTGTATAGGTATTGTGCATTTAATTGGAATGATTGTAATCTCATCAACCTTTAGTAGGCAATTTATTTTATAATATTGATTGAGGATGTAGAATTAATTTTATCATGTAACTGAAATCGATGAGAAATGTTAATTTAATTTTTCATAGTAAATGTTTTAAGGTATTTTAAGAAAATACGATCTAATATTCAATGTTTCGACATCAGAAAAATGAATATTTTAAATCAATTTGAGTCATTCTATTATTCTGATCTATAATCTTTTCAGATATAAGAGTTTTTTGGTAGGAACTTGAAATTTCATTGATCTTCTCTTACAACCTTTGATGTTTATAGGTTTTTTTCCCTTTTTGGTTTATGTGACATGATTTGCATAAGTGTATCTTTGAATTTAAAATTAGGTTTCTTTATAGAGTATTAAAGTACCTATACAAATTAAATGATTTTTTTTCTAACTGATTGATTAAGTTACTTTGACTTATAATAGCGTATAGTTTCATTTACAAAATGAAAATCCAAATTTATAAAAATAAAACTTCAACGTATTACTCACTTACCTACATTATTACGTTTGACAAATCATTATAAATTTATCACAATCGTACTATTTATTTTCGCGAAATTCTTATTCGTAGGTATCTACTTTAGTTATTATTATTATTGTTGTTGTTTACTTAAATGTATTGAATAATCATTTTAAATAATTAATTAAAATTCGATTCACAGATGTTCTGATCATTTCATTATGGATGAAACATTTCATATCAAATGGACTTAGATACTTAATATTTTATATTTTAATACCTAATCACTAATTCTCATACTATATATACTAATAGTCACTACGTTCTAAAATAGCTTATGTAGTGATCAATTTTATTGAAGACTATTAAGAACACACTAAAAACATTTATCTATATTAATCAACGTTCATACTGTATTTTTCTGAATGATGATACTTTATGTACTAAGAATAATATCCTGAAATTAAAATAGAAGTTATGATAATTTGAAAATTATGGTAATTATTATTAATCATATTTGTTTTAATTTATTGACCGAATATAATAAATATACTATACTGAATATTTCATAATTTCATATTTAATTCAAAACCATAATTAATGGAATTATTATGTACATAAAGTTTAATAATTCAGAAACTACTTATTCGAATTAAATGGTTAAAAAAAGTTTTTTTCGTCACAGAACACTTTAAATTAAATGGTATAAAAACTTAAGAATTACAGACATCTGAAAATATAATCTTTAATACGTATTTATACTAAAAGATAACAAAAAAAAAAAAAAATCTATTATTAAAATAAAAAATAGAGAGGCCATAAACATGGTATATGAAAATCAACCAATATTATGTACGTTTCAACAGGGTTTGTGACCGGATTCCTATAATTTTAGGGTGGTGTCATAATATTTAACGTGCAAAAATATTGAGCGTGAGCATTATAGGCACAATCCACGTGCAGTTGATTTCAGCAACAATATTATTATAATTAGGGTTTGCAAGCCTTTTAAGCTTTTTTTTTAAACGCCGTAGACCTAAAACATTTTCTGAACTAAAATTCAGGCTGTTAAGTCATGTGAAAATTCCACATGTTTTATGAAAGGGAACATTGCAGTTTTTATTATAAAATCGCTATGATAATGTCACTGTGGTAACTGAATTATACAACTTTAATTTTATTACATATTATATTGTAATATATTTTTCGATCTGGTTTTTTTACTTGTAGTTTCAAAAAGTAATACAATGTGAGCATATTTTTGTACGTTTGTCCATAATAACTTATATAATTATTATACTGTTTTTTTTTTTTTTTTTACAAATGAACTATAATTAATAAAAAGGTATCTTTAAAAAAAATATTTTAATTCTAAAGGTAAGGTACCTTACCTTATTATGCCTTTATATTATATTTATTATAGCTGCCGTAGAACCCTTTGAGTCATAATAATCATAAAAAAATATCTAATTATAAAACGTAAAATGTAATTTTTTAATATACTACTATTCAATAATAATGACATCAGAAAAAAATATTTATTCACATAATAATGCGAGACAGGTTAATGAATTAATAAATTTATTGACCGTATCAAACAATTTTATATAATATAATCAGAGAAAATACATATATAAAAATATAAATAAATAACAAAATATTTTGGACGTTTAACAAAATTTAATTATGTTTAGAGCATTCATCAAATTATAGCAAGTAAACAGAATTTTGACTCCTGTACAGCCAATAAAAATATACAAATATAAACCCGTATAATATATGTAAAATATAACTGGCCAACCATAATAATTACGTAATTAGGTTATTAAACTGGTTGAAAATTAAAATTTGTTTTCACAGTAGTTGAGCATATAAAATTATAATGTACAGGCAAATTAGATGTACCTACGAATAATTTGGTTTAATGTTCATTTATTATATTTGAATAAATAATAATAAATTAATAACACCAAAACTAAATGTTTAATTCTCACAGTAAAATTGCTTGCATTAGTACGAGTAACTAGTACAAAGTCCAAAATAAATTTTCCGTCTATTTTTTGAATAACAAAATTTGCTCTTCTGTGAAATTTTTAAAAGAGAATTTGCGTATGTATAGATATTACACTGATACCTTAAAGCTTATAATTTTTTATTTGCATCATTTCTCTTTCGATCGCATAAGCAAATAATTTTTTTATACGTTTTTTGAATAACTGAATAACTATTCATCTAACATCGCCCACCTTTGCCCATAATAATCTAATTGATTGAAATTAATCACCATCACTTAGGCACTGACACTCAACACACATCGTGTATGTTCGGCGTCAAAGTCTCTCTTCATGCGTTATCGTCGGAACTATGTAGAATGTACAGATATCCTTTCGACGATGAGACAAGGCATATAATAATGTTTTGAACTACATCTGGTATATTGACGAATAATAAGGAGATCTATTTAACTTAAATATTTATAGAAATACATTTTCGCATAATGATCTACACATCAGCTGGAGACGTGTAATATTTTATAAGATTTTCAATTACAATACTGTTCCGAATCAAATATTAAAAAAAAAACACGTGTTTACATTATAATTTAAATTACAAATCACAATATAATTATTAGTATGAAACAACCGGACGTTGCAATGAACAGTGTTGGCGAGATAATAACCGACTGACAAGGGAATAATAATATATAGAAGCAGTGGGGATGATTCGGTCCTGTTGAAATATTAACGTTTCGATTTGTTCAACGTGGCTGAATAGAAATTGAACACTAAGTGCATGCATCAACCATATGTTATGTACCCGTAAATGGGTTTGTTCATCCACATATACGAGTATAACATAGATACATTATTAACATTATAATGTATTTTGTTGTGTTTATAATACTTAGGTAAATAATATACGTAGTGTTTGAGGGTTACTTATAAAAACTTTACAAATTATTTCATGACGTGTAGTGAAATCAGAAAAATATTTAATGTTTGGCAAATGTGGAAGTTTTAAGGACACTCGTGAAAGCTACCTCATTTAATTTTAAATATATTATTAAATATTATAAATCTGGAAACAACCGGTATAATAAACATTGCACATAATCAGAATAGTCAGAACCACACTTAAGAATTTAAGCAAAAAGGATAAATATACAGTTTCTTAAATCGAAAATAAGGGGAGGGTGTCATCAACCAGCATTTTTTGGAACTGATAACAATTTAACTAACGGATCAAAATAATATTCTGCCAATATGTTAAGTTTAAAAGTATTCTTTTAAAGAGTTATCCTAGACTTAACCTAACGTTCTTACCAATGTGTTGTGCAGTACGTACCTTTGTTATATCGTATTAACTTTATGAAGTAGTATGTCTGAACACTTTCAACCTTTTCCTACGGATTTAAGAGGTTTTCGTTAAAACTATCTAGACTCATGTGTGTACACTGTACATTTTTGTATTGGAACGATACATCTACACTTGTTTTTTTATAATTTACATTTGCGAATTTCGGGGTTTTGTATTTATAAAATTCCTTAAAATTAATTATTATTTTTTAATTCAAATTAATTGATGATTATTTTAAATTTATATAAAAAATGTAAAACATTACACAAATCTATAAGTATCATCATTACCCAATGAATCCATACTGGGGAATCCTCTCGCTCTCAACCATCTCCTCTCCTCCATTAAAAAAACACTGGTGTCAAAATCTTTTGAATATTGACATTTAAATAAAAAATCCCTTAAGTGATACCTCCTTCTAAAGAGTATTCACATTTTTTTTAATGTATAACACTATAAATTACTTATTAAATAATTTAAACGTTCTATACAAACTTCTATTTTTATTTTTATAACTTAATCAGTTATGTAGTCCTTAATATAATATATATTTAAGTATAATATATTTATGTTGTGTATACATGAATTCCCACAAGGATTCACTTTTTGATAGTGGTAGGAGTAATGCAAACTCTAATAACTCATCACTTTAAATTAGTGAATTCTCATGGGAACAACCTGTATATAAGTGTGTAAACTAATTTAATATAAAAACTAATATTTTGGGCTTCTGTGACAATCATATTTATCTTAAAAAATCCATTCACATCGCTGGTTCTACGATATTGTACTAATATAAGTATACATTGAAATAATCATCGTAACATGAACAAACATAATACAAACCTAATAAAAATAAACGCTATAGATTATGTTGCTTATATTTTATAAATCATAAATTATTTGCACTAAAACATAATAATCTTAAACTTTAAAATGGTCTATAGAGGTATGGTCACATATTTTCTATATTAAATAGTGTCGCTACGAGACCACTTGAAACCACTTTTAATGACAGAGACCCCCTTGACCGCACAACGACTACCACTCGTCGTAGCTACCGACGCCGGCCGTTCTATTTATTCACGTAATGTCAGCATTCAAGTTCATACTGAAATTTATAAGAACGGCATATATGTGGCAGTCGTGGATCTCAATGTGCTTATTAAAAAAATGTACAAAATTCTCTGTAATAGTATTTTTCGTATTATTTACGTAAATGACAGTGATCGCTTTAAACATCTGTAACACACTAACACATACCACAACTATAACGTTAGTATTTTTTGGAAAATTGATAGGCCGAGAGACTGATGTCGAAATAATATTAAACGAAAGAAGAATTATAATATGTACCTAGAAATGAAATAAATCGAAAAAATACAATTCAACCATTCGTTTTATATCAAACTTAAACAGTTATATTACTTGCGACAATACGACCTTTATCGGTTTCTCGTCGGTAAAAGGTTTTCACAATTTGTATGCATCACGTAATCGTATACGTAAACGTAACATAATCCATATACGTAAACTATAGCTGTGATTATATGAGTTATATATATATATATTGTTAAATGTATTTTCTTTTAAAATACTAAATGAAATTCATTTTCATTTCCTCGTGATAATAATGATACTATACAATCCTATATTATTTATTGTTCTAAGTTTACTTACAATATTATTAAACATCAATTTAAAAAAAAAAACCTCGAGAAAATCGTTCTGCTGTATATAAGTTTCAAGTGTACCTCATCATTCAGCTGATCACAATTTCAGTAAAATAAACATGATATACCTACGTATATGTTCAATTTGAATCAAACTCATTGCATAACTAGGGATGACTGGGAGAGGTGAGGCCACCTAAACGTGAAAGCAATGATTGAATTATTATGAAATATGTAGAGAATTGAAGCATTACCGTGTTGTCAACATTACCAGTAAGGGTCATCATTGCCATTGTACATAAGTTCGTAAGAAAGACGGTAGCAGAGTGGTGTAGACAATATTCTGGATTTTGAGGACAAAATTTCCAGTAAATTCATGAGAAAATACGTAACCGGTATCATGTGCATTTGAAAAGAAAAGTATTTAAACAAAAATATTCGTCGCAAGATTTCGATGAAGTTGAACGATAAGATAATCACCGTGTATTATATTATACATAATATATATAGGATAGGCTTTGAAAAGGTAGTATAGGACGTTATTATTATTAAATCGAAGCGCACTGCACCCTTTTCATTCTTTTTTTACTTCCTTTAAATCGTACCTATGGTTGTATAGTATACACTAGCTGCAGCATTATGTACAGTGAAGGTATTATATTATTATGTGTTACGGTTTAATGCGCCGAGCCGTTCAAAGGCGGACCCCCTTTAACACAAGTGTATGCGGGACCCGCGACGGCCGAGATTAAATATTGACCGCTGCGCGGTTTCGTTTAGGAAAAACATCTATACATTTATGTGTGCTGCAACCTACCTGCAGTCTCGTAAATTGGATTTAAATATTCACCTGCGAGCCTGGCCATAATATATATTACATACAGGGTGTTTCAACAAGCATGCACACTTCCATTTTTTCTTTTAATAACGAATTTATTAAAATTCTAATTTTTCAAATTGTATTGTAAAATCCATATTTTCAAATTCTTGAAATTTGTTTTATTAATTAAGCAGTGTTTTGTGTAAGAATTACCATTTTTTTTTTCAATTGAAAACCTTCTTTTAACTTTAAATAATTTAAAATGTATTTTTTTCTTTTGAAAATTTTAATGTATCAAATTTAAAATTCTTGTACAAGTAGTTTTAAATTATTATAAAATATTAATATTAAGTATCAATTGTCCATAAAATTGTTTTATAAAAATATATAAATATATACAATTGTTGATGAAGTGTTTATACTTGACCATTTTTAGAAATAATAGATGTTAAAAGATTAATGTTGACTATTTAAATTGTCAACTTAGTACTTACCATAACACGCAAATCTTCCAGTTTCGTTATCAGGGATCTATTATACTTAGTACACAAAATTAAATAACTGAAAATGTACTCATTTAAATTTTGATTTTGGCATGTAAAAATGTAGTGTTAAATAATACAAGTGAATGAAGTGATACAAATATCTCATGAATTTCATATTAATATTATGGTCTTTAAATATATAAAAATCAAAATTTAAATAAATTTATTTTTAAATAAAAAAAAAAGGAAGTGTATATATTTGGTGAATCATCCTGTATATTAACTTAAGACCGTCCCTATATGCCTACTACGCGAGCACACACATACATATATCATATTATTATGATATTGTAGATATTAAACCACAGTTTTTTATAGTACACATTCATATGTATTATTATTATATCTATAGTAACTAGTGGGGTGGGTTTAAACATAATGGCGATGAATCGTATTCATAGGTGGAAATCCAGACAAATATTATAAGAAGACGGTTTAAATATTCGATAATATACACAGATTTGCGGAGTAAAATCACCTTCACCCCGACAACTCTTTATACCAATACAAACATTTTGAATATAAACAAATCATACTTGTCTACTAGTTATTTATTCTAAATATAATAAAATATTAATTATGTAATGCATTATTTATTATTGAGTTTAATAATATTTTAACACAGGTAATACAACTTACTACTTACTAACCGGTCTAGCATCCAGCACATAGTAGTTACCGCAAACTGAACTCACGATTAATGTACTCATTCGCCTATTGGATTTAAATAGGCTGGTCCCGGTTTACACGTAAAATACTATACATAAGAAAATCACCTATTGGATTCGCCGGCAGTTAGTACTGATAAATGAAGTCAGTATGTAATTTTATATCATTCAATTAATGGATTGAAATACTATATAGTCCCAAAATGAGCCTAAATAGCGGAAACAACTATAATAATTATTAGGTAGGTAACTGGTAGTTAACCCAGATAATTACTTATTGGGTGACTGGTGTTACTTCTTAAATATTAGCCTTAAGAGTACTAGACTTATATAATGTTCATATGTTCACATGTGATGACGAGTGAGTTATCGCTTAATAGGATTACGGCATATTTCTCATATTATGTACTATTAATATCGATTTTGTATAACTATACCAAACAGTTATTAAACACAATATGTCTAACCATATTATATTGTGTTCGTTTAAGTCCTGCAGTGGTATCATGAACAATGTCTTAATTATATAATTCATATTATACCAGAAATCCAAAATTAACCTAATTGGTAGTGCTTATAACTATACTAAAATAAAGGACCAAACAAATACAAATAAAAATAATAATTTATTTAAGTCTGAAAGAGTTAATGTCAAATAAAAACAACCAAGGAAATGATTTATGATCCTGCGTTTATTTTGATTTTCGTTACAATAAAGTCGTCGGAAATTCGTCGACCTCCTTTTAATATTATTGTAATGAAATATGAACATACGTCATTAAATCTTTATTACGCCAAAAAGGTATTGGAAAACATAATAATGAATGGTAAATACCTCATTTTCGATCGGCTGGATCCGCCCCTGTAACTATCCGCACAGTTTCAAAAGAATGTATTAGACGGCAAGACTCGAAATAAATAAGCGATTTTGTTCGTGTACAACTATGTAAATGATTGTAGTTTATCGTCAAAACTATATTTATACGAATGATTTTAGTCATATGGCATTGATTAAGAAATAATTTAAGGACAGACAAGACGGCTATAATTCGTCTGTTAGGTTATTTTTTCGGCATAAAAAAAAAAAAAACCGTAAAAAAATATTCGTTTTTGCGGACAACTAAAATCTATTTCTGTTTTTTCTTTAATGGCTCGGTATACACAGAAGTTTTATCATACTTTACTCGTGTTTCTAAAAACTGTGAATCCCTGTGCGCGTCTCTAATATACTTACTAACCAAAATCCAAAAGTCTATTTCATAGTTTCATAACTGTTTTCAGCCGTAATAAATAATAATTAGTACGCCAAGGTGATTGCAGTGGAATAGATGGAGGCGATTTTGACGGATCATCCTCCCGCCATTGGGTTACCTACGCCGTCGTTTCACTGATTATCGCGTTATTTGTATTTTGACTTACCTCTCTATGTGTACACACAGACACGGGTTTATTTGTGTTTGCCTTTATACCCTTTCGAATCATCACAGTTTTGAAGACCGAATTATACTAACCGCTCAGTCTCCGGACCAGACCGCGATAGTCTAAACATCATATAATATTATAATGTACTGCATGGATGTGTATTGTGCACCGCGACGTGCCGCTGTCTACATTACAAGGAGGCCTTTGCCTATAACGTCTTATATTATGTATTATAATATGCACAGTGTCTGCGCAAAACTCCATAGCCCCACGTCCCCGTCGCAGATGAATACCGCCCATTCCGTTCACTGAATTTAATATAAATGTCACGCTGCAATACATATAGATACTGTGGCGTCCTCGCATCCCGGTGTTGTCGGTGTTCGCGGATTAAAATCCAACTGACGTCAATCACATACGCACTAACATACGCCTGTACGATAAAAGCGCGCGTGGTGGTAACCAATGTAGAAAAATCGAAATGAATCGTTTCACTTTTACGACGTTCGTTCGTCTGTGTCGTACACGCTGATTACTTTAGACGTACACAAATAAACACACATTATATTAATTACTATAGTCTATAATAAGCGCGTTATTAAAGCCGGTTTTCTGTACAGTAACCTCGACACAAGGCCACTGCACACGAACCCTTTTCCCGTCACGTCGTAGTGTATCTTGACATCTTGTACAACAATGATTGACTTGGTCGTTTAATCGGATTTAACTGTAAACCAATTGATATGACGGTACTAATCAGTAATCGATACTTACTTGCGTAATTACAAGACATTTTATTTATATTACAAAAATGTTTTCTTAACCAAGTTTCAATAACAGTTCGTATAGCTATCTAATTAAATTATACATTTCATGTCATATTATCAGTAAAATATCAAATATTATATAAATTTCAAAAATTTATTATTATCATTTCACATAACTAGTGCTCCGCGGCCCGACTGGTGAATACTGCGCTGTTATAATGTTATAATATTTTATTAATATAAAAAAAAACCGCGATACGATTAGGAGGTACAATATTATTAATTAAGATGAAAATAATATAATGACGGAACGAAAATTAATTAGTCTTATAACAGATGACAAAAAAGTTAAAAATTAGTGTAAGACCCATTAGTCGTCATTATTATTATTATTATTATTATGATCGTTTTTGACGTAGTGTTGTTACTATTCAACGGGTCATTATCATCGCATGACCTGCAACAAATAATGATGTTGCAGAGTTTTTAAAACTCGTTAACAATATACGAGACTTAATATGAAACAAAATTTAAGGGTAGGTAAATCATATATTTATTATAAAACCAGAATATTCGTACAGAAAAAGTAACTACATTCATAAACATGTAACTATAAATTAATAAAAATTATTGGCCCAATTTATCGATATATTATTATGTACAAAATAAATGAAATTCACTGTTATATCAAATAATTACTCATCCATTATTAATTATTTGAGTGTAGTATTTTCTTAATTAACTAATTGGGCATTTGAATTGATTACGGATACGCTAACTAAACCACGAATGATTGTTAACCATGAATTCAACTTTGATACATTAATACAATACATTTTAAGACTAGAATAATGATACACACTTATCTATATTCAATAATACGGTATATGTTTGTTGAATCGATAATTTATTCTAGATTCACTTCACAGATTGATGAAGGTAAAATATTTTAGAGACTTGAACAGCTTTTTTGGGAAAAATATGAGGAAATACTGAGTTTCTTATCTCAATTGTCTTGATTATTTAACAAAATAAATATTGTTCTAAATTTTAATATTTACCATCTATCTATATTATGTATTATACCGTGGTTTAGTGATATTAAACTATTAACTTCATAAACACCTAGTGATAAAAATAAGTTTTTTCTGCTTTTGTAGTTTTGACCGAGATGAAGCTGTTTGTTTGCAGATTTAATTAAATTTTGTTCTTTGTCTGTTCTCCGGTATTTTAGGATGAGCTAAAAGAATATACATTTTACTTACTTCATTTCCCAGTAGACGTTTATGAACCATAAACAAACCGTTCGAAAGTTAAATGAACTGAAATAAAAAAAATATGTATGAAATGTAAATATTAAATTAAAGTATTAAAATACATGAACTATGCGCTTGGAAATTAAAAAAATCTTATAATAAATAAGAAAAATAAAACACTACAGGTATACTTAGTTTCACAGAAACATTGTGTAATTATTAAATCTAAATTTAAAGCTAATCCTTAAGTGTACATAACTAATCGATAAGGAGTATTTTTTTTCAAAAATAAATATGTTCAACCCATCACTATAAAAAAAAAAAAAAATAAGTAATAAATATTAAAACTTTGTATGATACACAGTAAAAGTATAAATTAATTCAATTAAAGTTTTAGGTAATCGATTTAAAAAAAAATTATAATACAATAAAACTATTTGATTTGAGTTAGGTCAGACTGCGTTGATCTGGGTATGCCACACGAGACCTTTAAGGTGTATTATACTTATAACATTTTACATTCAATTTTAAAACCATTATATTAATGCATTTAATAAACGGTGCTGGCTGGAGATCAGCTTACATTATAGTGTTATCATTATAGTAAACCATTTTACTATGTGTGTATAATGTGTGTATACTCGTATGAATATAGTGTATGAGTTTATCCTGTTATTTATATATCACCTTACAACATTTAAGTGCTGCAGTATGATATGAAAAATTTTCAATGTATCTAGATTTAGAAGTCTATAACATAAAAATAAATATTACAAAATCGAGTTCAGAGATTTGTTTATGACATCGAAATTATCGTTGTTTACCCTTTAGTTAGATAACTAGAAAAAAAACTCCGATAATGAATTTATAATTTTTATAATATTTCTTACACTTTAAAATAATATATAACAATAATTTTATTTTAAAAATTTTCACGCGTGTTTGAAAAAATCCTTTTGAAATAGTCTTGTGCTATTTCTTGAAATAAGAACAATTTGGGTAAACCCACCAAATGATGAATATCAGTTTGCATAAATTAGTTTTTACAGTAATTTTAGGAAATTAATTTTCTTAATATGATGACATTAAAAAGTATACTCTGAATGCAGGGTTTAATTAAAGTTGTAACGTACTTTTTTTAGTTTTTAAACAAAAAAAACATCATACTCTTATTAAAATTAGAATATTGTAAAAATAAATATACATTAATTCTTTGTTTAATTTACAGTAAAATAAAGTGTTTTCGGCAAAGCGAAATGATTAATTAACTAATATCAACTATTATGAAAAATGGCCTCTGACATTTAAGCTCGATTCTTAATGATTCGAAACTTTTTCACGTCAAGAATTTTAAAACTGATTGATTGGACGACCATAAGTTTAATAGTGGAAATTTTAGATTATTATTCGTACTATAATTAGCGATGTCGAAAAAAATACGTGACGTGTGCACTCGTCTAACCATTGTTTATCAGAAAATTCTGAAAAATTGTATTTATTAAATAGTCAATACATAATATTCGAACATATTTTCTTGACCGTAATTATTAACAGTGTGAATTTCACACACTCCTTTCATATTTCCTAAAGCCGCTTATATTTGTATTGTTCGTCGTACCGGAACTACACTGAGCTTTACTTATACGGTTTAAGTAAGTTTATACGCATTATTGAATAATGATAGTCTTTTAAGCTACGAGTGAAACAAATAATGTATTGGTTTTAAAGGTATGACATATTTTTGTGGACAATCGTTGGAGTATAGTGAATTAATATCCAACAATTTTATATCATTAAATCTAACTATTTCCAATTGGTACATTCAGAGGTAACATTAACATTGTTCGCTTTTTTAAATAGTTCCCCCGATCGGTGTATACTTATAACTATCAACGACTTTTAATGAAATACCAACAACCACGGTTAAGACTAAAATCCGCGTGGAAGATTGTTTTTATTTTTATTTTAAGTCAAGATACAGTTGTTTTAAAATATATGACGTCAAACAGTTTATTTTATTTAATATGTTAACAGTGGAAATAATTAATCAAATTAACTGTGTTTAACAATTGTGCTCGTCATTTATCATATTATCATGTATACTTACTTATACAAATATCCACTCCACATAAATTTATTATTTCAAATTTGATAGTAATAATAATTTTCAATATTTTTATTACGGTAAAGAACGACGATTTTAACAGTCTATAGTTTTATAAAATATTAACTATATCTTATGGTTTCGTTTAAATGTTATACACGATTTCACAACAATTGCCAACATATTTGTTTTTATTTCATTCGCTTGAACTGTTAAATTCGATAAAAATTGTTTTAATATTCCAGTCCAGTACAATTTTATCGAAAACCAGCATCGGCATCTACCTAGATATTAGTATTACAGGCGGGTAACTGAACGAGTTCGTGTTAAAAACAGTACAGTTTTTAAGTATTTAATATAATTAATAGAACATAATAATATGTAGGTATCAATAATATAGATAATTTTGTTATACTATGTATTCATTATTACTAAATTAGCTACATGGATCATGGATGCGTTTGACTCTGCGCCCATTCATCGAATGTCACAATATACTCTCGATGAAAAGTGTTCCCTTAATGCGTGTCTTTATTGTGTGTCTGTTAGTATATACCTATACTCAATTCATTGAAAAAAAATGTCAAGATCAGTTCTGAACTCTTTTAAAACTATAACTAAATATGTCACAAATATCATTAATTGTCAGTCTCGAGTAATCGATTCGTATAATGATTTTGTTTAACATTTTATGTACGTATATACTTCATAATGTGTATATATTTTAACGAAACAATAATAATCGTCAACCAAAGCGATTTCGTTTGCTTGGAACTATAATATATTCAAATTCAATATATTATTTTGTTGAGTAGTGTCGCGATCGAAATTGGATGCAAATAATTGTAATGTTGTAAAAAAAAATCAGCGAGTCCGTTCTAGTTATTATGACGAAAAATCATGTTTTTAATAGTTTTAATAACCTTATTGTACTATAATCGCATATAAATATTAGTCATATGCACAAAAATTATAATTGTGTACTTTACTACGAATATATTCACGTACGAATTACGTATTTTCATCGTAAACTTGTAAAATAACGATTTTAAATAATAATATTACCTACATAATATCGAAAATAATCTATTGCGGTCGACGATCCAAATAAACATTTATGTACGGGAGTCCTGTATTATAGGTATAATTTTCTTATAATATTTCCGGTCAATTGAAACGTGGTACAATGACGGCAGTAATAATAGTAATAATGATAATAATAACATTGCACAAACGACAAGTCTGTTCGAACACTTAGGTATACGCCCGAAGCGGATTTGCGGCGTATACGTATCGGGAAAATCGAATTGATGGAACTTCAAAAGTTTCCGTATACTGTTCCGGAACTATAGATGTTTGGTTATTGTCTCCGACACAGGACTAATAGTCCTGATACGTACTATATAATATAATACATAGACATGTCTCATGTATAATAATGCAGTAATAAAAATAATAATAGTATAATAATAATATCACGAATAATATCGATCGGGAGAGATTCAGAGATGAGATGAGCTATCGAAATATTTATTTTATATTCATTTCTTATACTCATCTCTATCGGCACTATTATATCGGTATAGGATGTTGCGTTGCGTTTAATATTTTTCAATATCTATAGCAATAAGTTATTATATATAGGTGTATAGAGGTACGCGCGTAAAACCAATAAACCTACGATATAATATTCTATGTATAGGTATCATATTCCAGCCGGTTTGTGTACATTTTAATAAATTTTTCGTCTTCTTTGCGAACTGCGTTGAAATGTTTGATTTTCTTGAGAATACAACAATGATAATCAACAAAAATAAATGTGTACTTTTATGCAAAATATTATGTTAAGTAAAATCGGTGGTCTTGAGAATTATTATTCAAATAATATTATGCTAAACACGGTTCTGGACAAAAATAGTTTTTGCAAAAAGTTATCATACAGTCCCGGTTTCGTGAAATTAAATTTAAACAGCCAATTTATGATAATATTGTGAAGATATTACAATTTACTTCCATTTTTTCCTTTGACAATGCATTTATTCAAGCTTAAATTTATAGAATTTTTAACTATATTTAATACACTTAATTTTTTTTTTTACATTACTGAAGAATGTACGGTGGTGACATCAGTTTCTTTTTTCCTATACATTTCTAAGTAAATTTTGAAATATTAATGTATTCGTATTGAAATTCTAATCGGTAGTTTTTGAGTTTAACTCAGTATACTTAATATAATAGATCAGGGGTGGCCAAACTTTTTTTGGCCGCGATCTACTAACATTATACTTGACCTTTGAAGATCGACTTCCATAAAAAATTTAACCACCATGATTAATTTTCGTGTGAGTAGCCTAAAAATAAATTCTAACACGATCGACTTTAAAATTGTTTGCGATCGACCGGTAGATCGCGATCGACCGTTTGGCCGCCCCTGTAATAGATCAATGATAATAGGATAAGAAAAATAATCTATGAGGCCTATAATGATTTTAAAATGTTAGTAATTAATATCATCTATAAATATTTTATAGTTAGGAACAAAACGTGTAGTTTTTCTGTATACCTACGTGGCTACGTAGGTAAATTAAAATAAACCGTTGTGTTTGAAGTTGTTATAATCCTGGTAATTGATGCAATGTCTTTTTTCTGATATATTAAACCAGTATAGATAAGTAAAGATAAGTCGAAAATGTATTTTATATGTTATTTATATTTCTAATGAATTTTTTATTTCGAATTTATTGTTAAATATTATTAAACTTTTAAAGACCTTTGTTTATATCTTAAAGAATATTTTTCATATTTTTTTCTAGTAAACTTACATTTTTGTACCAATTGTTGTAATAATAAAAACTTGCATATTGTTAGAGGCAAGATGTTCGGTTAGTGTTAAACGGGTACAGTAAATATGCACTACGCCTCTCGCCATCGTTTTCATATCAAAAAATAATTAAAAAGGTGATAACAATTCTTCTATTTGAGTGTTATTATAATATTTTAAACTGTCTACTGAAGAAAAAACAATTATTTTACAAAAAGTTTCCATTGTAAGAAATACATATTTAAACACATATTGTCAACAAGTTTGTATTTGTTTGGTGTTTTTTGCGCGTTTTTAGGTCATTAAAATCTCAGTCCTAATAATTATAAGCCTATAAATTGTATGATGACTATTTACTGACAAATGAACAATGCCACTTTATTACCTTAATATTGTATTATTGTATTATAATTTTATTAATATGTATGGTATCCCCCGAACTGAATAATAATAATATTCATTATTATGGTGAAGTATCTGGCATTTGCAAAGTTTTTTGTGGAGTCTTAACGGTGGCTTCCTATCGTAATCACCCAAAATGAACCTACTCCGTTATGACCACATATCCGGCCTAATGATACTTGTACACGAATTCTAATAAAATCCGTATTAATTAACCTAGGTTTTATGTACGCTACTCAGTCATTAAAACTCATTTTACGAAATCCACCAACTACCTATAATATAAATATAGGTAATATAATATTATACGACCGACAGCAAAGGAGCAGACCAGCGGTATGCTTGACTTTGACAATAATGTGCAATAAAAAAAAAAAGTCATGACAACGTTGCGAACGAACATTTTTTCCAGCAAACTTACTTGTGGATAGAAAACGATTCACCGAGCAAGCTTAAAATGTAGTTATTCAATATCTGATTTTTAGAATTTTTAAACATACTTATAAATCGTATATTAAATTCTCGACATTTTTTCTACCATTTAAAAAGTTTCCTATAAAACTTCTGTTATTCAAATGACAACCCTCTTTTTACAGAAAATATTATTTAGTGAATAATTTTCCTACAAATTTAGACGTATAAAAATCAAAACTATAATCAACATTTTTGAATTATTTAACTTTGTACCTATACTAAAGATAAAAGGACTATGATAGACCTATGATAATGAAATATTGGAATATATGATAATAGGAGCCAGGAGGCATAATAATTTATAAAAATTATACAAGTATAATAAATACCAGATCAAATATTACATCTATTTTATATTTTTTTTAAACTATTTTTAAGAACTTGTATACTCGATATAAGCATTTTGGTTATTAGAAAAAATCACTCAATTTAATTTTGAATTCGGTACATCAAATTTTTTTAAAAAAATTATACACTAAATAATTTAAGGTAAAAGCTGGGTTCTCGTTTCAAATTTTGTATCTCTACACTTCTCAAGTAGTACAAAAAATCTTAAGAATTTTATAATAATTTATGCTCTTTTAAGTTTAAATATACCTATTCCAAATATCAAAATTTCAATAAATTCGTTTTTAAATGAAATAATAAAAGTGATCATACTCGATTAATCACTCTGTATATTATATATCTACATATTATAATATACAAATAATTATATTATATTTATAATTTATAAATTTGACCTTATTTTCCTCTTTTTTTAAACTTATATACGATATAAAAATAAAATAATACTGCAGGCGTTGCAACTAATGTTATTATTTTTATGTGTGGCACAAATCGATTATGTGCAACTGATACAATGAAAAAAAATTTAATTTACACGCGAATCGTTGAGCAAACAGTCTAACAATTGCATCACGGTAACCACACGTACTACAATAACATTACTGATATTGATAGTACCTATATATTATAATATATAATGTTTTAAAGTTTTTGTGATTTTACGAGAATCGAACAAAATTAAAAATTTGAACAAAAGAGCACAATGACGATTAGGTATATAAGTATACAATATATTGGTTTTAGTATAAACATGTTGTGTTGTATAATTATATTATTATAGTTATCAATAAATTCATACAATCGTATTTCATATAATAATACTTGTAACAAAATAAAATTCGTTTACCGATATTATAATACGTTGCTCTTTTACAGTTGTGTTTCATTAAATTTCAATGGAGGCAATGAGCTACATCGAATATATTTCCAATTTATTTAAAGTACTGTTGTTTCTTTAGATCGATAATAATTTCAATAAGAATACCTAAGTTTCGTGTTTCTATAAAATATACAATAGGTACAACCAAAAAATTGTTCATCGTTTACAATATTCGAAACTAGTGTAGGCAATGAGTATAATAATTACACAATTCAAACAGTCTCATTTTTTTTGTATTTTATTTATTCATGCGAATATAAAATCCAATTTAAAACTTTTACCTTGCATGATGTATATTGTCTGTTTTTATTAAAGTTACATTATGTGTTATAAGCTTTTTGTTTGTACGTATCTACCTACTTTTTTTTAACATTTTCGTTAATGTTTCCTTAATTTTTTTAATGACTGCATTACACACGATACCTATATTTTTACAGAACATTTTTATTTTGAATTATTTTACTACAGCCATTATCTTTAGTTAATTTATTTATTTCATTGCATAAAAAACTTTTCAAAAAAACTGGAGTAATTAGTAAACTAAACTTGAGATCGAGATTAACGGATTTGAATAATGAAAGAGCAACTTACAGATTTCCAAATAACATCTACATTTTAAGGCTATCGATATTGTTCACAAATGTTTGTCTTAAAATACAAGTTTTTATAGAAATAATTGTATACAGCCAACATTTCGCCAGAAAAGTTTTTAACCAGCATAAAAGCATTTATATCTGGAACTTCACTGAAATGCCAAATAGCGAATATACAGTTTATAATTTCTAAAGAAATTATTATGACACACAAAAAGTTGACTTTTCTTTCTTCTAAATATTGTTTATGGCGTATAATAATGGAAAAAACATAATTTTCCTCTTTTGGTAAACTTACGAAAAAGTTTTTTTTTTTATCTACTAAACGAGAATTAATAATTTTTGATGTGATATTAAAATAAATCAACTTTCTTAAATATATACGAATTATTTGAGCAAGGAATATTATTTAATTTACGGAGATGCTTCATTTTTACCTACAACTTTATTTTTAAATATTGAAAACATTTAATTTAAGGAACCAATAATAAAAATGTGAAATATAGAAAAAAAACCAAAAAACTCGATTTGCTAACTTTACTATGATAGGTGTATTGTGGTTGTGTAAATCGCTGTAATAGATATTATGTTAAAATTAGAATCATTATAAACGAAAAAATTATTTTTCGTGAAAAATATTAGAGGAATAATTATTCTTAAGTAGAGAGTTTGAGTATCTGCTTTTATAAGATATTCGTGGGTAGTTTATGTTATATTTATTGAATCATATTTTGTTCTTGTTATTAATATTTTTTCATTTTTTATTTTATTGATTGAATTAATGTTTATCTAAAACATTACATAGATTTACTATTATATTACTAATTATTATAATTTATTATCATACATTATTGCTCTTAACTTATAACTTATTAACATATCATAGAGCAGTGTGAATAAGATGACGTAAAAAAAGGTCGTATGAAGTTCATACTATGAACACTACAATATTAGTCTAATATTTTGAAAATATCACTGTTCTCAAAAAATTCCATTATAAATATTTGTCTAGTAAAACTTTCAAGTTGCAATAGTTTTTTCTTTAAGAATTTTAACAAAAAATCAAAAACAATTTTATCAAAATTGGTGTTGCGTAAAATTTATTCCTGTTTTCTGCTGTTTTTCAAATTATTAATAAAAGTTCTGGGTATTTTCCTACCTTTAACTTCCTAAATTAAATTTGTTACCAAGAAACATTTTCAATTTTCATATTGAAGCAATTTTTTTTTCTAAAACATGATCTTAGAAAACAAACATCGTTGTAAAAACTAATACAATCCTCTTTCCTCTAGGGATTAAAAAAAAAATGTATTTAAATATTTTGGTGTGGGGACCTTTCTTCCTTTTAAAAATCATCACTTTGTTAGTATTAAAATCAATTGGTGCTTTATCATCTTCTATCTTCCTAAATAATTAATTAATTATAGTTTTTCGCAATATAATTTTCTTATCGTATCATTCTTAAGTATATATTAATATAAATATTTAGAAAAAAATCTAGACTATTACGAAATGAATATTGAACTTCTAATTTAAAAACGTACATTTAAAAATAAAAAAAAAACATAATTATGTTTTAAATGAAAAAATCTACCTAATTTCAAAAAATAAATGAAAATTCTTTACCTTTCTTACATTATCTTTGTGTAGAAAACATATTATAATTGAATATTTAATGTATAAATGGTAGGAATGACGAGAGCATTGAGGTCTGTTGGCACGCATAATAATGAAAATGAAGAAAATAAGAATAAAGTAATAATACCTAGTAATATAATTTTGAGTCAAAGTCCACTGTGTTCAAGTGTCAGACATCAGAGTTTTGTCGAGTGCCTATATTTCAATGGGAATTTTTTACATCTATAGCGTGTACGTACACGCAGGAAGGACCTCTGACTTTCGAAAAAAATATATATATTTATTTGAGTCTCTTTTTACTGTCTCATTTTATCAACATTTTTTATTGTTTTTTTGTTCCAGACCGACGAAGAGCCCATTACAAACAAGCGTAAATACTTGGCAGACGACCGGAGTGACTCGGGCAAAGATTTGAAAAAAGTAAGAATACCTTCAGTGTAACATTATATCATTATAATATTTCTAATTTTTATTTTATATTACTTTGACTATAAATATTGACTACAAACTCGTATTAACAGTACCAATATTACAATAATATATTACATAGCTACGTATTTAAAAAAGAAATTTTTATCCACAAATATTCAAATAAGTATGTTATATTTTCAACCAAATAATTTTATATAATTTTGTTCGATTCAAACCACATCAATACAAAATAAATGAGTGCCTTATATAAGAACAAATACTTTGTTTAATTCAAATCAAAACAGTAAGTTTTTTGTTAACGAAGAACATTATGTATTAGGAGTAAAAGGCATTTGAAGCGTCTTCCGGACGTCTTCTTTTAACAATCGGTATCACGAGTACTACAGAATATTATTTTTTCAACGACACAGTAGATGATGCAGTTTATTATTTTTATTATTTTTTAAGTTTATACTGTAGTGAATAATAGTATGTTTTCTTTACATTTTTCACTTGACTTAAAAATAAAATGTTCAGTAAGATTCGTTCTCGTGATTATTGTATTCGTCATCATTTGATTTCTTTGAACGATTATTATACAAAGAATAGTACGGAATTTTAATCAGACAAATGTTTATGTCATGATTATTTTTATAATGGATGGAATTTTCGTCGTCTCATTTTTTATTAGAGTGATGCACAAAAATAAATTACTAAGTGTTTAACATGCATTATTAATTAAAATATTAGAACCAATATAATAGTAACAATTATTATGATACACAGCCCTGTGCAGCTATTGTTTTTATATCTCTGCTTAATTGTAAGTATACAACATAGTAAATTTCACAATCATAGTTATAGTGAATAAATAAATTATGAACGTTTTAAATAGAAGATACACTTTTATACCAAAGCACACCTTTTCTTTTTCCACTAAATTCTGTAACGGCTGATATCTATTTTTACCAAAATACATTTTTTTTTTATAATATTATTATTTTATTATTTAAAACTCTGTAACGACTACAAATATAAATTAAACTATATTATTGAATATTTATATTAATATCATAACTAAAAATATTACATCATCTCGAAATTCTAATAAAATACAATTGGTAAATTTTAATTATTCGTAAAATATCTATTTAGTATAACATCTTATATCGACACAATTTATTATTAATCAACGTAATATATTATTCCTATATTTAGCTAAGTTTCATAATATTATTGTTTCATTAATTTATTCCAAAATTTAAATATTAATTTGTTTCGTACGTGTATATACAATTTGTTTAGGAAAAAACGGTTGTCGGCCGCCATATCGTTTGGTGGTAAGGGGAAATGGTATACTATTTATGGAGGCGTGTTATGCCTGTTTTAATCACAGGTAGATAAACTTCGGTTTTTGTTATTTTACTTTTTCATTGACAACGTGTCAAAATATATATATTCGGTTGAATGCAAGTTAAATTGAAATTTAAGCCCATCATGAAATGACTTACGCAATTTGTTGCGAGCGTAATATGACGTGACATTGATGCAGGGTCGTTCTCTGGGGGAAATCTCCTCCAAATGACAAGTTTTACACATAAATTAAATTATTTTAAAATGACAATGTATTATCATAAAATATAATAAAAGAAACACGATTAATTTTGCGTTAATATTTAACACTTTATCGACATACAGAAACCATTTCAATAAATTAGCGGTTCACTGATTATTATTATGATAATTATGTGCGAATTATATTCGTTAATAATAGATTCTAACCGTATCAATTCAGTCGAATCATAACTTTGGCAGTTTACATTTGAGTACATTTTTAATGTGTAATTTATCAACATATTTCGTAAAATGCTACAACAAAATACCAAAATTTCAACAGTCAATTATTTCACAGGATTTTGGATTAAACGATAAATTAATTTTGTATACATTTACAAATCCTATCAATGCGATTTAAATTACTACCTACCTAATTAAACTCTATATATTTTTCACAACATATTAACAAAACTATATTTTAGGTACTATTGAGTGGATAGATACTACGTTTAAATTTGTTTTGTATATTAATTTAATCTGGACCATTAGCAACACTATAACTAGATACAATTTCACAATTTGTTATAAATTTCAGTATTGTACTTCCGGTGTCCGATGAGTTAATTCAGCGCGAAAACTCGTATGCTTATAATAATATAAATATATGTATACATGACCATATTATATTAAATACTACGATATATACATAATGCTATTCATTTTTCCTCTCATTTATCGCGTTACCGATCCGTGTTGTATGGTGAGATAGTACAATAAAAGAATCTCAATAAAAAGTAGGCCTTTCTTCGGTAAAAATAGGTAAACTTGACTCGTAGAAATAAAAGCTTTACACCTCTTTTATATATACAAGAACAGCAAAGCGAAAAATCATTACAAATATAATTTTACTTTGAAATGGTATTTTCGTAATTAACATTAAGCTATTTTTGACGGATCCTTGTACTTACTTTAATGACGAGAAGAGTATACTCATGTATAGCACTTTGGTAATTTTTAACAATATTTCTAAATAAGAAAAAGTCCGTCCCAATATAATTTAATATACTTAAAACTTAGATTTTATAATAGTTGTCTAAGTTTGAGCTTAAATAATAATGGTTCTTATTTATTCACATTAATTATTTGTTTACCTAGGTAACTTATTTTTAATCTAGATTTTAAGCAATTGTAATACATAATGAATTTATATGTTTTGGATATAATAATTTAATCCTCATTTTTACCACAAATAAAATGCATTGGAGTAATACATATACAAATAGATACATTTTACCTGATATATAATACTAAGTGTTTTTGCTTATAAATATATGTAAAAATAAGAGTATCTTTCGTATATTTTTATAAGTATTAGTAGATATTTTTTTCAAAATTTATTTTAGAATAATAATTACCATTTAAAAATCAAAGCCATTAACTTTTAAGTACAAAATAACATTTTAGTTATTACTTATTTAATATTGCATTTAATGTTATAACTTTGAAATATGATTTTGGTTATGTATTATAATTTATAGTTATTATCAATTACCAATTAAATTCGTAAGTGGTAATTTGAATTTTTTGGTTTTTACTTCAGCTACGTAACCAATTAACTCAGAGATTTTAAGTGTTATTTAAAATCTCTGAATTAACTAAAATAGAATATAAAATGATTTTATAAAAATGTAGTTATATTTCTTGGAAGAAAAAGCATATAAATGTTATAAATTAAACTCGTGACCAGTCCACAGCGTATATTTTTTAGTTACTACCTATATACTACCTATGTATTGTAACCACATTTTAAGAGTTTTCATAATTTTACTCGTATGTCACTTGCAGACATTTCTACTTGTCAACATACTTATAGTTGTTTAACGTCATGTTTATACGAACATTATTATTTTCTACTCGTTATTCCTCGCTCTTCTGTATAATGGTTTTATCATTTACTAGGTATCAAAGAAAAATAACAATGATATGGAAACTTCGTCATCCTTTGGAAACCATTTACCAAGACTATCGTCGATGCAATGTAACGCGATAAAAATCTTTTTTTTCTCATAAAGTCCCTATTCGTTATTCTCCGAACTCTCTAATATTTCAAAACTAATTAACTGTCTCGACTACCCTTGGACGGAACACCGTAAGTACAGCAATACATTAATACAACAGCCTATAAACTACATTGCATAACAAATAACAATCAATTAAATACTCCTGAATGATAAAGACTTACATTAACCAGGTCTTATGTCTTCTGGTGTTTTTAAACTTTCTACTTGGAAATAAAAACAGTTGTAGTATCTTGTCTGAAAATAGACCTTCTGTAAAACATATTTATTGTACGATTTATTTTTTATTTATTTACACGCAAATTAACACTGCTTAATGACTGAAAGTCGACATAGGTACATAATATATATATTATATAATATTAAGTTAATTTATTTGAATTTTACTTAGTCTTCTTCGTATCCCCTTACCTAATAGTTATTCATTCGTTGGTCAAAATATAATCAAGATACAAATCACGATAATTATATTATATGTATACCAGTAATTATTATTGATGTATTACTGTTCAGATGCATAATTTTAAAAATAAAAGACATGCATATACAAACAATAATTGGGATTATAATTATATGCGATTATGCTTTTACGACGTTTTATAGTAGTTGACAATATAATATTATTCAAATATTGAAAATGTGAATAATTAAAACGTTTAAAGAAAATTAAAATATTTTTTTATGACATCCACGATCTACTACCTACGTCCTACATGTATATCATGAAGTAAGGTCGAGGAAAACAATTTATCGCAGAAAATGTTTTTAGTGTTTTTGATGTCAAAAACATGATGCCGTTCTACGTAAAATGGATTGCTTAGAACTTCTCAATAGTCCGTCAACATGTGTGTTTTATCACCACTTCGCATTTTGTTTTTATTCCATTAAGAACTAAAGAGCCAATAAATCATTTTTATCAGATATAATATAACACTTATATTATAGGTACCTTGTAATAAATCATAATCATTTTCCACGTGATTGGACAGTGAATACTGGACATACCCTTAACTTGTAGTGACATTTTCATTTCCCTAGAATTGCATCATAATACTGTAAAGTAATTGGAGAAAATTGTAAAAAAAAAAAAATTGTAATGAACATTTACATCTAAAATCCTTTGCTTGACGATACAATACTGATAAATAGCTAAGATTGGGTTCAAAACGTTTCCTACAGCCAGCATCATCTCGAAACGAAACTCGCAAAATAAATTACAAACCATTTGCAATGTAATTATTTTTTTAATGACGTACCCTATCAAACAGTATTGTAAATAAACGCCATTGGCATCTAATTCTATATTAAATTGTTTTTTTTTTTAACGTGCATGTTTATTAATAATTAAGTTAATCAAATCTATTGTACATTTATCAAAACTGCGTAAAATTCCCGATTTAAAGACAAAATTAACATTAAAATGGTCGTATAAAGTTTAAATAAAAACTCTTTCATTTGGTATATAGTTGTTCGTTATGATGAAGGGTTCATTAAAATATTTTAATTTATTTTAAATTTACATTTTAAAAACAAAATCAATTATGTTGATATAGATTTCTATTAGTTATTAATCTAATGTTAGTTATGTTATTTTTATCACATTTCTCTAATAAAAAAAAATAATGCACTACCTACATTATTCTATAAATGAAGTTTTAGTTAGAAACAGCGTTATAAAATAATAAGTATGTCTTAATAATTCAATGTTATCCTTTTTCCAATTATTAGAATTAATAAAATTTTTATCATTATATAACAAAAAAACATATCACTTTGAATACTTTGAGTATTTATGATATTAGAATTATAGTGATTTATATAATGTCTAATGATCATGAACTTAAGTTGTGTTCTCATGACGTGTTAATACAAATCTCAACAACTCTAATCAAACGTTCTTATAGATATTACATTGAATGGCTCGTTAAAATAAAAAGCTTTTTGACAGTTTTTCAGTTCTTTCTGTAAATTGTCCTTAAAATCATCAGCGCCTAAGACTTTAGACAATACGCACGTGTACTCTACTTATCATCTCAAATCTCATAATCTCATAAGGATTAAAATTCTTGCGGAAATTTTTTTCTAATTTTACAGAAGGTTTGGTGAATATTTTGATTTTTTCTATGTAGGTACGGCCATTATTTATTTATTTTTTTTATATATATTGAAAATACGATTTGACAACAAAAGAATTTCTGTCATAGTTCTTAAAAATGTTATGAGTGATGACATTTTGTATTTTAAACATTTTTTATCTATTTTTTTTTTTAATTCATAGTCTACTATGTATAATGTTTATAATAATAACATTATTTCTATTAATTTATAGTTGACGAATTAATAGGTTTTATTATTCATACTAATACTGTAATTTACTGGTTGGTGTAAATTGTATTTTTGTAAAAATAAAAATTATTTTATTTTAATCGAGGGATTATAAATCTTAAGTACGATCGTAGTCTTAAAGTCCGTGTTATTTATCACTATTATACATGGCATGTACTTGCTATTAAGTTGTATACTCTTAAATACATAACATACTTTTTTTTTTAATATTTAATAATTATTAATGTGTTGATAATTAATACCAATGAGATTCATTATATGTATAATAAATAATAATTTATAAATATAAAAAATATTCTGATAAAGTAAGTACATGTAACCAAAATATAGTTAAGATTCGATATTTAATTACCACAACGTTTTATCAGATATATAATATATATATAATAAAACAATAAATATAATATATTATATGTTCATGTTATACCGGAACCCGTTTTTTGTAATTTAAAAAAAAAATTGATTATAAAATCAAAAACATTCATCATAGTGAAGTATTACCCGTTATATTCTAAATCTAAACATAATGCAAAAATTGTATCATTTTTAAATATTTATTATCCAGTCCCATGACCACTATTTATATATATATAGTATATAAGAACACATTTCACATATACTGTATACACCATAAATGTATTAAAAAAGTTTTCATATACAAAATTATTTATGTTGAAAGTATAAGAATTGACCAACTAATTTCAAATAGAGTTATCGAAAGAAAATATTTTTAAAACACATTAATTCTGTATAAAAAGTTTATTATTTGGTGCAAAGTATAATCAATAACACTTCTACAATTCTACAATATAGTCCACTGGTTAAGTCCAAAATCCTCTTCGGAGAAGAGTGCAAAATAAGAAATAATAGTTTTGGGTCAAAATAACAATTTATTTCACTATACCTATAGATGTATTTTGTTAATTTATTTATTTAAGATAAAATTATCACAAAAGACAACTTCCAGAACAATAGTACTATGAAATGCTCTTTAAATTTTAAACTACGTCAACAGTTAAATAAAATTTAACACTGTCATATTTCCTATAGTTTAGACTTAAGTCCTATACCTTATGTTGGTTGTAAGTTACAATGTTAGAAACCCTAGCATTATTCAATAAATAAAAAAAAAATTTTAAATTACAAAAATGTTAAACATTAACTTTTAAATATTATGTTATTCTTTCAAAATTAAGCAACACTTTCACATTATAAGGTTATCCTGCAGACAATAAACCTTTTTTTTGTAAGTTGAAAAATTATTTTTTTTTTTTTATTCAACCTATAATAATTTTTATCTTATATTCATGTATTTAAATGTGATAATACTATTTAAATTATTACGAACAAACGCTTACTGTACAATGTACAGAAACATATCAAAGATTTAAAAAATAAACTTCTAACCGATCAAGAAGACCCGATGGTGAATAAAATGATTTTTGCACGTGAAATACTTACGAATTACTAGATTTCTAGTTTCGAATCACTCGGACGCTCTTGGTCGGAACGGTGGATTAGCGTGCGGAGGGCGGCGATGGCATACAAAATCGTTAACTTCGTTTTACCGTATAGGTACAATAAAAACGATATCTGAACACGTTTATTGCTCGCCAGCTGTAAATAGTACGCTACTCAAGTTTTTTTTATGAAAAAAAATCCCACAATTGTCACGTACAATCCACATTTTATTTTCATTATTATTACTATATAGTATATACATTATACATATCTATACGGCTATAATACTATAATAGTACTGTACCTATATAATAATACTTTTTTCCAATGCAAAATTTATTTCCTCGTACCGTCTGTCGTCCATCGGCCAACAGTTTCTTCAGTTAGTTTCCTTATTATTTTGCAACTCGTCGCTCGATTCTACTGTATGATCAACGTAAAACAGTTCTTTACGAAAAATGTATAGAAACCAAACGAATTGCCATTCATTAGTAAAATTAATTGACTGGGATTTACACGTTATTATATATTATCTAACGTCAAGTAAAAAATTGTTTCTGGTAAAAAATAATATTTTCGAGCGATTGAAAAATGTATAGCACAATCATGGAAATAACGACAAATCTGTTTTTTAAGACAACGAAACAGTTGCAGTTAATTAAAAAGAGGTGAAACAATGTATATCTTATATCTAATTGTATCTTTAATTTTAACATGTATAAGATGTATCTTTATTTATAATCTTTTAACGTCAATTTCTCAAAAACATTATCAAATTTTGATTTGATAAAATGATGTGTTTTATTTTAGCAATCGCACAATAGAAACATAAATAACTGAACTACGTACTTTAAATATTTTTCAATATGTTTGTCTATATAATATTCTAAATTCATAATCATGAAACAACCAACAATAATAATAATGACTTAAGAAATCTGTAAAATTTCATTATAATTGTTTAAAAAGCCGTCGAAACGTCTTCTTATATAATTAATTATATACACACACACAGACACGTAGGTACTTACGACAATACACGCGAAACTATGCGACTGAACATTTGTGGAATATAAACAGTTCAAACTAAAATATTTGTAAAATTTTGAGTTATAATATCGTGGAGCCCGCCAAGACGTAATAAAACATAAAATATAAATATTATTCAACATTATACTAACTTAACCGCCAACCGACTATGTAAAATATTATTCATTGTAATTTCTTCCGTTTTACTGCACAACTTCTTATTTTTTTTTCGACATTTATTAATTTTTATCTTAAATTCCCATCTACTCCACAAAAATATGGATGAGTTATGAAAAGAACAATTCGTTACCAATCTATTCCCACTACTACCGTTCACCCTATCTCCTATAAATATGAATTCACAATGCTTGACGTATTTGTGTATATTGTATAACCATCATTCTAGTATTATACCGAGAACCTAATTGAGGACATTTTCAAATACAATGTATTTTAAGTACAAAAATACCATTTTAAACTACGTTTTAAACAACTTGTAGCCATATTTTATATTTTATAAATATTAAACAAAATAATATTTTGTTATACATCATACACTTATCAATAATTATATAAATTAAAACAATTATAATTTATTTTCTTATGCTGGAATGATTATTCTTCCACACAGGCATCTTTAAACATGATTTATTTAAACAATTTACAAATCAATAAATTTAATATAATAATTTCTTGATTTAATATATGAAAAAAATATTATAGTTTTTATTTACTTCACCATTTTAAATACAACTTTGTATTTTATATTTTAAATAGCTTATTTTAAAAGAAATCTTAAACGGGTTATCTGTTTGACATGATCAATTTTGAATATTATTTTTAAAGTACATTTTTATATCATCTCGTGAATAACTCAACCAAACGTAATATAATTATGTTATAGTAAGGACAAACAAGAATATAGAGGATGGAAACTTTTAAGTATTTTATCGTTTGATTAGATAAAACCAATGGAAGTACAGTCCTGAAATCAAAGAAGATTAAGACTAGTATTTAATTCATATTTTAGATGCGTAATGGAATATTGAGAGTTTAAAACCATTTTTAATTCAAAAACAAGAATGTATAGTCTTCAACATATCGATTGCGTCATATGACTGCAAATAAATTAACTGGTATTTACGAGGAAAATAGCACGACCAATTGTTGGACTCAAAAACAACATAATTACTAACAAATACAAATTACATAATTATTCTAAAATAAAATAAATTTTTTCAAACAAGATATAAGTAATAGCTGTACTGAAGAAAATTGGATGAGGTTAACTGATATGTGGCGTACAAAAGGATACATACATTTTTTTTATTAAAAAAATCGTGTTTCTATACACCACAATAAGATTACATCATAAATATTATTTTATTAATTTATCGCCTTCAGCATGCTTGCGATGAGATCAATTAGTTACAATTTAATGTCTTAGAATTAAAAGTAAATAAAAAAAAAAAAAATACATTTATTACAATATTACATTTCCATATATATTACCTAGAATTTACTCATGATCAGTATAATCATATTTTTATCAAAATAGCTTTATAGACACCAAATAAAAAGAAACATTTAGGAAAATCTGGTTAACGATGTTGCAACAATTATATTGTCGCAGTTTATAAGAGTAGAGAATCTACTTAGATGATATTATAGTTCAAACATGGCCTATATAATTATGGCTAAAAAAAATTCATTCTACAAACTTTTGCTACAATTATGTCTGAATCGACAAAAACTAACGCCTAGCTAGGCACGTATTGTGGCTACATAATATACAACTTGAATCCTCGAAAAACCTTTATATTTTACAAGAAGTAAATTTTCCGGGCCATTTGCGTATCATTTCAAGGACGCTATTCAGCGAAATAAATATAAAATCGATATTATCATATCACTAAAATCTATGTTTGATATAAATCAATAGTTATTGTTGATTTATTATTAATGACAAACATATTTTTTTTTATTTATATAATATTAAATTTCAAATTATATTTCTTAATATTTATGTATATGAAGACAAAAAGTAGCGTAGATAATATTTTATACTCGCAATGTGTCTATATTTTCTATACAATTTCACACAAATTAAATAAATAGTAGATTATTTAAAAAAAAAATCATCACATCAACAAAATATTTGGTACGTAGAATTTAATAGCATGGATCTAGATTATACGAGTTATCGCTTTCAAATAACACAAACAGTACCTTCTTCAGCATTAGCATTAGGTACCAGTGAATAGTCCACAGGGAAATAAACCACAACTCTTTTCTTTATTTAACGAATAACCAACTTCGCGAGTGCTATTAAAACTTCTTGAATGTATACCGAGATAACAATGGACATTATTATATTATTATACGCTTAACGAATTCACTAAGCTCTTTTGAAAGTTAATTTAAATGTTTATTTTTATTATTTTTTTACGATTGGTCGGATGTCCTTTGTCTTATTTAATATTTTTGCGTGCGTATATATTATTTGAACCATTGGAACATACAGCTTTTATTTATTAAATGCGCTCCTGAACACCTAAAATATATCATCGTATAAACGACATATTCTCCGAAATGATTGATTTCCGTTGCAGAAAAGTAGCTTAATAGTTAATACTACAGGTGCACTAAAAACATTGAAATCGTGATATTGAAAATTAAAATAAAATATATAAATTAAGGAGGTTATGTTTTAATTTTATATTATATTTTTTTTTTTTTATAATTATTCTGTTAATAAACCGATTAATTAATAATAAAAGTATAGTACGAAAAAATTTACCGTTAATTCTTTAATTTACAGTGCGTTTTTAATATTATATAGTATCATGTTATTATGTTATTTTAAGGACCATATTATTATATTTTACATACAAATATTTTGTATAGTTTTGAGTTATCTCATGTGTGATACACGACTCTAAATTTTAAATTTCAGAGTAGAAAAACATATATTAACGCTATAATATTATTAATATCTACTATTTTATAATAATCGACATGAGCATTGACAGTTTATTTTATACTGTCTAAGGATAATACCTATAGGTATTATACTGAAGTCTGAAATCGAAAACAATATTCCACAATAATTCCACTCACTACACGTGTATATTATAATATTTTCTATTTCACATTATAATATATAGTTCCGGCCTTATTGATTTCCATAATATTACCTTTTTTTTCCCCGACAAAGTATAGGTACCTACGTAATAATATAGGAAGGTACTTCCCTTTCGAAATCGCTGACATTGCGCGTAGGCGGGAATTAAATATAGAATAAATAAAATATAGATGACTCACAATCACAGACTGCGTACCTATAGAACATAAAGTATCTATCAAAATGCAATGATGAAATTAAAATATGACCGTATAGCCATAGCATTTATGGCATAAATCGGAACATTATTTTGTCGTATATTATGTTTGTATAGTATTTGAAACGATTTTATGTCTATTGAAAAATACATCAGGCATAAATAAAGGTTAAAAAATAACATTTTAGTTTATTAATTTAAAAATAAGTGTATATGTAGATAGTAGGTATATACCAACGTAGCGACGAAGTCTAATTATATATGGTATTGAGTTTGTATAAACATTTTATTCATACATTTCAGTCTTTTAACGCAACCTTTTTTATGTAAATTATGAACGAAAAAAAAAGCAAATATTTAAAAACAGTATTTAGGTACATACTTAAATTTTAAATATATTATAAACTCTAAACATTTGTCTTAGCAATACAAGCCTTGTAAATCAAAGACAAAAATTATTAAAACTTTCAAGGTAGGTACCTAAATAAAATATGAATTTAATCATTTCAAAAAGCATCTGCGTATTGTATAAAATATTTGGTTCCATAGAGTTGATAAATTCATACAACAAAGTTAAATAAATATTTTAAAGAATCAAACATACCAGATAATACAATATATATTTATTTCAGATTATCATCGTTGTCTCATTGCAATAATGAAGTTTAAATATGAAAAACTTTCTAAATATTCTTAATATTCTTATTTAACCACAACAGGAAAATCTTCAATAAACAAGAAAAGATTTTCAATATTTAAATAAAGTTTTTATACTTATCCAACACTGAATATAATATCATGATATTATTAATGTATAATGTGAATATATTTTTGTGGTTTTGCAGGCCAAATTGGAAACTAAAGCACTGAAAGCGAAACGTCCCGGATTTACCGATGAAAGATACAATGAAACATCGTACTATATTGAAAACGGTAAAAATACATAACAATAATAATATACAGAACACGTAGTCCATATACGTATATATATATATTTTTTTTTAATAACACAATTAATTAAAATCTTATTTTTGTAATTTTTTAAGTATATATTTAAAAACCATACTCTCAGATACATACATTTTTTATACAATTGGAGAATTATATTGTGGTAATACACAAACGTCTTTTTTTCAAATTAGAACACTCCTCTTATTATTATAAATTTTTAAGAAGATAATATTTGTATTGGCATATGGCATATAAATCAAAATCCAAACGATTAGTTTCTGCATTAAAAAACGTTGTGCTCTAAGAATTATACTGTTTGAAAACTGCAGCGAAGTTAGAAGATATGGTTACAACGATGATTTGAAAATGATAATTATTTATACTACAATATTACAATTTTATAGTTTTTAAAAGTTGTTTGAGTTTAAGCAGTGTTAGTTTAAATATTACATACATATTGCATTTCATATAAAATCATTATCCTTATAGCCCTTAGTATCTAAGATTTAAACACTCAGAAACTACTCGTTTGAATTAGTTTTAGACACATCAACATTTTCGAAAAAATCGATCATTTAATAATTCGCATTTGAAAATATTAATTTTATACACATCTACACTCCTCAAATGGTGGGTAAATATGGCAGTAAATCTAAAAAAGTATCTGAGAATATGGTCTTAATGTATACGGAAAATGCTGAAATAACATATTAAATCATAATTCACATAAGGCGGCTGCTGTCGAAAAATCGAAAATGGTATTGAGAAAACGCGTACGTTATACTCACATTATTTCGTCCTCGTTTAGGTTTGAGAAAAGTTTACCCGTACTATTTTACATTCACTACATTCACCAAAGGCAGATGGGTAAATCAAAATATACTGGACGTGTTCGCCAGGGAGTTCAGAGCGCATCCCGCTGAAGAATACGTGAGTACCTACTTATACATTATATTTTATTTACTATCACCTATTTGGTCTATTTTATGTACCTACTGCGCATTTTACACTAAATTAAAAATATTGTCTTCCACAATGGCACAATTAAACATGACAATAGGTACACCAATTTCTGTGATAATTCATAGTCATTGTGTCGTAAAATTGCCTCAATAATAATAATTATTCAAAACACAATTTAACTCTATGTCTATGTATAGTATTATGTAAAAAATAATAAACATAATAAATAATGTCCAAAAAGGTGTTACACTCTCTATATTTGTCCTTCATTGCCTGCCTTTTATATTCAGGCATTTAACCGATTTACTTACTCGTTGTGCAAATAGCCGCTAGAATTGTTCTTTCTCGATCGAAAAAAAAAACCTTAAAATAACGTTGTACTTTCTTCGCAAAATATGAGAGTTGCATAATATTGCCTATTATATACCCATGGAATGGGTACAAAATGTATTATTATATATTATTTTAACGTTTTAATATTGATTTTTTTTTTCATTTTTAGGAACGTTGCATTAAATCTGGTTCGTTGACCGTAAATTATCAAAAAGTGGACACGCAATACAAGTTGAAACACAACGATCTACTGGCTAACGTGGTGCACAGGTATGTCACATTTTTTTATACATCCTTCAGTGTGCATACGATATATATCAGTATCCTATATAATGATGTTCTGTGTGATATACGAATAATAATATTATTATTTATACAGAGTGATTCACCAATCATGCTCAGCTCCATTTTTTTTTCTTAAATTGTAATTATATTAAAATTTGAAAATAAGATCAATGTGTATACTTAAACCAAAAACTAAATTTGAATAAATCCCTCCATTATAAAAGAAAAACATGTGGGTGAACAATACAAATGCTTGGTGAATCACCCTGTACAGTGTACACGCATAGCCTTTTAGAAGACAAACCTTTACGTAAACCTATACCTGTACGGCTGCACAAACACAGTCTGTTCCCGAAATAATGTATATTATAATACTGCATAACCCAAAAATAGGACTATTGCAACAACAAAAAACAACAAAAAATCCTACCGACTTTAGAAAGTGTACCTATAATAATTAATGACCCTAAACCTTAAAGCTAGAAGGGGAAATGTAGAGTAATGTCGAAATTATGTTATATTTTGGAAGGTTTAATTCGTTTTACGACCATTATGCACTGCTTTGTGCTGGGAGACGAATGCATGACCACAGACACTGTAGCTATTAGCGTTTTAAAATATAGAAAGCATTTCTTACAATGTATAATAATATTATTGTGTACCCATGCGCTTTACCATAAACGACATTCCCAAGTCTTTTAAAATAAACCAAAAATTCAATTGCAATGAACAACACTCATACCTACTATAATATGCACATAATTGTTTAAGTACGTAACCGCAAACAAACGATATAGTTTTGTCGTGCAAAAATTATTAAATATTTTAAAATAGTACTAACTTAAACTATACTTATACGTATTTACTATATAATAGAATATTAAATTACGAAACGAATACAGTAAAAAATATTATCTATTTACATGTATTATTAATATTTTATTTTTGTGTTTACTAAAATAGTGATTTTTCCTCGACCTCGTTTAGAAAATACCTACTTCTAATAATTACTCTTTACCCACCCAACCACCATTTCTCATCGAGCGTTTCGCATTTCCTTGTGGCAATTGTTATCACCAAGAATTTTGAAATGTCCTTATATAATATTATCATAATGTAGTATCCGTGCACTATAATTTTCTAAATAATAATCTTATTATTAGTGTCATAATATTACGACATAATTACAAATAATATTGATCTTTTCTTGTCTTCGTTCGGTCACAACGTTGATCACTTATTATAGGCTTAATCCAACTAATGCATTTAGCTCAGAACTACTGATCTAGGACTTTTATCGACTTTCGACATCAATCGCAATACATTTTTTTTTATTACGAAAACAATTTTATCGTCTTATCGTTAACATAAATTACTAGGCACGCGATTAGATCGAAAATTAAAATACGTTTATTAATATATTCAGACACTTATGTTAGTGTTTTTAAAATTTCGTCTAATTTTATTTAAATAAATATTCGTTTTAAAACAATGATAGTGATACGTTCATATTATTCTCGAGCTTGCGCAAAATGTTTCACGCGTTAAATGGCGTTCGATGCTGTAGTTTCTGTATAAATCTATGGATTTTTTTTTTCATTATTATAAATTATTTCATATTGTTGCCCGGTGTATCTCGACGTTTGATAACGGACATATACGTATTATATATAGGTACATGAATGAAAAAAATGAAACCCTCGTCGTCGAAAGTAACGACCTAGTCTGCCTGCATTTATCCGATACGGCAGAGTACATACATGTACTCAAATACGTCATTGTTTGCAACGCTCTCGAAACTTGTACTGTGATCTTGATTACATCGGCTATATCATTATTGCGCTCACGTTATATATTACAGACGTGGTAAAATTCTCCTAAAAAAAATTCCCAATTACCATTATAAAAGTACCTTCCACGTATTTGCAATTATAATAATATAGTGTGCCTTTAGAAAAAAAATAATAAATAAAAATAATTGTTATTATTATTATTATTATTATTATTGTACGTAGGTGTACAAGATTTTTCACCGCTTCTATTCTCGGCCATAACTTTTGTTCTGTATTTACTATTTAGTATTTTATAAATATGATTTTCCAAATCATTAACCGCTTTATTTAAATTGATTTTCATAAATCGTATACCGTATACCGACAAGCGCGTATGTACGAGAAAAATAGTACCGAGGACAAACGTGATGAAACACCTCATATAATACATAATATATAATATATTACCTATATCATTTAGTTAAAATAAAAACCACTCACACTTACGACGGACACTTAAATACTACAATAGAAAAATAAAACATCTTACAAAACATCAAAAGTTGATCGATGCACGCGTAGTACCGCGACGTGAGATCCCCCGTTCTGATTGTCGAGTGTTACGAGCATACGTTCTCCGACGACGATCTCGCTACGTCGACAAGAAAATAAGAGGAAAAAATACGTATTCAAATATCAATTTTACTACTCGCAATAAGATGCATATTTTTGCGGATTTCAAGAGTTTTCAATTCGTTATACACGTACAGAGTGAATCACCAACCATGCTCATCCCATTTTTTCCTTTAATAATGAAATTATTTAAATTTTGATTTTTAGTACATTTAAATATATCCGGAAGCATGTTCTTAAATACTTAGATTTATCATACCATTTGAAGAATAACTCATAGCGGTACCAACTTCTTTTTAAAAAATGAAAACTACCCTATTTACCCATAAATTATTAATAGAGCAAGGACTTTCATGCATTAAAAAATCATAAAATATGCATTTAAAAATATGCACTTATGCATCAAAAAATTAAAAATATGGGGTTAAATATGTCCTTAAAAAAATTAATTTTATTATTATTCTATATAAGTTTTAACTAGATTTATTTTATTAAATTGATTTGGAATCTTTTTTGAAAGTTGGAGCCCATTCTTTTTAATTATTATTCTGCATCTAATAAAACAAAAAGGTAAATTAAAATAATTGTTGAATTATTCTCAAATATTTACATTATTGACTATAGATACTTGATAATATCATTTTTATACCACGTACCTACTATTCGTTAAATAAAAATACAAAAAAAGACATAATAAATACTAACCATTATTATTGTTTCAAAATAAAATTTATCTTTATCGTCTTTATAAATGTACAACAAATAATTGACGTTGATTCATGAAAAATATTCACCAAAGCGCTTGATTTTCGATAAATCATCAAAATATGCACTAAAAGCTTAAAATATTCTCTTATAATCATAAATATGACCCTTAAACCAAAAAATGTCCAAATATGCAAAAATATGCACTAAAAACGTTGAGTATTTCATCATAAACGTTATGAAATGTATTTTGTACTTAACAAGCATACGATAAAGTTAACCAGAAAAAATATGCAAATGCATGAAAGTCCTTGCTCTAATTATTAATAATATAACTGAGTTGAAAATTTTAGAAATTATTAATATTAATCTATCAACGTTATTTTATAATATATTAAAAATATTGACTAAGTTCAATAAATGCTTAATACAATATTATTATTTGATTTATTTTATATTTTTGTAAAACAAATTCCACGGGATATAATTCTATATATAAACATTTTAATAACTCAGAAACTACTCCTTATAATTTTGATTTTTAAATGTCAAAATGTTCAATAAAAAAATTATTTACTCAATAAATCACAGTAGGTAAAGAATGTTGGTTATCATTGAAAAATGTTGTAGGTATCGCCACAAGACACTCCTTAAATGTTATAAATATATAAATAATTTAAAATATGTGGACCTTAAGTATATTTAAAATTCCAAAAATGAGAATTTTAATAAATCAATTAGGTAATAAAAAAAAAAAATCAGTGTAAACGCGCTTGGTGAATCACCCCCCTCCCCCCAATATATTATACACTGGTATTATATTACATAGAAACCTTCTTTCTTTGGTTTATTATTGTGTTTAGTTTATTTACTTGACGTCATTTCTCATTGTACAACACATTGTTGGACTGCACATTATTATCTAGGTATTGTGTAATATACACGCACGCCAGTTCGACGTTGTTTTTAAACGCGATTCGCCGTGATGTTAGCTAGAATTTATGACCCATCGCCGACGGAACACACACCGCGACTCATCGAATTTTGCCCATGTACGTGCTATATTATGTATTATACGCTGTGAGTCGTATTATTTTGACGGTTCATTTCATTCGTACTGTCGTGTTATGTTGTTCCCTTTGGGTTTACGATTATGATGTATTCGCGTATAATATGGCGTTTTGGTTTTTATCTCTTCTGTTTATCACTGTCAATGTTGACGCCATTTTCTGTACATGTTATGTCTCCAACTCCCTCCGCCCACACCCTTCAAAAAAAAACAATCGTGACGTTTTTAACCATCAATTTCTGACAACAATAATATACCACAATGATCACTGCTAACATCGTACATTTATACATTTTTAAAGTCGAGTTTTGATGAGTTTAAGACGTTTAAGTTAAAATTTATTAATACAATCGAAAAAGGACATGAAGAAGGAAACTAAAAATCTGTTTTCAAAATCCTTATCACATAGCTATATTGTTCAGTACTTTGAAATTAAAATAGGTCTTTTCAGCAACAAAGATAAACCATTTCAAATCCCTTTATCGAGTTACAAAACACGAGCATCGTATTTACCACCTGCAAAAATGGTGATTTACAAACATTTCGAATAATAGGTTCAGAGTTTTTAATCAAAATAGACGATAAACACACATACAGTATATCTACATTAGTAATTAATAACTATAAGCTATAAATATTAACATTTTTAGTTATCAATTGTATTAAAAATGCGTGTTAGCTTAATCAAATTATATTATTATATTTTTAGCATAAACTTTTAAATTGTACATAAATACATTTTAATGATCCGAGTGATGGATATAATGCGTAAATAATATTAGTTTCGTTCTGCTTGGTATTTTAGTCCCTATATGCTATTATTGTGGGAACTCCGGGTTATACAATCCTTGATTAGCTGTTCAAAATGTGTATACAACTTGGTCGGCAACGGTGTGGATATAGGTAAGATCCACTCAGCGTGAACTGTTTGTCGGCCATTTCTCAGTGAATTATGACGATATCATTACATAGGGTTGTCTGGTGGTTAACCATCGATAAAACGATAGCCCAGTTAGGCACCTTTATGACACCGATACCGGCCGTTGGATTAAAACGCTTCAAGCATATTATACACGACTGTGGAAAGAATTTAAACAAATGATATGCTTACACGTTCGCATATATATGTGTGTTTGATGTATATTTCTGTTACAGACATGAAGTGCCGGTGACCAACGATCCAATCACAATCGTGCACATGGACGACGATATCGTGGTAGTCAACAAGCCCGCGAGCATTCCGGTAACTTGATTTGTATAATATAATTAAATCACCAAAACCGCCTCATCGCTTTAAAACTACGGTGTTTTATTTTTGGTCCAATCCTAGATCGTATGAGAATAATACATTAGTGGCGATATTATTAACAACTGTGACGTTATTTTTTGAAAGTGAAAAAATTGTCCGATCATCACGATTTGGTCAATTTATTTTTACTCGATTTTAAATAATATACACAATCACTATGCGCGTGACCAACTAGGCGATGATGAAAAAAACCAACATTTTAACTGTGTACCTACCTAATGTTAATATTTTTTTCCTAATTAATTTTAAACTTTTGGAATTAAATTTGTTATTATTTATCATCATCAACCTGTTAACCAATAACTAACTCAAGTCCACTGCAGTTTCTATAAACTATATGATATTATATTATAATATTATAACCGCTGAATCGCATAATATATTATGATAACTACGTTATTGTCACACGTCATCCTGCAGGTTCATCCGTGTGGTCGTTATCGACACAATACGGTGGTGTTCGTGTTGGCCAAGGAGCACAATCTGAGAAACCTCAGGACCATACACCGTCTGGACCGGTTGACCAGCGGTCTGTTGATGTTCGGCCGGACGCCCCGGTATGCCCGCATCATGGAGGCGCAGATCCGCAATAGACAGGTGAACAAACAGTACGTGTGCCGGGTCGAAGGGAGATTTCCTGAGTGAGTAAATGTTATTGTTGTTATACTAAAAAATATAAATACACTGCAGTTGTGAAATGTGGCAGGCATAAAATATTAAACTGCACACGGGGGAGACTAGCTTAATATGATACGCGTTGACGTTTTCGTGGTAAATATTCTAATTAATAATAATAGTAATAATAATCGATCAAAAAACGCTCATATCGTGTTGACTCTGTGACAAGGTAACAAATGCTGACCAAATCACACTGTTGCGTAAATCAATATAAATATACATTATATTATATAATGTATAATATTCATGATAATATGATAAACATTATGTGATGAACAAAAATTCGTTATATGTGATTTAGATTTATTTTCTTAAACATTATTTTAAAATACGTCTTAACAAACTATGCTATGATTGCTATGAAGAAGAATCATTATATTATATATATATATATTTTTAATAGAAAAAGTAGGTTATCATTCGACTCAAGATATCAGCATATTATAATATAATAAAGAACATTTTCAAGAATTTTTGATAAAAAAAGACACATATTTTAAAATGTATAATGCTTTGATAAATATTAATAAGGCGTGACTATATTTTTAAAAAATAATTACGACTTATTTATAAGTTTCAGTATAACTATTAAGTTTTAATTTAGTTTATTTTTCACGAAAAATTATCAGTACTAAAGTGAGTTAATGTCCAAGTCATTTGGACTCTACTTATTATATAACATTACTCAAGTTTTAAGTTAGTGAACATAAAAAAAGGATTATAGGTAATTCATAATATTGCATACAAAACAATATTATTACTATATATTTAAGCATTTTAAAATTGTGACTTATAATTATATATGATTATTTAAGTACATTTTGATGTATCTTCGAGTAAATTACCTAAATTTTAAAATTAAATACAACTTTTTTTTAAACTGCCTGCGTATGTTTTAAATTAAAAGTTAACTTGTATAATATAGCTGAAATTTCTAGGAATAAATTGGTAAAATTATCTTTAGAACGTAAAATTTAAAAATTGGTAGGTATATAATAAAACTATAGTGGCTTTCACTCATTGTACTCCTGTACACGATTATAGGTATTTTTTTTTTTGTGATCTATTATTTTTATAAACAAGTCAGCTCCAATGATATTATATCCCGCAACATATTGGAGGCAACGCAGTTTAGTAATATTATATTTTTATGTAATATTATCCATTTCTTTATGTAATTTAGACAAACGATTGAGTGCAATCATCCCATCGAAGTGGTCAGTTACAAGATAGGCGTGTGCAAGGTATCCAACAAGGGTAAAAACTGTTCGACGACATTCCAATTGGTGGGCTACAACGAAAAGACCAACATCAGTGTGGTCTTGTGCTTCCCGCACTCGGGACGCATGCATCAGATCAGGGTACACCTTCAATACTTAGGTAAAACGATTGTGATTATTAACTTGAATGATACATACAACATACAGTAAACAATAATGAACTAATATCATATTTGCACGAAATGCTATTTCCATCCGAATAGCCAGAGCAGTACGTTTGAGTCGTTCTTCGGCACATAATGGCACTACCGTGTCGTCACACATTTCATGGTTTTAAGTTATAGACTTTATAACCTATACATAATACATATAATATACAATATTGTGATAGACAGAATTATAACGCATTGTATATATAATAATTTATTTTTGTATTAATGTTAATAAAAATAGTATTTATTTTATAATACGTATACATTGGATAAAAAGTATAAGGCTTGATTAAAGAATTTCTATGCAAGACAGTGAGGCACTATTCTTCAAATTAATGTATTAATATTTTATAAAATAAACTACACTAACGTTTAATGTGGCCAATAGATTGGGCTACTAGTACTCACGAGCTAGCATTATTTTGTACCAAAACCATCAATCATTTTTATATTATCAAACTATAATACAGGGATAACTTTTTTGAACACACATCTAAATTCATCATAAATTCAACCCGAAATTTCTAATTTTTGATATGTTAGCATTTTGGTTCCTCTAAATTTGATTACAACATTTATTAAATAAACATAAGACTAATGCATTTAAAAAGTCAGAAATTCTTTAAATTAAATAAATGGCTCGAATGATATGTGATATTTATGAGTGTTGAATTTCCGTGTAGCAAGGCTCGCACTCTTCAATTCCTAAAAAAAAACAGACCACTTGCAATTCTCTAAGTATTATATTGTGTATTTATACCCGTTATACGCTACAGGCTTTCCCGTGAAGAACGACCCACTATATAACCACGTAGTGTTTGGCCCAGAAAAAGGTCGCGGTGGCGTTATTGGCAAGTCAGACGAGCAACTGATTCACGATTTGATAAATATCCACAACGCCGAAAACTGGTTGGGCATGGATGGCGACTCGGAATTAATGCCGATATTGAAAGATGTAGACGTCGTTGACGAAGGAAAAAAATCACCACCGGGTAAGCAGGGTATAATAATACACATAATATACAAATTGACAAACAAATATTTATACAAACTACAAAGTATAGATACTTCACCAAAATTTAAAAAAAAAAATTCATCCATTATGCAAATCATGCAATATATTATATTTTTATGTTGGTCGTTATTCTTCATAACGTTCAATCGTTATTCGTGCCAATGTTGTCATTAAAAAAAATGTAATAACTTAATATTATTATTTTTATGTCAACACAAAAATTTTAATAATATGTTCAATATTGATCTAAAGTCAAAATATTATAACCAAAAAAAAAATAATAAATAAATAAATAAATAATAATGAATTAAATAAATTTATTTAATAACACGTAGGTAGTCCATTTCGAAATGTTTTACACATTTTTAACACATTTTAGATATTTTTAGCGGAACGATGAATTTAAAATTTTTTTGTTTTTCTATAGACGTAAAAATTTAAAAATTTCTAAAGACCCAAAAAAAATAAAAAAAAATTAAGAAAAATAGGAATTTTTACACATTTCTAGTGTTTAAAAAAATTGATTAAGTTTCTATACACGATACATTTTTTCAAATATTTCGACCCTTTTATAATTATTTGTAAGCATTTAAAATGTTAATTTTTTTAGTTTTATTTCTATACCTATATATTATATAGTTAATAATTTATAAAATTTTCAATTTTTATAGCTAAATATTGAACGTTTAAGATGAAATTCTTCATAAGAACCGTGTACTGAAACAAAAAAATGTTATAAATATATAAACATAATTTTTAAACATTTTAAGTTTAAATTTGAACGAAATTACATAATATTTTACATATTATTATATTTTATACTCACAATTATATTTTAAAATGCAAAATTTTTTCCATCTACTGTATTACTAATAGTAAAATAATTACTTTATCTAATAGCAATATAAACAAACACAACATGATACATACCTATTATGATAAAGGCTAATAGACTGTCTCCGCTCAGAATCGTTTTTCATAATATATTATGGTATATCATTGAGTTAAAATTTAACATATCTATCACGGGGTGAAACCTACTTTACAGCAGAGCGGTACCCATTGTCCACCTTTTAGTATTTTATTTCAATAAATTCACTGAGAATTACATTTTTAAGTGATTTTTCAACATGACATTCATTATGTGGCAGCAACGGATAGTAATGTAAGGTCGTGGAATCTATTTTATACGTGATAATAGTTATAAAAATAATTTTTATTTTTTGTGTGTGTTTAACACGTAATTTGTAAAACCCTTTCATAAACTATTTGTTCGTCAACAAGTTGTCCTATTCATCACGGGCAGTTTTCAGTATTTTTTATTACTGTCGCATGGACGAATATATTAGCAAAGTTTTTTCAAACCATCATGCTTAGTCGTATTACTTTTTTTGGATAATTTCCAAGACCCGTGTGACCACAGCAACACGTAATTTTAGTCATTTCTATACGAAGAAAACAATTAAAACCTTATATACACGATAACAAAAAAAGCAAAATCCAAAAAGGTATAATTTAACCACATTTATTTTAGTCTTTACAAATTATTTTACTGATGTTATTTAATTATACAATTATTAAAAGAAGACTGTACAAAATAACATTATTGAAACGATTGCATATTTTGCTTAGTACGTTTTCTAAAAATAGATACAAAAATATGTATAATATGATACAAGTAAAAAATTAAATACAAATATAATAGCTTTTTCATATCCACTTATTAATTTTTATTATAGGAATAAAAATAATGATAATACACATCATATTATTGTACACATTGTGTACAACACAATATAGTTGGATTAATTAAAAAACGGCGCTTCATATAGGCAATATAGTAACGTCAGCGAGGGTATTGACACAAATAACACATAACAAAAATTCATTAACCAAGTATTACATTATTAATTATAATATTAGGTTTAGTATTTTACAAGATCACATATTTTAAACACCCGTTACATATCACACTATATCCCTAAATCATAGTGATTTAGAACATAACCTAAGCCATAATTAATATAAGTATTATAAACCGTTTTATTTAATTTTATTTAATTACAACATAATAAAGAATCGATATACATTTTTAAACATAAGTCACTTAATCAGTTTTTAAAAAAAAAAAATAATTGTCGATGGATAAGGATAACATTTAAGTGGGGTCAAGGCCATGATAATATTTTTTTCTACAATGTTTCTAGGAGTAGGTAAATCTTTATAATAAATAATATATTAATTTTAGATCTTGTATAATATATTTATCAAGCCTAAATCCTATTATGAATTGATAAATTAAATTTTTGAATACCCTTTTGATTTACATTTTAATTATATTTATATAGAGATGAACGTTTGCTTACCTAGTTATTAATTGTATTCAACGATGCCGACCAATGAGAGTGCTGCGTTGGTAATATGTATAATCGTTTATGAAACCATCACTTATTGTAATTGCAATCAATTATTCGTCATACATTTTCAATACCACAAATTAAATATATACCTTAATAAGACGAATATTTAGTTAACCTATTTAGGTTTATTTGTATGAGTAAAACTGCATCACCGTGGCTAGACTGTTTACCTTATTAATTACCAACGCAGTTGACCGATTGGGAAATACTAAAACCATATTTTTTCACAATAATTAATACGCGCATTCGTTATTATGTACTGTAGATTATAGAATACTTAATTGTATTATAAAACAAAACGTCACCACTACTAAAACCAAAAATTTATTATTCTACTATATTTATTAAATATAATATGTTTAATGGTTTAATCTACAACCAAACAAAATATATATTTTATGTGGTTGATTAAAATCATTTCTATGTTTAAAATTATACCGGAAAATTCTTTAATTTAAAAACAGTTATATAATAACACAATGCACGTAGTATGTTTCATTATATCTCAATTGTACTTTCGTATCTTTGTTTCTATTATTGCGATCGTTGAAATTGCCCAGGTTTATATCATATGAACGATGTCTCTTGAGAAAATGGCTTAGTGTGGTTCCATTATTATTACTATTTTGATTGAAAAATTGCATTCTTATGTAAAATAATTTAAGTTATGGTACGATCTACTCTAGTGTCTCATATATTTTAAATAACGGATAAATGTGTATTTTATCGAAAAATTAAAACATTTAATATTCAATAACTACATGGATATAAAAAATGTTAAAAATTATTTTTTTTAAATACAAATTTAAAATTATAGAAAGAAGTCATTCCTATCATATTTTATGTATCTATTTATTTTTGAAAAAATATCAATTCTTATTAAACCTTAAAGTTATCTTTTTAATGAATCAACTTACAAAATAGGTACTTTTATTATCATTATCGATAATTCATCAGACTCTATAAAAAAACAAACTAATTCAATTTAAGACACAGATTAATATCTATGAAATATTAAAATAATATAGTATTATATACGTACATTTAGAAAACATATTAGTATTTGATAAAAATTATTCTTAATTTTTCAGTAAAAGCTGTATCGAATATGTGTATATATAATATATGTGTGTGTCATGTGTGTGTATAATAAATTTATGCTAGGTGTAACTATAGTAAGCATTTCATCAAAACTATAATAATGAGAAAGCTCACATAACAATATCATGGAATCTGTAGGATATAAGTGATCATTTTTTGAAACGAGAAAATGTGAAAATAAATAATAGAAGAAAACGATTTTGAGACAAATTGGTCTATTCCTTTTTTGATCGCGTATGTATTACATATAATACAAGTTTATATTCCCAAAAATTTTTCACAATAATATCTATTTGCTGAATATAACCTTAATGCACAGTAAATTACTTTTTAATCAATTATTTGATTAATAATGACAAATTGTATAAATAGTATTGCCTACATACTACAATTGGAAAGTAAATATCATCATTGAAACGCATACAAAAATACTTAATACCTAAGTGTAACGACATCAACAACAGCAATATCATTAGTAGCGATATTATGATTGTCAATAATTGCATATAACGCAATACTAAACTGCGACAGTATTGATATTATATTATTATTATTTATAAGGTTTCAAGAAGAGCGAATCGATGGTGGAACAACAGCATCAGTTGCAGATAAAGGGCCGACAAGCCAATCAGCTACAGTTACAGTACGATAATGCACTAAACGTGTCCACGCAGACAGGACAAGACGTGCCGGACATGGATTTCGACGCGGAGAAGCTCACGCACGATCCTCACTGCTACGAGTGTCGGGTGAAATTCAGGGACCCGAAACCAAAAGACCTCATCATGTACTTGCACGCTTGGAAATACAGCGTAAGTATTTAATTCAACAATAATCTGTACGTAGGTATACCGTTATTATTGTTGTATCGAATCAGTCGAATCGTCGTCGCGTAATGGAATTAGAAACCAAACGGTATTCGGTACGTGATCTGATTACAAAAATACACGATAATAATAATATTTCGGTAGCCACCAAAATAGCATTGTATAATAGGTATAACAGAACGATTCTATTCTCTTTAAATATTTATCCCCAAAATAAAATCGCTTTGGCATTGCGTGATATTTTATGTTCTAAATAATTATAAAAGTTGTTTTTGCTTAAATTATAAATGAATTAATGTCACAAGAAAAAAATATTATTATGCAAGTACAGTTTAAATAAATTATTTTAGTGTATAGTTCTAATTGCTTAAATTTTAGAGTGCAGCTTCAATATTTTATTAAAAAATAATTGCTCAAAGTTCTTGTTTCCGCTCACTTGTTAAGGGGGTACGATTTCTTTGATTAGTTCATTCAAATTTTAACTAAATAATAATTAATCCTTAATAACATGTTTAATTTACTTACTTTGTTAGCCTGTGTATTCGAAAAATTTAATATTTGAAAAATTTTGAGAGAGCTCTTATGAATAATAATTATTACACATGGTATATGCATTTGTATCCGATGTTTTATACAGAAAATATAATTATCATTACTGCAGTCTTCAATCGCACTAAAAAAATAACAAATTATTTAATTATTGCGACCTTACTTTGGTATGAGTTATATTTCTCACATTCGAGTCATTCGAGCATTCGGCATAATATTATTATAATTAAGTGTAAGACGAAATACGACATTTGACTTACGTTAATGCTATTACACACAAAGGATAATGCGCGAAGGAGTCTTACATAGCACACTGGTATTGATAATACGAATAGAATATAACGTCGTACAAAGTAAAATAAAAAAATAACAAATAACAAATAATAACAGTGATCAAAATCTTTCTATGCTTTAAAATAAAATTTGGAGGGTATATTATGTAGATGATTTTAAAAATATTTCCCAGAACACGGAAGAAATATTTAACATTTTACGAATAATGAAGTCATAACATATTTTTATTTAGTAGTATTTACCTATATATATTATTTTGTTTAATAACAAATCTCCCTCGACGCCATCAGCGAAAGGTTTTTCCTTTCAACATAATACCGTGCACTTAAAAATGTTAGTAATCACATTAAACTGTATTAACAACTCTTTCGGCGTTAAATTTTATGGTAATAAATTCTCGTTATTGTTGCGATATAAATTATATCTAATTCTAAATTATAAAATATGAAGTGTCATTAAAAATGTTTTGTGATGAATATTTATACTGTTAATCACATTAATGTCGATCATATTTTTCATAGTAATTGTAACGCGGTCTTGAGTGCTTCTCATTACTTAATCTTCTACTTGTATTTCCAATTTATTTTACCTTTAACCTTTCTGAAAAATTATTATTTTGCAAATTAAATAGTTGGACCGTTTTAAATTGTATTCTACACCGTAAATGTGCGCCCATATTTTTGATGAGTTAATTATGTGGTTATTTTATAATTTTGGAAAAGTAATAGCGTATAATAAGTTACCTGACAACATAATTCAACATAAAAACATGCGTTATAGTTTATTATAATTGTAAATAATAATTTAATAATAAACGATCGCCGAAAAGAATAGATTCATCAAAAATTCCTTAATGCAATATTGTGTTTATTGCGTATAGCGTATGATAACAATGTAGATACCATAATATATAATACGAACATAATAATACTGTATACATATATAGACACGAAAACACAATTCTCTATAGATTACAGACTAGAGAAACATAAACTGTATTGTATAATTTAAGGATTTAGTTAAAAAAAAAATAGCCTCGTTTTTTGAACGGATAGTAAATACTGAATACCTATAGAGTATATTACACCTATACTTACAACGATAAAATTGTGTCCCTGTAAATTGTATCTACTGTCGTTCGTAAACATAGTATGAAATAGACGGTACACGTGAGTACATACTTAAATAACATAATATAGGTAACCTTATGCAGACTGACGAAGACAATTCGAATAAGCCAGTAAGTACGGTTAGTATTGGTTTTCGCAGTTTCCTCCTCTCCCGCAAATATGGCATTTCGGGAACGGAAATCCGTTATCGTATACACTAGCTGTACGTATATTATGCACATTGCATACGTGTAAACGCATAGTACATTTTACTTCCGGATCCTTAGGTTCGCTCTGTACATCTGATCGGTTTCTTGCACATATCAAATACAACGACTGATGCAGTGCAAATTCAATAGTCACCCGATATTGCATTTACACTTGCACACTTTTTGCCCTACCCCGTCACAATACGAAATTTCATTTCCACACATCCCGACAACGTCAACGTGTATAAACATGTCACGCGTGTAACTCAGTACCTACATCATAACACTATATACATAACGTAGATAGGTATACACTTGGAAACGATTCGTATAGAAAATTTACGATGCGTACATACGATACGTAAGCTCCGATTGTAATGTCATAACAACGGGGGCTTGGCGATTGAAGTTTTTCCATATATACGCGTATGTCGTATATAATACGCAGTCTTCAAAAAGTAATTTATTTTATGTTCCAGAAGATGTGCGCGAGAGGCGAATATTATTGGTTTTACAATGATGTGCTTTTTGTTTTAGAAAACGTTTTTCGGTCAATAAAATAAATAAGAATACCCAAATACCCTGCATTTACGCAACCCTCAGAAGCCTTCGCGTCAGTTTTGTATCGCCAAAAACAATTTCGAGGGTAGGCTACAAGAATAACGATGAGAAACAACGATACGTACGTAGTGTAACACGCGTCTATTACTTTTAAGGAAAAAGAAACAACTTCGTTTCGAATAAATACACTGTGCCTCAATAAATTAAAATTATGATTTTAAACACCTGCATAGAATAAAACGAATTTAATTTAAAACTACGGCAACTGTACTTCATTAGTTTATGCAGGGGCGTTCTCAGGATTTTTCTATGGGGGGGGTTCTGAAAATTTACTTGAATTTAATAGTATATAATATCAAAAGTAGACAAAACGTGTATTACCAAAATGTAAGAAAACCAAGATCCTTGGGGGGGGGGATCTATCCCCCATATCCCCCCCGTGAGAACGCCCATGAGTTTATGCTTGAATAACCTACTAAATTATCAATTCATACCCTATCTGGCTCAAAGTGTGTTTACTGATAACTTATCGTCAAATAATATAAATTATTATTAACTCAAACTCAAAATTATGCCAACGCTTTAACAATAAAATAAAAACTATTTACATTTTATTATTTTTTTACAAAGATAAAATTGTACCAATACAATTCAATTCTTAATAAAACTATGGTAAACAAATCATAAGTTTTACTATACAAAGTGGTCGACGTTAAATGAAACGTTCAAACAGCAGCGTTCATTTTGTTAAACTTAAATTAACAAGTTTACATTTCCAATTTGTTTAGTCTAACTAGAGTAGTGCCCAAGGGATGGTTTTCTGATTGACGAAGCGCTGCTGTATTATACTATAGGTTCCTTAAATAATGTTTCTATATTATTCGGTGTCTATATAGATGAGTATAATATGTTGGTTTGTGTGCGTGTGCAGACAGTTTATACAGCCGGAATTAAATTCCAATTTTAGATTCTGAACGAAGTGATGAATGTATTGCTTTTACAATGATGTGTATTTTTTTTTTTGTGTCTGACGACAACATTTGGAGCAGTAATAATGCTCCGATTTTTTACTTCAGCCCCTCTTTGAATAGGAAATTGAATCTAGTTGGTACTTTGGGGGAGTCAAAAGTAAAATTTTCAAATAGTTTTCAAAAAAATCGAGAAAAACAAGAAAAAAATGACAGAAAAATGGCAATTTTACGAAAAACCAGTTTTCGACAAAATCGATTTTTTGATTTTGCTGTAACTCAAAAACGAATCATTGTAAATACTTGAAATTTTCACCAAATGTTTATATTATGGTTATCTCTTTACAGTTAAATTTTCAAAATATTTTGAACATTTTTAAACTACTAGACAATTGAAATTTTCGACTTTTCTAAGTTTTTTTTCTTCAAATGCCGATAAAAATTTTTTGGGTGGCCAGAAAATCTTGAAAATTTAATACAAGGTTTCTTATAAGTTGTTCTTAAAGTGATAAAAAAAAATCCGAAATCGTTAGTTACAATTTTTTTTATAAGTGCTTAAAGTTCGAATTTATACGAAATATTTCAAAATTTAAATTAAATTTCATACTCTCATTATGCGTATGTTGCCTAATACTTTTTTTATTAATAAACAAATACTATAAAGTAACCATAGTAACATATAAAAACTATACTATTTGTTTCAAAATAGAATATAATATGACAATATTTAAATATAATATATCCTAAACTGACAAATCATCTTCGTTCAGAATCGTTTTTTTTATACAATGATACCTATCATTGCATTCAAATTTAACCTACCATAGTCCGAGGTCCACCCCACTCCCTAATATACAGCAGAGCGATACCCACTTACCCGCTTTTTTTGTTTTATTTTAAATAATCTTTATTTTTGAAAAAGCTTAAATTTTTTTTTTTAATTTTGGGAAATATTGTTAAACAAAATGTATAAAGACTATAAAATATTTCTCTCTATTATCTTAAAAAATTCAAATCAAGTTGATTTTGCAAGACAGAATCATTATTTCTGTAGTACGTGTATATTTATTATTTTATAGAGACAAAATTATATTATCACCAGACACCTATTAGCAAAACAAAATGTAATAGAAATAAATCACTTGATTATATACTTTCCGCTTACGAAAATATCCTATCTGAACATATCCTACCTTATTGGGACTTATGTATATATATTTTTAACGTATAAAATAAGTATATAATTAACTCAATATTATGCATTAATCGTCAATGGCTATTATAATAATATTATAATACATGATATATATATGTAAATATATTTACTGACATATGCATTAGCAATCAGCAGGTTTATGTTTATGACTTTATCGAGTTGTTCCTGGACGCATTATTAAAATATACCTTCAAAATGATATCCCATCCTATTCATACAGATAGGTATGCGATGAATGACTGCAATAAAACCATATTATGCGATGTGTTTTAAAGCAATATTTTCATACCGAATTTTGTACTCGTTATGGGACATTATTATATAGGTACCTATTTCTTATATATCATACATTACTGTTGATTACACTGAATAATACGCGTGACGCAATTTTATACAATGTTTTAAGGTATTTAAGTAATATCTATTGGTATTTAAATATAACTTTCTTAGTGATGGATACTTTTTTCAATAATTTTTACTCGTGGCATTTTAAATACTGCAGTTTATTTAAATTCACCACTATTGATTTGAATATAATATTATATTTTTTAATTTAAACACTGTAAAAATTATTGCAAAAACACCACTTCCTAAAAATTGACTATCGGCCAAAACAACATTACGTAATACATCGACACGTCGTCAATGTGATAATCAGTGATAGGTACCTACTATATATTGTAAAAATTAAAATAAACATACCTAATTTAAAAAAAAGAACACATAATGTTAATGAAATTCTATGATAAATTCTTTAAAGTTTATACGGTATACCTAATAAATTTCATTGAAAAAAAAACTGTTTATGATGTATAAAAAACAATCATAGTAAACGATTACCTATGATGGGAAGCTTAGAATATAATTATGTAACTATTTTTTTTTATTTAATTGGTTTATTTATTTACTCTAAAATCTAAATTATTTGTATAATAGTAAATAACTTTATTACTCAAATAATGTCTTGAGACTTGAAACTATAGAAAGTACTTGCGTAGTATTTGAAATACATTTTTAAAGCACTATTACAACATTGATTTTTGTATTATTTTTATTACTCTTTTTACTATTTATATATGAATACGTAAATTATCAAAGACTATTCTACAGAGTTAACAAAACATTGTTAACTCATAAAAAAAAATTTTACCTGCGTAATATTTTACTTACCTATGTTCTTGTGTATGTCCACAGGGGCCTGGATGGAGCTATGAAACGGACCTTCCAGTGTGGGCAAACGTCGAATGGATGGAGCCAGAATAAAAATAAAATAATTATGGACCTATTACAGCAACAGGGTGGGCCAAATGAATCAATTGATCGAAAAAAAATGTTATTGGAAACTGCTATTAAAACCATTTTATTTTTCGGTCAACTGACTATATTTATAATATAATATTGTGGCGGCCCCCTTTGTATAATATTTAAGTATTTATAAATATTAATTAAAATAAAATAATTACTATTATTCTTTATCGTGGATTTCGTAGTACTCGGAAGTAATTATAAAAAATAAAAATAAAACAATGAGTGCTCGCGGTTATTATTTAAATTTTTTTTTTTTTTTTTTTAATTGTAAATAATAACTGTCGTCTTACAAGAAAATCTTTTTTCGATTTTCAATATAATTTTAAACAATTATACGTTGTAGCTATATACACGTCATACAATAATAATTATAAATATAATATTAATAAACTATACCAACACGATATCATAGCATAATAATTATGTACGATAATTGTATGAATAATAATATACTTCATCAACGATTATTATACTTTATTTTACGACTGTGTGTCATGTTTTTGTGTATGTGTGTGCGTTTGTGTGTGTATTTAGCGCAAGTGTGATTTTTCACCAGCATTTGATTTAAAAAAAAAAAATCTACAATAACTAGAAATCAGACTCGAGATTTTTGTGAGTTTTTAATATTATTCTTCGTCGTAATTTTAGTCTCTTCATTTTTTTTTCTTTCAAATACTCTATTAATTTTAAGATAAAAATATTATAATACTACAAATATTGTTTATAAGAAAAAGAAAAAAACACTTCATATTACCAATAATAATTAAGTCATTTATTATAAAATATATAATTATACTATCTACTATCGTCTATCGGGCTCTGTAACCGTTGTATTCGCTAAGATATTATGTTTTTTGTGATTAGTTTTGTGTTGGTAGTTATGGTTTTATTATTGTTAGAGCTTATGTATTATTATTATTATTATTATTATTGTTAGTCAAATATTATAGACACTTATTACACTAGCATATACCTATAGTAATAAATAATTATAATTATAATTATAATTTATAATTTATGTCATTCTTAATATTATTATCATTATTATTATTATTATTATTATTATTATTATTATTATTATTATTATTATTATTATAATTATAATTATCATTATTATTATTAAGCATAACGGTTGGCCTACACCGAGCAATAGTGCAGTGTTGTCCACATAAGGTGAACCGAAACGCAGTTTTTTTTCGTAGTCATTTCCATGTAACACTTATATATGTGTCGTACTTAATATCTCTCGGCTTGATCGACAGTCAGTGATTTCCATAATCCATAAGTAGGATTAGTATTTGTTTTTATTTCAAACTATTGTAGTTATTATTTGTATAGTGTGCTTAATAGAATATTAAACATTGAAAAAGAACAGTACCTATTGTATTTCTGTTTTGTTTTTTTTTTTAATTCCATATTATAAATAATAATATGTTATACGTATGTGTGTTTGTTGTGTGAAACACTGTTATACATATACTATTATATATTTATAAATACTACGCTTAGTATTTACACATTAAAAACAAAATTGTCTGAAAAACAATTTTATAGAAATAAAAAATTCTGGAAAAGCTTAAAAAAATGTATTATCGGAAAATAAAATAAAATATTGTATGTATTATTAAAATAAATAGTAATTACGTTAATATTACCATATAAATATCGCCGTTAACCTTGAAACACGTTTATTTAACATGTTTACAAAAAAAATATAGTAAGAACAACTTGATTAATTAAAACCCAGGGAAATAGGTATTTAATCTCTATGATAAATATAAAAATACCAAAGAGTAGGTTATTGTAACAGATGTATCAATTTTGAATACAATGATAAATTTCTTTTATTCGAAAATAGATTCTGACTTTCTGAGCATTGAGCAAAGACCTAGCGGTTTATATAATATTTATAAGAATATTATATTATATATTTATGTTTACATTAATATCAATAATATAATTTGTCTATAAGTAGTGAGGTACTCGTCTATTAAATTAATTTTTATCAAAAACTAATCACTCGTAATAATATAATTTAATAATTATTTGATATGATATTACTAACTGTAATTAACTTATTAAATTAATAAAATAACTTATAAATCAAAACTCAAAACAGACGTTGTAACATAGGTCAATTTGAATAGAATAAGACATAATATATGCATAGTAAAAATATGTTTAAATTAATCAAAAATATTTTAACATTGCATTGTGTATAAAAAATAATGGCTTGAAAACAATTGAAGTAGCAAAGTATTCAAATCCCTACAAATATCTTTTGAATTACAAGAAAATAACTTAGTCATTATTTACTGCTTAAATACCCGATTTCGTCAAAACTGTAACTTAAAAGATAAAAAAAAAAGTGTACCAATTTATTTTCAATATTTTTTTATTGCTATTAATAACTACGACTGGTGATAAATCTTGTTTTAAAAGTTAAAAGCTAAAACTAAAAATATAGTAAATTTTAAATGAACCTGAATACTTAAAAGTAGTCTAAATATTTTTTAAATTACATTGTGAAAATATTGATAATTACATTAATAATGGAATGTTTTAAATTTCTAAGATTAATATTTTTTGAATAAAACAACAAAATAAAATTGTTTAAGAATAATTTTTTATAATACATTTACCAGATTTACCTGTATATTAAATGTCATCAAAAATGAAGTTCAATCCTTTATTAAAAGTTTATCTGGCTTAAACAACAAATATATTAAAAAATCGAAAGCAAAATCAAAAACATTGTTTTAATAAAATACAAATTGAAATTGAAAAGTTATATCAAAATAATAATAAATCGCAATAATAAATATAACTTTTATTAAATAATCGAGTTTTTTAGTCTCAACAAAAATATCACCATATAAAAATGTAAATAAATTTAAATATCTATTAATAGTACAAAAAAGCAGACATTTTTTAGATAATAAGTATATATTATATTATCATATTTATAAAATATTAATATAGGTAATTAATATTTGTTAAAAAATTCCAAATATGGCTTAACAAAATAAATCTCATTCTTTCCCTGATTTTTATTTTGGTTACATTGATTATTTTAATGAGTATTACTTATTTTTATTTTAAATCTTAAAAATTTCCAATTAGAGGTCCAATTTTTTCCAGAACCCATCATAAAAGTTCAATTTTAAAGCTTCCAAAGTTGAAGTTAGGCACAAAAAAAAAATTAAAAAAACACCAATCATAGTAAAAATAATACCTACATTTATCATTCAACTCAGAATCTAAAATAGAAATGAAAATAAAAAAAAGCGGGTAAGTGAGTATCGGTCTGCTGTACATTAGGGGGTGGGGTAGACCTCGGACTATGGTAGGTTAAATTTGAATGCAATGATAGGTATCATTGTATACGAAAAACGATTCTGAACGGAGATGATTTGTCAGTCTAGGATATATTATATTTAAATATTGGCATACATTCTATTTTGAAACAAATTCAAACATTTAAGTAAAAGTTTCAAGATCTTACGTTTAGTAATTTTTTAAAAATAACAAAAATCGAAAATTATTTATTAGTAAAACGTTATTTTACACGTGTATTTTTGATTTCAAATTAAAATTAAAACTTTAAACACTCGTGAAATTTTTTAAATTGAATAATTATCAAACTTTTTTATAATTGTTTTAAGCTTAACTTATGGACAGTATAGTATTAAATTTTCAATTCTTAGCTTTTGATAGTAAAATATTTATAAATTTTTAACTACCAAATAGTGAAAAATATTCATGATTTTGACGAATTTTTGTCAATATTTGAACTTCAAATGCGAATAAAAAAAAATTGTGCCTATGTATTTTTATAATTTTTGAATGAGAGTTAGAACAAGTTATGTGGACCCTTCTATTAAATTTTCAAGTAATTTGTCCCAGCTAAATTTTTTTTATCAACATTTATAAAAAAAAAAAAAAAAAAAATTGAAAATTTCAATTGTCTATAAATAGCTCAAAAAAAGTCAAAATATTTTGAAAATCTAATCACGTAAAGAAAATGGCAATCTAAATAACTGGTAAAATTTTCAAGTGTTTACGACTTATACTGTTTGAATAACAACAAATATCAAAAATCGTTTAAAATTAAAATTAAAAATTTTTTGTTTTAGTCCGGTAGAGTTTTTTTTGCAGATAGTTGAAGAAAATTTTATGAAGAACCTTGTACCAAATTTTCAAATCTTAGTTATAAAAGAAAAAATTTTTACGATTTTTTAACCACAAAATTACTTGCCAATTTTCGCAATTTTGACATATTTCGTATAAATTCGAACTTTAAGCACTTATAAAAAAAAATTGTGACTAACGATTTCGGATTTTTTTTTATAACTTTAAGAACAACTTATAAGAAACCTTGTATAAAATTTTCAAGATTTTCTGGCCGGCCAAAAAATTTTTATCGTTATTTTAAAAAAAAATACTTAAAAAAATTGAAAATTTCAACTGTCTATAAATAGCTCAAAAAAAGTCAAAATTCATTGAAAATTTAACTGTGTATGGAGAACGCTAATATAAATATTTTGTGAAAATTTCAAGTGTTTACATCGATTAGTTTTTGAGTTATAGCAAAATAAATAATTCGATTTTTTTGAAAACTGTTGGAAAATGTTTACTTTTCACCTCTATAATGCACCAAGGATATTCACTTTGCCATCGGAAACCACCCCCAAAGTTTAAAATTGAAGCATTATTTCGACTAGTTATGCTGTACACAGACACAAAAAAAAAAAACACACATCATTGTAAAATCAATACATTCATCACTCCGTTCAGAATCTAAAAGCGGGTAAGTGAGTATCGCTCTGCTGTACATTAGGGGGTGGGGTGGACCTGGGACTAGGGTAGGTTAAATTTGAATGCAATGATAGGTATCATTGTATACGAAAAACGGTTCTGAACGAAGATGATTTGTCAGTCTAGGATATATTATATAAAAATCGAAAATTATTTATTAGTAAAACGTTATTTTACACGTTTATTTTTGATTTCAAATTAAAATTAAAACTTTAAACACTCGTAAAATTTTTTAAATTGAATAATCATCAAACTTTTTTATTATTATTCTAAGCTTAACTTATGAACAGCATAGTATTAAATTTTCAATTCTTAGCTTTTGATAGTAAAATATTTATAAATTTTTAACTACCAAATAGTGAAAAATATTCATGATTTTGACGAATTTTTGTCAATATTTGAACTTCAAATGCTAATAAAAAAAAATTGTGCCTATGTATTTTTATAATTTTTGAATAAGAGTTAGAACAAGTTATGTGGACCTTTCAATTAAATTTTCAAGTAATTTGTCCCAGCTAAATTTTTTTTATCAACATTTATAAAAAAAAAATAAAAATAAATTGAAAATTTCAATTGTCTATAAATAGCTAAAAAAAAGTCAAAATGTTTTGAAAATTAAATTACGTAAAGAAAATGGCAATCTAAATAGCTGGTAAAATTTTCAAGTATGTACGACTTATACTGTTTGAATAACAACAAATATCAAAAATCGTTTGAGGCTAAACCGTTATTTAACGCGGTTTTGTGAAAATTAAAATTTCAAACACTCATAAAAATTTTTTGTCTGAATCCGGTATAGTTTTTTTTACAGATAATTGAAGAAAAATGTATGGAGAACCTTGTACGAAATTTTCAAAACTTAGTTATAAAAGAAAAAAATTTTACGATTTTTCAACCACAAGATTACTTGCAAATTTTCGCAATTTTGACATATTTCGTATAAATTCGAACTTTAAGCACTTATAAAAAAAAATTGTGACTAACGATTTCGGATTTTTTTTTTATCACTTTAAGAACAACTTATAAGAAACCTTGCATTAAATTTTAAAGATTTTCTGGCCGGCCAAAAAATTTTTATCGTTATTTTAAAAAAAAAATACTAAAAAAAATTAAAAACTTCAATTGTCTATAAATAGCTCATTCAAATTCTTTGAAAATTTAACTGTGTATGGAGAACGCTAATATAAACATTTGGTGAAAATTTCAAGTATTTACATCTATTAGTTTTTGAGTTATAGCAAAATAAAAAATTCGATTTGGTCGAAAACTGGTTGTGCGTAAAAAATCCCGTTTTTCCGTCATTTTTTTAAGGTTTTTCCCGACTCATTTAAAAAATATTGAAAAATTTCAACTTTTGACCCCCCAAAGTACCAACTAGATCCAATTTCCTTTTCAAAGAGGGGCTGAAGTTGAAAATCGAAGCATTTTTACTACCCCAAATGTTGTCGACAGACACAAAAAAAAAAACACACATCATTGTAAAATCAATACATTCATCACTCCGTTCAGAATCTAATAAAAATGAAAATTGAAAAGTACACTTGTTATAAATTTATAAATGTTTATTTATATACACTAAAAACGAATTTAAAGTAGTCATTACTGCTTTGTAATGTTGTCTTAAAAATCCATAACTCATAGTAATTACACGCCTATTAAAAATGTAAAAATGTAAAATTTCAATATTTAATAATAATTGGTTTCCGATATGATATCGCCAAAATTTTGAATGAAAAATAAAATTATTGTACTTATATTATTATTTATTACAATACAATTCAACTATAGAAATTACAATATTGTAAGTAATAAGTACCTATAGAAATATTATAGAGTATAGGTATACAATTCAAATTATTTTTCATTCAACATAATAATAAATATTACATATTTTATTTAAATTGTTTAAGAATTTTAAATGCTAGAAAATATTTAGCTGTTTTTTCCAACATTATATTATAATATCATAATATATAGATACTGTCTATCGTACCATAACATAAGGTAACTTAAATACATATAAGTATGACGTAATCTTGAATTATACTAAAATAATTAATAATGATCAATAATGGATCTACATAATACCATTTATACCAAGATCCTACTACAAAACCTTTACTGGATGGTTATTCATAAAATTTTCGAATTGAAAATTTAAATCTATCAAATCTGATGCAAAGCGTATGTAAAAAATATTTTAGCACAAAACATGTTTGAAAATGTTATAGTTCTTGTATAGATAACAGTCTATAAAAAAATAATATACTTAGTCAGATTTACTTGATTATAATATGTAGTTTTATGTATTAAAATTAATAATATTGACTTTAAATTAATATAAACGCTGAAAATTTAATCTCGTGGAAAACAATAAAACTAAAATTACATTTATCTTTAGTTATTTAAAAAAAATATTTTATGGTACACAACAGCTGCAGAACTAACGTACTTATATTGATATTGAATAAATAAATTTTATTTTCGTTTATCCAATATTGTAAAATAAATTTAAATAGTATTGTTTTTCGTCATATTGGATTACACCACATTGGTTTATAAAATATAATGGAAATAATATGTATAATAAAAAAACGCGAATATAATAATATTGTATACATAAAAAAATATAAGACATATGGTAAAAAAATACGGATGAAAAATAAATCTTTTTGTGAGTATGTAAGAACTCAACTTAGACTATCAAAGCGTAATATACAAAATCTTAGTTACACATAATTTCTAGTCGGTTTTGAATAGGAAATTCATAAGTATAAAGACAAACTTATTTTTCTATCCTAAATTTCCGATGATCCCGTCTGCAACGTTTCTTGCGGGCGTATTTCTACAACGTCGTCGTCCTCCTCCTCCTCCTCCACGTTGTTGGTCGACGGCAGTTGTGATTGTTCGTCGTCTTTTACCTGGAAAAAGCACGTGATCTCTTTCTGCCAAGCCGGGATCTCTCTGGGGTGCACTGGATTTCCACCCGAATATTTGTCTAAAACGAATAAAATAATAATAAAATTTGTAATAAAACAAGAAAAACCCTCGGTATCGACCGTCATACGACCGACTTACAGATTGTACGAAATACGAGTACTTTATACAATAATAATAACACGTCAAAGACGTAAGAATGCGATTACTTTTGGAAGTGGACGGAGATGACGGCAATTTATGACCAGACGATGACGAACCGCTGCAGCCACCGGCCGCCGACGCTTTACACGCAGCTATTTTAGGTATTCTTCCGACGGAAACTGTAGGTGATAAAACACACGGAAACAAAGAAAAGATCAGATAAAAATACAATTTGAGAAATAAAAAAGTAATATGATATTATATTATGGTAGCAATAGGTACAAAGTAAGGCGGATAATATATTCAGGGAAAAATCACGACTATTATATTTTAAATGTTTTAGTTATATTTTAAACCACAATTCTGTCTACTGTCTAGTTGTATATTTTCAAAATTTAATCAAATTTATACATTTTTTTTTTTTTAATATACGTGACATATACATTTAGTGAAAACGATCTTTTTGTAAAATTATGTCCATTTCATACAGTAAAAATGGCTTTTTCAAACTTTGTAAAATACTAAAATATTTCAAAAAACGATCACTAAAATTTGACATTATGTGATTTTGTCTATAGTGCGGTCATTTACCATTTTTCTATAAATGAAATAAAATATTTACAACATACAAATATTACAATGTATTAGTTATTAATAAGATTCGGGACTTCTTAAATTTTGGAGGATGAATTGTTTTATGTGAGATATAAACATTAGTTTTGTAAAACAACATAAGGTACAATTAAATACATAGTTTAACTTTGTTTCGTAAATTTTTAGAAAAGTGTAGGTATAATATGATAACTTGGTATTATAATACAACATTTTTTTTTTAATGTTATTATTTTTATAAATGTAATATTGACCGTCAATATCATTTTTAGATTACGTTATAAGGAAATATTTCCCAAAATTACACATTTATATTAAATATTAATTAATATTATTACTTTTGAAAGTTTTTCGATCAAAACCTTGTATAGTATACATAATTTATATTTTACGAAGAATTAAAATAAAAATAGTAGGTACATATTCGTAATCATGGCGGTCAATTGTCGTATCCCAATCCGACGCGCGACTAATTCGAAAGTATCTAACTTTTTATCTACAACGACTACAACATTTAATATTTGTTTTAACTATGTCTACATTGTACTTTGATTTTTTTTATTTCTTCAAACAAATCATTTTGATATTTAATATGATTTAAATATTTATAAATTATTATTGTATGTAAGACGGATATTTGTATACAAATATAAATTTAATTTTTATATCGTGTTAAAATTCCTGAAAGATATTTATTATGACATAAATAAAAAATAAGATTAACTTTGTATAATAAATTTTTTAATTCACAAAGTAAATTACCTCATTATGAAAATAATTACATGATGCTATAATATAGAGATAACCATTTTAAGAAAAGTGAAATATTTTTGTGAAGTGTGAAAAAGACAAGTCCATTTCATGGAATTGATAACTTTTCATGAAAATATGGATTTCATGTAGTAGCTACGACATATACATTAGACCTACTCAAGTGATTTGAAGTGAAAATTCTCACTACTAGAGATGCACGCAAACCATCTTAAACAAATTGCAATATTTTTCGATCGTCTAAATATACATGCTGATTTCCTATAGTCAAATATTCTAATTTTTTTCGAAAAATTAATTCGTTTAAATTAAATTTCTTCGATAACTGATAAATTATTGGTTTGAAAACATATTAAAAATATTTTAACGCAATATTATATACTCTACAGGTACTTATACCGTTTTCTAATGAGATTAAGAACTTTATTAGTTTAATTTACCAACAGTTCATTATATTATGTAAAACAAAATATTTCTTATATAAATTACCTATATTATACATTATATTATTCAACCTCAATATCGACATCGCCTTTCTAACACAGATGATTTAAAGTGTTTAAACTTATTATTGAAAATTGTAGTATTCTATACTACACAAATACTTCGTTGCACAATATGTCACCATGGCACCCGTGTAATATGATATAAAGTATAGGTGAGTCGACTTGAGCAATAGTATCGTGTTTTTTAGTTTTCACATTTTGTCATAATATTATAATATATCTAATATACAACGAGCTATTCACATCCAATACCAGACCAACAGGCAATCATAACAACTATAGCATTAGGTACTAACTTTTTATTTATTACAACTGTTTTAACCGTAAGTAGAGACACTGACAAAGTCTCAGATATCATTGAATATTATTGCATTGATTCTCATGGAACCAGGCACGTATAGAGGGGGCGGTTTTTTTGATTCAACCCATCCCCCCTGAATTTTTTTTTTGTATACGTGCCTGCATAGAACTACATATATTATAAAGTCGTGAGCCATTTTGGAAGTTATGAAACTATAATAGGAAACAATAATATAATATTTGAGTCAATAGAGTTATATATATTATGTATACATATAGTATGTATATATTATTGTATAAAATTATAAAATTTAAATATTTAGTATCTACTATCTATCTATTTATACTTACTATATGATGTTACTGGCATCCGTCAAAATTAATAATCTAACACAGCGGTTCTCAAACTGTGGTACGCGAAAGACTACATGGTGGTACGCGGAGGGCCGTTTTTGGATAATAAACACAATTCATATCTTATTTAAAAAAAAACTAATAAATAAAAAATAATTATACTGTAGTTGTAGTATTTTACTGTCCTATTATTTAAAATAAATGTATTTAACTGTACAATTTGGAATTTAGATCGTTCTATTTTTAGTTATTAGTGGTACGCGACTGATTGATAATATACTTAAATGGTACGTAAAAAAAAAAGTTTGAGAACCGCTGATCTAACATATATATTTATATGAGTATTGCATACTTAATTCCAAAAAACCATACTTAATATTATGATAATAATTAATAATATATTATAAATAAATATACAATATACATACCATGTACATTATACAGTATACACGTGCATATATATATATATATATATATATATATATATGGTGCCTAAATACAAGTGGTGTGTATTTAAATTTATGTTACGGAGTTAAGTAATCGTTAAAATCTTTTTTTTAATATTATTTTCCAGGGCAGCTATTTATTTTTTGAATAGCTAGCGTATTTTATGATTACAGATTAGGTAAACAATACTTATTCTCATTATATAGTTTATAGTAATGCTTGGTTTTTAAATAATTTAAAAATATATTGTGAATAATTTTCTCAAAGTATTTGATACAAAAATCTTTAAAAGGTTTCAATTTATTTTTTATTAAATATTTGGTGTAGAAATAATTTAAAAATAAATTGTGAAAAAGATTCTCATAGAATTCAATACACGTCATTTTAAAAATGTTTTTAATAAATTTTGGTATATAAATAACATACCTACTCATTGTCTATGGACTATGAGTAATTGTGAAGTTTAAATTTTCACGGCATTAGATATTCGCACACACATAATAACAATTTCTCCTCAAATGTTTTTATTGTAATTAAAAATATATTGTCCATTGAAACTTGATACATTCCACTAATAATAAAAATTATAATCTTCTAAACACAATAACATTTTTAAAATATTTAGACTTATTTTAAGCTATTCAAGCTATGTTCGATTTTTTTTCCCTATAAATGTTAACAATAACTTTTATGCTAGGGCAGAAAGCTTGAAAACTTAAACAAAATTTATACTTGGAAAATTTTCAACTACATGTCGAGAGGCATTGTAGCACATAAAATCAATAGAGTTTATACGATTTAAAATAAATAATCCAGGTTGCTTGAAATATAAAAAAATTTAATTTCACAATATAATATTATCATTATAATTTTACACCATTCATAAAATTTTTTATGTAATGGCTGGGATATTATTATTTTCTCAGTAAAATTTTATTTATTTTTTTTTTATTATATAGGCGAAAAACGCATTCAATGCTTACGTTTTATTTTCAGTTTTAACCAGACGCCATATTGCAAATAAAGCAACAAATTGACTTTCAAAATCACAAACATTTATATTGTAACTGCACCGCATTTGAGAAAAAAATAATAGTCGAATCCGTGTATAAACGAGATCTGAGAAATATGATGCAGAAAAATGATTTTCCATTCGAATGCACCCCGTTTTTATAGTTAGTAAATAATTTCGTATCAAAAGCCTATTTTAAAATGATGTATTCGATTTTTCCAAGCGCATTACGTATTCATATACTCGTATTATGATGGTACGGTGGACCAAGTAGAAAGTTGGGAATTTTATAAAATCTCCGTTTACAGTTTATTTAATTGATCAATATAAACATTATCGTGAGTCTAAATAATTTAACATTATAATATACGCTATTATAGTAGGTATTATTATGAATTTCTTTAGTTATATGTTATATAATTAATTACAAATTTCATATTAATTTCACGATCATTCTGTTGTTCTATCTCGTACTTAATAAAGTTATTTTTATAAATATGCAGATAATAAATTCATCATAGACGACATAGACACTATATATGATATATCTTATAATTTGTTTAAATATGATCAACATTTTTTATATTATTTTCATTAACATTATCGTTCAATAATTTATATAAATATTTTCCATATTTAAAAATAGAAATATATGAACCCAATGAAAACACTGCAGAACAAAACTATGTATAGGCTATGATCTAAAATTAACTCAACTTACCGAAAGATAAATACTTAAATTGGAAAAACAATAAAAATAATTAAACCACTTAAATTATCATTTTATAAACACAATGAAATTTTCAAAATATTTACTTATATTAGGAGGGTATATTAGATATTATGAAAGTTTAAAATGTTTCATTTTTTTTTCTAAATTTTAATTTAGAATAAAAATATAATTCAAAGTTCCTGAAAAGCTGTACCTACAAAAATATCGACAAAAAATTTTGTATAAGTATTATACAAGTTCAAATTTTGATAAAATTAACGAACTTTTTTATTATTTTGTGATTAAAAATGCACATCATTTTTAACTGGTAATTTAAAAATATAATACGTAGTTCTTCATAATTTTTCCTTACATTTCTCATAAAATAACCAAAATACAATTCATTATATTTTTTATAGATAGGTATTTGAATAAATTCTTATTATAGCAAAATTTGATATTTATAGAAAAATAGATTTTAGATTCTGAACGAAGTGAAGAATGTATTGATTTTATTATGATGTGTATTTTTTTTTTGTGTCTGACGACAACATTTGGAGCAGTAATAATGCTCCGATTTTTGACTTCAACCCCTCTTTGAATAGGAAAATTCATCTAGTTGGTACTTTGGGGGTCAAAAGTAAAATTTTCAAATAGTTTTCAAAAAAATCGAGAAAAACAAAAAAAAAGTGACAGAAAAACGGCAATTTTACGAAAAACCACTTTTCGACAAAATCGATTTTTTTGATGTTGCTGTAACTCAAAAACGAATCATTGTAAATACTTGAAATTTTCACTAAATGTTTATATTATGGTTATCTCTTTACAGTTAAATTTTCAAAATATTTTGAACATTTTTAAACTACTTATAGACAATTGAAATTTTCGACTTTTCTACGTTTTTTTTCTTCAAATGCCGATAAAAAGTTTTTGGGTGGCCAGAAAATCTTGAAAATTTAATACAAGGTTTCTTATAAGTTGTTCTTAAAGTGATAAAAAAAAATCCGAAATCGTTAGTTACAATTTTTTTTATAAGTGCTTAAAGTTCGAATTTATACGAAATATGTCAAAATTTAAATTAAATTTCATACTCTCATTATGCGTTTGTTGTCAAATACTTTTTTTATTAATAAACAGATACTATAAAGTAACTATGGTAACATATAGTAATTATACAATTTGTTTCAAAATAGAATATATTACAATATATAGATAGAATATATCCTAGATTGACAAATCATCTCCGTTCAGAATCGTTTCTCGTATACAATGATATTCATCATTGCATTTAAATTTAACCTACGCTAGTCCGAGGTCCACCCCACCCCCTAATGTACAGCAGAGCGATACTAACTTACCCGCTTTTTTTCTTTTAAAAATTTTTAGTTTTATATTGTTAATATATAATAAATTAATATAAAATTTATATTTAAATTAATATATTAATATATAGGTACCTACATTTATTTATATTAATCAAAGTTGATATTGACACTTCTGTCATTATTTACTTTAATATTTTATATATTATCTAATATTATTTCAAAATATTTAGATAAATTTTAAATAATTTATACCACGAACCTATTCACACCATTCTATATTATATTAATTTACGTGCACAATATGTAGAGCCCAAAAATTGTTAGTGCTCTCTGCCACTTTTCCTACTTTATATCAAAAAATAAAAATACTCGTCTGGGACAAGTACGAAATATAGTACCTAGCTAGTGAGTGTCCTTTTTCTGTCATTAAAAATATTAAACTAGCTACACTTTATTAAGACAAAGTAAATTTAACTCTTTATCATTATTTAACAATCAATCATAATTTTTCAAAAGCAAAACAATTATTGTTTAAACTTTAAAGACACTGCCGCTGAATAAATAAAAATAAAAAAATCAAGGTATTGTAATTAATTTTGAAAAATTCATTGTGATTTACAGATTAAACTTGTATTTGGTTGTCAGCTACTTTTACCTAATCTCTTATCTCTACCCTTATTGTATTTACTCATATTTTTGTCTATTTTTAATTTTTACTATTCATTTTTTTTCTTTTATAGTTAAACAAAAGTAAATATTGGCATATTGCACAGTATCTTTATATTTCTTTTAATCAGGTCCCGGGTTAGGTAAATAGGTATTCTAATCTCACAAACGTATATGATATAATTATAACCTAACCTTCATACATAATTATTTTATTTATTATAAAACACAATACACAATACACATACAATATTTAAAAAATAGTTCGCCATAATATCGTGTTTTGTATAAATAGGTAATATAATAATATATAACATATGTCCTAAATACCTAATTAATAAATAATAAAATATCCTTAGAAATAGAGACTAGCGTGTCAATCTCAACTCAAAATAATTTTTCTAACTTAATGATTCGATGATTATGGATTAATTCAAATTTAACACATCCATTACAATGGACCTACTAGATGATCTACTCAAAACTCAATGACGAGGTACTCTCAAAACCTACTACTTTGTATTTGCAAAACGCCTGTTTTTTAGTACCTATCTTAACTCGAAAAAAATTTATTTATTTTATAAAGCAATTTCTTAAGAATCTTAAATGGCCATATGGCTAATTTATGTAAATATTTAATGAATTGAATTATTTTAAGTAAGGTAATTAAATAATATTATGTAGTAGGTACGTATAATATTGATGATTAATGTACCTACCTAATACCTACATGTTATATTTAAAAGGTTAGGAAGAACGGCAAGAAATCCAACTGCAGTATTTTGGATATTTTAAGATCATATTATTGAAAATCGTGTTTTACTCGTTATCGCACAATATTAGATAGGTATTAATTCGTATAACCTAAATATTGTCAATTGAAAGGCAACTGCGGTAAATAATAAAAATGATATAAACGCTTAAATGAGTTAAATGTATAAATGATACATCGATGTAACGACTGATATATAAGTATAACGTAGGTACTAAAATAGAAAATTAAACATGAGCTTTAGGGAATTCTGAATAGTTTTTAAATTAGTCTCAAACTTTAGCTCAACTGTACAACAAAATTGAGTTATCCATATTTAATTGTATTGTTAATCAGTTTACAAATTGTCCACGAAAAAATGTTTTATCGACAATTCTATAGAAAAAGACTTGTCAAATGATTATAAAAATGACTTTAAAATACCTAGACAATATACAAATGATCCGATACGCATAAGCATAACTACCTAATGTAAGACTGTAAAATATTAACACACATTTTTGTTTTTACGCCAGCTACGGGCCTACGGTTAATGTATAATAATAAAATACAAAAATATTTTTATTTTTGTTTAATCATTATTATAACACACAGATACATTCGATGCCATTTCAAACCGGTTATACCTAATCAGTAAACACTACTTTTAAGTTCGATTGTTTTATAATATAGACGCTGTACCTCAATACCTGTAGGTACTACTGCACATTTAAGCATATTCTAGCGAGAAGTCATAACTAAATAAAATAATAAGAAATATTCGGTAAAACACGATTGCGTATACGGTCTTTATCGGCATACGCAATCGTGAACATTAAATGTTCACGATTGCGTACGATTTTTATTTGCAACTTTGAACTGCACTGTTGCCTGTTGCCATTTGCTTTGAACTTATAGAACAGGGCTGGCCAAACTTTTTTTGGTCTCGATCTACTAAAAATATACTTCACCTTTGAGGATTGACTTATTAATCAACTTATTTATCGACTATTATTAAGAAACATAGAGCGTGTGTCCCTATGATCGACTTTGAAATTGTCTAAGATCGACCGGTCGATTGCGATCGACTGTTTGGCCGCCCAATTATTCTATAATATAGAACATAAAATTTAAAATTAATTGAGATCCGATAGGTGATATTTGATAGGCGATAACGAAATCGGTTATTTTACGGTTTTCTGACTACATTTTAAATACATACGTGGAGAATGGTTGTTTATTTCCGCCAGAAATTTGGGCACAAGAGCCATCCGAAAATCCTCGGTAAATATTCAACTATATAATTGCTATAATAACTATGATTTTGTATTTATTTTTATTTATTTTTTTAAGTACGACAAATGGATCTGAAACTTTTCATCGAACTTACAATGCTCAATTTCATAGTTCCCATCCTTCTGTCCATGTAGTTATTTCAATTCTAAAAGAAACGCAAGTGGAAACATGTACGAAAATTCAATCAGTATTTAAAGGTCGGATTAAAAAAATGGAAAATGCTGATTTAATTCGTATAAAAGAAGCTATGAAAAAATATAACATGTACAAAAAACATAAAAATATTATAACATATTTGTCAACAATTTGTTATTTAAGTGGTACCAAGGTATAACATTTTTTATTATATTATTTTAACATTTTATTTATTTTAATTATTTTATTTTGTATACTATATTTATTATATTATAACATATTTATCGAAAATTGAGATTTTTAAGTGGTACTATAACTTAAATCATTTTTCCAATATTTAAATTTTACTGATCACAAATAAAAACATAAATTTGGCACGTTGCACAGTAAATCGTACGCAATCGTTTGACTTTTGGGGTAAATATTAAAGTTAATGGTTTAACGTACGCAATCGTGTTTTCAAAAAGATACATTGTACGCAATCGTGTAGTACCCGAAATATTAATTGTTTACCGTGCTTTATTGTACCTAATACTTACCATATTGAGTAGGTTCTATAATATAAATTTACAATTACATTACAATTATAAAAATTATTATTTTTAAATAATAAATAATTATTCTGTTACACTAAATTAGAATGTTTAACTGTTTAAATATATTATGCGCGCGCCTTTATTGTTAAATATTTGCTGTTTATAATATTATAATATGTTACTTACCCTTATAACTCATTGATTGCTTGGTTCTAACCATGTTGAGAGTTGAGAGGTAAAAAAAAACAAGGATCACTAATGTAATTATATTTTAATATCGAATAAAGTCGTTCCTATAGGTAGTGATGTAATACTGTTTATTAAAATTATTGAAAACCACCAAGCGTCGCTCGAGTAACGAGTATAAAAGGTAAGCAATAGGTAGGTACTGAGCGTGGAATTGACGGTACGACATTAAATTGGACATTAGTTACACCCGTTTCCCGTGCCGACGACGTCGGTTTTAACCAGGATAAATTTAGTTTACGACTGCTAACGATTTTAATCTAATGCCGACACTATCAAGCGTGTGGATACACTATAGATTAACCGGGTAGTAAATACCTACTATACAAGTACACGACCGATATAGCTATAATAGGTGTATCGTATATAACAATACGATATCACATAATTTTGGTATATTATGTATTTATGTATAATATAAGTAGATATAATATAACATAATATAAAACGTCCGGTCCAAGGTCCATTATTGAAGTACAACGACTATTTATTAATAATTATTATCATATTATTATATTACTTACTATTTTAATAGATTAATAGGTATATATCAAACACGCGCACAGACAATCGTACACTAGTATATATACCGAGTGTACTTACTTATTGAGATTGACTAAATTATGGACGACTTATAAGGCCTCGCTGGGTTTTTCATTCGACTAAGTATCATTAAGATACAATTTTAAATTCTAGGACTTGAAAATATTTAGGTAAATATATTTTCATAGAACCTAATAAAAAAAAAAGGTTATATAAGTTGTCGCATATTATCAATATATTTATATATTTATATATTATAAACTATAGGTACCAGTTATTATAGGTAGGTATCGAACATTATTGTCTATTGATTTTTGCGCGTAATTACGATACAATGACAGCTATAACAGAACAACTACAGCTATACGCGTGACCTGCAGAAGACTAATCGACGTCATACGTTTGAAACTTGAAAGCGTATTATTATTTATTCAAATTATATGTTTTTTTTTTCGATACATTTGAATGCTTAACCTAATTTCCAAACGATAAAAACACCTGCCGTGCATGTCAGTGCAAAATCGACGTGATAATAGCTAGGTATATTATTATTTATTTTATTATTGATTATCAATCGATTAACATATATCTAGTTGCCTAAACACTGAATAAAATAAAATAAAGCTCAGCTTTAAATGTAAAAGGTGTACACAGTGGGATTTTAAGTCTATAATAATTATTAATTACCGTTTACCATTAAATAATACATGTTAATAACCATTAAAACTAGGTTATTTTACCTAGGTATTTAATTTTTTAATCATCTTAATAACACAACTAAACAACTAATTAAAAAATTAATTTTAACAACTAAGTCTATTTCAATTAGTTTGAAATAAATATGTTTAAATCAAGTTAAAATCAATTTAACTGCAGTTGAACCTAAATTATTTTCTAATTATTTTTTTTTTATTTAATCGCTCTGTAGCTATACACAATGGTTTAGAATACAAATAAATAATTAACGATTACCTATAGGAATAGGATGCACTTTTGACAAAATATTTAGTACCTTATTTTTAAATTAAACAGTAGTTTCACAATCACTATTATGGTATTAATATATGTGCGTGTGACTCAGGTTCAGGTAATTAAAAAAAAAAGAAATTAATTGACTTAGTTTTACTCCGCATTTACTTTAACTTTTAAATATAATATCTATTATTATTTGTTAACTATTAACTTACGACTTGATAAATCATATCTTATAGCTTAGTTGTTAACGTTAACATAACTTTACTATAGCTTATACATAAATATACCTATCTGACTCGCAATAGTTAATCGTTTTCATTATCCTTTATGGCTTTATGTATACATAACTACTACTAGCTCTGAGCTCAGTACTGTGATATACGCACTACTATATATTATAATATATCATGATTAATGACGACGTGCCAGTTTCTAATTATTAATGGTTCACAGTTGACACAGGAGGCACCAGTCGTCAGTAGCTACCGTAATATCGTAATGTATTCAATACACATTGTTCGAATATATACGCATAAACGTATTATTGTATAGGAACCTGTTGAAACTGAGAACAAAATAAACACAATATCGTGTAAGTCAACAAATCGATATTATATTTATATGTTTTGGTGTAGAAAAAAATAATAATAAATGTAAGTGCGCAATAGATGACTCGCGACAACCGTGTCCTGTACGCGTCCTGTCCGTTTGAAAAACCGCGCAACGTTAGTTTACGGAGCGCGCGCAACGCCATTGGTCACACATGATTTGGCTACCTCCACGCCTATCACGCTTTATACTATCGCCGAGTAGACGATGAATAATTAAATATTATCGCGGTGAGCGTCGTCGCGATCCATACCGTTTACTCGTACGTCTTTTATCAAAACCGCTTACTATCATGATAAATAATAATGTGTTTTCGTGACGAATAATACGATTAACACGACGTGCTAATCATTGTTCGCTTGTCGGTTAATATTTTGTTTTATTTCTCACCGCTCGTTGAACGGTTTCATCAGTCCGACACCGCCGCAGCAGCCATTACGGAGATCGTTCGACGACGCTCGTGTGGCCCGTGAAAGCGAAGCGATCGCACACCTCTGCGTACAACACTACAACAGGCCTTTTTTTTTTTCAAATCTACTCGACAAACGCCGGAACGATGTGCGATTACAACGCCAAGGACTTGAGTGAACCAGAAGACGGAGACAGCAGAGGCGACGGCGCCGATAACATTGACAAACGTGCGTTCGATGAAATGAACAATCAAGTGAGTGTTGTACAATATAATTACTTATCCCAACGATAAATAATATCCTTTCGGCCTTTTTTTTCGAGCTATTACTTATTCACTTCCATTCGTATTATAATATTATGTACTAATATATCTTACTGATATTTAATCTCTTCATGCATTTCCGCTCAGGCGCTCAGTTCCAATGTTTGACATAAACTGTGTAAATAATTTCAGTGAACGACTGAACTTCAATCACTGAAGTACGACTAGGTTCCTATTTACTATCTATTATCTAAATTAAAAAATGGTTAATCTTGATTGATGTAAATGGTTATCAATCAAACGTCTACCACATTCACTTGCAGTATAACGTGTTGCTATACCTAGAATCATCATAATGTCCATAATTTTCTCACGGTGAAATTGTATGTAGGTATTAAAATAAAGAAAGTTGATTATTTAAACAATACAGGTAAAACAATTGTACAAATGATATTTTAGTTTTACAGTGTTACATTTTGTAGGTACCTACCTAATATATATATTACAATATTCATGAAAATAATATAACAGATTAATAATTTATAATTCTTTTCTATCATTCTCAAATAATAGTATTACAACAATTATGTGATATAGGTATGTCAATAAATTCAGTTTCTCTTTTTGCAACATTTGTTCAAAAAATATCATACCTACTTATTGTCTATTAATTATGTATGTTATGACCAACATAATTCGAAAACAGTAACATTATGGTTAATTTTTTTTCAGATTTAAAAACTTTTAAACTAAAATCAATTTTTTTTTCTTCAAATACCGATAAAAATTTTTTGGGTGGCCAGAAAATCTTGAAAATTTAATACAAGGTTTCTTATAAGTTTTTCTTAAAGTGATAAAAAAAAATCAGAAATCGTTAGTCACAATTTTTTTTTATAAGTGTTTAAAGTTCGAATTTATACGAAATATGTCAAAATTTAAATTAAATTTCATACGCTCATAATGCGAATGTTGGCCATAGTAACCATAGTAACATAATATAAAAACTATACTATTTGTTTCAAAATAGAATATTTGACAATATTTAAATATAATATATCCTAAACTGACAAATCATCTTCGTTCAGAATCGTTTTTCGTATACAATGATACCTATCATTGCATTCAAATTTAACCTACCCTAGTCCGAGGTCCACCTCATCCCCTAATGTACAGCAGAGCGATACCCACTTACCCGCTTTTTTTATATTTAAAATGTATAAAAAAAATCTCATTTTAATACACTTTTTACTGTTCATCAAATTGTTTGTTCAAAATTGTATTTTACATTCCTATTAATCACTTTTAATATTGATTTGATAATCTTTAATTTTTAATGAAACAACAATATTATATAATTTAAATATTTATTAATATTATCTTATGTATATATTTTTTCTTATTATAAATAGATTAAGTCAGTGGTTTTCAACCTTTTTGGATCCACAGCTCCTTTTGATTTTGAAATAAAATATACGGCTCCCTTACGAACATTTAAATTAATTGAATTTACATTATTTAATTATTTAATGATGAAATAAACATGTAATTATTAATAATAGGAAACATTTTTAAATAATAATAATAATTTTAATATTTAGTGGGACGGCTGTTTTAGTTTTTGTTGCATAATATTTCAAATCATGGGGTAAATTTTTAAAGCGCGATTTTCATTTCCAGATTGTCCTCAGAAAAATAATTTTGAAATTGAACAATAAGTTGTGATGAATGTTCCATAAACAACAATTTTATAGATTCTATCAAGTTTTTATTGTGAGTGCGACTCCCTTGATAATAACTGATGACGCCCCTGGGAGCCACAATGCACAGGTTGAAAACGGGGTTGAAAACCACTGGGTTAAGTAATTTTGTATTAGAATTGTAACATTATAATATACTAAATAAAAATCAAGTAATATTATAAAAATGTGTACATGATAATTTGAATTTTTTTCTTATATTATTCGATATTAGAGATAGTATTTTATTTCATTACAAACATTTTTACTTAGTAAAAATTTTTCTCAGTTTTTTTATTATCATGTAGACTAAATATGCTTAATTTTTTTTTAATTAATCTTAATACAATAAGTATTTCAATATATTGAACATTTTAGAACATGATAACACAAATCATTGTTTATTATTGTCTTTTTTCTTTTACAGAGAAATTACCACTATTTATTTTGTACTTATGCTTACTTAATTATTGATTTATATTTTAATGTAGTGTATATTTTATTTCAGATTCAAATTGTTCTCCAGGATATGAAAGACAAATTCCAAACTATGTCTGATCAAATATTGTTGAGAAATATCCTTTTTTAACTACTTTATAAAAAAGTATATTGTTTAAAGTATGTTTTATATTGTTTGGTTTTAATTTAAAGTTGACCTTGATAAAAAAAAACATGTTAATATTTCTTAACTGATAAATACTAGATGATATGGGTGCACGTATCGATGACTTAGAAAAGAATATATCTGACTTAATGATCCACGCTGGTCTTGAAACTCCAGACAAATGATATTTAGAATACTATCGTATTACAAGAAATGAATAGGTCATTTTATGTTACAAGATTATATATATATATAAACTTAGGACCTACATAATTATTTGAAATATGATTAAAATTAAAACAAGGTAAACATAAGTGTATCATTGTCTATAAAATATCTTTATTTATTATAATATATATATATTCTTTTTTTATGAACTATTATCATCAATTTTAGGCAATATTAATTTACTTAAATGATAGATCCATACCAATTTTGTACCTAAACTTTATTTAGTGTATGAATAACCAATCCGACAAATGTAATACGTTGAAACTGTGCATTTATCCCCAATACCAGCAACGCCTGCACTACTCATCAGGAGGGCTTTCATCGGTTGAAAAAAACAATTAATTGGCATAGGATCATTAGTAAGAAAAGGAGTGTTGAACACATTCAATATGGTAAACAAGCTAGTCTTGAACTGAATAGATTATAGTAAATTATATTTTTTCTATTTGTCATATTTATTCAACTTAAATTTACCAACATTTAACTTATTAAAGTTAAAAATAGCTCAAACCAGTAAGTTATATTTTTAAGGAAATTTCAACTATCAATAAATATTAGGTTCAGTTGATAATATTATATTAAATATAATTTTCCTTTTTTGTAGATATTAATCCATAGTTAATTTAAGTTTAAGATTACAATTTTTTTTTTTTCATTCAAAGTTCATTATACATTTATTTCAAACATATATATTTTAGCATAATAATTAATCATTAAAAGAAATAGCGAAACACATTACCTACATATATGATGCATTCAAGAAATAACAATTTTTGCTTTTTACTAGAACACATGTATTTTTTGTCTATTATACTGTTAAAACTTATAATTTGACAATAAATCTATAAACATTTAAATTTTCTATGAAATTTACTTGAGATTGACTAGAGAGATCCTAGTTTTTTTATTTATTTTTCAATTTCATATTTGATATTATCATTTATCAATGTTAAATAATATTTCAATTTTTTAATTTTAAAATATAATTTAAATAATAGATTTGAATTAAAATTTAAAAAGTTGTATTATTAATGTCGAGATAACTCCATCATGAGTTAAATTAAGTTTTATGAATTTTTATCAGTACAATAAACAAAAAATAGGAATTTTTAAAATAATAGTCAAAACTTTACTTTAAGATCACTTATAACATCACTTTAGTTTTCAAAATATACGATAATTTCATTTCAATATTGTACAAAAACTAAGAATGTTTTGAACATTTTTTAAGAGCAATATTATATAAAATTTTATCAATTTGGTAATAAACCCTTAACTTAACAAATGTAATAGGTATTGTTGATAACTGTGTTTACAAGACTTGTGGTTAATACTTAATTCCAAATTTTCAATACATATTTTAGTATAAGTTAATTAACATTAGTAATGGATTTACGTTTTTTTTTTTCATATAAATTATTTCTACTTGTATTTCTGTTATTAATGTAAACAAAATTGTTTGATTTTACAGTCATTATTTAAATAAACTAATTGTAAAATTTAGTACATTTACACTTAATTTATTTGTAAAAAAATATCATGAGAAGTTTAACTAGTTAAGTATTGTGAAAAAAGTATAATGCTATGTTGTTTAATTTACATTATAATTTATTATATGAGTAGCTAAAATCATACAATTTTATTTTGTATGCAAACAGTGTGGTTGAATATAATATGACAAAATTGAGGTCTTATATTATTAATAACATAGCTATAATGCAAAACCTATTACCATTGAGTATAGATAGTATACTATCTATACTCAATGCTATTACCTATTAAAGTTGATTTACTAATACACATAACGTTTAATTAAATTGTAAGCGTATAATTGATTTTAAACAATCATATAAGACAGAGTATAATGTTAAGCTTTGTCATTTTCTTTATATATACCTACTATATTATATGTATTTGTTACAATTGATTACTATTATATCTATCATTATATTAAATCATAAACCATACATATTATACACCTAGTAATAATTAGTATATAACATGCTAAACCTTAGGTAACTAATTTCTTCAAAAAAATATGACTGACGATAAAAAAAACTTAAGAAATAGAAATGTTAAAATAAAATTGTCAAGAACCAATTTAACTCATTTTTTATTTAAAATAAAACCCAATTAATACATGAAATATTTAATTATTAAATTCAAAACCATAATTTATTAAATTGAATGAATACAAAACAAAAAATTGTATTGCCATTTTATTCAGTTGTGATAAAATACAATCCTGAATCAAATCCTTTCGATGCTTATAGTTCACTATAGAATAATGTGTTTCAATTTAATTGTAGCTATAAACTAAAATAGTTTTTATTAACTACTTCTTTATTTGTTTCCTACATTTTTATTTTTCATATTTAATGTTAGAAATTTAAAATATTAAGAAACAGTAAATACACATAAAATAAGAAAAAGAAAGCTGTGTATTTTTTTTTTTATTATTACAAACAAAAAAAAAACATTTTTAGATTCTGAGAAGTGATGAATTATAGATAATAATATAATAAATATAATGTTTTCAAAACAAAATTATATTGACTTACTTTCATACCTATATCAAAAGACATATAAAATATGTTTATAGCGATATGTAAGCTGCAAAGTGTCATTTCCGTTTGAAATTGTTTATCTATACAATAATAATAAATCATTGAATTCAAATTAAATGTACCTATTACAGGGGTCCACTCAACACTCTATATACAACAAACAGGGTGGTACTCACTTGCTTACCTTTTTTAATTTTAGATTCTGAGCGATAAATCTATTGGTTTTATAATGAGTTGTGGTTTTTTGTTTATACTTATCTTAAATTTGAAGCAATGTTTTTATTTACACAATGCATATAATTAAATAAAAAGTATATTAGATTTGACTTTGTGTATATTTCCTGAACACCTTTTCTGTTTCTATACATAGAAATGCAATAAATTTGACTATTGGGCTACAATTATGTATACTGAAACATCCTCTATATAGGAGTTGATTTTATTTATGTTACCAAAATAACCATAATCTAGTATTTTATTTACTGGAAGCTAAAAAATTTAAAATCATCCTCTCTGTAGTCATTGGTTCAATTTATTTGTATGGTTTAAGTAATAGAATAAATTTGAACAGATCCCTATTTTATTTTGAAATTTGAAATATTTTACATTATTAATGGTTATTAACACAATTAATAGCAGGTTAGATAACATAACACTTTGATTCAAGTAACTCTTGATGAGGATATTAATTAATATTTGTTTTGATAATCATTATTCAAAACGCCATTCATGACAATCTATTTATTTATTTTTAGCATATATCTACTGTATATACCAAATATTTTAAATGAAAAAGTAAGTATTTGCTTTAACATACAATTTAAATAAGTAGGTACAATAATTTCTAATAAGCTATACAATACAGTTAGGCCAAACCATAGGCGTGCACACGGGTGCAGCGAATGCTGCTTTCGCTGCACCTGACAATTTATTTTGGATTTAGTGGGCTAGTAGATATTTATTTGAAAGGTATACGTAGAATGAATAATTTTCAACATAAAACTGACTTTATTATTTATTTTTATTTTACATACCTTACTCTTAAGAGTTCCAATATTATGAGTAATATATAAATATCTATTATTAATTACTTTATACTTATAAATATTATTTTATTACCTATGTGATGTTAAATATATTTATAAAAGAGTAGAGTTATATATTATTAAATTACATAAAAATATTATTACTTTTTATTTACAATTTACTCTATTTCTTATAACTATAATAGGCATAGTCATAGAGTGATGAATTTATATGAGTGAGAAAGGGATATACCCTATAATGATTCGTGTACACAAATGATTATAATATGAACTTATAAAATATTAAATTTTTACACAGTGGGGCTAAACAGAAGTCAGGGGGAAGGCTATATAAAGGAAATAAGTGGGCTGCTTACTGTTTTTTTGGACCGATAAAAAATGTATGCTGCACCCGACACAATATCCTGCGCACGCCTATGGGCCGAACATAGGTGATAATAGTGAATGAAAAGTAGGTACACATTTATTAATTTTTTTAATACCATCTAATTTATACTAAAGGATACCGCCATGTATTTATGCTAGAAAACACATTTACAAAATTATTAATTTAATATTTTTTTTAGTAACACAATTTCTAACAGTTCAAAAATCATAATACAGAATTTTGACAAGTCCGGTTGCTATTTTAACCACCTTTATTTCAAATAGTGCAACTAAAATGTTTTTGGTGGTCTTGAATTAATTTATAGGTAAAATTATGTAACTATTTGATGTCAAAAATTCAATTAATTATAAAGCATTTGATGAATGTCCATAATTAGTCTTTCAAAACCGATTTTACTGTGGTTTAATTGGCAACCTAATCTTCTTAAAGTTAAATTAATATAATATATTATATTATACATATATTTACATTTCAGGTATACTTGCAATCAGTAAAGCAATGATATTTTTAATATTTGAATGAATTAGTTACCTACTAAATAGTATTTAGTTTATTCTAATTTATTAAATATAATACATTATACATACTGATTGTACTGATGGAAAGAGATTCAGTATTAACTAAACCTAACTTATCCTCTGCAAAAGGATTATTTAAAATGAAAATGAAAAGTATAAATGATAAAATTAATTGTAAAAATAGACTTTTATTAAAATTCTTTAATCAATTTATAATTGCGGGTATCGTTGTAACAATTATAGCTTATACGGAGTGACACAACTACTACATACTACTACTGCCACAACATTGTAAAACTCCAATATTTCATTATACAACTATGTCGAATGTTAATTTTTACGAATATCAACTACAACGATATTAGATTGTGCGGTGAACTGCTACAATATTAATTATACAGAATTTATTATGGTAAATAAAATTGTTTAATATTTATATTTTATAATGAGTTCCTAGTTCCTATATAGTAATTACTTCCTAAGTCATGTTGTTTTAATTTAGTTTAGATAATTTGAAATGCACCTATTTAAATGGAATTGCTGAATTGTGATAAAAAAATCCAAATTATTAATTTATTATCTTCAATAATAAATGTTTATCTTTTTTATTAATATTTTTCAATTTATTAATAAATAGGTATAATAAAAAACTATAAATAACATATTTTAATTAGTACCTGTAATGAGTGTAAATAGTGTAATGAATTAATCATTCAAAAATACATTAAAATGATTGTATAATAAACCATTTTTGCACCATAGATATTTTAAATTATAAAATTTGTAATTGTACTGTTCTTGCCTGGTCAAATAGTATTAAATAATACAAATACAATTCTATAAAGTATAAGAAGTTTTTGCATATTCAACTTGGTTTTTTTTTTACTTTTGAACATTATATAAACGCCTAATGTAATATATTTTTTAATTTTTAAATATTTACTAGGTACTAAATTATATAATATGCTAACGAAGACAGATCTCACCCTATCCTGTATTGTACTATAATTCTCATTTCTCATATATCTATATAGATTTTTTTTTTTGTGTGTCCTTACCGATTATCACTTTTAAGTGTCTTGTTTATTAATATATCTAATACCCATTTATCACAATATATTCTATATACATAATACGTGTGACAAAAGCCAAAAACCATTTAGGCACATATTGATTTCCACGCCATTGAATTTTTATTCAGCCATGGACCAAAGAATAAGATCTTTTAACCTGTACGATAGTCCATGGCACCAGTTTTTAAGACAATTTCACAGATATCTGTGGATCACAAATTAGTGTCAACCATCGAGATAGATAAACAATACAGTATATTGTACAATATAGATGAACAATACAGTATATTGTACAATATAGTATTGTTTATCTATCTCGATGGTGTCATCATTCAATAACCATGAGAGTTAAACACATAGATAAATGATTAAATTTAATTAAGCTGACATCTGAAATATTTAATTATTTAAGTTATTAAATATGGGGAAGTTTAAATTTAAATCTATCGTGTTAAGTTTTACTCAAATTGTATAAACCCAATATTATTAACATTATAATATTTTATTTTTTTGATTAAAAATACATGTATGTAAGATATCCATAATGGAAAAGAATGAATTACTTGTACCTATTTTGTAATTATTTTAAATTGTCCATTGCAGAGTTCCTCAGCCTTTTTAAAATGTGTTTAGCCCTTAACCTTAAATAAGATTTATACACATTTTTAACAAAACACAAACATAAATAAAAAACATACATGAGCTTAGGTATTCAAGGCGTAATTTATTAGATTAATAAATTAATAACTCTCTCTTAATTATACTATATACATTTGGACACTACCATCTATTTCTTCCCTGTATATCTCACAATTAGGTGGAGGAGGTACGGCACAATTCACAAAGCCATCTGTGTCCAAAAAATAAATATATGTACTGTACTATTAGGTACATCCCTCATGAAGCATAAGCATCCTAGACACTGCTTCCAATTGGATCTGTACAATTATTGTTTTCAATCCACCCACCTATAATTTAATATACAAAATAAAATATAATTTAAAATACTAATTTATATTTTAATAATTTAATATTTATTTGTTTATTATTTACCAATAGCATGTACGATATGAATGGGCCTTGTTCTCGAGAAAGGAACCTTGCAAACGGACAACGCTGTATCCATTCGTCACAGCACCATCCACACTCCACAGCCACATGGTAGAATAATGTTTTCTGTGCCAACCTCCTTATGATTTTCTAGACAAACAAAACATCTATTTTGGTCTTCATCTACACAATAAAACAAAAATGTATGTTTTTGCTATAATAATTAATAATTGATAAAGTTATTGTAGTTAGCAAAATTATTTATTATGAGTACCTCCAATTGGTGGAACAATAACATGAACTAATGAAGTATTAACCATGAATAACACTGGTACTTCTGTAAAAATTGAATAGAATATTAATTTTTAATTTTTTATATATTAATTATATACATAATTATTAATTACCATTTGTTAATAACAATTGATTTTCGGTTTGTCTGTGATTATTATTTTCAAGAATTTGTGAAAACTACATCTTCCATTTTCTCTAATAATAAAAAAATTAAAATACTTTCTTCTTTATAAAATACTTATTTAACTATTTATTTTTTCTTATAGAATTACCTATTGGTGGATTATTTACTCCTCTTTGTCTGTAAATGACCAATTTGACTTCCTGTACATCGTGGAATCCTATTATTTGCAACTGGGCCAATTACTTATATATTACCACGATCATAGCCTCTAACCCTATAAGGTAGTAGTGATGGTGGCAGTAATAGAGGTTCCAAAATAATGGCACCTACTTGTTGGTTGATATCTAGATTATAAGGAAAATATAATTTTAGTTGGCTGTAAAAATAAAACTTATTTTCAAGTTTACCATTTGGAATGGGGTCTGTTTGTCCATTTAAATAACTATTTGAAGAGTATGCTACCCTTCAAAGGTAGGCCATAGTGTCATACCGTTAATTTTGTATAAGCCATGATGGATCGGCCAAGATAATATTGTTGTTAGTGCACCTTGAAGTAATAATTTATCTCCTGGCTTAGAAAGTTAGAACAGTATTTTTCAGTAACTATTACAATTGTATACGATATGTACAATGTATATACTATATTACATTGTATTGTACTGACAAAATGTATGAAATAATAATAATTTTTATTAGAAAAGTAAATTAAATTCATTATTTGTTGACAATTAATTATTTGACATGTTTCCTTTCATATACGACTTTTTACAAAACGCAGCCTATCTATAATAAGTTAATTATAAATGGAATTGTGGTTAATATACATATCCATAAATTAAGTTTAAATAAGTTACAGAATTAATGAAAAAAAAAAATCACCCCAAAAAGTCCAAACTGGTGGATGTTGGCCAATAGAGATTTTCAACATACTACGAAAACTTTCAATAAAATTATTGATCAGAATATTTAGTCCAAAGAACGGAAAATCAATCTGGATGAATAATTTCCAACCAGAAATTTTGAATGTATTCAAAAATATCTTCAAGATGTACATTTATGTTTCTAGACAATTCTTGTATAACCACAAAACCTCCAACATTGTAGAAATTGTTTGAGAGGTCTGGACTTATTTCTGATGGCAAATGAGGTAATGCTCTAACCAGTCTAACCTATGAGAATAAATATTTATTTTTATTTATTTTCCAAATTTTAAAATGTTTAAAAAAATTTAAATCACCATTCTATTAATAGTAGCAATATTACTATTATTGTGAACTAACTGAATCATGTTATGATTTTGAATAAATCGTACAATACTCTGAATAAAATTAATCCATATATTTAAAATATAAAACTACGCAATAATAGAAGTTATTTTAATCATGAAGTTAAATTTAAGATGTAATTTTACAGGATATAATATACAGACCTGACTAATATAAAACCAAAATTCAATCAGTCTGCAAACTCTCCTTATTGCATTACGCATTGCGATTTCAAAGTCAGTAACAATTTGTAGATTTTCCCAATCGAATTACAAATATCTTCTCAAGAATTCGAGAACTCAAGCTTGGCGAAAATATGGTGCACAGTGTTGAAGAAATGCCACATTAACAAATATGAAACTACCAAACACAACTGCATTATTATCAAGGTATCCAAGAATACCCATACCTATAGAATGGGACATTGTTTATTATATCGTCCATTACATTTAAGAGACTTCCTTGCCATGTGTGCATTTTCATCCACTTTTTGTGGACTAAATCTACGCTGAACATGGCGTATTGTTCTAAGTGCACGTTCTTTTGATACTTATATTGCTACATTGGGATATCTGTCATCTGAAAACGATTAAGTAAATTACATTTTAATAAGCTACACCATGTTGTAGACTTGTAGTACCTACCTAATTTATTTATTTACCTTCTAGAGACGTATTTGTGTTTATGATACTGTTGTCGGTGTAATTATAATTTTGATATACTTTCTAGTTTTTTTTATAGTAGATAAAACTATTTTAGTCAATTTCGTAAAATTTTGTTTGCGCGGCAATACAACGCGAGTCGCGTACTCAATAATTTTACTAAATTATAATTTATAATATGTATGCCAAAACAAGATATATTTAGTTTTAAATGACACCTTCATCTTAATTTCATAAATATATAGGCGCAAATAGGGGGAGCTTTAGGGGCAAGCCCCCTAAACACTTCAATAACCCCCAAAACATTTCTTAATTTTTTTTAGGCTTTATCAGTATTACGTATTATAGTTTATGATGCAAAATTCGTGTTCGTATTTTTAAGATTATGTAATTCGTAAATAAACAAATTTTATTTATCGTGGTATTATTTTCATTATTATTGTATATTGTAGACTTGTAGGCTGTAGTCATAAACCATACCTATCAAGAACTAAGAATAACAACTAATAAGCATTCTTATGTGGTAATAACATTACCAGTGAGCTCGGCTACTTGTGAAAGGTCCTTTTCAAGTATGAGAAGGATCAACACATATGTCCGAGCTAACATGACTCAGGGCCGATTTAATAATTTAGCAATGTTGAATATCGAAAAAGATATTATAGTAGATACTGAAATAATATTTAATACATTTGCTAAATCTAACCGAAGAATAGGTACAGCTCTAAAAATGTATTTTTTTAAATAAAAATGTGTTCTATAATTATTATACTATTTTTTTGTTACTTGTTGCTCTAAAGTGTCATACTTACAGTAATAATTCATATTATTTTCCCAAAAGTTATGTAGTGTATAAATGTATAATGTATAGGTATTATATATTGTAAATATAATTTTGATAACTGTTATAACTATATGAAATAGCAAATTTAAAAAAAGCCGGTAAGTGAGTATCGCTCTGCTGTACATTAGGGGGTGGGGTGAACCTCGGACTATGGTAGGTTAAATTTGAATGCAATGATAGGTATCATTGTATACGAAAAACGATTCTGAACGGAGATGATTTGTCAGTCCAGGATATATTATATTTAAATATTATCATATATTCTATTTTGAAACTAATTTAAACATTTAAGTAAAAGTTTCAAGATCTTACGTTTAGTAATTTTTTAAAAATAACAAAAATCGAAAATTATTTATTAGTAAAACGTGATTTTACACGTCGTGTATTTTTGATTTCAAATTAAAATTAAAACTTTAAACACTCGTAAATTTTTTTAAATTGAACAATCCTCAAACTTTTTTATAATTATTCTAAGCTTAACTTATGGACAGCATAGTATTAAATTTTCAATTCTTAGCTTTTGATAGAAAAATATTTATAAATTTTTAACTACCAAATAGTGAAAAATATTCATGATTTTGACGAATTTTTGTCAATATTTGAACTTCAAATGCTAATAAAAAAAAATTGTGCCTATGTATTTTTATAATTTTTGAATGAGAGTTAGAATAAGTTATGTAGACCCTTCAATTAAATTTTCAAGTAATTTGTCCCAGCTAAATTTTTTTTATCAACATTTATAAAAAAAAAATTAAAAAAAATTGAAAATTTCAATTGTCTATAAATAGCTCAAAAAAAGTCAAAATGTTTTGAAAATCAAATCACGTAAAGAAAATGGCAATCTAAATAACTGGTAAAATTTTCAAGTATTTACGACTTATACTGTTTGAATAACAACAAATATCAAAAATCGTTTGAGGCTAAACCGTTATTTAACGCGGTTTTGTAAAAATTTAAATTTCAATCACTCATAAAAATTTTTTGTTTTAGTCCGGTAGAGTTTTTTTTGCAGATAGTTGAAGAAAATTTTATGGAGAACCTTGTACCAAATTTTCAAATCTTAGTTATAAAAGAAAAAATTTTTACGATTTTTTAACCACAAAATTACTTGCCAATTTTCGCAATTTTGACATATTTCGTATAAATTCGAACTTTAAGCACTTATAAAAAAAAATTGTGACTAACGATTTCGGATTTTTTTTTATAACTTTAAGAACAACTTATAAGAAACCTTGTATTAAATTTTCAAGATTTTCTGGCCGGCCAAAAAATTTTTATCGTTATTTTAAAAAAAAATACTTAAAAAAATTGAAAATTTCAACTGCCTATAAATAGCTCAAAAAAAGTCAAAATTTTTTGAAAATTTAACTGTGTATGGAGAACGCTAATATAAACATTTTGTGAAAATTTCAAGTATTTACATCGATTAGTTTTTGAATTACAACCATATAAAAAAATCGATTTGGTCGAAAACTGTTTTTGCGTAAAAATTCCCGTTTTTCTGTCATTTTTTTTATGTTTTTCTCGATTTTTTTGAAAACTGTTGGAAAATGTTTACTTTTCACCTCTATAATGCACCAAGGATATCCACTTTGCCATCGGAAACCACCCCCAAAGTTTGAAATCGAAGCATTATTTCGACTAGTTATGCTGTACACAGACACAAAAAAAAAAAAAACAAAAAAAAAAAAAAAAAACACACATCATTGTAAAATCAATACATTCATCACTCCGTTCAGAATCTAAAAATGTTTAGTAAGTTTTATTTTCTATCAATATTGTAATTAAGTAAGCAATATACGATATACCGATATACCTATATGTTGTACTAAACAATTTTTTAGGTATTAATGACCTGTATAAATGTCTCAATGCTTCATTCAGTAGCTAGGGCTTCAGCCCTACCCCCCCCCCCCCAAATCTCAAACGCTATTTGTGCCTATGCATAAATATACTTGGGATTATGAAAAAAAAATTCAGAAATACTATTTTAAATTATTAAAATCATTGTGTAAATCCAACTACTATTAAAAATGACCAATCTCTAATTAACAGTACTTGAATCTGTCAAAAATAACAATGTGAATGATGGTTTATTGTGTACATCAGGTAACCATATTATTTATTATTATATCATATTTACTTATAATAATATAATAAAAAAATGTATTATATTACTATGTTAGATACATAATAAAAATTATATATATACATATTATAAATAATTATTTTAATCATCTTATTTTATAATGTTAAAAAAAAATTGTTTATCTTATTACTTGGGGAAATCAATATAAAAATTTAAATTTGATTTTAGATTTTCAAAAACATAGATTATCTGCATTGACTCACGTCAAGTTTGATATTAACAATTTGGCATCTTCTTAACCATAGACATATGATCATGTCCATGTTCTCCACAAGGCACAAATGATGGCAATACATATTAAAGTAGTGGTAGGAAATATAAATAAAACTCTCAGTTCATCTTTTAATAATGACATAAACAATTTTTATATAAACAACATTTTCCCAATTAAAATAGAAGTTTCTCTCGAAGAATTTGAATCAAAAATTAAAACGACAAATGTAAATGATTTTAATCGTGTACTAGTGAGATTAGCTTTATTTAATTATCTATATTTTCTACTCATATGAATTATTTTTATGCAACATATTTTGTAATTTTGTTATTATGTTTACTTGTTACAACTGAAAGTTCAGAAGATTCAGTTAGGCGTAAGTTTCATGATAATATTCTACAGAAGTATTCAACTTATGGATATTTAAAAAGAAAATACTTTTTGCTTTATTAGAATCATATTGCATTGTTATTGGTAAGTATAAAATAATTGTATATTTATATCCAAAAATTTTATAATATTATATTTGTTTTATATATATATTTTTAATTTAGTTACCTAACCTTACCTATTTCTAAAATGTTTCATATAATTCTATCAGGATAACTCATTTCCGTGTACTAATTAATTCAATGTGCTTATGAATACACTATACACTTATATCTTATAAGTAACCTAAGGATTTAATTATTCTATTGGTATAAATAATAATAACAATATACAGTGGATTCCACTTAATGTGGGCACGTCGGGACCAGCCTTGTTTGCCCATAAAAACCGAAATTAGTTGAATTGAATATTTATTTATTTATTTGAGGTAATATACGGGTTTGGATCCAGTTACATGAATTAATTTAATTAATATAGTAGCATTCTAAACATAATTTTGAAACAGTAAAAAATACTTAATTAATAGAACAAACAAAAACAAAAACATAAATAATATTATATGTGTAGCAAATACAGTAGGAAACAATAGCATGCGAAGGAAAATTTTAAAAACAATAAAAATGATAAATGTAATAGTAAGACAGGAATATAAATAATATTATATGTACATAAATTAATATGCATAAATAAATATATTATTGGGATCAGACCATTTTTCCCATACTAAGCTGATGTCCATATTAACCAATGCCCACATTAGGTGGAATCCGCTGTATATTTTAGTTTTTTTCAGATACACTACATACTCATGTTAAACATTAAGCATGCTAAGTATGAAATTACCAAAGAAAAATAAATTGATTGTGAATTAGGCACTTGATTGGCCCATGCTTTATTTAAAATTCAAAATTAAACAGTTTTATTTTTGATTATAATAATTATACAATTTATGCTTCTTTTAGAATTTATATGAACCCTCATTAATCCGGCAGTAGTGTGGTCGGATTCCCGAGATTCTACTGTAATCTCATAATTGTATTTTGAAAATATATTAGTATTATTATAATATTACATAGAAAATTAAATATTGTTGTAATATTTGCTATTGTTATTATAGTGACATTTATCCTATGGCAAAAAATGATGTGGTAATGTTTTGGCGATATTGCTTAAATCAAAATTAATCTTTCAATAAGTTCGGCGAGCATATTTAAAACATCATGGCTCAGTCAGTGTTGTATATTAACAATCGGATAAATCTTCTTCGTGTCTAAACATAAATATTATATACAAATAAATTATTTATTTATAATTAAAAATTAAAAATCAACAATATTTACCTCTGACGAATTATCCGTACAGCTTCCATAATTTGGGCACAGCTATAAAAATGAAACAAATTACATTAAATCAATTATAATAAATACAAAAATGTCAAAAATATTACCTTATTGGAACCGCATTCGAGGATAATTTTTTTTTTTCATTACTGTTGAAGCTGAAACTCTCTGGTGAAAAATGTTTACTACAGACTTTGTGGTTTTTAGTAATGGGTTTTTTACGATCTTTAAGGCCAAGTATTTCAATCCACAATTCTTTCCTGTCTCTATCCTGTGGAAATCTTAAGATGGGTAACCCCCAATTTTGAAATTAGTACCAGCAAATTGTTTCATGTTAATTTAGATTTTAATATCAACAGGTATCCATAACTTAAAGATAACATTATAAAAAAAGATAGAGGAGCTTCAGCACCCTCAGTTTTTTCATTGAAATTGCGCCCCTGAATAAGATAAACGTTTAGCCAATATATTTATATGGGCTAAGAAAATATAAAGTAAGTAATTAATATTATGTTATTTAATGAATATAATACGTACTGATGGAAAGAAATAGATTTAGAGTTATCACTATTAGCATAACAAACAACACACGAATTAACCATGATTTAATGTTTAAAATAATATATTTTAATTACAACAATTTAAATAGACCTATAAACTAATGGACTGCGCTTAGACCTTAGAGTAATAAAACAGACAGAGAAACGTGGCGTCGATATGGAGTATAAAGAGTATTAAAGAGAAAAGAGACTGTAAGGGAAATACAGTGTGACCAATATTTCAAAAAAAAACTATAGTGTACCATATTTTAATTTTTTTTAAACGTTAAAAGTTTGAGTGAACAAATATTTATATCTAAAATTAATGAAGTCCCTAAACATTTAGGAACCACAATAGATTTTTTAATAATAAAAACCATGTCTCAAATACACATCAATAACTTATTTCCATCTTTAACCACTCACATTTTATCACAATCACCACTAAACAATCACTTGTTACAAATTGTTAAATCTATCATACAAAAATACATGAAAATTAGATTACACTATTATAATAATCAATTATGTCAACCCAAAAAAAAAGATTGAAATCCCAATTAACAAAAATAATTTTGTTTTCAATTAAAAAAAAAGCGGGCAAGTGAGTATCGCTCTGCTGTACATTAGGGGGTGGGGTGGACCTCGGACTAGGGTAGGTTAAATTTGAATGCAATGATAGGTATCATTGTATACGAAAAACGATTCTGAACGGAGATGATTTGTCAGTCTAGGATATATTATATTTAAATAGTGTCATATATTCTATTTTGAAAAAATTCACAAATTCAAACATTTAAGTAAAAGCTTCAAGATCTTACGTTTGATAATTTTTTAAAAATAACAAAAATCGAAAATTATTTATTAGTAAAACGTAATTTTACACGTGTATTTTTGATTTCAAATTAAAATTAAAACTTTAAATACTCGTAATTTTTTTTAAATTGAATAATCCTCAAACTTTTTTGTAATTATTCTAAGCTTAACTTATGGACAGCATAGTATTAAATTTTCAATTCTTAGCTATTGATAGTAAAATATTTATAAATTTTTTACTACCAAATAGTGAAAAATATTCATGATTTTGACGAATTTTTGTCAATATTTGAACTTCAAATGCTAATAAAAAAAAATTGTGCTTATGTATTTTTATAATTTTTGAATGAGAGTTAGAACAAGTTATGTGGACCTTTCAATTAAATTTTCAAGTAATTTGTCCCAGCTAAAAGTTTTTTTATCAACATTTATAAAAATAAAATAAAAAAAATTTCAAATTTCAAATGCCTATAAATAGCTCTAAAAAAGTCAAAATATTTGAAAATCAAATCACATAAATAAAATGGCAATCTAAATAACTGGTAAAATTTTCAAGTATTTACGACTTATACTGTTTGAATAACAACAAATATTAAAAATCGTTTGAGGCTAAACCGTTATTTAACGCGGTTTTGTAAAAATTTAAATTTCAAACACTCATAAAAAATTTTTGTCTGAATCCGGTAGAGTTTTTTTTACAGATAATTGAAGAAAAATGTATGGAGAATCTTGTATCAAATTTTCAAAACTTAGTTATAAAAGAAAAAAATTTCACGATTTTTCAACCACAAAATTACTTGCAAATTTTCGCAATTTTGACATATTTCGTGTAAATTCGAACTTTAAGCAAAAAAAAATTGTGACTAACGATTTCGGATTTTTTTTTATCACTTTAAGAACAACTTATAAGAAACCTTGTATTAAATTTTCAAGATTTTCTGGCAGGCCAAAAATTTTTATCGTTATTTTAAAAAAAAATATTAAAAAAAATTAAAAATTTCAATTGTCTATAAATAGCTCAAAAAAAGTCAAAATACATTGAAAATTTAACAGTGTATGGAGAACGCTAATATAAAAATTTGATGAAAATTTCAAGTGTTTACATCGATTAGTTTTTGAGTTTTAGCAAAATAAAAAAATCGATTTTGTCGAAAAGTGGGTTTTCGTAAAATTGCCGGTTTTCTGTCACTTTTTTTTTGTTTTTCTCGATTTTTTTGAAAACTATTTGAAAATGTCAAACTTTTGACCCCCCAAAGTACCAACTAGATTCAATTTCCTTTTCAAAGAGGGGCTGAAGTCAAAAATCGAAGCATTTTTACTGCTCCAAATGTTGTCGTCAGACACAAAAAAAAAAACACATCATTGTAAAAGCAATACATTCTTCACTCCGTTCAGAATCTAATATGTACCTACCTATTAAAATCTTATTTTGAAATATATAAAATATTTATATTATATTATAGATTAAAGAATACTGACCAGGCTCTGATTTATGCAAGTGCAGATGGAGCACTTGCACTTGGCCCCCAATTTCTGGGGGCCCCCGGGCTCTGTAATTTGTAGACAATTATTTTTTCAAATTAATTCCACAAAAATGTATTTTCTAAAATTTAATACCAACTGTCAATGTTCAGACTTTAGTATATTCATATCATTAAATTGACAGTTGAATTTTGGTTATTTTTGTCATTCCATACCTCAGTGCTATTAAGTTACCATCACAAAATATTAAAATAATAATAATAGAAAATTGTTTGAACATCAGAAATATTTGATACCTAAAAACTAATTTAAACTCTTTTATGATAAAATGTAAATAGAAATTGGTCATTTTTTATTTAACTGTAATTATATAGAATAAATTGTTAAATGAATAAGTTATTTTATGGAAGACTGAAATTAATTAATTTAAATTTAAATTTATATAATAAAATCCTTAAGTATTTTTAATATTTTAATATAGTATAATTCTGTTATGTTATATAATTAGTATTGTCTTTTCATTGTCCTTAATTTACTAGACCAAGTAACTAAATTGTATTTATAGTATCTACATGAAATAATGTACAAGTAGTATTTTATGAGTTTTGAAATAGGTATTTTGGTATTTAAAACTTTTAACATATACATTTTTTTTTATTATTAACGTCTCCCCTCCCCCTTTATGTAGAATTTTTCTAGAACATTTTTTTCACTTGAGGGCCCCCAAAAAAATTGTGTACTTGGCCCTAATTTTATTAAATCAGGCCCTGATACTGACTATTCAATAATACCTGGCTTCTAGGTGAGTATTAGTATGTCAATATATCATATGAAACGAAATAAATTAAGTTAAATTAAGTAGAAAACTAAAATGTTGAATTGTGGCAATTGTGCCATTGTGGAAATAAAACTGTAATCAATTAGTCAATGGGGAAAACTATGATTTTTTTTTTTTAAATTTTAAATTGTGGTGATAACTAAATATTTTCATGGAATAAATAATTTTAGTGGCTAACTTTCTTCCATTATTCCCCCAATATAGTTCTCTCTCACTCACTCAATATCGACGCCATCACGAGATGGCTGGGTGGTGAGGAACACGCAGTCCATTAGTTTATAGGTCTATGGTTGTAATACATTTCTTAACCTCAATATTCATCTCGTGTCCAGTCCTGTCTATCTTAGTTAGTCCTAGTTGTATCTATTCTGTGGTAGTAACTAATAATAGTGATTAGCGTCATTAGCGGGTTGAATCACTTAAATCTAAAATAAACGGTGTAATGAAAATATGGTGGGTTGCAGAAAGCTGAATAGTGTACTCTTGAGTTGACCTGTTGCGTTGGCATTATCTTATAATTACGTCGCCAGATTCTGCGTTCTTATTACGAAGGAACAGTAATCCAAAAGTTGATTCTACTACGCCAGAAAGAAATCTGTTTTCTTGACTACTATCCTATCCTTTTCAGGAATGGAGGATATCCAAGATTCGACTCTGAAGAAGAATGATGTGTAAGTGTCTTGCGGATATTTATGTACAAATATTGCTATGTAATAATTGTTTTTGCCGATTGTCACAGGACTGTTAGTACAAGTTCATCAAGTTACTTTGAGGGCTGCAAAGACTTAGGAGTTTATAATTTGGAAAGTAATCAAGTCTCCAAACGCCCTCGATATTCGTATCCTGATACCAAGGTATTAAATACATTTTTTTACTCTATCTAATAATTTTATTGTGGTCCCAGTGTCATTTATTATAAACAGCTTAATATAAATTAAAATCTAAGAAATATAGGTTTAATATTTTGGAAATCAAGTCTTATAACTGTTTAAAAGATTATTATCAAAATACATATTTGTTAAATGTGTCTAAATATAGTTATAGTTTTATTTTAATTCATAAAATTATAATATATATAAATATATATGTATATTTTGTTCCAAATAAGACACCAGACAACACACAAAAACTGGTCAAAACCGGTGCATGTCTCCACATGACAAACAGTCTCTGCCTAGACAGTTACGAAAAGTATAGCTATGACTGCAGTTAATTTTTGACAACCAATTATAGAATGATTAGACATTGTTTGAGGGGTTCTAATGTTGCTCCACGATTTGTTTGTATGTGCCAAAATGGTGTCTTATTTGAAATAGAGTATTGTTGTGACGGTAATATTCTCCTTCTCTGAGTAATTTTAATTATTCATCAAATCAACTTGTCTATACTACACAATACACGGATGATTAATATTTTTCCATTTTTTCCAATGACCATTGAAATTAAAATAAAAATTGAAAGGAAAGAAGTTCAGTGATTTTAATTATGTTGTGTAAATTTTGATCATTCATAAAATATGACTATTGACATTTTCATTGGATAATTTATTTTTAAAGTTCTAAAATTGTCCATCTGTATTTTTTCTTATGAGATTTATTTTCTAAAGAAATTTATAATTGTATGATTTGTTTTTGCTTCTAAAATAGAAAATAATAATATTTTACCTTTTTAAACATATATTTTAAAATAAATAGGTTAGGATTATGTATGATATTTATAATTTGATTTTCTAATTTTAATTGATTTTAACACTTAAGTTATATATTTTGTTTATTTAGGTTTGGCCAATGGGTTATGGCTTAAATACCTATGCATATAAACGTAAGCAAAAAAAATTTCAAATAAGTAATGATAAGTAAAATGTTGTTTTATGTATTCATTTATTCATTATTAAATTATGTAATATTTACTTACAGACGATTTTGATACATTACCAGAAGAAATGGTGCTAAAGATATTTCAAATGATGGACAAACGCACATTAGTAAAATGTGCATTTGTTTGTCATAAATGGCGACGTATTTCATATGATGAATCCTTATGGAAACGTTTAAACATACCTTCTCGTCGTATGAGAATTTTGACTTTAGAAAATCTTCTTGCACGCAATATCAAATACTTTTCTGTTTCTCATTCAAATGTAAGTAACCCATTTTGTACATTTACCAAAATTATTAATGTCATTCATTTGTATTTTAGTTCTGTCTTTTTGAAAACCAGTATTTATTTAAAACATCGTTTCCCAAGTTACAGTACTTAGATTTGAGTGCTGTTTATATAGGTGTTAAAAGTAAGTAATAATATACAGGGTGATTTTTTTATCAAACAACACTCATTATTTCCAAAAGTATTCATGTTTTTGAAAATATTTTTTTACATAGTTTCAAATAGCAGAATAATTTTCTGAGTATTTCGATACATAAAAGTCAAATTTAGGGCGAGTAGTTTATAAGTTATACGTATTTAAAGTTTAGTTGCGTGGAGCGGTACGGAGTTACCCCACAAAATGTTTGTCCACTACTCCGCTTGTCTAAACTTTAAATAAGTGTAAATCATATACTACTATTACTACTCACCCTAAATTCGATTTTTATGTATCGAAATACTCAGAAAATTATTCTGCTTTGGAATATGAAATTAAAAATCTATGTTGTCATTCAAAAAAGTAAAAAACTTTAAATATTATAAGGATAAAAAATATTTAAAAATATAATTTTTTTATAAAAACGTTGTTTTTTTAACAATTTGAAACTATGTAAAAAAATATTTTCAAAAACATGAATACTTTTGGAAATAATGAGTGTTGTTTGATAAAAAAAATCACCCTGTATATTATCGAAAAATTGTTAAATTTTAATATACTTATCTATTTATATATTTTTTTGTTTTATTTAAAGTACTAGGTTCATTAATAAATCAATGTTCTAATTTGATTAAACTAAGTTTGGAAAACTGTTCAGTAGATTCATTATGTTGCCAATACATTGGACACAATACCAATTTAAAAGTACTTAACTTAGCTTCTACAGTTGGTCTTGACCGTAATGGCTTGGAACACATATTGTCTCTTCAAAAGTAAATATAATATGTGTTTGATATTCTTAAGTTAAATAATTAGTGTCAGTGGCATAGCTGAGGGAGGAGGGCTAAAGGGGCTATAGCCTCCTCCATTGGCCGTATTTTTTATACTGTTTTGCAGTATTTAAATTTAAATATGGAAATCATCTTACAAATTTTAATTATTTAAAATAGTAAATACGTTAATGGCAAATCAACGTTAATATGTAATCAGTATTTTTGTTTTGTTTTTGATTTTCAATGATTGAAGTTAAAAGTATTTAGCCCTCCCCATAAAAAAATCCTGGCTATGCCTCTGATTAGTAATACAACATTGGTTGTTCTAATCAAAAAATATGTATAAAATAATTATATTTACAAAAGAATTTTTAGACACATGTCAATTGAATAAATAGTATATAAATAGTATCAGATGAATCAAGTAAATAATAAACGAGTGGTTCTCAAAATATTAATGTGGTGAGCATGGTGCTCAATACCAATGACAGGTTAAATGTAAAAAAAAATATGTTTATGTAGATCTTCCCTCCAAAATTTTTTTTTATTTACTGCCTTGGTTTAGTATAATTTTGATTATAAATATTTCAGTCTAGAAGAATTGAATGTGTCTTGGGCTGAATTGGAAGATGATAATTTACATTATCTAATAGCCAACATGATACCTAATATTAAACGCCTTAATATTAGTGGATTTTTGAAACGATTAGCAGATTTTGGTATGTTATTTTTAGTAAAAATGTTTAATGCTTCCTAATTTATTATTTGTTTTTTTGAATAATTCAATTTTTATTGACAAAATTTCAGATTTGTCAATGTTGAGTAGCCGTTGTATGAAACTAATTGAATTAGATATTAGTGATAGCTTAGCCATTACTGCGAGTAGCTTGGATAAAATCTTAGAGAAAAACCAAGATTTAAAAGTGTTGTCTATAAACCGTTGTTATAATATTAATCATCCTAGACTTTTAAAGTGAGAAATCTTTTATCTAATATTTTTGAAAACTATATTACCTCTTACAATAATACAATTATATTTCAGTCTAACAGAACTATCCAGAAGGAAGAGTAGTCATATTATGCATTTGATTGAGGTGAATTATATAGGTTTAGCACCTAGCCGAATATTAACAGATTTAGCTTATAACGCAGATTTGATTTTGAAAACAAATCAAGGGGTGTTTTCTGGTATTGGTCGTCCAAAACTGGCTAACAATAAACATACCATTTGGGAAATTCCTGCTTTCATAGACTGTTAATACTTTACTCAAGGTATAATTATTAATGTTCCAATATACTGTGATTTAAGTTGTTATACACCATTAGAATAGCTATATGCATCTTTTTATTAATTCCAATAATCTTGGAAAAGTAACTATTATTTTTAATTATAATATTATATTTAATAATATTATTGAATATGTTGGGTAATTATTTTATGTCTTCTAATTTTTAATTTGAATATTTAAAACATAGAAATACATCTCGACTGATTGCTTTTTTTTAAAATTATTTTAGTTGATAAAAAAAATTTTATCATTATAAAATGTTTAATTTATGAGAATTTTATTTTAAATAAAACAAATTTAGTTTACTATATTTAATTTATTATTGTATTTGTATACCTAATATATAGTATATAACTTAATATGATTTAAATAAATTATATTTATCAATGATAAATTTTATAAATCATTTTCTTTGATATATTTTTTTAAAAATATATTTAGGATTTCATTGACATTAATATTAGAAAATTGGAAAACGGTATTTTACACTGATAATATTTAAATCAACATATGTTTATGTTATTAATTAATATTCATTTATTTAAACCATACAGACATAAAGTCCAATAACAATATAATTTGTATACAAAATCATATTATATGAACTAAAAAAATAATCAACAGTATATACATTGCGTCATTTTCATAACTATTAATAAAGTAGTTGTTGCTAAAAACAATTAAAATAATCTTTATCTTCATAAAATTAACAATTTTGAATTTTTTAATATTGACAATATAAAATTTAGTGCTATCTGTACACTTTTGTTTGGTAGTTGCACTAAAGTTTCTTTCTTCTTTCTTATAATATATTTAATTAAAAAAATAATTGAGAAATGGTTTAAAAGATAAATTAGGTTTTCTTAATGGTAACAAATCGTAACCTCTATTTTTACCGGACTGATAGGACTATACGGTAAAAGTAAAATTTTATCACATTCTAAATAAAATCGAACCAGAATGCAGTACTAGAATTTTAGACTGAAAAAGAATTAATTGTCATTGTAATGACGTGTAAAAAGCGTCCAAGATTTAATGATTGTTTGAAAAATATTACATAGTGATACTGTGATAGTATATTAATTAAAACTTTATATTACATTTTTTATTTCTAAAACACTGAGAAAATAGTTTAAATGGTAAATAATAAAACATTTCTTTGTTGTAATTCAAAATCTATCATTCTTATACTCTTTTACACGAGAGAACGGGACCGTTTTGCGCATGTAGAATGAGCTCCAGTCGGCTTGTCCGCCTGTGAAATCCCTGAAAGCCTTCGAAAGCTATCGATAATTACCGACTTATTTGTCGGGCGCCGGCATACGTTGTGCTTGTAGTGGGAGATGCGCGGCGGCAACCATTTTTGGTCCGAAAACGGTCCCATTCTCTCGTGAAAAAGAGTATAGAAATTTTAAATTTTCTGCATATATTATAATTTAAACTGTTTAACATACAGTAAAATTATCACAATATTTATATAATTTTAAGCTACCTAAACTTAAATCTGTCTAGAATGTTTTATACTACGTTGGTGTTGAATTATCAACTATTAACAGCTATTAATATAATATATAAGATTTATTTTTAGCAGATATTAGTTCAACGTGCCATATTATAACTTATTGATTTTATAATATACATAAATCACAATAGTAATATGATATATTATAAATATAAACTTTCATTATAATTACTAATATAATAAATGCAATGTTTTCATTAAAAATTAAAATTAATTCAACCTATTGTATTAAAAATAGTACATTATATTACTTATATCAATATCAAATTTAAAAATGTTTAAATTTATATATTATAATAAAAAAAGACTTAGTAATATAATTTGATAGATTACCTCCACACAGAATTATTATTTTTTTAAATATATACAATGATAATTATCATAGAATTTAAATTTAATAAATTCATTAATCATTATAGTGTACCTACTATACAACAGAATAGTTTACTTAATAATATCTTTGGCTTCAGTCAACATTTATCAGTTGATTTAAATGTTTAAAATTAGTCATTTCTGTATTCAAGTAAGCAAAATAAATTAAGCAATCAGAAGTTTAGAAAAATCATAAGTTATAAAAATTGACAATTTTTTATTTAATTTTCCTTGAAATGTTTGGAGTTAGAATGTCAGAAAAGAAGTTTGGTAGTTGTGGTGCAATTACTTTATTGATACTGAAAATAATATACTGTACAATATTAAACACAAAAATGTAATTGCCAATATTTATTTAGTTTTAAATTGCAGACAATTATTAATTTATTGTTGACAACTAAATAACTGACTGGACTTTTAAAATTATTATTATAATATTATATAACAATTAGATATTTTTAAAATCCATCCATCACATCATATATTAGAATTTTATGCAGCTTTATAGTTATTTGTTGACCAACCAACGTTCAATATTAAATGATCATAGCCATAACCATGCAAGCCCTTGATGGCTCGTTCTGCATTTAATTTAGATTTGAAATTTACGAACGCATACCCTTTACATGTGCCAGTAACTTTGTTAGAAGCCAAGAAAATTTGACTATCTGCCCAAACTTACTAACTAGTTCACTCAAATCTGCTTCAGATGTGCTCTCTGAAAGATTTTCAATACGAATGGCTGGTACTTCATCATAACCGCATGAGTAAGGATCTCGTTTTCCTGCGGTATTTGTAGCTCCTTCTCGTGCTAAAGGTGGAATGTAAGGCCTAAACAATACAATTATAAAACAAAATATTTAGGTGACAAAATTACAATGTAAATACTAACCTGTTAGTTCCTGTATTCTTTTCGGGCTCAGACACCTTCTCTTGCACTAATTTTTTGTCCTCAACAACCAACCCAGTGCCTTTGAGATGACATGAGAAAGACCAATGTTTGCCACCACATGTACGACACTTAATGTTCATGTTCACATTCTTCAACTTATCCAATGGGTTTTCCTCTGCTTTGTCATCATTGCCAGACAAGAACTGCATCTGTATCTCTTCAGCAGGTATAGTCGTCGCAATATTTGGCCCAACCTTGTCATTACGCGAGTCACCGAACTTGGGCCACGTCTTCCGCTTTGCTATCGTTTTAGAGACCAGTCGTTTTTCGATCTTGTAGGTGCGCACCACCTTTTATTTCTTGTCGTCCTTGTTCCACCGGTATTCTGTTATGATCCGATTGTTTCCCACTTGTTCGGTTTTTGACTGCGGCAGCGTAGTTTTTTCTAAGTGGTCCTCGACTTCGTCCGCCCAATTTATCTTGATCGAATCTTTGGTGTGCATCTTAAATCATAACAAAATGCCACGATTAGAAGGGCACGGACATAGTGCACAGTTTTGGCGGTACTTACCTTTATAGGACGTTCGAAAATGGATCAGAAAATATACAACTATCGCACTTTGCAGTCACGAATAGCTAAATCCTACCAGTGGTGAAAGTTGGAAAGAAAAATCAAAGTCGAAGACTTTGACGAAAAACGAAAGTAACTAGAATAAGTAAAGAAAGTAAACATCGCGTCGTTCTGTTATCTCAAAAACGTTCCTCGTGAGTCTCGTGGACCGAACGAACGCGTGTCTGGGTTACTGACACTGTACATATTTACCAACGGTTGGCGACGCTGTGATCCGTAGCAGAATTTATCGCGATTCCTGACAGCCCGACCATGGCTCAACGGCTGAGTGCTGACGAATGTTCTTGGACAGTAAAGCCGTACAATCGTAATATCGTATTGGTAGGGGGAAACACTTCCCTATTCCCTAATCCCAACGAAAATTAATTTTGTAAACAAATCGCGTTTCGAACTCAAGACTTAGGAGACTTGTGATTCGAGCGGTGAATAGAGTTAATCGAATTATCTACGAGAATTTTTCACTGTCGACAACGACTACAACAAAGGAGCTATACACATTAGAATCACGCAATTGATATTCGATGATGTGCTCTTACCGAAGTTGACGTAAACTAGTATTTGTAATCAATTATGATACATGAATTTAAGACTGTCGTGGTCATGACAAAATAATTAAATAAATGCACCATCATTCTGATTTCAAACAGCTGATTAAAGAAACACGTTTTCTAACTCTCAAGCATTGATATCTTCTATCAACAATCTGATCTTGTAATCATTTTCATACTAATATTTTAGGCGGGCTTTAGAATTTTTATGATAATTACAAAGTAAAAATATGTTTATTTTTTATTATACCCTTCCAAATTGTATTAATAAATTAATAAAAAAAAATGTCATTATACACTAATTTCTTGTTTATAGTTCTGTATTTAATATAGGTACTTATGGGCCCTTCTAAAATATTAGTTTGACAATTTTTACAAAATCAGATTTTTGATAGATATCAACGACTGTAGTGTTAAAAGTGCTTCTCCAAGTATTAATCTGCTGTTTGAATTCACAGTGGTCGTTCATTAGTTTTGTCATGTATCATCATTGATTTCAAATACTAGATTAGGTTACAGTACACGGTATAGAAGACAAAATATTACATTATACCGACATGCTGTTGATAATATAAATATAACAGTATTATTTTATAAATTGTTGTACTTGAATACTTAAATATTTTATCGTGGTTCAAGTGTGCATTGTTTGTTATTCAAATTCTAATTACATTGAAAATACGTTTCTTTCCATTAGTAAGTATACTATAAATTATAATATTAATTCAATAACATAGTTATTTAGCTACTTTACCTATATTTTCTTAGCTTGCATAAGTTTATTTATCTTTTTGCTATTACTTATCATACTTATGATTACTAGGTACCATTATTTAGCTATTATTTTTTTCTATCTTAAGTTTCTCTTCAAACTTGTTCAGAAAGCAATTGTGAATTGATATAGATCTTAAAGATCATAAAAGATCGCTTGCTAAAAATCACAGTCTTAAGTAATTTTATTACAAGGAAGAGTATTGCTTGCTCCCGAATTAAAAGAGCATTATATTAAAAGCTGTTCCATTAAGCTAATATTTTAATATTAATTATAATTAATTTAATGCAATTTGTTTTATTTTTACAGTTATCCAGAAATTTCTGATAGTAGTAATATAATCCTTAAACTCCGTCTCAAAAGAGAATAATATGTAGTAGTCTGTATAGACTAATTCATTCAAATATTAAAAATATCATTGCTCGACTGGTTGCAAATATAAATATGAAATATTAATAAATTAAAATAATAAAAAAATTCATGATGGAGAAGAAAATGTTTTGGTAAAGAAATTAAGAAAATTTACTGTCACCCTACAATATTATTTTTCATGTGCATTTATAAGAAATTAAAAGAAATTTCAAATTTGACAGTTAATGAAATGTATGTGAATAGTTAAATTGCAATTGATATAGAATCATTTATGCATAGATGCATAAATGTAGGAGCTAACTATTCAAGAAGCATTCCAGTTGCTACAAATACTTTGGTAATCATGATAGTGTTTATGAATAACATATAGAAGTTACCAATAGGTTATTTTTATAAGACGGCCTATTTGGACAAGAAATAAGTAATATTTTACAAACAGCAATAATAAAGCTCTTATAACTAACACTGGTGGTCATATTAATTCATACATTTCATTTTGGCGGGGATTAAAATGTAATATATAAACACAGCATAGATTTGTTAAATAATCAAATATTTTTTTTTGTTATTATTATATTTTCTCTTCACTAATTTATTTGATGATTATTTACATAATAAAATATAATAGTAATAAAAATAATAAGGGAAGATAAAAAAATAATAATAATACAAATTTAAAAAAATGGTAATTGTTTTAGTGTAATAAGTATATTATATAATGTTTTAAAACAATTATTATTCCATGTATAATGAAGTACAACATATATTTTAGTGGAACGCAGTTTATAGTTTATCTCGCTCAGTATTTTAACTGTACATACTGTTATTATATTTATTGCAATAACCTCGCTCATAATAGAAACAATTATTACAATATATATAGTACACATAAAAGATTCTAAACGCAATTAGCCTACAGTTGTATCACATAATTTTATTATCATTTTATAAAGCAGTTCGTTCATCGTAAACAATAACTGCTTCATTGTCAACCAATATATCTGTGTCTTTATTGTTGAGGAACTGACTTCTGGATTTGCTCATGGCGATTATGGCAGCTTCATCATTTCTCATGCGATTTTTTCTTTTTTTGCTGAAATTTACCTAAAGAATAATTACAATAATTAATAAAAATAATTATTCAATACAACAACTAATTTATTAGGATAAACCCTTTATATCAACGACATATTATTACTAATGTCCTGAATTGTAACAGTTTTATAACATTTTATTACCATTAAAGAATAATAATAATAATAATAAAAAAGTATTTTGAATGGTTGACATTAATATATATGTTACGGTTAATGATGTTAACGTGGTAAATGTCGTCATTCTCCGGTAAATGACATCATTTTCCTAAAAATTGGTAAATGTTGTAAATGTAGACATTCCCCGGTTATTGATATCAATCCCCAGTTTAATTGGAGAATGATGTTCAATACATTTATGGAAAGAATTGTATCGAATTTTAAAAATAATGATTAATAGATTTCAATAACAAAAATATATTTTTTATTCAATTCAGTGTTTATAAGTGAATATTGTCCAATCTATTCATTATAAATTATATTCAAATTATAATATTATGTGATTTATTTAAGTAATAAATTGGATAACTTTTGTAGTAAAATCTAATAAAGGAACATTACACTCATAAAAAAAAGACTATTAATTAATACTTAATTATAATAAAATTAATATTATTATAAAAATTAGTACATTAATCAACTACTTTAAGCCAATAGCCAAGTTACTGTGGCTTAAATAATAATAATAATTATGAATTCGACGCTTCAAATTGGAAATAATATTACCCACTAAAAATAGTATAAAACAAAATAATATATTACTATTTACTATAAAATATTTTGAATAAAAATATACATAGATTATAGGTGCTTATATGGTTATGTATAAATGCGAAAGCAATTTCTATGACAGAAGAAGTAATGAAATTATTTTTAGTGTGATTGGACGGAAAAAAAGTATTCCAAATACTGTATTAAGAATATTTGTAAAAAAAGTATTCAAAATACTACCCTAGTCTGATATATTAAAACAATCAGAATATTATTTGAAATTTATCTTCATTTACCACAAGTTTTGATAAATGACGTCAATGACCGGTGAAAGATGTACAATTGAATTTTAAAAATGTGTTTTTACAACATTTACCTACATAACTCAATCATTTTGGTTAATGACGTCATTGACCGGGGAATGACGACATTTACCAATTTTCGTCTTTCACCGTAACATATACATTATAACAACAATTCCCTAAGTGCGTTCTGCAGAACTTAATGGTTTAATGGGATAATTTTAAGAGTTCTGCAACATGTATGTGAATATTGAAAAAATTGTTTTCTATATGTATTATATTTGGAACAAAAAATTCACCTAAATAATATGTAGGTACTAGTAAACTATTAAAATAAAATACTAGATTTACTTTGAATTTAAACAATGTATAATAATAATACTCTAATAAAAGACCTGTAGGAAATAATTTAATAAATAATAACCCTAAACAAATAATATAATTAAAACATTTTGATTTTCCAATAAATAATTGACAAATTGGGTTTGAGCTTGAGTTAGAGACATTGGGCATTGGTGTTCCATGAAATACAAACTACTTCCAATGGATACTATGGTATTAAAAGTTTGAGAATTACTACATTATAATATAGTTATACAGAATTTGTCTTATATTAACTGCACATTTCTTTCATAAAAGTTAAAAATACCTTAGCATAGAGCTCTGATAAATTGTCAGATGTTGAGAATGGCCGTTTCTTGTTTCTCACATGTGTTGGAAGACTTCTTGTTCGTAGTGTTATAGATTTTCCATCACATGTATGGCAATTTTCCAAAACTAAATAAAATGTAATCTTAATTAGTTGCAGTTAATTATTCAAACCATTATGTCTTCATTGTGTCTTTATATTAAAATTTCATTGAAATAACAATTAAAAAAAATACCTAGTCTATTTTACATTTTACATTAATCTAAGGATAATATATTTGAATGATTTAATTGTTTAAAATTACATATAAATGTGTGTTATCATTCAAATCACTCAATATAATAACAATAATAATAACAACCTTATAGTATAAAATTTACAATAGTTATCATAAATAATTATAATTTATTTATAAGAAAAATGAAAAAATTATTTTACAAGGAATCTAAACATATAGAAAAATCAAGACAATAATAAATAAGAAAACCATTATTTAATTTTTAAATAATAAATTTATAAGTTATAACTAATACCTAAGTGCTTTAAAAATAATACAAAAAAAAAAAAAAATTTAAAAAGTATAAATAGATAATTTATTATTTTATTCATCTCAAAATATTTGTAGATATCTAAGAAGATGAATGTAAATAACCCAAAATTAAAACTAACATCACTGAATGCTGAATTGCTGAAAGTCAATTTGTTATATTATGCACTTAGAAATGAAATACATACATAGGGGTGAATATCCTTTCAATTGTTATTCAAATGTAATATATTGTAATATAACATGTATGATAAAATGTAAAAAGTCAGAGAAACTGTAATATTGAACTATCTTTTTTTTATTATTATTTATAGTTATTTAAAAATGTTTTAATCACAAACAACAAGCATAATACTTACTGCTACTGGAAGTAAATTGGTGAGGATTAAATTCAGAGATCTGAGGTATAGCGTTTGGCAAATGGCAAGGGTCATTTTGGGTCTCATTGTCAATATAATGCAAATTAGGCACGTCAAATGTTTCATTGCTAATAAATTCTTTTATTTCACGTATGCAAGGATCCTAAAATAAAGAAAATTGTTAATTTTTTACTCTTAATAAATCCATCAATGCAACATACAAATGACTGAAGTTGTTTTGCTGGTGGTACAGAGGCTGAACGTGGTACTGTATTTGTACTTACAGGTTCCTCTCCTCCTTGATCATTGAAAAACCAATGATCAGGAGAACCTTCTCTTTCAGGAAATAACTCAACAATACGATTACTGTAAATAAAATTTCCAGTTTTGGGGTCTAGGAATACTGTAGAGTAACTGGAATAAACAAAATTTAATTAGTTAAAATTACTTATATTACTATTAACAATAAAGAATTTATACAATTAAATTTGCATTATTTCATCATCAATTACAATTATAAATGTAAATATAAAATAATACATTTTTTTACAACAAAACTCTAAAATTAAATTTTTTTGTAATAATACTTTTTAATATTTGTTTCAATAAATTCTTTAAAAAATTAAGTCAAAAATTAAAATTAAAATTGAATAAGTAATCTCATCAATAACAAGTAAATACCATGAAAAGTTTAATATGTTCTCAGAAAGATTTTTTATCATACAAGACAAAAAATAAAAATATTTTTGTCAATAAAAAACCCCCTGGTACTCAATCTTCATTTTAGAAATATAATTAAAGTCATTAGAAAAATGTATGATTTAAACATTTTTAAGCTATATGCTACTAAAAATGCTTAGAAAAAAAATGTAAGTTATTCTTACCTATTAGATAATCATAAGTTTATTGGCTATTAGCTATGCTTCTGTTGTTAGTAAAAACACAAGTGTATAAGTCAAGTGAATCAACTATAATGTATACTTTATAGTGAACATTTAGACTATATTTGAAATAATGGCATAATAGTAGGATAAGAAAAAAAATGTATTATTGTTTTAAATGAACATCTTACTTTTTAACAGCAATTTATTTGATTTGTATTCTTTTTCACATGTATCCAATTTATAAATATAAATATTATAATATATATATATTTAGTATATTGTTTATAACCAAAAAATATATATACATGTAAATAATATTATAATTTATAATACAAAAAAAAAAAAATTATTTACAACTCTATTTAAAGTAGTTAACACATTTAAAGAGTTTTAATTTATTTTCGAAGTTCAAAAAATAAATATTTTATAATAAGATAGCTATTATTACTAATTCCTAACTTCATTTAAAGGTCAGAATCTTAAAATAATAACCAATATTGAGCCAAATTGAAGTCTTATGATTCATAAAATATACCATAAAACTATTATAATGTTAAATACTATGAAGTTAAATAATTTATTGATAACATATGCCTATTATGAAATATTTTAAAAACATTTCAAAATTACCTAGGTATGTTGGTATTACTTCTTTGTTCTTCTTCCTCACAACTGTTTTGTACTACAAAAAATTAGAAATAATTAGAAATTATTAAAAAGTACAACATAAATAGACTAAACAAAAACAATAATATGTTTACCATTTTTTTTTTTACAAAAACAACAATACCAAATTATAAATACAATTGTTATTGAAGTAAGTACTATAATGACAATAGCGCATACTATAACAATTGACAGTTGATCTTTGTCTAATTGCCATCCCAAAACATCCAAGGTCCAATCAAAACCTCCGGAAATATCCTGCAGTACAAAAATGTGTTATTTATTATATTGTTCATATTATAAAATATAATGTGTTAAAAATCTTATAAATACCTATTTTGTAAAAAATATATTTTTTTAAACTTTAATTATTTATAGAAATAATAATGTAATTCATTCATTAGTTCACTAAAAAATATTTATGCCGGGTTGCATGAAACTGAGCTTTAAATTTATTTAATATCTTAATGAATAGTTTTATCGAACTTTTAAATATTTTTACAGACGTGTTTGGGTTGCACAAAAAAAAAATTAATTAAAATAAAAATATATTGGTATTAAACATGATACCAAGATTTGTTAGAAGTTTAAGCTTATCATAGAAAAAGTACTATATTAAGTTATATGGTGACGATGTACTACTGATATGTACACGTGATAATTGTAGGTTTATCGAATGATTAAAATTTAAAGAGCCGAAATCGGCCCATTAGTTTAGTGAGCTGGTAACCTATATTTTAACGGCCCAATAAAATTATTGAACGTTTAAAGATTGTTTAACGCATGAATAAAATTTTAATCATTCGTTAGCACGCTAACGGCTCGTTAAACGTTTAACGGACATTCTTGCAACCCGGCATTAGTCAATTTAAATTGATTTTCATTAATCTTAGAACTTATGAGTATAAATATAAATAATTAAAAAAACATCGAAAAAATATATTATATGATTTAATAAAATTTTTAACAAAAGTTAAATAATTAGATAAAACATACAGGAGGCCACATTTTTGCTGTCAATGTAGTAGATTGTTGAAATACAGTCCCGCGTGTGTTTTCTTCAGGATTTGGCTGTATGTAGAGATCATCTGGAAATAAAAAATAAATGTTATGAAAACTAGTATTATAGTATTATGGTATAACACAACATACTTTAAATAACTGATACCATTAAAATTAAATGTATTTTAATACAATATATAATACTATATTATGATTTATAGATGTTTCTGACATTTAATTTTTATTAAAAAATATAGTTTATAGGACATCATTCATTAGAATAGTTAGACAAAACAGTGCTAGGACAAAAATATCTTAATTTAAATTAATTAAAAATATAGTTTAAAGTTTATAATAACAAATATTGTACAATAGGTATTGTAATTATTTTCAAAATTATAGGTATACATTTCGAAATTTTTAAATATTATCTTAAATGTATTTTATAAAATGTACTTAAAAATTGTTATTTAAATTTATATTTTAAGAACTTTAATGATGTGCTAATCATTCAATGTTAATAACTCTACAATATATATATTTAGTAAAAAAAAATTGTAAAATAAATAAATTAAAACCATTTAAAAAATAGTAAACAGTTATAATTTATTATTAATGTACTATTTATTATTATGATAATTTAATCTTAAGTATTTGACTAAAAATTATTAATATCATAATTTCTGTATGACCCTTTCACAAAAATTATAATAAATATAAATGGCAGATATTTTTTGATAGGTCAATTCTTTAGATAAGTATACAATTTTGCACTAAACTATGTAGACATATGGTATTTTTTTGTAAATTTGGGAGATTTCAGTCTAATATTACATTTAAAACAGTTTAAATTTAAAATTAAATAAACATTTTTTTACTTAAGATATAAAATACATAGAAATTCTAAACAAATAAATAGATAATTTATTTGTAAAAATTAAAAAACAAGCATATATACTTGTATTATACTATAATATAATGCAATTGTTTTAAAAATATATTAATTATCCATAGGCCTCTAGCATCAACATTAATATCATACTTTTAATATTGTTTATGCAATTATTTAATGTAATCGTTTCAGTAAATTATACACTTAAAATTGTTTATTTGTTTTAAAAATACTAAATTGAACACTACAAATATTATTACAAACTGAATTACCTATGTAAAATAATAAAACTTAGTTACAAGAGCAGATATAAATAATATTGCAATAGTTCATTCATGATTACACTTTACTATGTAATATTCAATTTGTATTATTGATGAGATAGAATAAATTTAAATTGTATATCTTTAAAAAGTACACATTAACAGCTAATAAAATTATTTTTGTAAGAAATTAATAACAATTTTTAATGTTTTGAAAAAAATTTTGCATTATACTTATTTAGTTTTAAATAAAACCAATAAATATTCATTTTTGATTCTGAACAGAGTGATGAATGTATTGATTTTACAATGATGTGTGTTTTTTTTTTTTTTGTGTCTGTGTACAGCATAACTAGTCGAAATAATGCTTCAATTTCAAACTTTGGGGGTGGTTTCCGATGGCAAAGTGGATATCCTTGGTGCATTATAGAGGTGAAAAGTAAACATTTTCCAACAGTTTTCAAAAAAATCAAGAAAAACAAAAAAAAAATGACAGAAAAACGGGATTTTTTACGCAAAACCAGTTTTCGACAAAATCGAATTTTTTATTTTGCTATAACTCAACAACTAATCGATGTAAACACTTGAAATTTTCACCAAATGTTTATATTAGCGTTCTCCATACACAGTTAAATTTTCAAAGAATTTTGACTATTTTTGAGCTATTTATAGACAATTGAAATTTTTAATTTTTCTAAGTATTTTTTTTAAAAATAACGATAAAATTTTTTTGGCCGGCCAGAAAATCTTGAAAATTTAATACAAGGTTTCTTATAAGTTTTTCTTAAAGTGATAAAAAAAAAATCCGAAATCGTTAGTCACAATTTTTTTTTATAAGTGCTTAAAGTTCGAATTTATACGAAATATGTCAAAATTGCGAAAATTTGCAAGTAATTTTGTGGTTGAAAAATCGTAAAATTTTTTTCTTTTATAACTAAGTTTTGAAAATTTGGTACAAGGTTTTCCATACATTTTTCTTCAAATATCTGTAAAAAAAACTCTACCGGACTAAGTCAAAAAATTTTTAGGAGTGTTTGAAATTTAAATTTTTACAAAACCGCGTTAAATAACGGTTTAGCCTCAAACGATTTTTGATATTTGTTGTTATTCAAACAGTATAAATCGTAAATACTTGAAAATTTTACCAGTTATTTAGATTGCCATTTTCTTTACGTGATTTGATTTTCAAAACATTTTGACTTTTTTTGAGCTATTTATAGACAATTGAAATTTTTATTTTTTTTTTATAAATGTTGATAAAAAAAATTAAGCTGGGACAAATTACTTGAAAATTTAATTGAAGGGTCCACATAACTTGTTCTAACTCTCATTCAAAAATTATAAAAATACATAGGCAACATTTTTTTTATTAGCATTTGAAGTTCAAATATTGACAAAAATTCGTCAAAATCATGAATATTTTCACTATTTGGTAGTTAATAATTTATAAATATTTTACTATCAAAAGCTAAGAATTGAAAATTTAATACTATGCTGTCCATAAGTTAAGCTTAGAATAATTATAAAAAAGTTTGAGGATTATTCAATTAAAAAAATTTTACGAGTGTTTAAAGTTTTAATTTTAATTTGAAATCAAAAATACACGTGTAAAATAACGTTTTACTAATAAATAATTTTCGATTTTTTTATAATATATTCTAGACTGACAAATCATCTCCGTTCAGAATCGTTTTTCGTATACAATGATACCTATCATTGCATTCAAATTTAACCTACCCTAGTCCGAGGTCCATCCCACCCCCTAATGTACAGCAGAGCGATACTCACTTACCCGCTTTTTTTAAATTGTTTTTTCATTATATAGGGCATACCTAGTAAATAAATGTGTATGGAAATTACAATTTAATTTAAAGGTTTACTCGCACTATCTGAAACTAGGTAGCAAGTATATTGTGATTTGTAAAAACCAACTATTGTAAGAATGGTTAAACAGTATCACTATTTTTTTAAATTTTTTAAATTTTTTGAAAATATTAAACAATGTAAATTCATAACACACGAATTAGTTTTTAATTTTCTTTTAGAATAAGTTTTCTATTTGAACAGTAAAAATATTGACAAATTATTATATCATCTATTTTCAAATGCCTAAGAATTAAATATGTAATAAGTTATAAGTATTACATTATTATTTATTAACTAAACAATAAAATGTTAAATTCATTTAATTTAATTAAAGTTAATTTATTTTTCTGCTTTTCAAAACATAATTATGTGTTTACCCATCGATGTAAGCTATATACTTACAGAAACTTTCTGTTTAAACCAAAGCAAATAAAAACCTGTTTGGTAAATCTCACTTCATGACATTTCTAAACCAGTTGGACAAGTGTTGTTTATCATTCACTTGTAATTTTTAAACATACTATAACTATAGCATTCATATAGATATTAATATACCCTGTGGCATTACAAATTGTTTGAACCACGGGGCAAACATTAATCGAATTTGTCTACACACCAACTCATATTTTCAAAACAGTATTTATATTCAAAATTAATATTAAATTCTTTTAAAATAACAACTTAGTTTATGACTATATTATTATCAAATCACAACACATGGGATCAAAACAGTATTAAGTAAAATTAATTCACCCACAACCACTAATCAATCACCCCAAAAATTGAAGGGACAATTGCACAAAAAAAGTGACCTCTTGACACCGCTAAATCTACCAATATTATAAAACACTTATTTTGACTTAAGAATCAAACAGAATTGAATATTGATAAACAATATAAATAATTCAATGGATAATTATATCAAAAAAATGAATATCAGGGTATGACGAAAATCAAAATAACTAGAACATTTGGTAATAAATTATTTAAAACTTACAAGGCATGTAACAATAATATATCATTGTAAACCACAAACTATCTATCAATCGATGCAAATTACGATATTTCTCTAGTCTGTATGAGAAATGTGCTCATAATATTTTCAAACGATAAACACCTAACAAATAATAATATTCTCAGCGTTACATCTAATAGACGCACTCAAACAAGTGTTTGCTAGAAGTAAACTGTAACGGAGGCCAATGGTACCCGAGAACTATATATTTTGCCAAGTACGCACAGATGTCTACGTAACTAACGCGGAGTAGGCATTCGCTACAGCTGCAGAGGACTGTGAGGAGTCCGCATTACAGAATAACAACATATTATCGTCATTATTGCTCGTACCTTCTTCGACGGCGGTGGAGTCCGGACGACACGATCCGTAGAGTCCGCCACGGCGACCGAACGCTATGAGCGCACCCGCACCAGGTCGCTGCCCACTCGAAGTGGTGTTGCGGTACAATAGTTACCTACGAGCGGCGAACCGTTACGCCGCGCAAAAGCCGTGTAAGTGGCGTACAGAACGACTCCGCCGATGACCGCGCCGCGACAGTTGACACTCGACGGCCGATTTTTACCGATTCGATGACATTATTTCAACAATATTCGCGCGATTCCGTTCGCAAAGTGGTCGCCCGATGTGTGGTAAGACGAGTTTGTGTGTGCGTGTGTCGTGTGTGTGTGTTTGTCGTGTTATCAGTAGATAATGTTTCTGTTGATTTCCGCGTTGAAAGCGATAACGTCGTAGTATATATAATGTATAGTAGTGATAATAATGCACTATTGTATAGTGAAGGTCACGTTTCGCGCGTACCGTGTATACTGTATAGTCATTGTCGGCGGAGGCTACGTTCATACTTTATACGCGTGCGCGACGTGTTTTCGCTTACGATTTTCAGTATATAATAATAATAATAATATATAATATGTATAATGTATAGTATATTTTTGTTTTATGTACCTATTTATACTTTTACAAAACTTGCTTATTGTGCTTTGAAGTAGATTATGAAAAAAAAAAAAAATTGCCTAAAGTACTCAACTGATTATACCTATAGCCTATAGGTATAGGTACCTATATATAATATTATTAATATTATATATATATATGGAAATGGTCGAAATGAAATATGTATTATATTAAGATTTAAGTCTTAAGACCATGTTTACTTTTTTTTCTATTTAACTTATAACTTCTACAAGTTAAAAAAGTAGCTTTCATCTTAACTTGATAAATTGAAAAATAGTTAACATAACCGCTATCATACTGTCATAGCCCATAGGACGAATAGGTAATAAAACTCTATTCTATTGTAGGTACAATAAACATCACTCATTGTCGAATAGGTTTTTTGAAATTTATTTCTGGCGTTGTTTAAAGTTAATTAAAAAATCCGAATCTAATGCCCTTTTTTAAGAAAGTTTACCTCTTTGGAATAAAAAAATAAGTACCTAACTATCAAAATAAATAAATAAAAATGAGAAAATTCTACAAAGCGTGATAGTTTTCAGAGTTTTCAGTGTTTTCACAATAATTTCATTTTTAACCATTTAAAAGTTTTATATCATTTTATATGGTATCGTATACATTTGGCCAGTGCCTGATTTAGGGGGGTACCTGGGTGACTAGTCACCCGGCCCCAATTTAGAGCGGCCCTCAAATGTTTTGCTAGTTTATATATTTTTTTATTGTAGAATTATAAAATTTAAAAAAAAGAATAATAAAAATTGTCATAATATTATCTATGATATTGACTCCGTATTAACGCTATTAATTACATAAGATAATTAATAACATTATATGAGACCTCTTTTTATTAAATCCCCGGCCTCAAAATTTGTAAATCAGGCTCTGCATTTGGCCACTGCGCCATCCACGTACTACAAATTGACTAATTTTTTCAAACTTTTTCCCAACCAAGCGTATAAAGAAATCCTCAAATATATGCACTCAAAGTGAAGAAGCATTTGCGTAACATTTTAATTCATTTTTTACAAAACTTCTCGATTTCGTAAAATCGTTATAGAGTTATAAGTGCGGTGGTCGATTTTCGTTTTAAAATTGAATGTACCGCAGTATAGAAAAAAATAGAAGATTTAGGTCTGCGGGCACGACATTTGTAAAATTTGTATCGCAAAATGATGTACCTATAGTACCTACTTATAACTACCTATATACACCATCACGCGTCTACGCCTATCACCGACTGTCAGCCAACTATCTACTGTAGGTAATAGCACTTTTTTTTTAAACTCAGAATTTCTCGACTTGGCGGAGAAACAGTTAGATTTGTGTTTGGTCGTGTTTGACCAAAAAGAACACGCGCCAAAAACATCTTGTAGGATCTTCATTAGAAATTTAAATTTCTACAGCGAAACGAATCGTATATATGTATTTGTATTACAATGTTTATCAATCAATATTCAAAAACCTCCGAATTATTTATTTATATAAGTGTTGTGGTAACAGTATTTTATATCCTGTTGTTGATTCTACATATTCCTTATTTATTACATTATATACACAGCTCCACATTACAGTGGGTTGGAGGTTGAAGTTTTTTAGGAGTCTTATTGGACCAATAGTTTGTGGGATGGTGATCTCCGGTCTCTTTGAAAACATTGGTGCGATAAAAAAAAAATCTTGAATTTAATATACCTGTATACATAGCTTTATGTGTTATTTTAGTATACTAGTGTATCAAGATTAAATTTTCAAATTGTTACAGAACTATAAAGGTATTCTAAATCTCACAAATCATAAAGAAACAAATAGTAGGTACATATAGGTATATACGCATATTATTTATTATAATAATTGATAAGATCTCGTACATTTTTGACATTATTACGAAATCTCAAATTTATCGTCTGTTTATTTTATTATTTAGTAAAATGAACAAATAAAACTGTTCAAATAATAGATGAGGGGGTATCCTCTATTCTGTACCTAGATTCAAACCCCATCAAAAAATAAAGTTTTAGACACGCCATTGGTAGCCTTTATAGGTTATATAAGTTGAGACCAGAGCCCGGATTTGTATCCGCATTTGAATATTATTTGCACGTTATACGATATATTAATATAGTATATTACAAATTTGTAGAATTTGAACGAAGCGATGAATGTATTTATGATGTGTATCGTGTATGTGTGTTTTTTTTATTTATCACATAAAAATGTCAGTAAAAACGCTTTGATTTTTAATTTTAGGGGGGTTTATAATGAAATATTGGATATAGTTGGTAATTTGAGACCCTAAAAAGTTTCGCTAATTTTCAATATAACCGGGAATAACAAAAAGTTAAGGAAAACAGGAATTTTTATGCAAAAAAATGTTTACTGCAGTATTCAACAAATCAATTTTGTTTTTTCGTTATAATACAAAAACAAAGTATAGCCGTAAATAATTAAATTTTTTAAAGTATTAATAATATCATATTCTATACTGGTTAACATTTTCACAATATTTTGACTCTTTTTAATTAATTTATAAATAATTTTAAATTTTTTCTATCAATGTCGATAAGAAAATATTCACTACCTACGCTTGAAAATGTAATATAAGATCAATATTATAATTGTATAAACTGTTCTTTTAGATATTTAAAATATAAAGGCACAATTTGAAATTTTCTTATTTTCGTTTGAATATATTTTAAAATTAATTAATTTACAAAATTCATCAAAATCATCAAAATTTCCAAGTTTTATAATATAGTTAAAACCTGAAAATGTAATACAAAGCTCTTCAAAGGTAATTCATACTAATAAAACTATAAAATATAAAATTATATATAATATAAACAATTAATTTTATATACATTTGAAGTTCAAACTTTTACAAAACTACATATTTTAACGATGAATAATGAAGTTCATTAATTTGTGATAGTTTAAAAACATTATTCATGGGTCTTAAAACTTAAACTTTAACTTTAAATGACATTTTCAAAATATATAGATTAATTCATAGAGATGAGTATATGAGTAATAGTTATTTATAACGCAAACATATCACACACTGTTCTACGATAAAATGCTATTGACTAAAAGTTAATAAATAAAATATTTTGATATAAATATTTATTATTATAATAATTAAATTCTAATAATATAATAAATACCCGTTTAAAATATTTACACAAAAAAATTATTCGATTATATTATACCGATATAAATCAGTGGTTCTCGGCCTTTTTTTATTCACGTCACCTTTAGCCACTAGAATCAAACACTGTGTCACTTCTTATGTCAAAATAATAAACAATCTTACTGTATGTATTAGAATTATTCTTTTATTAAAAAAAAATAATAATAATAATAATTATTATAAGTAGATATACAATTTTTTGAGTTGCTGGATTCAATAAACGTCGACACTTTAAACTTTAAATTGACAAATAACAAAAAAAAAAAAAAATAAAGAGCAAAAATAATAATGATTTGTATACATTTAAGTGGAAATTTGACCCAGACGGTGATTTCGTGTCACCCCGGTTGAGATAATAGATAATGGTATACTGAGAACTATATTAATTTTTGACCACCTATAGCTGAAATAATAGAAAAATAAAAAAATGTCAATTCAGATCTCGAATCCAATGCTATTATTACAGTTGCTGCAATAAATATTTACCATATGAGTGCGTTTATGTCAATTTTTTTCAAAATACATGGGTTCCCTATACCTCCAAAATTGATTATCATTTATCACTCGTTGGAAATATGGATCAACGTCGCTATTTATTATCATAAAAATATAAAACAAATTCTAAGTATTGTTAACCAGGTCAACCAGGATGACGCAATATTTCTGTACAAATTATGACTCAAGATGTTTAAGCTTATTATAACGAAAAATCGTTGCATGCAAATTTAACAAACCTATAATATACACAATTGAATTATAACTTTTAACACTTATTAGCGTACCTATACATAACAATCTGGTAAAATCAATAATAGGTATTATACGTGGAGTATGAATATAGTAAGATGGACAATAATGTATTCTAGGAAGTCGAACTAAGTTTTAGGTATTCTATAATACTTTATTGCTATTATTATTTCATTATTTGCATATTTTTATAAAAATTCAAACAATATAATCAAAAATTCTGAAAACGATATCAAATGTTCTTCATTGCGTTTTCAATGTAAAACATATACAATATACACATTGCGATCTTTAAATTCCAACTGTAAAAAAAACTGCTAGACACGCATACTTAATAGTTAATACGATACAAAAGTTCTTCAGTACTCAAACATATTGACCATTAGTTACAGCTCTCTTTCGTTTCAAAACGTAAACATTCCTAATTTATTCAGTAAACGCCTGAAACGACAATGGCTGCAAATATCTTTTAAAATAAATTCTTTCTACTTCTCAACAAAAAAAAATGAATAAAAAAGTATATTTATCGCGCGCATAGAGTGAACCAGTTCATCTCTTATCAGTCTTATCTCGTGTATTTTTTCTAAAGTAATTATTTAATTGTTTATTACCAATACTGGTAATACTCATTGCAGAGAATTCTAATATATTAATATGGATAGATTGTATAAATTATCTAGTAAAAATAAATAAATAATAAAATATAAATCATTTTACTGAATCGTAAAACTACCGATTTAAACCAAACGCTAAACTGAAATTTAAAATTATTATTTATATTTTTCCATATTTATTCTAATTGTTATTTTTATTACATTTTCAAATATTTTATGTATGTATATTTTTATAATTTAACTTTTGGATGTTACTTGCTGCAATTATTATTAATTATTCTATTTCACTTTGGTACCTATATCGGTATATTATGTGTTTTGTCGATAATGTATAAATGTCATCGGACACTGTCGAATACTAGTTATTATATAATATATTATAATAAATCTCACAGTTGACGCTAGCAAGAAAATAAATTCGAATTAGGTTATAATTCATAACCATGTGTGTAACATACACATACACATACACATAAATATACACAGTACACACACATAGTAGTCACCCAGTGGCATCACTGAACCCCTCGCGTCTGGTCTCTGTATAATAATATGTATTATGTATGAGGCATAGCCGTATAGGTATCTACGCCAAAACTGAAAACGATAAACCGTATCGACTTCTCGACTCCGTAAACAGTATAAGACGGACATATTCTATTTATTTATTTTTATCAGACACGTTAAATAATATATATATTTTTTATTTTCGCGTCGTAACCACAAATCCGATTGGTAAACAGTATAAGTAAATTTTTATGCAGGTACAGATATCCTACAATCTACTGCAAAGAAAAGATTCCAAAAATAATACCATTGGTTTTATCTACACGTTTGAAATTTGTACGCATGTACAACTATGTGGTACAACCAACTTATATAATGAATATAATGATGTATACTTAAACGATAATCTGATTACAAACAGTCCCTACGCTCAAGAATCATTTTATAGTAAACATAGATCCATTACACTATTATGTAATTAGACGCTGATGGCTATAAGCGACAGGAGGGAGCACCTGCAGGGGATTTAACATTTTGACGGATTTCCAGATCAGAAATTTTATAACCTGCCATTATGCATTATAACTATATTTGATGTGTTTATTCTTAATAATCAGATGTAGGTAATAATAAAAATAATAATAATTATTATTATTCAGTGGCGGCTCGTAGTAGTTTAGCACAGGAGTGCGATGAAAAAATTAAAATGATTAAATAATAAAACAAAACTTAACACATTGTGCGTCGTTGCTGACCGATTTGTGCGACAAAATTTATCGCACATCATAAGATTCTATAGCCGCCGCGCCGTCATGATGATATTAGTATTACTCATATGTTAATATTATACCTATAGTTTATACGGTAAACCGGTATTTTTATGTGCGATTCACTATGTCGCACAAGCTGCAGCGTTGCAATCGTTGCATAGGCCTATATTATAGCTATCCATATACCCGTATAATAACATCGCGAGTTCATAATGATATTCTAATAAACTATGAAAATAATTAAAAATATATTTAATTGTTAATTTGTTAATGTATAAATTGTATAATATACTATGCACTAAAATATGTACCTATTTATTTTATAAATATATATGAACTATAAATTATTAATTTCTGTAGGGAGTGCGATCGCACCATCGCACATATGCACGAGCCGCCACTGTTATTATTATCATTTATCCAAATATTTAAAAGAAGAATAACGATTTTAGTCATATCATTAAATATTATTCGTGGATACTTGTAACGCTTAACGTATATATTATTTTTATACACAGATACTGAGATACAACGTCATTTTAAAATGCAATGTTGTCGGTAAGAATATTATTTTTACAATTACTTTTATAGCAATATAAATAAATATATCATAAAGTATCTATAGGCTGACAGACCGTCTTCGTTCAGAATAGTATTTAGTGTGCAATGATTTATCATTGAATTAAAATTTCACGTTTATACACTACAGTGAATTACTCCTTAATGACAAGGTACACTCGACGTAGAATGATTACGTCACATATACTTTTTTTTTATCTATAATTTATTTTTTTTTCTTTTAAGAATGAATCGTACTAAATTCTTATTTAGCGTCTTTTAATTTATCAACATTTATATTATTATTTCGCAACCAAAATAAAAAAAATCCAGGTCAAAATATTCAAATTCAAATATCCTATAGCACAAAAATGTATTAACAAAAAAATCAATTTTAGCAAAATGTGTTGTCTACTATTCTACTCATCAAAATTTGAAATGATGTAAACAAAATACATTGTAGTGTTAAGACTAAAAAATTAAATTATTTTCATCATGATTTTAGTTTTACTAGAATTATTATTAATATCTATAATAGTATTTATTAATACCTATAGTCTATACTATAGACTATACTATACTATATTTTAATATTCAATTAACATTAAATACAAAATATAACAGTGTGATTATTGTTATTTTTATTGTATTTTTAGGATTATGTGAAAAAGGACGCAACCTGATTTTGTTGTTTTCATCTTTTAACTTATAAGTTCATAGTAAAACACTTTTATTTTCAACTGTTCACTTTTAGTTACGTTGATTTTAATATTAAAGTTAATTGAGTATTTACTACTATAGCACTTAAAATAAATAAATAATAATATTACATTATTATTGATATAAGGCCAAAAGCTTTTTTAATTTTTTAATTTTAGAGCGAGTTATTAACATCTTTAATTTTATTATATTTTACATTTTAAGTACTTTCAACTTACTTTAAAATATTTAAAAAAAACTTCTTAAAGAACAAAAATAATATTACTTTTAAATTTAAATATTTGTTATAGTCTAGTTTAATATAAAAACTATATAGATACTAAATTTAATATACTGAACGTAAATTTGTTACATTATGCTATATTATGCACTTGTAAGTCGGATATAACAAGATAAGAGTGTGGCGTCCAATTCATAGTTGGTGGCTAATTAGAAATCTACCCTCTAGCTGAAAATTTGTTAACACAGCTCATTTTTATTTCATTTAAGAAAAGTATTATTATTTTTATTTTGTATTATTTTAAAGTAAAAATGGTTTCAAATGTTCAGACCTGAGTTTCTATTTCGTTAACATTTTTTTTTATTTATAATATTATATTACTGTGTTGTCCAGTTGGCTTTTTAGGTGTTATATTACTTAATAAATACATTTAAAAAAAATTCTTTGGTGGATAAAGTTGGCATTATTTCAGGCGGTAAATGTAACTCAAATATAATTTTACTAATGTACATATTATGTTAAAATAAAAATCTTTTCCTTTTTTCTTATAGTACCTCTTATTAATTCTCAAATATCAATTAATCAAATGCAATAATAAATATAAATATATATACTCATCTTTTTTTTTTAAAAAAAAGAGGAAAATACAGAAGGGCTGACTATTCTCAATAAGTAACTAACTAGGTAACTAGAAATATTAAAGGGTACAAACCCTCAAACGTGGTTTTTGGAGATAAAGTGATACGATTTTTTTTATACGCAGACGACTATATAATTTAAAAAAAATGTAATTAAATAATTAATTAATTGACCGTATGTATTATACAATTAAAAATTTAATTATTACAACGTAACATCTAAACATTTAAAGTCCATAATAAATTAGACTTATAAATAAATTCTTATGGTGCTAAATTACTTTTGAACAAAAATTACTGTTTGTAAACTAAACATTATAATGTTTTTAAATTTGTACAAAATTTAATTAGGCGTTTATGATGAATGCACAAATACACATTTACATATTTATAATATGTATAATTAATAAATATAATATATTTATTATAAATAAAAGCATTAGAATTTAGTGTGATATTTTTATATTATTTTTTGCTATAGTTTCCTAATTATACGCTTAGAATGCTAGATTGCTATATTATCAAATTAAATAGGCTCTAGTGAAATTGTGGGAATTTAGCGTTGTGTTGTGACTGTGAGAACCAAAAGCGCAAAAACATTTAAAGCCTATCTAGCCAAGTTATAAAATAAACTATGTAATAGCGGAAGCAGCAGGACGGTATAATATAAATTATGTAATTATTTAAATGTCAGTGAAGTTGGCCCCCCAACATAATCCGATCAATCTCGGACACTATAACACCGTTAATTTCCTATTTATTAAATATATGACTGCGATAGCAACGTGATGCGCTCTTAAATAAGAATAAAGAATTTTCTTAAAATAATAAGGCTCAAATTTTGAAAATCTCTTTTATTCATGGACTCGTGGTATAGGTGGAGATTGAGGTATACGAGGTACACAATATATATCTTGACTAAATATATACTTCTATACCTAAATACGTATACAAATTTTGTTATGAAATATGAATATATTTAAAATCATTCGATACTTTCTTAGATCCCTCCCTAAAAATAAAATAAAATCTTCCCCTATCATTGATAGATATTAAGTAGATATACTTTAATCGGTGATACACAATTTTCGGATGTTACTAGGTACTTAGATAGCCAGGTAGGTAATATAAAACAAAATTGCAGCAATTCAATTAGGTACCGGAAAATATATATTATCATTATTAATGAATAAAAATCTGTTTTAATTTTAATTTTTTAACATTTTTTTTTGAAAATATATAATCTGTTAAGGTATTTTTACAATAATATAAGTATATGTGATATCGATATATGTATATATTTTGTACACGAACGATTTAATTTTAAAAAACTGCCATTTATATGTTTTACCCAAGATTTGTTTTTGGACATTTTAATTTTTTTTAGTTCATCAGTGTTTTGTTTCGTAATCTACGTCGTAATAAAAGACAAACTTCTCTCCGAAACTCAAAACTCCAATTAAATACCAAAAACGGCAATTGATAATTTAAGTTGTGTTGGTATCTACCTACCTATATATTATAGCTTATAGCGATAATCCTGTCGATACATAATATTATGTAATATAAAACTAATAAAACTATATCCTAGCCGACGACCAAGATAATAAGTAAAACTAGCGAGAGCACAACAAAAATATAACCATAGCCCTAGGCTATAATGGGAAGTCACGAAGTCAGATTAAAAACGTTGGTAAACAAAATAATATTGACACTATTCGTCTTTCGCCAAAAACGGACATAAACGGAACTGGAGAAATAAAACACACACGCCGTTATTAATACGACTTTCAAAATGTATCAATAAAACGCACACGTTGATTAAATGACAACGCTGCAACAAAAATAGTAAGAAAATTACAATAGTAATAATAAGAATTACTTGTTATTTTATTAAAAAAAAAATTTATGTATTATACGAACAATTGCATAAAATTTAAATTAATGCCTCAGCTTTGATGAATGCCTATAATAATTACCATTGATAAACATTTTCGTCTTTGCAGAAAAGTAAGAGTCAAATAATTTATTTATTTAATGAAAAGACGGAGGAATACCTAGTTACAGAACAAATATATGCCTAATATTTATCAACAAGCAGTTAATTAAAATAATAAACGTAAATATTTGATCAAAATAATTCGTTTGTTTTTCAAAATTGAATCTTTGCAATGAGCTTAATATAGCTAATATATGAAATAATAATAATTTGAGTATTTTAATAATACTAAAAAAAAATTATAAGCAATACCATATCTACCAATACGAATCAATCTAACGAGTGTGTATAAATAATAAATGTAATTGCTGTATAATTTTTTTTTTTTTATTCGTGTAATATTTTCATTTTTCATTAATTTATCATGGAGTTAAAAACTTAAAACTGTGAAATACGAACCCACATAGTATGTTATAATAACGTCATCACACAATTCACACCAAGTGACAAGACGTGACATCGTGTCGAAATCACGGACTGCGTACCTACCTATATATATATAAGCTTTAAGTTTATATAACAACTGTTTATCGGTTCAACGGTTACAAGTATACAACACATGAAACGGGACGCTGACAACGTCTACTTATATTACCAGTACAGTGTACTCTTTTTGATAAATGTATGAGTTATAATAGTGTATGACAAGCATATAATATGCGTCCAACTATAATATAGTTCCGGATATCGGGATGATAGTACATTATTATTTCTTGCGGGATTTGTCGAACTTCGATGTAAAATGAAATCTAAATTCTGATATGTTTATGACAGCTTTATCTTACGTACGTATACGGCACTGCAGTAACAACTAACTGCAATAAACAAAATATACATAATATTATATACTATGTAGATTGTAGATATAAAAAAAAAAATACTTCATACGTAATATATGTTGTTCATTTTTTGATCAGAACTTGATAAATATTATTGTAATATTCTTTAGTAAACAACAATATTACAGTAGATTTTAAATATAATTATTAATTATTAATTAAATATACAAATACGGTACGATTTGTAGTGTAGATGGTAGCGTATTCAGTTAGATATTTGATGGTCAATTGACTTAATTTGAAATTTGAATAAGTAAAGTTATTTAGGCTTTTTATTCTATAAATAATATTTATTTATAATTAGTTTTTTTTATTAATTTAGGTTATTTATTCTATAAAGATTATTTTTTTTTATGAATTATAGGTTTATTTTTATGAATTTAGGCTTTTTACTAAATTTAATATTTTTTATTTAACTTTTTTCTAGATTTATTCAGTTTTTTTTATTCTAATTAGATAAAAATCTATTATCTATGTTTGATAAATTGTTCTTAATTGAATAAATAAATAAAAATGATTATATATTAAATAAAACAATCTAACTGGAATGAAAAAACGACTAAATTTTAAATCTTGTTTAGTTAAAAAAATTCAAGTTGAGGACAAATATCTATATTTTAATTATAAAAATGTAATTTGAATAAAAATTTCAAAGAATAAAAAGTTAGTAGCAATTTATCTAAAGAGGTTTGAAGTTCCTGGGTTAAAGTGGGGAGAGGCAAACTTCACGCACGTTTTGCAATGAGCTAAACAAAATTTTCAATAATTTTGTATAATTTATAAAAGGGAGAATACGCGAAGTTGGTGAATTACACTTAGATAATAGTTGCAGGGTAGTAAATAATTTGCAAAGTCTGAAAATGGATTTGAAAATTATTGCAAATTATTTGAAAAACATTGGTAAGTATCATTTTGATATTGACAGCTATATTTGTGGGGGTTACGGGTTACGTGAAGTCTCCTCCCGATTTTTTTTTTATCGGGCTGGTAAATGATTTAAATTTAAATTTATTTATTTGGAAATATTTATTATGCTGTATTTTAATTACCTCAAAAATTAGGGACTCAGTGAATTTAGCCCCCCTCCAAAACTTGTTTTTGATTTCCTGAGGCTCCGATGAGTTATATATTCAGGGATTGGATTTCCAATTATTTCCAATTAATATTAATTTACAATGTTTACGATTTATCTGAAAAAAATTGCACAATGTGGGAGGGCTAATTTCATGAACGTCCATACGACGCTTTGTTTATAATAATTAATAACAAATAACGAACCTAAAAGAAGTATATAATATTATAGGTAGGTACTTACTAATTTACTCTTCATATGTAGTGGACTGTAATATTTTTTAATTAACAATTTGTTACTATTATAATCAATCAATTATTTTGTCTGCCAACTGTTTCTTACTTTTTATTTTTTATTTTTTACTAAAATGTTTAAACAAAACTTAAAAATTAAAATAATGTAATTCAATCAACCAGCCATAAAAAAAAAAACATTAAGCATAGAAAGAAACAAAGACTCAGCTCAAACGAAGAAGCTCTACACTACAAAATTAAGAAAACTATGAAAAAACAGCATAATAATTACAAGAATGTAGGTAGGTATTTCAAAATGTCTTGCCGACTGCCGTACATGTACGGCATGTAAGCATATAATGAATATTTCTGAAAGTATGGATTAAAACTTACACACATAAAATGAAAAAAACCTTTTTAACCATATTTAATTGAAGTAGGCATATATAATAATATAATGTATTAAATATATAAAATGAAATAAAGGTACTGATTTATTTATTAGATAATTATTGCCAATTCCATAATATAAAATCGTTAAGTATAACAGAAATTAAAGCTTTCATATTTTAATAATTTTTTTTTTCAATTTTCATTATTAATTAAGGAAAGTTTTAATAATTTTAATTTTTATATTATAGACTCTAGAAAATGATATATAGGTATGTTAAAAGTGGTACTAACTTTATCAATTATTATATTTATTTTTTTCACAGTGAATATTTACAGTTATAAATTCATAGAAATGTCTTTAAAATTATTTTATATAAATAAGTATTAGTAAATTGTTCTTTATTTTACTATAGAGTATAGTATATACATTATACATTTAAAAAAAAAAAATATTCTGTTTCAAAACATAAAATTAAATATTAAGTTATATATTATATTATTGAATATAAGTATATGATGTAATTAAATTATTGAAAAAAAAATTCTAAATTAATTTTACCTACTTTAAATTATTACAGATAATCGGTGGCCAATATAGGCAATAATTATCACTAGGTAGGAACCTAAGTCTGCATGATATGTATATATCGTATACAATACAATTTTAATATTACTATTATTATTATTAATATAATGGTAATTATATGTACCTTTTATAAAAATAATATATTATCACAGTGGCGTAGCCAGGATTTTTTTTCGGGGGGGGGGGGGGGGGGGGGGCTGATCAATTTTTTACACAGCGGTGGTTTATTAATATATACAATAAATTATTTTACCTGTTAATTTTTAAATTTTCTTAACTTTTCAGGGGGGGGGCTGCAGCCCCTCAGCCCCCCTGGCTACGCCACTGTATTATCAAAATAATTTTGATAATAATAAGAAGATGCTGAGTAATTAAACATCAGACTTTTGCAGGCTACTTATATATTTTATTATATTTTATTTATGCCATAATAATATTCTCGGCAAGTAAAATTTTAATGTTTTAAATGTATAGGTATTGGGAAGTATATATTATTATATATTTGTACAACGTACACTTTAGGTAATCAATTAAAATTTTTAAAAGAACTTTCATTTTATTTATTTATGTTTTATGTATGCTAACAATGAACGTCATTGTATTTTAAAAGGCCATAAGGTAAACACATTTGTAATGGCATCGTGGTCCACAGAATTTTCAATAAAATTATTAAATTCAGCATCTGGAATTGTATTCTTGCGTCAACAATTGTGTCATTGTGCGTCATTCAAGAAGTATTGTGGGATTCAAAGTAAAATGTTCCAATATAATTGTATTGTATTTTTTTTTCGTTTAAGAGTAATGGGTATTACTATATAAAGGTACAATAATATTATATTTTTGTTTATTATTATTAAATATTAATACGCGTTTATGCACCAACATTTTTCTACCCTTTTTAAATGGTAAAGTAAGTAAATAGATAAGTAGCTTAAATAATACTGGCATACTGCAAAGTACAAAATATTGAGTAGGTAGATATTTTAATATATTTAATATTTTTACACCTTTACGGTTCATTGTAGTATAAGATTTTAGAGCCCTGTAACTGTGGCCATTTTTATTGGTTACATCAACTTTTCCCAAAACGTATAAAAACCATTAGTTATGTCAAAAAATACATGCATTATATTTTCTCACGCATGTATGCAGACTATATATAATATAGAAAAAAATATAGATTTAAATTTTAAACAGAAGTTTTTGAATAAATTTCAAATGTTTAGGAAAATATAGTGTATATCAGAAGTACGCATATTGCAATCTACACATCGAGAAAAAATAAATATCTAGTAATGTTATAGTAATTTACTACTTACACCTATTTTCCAAAATATACTTGAAAAATAGTTATAATTTTCAATTAAATGCAATATGTAGATATTTTTTGATTAGCTTATAATACCTTTAATACATAGGTAACACGCCAGTAACCCATTAAACAAGCAATATATTATTTATTTTAATGTTTGTTCTTAAAATAATTATATAATTGAAATTAGCCAATATTTAAAATAGTAAATTCTACCCCCTCTAACCTTGAACACTTTAAAAGAAACTAAATATTTATATAGATATGTTAAATTTTGTATTTGAAAGACGACCTCGATATAAGATTTAAAATAATTATAGTCCTATAATAGACGAGTCGATAAAACTGTTTGATACTTAAACAATAATTTTCTATTGATTTGTTTTTTTTTTTTTTTAATAAGTCGTTCACTCGTTCAGTATAATACATAAATATAGCTTTTAGGTATACATTGTGAATTAGATCGTATTTCCTTATTATTTCGGGGGACGTAATTGTGGATTAATGAAATAATTTATAGTTTATACAGCATCTTAAAAAGAACATAATATGAAACACAAGTCTAATTTTTGAAATTTATTGCAATATTGCGTATATAGTAGATAAACCTTAGAATTTTTTCACGATAATGTACATTGTACAAATTTCAAACTAAAGGAACATTTAAAATGATTTATTTTTAAAATAATATTAACTAGGTATTCAATCTTTTGTTTTATTTTTATGACTGTCTAATGCGCCAATACATTATAAAATAACATTACAATAATTACAAAATTCCAGACTATAGTAAATGCAAAAATATTTAAATTAAGTTATAAATGACTAAAATTATTATATAAATTATTTTTAAACCTTCTCTCACCACCGATTTTTTTTTAAATACTCCACTGCTTTTATGAATACAATTATATTGTATACTTATCGTGTATCGTGTGTTATAATGAAATTTTCGAATTGCTGTGTTTAAAAAAAAAAATGAACATACGGTACTACTGAATAAATAAAATAAGTATAAATTCTTTAGTTGAAATATAAAATATACTTTGTAATACAGTGGTCACTCACAATCGTTTTTGCAATGAGTTTTGCAATTGATTTCAAATTTAACACATTTATTACAATGACTAATTGATTTATAAAGCACATTTTATACTATTTTTTATAATTTATTTGTAGTTACCTATGGACTATGATTGCAGCCTCTTTATCCATCATTCATGATTAGCCAAGCCTAATAATTTATTGAAACCCATGCATATGTGTCATAATATCGTTAATTTTTTTAAATTTACATTTATTTCACCATGTTCAATTATCGTATTAAGATATTTTAATATAAATAACGACGAATTGCTGACTGATTGTTATTTGTCATAACTTATGACATTTATACAAGTACTTTATTTATATATGTAAAATAGATTTTTTTTATTATGAGGAGTGAGGACATAGCACGCGCATGTGTTGTCTCCATCTCACACACGTACGACATAACAAATTTTCGTTTACCAGTTTCAATATTGTAGTTTTGATATTAGAGTTAACCGATCTATTATACAATTTAAAGGTAAGATAATTATCTCAACTCATTTGCGCACAACATAAACACTTATTTTAACGTAAACACATATTTTATATTTTTAAATTTGGACTTTCTAAAGTAATTAAATTATCGGTACAAATTATCAATTTTTGAATATTTTATAACAATATAAGTTTATCTTATAATAAAAATATATCATTAGCAGAAGACTGAAGAGTACTATATCTAGGACCTAGGAACATCAAAAATAATCGTTGTGTATTAAATATATAGATATTAAGATATTGATAGGTTTCAAACTTTTAAACAGCTGTTCGTCAGCAAGCGTTACTATAACTACTTCTAAGTTCTAACTATGGATATCCAAGTTTTAAATGCTTTTGAAACGCGTTGAGGTAAAAAGTGTATAAATGTAGATGGTTATAAATTTAGTGAATATCGAACTTAAAATCTGATGATATACATTTTAGGTGTTCAAAAAGATACGCAAACGAATTGTACCTACCTTTATTATGTACCTAAACCTAAAATATGTGTACACAAACAAGTTGTTTTTGTGCGCGAACGAGTCGTAAAAAAGGTAAATGTAACGTAGCCGCCTTTTATTGATATTATTTTTAAGTATGTTATGATCTTTTTGAAACTGTAAATTTTAAAACGATCATAACTTATTCAAAAATAATAATATTAATAAAACGCTACGTTGGTCCCTAGCTGGATAATAATCTTACCTTTAAATTATATAATATAGGTCAGTTCACTGTAATATCAAAACTAACAGCACATTATTGAAACTGGTGAAAAAGAATATTGTATGTCGTATGAGTGTAAGACGGAGATAACACCGCATGTGAGTAATACGTCCTTTTAATAAATTTAATATTATTCACTATTCATTCATAATAAGTATTTACGGAAACATAGGATATTATACAAGTATAATAGAGTTTTAAATTTAAAACTGCCCCAATAATCCAATAACTAACTTACCTAACGTTTATTAATATACATTATAAATTCAGTTTTTTATATAGATATATTGTAATTGTAAAAATATGATCATGTGCCCAATCAATATAAATATCAATTTTAACTATAAAAAATAATATTTGAATTTCCTGACACGATACAGACTATGATATAAATTATAATATTTTTTATATACTAGTTAAGTAGTATAGGTATATTATAATTTATATTTTACAATATACAAATATATTCAAAATTATAATGCATTAAATTATAATAACTGCATCGTTAATATATTGCATTAATATTAAGGTACTTGCTACTTATCTATATACATATATTATTATAGGTTTAAACAATTGTATAAGAGCCCGCCTAGAATGAATTTTAACAGATTGCATATTGCTATGTTTAACATACATAATAGGCATATATGTATAATATATACAAGTTAAGCCTAAGGCTTAACATATGCTTTCTACATGTTATATGTTTTATGAAAACTATTGTATTTTACCCGAAGTACTGTTTATGTGTACATAAACCTTCAGACCACAAATCGATCAATTTCAAAACATCAATGTCTCATTATACGTATAATACTACATACAATTTTAATATTATAATATTTATTATGCATCTATACAGTGGACAGAGCTGCAACTTCGGGAATCAGGGACCTCGTGGGTGATAGGTCACTGCATAATGCATTTTAATGAATCGAGAATTCGAGAATATCAATATTTACATATTCATAAGTATATTAGTATATAATAAACAAACTATCATTTTATTATGTCATCTTATGTAGATTATCTTATTCTGAGTGTAACGAAAAATATATGAACCACATTACGTCTAAGCATATAATATATAAGTTTAAAATAATATAATATAATTCGTCATGAAACATTAATGCACTATGCACAACGTTAAAAATCAGTAAAAGGTGAACACTCAGCTATACTTATATACTATACCTAATCTATATACTAGTACCTGCCACTACGTGGAATTTAATAATTAGCTTAAAATGCTATGACGTGAGTAAATACATTAGCTATAGGTACGCCTATATTAAATTACCTACGCGACTATTTATTTATATAATATACAAGGTGATTTTTTAATAGAGAACAGACAAATAGTAAACACTAAATTTGAAAGTTATTCACATTTACAAAAATATTTTTAACATTACTTGAAATCACTACAAAACAATTTTTGAATATATATATATTTATATATACATAACCACTTTAAACTATCAATTTTAGATATCGTGTTTCAAAACAAAATATATTTTCTTAAGAATTTCGATACCAAAAAATTAAATTTTAAATAAATAGTTCATTTTTTATAAGTTCAGTTTTCCAAATTTTGTAATTGATTTCACAAAACAAATTTATATAAGAGCAGGAATATTTTAAAATAAACATACAAAACCATATAATTACAAAAATTCCGGACTCTTATTATAAGTATTTAAAATATATATTAATATAATATGACTATAGAAGAAAGTAAGAAACTATTAGGTACTCAAAATTTGGTCCACTATAGTTACTACTCAGCTCACATAAACTTACATAATATACTTATAAGTTATAAGGTATAAGTATATAACTTCTATTTAACTATACTTGTTTGCAATTAAATTTCCGTTTATTATGGAAATTTTCAGCTAGCAAAGCAGATTATTTATATACTTAGCGATTTCTCAGAATATGATATTAAAAATGTATGGAATAAAAAAATAAAAACTTAATAAATAATAACGGTAAAAATAGTACTTAGTTATAGAAAATAATAAAAATGTACAACACCAATAAAATTGAGGTTAAGACTTTTTGAGAAAATGAGTGTTTACAGTTAAAAGAATAACCTAATAATTGGCTAATATATAATAGTGTGCAATTGTGCATTTATACTATATGTCTATATACTTACCAATATAAATTATTACACCTAGGTACCTATACATTATCGTTATTCGCAGATTATTATACGTAAATATTTATTATACGTTGATGTTTATAAAAAGAAAATATAAATTTCATGAATTATGTAACTTTATGATTATTATAACTTAGCGTTCCAACTCCTAACTTAGATATAAACTAAAGTGTTGGTAATAAGTAATATGATTTAGAAAAATAAATTTAAAAGATAACATTCATTAAAAACATTCAACTTTTAAATTAGGTATATATTAAAATAAATACGGTTTAATTGAAAAAATCATATTACCGGTCTTATCATACGTTCTTAAGTTAGTTATACAATTACACTTGTTATAATTGTTCATAATATACATCCATGTAGGTATTACCTCGGTAAATACGATTTAATACAAAAAGCCAATAGGTAACATAAACTGAAATAATAAATTTAGACACATAGAAATAATTGTTGTTCATACCACTTTTTATAGTGAACAAATAGGTACCAACATCGTAATATTATACTACATTTTGTTGTAATATAAAACATTAAAACAAGTACCTAGGTAAGTACATATTACATGCGGGCTACTCTAATTAATTTGAAATATTACCCAACTCAAAAACTTATTTTCCATATAGCCCAAATAGGTATTATTCGAGCTATTAAAAATACTATAGATAGGTACTATTTGTGTTTATGTTATTTAACCACTACTAAAAAAATATTTATATATTTTTTACACAGTAGTCTTATGGGAACAGCACAATATAATTTATGTTCTAATCAAAAAAAAAATGCTGATGAGACAGGAAATTTAAGGTCTATTAATTTAAAACGATACAAAACTGATGACATACTTATTGTATTAGTGTATTACATAATACGTCAATTTATATTGAAATTTCGAGCTAAATTTATTTCAATAGTATCTATATTCTATGTAAAAAAATATACACTATACCTACCGTTTTAAATATTATATTTGTAGTACAATTGGAACAAACGAAATTAATACAATAATATTGATTTTTTGAAGTATATGTACATAAACTACTATACGAAATATTAAATTTTATTTTTTATTTCAAAGAATTCAATCGTATAAATAAATTGAATCTTTTGATTTATAGAAACCAAGAGATAAGTACGAGCAAGTACCTACATATATGTTGTCATGTTCGTTGAACTAAATAATTGTTGTGCAATTTCACCCGATCATATTAACCTTTATAATATTTAAACCACCATTAGTTTCAGAATAACAATAGTCATATAAGCTTGTTTTCAAACTTCTAATTATATCATGTTTGAAAGTTCCATTTTCATTTTCAAAGTTTTCGGAAAACATATGTGAGTTGATCGTCCGCTCCATTTTGTAAATTGTATTTGGCATTACAGGAGTGTAGTAAATTTAACGGTATCTAAATTTGTAATATTTAATAGCTTTTGCCGCCATAGATTACGCAGTATAGAACATTTCAAATAATATGGTTTTATGTAAACGAGAAACAACCTTGTTTATGAAGAATCTAAGCGAATATTCTAAGATATTTAAAAAACATTAAATTCATTATTTAAAATATAGCTAATAATAATTTACTTATAGGAACATATCGAATAAATTACTTTTTAACGTATTTAAATTTTATACCTACGCACCTATATTATAGGGGTAGGGTACGACCCTCTTAAATATAAACGGCATCTTAGTGGGTGGGAAGAATAAGGGTGCAGGCGTGCAGCAGTCTTTCTCACCACGAAAACAGACATAATTTATTGTTAATATAATTTTCTTTAAATTAATTAAACATTAATTGATGTTATAAAATTGTAAATATAAAATTTTAAATTGGTTGTTAAAATTGTCCATAATTTTATTATATTACATATTACTAAATATAATATTTTTTTAATCAGAGAAAAGTAAAAACTGTAAGTTTAAAATAATAAATATTGATATGAAAATGTTGGAGGTGCCGGTTTGTGAACTATCGTAAATATAGTACTGTAAGGAATACTTTTAAAAACATTCAAAAAATATTTATGATAATAGGTATTTAAATACTTGTTATAACAATTTTATTTCAAATACCTACTTTAAAAAAATGTTCTTATTATTCATTTTATTTGTATGCCTAAACGACTATTACATTTTAAATTACAGCAAAAGCGGTGAATATAATATTCACATATTTGTAAATATAAATTGTGATAATAAATTGTAAGTATTGTAATAATTAATAAACGTTTATATAAAACATAAGTATAAAATATAATAATATTTAAATATTACTCTTAAAACAGAAAAGAAAAAAAGTATTTATATAAAGTACCTATTCGAAAGAGTCTTTGAATACCAGTATTAAAATTTTAAATATCTATACTTTATACCTCTGGCTAAATATGGCCACTGTGACACTATCACATAATATATTATAATATACCTAACTATAGATATTGTTTACATTTTAAATAATTATCTACGACTACTGCACATGATTATATTCATCAATATAATTATTATCGGCCAATGGACATTACACTGTTGACTGTTGTCCTAAGCCCCATTTATAACTTCGCATATGTTTTGATATTCGGTAATTATATACTCCAACAGGTCGTTGGTTTTAAATTTTTAATAATACCTACGCGTTTATAATATTTTAATATACGAACTACGAAATACAAATCGGTATCTTTTCTGCTCGACCCGGACCACCGCACTACGACGGTTATTGGTCATAAACTCATAACTCAATTACTCAACACCCGTTTATTATAATGGATAAAGATAAAACATTTATCATGAAATAAAATAATAACAACAAGATAATTGATTTAAATAACGGTCAAACTCACTTTTATTACTGTAATCGTCGTACGGGTAATCCAGATAATCGTTGTCGACGTTGTCCATCTTACACTCGATATAATGATAATATATTCCGTCCGGTAGGTACGTTCAACGTTGTGTAATACTATGACGTCGGACGAGAAAAAACAATACCCGAAACTTTACGCGTTTTAATTTTGAACGGTTTTTTTGGTTTAACGAGACATGATAATAATAAAATTACGTGGTTAGTTTCCTCTTTAGTTTCTATTTTGTTTATATTATCGTTAGATGCAATATCATAGCATAACGGAATCGGACGCGATAACAACACACTGCGTCTTATTATAATATAATATGCCTAATAAAGTTTTACCGCGCGAGCGTATAAATAATAAAATATCTCATTTGAATAACACCACCAGACTGGACGCGGCTCGCGTACTGCTGCAACTATGACTACTACGCGGTGGAGTCGTGGAGACCGTCACACTCGTTCGTATCGCAACGTGCACTGAGGAGGGCGCCGCTTTTTCGACTTTCCGACTCGTCTCTGGGCGGTGACTGGCGGCGGTGGCAGCAGATGTGGTGGCGGTGGTGGTGTGTACGTCGCGCCGGTATGATGTATAATTATAGACGCGCCAATCTTGGTAAAAACGATTTCCGCTGCTCGTTTAATTTAAGTTTTTCGAATAATTATTCTCTTTCTCTCTCTCTCTCTCTCTCTCTCTCTCTATATATATATATATATATTTATTATATATATCTTTCTCTAGCACCCGCGTACAGTCGCGTTCTAAGTCGGAACGGCTTGACCCCCCAACCACTTACCTGGTATCAACCCCTCCACTCAGACAATTGGTTTTCTCGGGCGATTCTTTACTATCGTATTATTTAGGTATACGTGTATCGTGATTTTACACTTCATATACATATAGGTAATGTGTAGTCATTCAGCAAACTTTACAAGCGCAGGACAGTCGACGATCGAACACGACCTTCGAAAACCGAGACGGGTTAAAGTTTAATTTCCGAGCTCCGTAAAACAACGTAATAACAATAATAATTATAAGCTATAACGGGCGACTATATAATATATATATACCATATTATCTATATAGAACCCAACGACCCGACGACGACGATAACAAGTAACGACGCGTTCACCTAGTAATTCGATCTACGTATAGGAATATAGGATATAGTATATGACGTACATTATACAAATTGATATGTATAACAACTACGTATTATATAATATGATAACATATTATATTATTATATGGTATACGAGACACCGAGACGGGGCATCGGAATAAACGTTTTTTGAATGCGATCAATTTTGTTTTAAAATCGAATACAAAAAAAGCGGGTAAGTGGGTATCGCTCTGCTGTATATTAGGGGGTGGGGTGGACCTCGGACTATGGTAGGTTAAATTTGAATGCAATGATAGGTATCATTGTATACGAAAAACGATTCTGAACGAAGATGATTTGTCAGTTTAGGATATATTATATTTAAATATTGTCATATATTCTATTTTAAAACAAATAGTATAGTTTTTATATGTTACTATGGTTACTTTATAGTATCTGTTTATTAATAAAAAAAGTATTAGGCAACATATGCATATAATGAGAGTATGAAATTTAATTTAAATTTTGAAATATTTCGTATAAATTCAAACTTTAAGCACTTATAAAAAAAAATTGTGATTAACGATTTCGGATTTTTTTTTTATCACTTTAAGAACAACTTATAAGAAACCTTGTATTAAATTTTCAAGATTTTCTGGCCACCCAAAAATTTTTTATCGGCATTTGAAGAAAAAAAACTTAGAAAAGTCGAAAATTTCAATTGTCTATAAGTAGCTTAAAAATGGTCAAAATATTTTGAAAATTTAACTGTAAAGAGATAACCATAATATAAACATTTGGTGAAAATTTCAAGTATTTACAATAATTCGTTTTTGAGTTACAGCAAAATCAAAAAATCGATTTTGTCGAAAAGTGGTTTTTTGTAAAATTGCCATTTTTTTTTTGTTTTTTTCGATTTTTTTTGAAAACTATTTGAAAATTTTAATTTTGACCCCCCCAAAGTACCAACTAGATGAATTTTCCTATTCAAAGAGGGGCTGAAGTCAAAAATCGAAGCATTATTACTGCTCCAAATGTTGTCGTCAGACACAAAAAAAAAAAAACACACATCATAGTAAAATCAATACATTCATCACTTCGTTCAGAATCTAATATGTAACTCTCCTGTAGTACGTACCCGAAAATGCGCGGTGTGTGTTGTATCGATAATTCTTTTTAACGAATATCAAAATATAAAATAAACTCGTTTTTGCCCAGTACATGCGTATTTGATATAGGTAGGTACACGAATAATACAGTGAATGATTAATATTCTGAAGTTGAACAATGTCTATACTCTATAGGCATTATATTTCGTCAAGTCACCGAGTTTTGGGATTATTTTAGACAGACATGTCCCCATTCAAATAGTTTTGATTTCTATTAATCAAAATTGCTATTCATTCCGAGACGAATGATAATATTTATATATTCGATTGTTAAAATGAAAGAGTGAAATTAATTTCACTTTTTTATATTGTGCATACTGCATATAGCTTATAAAAGTCGTCTACACATATGTGAACGACAACCTCCCATATCGTACAGAAACCTATAAGTATACCTATATATGTTTAAAAACTGGGAAACTCGCTCTGCTGTTTAAATCAGGTGTGTCTGTATTTACCTATATATAATGTATATCTATATCGAGCGTATCTCGTCATTGAATAGGTCACTGCGATTGATGTATTAAATTTGTTCTGTTATATTGATATTATTAATACTTTCTTGATTCGATAGGTCGAACTAATTTTTTCAAAAACATCGCATCACATTATACTTAGCTTATAAGTCAACACCGTCATACAGTGATATGTATGTAATAGCGTAAATATTTTTAAAATTGCATTGTGTATAGTAAAAAATAATGTTAAATAAAATGGGAAAGTTTTAAGTTTCTACAATTAATACGTTTTTGAATAACATCATTGAAAAAAAGCGTTGGTGGATAAATCGTTATTATACGTTTAAATATCTAATGTCAACATTTAATCTTAAAATATAATAATAATTATTTATTTTTTTTTGACATTTTTAATTTTCTATAAAATGAATTTATGAAGAAAACCTTGTATTGAATACATTTTAAAGCTTTACGACAGAGAAACAAAAATGTAAAAACGAAAAAAAACTCATATTATGACAATAATAATTTTAAAATTTAACATAATTAAATTTTGTTATTTAATATTTTAGATATTTAAATATTTTATTTAATATTAGATGATTTATTAATTGAATAATTTCTAACAATAAATAGGTACTTAAAATACAAATAATTGAATTGTGACATAGTAAGTTAATAAATTTCAGGCAAGCTGATTCTTATTTCCATGAACAAAGTACAAAATTCTCTATAACTTTCTCATAAACATGACTGATACTAGGCATGTGCATAAAATGTTATTATTTATTACCAACACATTATTTATTATTTTTTACCTAAGTATTTTTATAGATGTACATAATTAGCATACTACTTTTCAAAACAATATTAATACATAATATTATTAAATAACAGAAACCCGATTTTGTTTCGATAAATATTTTGTTGTATCTTTTCACTCTTAATTTATCTTAGTATCAAATACTATATTCAAAGCTTAAGTTTATACTTATATACCGCTAAATTCTAATGTTATGGTCTGATTTTTTATCGAATAGGTATTTATATCAATTACCTTAATATATAATATACAAGACATTATCACAAAAAATATGTATAATCATAATGTATAGTTGGACATTATGTAAAATTGTCTGACACTTGCACTACATTCATTAACTGAAATAAGTTGCAAATAGTAAAAATAATTAACATTGATTAGGCTTCTAGATTCTAGAAGTTCTCATGGGTTATAGAGTCCAGCAAATAAATGCACATTAACGAGTACCTACATTATCTGTATGTATACTTATACATATTATATTATATTATTCGGGGCAGTGGTGGATCCAAGGGAGGAGTAAAAGGATAAATACTCCCCTCCTTGAGCTTATTATATTTAAATTTTATAAATTTATAAAAGTATAAAAATGTTGTCATTGATACCAGTTTGTAAGAATAAATTGTAAATGGTGAATATTAATAAGTAAATAATAAATAATTAATGTTTATATTAATAAGTATGTTAGATAAGTAGGTATGAATAGTATCTGATGGATATATTTTAATTCCCCCCCCCTCCTTGATGAATTTCTGGATCCACCGTTGATACGGGGTACCTACTACCAAATAAATCGATTGTTTATACATTTTAATATTATTATTATTATTATTACCTATACTCTACATTAAAATTTAAAATATATGCTATAAACTATGACTGTGATAATGTGATACTATATTAGGTACCTATACAAGGTATGTGAACATTTATTTAAAAAAATTCAAGAGCAAGAAAAAAGGTTCAAGCATTTTGATATTTTAATGATTACTGATCATTACTGACATGAGTACAATGCACATTGAAATGTGAAATACGTGAGAGTAAGCAAATTTACTTCAATCAATGGAAATTAATTTTTCATACAGGTAATACGATTTTATTAGTTGAACAATAATCTTTTTGAGAACATGGATTTTTCATATTTTTATACTTTTTCTAAAATTATTATACCAAATTTATATTTCAGTTTCAGAATTTATCATGGAAATTGAATAGAACATTATACAGCAGAACGGCTTTACGTTGCTAAAAATTGCAAGGTACTTTTGCTAATCATGTAAAATTTTCAAATATTGTTTATAAGTTATAACTATACAGTTACATAATAAATATTTAATATTATTATACCTATAGGTACTTGTATTTGTATAACATTATATTTTTGTTAAAAATAAATTATTTGTTTTAATATATGAATAAATAATTTTAAATACTCTATTACTTTGTAATAATCTTTTATAATACATTTTAATAAATATGATTTTACGGTTTAAAGAAATGATAATACTAAAAAGTCATAAAAAAAACGTAATACTTACTTTATCAGGTTCACTCTTTGACGTATGATATAACGTAATATTAGTACCAATCATAATCCGTAAGTTTGATATTTGAAATACTCCAATTTCATACCCTCACCACATTTTTTAAATAGAAAAAAAAGATCTTATTTATAAAATTACATTTTTTTTAAAGAGACTTAAAGATTATAAATGTATTACTATTTACTATATAATTATTTTTCTATTATTATTAATATTAAGTTATAAAGTGACCCAAAACATTCGACGACCATCCATATATCATCCTGCATGATTACCTATTGTCGACTGTCGTTATATTCAACTTAACAGTACCTATCTATTATATGTCCTACTTACACAATAGGTGCACTAAAACAACGCGTTCGATGGTACGTGCATGGATTCCTTTCATTCGATTGTCTTAATTAAAATTCAATAGTAATAATTATTATTAACTTCACGAAGTCGGCTTTGGCAAAATGTTATTAGGCACAGAAATACAAATTTTTCATATTCCAGTTGCCGGTAGTCATATTATATAGTATTAGTAAATCACGACAGTAAACGTGGTATATTATGGTTGAATATATTAGATATATAAACAATTGATAACACTCGTGGTTTGTCTATAAATTGAATTTAAACTGGTTCAACGAAATACACATTCAAAAAGGTCACTGCAACGTTGTAAATTGTTGTTAATAAATTATAATAAAAGTGTTCCACGTTACATAATATATACAAACAGCTACTGCACTATATATACATTAATTATACATGTCGGAGTAAATGTTTTCAAAATAAATCGTAATAAAATAGAGTAAAAATAATTTAACTAACATTTGATGTTAATATCAAACCCGAATAAATTAATTTTTACAAATTTAAAATTAAAATAAAATAACTCAATATTATAACAACGTGAAGTAGGTAAATTAATTTCCCTTTTAATTGACAGAAAATTATGATGTAAAAATAACTTATTTTTTATTTACCAACTATAATTCATAATAAACATTCTGTTAAAAAAATGTGTAGATAATTATTACTGTTTGAAGTCATATATTATTATGTATAAAGCAAATATAAATTATTTCAGCCACTTCTATTTTTTTTTATATATTAATATTAATATCTTTATCTAAGTGTTTACTTATTTGACTTAATTAAAAAACTTAACATAATAATGTACTTAACTGAAATTTTCTGTTAGTCTGAAATAATTTCAAAATAAATAAGTATCTATACTATATTTAGTATTACAGTATACCTAATACCAGTAATACCTATATAGGTACGCTATACATAGCATTCTATTACATACCATACCATCAGTGGCGCACGCAGGGGAGGGGTTAAGGGGTTATAACCCCCCCCGAAATTTTCTCCGAGGTCTAGGTTAAAATTTACAATTTTTACAAGTTTCTAATACCGAGTAATACCTATTATCATTGATATAGAATAGTCTATACTATTATAAATAAATAAAAGATTGAAGTTAAATTTGTAAATTCTTAATTTTAGATTCTGAACGGAGTGATGAATGTATTGATTTTACAATGATGTGTGTTTTTTTTTTTTTTTTTTTTTTTTTTTTTTTTTGTGTCGACAACATTTGAGGCAGTAAAAATGCTTCGATTTTTAACTTCAGCCCCTCTTTGAAAAGGAAATCGAATCTAGTTGGTACTTTGGGGGGTCAAAAGTTAAAAATTTTCAATATTTTTTAAATGAGTCGGGAAAAACCCTAAAAAAATGACGGAAAAAACGGGAAATATTTGAAATTTTCATCAAATGTTTATATTAGCGTTCTCCATACACAGTTAAATTTTCAAAGAATTTTGACTTTTTTTGAGCTATTTAAAGACAATTGAAATTTTTAATTTTTTTTAGTATTTTTTTTTAAAATAACGATAAAAATTTTTTGGCCGGCCAGAAAATCTTGAAAATTTAATACAAGGATTCTTATAAGTTGTTCTTAAAGTGATAAAAAAAAATCCGAAATCGTTAGTCACAATTTTTTTTTATAAGTGCTTAAAGTTCGAATTTATATGAAATGTGTCAAAATTGCGAAAATTGGCAAGTAATTTTGTGGTTGAAAAATCGTAAAATTTTTTTCTTTTATAACTAAGTTTTGAAAATTTTATACAAGGTTCTCCATACATTTTACTTCAATTATCTAAAATAAAAACTCGACCGGATTCAGACAAAAATTTTTTATGGGTGTTTGAAATTTAAATTTTTACAAAACCGCGTTAAATAACGGTTTAGCCTCAAACGATTTTTTATATTTGTTGTTATTCAAACAGTATATGTCGTAAATACTTTAAAATTTTACCAGTTATTTAGATTGCCATTTTCTTTACGTGATTTGATTTTCAAAACATTTTGACTTTTTTTAAGCTATTTATAGGCATTTGAAATAATAAATTTTTTTTTTATAAATGTTGATAAAAAAAATTTTGCTGGGACAAATTACTTGAAAATTTAATAGAAGGGTCCACATAACTTGTTCTAACTCTCATTCAAAAATTATAAAAATACATAGGCAACATTTTTTTTATTAGCATTTGAAGTTCAAATATTGACAAAAATTCGTCAAAATCATGAATATTTTTCACTATTTGGTAGTTAAAAATTTATAAATATTTTACTATCAAAAGCTAAGAATTGAAAATTTAATACTATGCTGTCCATAAGTTAAGCTTAGAATAATTATAAAAAAGTTTGAGGATTATTCAAATTAAAAAATTTTACGAGCGTTTAAAGTTTTAATTTTAATTTGAAATCAAAAATACACGCGTAAAAATGTAAAATAACGTTTTACTAATAAATAATTTTCGATTTTTGTTATTTTTAAAAAATTACTAAACGTAAGATCTTGAAACTTTTATTTAAATGTTTAAATTTGTTTCATAATAGAATATATGACAATATTTAAATATAATATATCCTAGACTAACAAATCATTTCCGTTCAGAATCGTTTTTTGTATACAATGATACCTATCATTGCATTCAAATTTAACCTACCCTAGTCCGAGGTTCACCCCATCCCCTAATGTACAGCAGAGCGATACTCACTTACCCGCTTTTAGTATTTAGTAGAAGGTTACATCAGACACGGACGAAAAAACCAAAGAACAAAAACCACGGAAAAAAACCATAAATAAATTAAAAATCCAAAATGATAATATAATCAGAAAATTAGTATCATCACAAAATATAATAAACAATCTATTTGCTATGTTAGTGTGTTATCAATATTATAAAAATAATATATAAATTATTTATACATTCAAATATTATACAAAACCTTTTATTAATTTTTCCAATTTACATATATAGTTACCTAAGCTTTTTATAATATAATGGATATAATTATTATATTATATTATAATCATCTAGGTATATTAAGTGTCTTAAAAAATAAAAAGATACATCTATTATTGTATTGAAAAAATATATGATATATTATATTTTTAGTGAGAAAAATGTATACAAATTAGCATAATAAGTAAATTATTGGATAGAATAGGTATGAGTTATGTTCATCACTCTGTGTATAAAAATTAGTTTAATTTTCTATTACATGAAATTCAGTTTTAGAAACTCCCTGTAAATATACTATTTTTTTTTTAAATTTTTATTTTTCACTTACTCCGAGTTACACAATACACACCATACATTGTAGTATAGAGTATAACCAATACTGCAATGCATTGAAAATTTATGAAAATAATGAAAATTGCAAGGCTAGTATTCGTAATAAAAATACTTCTACTCTCACACCCTTAATTGCATGTATATTATAAATATTATTTATTAATTATTATATTAAAAAATATAGTACGGTATAGTTAAATTAAATTTATTTCACGAGATATGTTTTTATTTGATTTACCCTCCCCCCTCTCTATTGGTTTACATTTCTTCGGATACGGTGTCACCGCGTATTATAGAGGGGTGTTACACTGTTGACTTAAGTGAAACGTATGCTGACGTTATTTATTCTACCCGTCTATTTTATCACGGTCTCGGCGAGATCGTCGGTTCGTACGAGATTCCATTTTGGCAGCTGTACGCGGTATATATGTTATTATACTATTAATAAAATATATACGTAGATGACGCGCACCTCCGATGACGACAGTCGGAGGGTCGTCGGAGTTAAGGCGTCGGGGCGAAAAGCGCACGGCTGCGCGCGTGAGTCATATATTATTATCGTTATGCGTAGGCGAACAGTTAAACCAAGATGACGTCATTGCCAATAAAACACACACACACACACACACACACTAACGCGTTATTGTTGTTGTTGTTGCTGTGGTCGTTGGGGTGGGGGGTTGGAAGCCGACGACACGACATTGTCACTCGTGCGGGGTCTCGAGTGGAAATCCACCCTCAGACTAATCGTAAGTCGTATACACGAATAATAATATAATACATATATATCACGTATAAATGTATAATAGTATAAACGCGTGTATTGTATATTTGTACATAACAATAATATAATAGTAGATACCTACACGCGTATATGAGTTAAATAATTGAGCAGCGTTATACGGTGCATACGCGCAATCCGACAAATGTGTGGGACAACTCCGGTGGATTCTATATTATATTATATTAATAGGAATATTATTATATTATTATCGTGATGCGAACTAACGTACAGGCACGTATACCTATAAATTGTTGTACGGAATATATTAATTAAAATAAAGTACTACAATATCATACGTCATGGCCCATGGGCATATTATAATATATTATATCGACGGTCAGTGGTGGTATACGTATATGGTGAAAGGGGATGTGTGTCGATTTGCAGTATTGTATTTAATAAGTGCGGTGTAAAGTTTTTAGCTCCTGCAGAGGCGGGTTTTATCACTCACTGAAGGGGAGGGAGGCTAATAATTGAGGTTCAAGGATTTACTTAGCTGTACGCAGATCGAGGCGGGCAGTTATATAATTTCACAGAGACCGCGCTGTGTCAGAGCCAATCAGAGCATTTGACTAATAAATAACCATATTATTCTTCTATGACGATATTTTATAATAGTTATTGATAAATCGTAATACTTACCTTAGAAAAAAAGATAACTTAGTCCCAAGGGCGGGGGCTATTGCCTCCATAACCACCCCCTTAAACCCGCCACTTGGAGCTCTGAGAAAAAAAACAACCTTATTAACTGTACTTAAAACAATTAAAAATTAAAAAATGGTTACGTTTTAATTTTTTATTTCGAATTTAATACAAAACAAACATAAATTATAAAAAAAAATGCAAATTATGACGTCTCTTGTATATATAATATACAGTTCACGCACAGAGTATATTGACAATAAACAGTAGATAATATAATCAAATAATTATACAAAGTATTAAAAAACTAAAATTAGAACGATTTGTTATTTTTAAACTACAAGATTTAATTTATTATTGAAGTAGGTAGGTACTAGGTACTGCGTTCTATGTTTTATGTTAAAATGTTTCTTATAATGTCCTTATATGATAATTATTAAATTGTATTTATAAAATATTATATATGTATCCAGGATTATATTTATATGCATTAAATACTTTAAAAAATTGTATTTTAATGGCTAAAATAGACAAATTTGTTTGCGCTTTATGAAACGCGGTGAAATTTTGTCGAGTTAAAATTATCCGATTGAACATAAAAAAGAATGTTAACTGTTGCTATTCACATTTAGTACAATAAAATATGTAAGTGTTATTTTTCGAGTGGAGAAATGATTATATTGGTTTTACAATGATGTGATGTGTTTTTTGCAATGTCTTTATCTACTTTTAGAGAGGTGAAATCTTCAATATAATTTCTGATAGAAAAGTGGATATAGTTGATACATGTTGGATTCAATGGTGTAATTTTGTTGATTATTGAAAAAAAGGCGGGCAAGTGAATACCGCTCCGCTATACAGTTAGTAGGTGTCAAGCGGGTAACTGTAATTAATATGTTAAATTTAAATTCAATGGTATTCTATTATATTATACAAAAAACAATTCTGAGCAAAGACGGTCTGTCATCTGTCAACCTACATCTCTAAGTGTACTTCACGATATGTTTTTTTGATATAGCAATTATGAAGTTATTTATTATATTTTTGGCATTATGGTAGATTCAAGGTTGACATAATTTTTTTTCAAAAATATTGCATTTATTAAATTATTAGTACCTAAATATTCAATTATAAAAACGATATATTATACTTATACCATATTATATAAACTTATATACCTATTTAAATACAACTCAAAATGTAATACAATTTTTCTATCTAATTCTTTTGTTTTTCCCGATCATAAAAAAAAGTACTGGGAATTTTTAATTTTGATCTCTCTTAAATACAAAAATATATGTTTTATTTTCCAAAATCATCCTAGCTCAAGGTTAAAAATCTAAGTATTTTAACTTCATCAACTATTTATCGTGTATTAATGTATATAGGCACAAATAAAACACTCACACATAATTATAAAATCAATACATTCATCACTCTACTCAAAATCTAAAACAAATCTTAAAATCAAATTCATATAAACACAATTACAATGATAATTTTTAAGATATTGAATCATCACTTGCTTTTTTAATTTTAGATATATTTTCGAAGTAAACGATATTGGTTTTACGTCGACTTTAAGTATTTGTTGAATCTGTCTCCAGTTTTTTATGTGTACATAAAAAATATGTCCAAATTTAAGAAGTGGAACGTTATAAAATTATTTATTTAATATGTTTGCAATACAAACAATTATATTATATTTCAATTGAAAAGTCAAATGGGAAATGTTAGAGAAATAATTTAATTTTAGCCCGGACTAAATCCGGTAATACAGCTATTATAATTTATTATTATGTGGTTTATTTTTATCAACTATTGTTTTATCATTGATTTAAAATTTTAAAATTTACATATTTATAACAGTTACCCGCTCGACAGCTACTAACTGTATAAATGTCTCAATGAACATTGAGATACACACTTGACACCAATGACACCTATTAATTTACAGCAAGAAGTCACTTGACTTGTACAGTTTTCATATATAATCTAATAGTTAAATAAATCATTTTTAATTTTAGATTTCTATTGCAAGTGTGGAACCATAAATAATTATATATTTAATTATAAAATTATATTTTTAATTATAATATTATAATTGATATATTTTGAAAATGTGAAAATGTAGTACATCTTCATATCCTCATAAATTGTACTTTTCGAAATTTAAAAATGTTGAAACTGTACTTTTGCACAATTTATTCTTTAAGAGGACGTCGCACCCGCAAGTTTCGTCTCCGTCTTACACACGTACGACTAAGGCAAAATGCGTTTACGCAGTCTGAGTATAACATGCTCAATTTTGGTTCTTGAGTAAATATATCTATTGTAAAATTAAAAAATGACAATATTTTGGAGCCTTGGAGGGCAAGACAATGAGGTTTTTTAGAAAATTATAATTTTAATAAGTCATTTAAACATTTTTAAATTTTCACTAATTCTAAACGGTTATAATGAACGTTATATTAGAAATAATAATAGAAAAAACTCATCGTCTTTCCCTATAAAATATTGTTATATTTTAATTTTATAATAGGAATATCTACTCTAGAATCAAAATTGAACGAGGTATACTCAGACAAGTGGCGAAATTAGGGGGGGGATTTGGGTGTCGTATCCCCCCCCATGACCTTTTTTTTAAAAAACTAAAGACTGGTTAACTGCATTTACGATTTACCTATGTTTTTCTTTATCTAATAATATTATTATAAATAGTCTATATTTTATATTTCATAGAAATAATACAAAAAAACACAAATCCTTTATGGTAGTTGTACGTAATACCATTGATTATATTTATAATCAGTGATAATACTTCGTAGTTCGTTATAAACGCAGCCACGTATGTGTATAATGTATAGGTATCACTGTTGCAAAATATGTTGTGTATATTTTGACTTTTAGATTCTGAACGAAGTGATGAATGTATTGATTTTACTATGATGTGTGTTTTTTTTTGTGTGTGTGTGTCTGACGACAACAATGACAGAAAAATGGCAATTTTACGAAAAACCACTTTTCGAGATAAAATTGATTTTTTGATTTTGCTGTAACTCAAAAACGAATCATTGTAAATACTTGAAATTTTCACAAAATGTTTATATTATGGTTATCTCTTTACAGTTAAATTTTCAAAATATTTTGACCATTTTTAAGGTACTTATAGACAATTGAAATTTTCGACTTTTCTAAGTTTTTTTTCTTCAAATGCCGATAAAAATTTTTTGGGTGGCCAGAAAATCTTGAAAATTTAATACAAGGTTTCTTATAAGTTGTTCTTAAAATGATAAAAAAAAATCCGAAATCGTTAGTCACAATTTTTTTTTATAAATGCTTAAAGTTTGAATTTATACGAAATATTTCAAAATTTAAATTAAATTTCATACTCTCATTATGCGTATGTTGCCTAATACTTTTTTTATTAATAAACAGATACTATAAAGTAACCATAGTAACATATAAAAACTATACTATTTGTTTCAAAATAGAATATATGATAATATTTAAATATAATATATCCTAAACTGACAAATCATCTTCGTTCAGAATTGTTTTTCGTATACAATGATAACTATCATTGCATTCAAATTTAACCTACCATAGTCTGAGGTCCACCCCACCTGACTACTGAAACTGACTACTGAACTACTGACTTTCGTAGTTTCGTCGTCATTCGGTAATCGGACAATCGGTTTCAATTTACAGTTATAACTGTTATAAGTATAATACCTATTCAGTATTTGTAAATGTGAATATTTTGTAATTATTTATTCCATGTCTCATGCGTACATAAATATATTGCACTGAAAAGTGCTTATAATAAATACTTTTTATTTTTTTTAGAGGGGAGGGGTATAAGTAAAATGTTAAAACATTAATTCATCCCCCCCCACAAACATGACCAAATTACACCACTGACTCAGACTGCGTAAACGAATTTTACCTATATCGTACGTGTGTAAGACGGATACCACACATGCGGGTGTTGCGGCTTTTTAAACTTTGATAAAGTACAACGTTTGGTAAAATTTATCTATACTCGTACATTGGTTATAGACTTAACATAATTATAATTATTTATTAAATGACAATAACTAATAAGGTAGGTATAGTACTTAAAATATATTTTATACGGCAGAACGTTTTCCTGTTTTTTTTTTTTTTTTTTTTAATAGGTATTATATGCTAAGCGTAACATATTGTTTTGTAATTATTTCACTTAAAAATATTTAAAATGTATAAAAAAATTTAGGTATGTTATTTTATTCAAGTTAATACATGATCATTGATAAAATTGATTTGATGTAATATTTAAGAATTAATGGTATTTAAATCAAAGTAAAGTATAATAATATGTCTAGTATACGAAATTAAATACGCTTAAAAATTATGTAATTTTATTATTATTATAATTTTTCAGGTCAATTTTATATACTATTTAGTCTGATTTACTGAAGAACATTATGAATTTTTGATTCGTAGACTCATGATATTTATGTATAATAAATAATCAGTTAAGTATTCAGAAAACGTTATTGTATATCTATAAAGTAAAATATTAAAATATAAACACAAGTTTTTAGTTATATTAATTTTTTTTAAATTCCCTACCAAAAATAAAATTGCTAAGAGATTTTTTTTTTAAATATCTAATTTCTTTACAATTTGCAATCTAATAACGTCTATACAAAAAGTTATACCTAATACAAATTATATTTTTTGAATTAAAAAAAAATGAAGTTTTTACAAAAATTTTATAAATTTTCTGATTTTTACAAATTTAAACTAAATATCCTTATAAAAAATGTATGTAAGTATTTTAAATATTTTGAATTAAATATAACATTATGACTAATTATTAATGCTATATCTTGTACTAAATTTGCAAGTTTTTAAATGGTAGGTACATATTTTTAAACGATAAAAAAATTTTAATATACTTATTTATATTTTAGATATTTTATTGATGTTCTTAGACTTAGAAACATTTTATGAAGAACTTGATCTAAAATTTTCATGCGATTTCCCCTAAAAACAATAATAATAACATAATAAATCGAAAATAATATAAAATTAAATACTTATAGGTAAAAATAAATTGCAAAAGCCAACATATTTTTATTAAAATTATAAAAATACTAATAAATTTTAATTAAAATATTCGGGGGTAACTTCAAGTTACTACAGTAAGTTATTCATTTTTGAATTACAACAATAAAACAAAATAGATATAATATCAAAAACCGAGTTTGCATAAATATTTGCGTTTTCTCCTTTTTTTATTTGTATTTCTATCGATCATTTAGAAAATTACTTGGAATTTTTACTTTCCATAAGTGCCTTCACTTAATTCCAATTTTCTAGTAAAAGCCGCCTTTGAAATAAAATATTGAAGTATTGTGACTGCTCCCAAAAATGATGGTACACAACAAAAAAAACACGCATCGTTATAAAAACTCTTAAAAACTATAATATAATCTCGTGCCATGTATGTATAGTGTATATAATATATAAAATATTATATATATTTTCTTTAGCTAATTAAATAAACATTACATAGGTAAATATGCAATTCGAATTTTTCCCATAATTGTTCTCAAGAGTTATTCGTCACACATCACTCGCGCTGCAGTCGCGCGTGACGTGCCTATATTTATTATGGTACACTTAATACTTTATTAAAGTTATTATAATAATATGGTAAAGTTTTTTTATTATTTTTATTAAATGTTTAATAAATATGATTAAATAAATAATAATTATTATTAAATTATATAAGTAGAAGGACTAAGGATGAGAAACTAAAAGGATTCATTTGTATAAAATATAAAACTTTGTATCACTGCAATAGTTAATGCCTGTAGTCTTATATAATAAAACGTGAAAGATAGTTCGTTTACTATATAAAGAATGCGCTGCGATCGCATAGGAAAAAGCTCTATGCCAGTATACCTATGCCGTATAAGGTCTATGGTATTGTATTAAATTATTAATTAATTGTATTATTATTATGCCGATCGATTTACGAGATATTTATTCTATTATTTTCCTTAAATTTACACGTATACTGTATTACGTAGAGTACTGATGTTTGATTCTAAGCCCATTTATTCATTTATCGTATTTATATTGTTTTGTTGTTCTCGGTAGCTATAACGGGTTGTGTTGTATATCATATTATAAAAGTGTTTCTCGACGACGTTTATGTCGCTTAGTACTGTATTCGTGTACTTGGGTGTATGGCGATAATATTTTATATTTTTGTACACCAAATAATGCAAATGTTATTAAAACATTGATACTGCTGTCGTTTTGTCAACATGTAGCATTATTATCATTCTATATTAAGGATAATATATTATAATACAATAAGACTAATAAGAGCACGACATATTTTAGATAAATACATTAAAAAGGCAATAAATAAGAACATCCAAGCTTCATCAAGGTTTTATGCAAAATTACTAATAACTTTCAAGTTTAAATTTTAAAGATAAAAAAATATAACACATTAACAACATGATGTAATAAATGTATTGTGGATTATTTCACTTATTACACTCACAATACTGACATTGTCCGCGATCCGACGCAGTCGGATTGCCTACCTGAGGGGTATTAGTAACACATAAAGTATATTCAATTTTTAGCAAATAAAAAATTTAGATTTCATTAATTGCGCCCACAATCCACATAGTCTGCAATTCGACGCAGTCGGATTGCCTACCTAAGTGATTTAGTTGTGTATAAATCGATATTCCCAAAATATAAGGCGTTAAAATTTCGTTTGACTTAAACTTTTTCTCCTACAATACAACATCAGACTTACGACGTCAGGAGGTATAACAATCCGCCGTAGGCGGATTGCCCAGCACAACTATCGATTCACACTGGTTGATGACTAATTGCTAGACCCTCAATTACCATTATTTTATTTATTTATTTTATTCTCATGCAAAAAAGCACCGGGCAAACGATACGATATGTATCCAATCCATAATTGCTCAGCCAGGTATAATATATTATATTTGCCCAGGTTGAGGACTGATAGCTAGACGCTCAATTACAATTTTTGATATGTTATTTTTTTTTTTTTAACATACAAAAAAGAACCGGGCAATGGACGGGAAGCGATATTACACCAAATGATGACTGATAGCTAGACACTCAATTACCATTTTCGGTACACATTTATTCTTATTGATTTCAAACAAGCACCGGGCAAGCGTCAATACAAAGTTTTACACCAATGATAACTGATTACTGATAACTCACACTCATAGTAATAAACTCTATAACAATTTTAGTGACCGATTTCTAGACACCCGACTATCATTTCCAACCGAATTTCCCATGAAACGATTTTAACTCGACCCCCTCGAAGGTGCCGAAGGCGGCTTCTATAAGCCTGGAATCGAGGCACACCAGCCGCTAGTTAGAACATAAAACGAATACAAAACGACGTTGATGTAATAATTCTTAAGAATATTTAGTATAATGTACCTATGTACGTATTTAATATATTTGTTCCATAGAACCATAGAATAATTCCTGCCGTCTGCTCTAATAACAGACAAGTTAAGATAGAATTCACGCAAATTTATAATAACATTGCAAAGGCATTTTCACATTAAAATTCATTAAAATCGTACGTTCAGTTTATTCACGTGGAAGATTATTATTTATTATAGTTTCTGAATAGTGAGTTACAAATTTACAATCTTAAAAATATTTCACAATATTATAGTTCTTTTACTCTTCAAATCAGCAAACATGATTTATATATAATACTCAGTATGTAAAATATATTATTAGCTATTATAGCTATGCTATGAATTATTATTACTATTAAATGGTAAAATAACTATACTTTGTCCATTTCTGGAACGGTGTATCAGACATTTAGACTTTTAGAGTATTTAGACACCAGAGACGAGAAGTTTTTGATGTCAATAATAATATTAGACAAAACACTATAAGTTATGCCGGATACCTTATCCGTAGAAAATATATTGTTATAATAATATATTTTACTTAACCGATGATCTGGTAGCAATATATGAGACGAATGATGAAACGAGGCTATTACTTCAACATCCGTAGCAGACTAAAGGAATATTATTATAAATGTTTTAATGTAATCAAAAATAATTAAAAATGGTTAATGTGATGGAACTGATTAATATATTACCTACCTGTATGTATAGTGTTTAATTGCAATTTCGTTAATTGTTTGATATACATTTTGTAAAAAAGAGATACTTACATCAAGTATAATTAGGAGCAGAAGTACCTATACTGGAGTGTATACGGGAATATACGGCGTATACTTAAAACTATAATTATAAAGAAATATTATATTTTATATATATGTATAAGAAAAAATATTCATTGTATACGGTATACGATGTGTATACGGTGAACGGTAACAAATGGAAAAGGGTATATTATTTTATTAAATATTTTTGAAAATTTAAAATTGACTTTTTAAATTCTATTTTATAAAATTGTAAATAATATTTTATGACTTAATATCACTTATCAGGTCGTATATGGTATACTCGGATAATCTAAGACTGTGGTATAATTATGGTGACCATCAGACGTATTATTTTTCGTAGGTCAGTACTCTTTTTTTATGCATGTCCTAGTGTCCTTAACAATAGTGTTAACTCAGTTGAGTGTATAAAATTGTATTCTTTTTTTGAAAATATTATGGGCTAATACATGATTATGATTTTTATAATTTGGTATTTTATGGTTCGAGCTAATGCAATCTAATTGGTTGGTAGCATAGTTAATTTAATTTGTTATCTGTTAATATGTTTCTTACCTATACATATTAACAAAGTTTTGTATTTATTTATTTAAATTTTACACATGGTATTTTTACCAAACAAAAATGTACTGTTTTTAAATTTTTATGTCTGGTCACCATATTATACTATATAATCGAATTTAATATAATTGATACGGCTGTTATTGATAGTAGGTACCTACTGGCTACTATTATATTTTACATCCTATCACCAGTGAGGTTACGCGTGACCGAACGGCAAACGCTCGAGAAACATACAATGTTACAAATTATAAATATTAAATAGACTATAGTGCTGAATAATATGTATACATAGAATATGACAATATTTACTTAAAGTCTATGTAAAATCATGGCTAGTGCGTCATAGATCGATGATGCAGACGATACAAGATCAATTAAGATTCAAAAAATTATAGAAATTCAAAGTATCTGGAATGTTTTGTAATGTAGTATTTTAACAATAACATTTTCAACATATTTATGAGTTTTATATTTTTAAAAATTATTAATTAATATTGAAAATCAAATAAGAAAAGTGATAGTATGTTTTATTTACAATATAATTTTTGGTATAAATATTGACTAAGTGTTGATGAGTGTAGAAGAAAATTGTTTTTGAAATACATTTTAAAAATTATGGCGTATACTCAAGACATTATTTACCAATACACACCTGATTAGAAGGTAGGCATATATATGTAATATGTATAATGTAAATGTATGATAGAATAACTTAATAAACAAAATACATTATATAATACTTATTAGTTATTACTTACAATATGAAATACTTATTAAGTTAGAACGTCATAAAAGCGTAAAATATAATTTGAAATTACTCATTATAAAATATCATAATTTATTTTTAATTTTTATACTTATTGTAACAAATAAAATAATCTTAGATATTATTATAAAAAGTCTATCTACCTAAATTTAATAAAAATTGAACTCGTAATTTATTTTATTTATTTATATATCTATGAATTGCAATAAAAATCCAAAAATTGCAAAAAATTGCACATACAACTTTTAGATTTTATTTCATACTTACATAACACGCATTTAAAACGTACCTACTTAGAAATATATTGAAAAAGTAGAAATAAGTTGCAAATGCAACAATATTCGTGCCCGAATTTATAACTAATTATTAATAGATAAGTACCAACAATAATTATGCAATAGTTATATATGTGGTATGATGTGCAATGTACACTATTAAGTCTAAGTTTATTATTTTAAAATATTATACCTATGTGCAGTGTATTACATATATAAATATATTATACACACGTATAACTTGTAGTTAAAATAATTAAATAATTAATTGCTTTGCAATGTTTAATAAACCTTATATTAGTTATATATTAATCTTAAAAAACAGGGATTAGTTTTCGGTTATCATTAAGTTTTATATTAGTATACATAATACATATTAGTACCTACCTAAAATATGTGGCTACGTTGCAATAAAAAACAGTCGTGCGCGTCTCGTGTTGTTTCGAACTAAGTAGTAAGTGTTATTGTAAATACTAAATAGTGTGTATTTTTCATATGTTTTACTATTATTGTATTGTATAAAATATATACATATTATGTCAGTCACTATAGCCACCAGTTGAAGTACTATAGGCAGTAAATAGTTAATAGTGTTGTACATGCACTAAGGCGTTGCATTAAGCATTATTGTTTACCATGTAGTATATGTACCTACCCACACCAGTGGCGGCGCGAACATTTTTAGTCTTTGAAGCATATTCTATATTTTTAATAATTTGACCACCACCCCCTCAGTGAACAATAATATTATAAAAGTGGGTCCCACACAGTACACACGTATAAATAAATATAAGTATACTAGTATACATTAGGATGTTTTAATAACTCTATATATTATTGACTTAATAACGATTATTGGGTTCGATAAGGAATTGATAGAATAAATTGATTGGATACAATTTTTGATTTAGTCTGAATATTGATTTTTATTACTTAAAATATTTAATTTAATAATTATTGCATTAGAAAAATAACTTTAAATGCATTATATTTAACTAATGTTTAATGAAAATTAATTACAATAATTCAATACGTAAAAAAAAATTATTCAATTTGTAAAAGATTTTATAAAAGTGAGCTCCTAATAATATCATCTTTACGTATTACATTAACATACAAAATCAAAATATCGCGCATACAATATACAAACACTGAGTATCAATATCGTGTTAACCAGTGGTGGCTATTCTATAGTAGAGGTGTAGCGCCTGCTACACCTTTAATATTTATAGGTAGGTGGGGTGGATTGTCTATTTAATTTTTTATAAGCGAATAATACAGAATATTTTGAAATATTTTAATACTATAATAGTAAATTTAGTAACTATTTTTTTTTTAAATGTTGAATAAACTATTCAGTAGATGGGATGTTAAATAGATAAATATTATTGAGGGTGGGTGGTTATTACACAATGCTCATGTTTTGCTCGCGCTCACTTCGGCTCGACCATGCTCGTGCTGCTTATGTGTAAACACTGTAAACGCAGCTTTATGTTTCACTACACCTATATTTTTAAGAATAGCCGCCACTGGTGTTTACATACTGTGTTATCCAAAAGACAGAAAAAAAAATTCAAATGTGTTGGATGTGTAGGTACACTCACTGTATAAACACACGCAAAATACAATCTCGTTCGATAAAACAGAAAAATAATCGAACGAATGTAATATAATATTTTCTACGGTACACACACATACATGCTAAAAGCTAAAGTACAAAAACAAATACATAAAATATAGTTTTATAAATTCAAGTTTACAAAACACAATATGTTCAATCAAAAATATGTATAGAAACAAACTACATCCATCAGCAAAAATATTTAATCGAAAAATAAAAATCTTTTTTTTACATGTTAAAGTATGTACTAGACATAATTTTTAACTGGGCTAAAAATAATATAAAAAAATATTGAAACAAAATGATTAGGAAAAGTTTCTAACTAAAAATTTAAAAAAAATCAAACTTCACTGTAGAGACATTTTGCCTTATTGTTTATAGATTTTCAAAGCGATTTTTTGAAAAAAACTATAAAAAGTAGAAAAACTGGTCTATAAAGCAAAAATAATCAGAAAATCGGGAAATAAGCATATTTTTAAAAAATCATTGAAAAAAGCAATACTTTATTATTTTTTTTCACCTGATGCTGATACTATCAATAAAAATTTCTATTTTTTTTTATACTTAGATTTTCCTTTTCCTATTTTTGTTTTAAATTTGTAGTGGTAATTTTTCTCATAAATAAATCCAATAAGCTAAAAATATAGTTTAATTGGTTTTTCTTAATAAAATAGTCATGTTTATTTATTATAATTGTTTATTTAAAATAAACTTGTTTCCTAATCAATGTTTGAAAAAAATGTTATTTTTAATCAAAACTAACAAAAAAAAAAAATAATCTAACTAAGTTAATATGATTTTCAATATTTTATTATTGTATAGCGTATGGGCATTTATTGTATTAAAAAATGCTTTTTGTTCACAGATTAAACATATTACACCTGAATGTTCAATTTGCTGAAATTGTATGTCAAATATAAAATTCTTTATGGGAATACTTTTACGAGGATTGTTTACGAATAAATTTGCAAGCATCTATTCTTGTAGTGAATTTCAAAAAAACTATCTTTTAAATTTAGAAATTTAAAAGTTGTCAAAATTAATTTTGGTAAGTACCATTGTACTTTATGATAAGAATTCTTAATTTAATCACATATTAAAAATAATACTCTTTTTAAGTATATTTATTGTTATATATTAAAATACACCCTTAGATGTAACAAGAAGCAAATACAAAAATGTTACAAGAATGTTAATTTATTAATCAAGGAATGGATCAAATATGCTAAACGACGCTATAAATTGAAAAAAAAGAATAAAAAATAAAAAAAATGTTCCGTTTAAACTCTTAATACTAAAATACTACTTTATAAGTTTTAACATATTATATTTTAATGAATAATTGGTTCATAAATTAATTTAGAAACTATAATAAGTTGTAAATTAAATTAGTGGATTCATTTACTAATGCTATTGTAGTGTGGGTAAATTAGAACTATCATAAAATGTCTACCATGAGCATTATATTTTGCTTTTCAGCTTATAACTGTATATTATGTAATCTTATTTTTTATCAGTGATTTATAAATGTAATTTTTTTTTCAAATAAACATTTAATATAAAGATAATTTGGTAGTAAATATAAATTATCTTGAAGTAAACCCGTTTCTAAGTTTAAATTTGATTATTGTCTCTCATTTAATTAATAAATAATTTGTTATATTAGTGTCCGGTTAAAAGTCATTCGTGACTGGTTTTATGCAACTGGCCATAGATAATTTAATTTGTTTATAAATTATTGAAAATTTTTACTTATGAATTCTATTTTTATTGGTTATTAATTATTATACTATTATAGTATGATAAAATATACAACGTGATTCTTTTATCATAATACACTCATTATTTCAAAAAGTATTCATATTTTATTTGGGTAACCCAGAGTTACACCCAGTCGGGCCAGCCCGGCGCAACCCATTTGCGCCCGAACCCATTTATCGTAGCCCATTTGCGCCCCAAATCATAGCCCACATGCGCCCAATTCAGATTAGGTGAAAATCGTGTAACGTTACCATTTATTGAGTATTTTGGCGTAATGGTGTGTAACTATAAAATCTAAAATAATATTTGATCGTTTCCCAAGCTAATCGAAACCAATATTAATTATTATTATTTAAATAATATTATTTTAATATTATTGTAATTTAATTATTTTTTGCATTATTAACATTCTTATTATTGTAATTTAATTATTTTTTGCATTATTAACATTCTTATTATTGTAATTTAATTATTTTTTGCATTATTAACATTCTTATTATTGACTAATATATATTATTAATTTTAGGTAATTATTTTTGATGTAGGATTTTATATTTTTAAACAATCTTAAACAACAACTGACAACTAATATGAATTATTTATTTTGATTCTATATACATTTATTTTATGCATTTTTAATAATATTTAAAATTTATATATATATATGTATATTATTGTAATTGTATTTATTAATTATTTTGATTGTGTAGTATTTAACATTATTTTTAAAATTATTACTTTTTATTAATTTTGATTTTACGTAGGATTTTTAAATTTAAAAAAAACAACGGCAACGTTGCATGCAAAATGGGCGCATTTGGGCTATAAATCGGGGTGTTAAGTTTTTTATTTTGGGCGCAAATGTCCATAACCCTCGGGGCGCAAACGGGCTGCTCTTGGGCATAAGTAAAAAAAATAAATTTCAAACCACGTTTATACAAAAAAAGTATGTTGTGTACTTGTGTAGATAACAATACTGCAAAAGAGTACACTATGATAATAATATGATGTAAATAGGTAGGCACTGTTATTGACTATATTATTATTGTATACATACATTTGATAGATATTTCCATCAAGTTAATAGTAATAATATTTTAAATATAAGTAGGTATATAGTATAATAGTACCTATTTTTAATATTATGCCATTCTTAGAATAACTAAAATATGTACAATGTACGTAAGTATTTACAGAAATAAACAAATCATGACAAGCAGAGTTAGCAAATCAAGGAAATAATAAATATATTATTACTTTAATTAATATTTAATATGACAATAGTAACAATTTTTAATTATAACACAAATAGGCAGCACGTCTATATAATATATATCATCTCCAAAAATCACTATTCCCTCAAAAATGTGGGTAATTATCAACAATTGTATTATTGAAGATAGATTTATGTTAATCAAAATTTATCTAAGTTATTCATTATTTAATTTTAATTGATATGTAGATATGTTATATATTTGTGGCTTTGCAATTATTCGTATATAATACTTGGTTATTTTCGCCTCTATAATAAATTTTAATTATTATCATTACGACATTACCACGTCAATAAAATATTTTTTAGGAATCGGTATTGTTATTAACCGACATTCGTTTTAACATAATTTTCCATCGCTATTCAACATTCATTTCCGTCGACGGAGATTTATTGATATTTTAAAACTACTTACTATCACGAATCTTAAATAACATAGAATTTTAATTTTGATTTTTTGATCTGGTGTATCGACTGTCTACTAGCATTCATTAAAATTTATTCGTTTTCGTAAGTTTTTGATGCCAAATTTATTAAGTACTTACTGCCATAACTTACTTACTAACTGCTTCGAAACACTACGATATGATTTATATATTCATTTATTGTCTTAAACCAAAATTAACATAAACAAGTTTTGAGCTTAGTATTTTAATACAAAATAAGTACAAATAATTAACAATAATAAAATTCATATACATTGTGCGCAGACCGCGTATAGTTATTTCGTAAAAACACACACACGATGAAAATAATAAACCATTTTATAAATTATAAGATAATAATTAAATGAAAACGATAAATTATTGAATACAAATAAAATCGTATAATATTACATATAAGGTATACATAACGATTTAATATCATATATAGTGAGTTTCAAACCATACTACACAGTCGATTATAAATTTATTACTACTCGGTAGGACCACTAGTATTAACCACGGCGATTGGATAAAAAATGACACGAAAATAGGAACAAAAATTTTTTGTAAGGCCGGGTATAGGATGTGGTTAGTCGAAGACGTCTGAACTACTCCTGTGTCACCGGGTATTAGCCGACGCACAATGGAGCAATGATGTTTATAAAGTGTTTAACCAAGGTGAATCCAATTTGCAATTTCAACTAATTTGTCCGATCGGTTTTTTGACCGATTGGTGGACACTGTTGTTGAAACGGGTCTGCCGTACGGCTGGGCTGACGTCGACTACCACGAGCGTCCTCACGAAGGTTGACCATCGTTTCGGTTTTATATATACATAGTACATCGGTCCTAGTGATGACAGGGTAGAGCAAGACAAGTACTGATTTCAAATTCGAACACCGCGATCTGTCGGTAATGAATAATAGTCAATGAGCGTCTGGCAACTGTTCACGCTCCGCGTAGAGTTCACTGTCATTATCAAATACCTACTTGAAATACTTAGTGGTGGTTCACGTTCGCAATGCATCAGCAACGGCAGCAACACCAGTGTTTTTCTTTTTATGATCATCGGCATCACAATTAAGATTAACCTAAATAAATTTAATCAACGCCTCAACGGTATCACTAGTCATATTATACTAAGGATAAAGCCATAGCCCATCTCGCATTTGTAAACGATTTGAAGCACATAATATTGCAACGAGTCTCTCGTTCTGGTGCGTTAGTTGTGCATGCGTGAGTAATGAGTATACATTTCGCATATTTATATATGAATTATTACCACAGAATATTATTTAAGATATATCTTAAGTCGTGGTTATTAATTATGAATGATGGCATGTCTCGACAAAAGACCGGAGAGACTCGTCGTTTACCTACAATATGTGCTTCAAATATCGGCACTAACCCGAGTATGACGACCTCTCTTTAAATCATGCTACTGATACAGAACACTGACAATTAATGTATTGAAACTATACATTTTTTATGTTCGCGATGTTTTTATTTATCTACCTCTGTTATTCGTAATTTTGATGTTTCTACCACATGATGGCAAATGTGTGATATGAAATGAGTACATAACATTTACCAATTATTTAAACCTATCAAACGACAAACATATAGTATTATACAGGTATACAGTTAATTATAAATTAAATTTCCAACTCATCGTGATAATTAGCGAAATCAGTGGCGCCGAAGTCCGACAATCTACTATACTTAACAATTTTCAAAAATTTACAATACCTACTGCATTGTAAGTCGTTTTTCAAAGTCTAAATATTTTTCGTGAAATTTAAAATACAAATTATTTTCAGCCAAACATCAGTATATGATTTTTATGTTTTAAAATTCATAAATACAAATATAATTATCATATATAGTTCATTCAAACAAAACTTGTATAGCATACATTTTGAAAAAAATATTTTGGTGTAAACAAAAAAGTTCCATAAGTAAAGATCAATAATATATTATTAGTTATTACTTTTTTTTTTTAAATTAAGTTAACAAATCAATACAATATAAAATTTTAATAGCAAATAAAATTATAAAATATATTTCATAAAATAACAATATTACAACTTTGTATCTATGTCTTTACTATATTGCCTATTGCAATTTTAAAATCTAAAATAAATATGCTTATAAGCATAAAAACAAACAAATTTTTTATTAAAATTTATAATAAAAGAAATATATTTATGAAGCATTATTAAAAATATTCATAAAAATAGCAGTAAGGAATTAAGGACACAGAGAAAAATAATAGTTTTTTCAAAAGAGACCTACCACTTTGTGGATTAGTTTGTTTGACATTAATTCACAATATTATCCAACTAGGTAGTTCTTGTTGTGCTCTCAGATTTATAATAATATAAACATAAACTAATTTTATAATTCAGCAATATTTATTACAATAATTATTGTTATTTTTCGGACAAAATAAATTTTCTTAACATAGTTTAATGATGGCTTAGCAACATTATCTCAGGGCCGTCCTTAGGATTTGCGAGGCCCAGGGCGAAAATACTTGTACATATTTTTATATATTATATATTTATATCTATCTATTTTATAAATAAATTATAATATGTTTATACAGGGTGATTGATTAAGCGTAAAACACTCATTATTTCAAAAAGTATTCATGTTTTTGAAAACATTTTTTTACATAGTTTTAAGTCGTTAAAAATACTACGTTTTTATTAAAAAATTATATTTTTAAATATTTTTTATCCTTATATTTTTTTAAGTTTTTTACTTTTTTGAATGACAACATAGTTTTAATTTCATATTCCAAAGCAGAATAATTTTCTGAGGATTTTGATAAATAAAAATCGAATTTAGGGCGAGTATTTTATGAGTTATACGTATTTATAGTTTAATGTTTTCAAAAACATGAATAGGTACTTTTTGAAATAATGAGTGTTTTACGCTTAATCAATCACCCCGTAGATTCTAATGATTCTATAAACATATAATGAAATCAATAATTCTTATCACACAAAAAATTTGGAAGGTACCTCCCTAATTATAATTAAAAAATGAGGGTTTTTTTTATAAAATATTATAATCTAGGTATTTAAAATAAAATAATTTTATATAGTAGACTCAAATACCATGTTTTTCTTTATTTACTCATACTATATAATTCATTAATTGTCCCTTTAAAGATATTTATACAAATTTATTAAATCTATTATTATCTACTACTAATAAGTAATAACTAATAATAAGTAGATAATAACAATTCGACGAAAAGGACGGTCCGTAGCTGCTGCCTGTCACCCGCATCACCAAGGCTGATGTGTTACGATTACGAAAATATTGTATTATGGATATTCCAATTTTTACGTTGAACCAATACTTCGTTATTTTTATATAATATTTTTTCATATTTACTAATTTGGTATATAAACATACAATTTAAATACTACGAAAAAAAAACAATTAAAAAAAAACGCGAGGCCCCAAATTTAAGCAAAAAGCGCGAGGCCCAGGGCCTGGGCCCTGCTCGCCCCCCCCTAAGGACGGCCCTGCATTATCTAATTGTATAATATGAACCTATTTACACTACTGTACGGTGTTTAGTGTTTACAGAACTACAATAAGGAGTAGGTGTTAAAAAAAAACTTATACTTATCGTAAAGTAATAACTATAATATATTATGAACATTATGATATAAATATTATTAATTCATTATCTATTAGTTCACATGAATGTCTGTCGATATGTCGTGACAATTTACTAAATTTCAATTATTTCGATAATATATTGTAGATTTATAGGTACTCCAATAAAATTGTAAACAGAAGTAAACGGTCGCTATAATGTAGCAACACCTTTATGTTTATTTATGTTTTTTCACACCTATCGTTTCAGTTATTTTCGTCATCATCAGGATACAATAATAATCATTATATTATATTTTTTCGTTTCGCGTACCTATATTGCATATTAAAGTCAATTTTGTATCATGACTACCATTAAATTATATTATTTTACTTGCAATTCGGCAATATATTGCACATTGCGCGAATTGCCATATCCAAGTCATCCAGTTGCAGTTTTAGGTAAGTTACTTTTAAAAAGTAATAAAATTATGTTATAAGTTACTTCAAATATTTTTATTTAAATTACATTTGTGTTACTTAAAATCGCGTTACATTACTTTTTCATTAATAAAGTAGGGCGTTACAAATAATGTTACTTTTTTTCATTATTATCATTGATAACAGTTACCATTATTTTTTTTATTTAACCATATTATTCTATTATATATACTATGTATATTTACATTTTACAATCAAAGAAAATCATAATTCATTTTAATTAAATTCTATTTTTAAACCGAACCCCTTTCTTTCTGCTAATAAAATAATAACAAAATTCCTGGAATAGGAATCGAAAATAAATATAATTGATTTTTAATTTTCCTAGAATATCCCATCGTGACTTTACATTGACTTTTTTTTTTTGTAAATACAAAACATTTGAACATTCAACACTGTTATTTTAATAACGTGGAAAATAACGTCATAGTGCGTTACATCATAGAAATAACTTTAAAAAAGAAATTTTGTTACAACTGCTTTACTTTAAGTAAAATGTAATGAAATTACTGTCGCGTTACTGAAAAAGTAATTTCGTTACAGTAATTTGTAATTTGCGTTACGTTACTACCTAACACTGTCCACTGTCCAGTTGTAGTGTGTTCTGGATCGGCTAAGCGGTTTTGTCGTCATTGGATGGAATTTTTTTTAGGTAGTGTAATAGTGTATAATTATTGTTGTGCACTCTGTGATCATTTAGGTCATTGCATAATATATATATACGTTCTGTCCGTTCTGATCACAAATACTTCCCTTAAATATAACTAAACGGTATAATCCTATTTTCCATTTAATTGTTCGTTTCCCTCGTCTCCTCATATTCGAAGCGTTTTCATATCCTTGTTGTTTTCTGTCGGTCTCGTCAGTCGTCAGTGACAATACTACCTGTATCTTCATTGTTGGATTGTTTATTGAATTGCTTATCGAACAAAAGTAGGCATTTTCATGGTTTCATACTGTCGTTTCCTGAAGTATCTAAGTTACATATAAGTTTGGTTGCCTATCTGATTAACCACAGGCGCTTCCAATCTTTTTCAATAGTCACATTAATTACAAGTTCAAACTATCGAAATATTCGAAATCATCGCTTAACACATTAAGTACCTCGTAAATATGTGAAGAAAATTACCTGAGAATCTGTGGGACATTTGTACCGAGATTACGTCGGTTAACTATTAGGTACGTGTTGATGTTGGGTTCCCGTGCTATATTAATTAATATTTGTATAACTTGACACACTCTGTATAATTTGGGTGTTTATCACTCAAAACTCACTCACAGTTCATTATTAACACAACAAATTTATTATTATTTTGGTCTAATAACAAAATTACCAAAACTAAAAATATTGTTTACTGTGGTATGTAGTATGTTATAGTAATAATGTTTCGTACAGTCATCGATCGTCGTCAACAATAAGTTTTTTATGAGTTGGTGAAAAATAAATATATCGATTACGGTCATTACGGATTAGGTAGTATAAACTTGGTATACAGCTAGTATACACACTATCTTGACAATATTAATAAACAATAATTATATATAATATATAATATTTTATATTAATATATTTAATGATTTTGACAATTACCTACTTAACTTGGTCTAGTTCCTATGGAAGCTATATTTATAAGATTATAATATACCTAATATAACTAACCCCTTCGTGCATAGTGTGCCATATGTGGCATAAATTAGTTTTTCGTAATTTGTATCTGTGAAAATATAGCTATGACGTTACTGCATATACAGCCAGATTCGGCACAAAAACGAACAATTTTGATGCAAGGTACAATTGTGAAACATAGATGAAATTTAATCCGCTCCAAATATGTTTGTTACCAAGAGTCGTTATCACTTATTTTATGTTATCGTAACAAAAATTATCTGACCTCCGATTACGCTGATGAGTTAAGCTGACGACTATGACTAAATTGAAAGCTGAAAGTCACCCATATTGCAAATTTAATAGACTCCCCGCACATCGACATAACGGTGTACCTAGTCATCTATGTACGTCGATACAAAATCGAAAATTCGAGTCGAAAAGAAAACTAAATGTAATACGCAAACTTAACACTAGAGCAGAGGTATTCAAATTTTTTCATCCCAAGACTCCTTTGAGTCTTCACAAAATTTCGACGGCTCCCAAATTATAAATAACAAAAAAACAATGTTTATATGAATGTAATTACATTATGGAAACAATGACACTTACGCGACAAACTAAAGCTACATATTAAGCGAATGATTATTGTAGACAATTCAACACTTTCCAACCGGTGTGCCTCAATGATAATAATAATACGTTTTTCGTAAAAATATTTATTGGTTTTCAATTATATGACGTATTGACGTGGCTCCCTACGACAACTCCTGCGACGCCCCTGGGAGCCGCGACGCACAGTTTGAATACCTCTGCACTAGAGTAAAAGTATGTAAATTATTTTACGACGGTACACGCGGATTTTGTTTGTACGATATTTTATAATTACCGATGTCAGATAGTTGAATCATCGGTCAGATTATAATGAATAATGATTAACCATAATCTATTTTACAATGCTCATTAAAACAATGTATAAGAAGCAGTGAGCACTTATATTATATTTTTACGAGTTATACAGGTGTTAGGTGCATAAGACAGACGCTTTCCTCTGCCGCAAATCAAAACGGGGTAATTCCTAGTTGGCTTTAATATAACCTAATAATACATCTCTAACTTACGATTTTAATTCAATGCGTAAAATAATTTAATCTAATGTGTTAAAATAAAAAGTAACTACCTGCCTAGCTTTTTTTTTTTACTGCTAAAAATCTTCATGTTCGTAAAAAGTAAAAACATAAAATTACCGAATAGCCGAATAGGTACCGTCTGGATATTTAATATTTTGTGAAAATTATTAAATAAATAATTTATTATCAATCCCTTTAGGCTTTAATATACATAAATTAAATTTCTTGTAAGTTTTAATGCATGAATTAATACATTGTTATAGTCGTGTTATAATAGTTGTAAAATATATTGTAAGTAGGTAGGTAGGTACCTATAATTTTTAATTTAATATAACTTTTAAAATGGATTTTTAAATTGGTATTTACTAGGTATAAAATTACTAGGTGACTTTTAACTTTTATTTTAATTATTATTTTCATCGGCCAACTTTTAAATTAAAATTTGGGAAGTTTCAAGAACTGACTTATATTCTTACTTATTATTTGGTTAGTTTTTATGTTAAAGTAACTAAGTAATTTAACTTCAACTAATTGTAAAAAAAATTACTAACTTGTCGATATTCCCAGGTTTGTCTCAAACGAGTATTTAGTAAAAAAACAAAATCATGTGTTTAAATTTTTAATTAAATTTATTTTAATACACGATGATTTATTGATTTATAACCAAGAAAAAATGTCAAAGTATGTATTTGAGGGGGATGGGCTGTCAAAATGCACGAAAACAGATTGCACTTCAAAGAATAAACGATTAAGCTATTAGCGCAACGGTTGTACTAATTTAAAATGTAAATAAAAATCGCACGTATGATAAACGGCCTTTACGTTTATTATTAAAACATTTCAACTGCGACCATAGAAAAGTAAGTAACTGCGACCTACGTTTTCATGCACACGTACCTACGATTCACGCATAGATAAATAATAGAAACTAGATACTATATTTCTAATAATAGTATAATATCTCAACATCTATCATCTATGGTACTAAAAAGCTTTACATCGAAAGTCTGAAATGCCGAAACGGGCCGGAAGGTAGGCAGATAACCATTGTACATTAAATGTACAATTATTAGTGCATACTGCATCGCTGTCACTCCAAGAACCAAAACTCGACCACTTCGTCCACGACAACAGTTCACGCCAGATGCGCAGCGTAATCGTAGTTTTCTATTTATATTTAATAACTTAAAAATCCCCAGTATAAATGTAGTATAAGGCAAAGTGCATTGCATGATGATAATTGATAACAGCCAATGTCGTGTTAGCGCCTTAGCGGCTAGTCGCCACTTCGCCAGTGGGTGAAGACTGAAGAACGCTGGATACGATTCATTCGTTTAGCGTTTTTTACTTGCCAAATTCTTTAACTACGGTTTGCTGTTTGATGTTTATGAATTATTTATCCGTGTTCGTATATGTACCTATAATATTTTTTTAGCGTTTGTCTTTATGTATTTTTCTCATATTTTCAACTCTTAGATAGACAATAAGAAAAGTAGGCAATTTCCAGTAATATAATTTTAACGGTAAGTAAATATTTAACTTAAATACACATAGAACATAGGCAATCAGTATTATAACATAAATAAGTCAGTGGTATACTAGTATAAATGGTATAATATAATTAGACATTTTTTTCACTAAAGTCTGGAATACCTACCTAAGATAGCAAGATATAATTTATATTAATACACATATTCTATTTCTATAGATAAGTATTGTAACTATTCTATAATACATAGGTAATAATAATAGTTTATTGCTAAAAATTATTAGTTATTAGGTACCTACAATTTTACATAAATATACAAGGTGATTCTTTTAAGTGAGTACACTAATTATCTCGAAAAGTATTCATGTTTTTGAAAATATTTTTTTACATAGTTCAAAATTGTTAAAAAAGCAACGTTTTTATTAAAAAATTATATTTTTAAATATTTTTTATCATTATAATTTTTTAAGTTTTTTACTTTTTTGAATGACAACATAGATTTTTAATTTCATATTCCAAATCAGAATAATTTTCTGAGTATTTTGAAACAAAAAATTCGAATTTAGGGTGAGTAGTTTATGAGTTATACTTATTTAAAGTTTACACAAGCGGAGTAGTGGACAAACATTTTGCGGGGTAACCCCGTACCACTCCACTCTGCTTGTCTAAACTTTAAATACGTATAACTCATAAACTACTAGCCCTAAATTCAATTTTTATGTATCAAAATACTCAAAAAATTATTTTTCTTGGGAATATGAAATTAAAATTCTATGTTGTCATTAAAAAAAGTAAAAAAATTATAATGATAAAAAATATTTAAAAATATAATTTTTTAATAAAAACGTTGCTTTTTTAACAATTTTGAACTATGTAAAAAAATATTTTCAAAAACATGAATACTTTTCGAGATAATTAGTGTACCCACTTAAAAGAATCACTCTGTATATATATATTATATTTATACACAATAGTGCTAAATATATGGCTGCCAGTTCTTCTTTTAAAAGTTCAATGTTTGTGCTAAAGGGAAAAATTTGATTTTTAAGTGTTTAATGTTTATTAGGGCTTGTAAGTTATTGCATTTGTATGTTTTTTTGGGCTATTAGATTTATTGTTAAGTAAGCTGTAAGCTTCATATTTAGTGATTCTGTAATTTTAAGAGCATATTTTTCAATTTTACCATTTTTTAGAGCATGTTTGATAATTATTAATTAATGATGTGTTAATAATAGAATTTGAAAATTTTATAATAAAAAAGAAAATGCTTTTTATTAAATATTTATTTTGAGAGTTTTTACTAAGTATCAATCATTGTATAGTGTTTTTCAAATCCCTAAATAACATACAATTTCCCATTTTTATTAATAAATATAAAAATAATTGTATTTATGCAAATTTTGAGTACAAAAAAAAAAAAAAAAAATAAGTGCATATTTTTGTACTGTTATAATCACATGCATTGGCGCATTGCATGCTTATTACTTAGTAATTATTCTTTTAGTAAATCGAATTCTGAGCCTTAGTTATTAATTTATTATATAATATTAATGCTTCACTTAATGTAATTGAAACTACTGAAAAGAGTGATACATAGCGATATAGGATAATCTTGTGAATAATGTATATAATAAATCATAGTATATGAAGTTGTATCAAAACTATTGTCAAATACTTAAATTTTTAAAATTCATTTTTTTTTTCAATACAATTTATTAATAGTTTAAATGTGTTACAATTGAGTAATTTTCTAATGATTTGACCGCATTAATACGGTATAGAATGTTATTCCATTTAAAAGCTTTGTCAATGAATATTGATATAATAGATATTTTACTGTATCCATTTCGTTCATAATAGTACAATTTTTAAATTTGAACTTATTTTACAATTATATGAATGAACACAATTTTTTTTCATTTAATTATTATAATATTTACCTATATTTAATTTGGTATAATTAGACTTTTTTGGCTTAAGCTAGTTAAGCTAAGTAAGTAATTGTTATACCATGTTATAACAATATAATAAGCACATTTATTAGAATCTTCATCATTTATGGTAGTTTCATTATTTGATTTAATCATAATGACAGTATTTTCAGTAAAACTGATAATTTTCCCATGAATTTCAGGTATATTGAGTAAGCTGTTAATAACTATAATGATAAATAAAATTGTACCTTGTACCAGTCGAACCAGTGGTACAACTAAAAAAAAAATGTCGGAGGTTACATTATTACAATATATATATACATAGGGTAAGTACATAGGTTATTAATTACTAGTCCTCGGAGAAATTTTGATAGGGGTTACAATCCCTTAACCCCCCTCTTTCACGGTTGCGTTACTGCCGTGTACGGTCCCACGTTTCCCTGTAGTATTAAAAGTTTTACTGTGAATGTTAATTATTCACTCTGTCTGTATTCTAATTGATAAATATGTTTTAAAAAGTTTTGATGTAACTCCATCAATACAAGGTTCTTAATAATTTTCAAAATACTCTCAAATGTGTGTATTGTTACCTAAATCATAATTCAAGGATATTCAACATTGTTTATTTAAAATAAATAAATAAGTGGTAGTAATCTGTAACCAAAACAACCACAAGGTTATCACTGCTAGATAAATTTAACACAACTTGGACAAATTAGTAAATCCTAGTTTCTTTACTAAAATTTCTATATCTATTAAACTTATTTATCAATTAAAATTGTTTATTTGTGATTAAGTAATATTCTCGTAAAAAGACAATTTTTATGACACATACTAGGATGGTATTTTACTTTTTGTACTATTATTTTGTATTATAAAGTATCAATTGTACTATCTAAGTATATGGTCTTGCATGATTATTTCATCTCTTTATTTAACTTAATTTATCTTTCACAAATGTATACTAATTGTGTATAAAATCTTGTACATTACCAAAAACTTCTCAAAATAGCCCAATAGTCTCTCAAAAATGAGCACTATGTCAAACAAGTTTATATCTAAATTAAGTAATATTAATAATAATTTTAATTTTACTCATATTAAATAATAGATATAATTTTATCACAAATGAACTTAATTTGAAGAAAAATTGAGAAATGTATAATATACTGAAATCTTTTAATTTTTTTATCATCTAAATTTAATTATGTGGATAAATTAAAAGTTTTGAAAACAAATTAATAGTATTAAAAAAAAAAAAATAATAATTACTTCAAATTAAGTCAATGATAATAGTCAATACTTATTTCTTAATAATATTGAAATACAAGGAATTCTTGTGACTAATAAATAATAATTTTAATTCAATTCATTACCTTGGATTTATAAGAAAGTTCTTTAATTTAAATTTCAACAAAATTAAAATTTATAATGCATAAAAAAGCCATGTAAAAATGAAAACTATCTAACTATTGTCCAATTTAATAATTTAATTAAAAACAAAAATGTATAAATAAATTTAAATTACACAATAAATCTAAAAATGATGGTAGATCTAGAAAAATGCTTAATGCTAGTGACATTGGTGCTAACAATTCAGTCAAATTAATTTTTTTCATTAATAAAGCGTTAACTAAAGCAAATCGAAATAACTTACAACTGTAATGAGGCCAGACATTTTGAAAAGTCTGCTTAATTTATACATAATATATTATATATTATATGGTGGCCGTATGGGAGAAAAATTAAAAATAATTAATAAATAAATAAATAAATTATAATTGTCATATTTTTTTGTTTTTTGTTTTTCTATACTAATAATTAATAAATAATACATTTAATAATATTTTGTCTGATGTTTGTAACATTAATAATGTTAATACTTTAGTAATTTAACTAATTTCCTATACATTTTGATAACAGTGAAATAGTTATATTTTGTATGAATATAAGAAATATTAAATGTAGGGTTCATATCATTTTGACGATCTTCGTTAACATTATGATTTTTAATATTTTTTTAGTTTTAAAAATATTTTTGTTTTATTAATTAATAGTGATTATAGCATAACCCATAGACAATAGACATAATTTATAATGCCATAGTTTATACCGGTCTACAATATGTTTTTTAAAGTTTTGATATTATAATCTTGTATTAAAATTGTCCAACAAATTATTGCCAAATAGCAATTATCATTAAAAATTACATTTACAAAATAACCATTTTATAATAATTAAATAATTATTCCTAAAATTTAGTTTTATTATAAATTTTAAATCATCAATTAATTTTTAAAGTAGATATTGTTAATATTTAACTGTTCAATCTTAAAAGGACATCATACCCGTATGTGTTGTCTCTGTCTTATGAACGTAAGACATCAAATTTGCGTTCAGCAGATTCAATTTTATGCTATTAGCTTTAATATTAGAGTAAATTTACCTATTATCAAACTTAAAGGTAATACTATTATCTAGGTCATTGCATAGACTTTTATTGATATTTTAATTTTTAATGTGTTACGAGCATTTTAAAGTTTTAATATTTTACATAACTATAACTTACTTAAAAATTAAAAATTAATTATCAATAAGAATTATTGCATTTGTTGCATTATGTAATATTGAATTTGACAACTGTTGTCTGTTGTTACTGTTACTTTTTTGTGGGGGGGGGGGGGAGACGCTAAAAATCGTCTCCTACCTTACTCCCAATGTAAATACATATCCTGATTATTTTATTTATTAAAATTTATTAAGAACCATACTACCATAGATATATTTTGATAGTCATTATTTATACGATTTACTTCAACAGCTGTAAAAGTCTAAAGGCCCTATAGGCTATAGCCTATAGGTAAAACAATTTCCATTGTCCCACTTGAACAGTTCGCCTCTAGCTGATGCGATATTGTTACTCCCAAATTTATATACATGTGTTCTATCAAAATATATTTAAAAATGATTTTTCCATTTTATATAAACGATTATCTAACCTACCCTCCGTCGGCGTCATTGAGACGGGTTGTGATTGTGAATAGGTACATATTTTACAATTCACATATCGGGTCCGGGTGGTATACCATCTGCCGCAGTTGTACCAATAGTGCAAAACTCGAGGTAATGAAAAAAAAATAAGAAATCGAATGTAAATATAATTGTGTTCAACCATAAGTCGACCAAAGACTCTTATATACAGGGTGTTCCAAAAAGAACGATTTTTTTTTGTTTTTATGTTTATAACATTGTTTTCATAATTATTTTGATATCATTTCGATTTGTTGTTGTGTAACCAGTTCTTGTCAAGTGTCACTGTGGACTGAATATCATTGATTATGTGTTGGTTATTATGAAATTTTATTATTTTACCAATCTAACGAAAGTGGTGCGGGAACAGTGCAACGACTTCGTATCTTACTCTGGCGGGACGCTGCTCCCAATGTGTCATCAATTCGATGGTTAATAAACAATTCAATAAAACTGGTTCAACTGTTGACCTTAAAAGCCTTGGTTAGGTTAAGGTGTCCTCGTGAAATTCACCAGAGAGAACTGAAAGGTAGTTATTGGCGTTATTGTCAATTATTTTCTTGACCGCACTTGGGCCTGTCAACGAGTTAAACGGGAGGACAATCGAATGATATTATTTCGCATACGTAAACTGGATGCTATACCGAAACTGTATATTATGTCCTTCTTTTTATTGGTTTGAAAAGTAAAGTGATTTTTTAGCTAGTTTAAAAAAAGCGTTCTTTTTGGGACATCCCGTATCCGTCAATGTTATAATGATAATATTTCAACTGCTCCTCCAGAAATAATACACACATGCTTTCGCCGAGAAAATATTTAACAATAATCATAAATATAAACGAATGTTTATGTAGAATGTTGGCGTCATTTAGGCGGGTTATGAGTACCTATTGTGTTATTCACATTTCAGGCAATGTGCCACCCACGATGTAGTAACCAACAATGTAAAACTTGAGGTTATAGAAAAAAAAAATAAGAAATCGAATATAAATATGGGCATCGCCGTTTACCACTAGTAAAATAATATATTATATTTACTTTATCCACAACCATAAATTAAATTTCAGTTTCTCTGTTTTGGTAACCTCTGATTGAAAGAATTAAAATATTATATAATATACCTACGTATAATTATATAAATATACGTATAAATTATTTTTGTTATTTTAAAAATCATTACCAATTATTAATAACTCCACTTGTTTAGATGGTAAGGGGTTACCAAAATAAAAAAAAAACGGGTAAGTGGGTATCGCTCTGCTATATATTAGGGGGTGGGGTGGACCTCAGACTATGGTAGGTTAAATTTGAATGCAATGATAGGTATCATTGTATACGAAAAACGATTCTGAACGAAGATGATTTGTCAGTCTAGGATATATTATACTTAAATTATATCATATATTCTATTTTGAAACAAATTCAAACATTTAAGTATAAATTTTTCAAGATAAAGTAAAAGGAAGTAGTCAAGTAATTTTTTAAAAATAACAAAAATCGAAAATTATTTATTAGTAAAACGTTATTTTACACGTGTATTTTTGATTTCAAATTAAAATTAAAACTTTAAACACTCGTAAAATTTTTTAAATTGAATAATCATCAAACTTTTTTATAATTATTCTAAGCTTAACTTATGGACAGCATAGTATTAAATTTTCAATTCTTAGCTTTTGATAGTAAAATATTTATAAATTTTTAACTACCAAATAGTGAAAAATATTCATGATTTTGACGAATTTTTGTCAATATTTGAACTTCAAATGCTAATAAAAAAAATTTTGCCTATGTATTTTTATAATTTTTGAATGAGAGTTAGAACAAGTTATGTAGACCCTTCAATTAAATTTTCAAGTAGTTTGTCCCAACTAAATTTTTTTTATCAACATTTATAAAAAAAAAATAAAAAAAAATTGAAAATTTCAATTGTCTATAAATAGCTCAAAAAAAGTCAAAATATTTTGAAAATCAAATCACGTAAAGACAATTGCAATCTAAATAACTGGTAAAATTTTCAAGTATTTACGACTTATACTATTTGAATAACAACAAATATTAAAAATCGTTCGAGGCTAAACCGTTATTTAACGCGGTTTTTTTAAAAATTTAAATTTCAATCACTCATAAAAATTTTTTGACTTAGTCCGGTAGAGTTTTTTTGCAGATAGTTGAAGAAAATTTTATGGAGAACCTTGTACCAAATTTTCAAATCTTAGTTATAAAGGAAAAAATTTTTACGATTTTTTAACCACAAAATTACTTGCCAATTTTCGCAATTTTGACATATTTCGTATAAATTCAAACTTTAAGCACTTATAAAATAAAATTGTGACTAACGATTTCGAATTTCTTTTTATAACATTAAGAACAACTTATAAGAAACTTTGTATTAAATTTTCAAGATTTTCTGGCAGGCCAAAAAATTTTTATCGTTATTTTAAAAAAAAATACTAAAAAAAATTAAAAATTTCAATTGTCTATAAATACTAAATAGCTCAAAAAAAGTCTAAATTCTTTGAAAATTTAACTGTGTATGGAGAATTACATACTTATGATTAAAAATTGTATTTCTTGTTTTGTTTAAACCTAATTAGTAATTTTCTGATATTACCGACTTTTATTAAAAAATATTAAAAATTATGAGCGTGTCATCCCCACCACCCAGGTGGCGTAATACTAGAGTTCTACTCGTGATAAAAAATGGTTCGGTAGGACTCTGTAATAGTGTACAACAAAACATTCTTTTATACAAAGTTATATTAATAATATTTTAACTGCTACTTCCGAATTAACAACACACACGCTTTTACCACGAAATATTTAAAAATATTTTTCTCATTTTAAATAAACGAATACTTATCCTACGTTGGTGTCATTGAGGCGGGGGCCGTATATCATTTCCTCATTTCGTTTAGGTTTCACTGTGCCTTTATTAACTTCTTTTATTTTCAAATAAGTTTCCACTTGAATAAGTTTTAAATTTTCGATAACATTAGTAATTGGAGGATGAGGTGAATAAAATTGTGCATTAAAATGTTTGTGGAAAGACTCGGCACAATTTGTTGTTCGTGGCGCTTCAGAAGGAGGTTCAGCCCAAATTTATGGTGGAAATTTACACCCAATAATAATATAATTATACAATATACATAAAAATTAAAAATAGTTAAAACGGGAAAAATAATATGTACAATAGTTTTAACTTTATAATTTAATAAGTAGTATTGCTTGTATTCCAGAATACAGTTTGGCAACGTCGCACTGGTATTACACATTTTCATTAAAAATATTTCGGGCGCAAATGGTTTGCGTCATCCAACGCAATCAGCTTATCGGCTTATCGGCCTATTAAGTGCCATCGCTGCCATCAAAATCTCTCCATTTCTCTCTACCATAATATGCGTCGTCAAAAGATGACTCTTCTTCTATATTTTTGATCTATATTTATTTTGTTAACTAAAACTTTTTTTATTACTTGTCCATCACAATATTATTTATCATAATATAAAGTTGATGTATAAATTTTATATTAACTTTTGGGTATACACAATACACCTATTTTTTAAATTATATTGTTAAATAATATTGATGCGCAAATGATGTAAGACTTTTTAAACGGCTGATGCGCAAATGATATATAACCCAAAAATCGAACGATGCGCAACGGGGAATCGTAAATTCCTACACGAGATTAACAGGTAGACAATTACATACGTTAATGCCTACACGTTAATTCTTACACATGTACCTGCTTTTTATTGTGTAGTAACCAACAAATGTATCTTGTTTACCTGCTAGGTCTCGTGTAGCCGTGTAGGAACTTACATTCGCTCTGCGCAACTGCCTTACAAAAAAGGTCAAAATTAACAATAGCGATGCGCAAATGACAACCGGCGGAGGCGGGTTGTGAATACCTATTGTAAAATTGAAATATCAGGAATGTGTCCCATACAATGTACTGAACAGCATTCCAAGACCCAAGGTGGGCAATGAAAAAAAAAGAAATCGAATAAATGTATAATAATATACGAACTGTACAACCATAATCTTTTGACAAAATATTTTTATACACTTATATATAACTACATTGTTGTATTATATAAATGTGAATTTTACTTTGCAGCTGTCGTTGTCGATTTATTTATGAAATTTAGTACTGCATTGATTTTAACAAAATACAAGAAATAGTAATAATAATAATCATAATACTTTTTTAGGGATACATGTATATTATAGAAAATTGGGTACATGATCGATAACGATCGGAATGATATTTTTTATACAAGATTCGCCGAAAAACATCTAATATATTTTTAAAATGGAGAACTTATAATATTAAAATAGTTCGGTAGTTTTCTACACAATTATCAGGGTTAAATCAAAAATTATTTATAAGAAGTTTAATGAAGTATATATTTCATCAGAAGGACATTATAAGTATGTGTAAATGTACATATATCGCGACGCTGCGATAGTAACATCTATGAGCAAGTGTAGGATAATTATACTATTTTTCAAAGTCACACACCTTAAGAGGACGCTAAACCTGCATGTGTTGTCTCTGTCTTATACACGCGTAACATAATTAAAAACTGTTTTGCGCAGGACAATTTTACTCCCTCAATATTTATTCCAAAATTACCAAAATTTAAAATCACATTGAGGAGAACTTTACCTGTGACGCAGCGTTTTAATTTTTTTAATTACATGAATGCAATTAAAGTTATCAGTTTGAGAACTTTAGGTTTTTTTCATTTAATTATTAAAAATTATTGGTTACCACTATCAAAAAAAAAAAAAAAACCCTACGTCATAGGTAAAGTTCTTCTCAATGTGATTTGAAATTTTGGTAATTTTGATATAAATATTGAGGGAGTAAAATTGTCCCGTGCAAAACAGTTTTTAACTATGTTACGCGTGTATAAGACAGAGACAACACATGCGGGTATAGCGTCCTCTTAATGATCTTTTACTACACACGAATTAACAAGATACCACTTTATCTATGCACCTAAAAAATAACTATTAAACTTTTGTCATAATTAATAATCTATTGTTCGTCAACTAGGTCACCAGGGGTGTTATTTAGCGGTGCAGCACGTTAGGGCATTTTTACCTGTTTAGTATTCAAAATCCACACAATGTTTGAGCACTCTATATCCCTAAAAAGATACCACATTTGGGCACTAAAATATATATATATATAAATATACATATATATAAAAATCATATAGGTAACATATATATAGGTAAGTATATACTGTATATCTGTATCTAATCCAGCGCGACGGTAGTGGCGCGAAGCTAATTAAAAAAAAAAAAGCCGAGTGGCCACTACCGTAGTACATTATACGAGCACGATAATAATAATCGCATTCGGGACTTCTTACGATGATAAATATTATAGTAGAAAGCCTAATCACAGACGTTATCGAAAATATTGAAAATCGAATTATCTGTAATTTCCAAAGTTGTATTAATAGTGTAACAAAATGCAATAGGTACCTATCCATATTTATTTCACCATAAGTCCATATCAGACAGTGTGTATCGACGAGTGTGATCGAGTGTGTAGTGCCGTAGTCGCTTATGTAATTATTCTTACCATGAACTCCATAGATGATATATTTGTAACAAAACGAGGAAGACGATGTGTTCTGATACAGGGATATAAGCTAAGTGAAAATAAACAATTGAAGGACCGAACTTTTCACTTCAGATGTACAAATCGTAAATGTAACGTAACAACAATCATTGGTGAGAATCTTGATTTAATAATTTCACAAAAAAATGATCACAATCATCCGGCCACTTCTGAAAATATTTTAAATCGACAAAAAATAATGTCTACACTTAAACGAAAGGCTATTGATGATGTGTTTACTAAACCAAATAAAATAATTAGAAAAGTACTTAAAGATCAAACTACTGTTAATATAAGTCATTCAAATGTGCGTTTATTCAGGAAATCTATGTATGAAGCTAGGCGAAAACTAATATTAACTATTCCTAAATCAATAGACGAGGCTAAGCATCAATTGTTTTCAAATCAAAACGATATAATTGCTAATAATAACGAACAATTTTGTTTTATGAAAAATAATGAAAGTATACCAATATTCACTTGTTATACAAATTTAGTGATGTTGTGTGAAGTACGTGAAATTTTTGCTAATTGTACTTTTACATATTGTCCATCATATTTTTATCAACTATATACAATCCACATATTACAAAATAATTATTATCTGCCTTTGATATATTGTTTTTTAAATTCGAAATCAACTGATAAATATAAGGAAATGTGGACATTAATTTAAAGAACTTTGTAAAAAATTAATTAACAAGGAAATACAAATTAACAAATTACATTTGGATTTTTAAAAAAGTGCACATGTTGCAATCGTAGAATCGTTTCCAACTGTATAAATTATTGCGTGCCAATTTCATTTGGGTCAAAGCTGGTATCATAAAATCCAATCAAATAATTATTTACTTAATCAGTATAAAAATAATACAGAAATAGGGTTATGGCTAAAATATTTTTTTGGTCTAGCATTCTTACCACCTGAACAAGTTGATGATGGTTTTGTTAAGCTCATTTCTATAGCTTCTACGGATAACCATACGTTTACTGATTATATTTTAGAAAATTATATTAATAAAGAGTTTCAATTTCCACCAAATATTTGGGCAGAAACTCCCATAAATAATACTAGGACAACCAACGGACACGAAGCTTTCCATAAACATTTCAATGCACAATTTTACCATCCGCATCCAAACATACACTATTCGAACGTTCTAACTAACATTCAGGCAGAAACTGCATTAAAAATAAATAGTATAAAAAAAAATCAATTCAATTACACTAAAAAAGAGGCTGAACTTAAAAGGACATTTTTGATTGATAATTGGAATGCTTATGAAAAAGGAGACATAACACTAATTGAATACTTAAAAATTATGGGAATTCGTTATCAAGGAAATAAAATATAAATATTATAATTACATAATATATTATTATTTTTTTTTTTATAAAACTTGATACCTTCATTATTTTGATTAATATAATATTACTATTTTTATTTAACACGAGTATAAATAACTTACGTATTTTATAAAACTTTGTAGCTACATTATTGTATATTTTTATTACTTATATTACTTTATTATTTACATTATATTATATTATTTATATTATTTTGATTATATTATGTTTATTTGTATATATATATTATGTACATATTTTATATACTTTTAAACAAAGGTATATACCTTTTAAATTTTAGTGCCCAAACGTGTTGTGATTTTGTGCCCAAACGTGTCACAATTTGGGATAAAATGCCCAAACTTGTTGTAGCCTTATTTAGTTGGGGGGTCAGGGTTTGCAGTTGCACCCCTTTTAAAATAGTTGGCCTGCACTCTGATGAAATAATGCACGATTATTATTATTATTAAATTGTATTTTAAGTATTTTAATTGTTGTATTAACATTTATCAATATTGGTATACTGTCAATTATGATTATCACTTTAAATTACAAATATTTTGCTATACATTTTAAGTGTATTTTAGTTTTTAAATTGATTTCTACTATTTATGTTGATGCATTGATTCCGTGCATTTTGTATGATAATAATTGGAAGCAAGATAATCCGATAATGCATTATATACATTAAATTAACCTTTATTTTATATTCCACTAAATTTGTATTATACTATAATTGTTTTGTTCTAGATACCGAATAAAATCGATTATGATTAATAAATATACGGCGGCAATATACGTACATATAAGTATATATATAGCAAAAACAGAATTGAAAGACATGATATTTTGTTGGTACATTAAAAATGGAATAAAGGTTCTTACTACTATGCTCCAAGATGATCCCTTTGCTTGGTTTCACTGAACCCCCACCCTCTATCAATAAGCATTGTATATTATATACACAGGTGGAAGACGTCGAATGCACTATACCTAAAATGAGGACAATCCAGTCTTTGCACAACGATCGTAACCTACCTACACCAAGGGAATTAAATCACCCCGTATTATATACTACATTGTCCGTCTTCTCAAGAAAGGTACGTTATATTTATTTACTATCAACAGTTTACTTCTAGTTAAGTTCTATTAATGATAAAACTAATTGTTTTTATTATTTCTTAACATCACACAAAAGTTAATTTTGTAGTTTTAGTAAGTTGGTTAAGTATATACATTACTACACTTATTTCCGACCACATTTTTTGGAATTTGGTACTCTTTGATATTCGATTATTTTATTCAAATCAAAAAATTGAAATTGTTAAATGTCGCCTATTATAATTATGTCGAAAAAATAACTTAATTATAATTAATATGAATTTCAAAATAATCCATAATTTTATTTATCATATTTACAGTTTATAAATAGGCATCTTAAAAATTTGTTAAAAAAATTGTCTGGTTATATCAACATCACCTATCTTCTTTAATTCTAATTATTTTTATTTTTAATATTTATTTACAAATAAATTCATTAACTCATAAGAACAATAAATAATAATTTATGTAATAAGATTATAATTAACTAATTTAAATTACATTTTGTATGTTTCAGATAAAATGAAGATTAATATAATTTTTATTTTAACGCTGATACAATTTTTTGAAAATTGTTTGGGTGCACCAGTAGATAAATATATGGAGGGTCTTGGAAAGTTTTGTGGCTCAAGGTTGGCAATTGAACTTTCTATCTTGTGCAAGGGGAAGTACAATGAAACTAGAGGTTAATATAATTTCTTAATAACATCTAATCATCACTTATTAGATATTATACATTTCATACAATTTAAATATAATTTTATAATAAGGCAGCTCCTCATTTCTAACTATTCCTATTGATATGGACCTCTGGTGGTACACATTTACCGATGGGTAGTGATTGAGAATTACAAAGTGTTAATAACTTTAAAAAGAAACAAATACAGTGGGTTCTGCTTAATGTGATCACTGGTTTATAGAATCAACCGTTTATTAGAATCAAAAATGAAAATCCCAAACCAAATTGTATGTTATACTAATGTTAAATTGACCTTTTATTAGAATCACTAGGTACCGGATAATTGAATCACTTTTATGAACAATCTTATCATTTTTATGGTATTTCAAACAAATAAACACAAAAACATGAATATTAATTTTAATTTGATTTCATTTAATTTCAGGCTAATATGGAAATTAAATTGGTAGACTGTCAAGTACAATCTAAAATAGATAGCTTCTTTAATTTGTTTTAAATATATTTATTTAATTTTTATTTTTATTTAAGCATAAATGTACACCTAAATATAGAACTATTTAATAAAAAAAATGTAAAAATAAATAATTTTATGTGTTATTAAATATGTATGTAAATTTAAATAAAAATTTAATTGTATTAAAAGATTGAATTATGAAAAAAATGTTGTAAAATATGTTTTATAGAATCAACCGGTTAATAGAATCAAAATTACCCTGCACCAAAGTGATCACATTAAGCAGAATCCACTGTAGTTTTTAACATTTTATTTTTATTTTTAAAAAAACATTTAATATTTAAATATTTGAAATATTATTTTAATAATAGTTATTAATTTTTATAACTTGGTAAAAAATAAATTTTACTTTACTGCTTTATATGAGATTTAACAATAAAAACTAGTATACAATTGAAAAAACCATAGTTTTATTGGTAATCTAAAAATAAAATAAAATCTTAATAATTGTAATATTATGTAGATAGATTTATCTGTTTAACTCTTAACATATTGTGACTTATGATGAATTTCATTCATTTTCAGGAAATATAAATCAGCGCCAAAAAAGGGGTATTGTGGAAGAATGTTGTTTCACAGCTTGTACGAGAAAATACCTAAAACAAAATTATTGTGCACCTGAATTCACTGAACCAAAAATGTATGTAATTTGTAATTTAACTAAATATTATGATTATAGTGTGATTAATAATTATAAAGAAATATCTGCAATTGGTTCTATTATTAACTATTGAATAAAATTGACATCAGATGGTATAGATAAGACCATCATAATTATAACGTTAATATACGTCAAGGTTAAATTAACTATTTGATTTTGTTCAATAATTAATTAATATTTATTGTATAAATTACAGGAAACAGACAATGGAAAAAATAAAGACTAGTCCAAAGATAATAAACAAAACAAAACAGAAAATAGATTATTTTAGTTTATTATTTAACCTAGGTAAATATACATACTTTAAATATGTCATTTGTTATTCTAATTAATTAAATAATATATATACATAATCAAATATTTTTCAACTAATTTAAGTAATCAAATTTTGCAAATCTTTGGAGTGGTGATCCTTTATAATTTTTTAGAAAACTTTAGAAGAAACCTTTATTACCCACTAATTCCAATTCATTCCCTTTTTACATACTATTAAATTTGTTTTCTTTAATCTCTATTACCTATTCCTTATAAACATAAAAATGAATAAACTAGAATCCTTACTCAAGGTAAATTTTTTTAATATTTGAATTAATTTTACAGCTTGGGGTGTTGGTGAAGAGATAGGTATGATAAGTGTACCAAATGACCATCAACGACCTAAGTAATATGGATTGGATTCATTATTTGGAATTAATCAATAATTTTAATTTTTTTCAATAAATAATTATTATTTTCTAAATTAAATTGTTTTTTATTATTTACATAGTTATTGAATAATCATTAATTGACCATTGGTTAATTAAACATTTTTAAAATCTTATTTGTAATGTATTACTATGAATATTTTTAATTGTTTTATACTTGTGTTATTATTCTGCAATAGCAAGTAATGATTGCTTTGATGAGTTAATCGGCAATAAAATATTAGTAAATTTCACTTCAAAGAATCCCTATCATAATAAATCAGTAGAAAAGTTATTTATTAGCTTATTGTTTATGTTGGTTATCATAACACTTGTCACTTACTTAGTTGTCAATTTATTAGTTGAATAAGTATGGCTTTTAAATTATTTTTATTATTTGGCCAACTACCTGCTTTTATTTTATATAAAAATTAAGAAGAGTCAATTTGAAAACTCTACTAGTTCTACTAACTCTTCTTCCAAAATATAAATTATTAAACATTTATACTTATTTGTTTTACCTTATCCTATATCAGAATGTTATGTTTAAAATATATCTTATGTTTAAAAAATGGAATAACAATGGTTATAAAATAATATTATAAATATTATACAATTATTATAATTAAAAAATTATAACATCATTCTAGCTTATAAAAATATATTATAGCTGCGTAAAATATATCAAGATATAAACCATAAATGTGTAAAGATATTTTTATATGTCCATGATATAAATATATTATATTAGGATAATAGGTCAATTCACTCTAATATTAAAATTAAAAGCACACTATTGAAACTGGTGAATCAAAATTTACTATGTCGGAGACAACACATGCGGGTGAGACGTTCTCAGTTAGCAATACGTTCTCATATAGTTCACAGACAATATGTTCAACTACAAAAATTGATATAGAGTAAAACTCTAACTTAATTCGGTTAACATAAAGTTAATTTATTAATTTTTAATTACCACCTAGGTAACACTAACATCACATATACCTAGTTGGTGAATTCTGATTATGACTGTCAATGTGTTTAAAAATTTAAAATAATAACTTCATACTTTTTTATACCAATCCTACTAATTGCACTAGCTTCATTTAGCTGCAGTGGGGTTTAAAGTAATTACATATGTTTGGTTTTTGTCAACTACATTATTACATTAAAGGATATATATATATATATAATTACTTCAAATGTATAAACAGTGATTTAACAACAAATTAACAAGTTTTAATTACCTACAGTTAAAGATATATAGATCCATGATATTAACTTCGGAGGACGGTGTTGTCCAGTATTTATATTATATTACTAGCCTCACACAATGTAAATAAATTTTATTGACATAAAAACTATTTTATTTTTGAAACTAAGAGAAAATCACTTATTATAGAAAAATTATAGAGAATAATACCTAACCTTATCAGTTTTTAAATAATTTAATATTGATTTAAATTTCCTTAAATATTAAAACATAAGACCGATACATTAAAATTTCAAAAATATTATATTCTAGAATTTTACTTCAAGAATACTAAAAAATCATAAAAAACGATTTTTCATGATTCAATATTTTACGATTATATTTAACAAATAGAATTTTGTCATCGATTAATGTAAAAAAAAAATTGTAATCAAGTATAGAAATATTAAATTGTATTTAAATAATTAAAAATGTTATTACACAAAAAAAACAGTTTAAAAAATGAGAAACACTTATTTGTAGTGAAAAATGTGTTAACACTTTTATACATAATTACTATACATAATTTATGACAACAATAGTTTTATATTACTTATAGTAATTAAAAGTAGTACCTATTTTAAATATTAACATGGCTATACATGTATGTTACTGACAATATATAAAGTGAATATATTATGACAGTTATGGTTAATTTAATTTTTCGAATATTACTTATAACTTATAAGTTCCCTGCTTTACACATATACGAAGTGGAATCGGACAGAAATAAAAATACATTTTCATATTTTACTCCTTCGGGCCATAATAAATTTATTGAATCGTTAAACAGCCTAGCAATGGTTTTATGATTGCAATTATTTAACTGCTCACAATTTAAGAGAAACAAATTACTAGGCTCAGAACTAAGTTTACCAACAATAACATTACCCACTTATTACCATCCGAATCAGTCGACATGTCAGTAGAAACCCAAATGGGTCCATCCTGTATACTTTGTCTAATTGATGTTAAAGTCACCTCATAAATTAAATTTACATATTTTTTTCTTATTGTACTTTCGTCTGGAATTGTTTTTCCAGTATATTACTCTAGAAAATCCTTCAATGCTGGATTTTTTAGTTTAAAAATTGGAATGTCAGCACGAATAAATGCTCGGCATAAATCAATAAAAAATGTTGACGAATTATCATCAGAAGATGTAGAAGGCTAAGATGTTAAAAATTGTTGTTCAAATTTATTTTGTTTATGTTTGGTAGTAGAAATATGTTGACTTACTTGAAAGCACTAGCTTATTAGTACTGATTTTTCACAACATTTACAGTATAAAACTTTTCCATCGCTTTGAAATGTTTCATTCGGAAATTCTTTTAATTACAGGGCTACCTTATTATGGATTGAACTTGCAACTTATACAACATTTTATATAAAAAAAAAAACAAAATTTCGATGTAGGTATGTAGCTATGTAAAAATATGTATTAATACCAAAATATGTAAAAACATGTAAAATAAATTTGGGTTTATTTTAATTAGAACGATCTTAATTGTACACATTTTTTATCAGTTTAAAAATATCTCATTTCAATAAAAATATGTATTTACAATAAAATCCGTTCCCTACTTATAAGTCCTTTATTATATTAAGGAAAGATAAAACCTCAGCTCAAGAATTACATCTAATATAAATATATACATTATATTATACTGAGAATTATTATTTTTTCTTAAGGTCAAAGAAATATATAGTATGTATTAAAAAAATAATAAAGTATCTACATAAAATATTTTTCTGGTTCTTTTCAAGCTTCAAGCATTGTTGTCCATGAACTGTACATCAGACATGAGATAAATTGTTTCAGGCAGAGGTTTTGGTTGAGGTGACAAAAGAGTTAACATTTGTCGTGAGGTGTCAACATTTGTTCTAGTGAAATGGAAAAAAATGTATTAAAACATTATATTACATAGAATGTTTCTTATTTTTAAACAGTACTTACACACAGACAAAACCTGCTACACTAGTTCTAACAACATCTTCTACCGTTTTATTGAAACTTACAGCTAATATATGATGCATCATATTTGGTCCTATAAAAATGTAAAAATATTAAAAAAAAAGTTTAATTAAGTATAGTTTAAATGTAATGCACAAAATTATTTTAATATTTACCTGGAGTAACAGGTTCAAGTTTTGTTTCTAAATTAGTTTTTTGCATGTCTAATGGCATCAACGTATTTGGAATAGGTGGTGCTCCAATTCTATATACTTTAATATCGGAAAACTTTACTTCACAGGTATGTGGATGAAGTACATTCCTAAAACTACCGTAAAAGAATTCTCGAATACGTGCCTCTCTATCTTCCAACCGATATTTGTTACTTTTTTCAACTACCTAATTATAAAATAACATAAATTTATAATAAATTATCATAATTTTATTTTAATATAATATACTAAAATTATTTTTATTAGTTTATAATGTTCATATATAATTATACGCAAAGTTTAATTAAATTAAATAAATTAAATATAGTTAATGCTAAATCAAATTTTACAAAATGGTTATCATTAAACTAATCTAGTTTTGAATGTTTTGATCTTTAACATAGTAATATTAATGTAGGTATTAAACATATGATTTAATTATTAGATTATTTATGAGTCAATAAGGAACTTTTTTAATTTGATTTGATAAGTTTTAATTATACAATATAGAATTAGTGTTGTTATACTTGTATACTGTATGTTCTAAAACTTAAAAACATTTTAATTACTGCATACATATTTTAATATCTACATGGAGCAATAACATTGATGCCCAACAAAACTTAAGGCATATAAAAGAGATTTACGGCTGCCAACAAACATATATTTTTATCTCAACAATTTTGGATTTACCATAAAAAAAAAAACTTATTAACTTTTCCGTAGATTATTGACTATTAGTATTTTATCAAATAAATGAATAAATGGGACACAAATTCAAATCATTCTAAGGAAATAGATATTTTAGAAATTTAATCATAAAAAATCATAAAAAAAATGAAAATTAATTTTATCCAAGTATATTGTAGGGAATTGGGTTGTTGACATATGCTTAATACATTAATGTTTGATTGAGATATTTATGTTTGATTTAACAGCCTATTGTAATTAACCGATAAATACTCAATAGTTTCATTAATTTTACTTACTCCACCACTTTTTGGTAAAAGTACAACTTTGACAAATGTTGGCATATCTCTCACTAGTTCATTGTATAATCGTTCTTGATCGAGTACAAGAATAACTTCAACTTCAAAAGCAAGTGCAATATGAGTCAAATGCTGGTAACCTTTGCCTTTTACCCAACCACAAGTGTTAATTATTAATCCAGAACAGTTAACTGAAAAAATAAAATATAGTATATAAATTAAAAATATATTCTATATTTACTATCACATGAGTATTAAATATAGAAAGAAAGAGAAAAAAACACTAACAATTTGAAAAATTATTTATCAACTAAAATTAGTAATAACTATTTAATATTTTAAATCTATAATTGATAAAATCTATTCATTTTTTAAATGAAATACATTCAATACAATAATAATGAAATACAAAATAACTATAAATAAAACTTAAAGGAAATCCCCAAATTGATATTTGTAAACCCACTAATTGTAAGCATGTATTAAATAAAAAAAAAAGGTTAAAATAAAATAGCAAAATAAAAAATAATAAAAATATGCTAGAGTATTGATTTTTGCTAATATGAAAAATACAATAATTATTATTTAGTTATTGAATATGCCAAATGAATCAGCTATATAATTTTAATTGTTTGTATTTATATAGACGAAGTAACGTTGTTAATTTCTTTTTAAATTTATAAATCATAAAAATCGATAATAAGTCAAATTTTATGACATGCTATTCTATTCTTGATGATTATTAGTTATTAATTATTATTATCCTTCAATTATAATTAAAAATTAGCTAATATCATAAAAAAAAAAATAATAATAAAAACAAAACCCTTTACTTAGTATATATTCATAAAATGCAATGTGGTGTTGAATTTATTTTGTAAGTAATAATAAGGAATTACTATTAAGTCAAGATTTGGTAAATTCCATACCCAACTTATATCTATTAAAAATATTCATCTAACTACATACAATGAATGTAAATGAGATAAATATAACATTTAAAAATTTAAATGATTTGCAGTAGGTAAAAATTACTTCTAGTATTGTCCTCCATTCGTTGATGAATAACTTCTGCCATACGAGATACTAAAGTGTTGTACAGCATTGAATTAACACTTATGTTTGTATGTCCATAATGATAAACTAGTGGAGCTGCTTGAGAGAAACTTTCTCCTACTTCAGCTGGCTTTTCAACCATGACTGCTCCTACAAATTATTATTCACTTTAGAACTAATGCCAACTTGAATAAGTTTAAAATCAATACCAACCAATTGTTCCTGGAACTGATATTTGTCCCTGACCTGGGTCCAAGTCTACATAGATGGGTCTACGGCCAAGAGAATTCATCCGTGCACTATAGTTTAGTAGTATTCTACAGAGAGTGGATTTACCCACATCAGTCGGTCCAACTACCATTGTAACAGGACCTCTAATCTTTTCTTTTTCTGATTTTACTCGTAGTTGTTCTAACGATGCATAGCAATTTAAATATAACATCTAAAAGATAAATCATGCTTAAAATTTGTACACAATTAACAATAAATAATAATTCAGACATTCATAACTATAATAATAATTAATTATTTGATTTAACTCTAGCAAACTTTTTTATTAGTTTATCAATTAAATTGTATTCATCTAGTTGATTAGTACTAAAATATATTAGCTATTTTTATTTTTAAAGATTATTTAAAGGTTTAAAGGAAGCTAAAAATAAATAGCTAAAATAAATTAATTAACAACCAGACATTGAATTATAGACAATTATTTATAAATACATAATATTTCATATTATTTTAGACATTTAGATGTGCTTTTTAAACTATAAGAATTTATCCAAAAATGTTTTTTATTTTATCTTACAGCAATCCTTTTATATTATCTATTACGTTAACACTAAAAACATTTGAATACATTTTTTTTTAATATTGAAGAATTTATTTAGTTTAAAAAATGCTTTTAAGAATAAGTATACTATTTGTTTACTTTATCTGACTTAGGTGTAACATAGCAAATTTACATTAAGCCCAGCCAATCAAGTATTAGCTTTTATTGAAATTAATTGATCTTTCACGCATACAAAATTAAAAAAAAAATAAATAAATACAGATAAAGAAATACTTAATGATACTTAATGAAATTATTAAAATTATTAAGTAAATTTGAAGAAACTCTACTGGGTTTTAATATTAAATTAAAAAAATAATTTACAAATATACATAAACATCATATTACATTTAGAAATAAATAATAAATAACAAAAATAAGTAATCTTCATTAAGTATATTAATATAAACATATTATTATTATTATTACCATTGGTGTCTCTTTAGATATATAACTAATTCCTTTTTTTCCTCGTAACTTTAATGAACATCCTTGCCATGTAAACACCGCAACTTTTGCTCCAAAATAAAACGTATATGATTTACCTTTTATTAATTCTGTTCCAAAAATTTCGGCTAGCCCAGTTTTCAACTAAAAAAAATTAAAAAATCACCATATTATATTATTTACCCAAGTAAAACAGATAACACAGTAAATTTTAGTGTTTTTACATTTTTTGTTACATTTTAGACATGTTTAATATATTATACATAAACGATTCAGGATTTTCACACTTGGTGTAAAAATAAAAAATATTTAAAACAAGTAAATTATTCAATTATTGTTAACTACACATTCTATTTAATTTTTTTAATTCATATTATTTTTTACAAATACAATTAATAACAAAATATGTTATTTAACAATAATATGATTATTTTAAAACTTTTTCAGTTACTATAAATTTTTTTATTTGGATAATTATTAAAATATTGTATCACTTAATATAATATAATACAATACCATACTACTATAATATAAAATATATTAAAATTTAAAATGAATATACCCATGTAAAGTTGTGACCATTTTTATTTATATACTACTGCCTCACATTAAAATAAGGTATCGGTATCAAGTGTTATTATTGACAACGAATACTGAATAGCCTTATTAATCAGTAAATACTACATTTAAATTTAAAACTAAAATTGGTACTTACTTCTAACACAACTGTCTCATTTTTGTTTTCGACTTCAAATCTAAGTTCATTGTCAGGTTCTAATTGGAACTCTTGATTTATAATTTGAACCTTTACGTTCTGTGACATGATTAAATTATATGTTTATTCAATATTTATACAAAACACTGAAAACATACAGAGAAAAATGTAAGTATAATAAGAAAATAACCAACTTAATATAGTCTAATCGGAAATGGAAACAATATACAATATTATGTTATATTAGTGAAACAATTGTTGTCATCCAACAAAAAATGATTCATTATTTATTATTAATAGACTTACAGTTAATGCGATGATAACATAAAATAATTTGAGGTTTAACTATCGTATGCACTCTGGAGATGGCGTAAAACGAATAAATTAAAAAACTTTATTTATCATAAAAATTCAAAGTTTAAACTGAAGTTGAGAAGATGAGAAGAATGTACAACTATTATACGTCTATCACTATAAAAAAATATCAAATAACCTGTTAACCAGACAGTAACCAAACAGTAAATAAAAACGTTTTATTGGTAAAACAAAATAACATTGGTAGCGCTGTTATCACTATGGGTGGCGGTTTCCTCCCTAGACCGATGTGGGACTCGACATTTATTTTGATAACACGGTTATTGTTATAACAAATTTTGAATATATTTTGAAAATTGAAATATTTTTATAGTTGTTACTCTGTTTATTATTCTTTATTTCTTGTTAAATTTTTAAGTATAACAATGTATTTATCGTTGAAATGTATATTTGATTTTGTAAAATGTACCACAAATTCGAGAAATGCTGTTGAAGGCGAAGAAGTTTTGAGAGCCAAACAAATTATTTTATGTGGTAATGTTCAGCAGTACCTAAATTTAATTTATATTATTAAACTAAAATGTAAATAATTCAAAAATTTTAATATAAAATTGTTTTATCGTGTAAATTTTTCTTAATTACTGTTGCTTATGCTTTTTTAACTATAGAAGAATGGTTTGTTGATAAAAACTTTAGTTATACAAAGTTCTCATATTCGAGATAAACCTCATGACATTTCTGGAACATTGAATGTAGATTCAACATCGATTAAAATTGAATCATTTGTATGTTCTTGTGCTGCTGGTGCTTCTGAAAGATGCAAACATGTTGTTGCTGTATTGCTATTGTTAAATAGGTATCATGATGTGTACTCCATAGTGTGATAATTAAATATACTTACAATTGTTTAGTGGGGCTATATATTGCTCCACCATTCACCAAATAATTGTGTTTATATTTAGTTATTTATACAAAAATTTATTTTACATATGGGTCATGTATGAGTTGCTTTATACTTCAGAGCTAACTTGCTATATTACTTGGGTAGTTTTAAATTTACATTTTGCTATAATATTAATAAATTATTTGCATTATTAACTATAATTATTTTACTAATAGAAATAATTTAAATGATATTGATACTCTATCTTCTACTGATGTGCAATGTCAGTGGTCAAAGTTAAAAGAGCCATCTCTAGAACAGTTTAAACCAGTCTCTATAGAACATTTGCTGTGTGAAGACTACTGAAAAAGCTTCAGACATTTTCTCCATTAGAACTAAGGTTACTACTTTTATTAATATTTTAAGAATTAATTATTTAACACACATTTATTTATGTAATTTCAGATCTGCTCTTATATCTGCTGCTCCAAATTCTGCAATAGCTCTGCATAGCGTCGGACGAAATCCTGAAGGAATATTTTCAAATAGAAATGATATAGAGATATTAGTAGAACCATTTGTCTTCAATAGTTATCAAATGTTACTATCACTAGATATGTATGGTGTTCTGAATCTAGGTGACTGCTATCAAACCATTTATGATAGTAAAATTAAATCTAATGATAGTCCTATTAATATTAGAACAAAATCTTTGGTAGACAAATCTTATTGGCATCAAATACGACAATTTAAAATTACTGGTAGTAGGTGTTATTCTTTATTTACTTACTACACAGCTTCAAAAAAGACTGATGCACAGTGGGCTCTAAAAGCCAGCAAATATTTTTGGCCCAACACTTTTTCTAATAAGTTTGTAAAACATGGAATAAAATATGAGAGTGTAGCGATAGAGTTATTTGCAAGGGATAGTAAACAAAAAATTGTTCCTTGTGGTTTTGTTACTAGTTATAGCTATCCCTGGTTAGGTTATTCACCTGATGGTATAATTATTAATAATTTTAATGAACCAACTAAATTAGTTGAAATAAAATGTCCATACTTTGGTAGTACAGTTGGATTACAAAATGTTATTGAAAAAGTAAAGTTTATTTCAAAAAATACTGATGGGTCATTAACATTAAACAAAAAAGATTCATATTATGCTTAAGTCCAACTAGGTTTAGTTTTATTAAATTTAAGTAGTTGTGATTTTGTAGTTTACAATAGTTTAAAACATAGTTATATAGTTATAACTAAGATAATATCATAACAACTTAGGGCTGATCAACTGAAAACAACAAAGTGGGTAATGTACACGAAAACCACACTTTGGCTAAGCAGTTCTATCGATAAGCCAGTAAAGTAGTGGTGTGATGGGAAGGTTTTCCAGGGGTCTCGGCCCCTATTGGGTTTAATTTGGGTTGGTGGATGGGTGGGTAGGTATATAGCCTATAGTTATAGGTACCTAGATAAAGTATAGGCGTGAAATAAATTAAATACCATCCATGGCATTTAAATTTAAGTGTTAATATTAATTTTAGGTGAGTAGATGGGTTAGTATTCTGTATTTCGTCTTGGGTCAAATAGTAGTTTGCCATACCATTTCAATCAACAATAATTCCATTATAAAACTTTTAAGTTAAATATAATATGTTTATATTTACGTCAAACTCGGTGATTCATACCAGAGACTAAAAAAATTAACATTTACCTATATTAAATATAAATTTAATTTAAATTTTACTTATTGTACACTACAAAGCGGGTTTTTTTTTGGAGTTTTTAATATAAAATGATTTAATTAATGTTTATAAATAAGATAATATATCCATATTATACAGATCAGCTAGATGAGCATCAATGTCATGCACTTTTCCCCTTTATTTGTATCCATATAATGTAATATTACTTCATCAATAATCTATACGATAATTATGTAGTTGTGGTTTTGTATAATTATGATCAGTATTGACAATATTCAATTGAATATATTTATATTAAATGAAATTAATTAAATTATGATTTTATAGAAATATTATCTGGAAGAATCCATAATACAGATGAAGAAAAAATATTTTCAAATATCTTAAAACAGTGAAAATCATTATAAAAATAAAGTATGAGAAGTGTTTGGGTGTTCCTGTTTATTCATAAATATTTTTTTGTTTTTTTAATATTATTTGTGTCTCGCATTTTTTATGAATGTGAATATTTTATATTTTTATGTAAGCTACCGTTCAACTATTATACCTGTGTCCTTGTGAGCAATCAATACACGACACTTTATGAATTATATTATATTCGTGTTCGCTGATCGACAGGTTTATTTTTATTATAAATACATATATCTATAATCGGTATGCTCAAATCAATTATGTTTTTTTTATAATTATTTTATTTATCTATAATCACCAATAAATTACTATAATTAATAATACATAAATCTATTTATACCTACATATTATTCTCAGATGTTTGAAAAAAATAGTTGAATAAACATTTAAACAAATAGCTTTTCTAAATTGAAAAGTCAGATTGTGAAAAAAGCTTTATTGTTCGTCAAATATCCATAAGTTTTGCACTTTAATGTGTACTTACCGGCTACCGTATTATCATACAATCTTCTTATGTTTATATTGTTTATAATATCGTCAGAAATTATATTTGAGAATTAATTTCAAAATAGGTAATTACATAATTTTCAAATAAATTGATTATGGAAAATTTCCTACTCTATACATCACATGCTAATTTGTGCTAATCGGTAGGAACATTTTGGCAAAGAAAACAATTATAAAATCGCTTTATTTCACTTTTTTTAAATTTCTAGTTTGATTGTGCATACTCATGTTAATTGCATGCTAATAGTTATACCATATAAATTTCATTCCAGCTTGTATAATATTTATCAATTTATCATGTAATATATTTATTCCTCTTAAATTATCATTTTATCACCAAAAAAATATTATAAACATTTTATAACAAATTAATTTAATTTAATTTAACAATTTTGTAATTTTGTTTTGTAAAAAAAAAAAAAATTCAATACCTATTTAATGTTGATAAATTTTGAAGGGGATTTGGCAAGCAATAATATGTAATTCGTTATAAACTAATTTAATATTAAATAAAGTCATAAACTAATTAGGAAGGAAAATAAATTTAGTTTTAAATAATATACTTATTATCCTATTATATTAGATTCTGAACGGAGTGATGAATGTATTGATTTTACAATGATGTGTGTTTTTTTTTTTTTTTTTTTTTATTTTTTTTTTTGTTTTTTTTTGTGTCTGTGTACAGCATAACTAGTCGAAATAATGCTTCGATTTCAAACTTTGGGGGTGGTTTCCGATGGCAAAGTGGATATCCTTGGTGCATTATAGAGGTGAAAAGTAAACATTTTCCAACAGTTTTCAAAAAAATCGAGAAAAACAAAAAAAAAATGACAGAAAAACGGGAATTTTTACGCAAAACCAGTTTTCGACAAAATCGAATTATTTATTTTGCTATAACTCAAAAACTAATCGATGTATTCACTTGAAATTTTCATCAAGTGTTTAAATTAGCGTTCTCCATACACAGTTAAATTTTCAAAGAATTTTGACTTTTTTTGAGCTATTTATAGACAGTTGAAATTTTCAATTTTTTTAAGTATTTTTTTTTAAAATAACGATAAAAATTTTTTGGCCGGCCAGAAAATCTTGAAAATTTAATACAAGGTTTCTAATAAGTTGTTCTTAAAGTTATAAAAAAAAATCCGAAATCGTTAGACACAATTTTTTTTTATGAGTGCTTAAAGTTCGAATTTATACGAAATATGTCAAAATTGCGAAAATTGGCAAGTAATTTTGTGGTTAAAAAATCGTAAAAATTTTTTCTTTTATAACTAATATTTGAAAATTTGGTACAAGGTTCTCCATAAAATTTTCTTCAACTATCTGCAAAAAAAAACTCTACCGGACTAAAACAAAAAATTTTTATGAGTGATTGAAATTTAAATTTTTACAAAACCGCGTTAAATAACGGTTTAGCCTCGAACGATTTTTAATATTTGTTGTTATTCAAATAGTATAAGTCGTAAATACTTGAAAATTTTACCAGTTATTTAGATTGCCATTTTCTTTATGTGATTTGATTTTCAAAATATTTTGACTTTTTTTAAGCTATTTATAGACAATTGAAATTTTCAATTTTTTTTTATTTTTTTTTTATAAATGTTGATAAAAAAAATTTAGCTGGGACAAATTACTTGAAAATTTAATTGAAGGGTCTACATAACTTGGTCTAACTCTCATTCAAAAATTATAAAATACATAGGCACAATTTTTTTTTATTAGCATTTGAAGTTCAAATATTGACAAAAATTCGTCAAAATCATGAATATTTTTCACTATTTGGTAGTTAAAAATTTATAAATATTTTTCTATCAAAAGCTAAGAATTGAAAATTTAATACTATGCTGTCCATAAGTTAAGCTTAGAATAATTATAAAAAAGTTTGATGTTCATTAAATTTAAAAAATTTTACGAGTGTTTAAAGTTTTAATTTTAATTTGAAATCAAAAATACACGTGTAAAATAACGTTTTACTAATAAATAATTTTCGATTTTTGTTATTTTTAAAACATTATCAAACGTAAGATCTTAAAACTTTTACTTAAATGTTTGAATTTGTTTCAAAATAGAATATATGACAATATTTTAATATAATATATTAACATATCCTAGACTGACAAATCATCTCCGTTCAGAATCGTTTTTCGTATACAATGATACCTATCATTGCATTCAAACTTAACCTACCCTAGTCCGAGGTCCATCCCACCCCCTAATGTACAGCAGAGCGATACTCACTTACCCGCTTTTTTTTAATTATTTATAAAACTGTTATTCTTATAGCATTACTAGTATGGAATGTAATAAACAAAATACAGTGAAAACTCTTTATAAAGAATCTGAAGGGACCAAGAGATTTCTTTCGTTAAAGAGAGTTTTCGTAATAGAGAGGATTTAAGAAAAAACAAAGTTTTTGCTAGAAATTATGACGATAATAAAATAAATATATTCGATATCGATAATAATGGTATTATTGCGATATTAAAGGTAGATAATGAAAGAATGTAATCGTTATTGTAAATTTCAGCATTTTTTCCGATTACTTTTGTAATTTATAATATGATAACAGGTAAATTGTCTTATGAAACATAAAATATTGTTTCGTTATTGAGAGTGACTATACGTTATAGAGAATGAATTGACTAATGGGTTATAAAGCAAACCAACCATTATTATGTAATGTTTACGTTATATAGAGTTTTTTTGTTGTAAAGAGTTTCGTTATAAAGAGTTTTTACTGTACATAGTAATAATTAGTATGTTATTGTGACTGATGATGGTAACTAATGAGTATTAATATGTTTTGATAATATTCTATATTTTGCTTTTATTTTTAAATTAAAATTATTATGTTTACAGTAGGTATTTTATACTTCTATGATTTAAATTACATAAAAATTACTACTTTTAATTAAATTAATAAAAAATGTTTCATTGCAATATTTGATAAGTATTGAGTATATTATGAGCTTTGTGGTAGTAGATGTAACACAGAAATATTGCAACCGATTAATAAATAAGTATATACAATGGAACCTTGATTATCCGGGGTAATGGTGGGGAGGGAGTCACACGGATAAATGAAAACCACAGTTAATCGACACTTTTTATAATAACGTAATTTTTTATTTAATTATAATTATAAATACATACATACAATTTTATAATAAAGTAATTTTGAAATTTTTTTATTTAATTATAATTAGAAATATATTCAATAATGTTATACATCTACAGTCCACACTTATTTTTAAATTTTAGGAAGAGTGAGCACGGTTAATCGCGAACACGGATAATCGAGGTTCTATTGTATCTATATTATCTGGACACTCCCTCCCCCCAAAAACATACAAAATACGCCATTGTAGATGCTTTAATAGGTTAATCTGCTTAATCAAATAATATATGTATTTAGATTTGTTTAGTACATTAGATGATGACTTATTTATAAATCATAATTATAGATGTGGATTTCGTGAAATATTGTTAAATAAATGTATAAATAAATATTGTTAAATAAAAGTGCATTTAAGTACGTTTTAAAATATGAAAATATTATATGCATTTAAAAATAATTTTTATACTAACCTCATTAAAAGTCATATTATATAAGTTTTTTTCATATCTATATAAAAATACTTAAATACATATGCATAATTTTTTTATATATGCCAACATTTAAAATTATAGTTTGGACAAAATTTGTTACTCACAAAAATTTGCAAACTATATTGTAATTATAAATTTATAAAAACTCCTGCTCTGGTTAACATAAAAAAAAAAAGAAATTTTTGATTTTAAATTTAAGTGACAAAATATTCAAAAATTTTATATTGTAATATATTATAATAGGTACATTATATGTGTAGTCAGAATAATTCATGTAATTATTATTCAAACAAACATATTTCATGATTGTTTTGTAACATTTATGTATATTTTAAAACTAAGCTTATAGGTACTAACATTATTATATTGTATTATCTATTGATGGAAATCAAATTATTATATTAGTGTTATTATATTTTCTTTTATATCTTTATATTTTATTATGTTCATTAATTAGAAGTTAGTTTAATTCAAGTACCACATTATATTTGGTTAAAAATTGGGCATTGCCTGTCTTTATTAAAAAATGAAATTGTTATTATTATAATTATTAAATATGAATCCAAATAAAAAAAATAGTTACATGATTTTTTACAATAACTATTGGAATAAACTGAACATAAATTGGATGCATCCTTTGTAAATAAGTTCCTTCACTAACAGTTCATGATAATAACCTTGTGTTATGAACTCTACTATTAATAAGTATATTAAATAAGATTATAAATTATGTATATTTATTCAATTTAAGCTAACTCGCATAATAAAGGTGAAACTTGAATTTTACAATAAGAATTAACTATTATTGAAATTTGATACCTAGCTTTTACTTACACATCAAAACAGACTAAAAAGGTAAAACTATAAATTTAATTACAAATTTAAAAAGATAAAATATATTATAGGTACTTTATTCAATAATATAAAAAAATATTAATAGTAGTTATTGAAATTTTCTAATAGTAATAATGTTGTCAAATGTTTAAATTAATATTATTCAAGTGGTATGATAAATAGCTTTTCTTAAAGGTAAAAAAACCTACTTTATCATACAATATTATTAAAGATAAATAAAATGAAAATATTTAAATATTAATTCATATAAAGAATTAATAAGTTGAATGCCTTATTCCTTAGGTACACAAGACTATAAAAAGTATAACAATTCATCCAATTCAGTGCAAGGAGCACATCGGAGAGTCTGACCAGTGAGGAATGCTAATTTATGAGCCAACTGACATGGAGCAGGAACCCGTATAGTACCCTAGAAATATGTTATAAAATTATTAAATGGGTATAATAAAAAATAGTCCATTAAGGTATACTAACCGACCAATTGTAGTACATATGAGTCAACTTAAATGTAAGTCTTTGCATTATATCGGGAGGAAGTCCAAGAGTGTCTTCAATCACATGATAATGGGTAGGAGTTACAGTACCCTGTCTTACATGTTGGGATATTAAAAAGAAATCATATCTGCAAAATTATAATATTAAATTATTACATTATGTTTACTTGCCTGTTTTTCTACTACAGTATATTCAAAATTTAAAGAAATCAAATTTTTAAAGAAACTTAAATCTTTTCTTTATTGTTACACAGGATATTGAACAGTTTGAATCATATAAGATGTGTCTTTTCTAACAGGCAACCAGTACACAAGAACAATGATTGTATATATACAGAAGAACCTCAATTAACCGGGTAATGGTAGAGAGCAGTCACATGAATAAATGAAAACCAGTTAATCAGGGCTTCAAAAATATTACATTGTCATACTATAAGTTATATCGGGGCTTAAAATAATAAGTAATTAATCTTTATTTTTCGTTGATATAAATTATTTTCCTTACTTCACTTCTATTTTTTAATTTTTTAAATTCATGAGGTCAAAATCAAAATTAATATTATATACTGCTTACGCGCACCTATTTCTTTACTTTTGGTACACACTAATCTTCAAAAAAAGGAGCAATTAATCGCAAAAAAGGATAATCGATTCTACTGTGTATATACATATTATACACACAAATTAATTAGTTAATTACTCATACAAATTACAAAGTTACTTTGATCCCAATTTAAAAGTATGAAGTTTGATAAAAATGTAAAATAGTTTATGTATAGCTTACTTGGTTGGGTCTGTAACAACAGTATCAATAATTGTACCAGGTTGAGGATTTTGAGGTCCTTTAGGATCAGGAGCAAAAAATCTACTACTAATTCGCTTAGTAACTATAACAAATGCGAATGGAACAGATTCTGGTCCATACATTTGTTTACAAGCAGTCTAAAAAAAAAAATTTAAATCAATAATCAGTAAATTAAAAATAATTTTAACAAACCTACCTGCAAAAGTCTAACTTCTGTGTTATGAACATGTGGTATTTGACCTTCTCCAACTCCATCTCTATATACAACTATAGAAGTAGGTAATATACCATTTTTTGCCTTATACTTCATCAGGGCCTCTGAAAAACAATATACATTCTTATAATTCTTTTGTTTGTTTATAATATAAATAATGTAATCAATATTTTTATTATAATCCTTTATCGTTATTTATTCTTATAGCATAACTCCTCAACAATTTGCAATACTCCCCTCCCCTCTGTGATAGAAGGTCTAAAATAAACACTGCTCAAGTGGTGGCATGTTATGTACAGTAGTGTCTTACATTTCTAAATTGCATAATATATTATCTCTGGTGAATTAACTATAGGAATAAGGATTGAAATAATTTGTTGTAAATTTATTCAATTCATATATTTATCAATAATGAAACATTTAACTAGGACCTGTGCATAATTCTTTATGATATACATATAATAATAACATAATAAATGTTTTCAAGGAAAATTTTTTTGAGATTAAAATCAGTCACTAACTGATGAATAATTGTAACCAGTTGAACAGAATACATTAAGAATTGTATGTATCCTTAATCCTTAGAAACACAAGTTTGGTAGTAGTTTGTACGTTTATAAGAATATAGAAAATTTACATAAATACTTAAATAAGGGTAGACTAAAAAAATTAAATTGAAATCTTAAGTACATACTAGTTATGCCTGTAGCAAAATCTACAGAAAGTTCCTGTCCGCTTTCATGAGCTTCAACACAACTATAATAACTTGTATGAGCATCGTTTATGGTAGCTACCAAAGCTCCAAATGATATATTTGTCCGTTGACTGTCATGATATACATCAAAACCAATAATCATCAACCCCTAAAAATATAAAAGTAAAAAATACAAGTAATTACAATTGAATTTGTATATTAGACTATATCAACTTTTACTTTTTTAGGTATGGTAACTTGCCAAGGGGCGCCACCAAGTTTGCAATTTATTTGTATAGCTATTTTGGTTGCTACTGACATGTTGTTTTTCAGCACATTTTTCAACTGTACTACTTGGGATGGTACTGAAAACAAGTGTTTATGATAAATACATACAACAATAAATTATTTATATATATATAAGAAATATACCTGCTCTATGAGTACACAATTTACGTTTAATTAAACTATAAATATCACCACGTGTCGATGGAATGACACATAAAATCAATGCTGGATTTAATTCATTGATCGCTCGTTCAATATGCATTAAAAATGTATTAGCTCGGCAATCATTCATGGGGACTCTAAAAATAATACTTGTAAGTTTTTAAGAAAATATTATATTAAAAAATATTTACATGACAGGCCTAGGTAGTGTAAATGTCATTCCTTGCGCAGCCTTTAAAAGAGTTTGAGCAAATGCATCAACTTCTTTACAACAATCTCTCGGAGCTAAAATAACCCAATGCTTCACAATTGCAGAGGTGAACATTGGTAAAGCACGTAATTGTTTTGTCCAGTCTGCTTCATCGCCACCATTATACCTTTGAGTACGACTAAAAATCGGTTCTGGTGGTAAAGTTCGAGCAGTTAGTTCAACAAGTCTATTGCTTAATGTTAAATTCCATCTCTTTAATTCAGTAACAGACTAAATAACATAATTATTATAATAAATTAAAAATGTTTGCAAAAAATTGAATTAGAATAAAAACCAATGTATAATGTATCATAAGTTAAATAGAATGAAAATAACTTACATCAGGTGTATTAAGAAGGCGATTTGCAAAATTTGTAAGTCTATTCATGCGTTCTTTGGGATTCACACGGGTATGTATAGCCATATCTTTCATAAATGTGTGATTATTTCTACAATTTAAAACAATTGTTTACAAATAAGTTTAATAAGAATTAAGTTTAGTTAATTTTAAATTGACTACCTCATGGCATTGGTTATACCAGTCATTATACAGAATTCAGGAATAAGAAATACCAATGTATCTTCAACTCCAAACTTTCTTATAGATCTTTTATTTTTCGAAATCAACATTGGTTGCCTGCCACCTCGAATCGTTAAGTTCCATCTCTAATACAGTAATCATTATGTTAATTTAGGTTTATGATATTGAATAATAACAATTAAGTACTTCTTTGTAATATTGCATATAAGTCATTTTAGATCCATCTTTTTTAATAAATTCTGAAGTAGGGTCAGAATTTTCATCTACATCATCTATTTTGTATGATTCATTGTTGTATTTAGTCATCACTATGGTACCCAAAACACCAATTTTAAAGTTTACCTAAATAATAAATACATTACATAATATATCTAAGTATTTATCAAGATTCGTTAAACTAAAATCCTACAATATGATTATAAACTCACCATCCAGTCTTTATTCCGATTTCTATCGGCAACACACTGATTAAAAAAATCCAGTACAGTCTCCTGGCGCATGACTTTAGTAGATATATCCGCAGATAATAAAATGTTATCTTCATATCTACCAATGGTTGTTTCATACCCAGGCCAAAGTTGAACCTTATGTTGATCCATATTAATCTAAAGTAATTATAAGGAGTCAGAAAAATAATAAACAAAATATTTTTGGAATAAAAAATTTACTTTGGCTTTTGAATCGTAAAAGTTTCGTCCAATTAAAGTTAGATTCAGATTTCGAAGGCATTTACGTAAAAGTAAGTTGAAAACTTGGATGTTGGCATAATCCCCAGTTTCTATTAAATTTGTAAGTTTCACTGTAATAATAACCTTTTGATCATCTTGGTGACGTATAGATGTAAGATCAAAAGTCTAAATTAAAATATTGAAATTAACATAACATCATAAAGTTGGGTTGCTCAAATAATCATTAAACATCATCTTTTAAACGGCCTTAACATAATTTAGCAGCTAACATTTAATCAATTATAAAAAATTGCTATCTAAAAATTATTCATGATTTCTTATAATCTAATACCATGAAAACAGTAATCAATCAAATACAAAAACATTTAAAAGATTATATTTTACTTTTAACAACTTACTGGTGGATCATATTGACTTCCAGAAAACAGCATTGTTCCATCGAATAAATATCCTCCCAAACGTTCTCGGTGCTGACTTAATAAACCTCTTTTAATGCTAATTCTATCTTCTTCGGGATTGAAATCAACTCTATACTGATACAAACACCAATTCGCATAAGAAGTGATTGGAAAATAATTTGCTAACAATTTTACTGGCTGCCCAGAACTTCCTGAAAAAAATAAAAAAAATATAACATATTTATAATATAAATAGTATTAATATGCAGATATCATAATACATTAGAAACTTGTTTAACCAACACTGTCATCGGCTATCGTCATAAAATGCGCATATATTTAAAAATATAAATACATTCCTTGAGAACAATTATATTAGTCTATATTATAAAAGTGCTTGTATAGACCAAAGAAATTGTACGAATTGGTTTTATAAGTGTAAGTACTTCAACAAACAGCACTGCTGCTTACGGTTAGATATTAGTTAGGGCTTGTTATCAAATTTTCATTGTAACTAATAATAAAATAAAAATTTGTTATAATGTAATAAATGTGTATAGTTTTCTAAATTTCTGAGAACATTATTTTAAGTGTATATATAGTTTTAAATTATGCACAATCAATTTTTCCAATATTATAATATTTAATATAATAATATTAATAAATTTAGTAAATTATTTTATAAAATCTTATTTTTCTTAAATAGATACCATTAATATTTAAAGGACTCACGGATAATTTAAAATTAATGATCTTTGTTTTTAGTGGAAAAACATTACTTAGCATGTTTATTATAAATTAAAATCCTGATATAAATTAACACCGGGTTGTATGAAAAATTGATCAATATAACAGTACAATAAAATGGACCAGTCATGGGGACACTTAATATTTAAGAGGCAATTAGCTATTAGTTAATAACCATTAGCCATCACTATTAATTTGTTTAATTTTTAAAGTGATTATTATTCCAATATGCAACCCAGTATTAGTATTTTAAAATTATAATGTTTATATAAATTATTATACATTAATATTATATTTAAAAGTTTATTTAAATTATATCTTACCCTGTTTTCCAACTTTTCCTAATGAAGATTCAGGTCTTGGTATCCTAACATGCTCAACATTAATTTGTCTTTGTCCTCGTATTGCACCACGTCCTAAAGGTACTGGTGTATCTCCTAAGTTTTTATAAATGTAAAAAAATTATTATGATAAGTTATCTATGAAATTAAAAAAAAAATTAATTAAATTAAAACAATTTGTTGAATTATATAAGAACAAGAATAACTTAAATATTAAGTATAAACATGAACTTGAATTTATAGAATTTAAGACAATATTAATATACTATACATAATACATATAAGATCTTGATATATAAATAATGTATTACCTGCACCCAAAGTGTTAATTCCTTTCGTAATGTGATGTACCTTTAAAAAACATTGCATATAAATGTATGTAAGTAGTATAAAATTTAAAAAAGATTCTTACTCCTGCCATTGGGTTTTGCCCATGAGCTGTATTTTCATCGCTGAATACTACAGGTCTTGGTCCAAGAGGCCTGGGGGCCCTTAGCTGCGGGGCACCAGCAGCATGAGGTTGCCTCTGACGATAATAACGTTGCATAGGTACACCTGTAATTGGTGTTTGCAGTGATTATGTATTAAATTTAAGAAAACATTAATATACATAATAGATACAAGAGCTTGATATATAAATAATGTATTACCTGCACTCAAAGTGTTAATTCCTTCTGTAATGTGCTGTACCTGTAAAAAACATTACATATAAATGTATGTAAATAGTATAAAATTTCAAAAGGATTCTTACTCCTGCCATTGGGTTTTGCCTATGAGCTGTATTTTCATCGCTGAGTATTGCAGGTCTTGGTCCAAGAGGCCTAGGGGCCCTTAGCTGTGTGGCATTAGCAGCACGTGGTTGCATCTGACGAGATGGACGTATACTTGGACGCATAGCTATACTTGTAATTGATGTTTGCAGTGATTATGTAGAAAATTTAAGCCTAGATCCTCCAACTCCCTGAGAAAAGCCCTGTTGATTTGTTGCTACTTGAAGACTTCTACGAGGTTTTCCCCTTGAAGGTCTAATTTGATCTATAAAGTAAAGTTTAACTAAGAATAAAATATAGCATGTGCTCTATAGATCATTTAAAGTTGGGTGGACATATAAAAAAAATTGAATTATGAAGTATTTGATGAACATTTGTAAAGCAAAAAAATATTATAAATATTATACTCTACCTTAAGCATATAAAAATGGTCATCACAATTCATACCTAACAACTAAGTTTATATAATATATGTATTATAAAGACTGATTTCTAGACAGCCAATCTTAAGTTGTTTTTTCGGGTCAGGCTAAATTTTATTAGATGCATTTAATTAGGTACAAATAGTTATTGACTTTAAAATAGATTATTCTATAACCAATGGTAAATATGTGCAAAGCCTTGATTTTGGTAAAATATTATAGCACTATATTTTAAGTCTTTACTTTATATATATAAATAAACTAAATGGTTATACTTATAATAATACAATATGTTAATAATCAGGTCTGTACTGAAAATCTTATACAAATCTTGAACACTATTTCTGCCCTTCAAGAAAAATTTAAATTTAGAAATTAATTCTTACTACCTATATAGGTTATTGTAGTTCAAATTAAACATACTTTATTATTTTAACATTGGAACACAAATATTTGTACTTAAATGCTTAATTTATAAAACTTTATATAACTATAAAAAAAATAAACTTTTTTTTCATGTACATTGTATATTAATTTATCTTTTATGAGTATATAATATTTTAAATATATCAATTAATAATAATTTAATTTTGTTCACAGTTATGAAATAATATATTCATACATATTGTAAATTTACTATGTCACACGTTTGTAAGGAATCGCGGAAAAAATGACCACGGAAAAAAAACCCACGGAAAAAAAACCCCAAAAAAAAAACCCACGGAAAAAAAACCCAAATTTAAAAACACACGCCGGAAAAAAAGCCCACAAAAATATATTATACATAATATATTTACATTTATTTAGAGATACGTATTTTAAATAATATACATAGTAGTAAAATACAATACTTTATTAAATTATACATGCATGCATACATACTTTTTAGCAATGGTGGGCATTGACTTATTAAAAAGTTAATTTTTTTTAACTTAACTAGTTAGTTATTTTTGTTTTTAACTCATTAACTTATTTAGTTAAATATTGTATTGTTTTAACTTAGATTTTTATAGTTAATTATCATTTTATTGTTGTCTCAAATAAGACAAATGTCATCAATGATTATTAATCAATCCTTAATAAATGTTGATTTTGCTTAAATAAGTTTAACTTTTTTATACCTAATAGTATTTCAACACTAAGATTACTTCTGCTGGATTTGGACAGGTTTTGTAGTTAATTCAACACAAGATTTCTATGTGAATGTGTGATAATTAACAATACAATCTATATTTTACACAATTATATTATACCCTAGCTGTCAATAAATTTCATTTTTATTGCCCAACCTTTGATAAGCATTTTGACTTTTAATTTAATTGATATTGTAGTAAAAAAATTTTAATAATATAATTATAATATAATATAATATAATTTTAAATCGAAAATTTTTTTTTTAAATTAACAATTTATTTTTATTATGTTATTATATTATTATAACTGTGATCTCTCATACAATTATTAATTATTATTATGTTACCACAAACGTGAATATTTTGTTTCTATGTTAAATTATTTAAAAATATTATATATTATTATTTATTATTAAAAATATATTATATGATTCATGATTGTAAATCCATTGTATAATCAACAATCAACCACAGTTTATAAAATATTTCATTTTCATAATATAAGATTACAATGATAGCACTTTTAATTTTTATTTTTGTGGGCTTTTTTTCCGGCGTGTGTTTTTAAATTTGGGTTTTTTTTCCGTGGGTTTATTTTTTTGGGTTTTTTTTCCGTGGGTTTTTTTTCCGTGGCCATTTTTTCCGCCTCCCGTTTGTAAGACGGAGACAAAACATGCATATTCTACGTCCTCTTAAAAGAAAAGTAATACTAAAAAATGTTAGAGCATTAATATTCAAAGGAAGGTAATAGTATTTATAAAAGAATAATAGATTTGTCTAAATATTGTCTCAAATAAATTTAAAGGTCAAACAATAATATTAAAATATTAAACGGATCACGTCAAACCTTCAAAAATATTAATATTTCTAATAACGTAATATTTACGCCAAAATTACTCGAAAATCATACGAATGAATTCTCTATTATAATGCGCTAATATGCTCTTAAAACAAATAAATAAAACGAATAACATACCTTTTACGATGATAACGTCGGTGACAAACAAAAATGAAGTACAAGTGTCAAAAAGTGTGACTCGAAAACGACTGAGGGGTGAAAACGAAACACAAGACGCAGAGCACAGTGCTGGGTGGAATCGATCTACACTCAGTGCACTCTGCAGGAATTATTTGTAATACGGGAAGGGTCGTCGATTGTATTTAGCGCTCGACACGGGCAGCGGAGACGATTGCAACTCTGTGGTCTTGGAATTGGACACGGCCCGCAAGGACGGGCTGATGTTGATTTGATTCATAGTAATTAAAATATGGCTGAATGCAGCTTATAATATTAATTACTATTATTTTCTAAAAATAATATAGGTATTTACAGATTGTATAATAAAAAAAATTAAAAAAAAAAAAAAAAAAAACTATTATTATTAAATGTATCGTTATTTTTTGGTGCTCATGCTGTGAAATGTATTAGAAAACATTCCGCCATGTCGTCGTCCTGGTCCTTTAGACCTATAATAATTCCGCAGCAGAAATATAAAATGAGCTGGACGAGCTGGTGCAGTTAAATCGAAAGTGGAGAGGATTTACTAACACTATATTTTGTTTTCTTTTTCTAACCAATACGCAATATAAACAAAATGCATTAACACAAAACCATTGTTTATGTTTTTGAATAATATTGGTAGGCGGTAGCAAATTACTTGTAAAAATTACAATTTAATATATACTATGAATTATGTATATAGTTAAAATATAATAAAAGAAAATACAAAACGATACGTTAAACCTTTAAAAATATTATTGTCTATGACAATATTAACACTCGTAACTATAATATTATATTGTCGTATTTATTATGGTTTAGTGTACCTACACCTAAAATACAATGATGCATATAGGTTTTTGATTTCCATTGTAACGCGTGTAGTGGCAAAGGCAAGATCAAGTACAAAACCGAAGAATACCTTACCGAAAACCAACATAATGAGACATGAATACCTACACTACAGTTATAAATTATATTAAAATAGCCGAAACTGTGTGTATAGATCGCCATGTGTCATCGTCACAATAAAAAAGGACGTTTTCTTAGTATAGTGTACGCATAGTAAGTTTCTTTTACGTCTCATCGGCGCCATTCGATGTTTATCCGCAATAAATGATGTTGTAACTGTGAATGAACGTGTTTTATTCTAAAACTACATTACCTATGTTATTATAGGAGCTAGTTCAAAAGCGTCACTGTGTTAGGTACAGTGTTGGAATGTTAATCCCTGATTTTATACATAGTGTCGTTCGTTGGCCAACAGAATCGTATTCAATTGTACAGATATTTTTTTCATTTATAAAATATAAGAGTATACGTATAGAGTATACAATTTAATGACAACTCTGAAGAAGGTCGAAACAAGTCGATTTCGCAGAACTAGTATATTATTGTTATATTATATCATTTTTTATTTGATTTCCACAAATCGTCGATTGAATTGAATAAAAACTTGAAATCTCGATCTGCTGTATAGAATAGATTTAGAGTGTACGTATTCAGTAGAGACTAAAATATTTACCACTTATACCCGTGTAGTAGATAAATTTGGTCTCTTACCTACCACTCAAATAATAATAGTTTTACAAATAGCTATAAATTGTAAATTTGTTTAGTATTTATCTATAACACGGACCGTAGTTCTTACACAGAATATTAATAATATTAATATTTTATTCTGTGGTTCTTATTATAGCCTACAGAAATTTAACTTTTGTACTTTGTACATGTTAATTAATAAGAACCAGGAACTATCATACAAAAGATAGACAAATATTATAGATAGGCATTGAAGAAAATATTAAATTAATATAATTTATGAAACATTTTACGGAAAACCATATTTTAATTTAATACACAAAAAACTGTTTTTTTTTTGCTTATCAATTGTCAATTATAATTATAATCAGCTGATTACTCTATAGCTAAACTATTTGTTTAATACTATTAACTTAACAATTATATGTCATTATAATTTAGCTATAGATACCTACGTAATAACCACCAATGACTAATAATGATTAAAATGGTAAGCAATTGGGGTATGGACATCATTAGCTGATATCGAGTGGGTTACTATTGTATAGGTTTGTTAAATTTGAATTCAAAGAAATATCATTGTATACGAAAAACGATTCTATTCGGAAACGGTCTATCAGCCTATATCACAAAGTGATATTTTTATTTGATTTAAGTATATAATTATTTAAGTAATTGATTTTACTTTTAGAACTATAGAAGGATAATATAATTATTTCCGAAATTATTACATTTAACCTTATATTATACTATTATATTATTATTATTATTATTATAATAATATATATTTAATATTTATAGATACTTTATTATATTAATTTATATAACTTAAAATTTAATAACATAAATATCGTAAAATAATTAAAACATATTATTAATATTAACATATTGGATAATATTTTAAAATAAATTAAAAATATTTTTTTTAGTAAAATCCATATTAATATAAAATACATAAAGTTTAAATTACGATGAATAATGTTTTTAAATTATGACAAAATAAAAAAAATATAGTTTTGAATGTTTTATTTAAGATATTTCGGGGATTACTGAGTGTACAATTTATATATTTTGTTGAATTCTAGTGTAAATAATAATATGTGCTCATGTGCTACAATGTAACCAATACCTCCTGGAGTCCTGGCTCCTTTCCGAATTAAGACCATAAATTAATAATATAATAATATATACTGCAGTAGGTATATGCATTATACTCGATACTTTTGATTTTCTGGTACACTCAAATTGTCTGTATCATGACATTATTTATTATATTTTTAATATGTATCCCGACGCGCTATATATTCTGACTCTTGAGTATACAATGCCATGGGCGTAACTTGGGCAATTTTTATAGGGGGGCAAACTTTATTTTACATAGGTATACCTAGGCACTTTTTTTAATTATTTTATTAGATTAAACCGCGGCAACTATGGCCATTGGCGGTAAGGGTGAAAACGGTAGGGATGAAACGGGGGGGGGGAGGTTAACACGTATGTGTATGTGACATGTATGCCATGGCTTTTTCGCTAAAAATCTCAGATGGTCACCCATCCGGGAGCTAGCGACGCTGGACTTAGTTTAACACCGCAGCATTTGTTCTGTCTGCGGCCAACCCTTACGCCACACCATGGCACCGTATAGGTACTTATAGAGACTAAATAAGCGTCATACTATCCGCGCGTATTGGCAATGAACAATAACATTTTGATTTATCAATTATTAATATTTATTTTTATTTTTCTTAATCATTTAAAATATTATACTTTTTAGTTTTTTTGATAAAATTATTCCTTCTAAAATGTCTTTTAGACAATATTTTTCTAATTCCATAATAAACAAAAACGGGTAAGTGGGTATCGCTCTGCTGTATATTAGGGGGTGGGGTGGACCTCAGACTATGGTAGGTTAAATTTGAATGTAATGATAGGTATCATTGTATACGAAAAACGATTCTGAACGAAGATGATTTGTCAGTTTAGGATATATTATATTTAAATATTGTCATATATTCTATTTTGAAACAAATAGTATAGTTACTATATTATGTTACTATAGTTACTTTATAGTATCTGTTTATTAATAAAAAAAGTATTAGGCAACATACGCATAATGAGAGTATGAAATTTAATTTAAATTTTGAAATATTTCGTATAAATTCGAACTTTAAGCACTTATAAAAAAAAATTGTGACTAAGGATTTCGGATTTTTTTTTATCACTTTAAGAACAACTTATAAGAAACCTTGTATTAAATTTTCAAAATTTTCTGGACACCCAAAAAATTTTGATCGGTATTTGAAGAAAAAAAACTTAGAAAAGTCGAAAATTTCAATTGTCTATAAGTAGCTTAAAAATTTAACTGTAAAGAGATAACCATAATATAAATATTTGGTGAAAATTTAAAGTATTTACAATGATTCGTTTTTGAGTTACAGCAAAATCAAAAAATCGATTTTGTCGAAAAGTGGTTTTTCGTAAAATTGCCATTTTTCTGTCACTTTTTTTTTGTTTTTCTCGATTTTTTTGAAAACTATTTGAAAATTTTACTTTTGACCCCCCAAAGTACCAACTAGATGAATTTTCCTATTCAAAGAAGGGCTGAAGTCAAAAATCGGAGCATTATTACTGCTCCAAATGTTGTCGTCTGACACAAAAAAAAAAACACACATCATAGTAAAATCAATACATTCTTCACTTCGTTCAGAATCTAAAATACCAAGGGGGGCATTGCCCCGTTACATTTTTAGAGGGGGGCAGTTGCCCCCTCTCGCCCCCCCCCCAGTTTACGCCTATGTACAATGCCATTGTAGCTATGAAAAACAGAACATCAACATCTACGGCGACAGTACGTTTTGCCGATATATGTACATTTATCATTGTTTAGACGTGCACAGATGGGTGGCCAGGATAACGGATATGGGTAGACGTATAATTTTATTACATCAATTGTAACCCTGTGCAGTACCCTATATCATCTATATACGTGTATTGTGTATAGAATATAGATCCATATAAGGTCAACTCCGGTACTTGGCCATATAATACGTGCCGTACTGTCGATTCTTCAAACACAATCAAAATGTCTGTATGTGGTAGGTATTATACAGAAAACATTTCCTTTGGTTGGCCTTCTGGCGTGCAGTTAATGTGGTTCGTATAAAAATGTACGACGACCATTTACAGTGAGCGTCAGTCTCCTGCGGTGACAAAACTAAGTTTTGTTTACGCATTCTCTTGGAAATAGGCGTTCAGCAGTGTATCGGGTAATTTTTTAACGGAGTACAGATATAGGTTGACAGTATGAAGAACTCTAATAATGAATAGGTATTTTTATTATTGTACTTGTATTCCAGGAAAACTATATGCGTACAGTATAATAATGCATACAATACATACAGATGTTATACTGTAATAAGTAACGCGTAGTTTGATCCTTACAGACAGATAATATAAAATGTGTTGAAAAAAAACATTGTATTTTATATTTGAAAAATACATTAAATCCTAACTTATTTATAATAGTAAACGTAAATTGTATTTGGCAATACTACTTAAGCCACTTAAGGAACCATTTATATTAACTGTATTAATTAATAATAACTTCAGGTACAAATTACAAACTAACACGTTTACCTGTCTTGGTACGCATTTTATGTACTTTCTATACAAGCGATGTGCGGCGTTGGTTTTAATGGACTATGACCGATGTCATATAATCAGTGGTATATTGGAGGGTAAACGGGGTATACGGCGTATACCCAAAACGTATTTGTTGATCAGAGCGTATAGCTTTTAAAATATACACAATACGCAGGTATACGTCCGTATAGGAGCGTATACTGATAAAATATGCAATATTGATAATATATTTTAGATTCTGAACGGAGTAAAGAATGTATTGCTTTTACAATGATGTGTGTTTTTTTTTTTGTGTCTGACGACAACATTTGGAGCAGTAATAATGCTCCGATTTTTGACTTCAGCCCCTCTTTGAATAGGAAAATTCATCTAGTTGGTACTTTGGGAGGAGGGGGGGGGGGTCAAAAGTAAAATTTTCAAATATTTTTCAAAAAAATTGAGAAAAACAAAAAAAAAATGACAGAAAAATGGCAATTTTACGAAAAACCACTTTTCGACAAAATCGATTTTTTGATTTTGCTGTAACTCAAAAACGAATTATTGTAAATACTTGAAATTTTTACCAAATGTTTATATTATGGTTATCTCTTTACTGTTAAATTTTCAAAATATTTTGACCATTTTTAAGCTACTTATAGACAATTGAAATTTTCGACTTTTCTAAGTTTTTTTTTCTTCAAATACCGATAAAAAATTTTTGGGCGGCCAGAAAATCTTGAAAATTTAATACAAGGTTTCTTATAAGTTGTTCTTAAAGTGATAAAAAAAAATCCGAAATCGTTAGTCACAATTTTTTTTTATAAGTGTTTAAAGTTCGAATTTATACGAAATATTTCAAAATTTAAATTAAATTTCATACTATCATTATGCGTATGTTGCCAAATACTTTTTTTATTAATAAACAGATACTATAAAGTAACTATAGTAACATATAAAAACTATACTATAGTTTGAAAACTATTTGAAAATGTTTACTATTTGTTTCAAAATAGAATATATGACAATATTTAAATATAATATATCCTAAACTGACAAATCATCTTCGTTCAGAATCGTTTTTCGTATACAATGATACCTATCATTGCATTTAAATTTAACCTACCATAGTCTGAGGTCCACCCCACCCCCTAATATACAGCAGAGCGATACCCACTTACCCGCTTTTTTTTAATTTTATTATTGAAAAAATATTTTTGTTGATATCACAAATTAATCGAGAATATTTTTTTTGTATTCAATTTGACACTATTACCACGATTATAGGTATATTAATATTTGTCTAGAATATTATGATACTTTTTAGATATATGATTAATTTGTTAAAAACATCACTATTTTAAAATCAAAAATTTTATCGATTGAGTGTCTGAATAATAGTTAAAAGTATATTAAAAATCAACATACAAACTGAAATACTGTGTATAAAAATAGAAAAAGGGAAGATTATAGTACAAATTGTTGAATGTAGTTTGTAATCTATTATGTAAGTAATATTTGGAGCGTAGCGAGAAAATTTTTTTTTTGCAATCAAATATAGCTTAAAGTGCGTATACCCAAAAATGTTTTCACCAATACACCACTGCATATAATGTAGCGGTTCCCAAAGTGTGCGCCGTAACGCTAATCGTTATGTTATCCAAGAATAAATTTAAAATATTCTATTCATTATTTTATCTAAAAAAATGGAATCAAGGAAAAAAACGATATGGAAAAAACCGATAAGGGTAAAAAAACCCAAACCCCTTAGCCCCCCTCAAATTGCGCTTATGAATATAGTAGAACCTATAGTTTATATTCATCTATATAATCATATATTATTATTATTATCATTGCGACTTCACTCATCAAAATTACGTAGATACATAGGTATAAAATTTCATTTTTAAGGATAAAATTTGGTTTATCGCAACCCATGTGTATCATTGTAATTGTATAGGTATACAAATATAACTTTATGCTAAAGACCTGTGATTTTGAAGCCTTATTACTTCTAATATATATGTATATATAATGTACTACTTACATAATAATATTAAAACAATTTTTATAAATGTAAAGTTTATTTCAACAAGCGTGCTTTCGAATTTCTATGTAATTTAAAAATAATTTTATTTATGACGACAATAAAATTATTTTAATAGTCGTTTTTTTCCTTGTCATTTTTATCGATTACCAAAAAATGGTAATCGGTTTGTTTGATCAGGGGTGCCATGACAAAAATTCAGTTCCAAAAGAGCGTCGTAAAAAGAAAAAGTTTGGGAACCGTTGATATGGTATGCGGACAATTGGTCCCCGTCATAATTTTATACTAGGGTAGTAGGGTCAAGGAAAATTAGTCCCCGGCTTAAAAGTTAAATATAAAAAAATATAAAATATTTTTTCATCATTAAACGTTCTTTAAAATGTTTTTTCAATAAAATAATACTTTTAGAATAACCTTGAATTCAATTTGTAAGCTTTGAAGCAATTTAAAATTTCAACAAATTATGTATTTTTAACAAGGCCTGATTTAGGCATTTTGTTGCCTTAGAAAAAAATAAAAAATGGGCCTCTTATTGTCAATAGTAGCATATTGCATACATAGCCATAGAAGTGGCGTAAAAGGGCTCACAGACCCCGCTTTGTGGGGGGGGCATGGTAATTTAGAGCCTTTGATTAAGGTATATTTAATTCCCGTAAAAAAAATTGAATAATTGCTTTTTTAAAATTAAATTAGTGTTAATCTATGCGCAGTTTAGATATAAACATGTTAGTTGACAAATTTGCCCAAAAAAATGTTAGAAGATCGTAGAAATTTAAATAAAATAATTCAGTAAAATCTAGTTATTTATACATTAAGTAATAATTGTGTAATATTAAATAAATATTGTTATTTTTTATCATGTCATAACATAATTTTAATTAAAATAAGCGATTTACTTATATCAGATGTTTTAATATGTATACTAGGTTGACCATTTTTAAAAAATAAAAAAACGGGACAGTTGCTACCCCCCTCTAAAAATGAATATTGTTATTTTACTTTTTTGAGTTAATTAACCTAAATTAAATAATTAATATTTTTTTTATTATCATTAATCAACACAATAATGTTGCATTTAAAAACTAATACAATTTTTTTAAATAATTAGATAGGAAAATTTTCTTTTTATTATTAAACACTACCGCTAATTTAATTACTTATTAGATTCTTGTTTTACGAAAACTATTATCTGTTATTAATAAATTTGGTTATAAAACTATTTTAGATTTGTTTCATAGATCGATTTATTTTAAAAATATAATGTAATAATTTGTAAAAAACGGGATTAAAATGGGACCATCTTCTAAAAACGGGACAAAAAGCGTCCCGTTCGAAGTTTGTCGGGACAACGGGACACGATGATCAAAAAAGGGACAAATCCGTTTTAAACGGGACGTCTGGTCACCCTAATGTATACTATAGATAAGTTAATTTTTTTTTTAATTATTATACCTACCTAAACAATATTTAAGGGGCCCATTTTTTATTTTTGCGGGGGGGGGGGGGGAGAAAATTGTTTTGTTACACCACTGAGTCATAGCCCTCCTCTACAAATAAGTTGTACAAAACAAAATAATAATTTATTACAATTTAGTATAATTTATATATTTTCAAAAACATAATTATTATTTATTACTACATTTATTAATTTTAAAACTAAAAATATATAATAATATACAATAATAATAATGATATACATTTATATCTACAATCTACATAGTGCATATAGTAGATACCTATTGCATATTGTTTAAACCATATTATATCAAAATGTAGGTAGTAGTACCTATTAAATATTAATATATTATACAAATAGAGAATGTATATCAAAAGAAAAATGCAAATATAAATATCTAAAACATGTTTTAGTTACTATAGATAATAGTTATACTTTTAGGCAAAAATTATTTTAAAACTTCAAAGTTCAAATACCTACTTATTAATACCTACCTATATAGGTATATTATATTAATGTATTATTACAATAGAAAAGTTTTGAATTTAAGTATAAATTTATTGCATTATACCAATTATTAGTAATTACAATTGTGTAATTACCTATAATGATTCCAAATCTTTTATCAAACTTTGTACACCTATAAACTTTATTTTTTGATTTATCAGTTAGGTATATTAAAAAAATAATCTTGTATAAACCACCAAATTTGTTCGGCTTCTTGGGGATAATGCAAATTTAATGCATGAAATGATTTAAAATATATGTTCAATTTATATAATTTATTATATATATTTATATAATTGCCTGGATTTATGAAAATCTTTAAATTTAATAATTAACTATTTAAATAAAATTTATTTATAATAAGTTACCTAGTTAATTAAATTAGCTTAAAAATAGGTAGGTTACCTAATTAGTTGTTATTTAAATTTAAAAAAAAAATGTTTTTCGATTTAGGGTACATTTTAATTTATTACTAGTATAAAAAAAAGTAATTATATTATTATAAAATGTATAATCTTCATTTGAGAAAACTTCATTTTGTTTATCACAAGGTTTATTAGTATTTTGTATATTGAGTTTTCTTATTTCTTTTTTGATGTTGCAATATTTATCATAAAGTTTTCCTCTGTTAGGGCTAACTTTATTCCCATCTTTGAAATAAGGAATGAAATAAATGTGTTTAGTTTCTGAAGGGAATAATTCTTCTATACCTACAATATGGACATTTCAGTGTTAATATTTACTATTAATTATTTTTAAAAAACTTCAATAAATAAAAAAAAAGTTGGTTTTATTATTATGAATTTAATGTTTAAGTTAAATGTTATATTATACATTTTATGTTATGTCAACAAATTTTTTAACGTATCATTTATGATACTTTATTTTAAAAACTGATACATTAATAAATAGGTACATTTTTGAATATTAATAAAATAAATATTATTGATTTGTCAGAATAATTATGTTGAAATTATTTAGTTTATATTATATAAGAAATTAAAACAAAAATTAAGTTCTCATTTACTTAGACAATAATAAAAAAGATGTAATGAGTATTATTGATCTTTATTTAAAATATTTTTTTCTAATGCTTACAATTACAAATTAAATATATATTAATTATAGGTATCACACTCTAAAACAATTTAAAGGTATGAACCTTTTGCAATTTTTGAAAACCGTAGCGTGTCAATTTTATTTGTCCCTTCAGATTTGAATAATTCATGTTTAATTAACACTCCACAAAGTCTATTTCTCATTTTAGAATTTAAATATCCATTTAAAACATAATGTTGTAGTATAAAAAGACCATCTTGGTTTTGTTCCAATATTGTTTTAATATAATTATCTATAACTTAAATTTTTTATTAATTAGTCTAAAGAAATATTTTAACATATTTTCCTTCTATTACTAGAATTTCCATCTATGGGTTGCTCACTGTCTGCAGAACCTTCAGTATCTGACACAACAAAAATGTTTTTAAAAGATTTAGTTAGTTTTGATATACCTATTAAAATTAGGTATAAAATATATATAGGTAGATACTAAGTATATTATATTACACATATTTGTTGTTATTATTTTATTATTTTTTATATTAATAATAATAAAATAGTTCAATATTTAATTATTTAAACAAATGATTGGTTAGAATTGATATGATTACTATAATATGTACTCAATTTGTTTGTAGTCTATTACAATTTTCTTCAAAGGATCTGGTGTGTATATTAAATCCATAATGAATAATAATTTATACTTAATTATAATAATGAATATAAATTATCAACTTTATATTTAATATACCTATCTATTCCCATAAACGCAAATAGGGGTCCCAGGCTTAAGCACCCCCACCCCCCTCCCCATAAAAAAAACTAAATATTTTTTTAGGGGTTTTGTGATAATTTAAAAGCATTATAAAAGTATCCAGTATAGAACTGAGCTACCCAAATTTCAAACTCTATTTGCGCCTATGCCTATTCCAAGTTAGAAAAATTGCATTTCATCACTCTTTTATTAGTTACCTTTTTCTTCAATAACAATATCATTGTTCAACAATGATTCTATTGTTAAAGGTGTTTTGTTTTCAAATTGCATAGCAGCCTTACAAGTAAATAAAAAATTAATAAGTGAAGAATACTTATTTATGAATTAGGTAATTTCAATTTAAATAATTTCGAATTTATAAGAATATGCATTGCATATAATATAGGAATATTTACTTCTTTTGATTTTTTTAGTTTTTCTAAATCATTTATTATCGAAGCTCTCTGACCCATTTTTGGAATTAAACTAACCAGCATTGATTCCGTTAATAACAACAAATTATTTTCATTAATTTCTTCTTCTGAAAATTAATATTATTTATTAATAGCTACAACTACAACTACCTAGTCTACAAGAAAAACTTATCTTAATAAGACGTACCGCGTGTAATACCCACTAGCACACTCGTAACGTACCAAATCTAAACGCACCGGATTGTAATTTGTAACTATACAGATTGTTTATGGTAAATTTTAAAGAAAACTGACGTATTACCAAACTTTTGAAGGAAAATATAAACTCTCCTTGAGCTAAGAGTTTTTTTTCATATTATTAATTTATAACGTGTCTTAAGTACGTGAATTAATTTAATTTTAAAACACTTATAAATTGTTTTAAAATAAACATATAAAACAAAACTTTTCGCTTGTGTACAGTTTATATTCACATCTAAAAATTCGATAAATGTAAATTTGTTAATAATAACTATGATTAAACTGTAGTAAGAGTTCAATGTGTAGGTACCTAGATTTACTGTTACGTGTGTGTAAGAGAGATAAAACACATAAACGCCTTTAATACTAATTAGTAAGTTAGTAAAACTCGTTTGAAAAAAGTATATTAAAATATTATATTCACATTAAAGTATAAAATTTAATTGGTTTTATTCTTATTACTAGTTTAAGAAAATAATATTAATACTCTATATTAAAATACTAAATCATTACTCACAGGGTATTAAAAAAAATCAAAAATCATACTGGTTATCTCTATTGGATATTTGTGTTTTAATTTAAAAGTCAAAATACTTTACCTTCGAACTTATTGACTAAGTGTTTAAAAACATCGTTTGCGAACAACATTCCCCACGTCATTTAACCAATTTTTGATGAATTCATCCATATCTAAATATATAAATAAATAATACATTCGCAAGTCAAAATATTTTGAAATTTTAATCCTAAATAGGTAACGCTAATATAAACATTTGGTGAAAATGACAAGTATTTACAATAATTGGTTTTTAAGTTACAGCAAAATAAAAAAAAATTGATTTTGTTGAAAACTGATTATGCGTAAAAAAAATGTTTGTTTTTCCGTTACTTTTTTAGTGTTTTCTGACGCTTTTGCAAACTACATGGAAATTTTTTTATTCTAAAGTACCTACCAACAAGATTCATTTTCCTTTTCAAAGAGAGGTTGAAGTAAAAAATCAAAGCACTATTACTACTTCAAAACACAAAACTTAGTGATGTACCTACTTATAATTAATATAATATATAATAATTTATAATTTTTACCTGAATTACCTACCTACTACAAAGTTAATAGTCGATACATGTTAATTAAAATAATTGTTGTCAATAAATGTATAGACACTCTATAAATATTAATACATTATATAAACTTATCCCTATTATAGTACCTAAATAATACACATAATTTTTAATACATATTAAAAAATTTTAATATTCAGAAGGTATTCAATAATTATATATCTGCACAATATTATCTTTATATGGTTATACATTTTAAAATGTATAGTTACTATATTATATAATATTATGCTAGCATGTAAGCAAATTAATGTTACATACTAGCCTCCCTCTCCACTCCTAAATCTAAATAGTAAATTTTCTGGTTTGAAATTTCAATCTATTATTAATGTGGATATTTAAGAAAAAGCATGTATTTTATTTTTTACAAAAAAATTCAATTTGGAGTAGAGAAGTACAGATTAAAGAAACTGAATACTAAGATGCCTTATCTTGAGTAAATTGTGTTATATAAATATTTATTAAAGTTTATTGGCAACAAAACCACACGTTTAAGTTTCGTCTTAAACGGGTAATGGGTAACTCAGGTAAGACATTGTTTTTTTGGTTAACTGTTATTTATATTTATATATTTGCTTATATTATAATGTATAACAATTAGTTTCAGTCAGTTTCAACTGTTTCAAGTGTTTACAAATATTTTGAAAAATTAGGAGGTATAGATCATTCACATGTTTGTTTATTTATACACCAAAGGATTCTTTCACCAAGATACAATAAATTATAAGGAAACAGATCAATAGATGCCATTGGTAATATTATAGTTTAAAATTTTATGTATATTTATCTGCAACTGTTAATGTTTCCATTTAAAATAGCTAAATATTAACAGGATGTCAGTATGTATTATAAAAGTACAATATAGCAAACATATTATTATGTTTACAATAATCTATTTTACACTGTTATTTTTTAAATTAGAGTGAATTGACACTTATTATACAATTTAAAAGCAATACCTAGTTTAAGCATTTTGAAGCTTCTATAGATATTTTAAGTATGAAGTGAGTTATGATAATTTTATAATTATAGTATGTTGTACGTTTGTAAGACAAATATATCACACACATTTACAAAATAGTATAAAATAGCATTAATTATACATAAAATTAACCCATGTGTTTTGGATGAAGTCATAAAAATTATGAAAGTGATCATTTATATAATATTTTTTTTAACCAGATTACAATTTTAAATTCAAACATCTTGGGCAGAAATATAACTATAAAATAACTCTAAAATCAAAATAGTGATTAATAAACATAGTTATTAAAATTAAGGGTATTGAATACTTATTTTAATATTGATTATGAAAGAAGCAATATCAAAGAGACGTAGCTAATCTACTGTAAACAAATTGTCCAACTTTCCAAACAGCAAAGTATGTAGATATAGTAGTTCAGTGTGTTATCTTGAAAAAATTGTGCTAATTTATTAATAGTATACTTATAAGTACCTAAGTGTAATCCCGAATCAGGTTAAGGTAGGTTGTTAATATTTATAAGAATATGATCAAGAATTTTGATGGTTTTTTTCCTCAATTTAAGACTGGACATTTAAGACAGTTTTAAGATTTAAAATCTTTTCCTAAAAATAATAATAGTAAAGACTTGATTATATCCAATTAAAATGTAAGATACTATTTAACACTGTTTTATACACAGGGCTGGGCAGTATCTTAGATACTAGTATTTAAGATAGATATCTTAGATACAATTGTATCTTGTATCTTGTATCGAGATCACAATTTAAGATATACTTGTATAATGTATATCTTAAATCATGATCGAGATACATAATTTGAATGTATCTTCTATCGGGTATTTAAATACTTTATTGACTTGTATCTAGTATCTTTTTATGATTAAGATACTAGATACATTCAAAAAATATGTTTCATATTTTATTTATATAACAGTTTTCCTAGGTTATGTTATTTTAGCTACATGTTTTCACCCTACATTTAAATTACGTTGGCTCCCAGATATAACAACTGATCAAGAGAAAAAAATAATTCAAAATTTATGTATTAATGAAATTGATTGTAGTGCGAAACAAAGTAGTTCAAAAATTGAATCCCATTCAGGTGAAGAGTCAGAGTCAGAATCTTTTATTATTTTTTCTTCTGAACCAGACCAGTTCAGACAACAGTCAAATAATTAACAAACTTGAATTTATAAGTTTTTAGTTTTTTTATTAATTGCTTAGATAATTATCTAAAAATAAAAAATTATTTATAAAATATAATACAAGCCTAACTTCTTCAACAGCTGTTGAACGACTATTTTCTTTTGTTGGGCTTATTCATTCTCCATGTAAATCTAGTATGTCAGATGAAACTTTCAAAAAATTAGTCTCTTTAAAAGGTAACCAGAAATTTATTTCAAAAAACGGGATATAAATAATATAATTAAATATTTATATAAATCACCTACATTTAAACATTTAATAAATAATAAGTAAACATTGCTAATTTATAAATATATTTTTTTTCATAACGTTTTCTTATTGTGTACTTAATTTTTTTTATAGACTGTAAATCTTTTTACCTATTATTTCGTTTGTTATTATTATTTATTAGTATTATTATTGTAAGCGTATCTAATGTCATTTGAAATTATATTGTTAATGATCAATATTATATATTATAATATAATATTATATAGTATTATATTATGTATTATTATACATTTAAAAGCTATAGTATAATATAAATTATGTGTGATAAAATTTAACGTGAGAAAATTGTATCCAAGGTAAATTAAGAAATTAATAATAATAAATAAATATATTAAGTAGGTATCTTGTATCTTATACGTATCTCAAATACATGTATCTTGTATCTTGTATCTTTAAAAAATATTATAGTATTTTGTATCTTGTATTTAGATACTTTTTTTGAAGTATCTTGCTCAGCCCTGTTTATACAATATAGTGACAATACAGAATGCAAACTTTTATAATTAATTATTATTATTGTTATTATTTTTTTGATTATAGCTTTAAACTATTTTTTTCATTAATTAAGCTAATATGAATATTTTTATTTTACATAGTTAACATTAAATTAAGTTGATTTCTACCTAAATAATCTAGAAAAGATAGTTTAGTTTATACTACGGATATATCATTATCACTATATTTTCTAAAATTATTAATGTAAAGATTAGATTTAAAAATTTAAACAATAAAAGGTTACATTTTTAGTTATTGTTTTCATTTTATAATAAATTGTGATAATTGTCTTATTTAATTTTTAGACCATAAAAGATTTTGTGAAAATTTTATCTAAATAATAATTATCATAAATTCATCCTACAATATGATTTTTACCCTAAAAATAGTCTAACTTAAATTCTAAGATACTTAGATACTATAAGTATTCCACACATGTTTAAAAAAAAAAGATACTGAGTCTTAACCAGTCTATAAATATCTAATTAGATTTAAAAGCAGTAGTTACATAGTTAATAAACTTTATTTTATTTTAAAAAGTTAATATTTGATAATTTTGACTAAACCATTTTTTATGGTTTATTTATGATAATTAAAAAAGTTACTTCAGAGTGTATGGTAAGTAGTATACCTTGTTAAAATTAGGTAAACACAATAAGTATATTGGTAACTGATAGTATACTTAAATTCTTAATTTCTTATTTACATATCAACAAGTAAGATATTTTCAAATCAACCTGTAGAACACAATGAATACAATATCTAGTGAAATAATAATAATGTATATGTATTAATTGAATAATTTCCAATGATAAAATTTATTCTACACAATATTTATGAGTTGTAACTTGGATCCCAATCAATCCAATTTGTTAAAATTAAACATACAAATAATATTGTATTACTGTTAGCCAGTATCCAAGTTATTTGTGACAGATCATTATTAAAATTAAAATTAAATTAAGAATTAAAAAAATGTATAATATTAAAAAGTAAAATAATTACAAATATTACAAATAGGTAATAGTATATTATTGCAGATACATAAAACATATTCATAAATTGGAGCTTAACCATTATTATATTTATTTATTAGATTTTGTAACTTTTCAAGTTTTTTTTTTTTGTTTTGGAATTTTAATTTTTGGTATAATATCTAGAATTAAAGTAAGAATGAAAATACGTGCATGCATTAGTGGTTAAAGTTGGTTCTGCTAATGCTTGAGCCCATACTTCAGGTGCATACTACGCAATATTTCAAAAATTTGTATCAAAACATGTTATTTCCGGAAATGATACGTTTTGAAAAAGTGATTTTTAATTTTGATGAAAAAATCCATGTTATATGTAAACAACGATAGATTTTTTTTCAAAAATTAGTATAATTTGGTACCTATGTTAATATGTTATACTATAATAGATAAATATAAAATAGTAATATTTAGGACTTTGAGCTTTAAGTTAAAACGAAAAATCTATTTTTCTGAATAATTGTAATTTCGGAAATACCACGTTATGACTTTTACCCTTCAATTATTTAGCCCTTCCTCCCATAAAAAATCCTGGCTACGCCTCTGATTTAAATGTAATTTTATCGATATTTCAAAAAAATTGTCCATACTAAGACTTTTCTTGTCACTACGTAGCCACGTAGGTATATTATTTACTTGACAGTTTGAAAACATTTACTATATTAGCAACGAATAGCAATATAAATAGAAAATATCATACTTTTATAACATAGGTTGAAAGTACCTACATATCTGACCAAAAATTATTTATTTTATTCAACAGTTAATCACTCAATTAAAATTTAACACAATATCAGCTATTAGTCAACAATTTTTATCGTAACCTATTCAATGAAGAGATTTCCCAAGAAATGACCATAGTCCTTTTTTTAACAATATATATTTTTATGACTAATTCAAACAAAAATTGTATGTGTAAACCACTTATCATCAATATACATTATACAACCATTATGCATTTATGCTATCTTAATCGTTATTTAATTGTGTATATTATACTCTATATCGTTAATCGAAATGTTATCTGTTGACATTTTAGACTGATTTACTGTTTTGATACGTCAGTTTGATAAATAATTTGAATGATAATTAAATTAATTATAATGGATATTGAACCATAAATTTATGTGAATAGCATCATTTATATGATATTATTATATTTTATATTTAAAAAAAAATACATCGGACATGTAAACTTTATATTATTATTTTATTTCGATACAGACGAATCTAGTATTCATATTTGATCATTCAGCCTGGCGCAAATCCAAGGGTGGTGGGGGGATGGCAAGGGGTCATGCCTTGTATACTCTGTCACACTGTTAATTTCATCTTATATTTTCCAAAAATGAAGGAACCAATTTTGGTGTCTGCAAGAACCCCTAATCAATTTTAGTTTTATAATTTATAAAATAAAATAATATTATCTTTAAGAAAAATTGTAAGTTTCACAAAGGTAAATTAGTAGACTGTATACTTGCAGTGCCTTATACTAAGACAATATAAATAAATTATCTGATAGTAATATATATATATTTATATATATATATAAATGAATAACTACGATTAAACGTTCAATGAGGCTGTAGTTGTCAGCATACCTACTTTGTTATTTATTTTATTATCTAGATAATCGATTTATAATTAGTTTAAAATTACTACTTAGTACTTGATTATATTTGCTTGAATTCAAAAATATGTATCTCTACTATAAACAAATAAATACCTGCAGATGTGTTACTATAAATTTCACTTCTAACAATTATTGATAGAAATACATTTACATATTATGAATTATGAATTACAACAACCCACTTAACAATTTAATTGTATTACAAATACTTTTAAATAAACATTCACACATTTTTAACTAAAGACTCTCAACCTCTTAATTAAGAACATGAACTAAGTTTAAACCGAGACTCATTTCATTTTTTGATATATACAATAATTGTAACACATTTTATAATTGTTTACTTGTTTAAGGCATGTTATCAATGTTGTACATAATATAGTTCAACATTAGTTGTTTTAATAGTATATACAGTAGATTCTTACTATGTCGAACGTCGCTATCTCGAATTTTATATTATCTCGAACTACATTAAAATCCCCTTGAAACTATCATTACACTTAATAGCGTTTTTCTCTCCATAACTCGAAATAAAATTAATCGTTTCTCGTTATCTCGAGTACACAAATAATACTTTTATTACGTTAAGAACAGAAAATTTAGCAGTACATGCAGTATAGTGATTGTGAATTCACGCGTTGGTAGTCAATATTTGTAGTCATTCGTACATTATAGTGAAATGGAAAATTATTTATTCTTTATTTTATTTAATTTCTATGTATGCAGTATTAGCTAGTATTTGAAGTATTCAAATGATTTACCAATTTTTTTAAATATTTTTTTTTAAGAATTTTAGTAAAACTCGATATCACGAATTTTTTGGTATCTCGAACTATTTCCTGTTTCCCTCGAGATTCGATTCGACATAACGAGAATCTACTGTACTATATAGTATACAAATAATATTGTATTACCGTTAGTCAGTACCTACCCAAGTTACTTGTGAGAGATCATTTTTAAAATTAAAATAAAGTTAAGATAAATTGTTTCCGAAGGAACAATGGAAGCATTGGTACTAATAAGGGTTCGGGACTTATAGCACTAAAAAGCACTAAAATATGCGCTTATATTATATGACCTAATAAACTTAAAACTATGCACTAAAAATGAAAATAATATGCACTAAAAAATTTAAAAAAAAAAATTAAAAATCCTTAACAAAAAAAAGATTTATTTGATTTAATTTATATTAATAAATAGATAATTATAATATATTAATTGAATTGAACTATTAGGTGTTTTCGAACAGGAAGGCTCTTCTATTATCGGCTAGAATACACTTATATGCCGAAAATGAAAATTCCACGTCGACGGAAGTAATGGGAGCATACTTGAAAAATAACAGATCATTACATGTTAGATATTCTGCTAATGAACGAAGGTCCATAGACTCTCCTCCGATAATAATTTTACATATTTGTTTTAAACTATTTAAACCCTTGTTTTTTTATTAATACTTGATCAAGTTTTTTTGACACCGCAATTCCATATGGTCCGTGTAAATTACATAATTTCGATTCAATATCATATATTTTGAACAATTATATTAACCATCAATCATTAAAAATTGTCGAATAAGCAAAAAATATGCAAATACCTTTAAAATATGCAAAAACCCCAAAATATATAAAAATATGCAAAATAAAATTTTATATTTTAATTCTCTGTCCTACAAAACGTATTTGTAGATCACTCTGCTATGTTTTACATCACCTATGATGGATATGCAAATGCTATAAGTCCCGAACCCTGGATTAACATTATTGATAGGTACTAACCATAATCAAAAATTTTATGTTAAGCCCAATTGATCCATGGCCATTTCAATGTGTTTCTTTCTAATGAGTTTGATAGATGGGTTGGCTTTGAGGTATGAAGCGCCCTCATTTTCTTTTTCTCTCGAATTGATTGACGGATGCCGTACTGTTTGCAACGATGGCATTGAATTAGATCACACTTGATGTGAGAATCTTATATTTTTATTTAGAATATTTAGATGAAATAAATAGTTTTTAATTTGAAGATATCATGATTGTTTGGTGAGAGATTAAGACATTCAAAGAATGGGGAGGGGCTTTTTAGTAGGTATGTTAATGACTAGGGCCCGGATTTATATGCAACAAAAATCTATAAAATATGCAGTTTCATATCATAAATATGCAAAATAATTGTTTTTACAAATTAACAAACTATAAGGTTTTGAGTAAAAAATATATACAATCTAAATAATATATTTTGTATACAAATTTGCTAAAATTTATTAAAAAACACATACATGTACTATGTATAAATAATGTAGATAAACACTTAAATTGTGTAAGTATATAAAAATATTATAAATTAATTAAGTAAAGTATTATATAAAATTCAGAATAACCAATAACATTATTTATTCCATGGTAAATTTGATGGCCTTTAATTTTGGTAATAGGTATTTTTATTGTAACTTGAAAATCTGACGAGTTATAAGCGAAAACAGTGAAAGGGGTGCACCACCCTTTAAAGAGGGTTGGAGGGCTACGCACAAGGGGTAGGTGTCAGGACTTTAATTAGTATGTTTATAAGTAAGATATTAACTAAAAAAAAAAAAAATCAAAATCCAGCTTTCGTGGAATTAGTTCCGAACTTTGTCAATTTGTGTCTAATTTTGTCTAATTTGACTGAACTAGTATGTATATATTTTTACAGACGTAAAATCTACGAATTGTGGAATATGCAACATTTATGCGACTATAAAGAAATATACAATAAATATGCATTTTCGTTCAAATATGCAAAAATATGCAAAAAACAAACTAACCATAGAATCTACACATTACGAAACGTCAACATTTATAATCAAAATTATTCTAGATGAATTATTGAAGAATATGCATTTGCATATAAATCCGGGCCCTATAATAATGACATTTTTACCAGGAATCCATTTGATTATATTTCTACTTTGATGAAGTCAGCACTCAGCAGAGATTGAGTGATAACCTAACTAATAACGATTCTGTATGGTTTATCTTCGTGTTTCTATTACGTGTGGTATTGTTACGGTATTTTCACGGTAAGAATTGGAAAAATGAACATTTATTTTTGCATTTGCCATTTGGATTAGCATGGAAAGCCTTGATTTTTCTTATTTGTTTCAAGTTCTTAAATTGTATCAACGTAGTTAATCGTAAATGTTATGTAAATTGGCAGGTGGAAGTGGATCCTTGAATTCGACGTTATTTTCAGTGTCCATATAATACTATTATCTTCCGCGATGGAAAAATTAAGGAACAGTGATAAGGAGATATAAAAATGGTTAGTTTATTTACTTATTTATTTTTTGTATGAGGTGACTTATTATTGGTACCGCGAAAAAATAACCCTGGAAATTTAGTCCCCGAAAAAATCACCCCGCGAAAAAATAACCACATAGGTATGCGATTTTGTAAGATTTTAAATAATAATAATTGTATAATATTCAAAACTAAAATGTATATTCTAATAAATATGTGTACCTATATGAATATTTTAGAAACTCTATTAGTCAATATTTTCAATTACGGTCAATAATATACTATATACATATAAATAAAAAAAAACGTAAATAATTAATAAATGTAAATGCATCATAAAAAAATTATATATTAATCCCTATAACCTATTAATACCTATTTTATAATGTGTTATAACCTGATTTTTACGATATTTTAATTTTTAGGTGAGTTATAAGTATGAAAATTATTAAATGTTTGAAAATGCTCATAATTCACTTAAAAATTAAAATATTTTATAAAATATTCATATACACGTATTTATTAAAATATACATTTTAGTTTTGAATATTAGACAATTATTATTATTTAAAAATCTTACAAAATCGCATATGGGATTATTTTTTCACGGGGTTATTTTTTAGGCAAATCCTTATTATTAGGCGATCTAATATGCATAATTGATTCGATTTTTTTTGCCAGGTATACAAAACTAATTTGCTCATGAACCAAATATAAATATTATTCCAGCTTCACAAACTCAACAACTACTACAGATTTTACAACAGACTTGTTGTATAAAATTCAAAGTAATATAGTTAGGTAATTATAACTAAAAATTAGGAATAATTTTATTGTCAGTTTTGAGCACATTATGGTCAATTATAATATTATAATGGAATATGAAAATATTGAATTAAATATATATCTAATTTTTAGATTACAATAAATCAGCAATCATCATGTACATGTCTTACTTATTTATCTTGCTAAAATATCCAAGCTTTCATTACAGGTACTTAAAAAAATAATATGTATTGTCTCAGTCTAATAAGTATGCAACATAACAAATTTACGCTCAGCAGATCACATTTTGCTACGTTAGTTTAAAAATTAGAGTGAGTCGATCTATTATGAAACTTAATTGTAAGTACATTATCTGTGTTTGTATGTTGGATTTTTACGATAGGTAGGTACCGTAATTGTGGGTGAATAGAAACAGGTTTACACCTTTCAGGTGTTATATCTCTGGATCTAAAATATGTACAATGCTGTGAATTACATCAAAATTTGGGTCTCACCGTTTTCAATGGTTATCCAACTATAAAATTTGATTTTAAAAATTTTTTTAAGTACGCTGTTTCTATTCACCCGCAGGTGTTCTAGGATGAAACCGAGCGGGTCTGTTAGAAAGAGATAGCAAATAATATAGGTGTGTCTATCTCTGTCTTTATTGATAATACGCCGTATCGTAATAATATCGTATATACTTTTAAATTTTAAATGCTTAGTGCTTGCTGGCACCTTAAAATTATTTAGCTACCGAGTCGTGTGTTTTTTTTTTTTTTTATAGTTTTTGAAACTACATGTCTACATTACTACAATGGTTAATTTTTGTAATGCTTACAACTGTACTAGAAGCAGTGATGTTCAAAGTGGTTTAATATTTCATAGGTTAGTATTAATGTTAATTGTGCTTGATTATTTCATAATTTTATTTACTGTACTAAAAATGTATTATTTAATAAATAAATAATCTTACTTTGTATTTTTATCGTCCAAGATTTCCACTTTATGACAATGAAAGGCTCAAAAAATGGATGTTTTATATTTCTACTTCATTAATAATTAAATATATATATATAAACATCAATATAGAATCAATAACTTTGAGTGTTCGTTTTTTAACTAAGATATAATATAAATATGTTACTATTTATTGTATAATTATTTTATAAAGTTTTATTAATTTAAATTGTTTATTATATTACAGGAAAATTACCAGGATAAAGATACAAGTTATAGTTTAAAAAGTAAAAACTTATTTGTTCAAATGTAAATAATAATCTAATCTTTGGACACTCATCAATCATTACTTCTGACCTAATTTCCAGTGAAACAATTTTCACTCAAACAACTCGAAACAGTGGCTTCCAAACACTGGATAATTATTTTAAATTTTAAATTTAAACATTTTTTGAATTATGTAGGTACAAATGACAAATGATAATTATCGACAAAGTTAAATGCAAATTGCAGCTATACTTTTAAATATTTTAAAGAAAAAAGAAGTGTACATAGATAAATGTAATGATTATATTTAATTATGTAAATCATAATAAAATAACGAATAATGTATTTAGTTGGTACATTGCTTTTTTTTTCCGAATACCAATTATATCTATTATCTATTATTATATACATATTGTACACAACACGATGTAGAGAAGAGAAGGTGATAACACTCGGCTTGATCGGGAGAAAAAAAGTGGCTTATTTTTCGACGGCAATTTTGTAGTTTAAATAAAATCCACCGTGAGCACCACAAGCTTCGAAGGCCGGTCGTTATTCAATAATAGCATTATAACCACCATGCAATTATGCATTATTTTCATTTTAAATCGTAATTTATAAATCAATTAATATTTTATTTAAGATGAAAAATACCTGTGTGTGCCTATGCATTCAACTACCTATATAGAAGTTGACAGTTGGAAATTATAGCAATATATTATAATATTTAATTAGATTTAATTTAATCTTGTATACTTATTACCTATACGCTATACATAATCTTATTAATTTATAAAATATCTGGTATAATTTGAATATACTATTCCCTTAAAAATTATTAAGTTAAAATTATCACATTATACAATGATTTATTAAAAAAAAACTATGAACTATATCTGTATATGTATATCTTCATAAAATTATAGGTACTTAGTCCCTATTTAGTTAGTCATTTAGTTACCTGATAAATTATTTCATATAGCTGTTTTGATGGAACTAATAAATACCCATAACTCTTAATATTTATGAGTTATGTAATTTTTTAGCTTTACTTATAATATATTTGTTTTTAATTTAAATTTTATATTTTTAATTTGTCTCAATTGTGTACAATGCTCATGTTTATAAAACATTTTTAAGTAAATGTTTATTTTCCATATAGTTATGAGTCTTGTGACTATATAAATTATATCCTAATTTGGGTAGTATTTTTAATTTTTTTATAAATTATACAAATTTCAATAATAAATTAGATTTATTATCAACATAAACAAATGTGTTATTAAATTGAAATTATAATTATATCACAACCAGTTGATTGATACATGATACTTAAGCTTAAACATGTTATAGGAATATTATAATAAAGAAAAATTAGTATAATATTATAAATTTTTATAAAAATTTAAAATTGAATTAACATGTACATAATAGTTATTATTACGTATAATAACTATAATTAATAATTTTTATTTTAAATTATAATACTTATTTAAAATAATAATATCAGTATCTTGAAAATAACTTAAAATTATTGCATGTACAAATAATTTATCATAGTATAAACAAAATTATTAGTACCATATAATAATATATTACTGTGGAACTATTTAGTAATTATTTACTTTAAATTTAAAAATTTTCATAAATTTTGTTTAGTCTATTGTGGTTTTATACCTTTGGTGCTCGAAATAATGTGATATTCTTTCCTTCACTAGCATATCCCGTCTTACAGCCTGGCACAAAACATTTATTTGGAATTTTATAAATTAATTTACTATTAAACTTTTGAAAATATAGGAAAGCCTATTGAGTCTGCCAGTAGTAAATAACTAATGTTTAAATGGGCAGTCAGAGTTCTTACAATAATTCTATTAAATTTGGAACAATATTGGGAAAGGATTTCTATTTTAAATACTGTTTGTTATGACTGGAAGTCTACCTCTATGTATTTATTATATTGAATTATGAAATTCAAACAATAATACTATATTATAACTTCCATTTATAATGTACCAAAAAAGCAAATAATTTATATTTGTTATGACTGGAATCTGGAACTGGAAGTCTACCTCTATATATTTATTTTATTGAATTTGTGCCTATATATAATATTTTTATTTATTTCAACTTGCATGTATGATATAATCATATTCGTATGAATTATGAAATTTGATCAATAATACCATATTATATAGTTCATTTCACGATGTAGAGAAGATCCCATATACTTAATATTATAAATATTACAATATATTCATAATATTCTTTACATCGTGGTTCATTTTCAATACACCTTAATAGAAAATAATTAATGTAACCGGCCTTCGAATACTGTGGCGGTGCCCGGCGGTATTCATGTTAACTAAAATAGTGCCGTCGAAAAATAAGCCACTTTTTTCACGGAGTGTTATCACCTTCTCTTCTCTACATCGTGGTTCCAGTTATCATATAGTTCAATGGTTATTGGCTTAGATCATATATTCCGTGTGTTCCTAAATTCATCAGATTGGTCAGCCGCTGGATTTGATTGTTCCTAATTTCAGCTGATGGCCAATCCGTTGGAGGGGAGGTAATCAAGCCGATTGACTTATCAACAATCTGACTATGGATGGAGCCACGGCGTATTTTTTTGTTGCCGATATCATCGACGAGTCTCTTGATTAGGTGCTCGATATGTGCTTGCGTGAGGTTAATCGTCGCATATTTACCAGCTGGGGAACATATATTAGAAATCAGAATACGATATTTTATTTTATTTTTTCGTGTATTATACGTGTAATTTGTATTTAAGACTTAAGTATGGTACAATAATATATATGGTAATATGGTATAATAATAATAATATATTATATGGTATATATATAATATATATATATATAGTATATGATCTAAGGTTATTGGTCAATGAAACTTATTTCGAAATTTTGTTTCTATTCACCCACAATTACGGTAGTTTAGTTTTTAAGTAAGTTAAAAGCATTTTTAATTTACGCCACGGACTAAGATAGAATTCTATCTTAGTCCGTGATTTACGCTATGTTATATATGCATTACTTGATAAGGAATTGAGCTGTTGTTAACAATCAACATAAAAACATAGAATATAATGTACTTACAATTTTCAATACTACCTATTTATAGCAATGTTTTTAATGATAATTTAAAAAAAATGCAAGCTCCTATAATAGAAGTCTCAAGCCCTAATACCTAATATAATATATAATACCAAATACTATATACGATATAATATATATATTCAATGATTTGATTAATTATTTTTTAAAACTGCATTTGCTCATTGTATTTAAATTATTCTTAATCTTACTTTAATCTTTATTGTTTAATGTTTATAAATTATATCTGTAAATAAAATAATATAACATTTTATGATGATTCTGATGACTATAATATTAAGTTTGAATCAAATAATAATATTATATTAATAGACAATAGTTTAGAGCTTAATTTAATAAGCGATGCCAATTATGTGGTTGTTTGTAATGAAAACTTGATTCAATTGACACAAAATTATTCATTAGATTTAAAACTTTTCAATTAAATGAAGTAAATTGAAGTAAATTGCATTGTTGAGGATGGTGAAAAAAATTTGTTAAACTGTGAAAAGCCCCATAATATAATACCATTGAGTATATATAGTATACTATGTATACTCAATGATAATACCTATATTATAATACCTTAGCATGATAATCAATTAATTTGGTAAAAATACCATTTCTGATAAATTTAAAGGATTTTTAAGTGATTTTAATTGTAAACAGGTACAATTAACAATCTATCCAGTAATAAATGCTATTTTCATTTTATTAGTCTACAACGAAGAATCAGAATTCTATATACTATTGAATATAAACCATATAAATAGCCTACAGTTAAGTTTAATGGTTGTTAGTGATTTAACAGAATATTTTGTTACGGTACACATAAAATAAACGGCATTTTTTTAAAAATATAAGCTATAAATGATAATAGATACAATACATTTATATCTTGATCAATTTTACATACCTACCTATAATATTTTTTTATAAGCTAGAATGATGAACGTAAATGTTATAATTATTTATTTAGTTAGAATAATGTATAATATTCAATATTATTATTTTATAGGTAACCATTATGTTATTCTATTTTTTAAACATGAGATATATTTTAAATATAAAATTCTAGTATAGATAAGGTGAAAAAATAAGTATAAATGGTTAATAATTTATATTTTGGAAGAAGAGTTAGGCAGTGGAATTAGCAGTTTTCGACTTGACTCTTCCTAATTTTTATATAAAATAGAAGCAGGTAGTTGGCCAAATAACAAAAATAATTGAAAAACTATACCTATTCAACTAATAAATTGACAACAAAGTAAGTGACAAGTGTTATGATAACTAACATAAATAATCAGCTAATAAATAATTTTTATACTGGTTTATTATGATAGGGATTCTTCGAAGTGAAATTTACTATTATTTTATTGTCAATTCACATCAAAGCAATGATTACTTGCTATTGAAGAATAATCAAATTTATTATAAATTTATCGACACAAGTATATTAAACAGTTATAAATATTTATAGTTATATATATTACAAACAAGGTTTTAAAAATGTTTAATTAACCAATGGTCTATTATTGATTATTCAATAACTATGTAAGCAATAAAAAATTTTAATAAATTCCAAATATGAATTCATGTTGGCACTAGCCACCAGGCACGCTTATCATACCTATCTCTTCACATACACTCCAAGCTGTAAAATTAATTCAAATTATTGAACAAACTTTACATTGAGTGAGGATTCTAGTTTATTCATTTACTATTATTTCACTGTATATTCACCCATAATAGTAAGGATTTCTTGGTATTAAAGAAAACCTATATGTATATATTTAAGTTACTTTAATATGATTATAGTAGCTTAAATATATTTTTATATGCTAGAACGATAAACGTAAATGTTATTATTAATTTAATTATAATAATTGTATAATAAATATTATTTTTTTAATAATCGTTATATGTTATTCTATTTTTTAAACATGAAATATATTTAAAATATTTTGATATAGGGTAACATAAAATTAAAATAAGTATAAATAGTTAATAATTTATATTTTACAAGAAGAGATTATCTCTTGTAGTTAGTAGAGTTTATTATAATACAGATAGGTACTACATAGTGAAATTTACTATTATTTCATTGTCGATTCATCAAAGCAAAGATTACTTGCTATTGGAGAAAACTAATATGTACATAATTAATATTTGCTATTCATGTTTTAATATAAAAATTAAAATATTGATAGTATAATAAATAAATGTAACAATAACATTAAATAAATGTAACAATAACGTTTATTGTAAATTTATCAACATTTAAAAATAAATATGTTGACAAATTATAATTATTCGTAGTAAAACATTACAAACAAAATTTTAAAAATGTTTAACTTATCAATGGTCAATGAATGATTATTCTATAACTAAAAAAAAACTTTTGATTTTTAAAATATAATTATTTATTGAAAGTAATAACTAAAATTATTGACAAATTCCAAAAAATTAATTCATATTATGTAGGGTGTTGATGGACACTAGGTACACTTATTATGCCAACCTCTTCACCTACACTCCAAGCTGTAAAATTAATTCAAATTATTAAAGAAACTTCTTGACTAAAGATATTAGATAGGTAATAGATATTGAAGTAGAGAAATTCAATAGTATTTAAAAAGGGAAGGAATTGGAGTTAATGAGTTATCTGGATTTTTTCTGGAATTTTTTAAATCAATAAAGGATCGCCAATTCAGATATTTGCAAAATGTGATTACTTAAATTAGTTAAAAAATATTTGTTTATATATATAAAATTAAAATTAAAATGACATAATTGAAGTATGTATATTTACCTAAGTTAAAAATTAAACCAAAATAATCAATTTTTTGTTTTGTGTTCTTTTTTATGTTTGGACTAGTGGTTGTTTTTTCCATTGTTTGTTTTCTGTAATTTATACAATAAATATTAATTAATTATTGAACAAAATCAAATAGGTAATTTAAAACAAAGTACAATCTTATAAAATGTCATTGCAGTGTAGTTTTAACTTAATTATTATATGATTTGCAAATTTTGTCTCATCAAATAAACACACGATAATCTATGTATTATTCCACCTGTCTATAAAAAGTTTCAACATTTGTTAACGTTATAGTTATGCTGGTCTTATCTAAACCAGCTGATGTCAGTTTTATTATTATTAATAATAGAACCAATTACAGATATTTCTTTATAATTATTAATCACACTACAGTCATAATATTTAGTTAAATTACAAATTACATACATTTTTAGTTCAGTGAATTCAGGTGCACAATAATTTTCTTTTAGGTATTTTCTCGTACAAGCTGTGAAACAACATTCTTCCACTATACCTCTTTTTTGGCGCCGATTTAGATTTCCTGAAAATGAATGAAATTCATCATAAGTCTCAATATGTTAAGAGTTAAATAGATAAACCTATTTACATAATATTACAATATATTAAGATTTTATTTTATTTTTGGATTACCAATTCATCAACAAAGTCCATCCATTACAGTTTATCAAACTATGGTTTTTTTCAATTTTATATTGGTTTTTATTGTTAAATCTCATTTAAAGCAATAAAATAAAATTTATTTTTTACCAAGTTATAAAAATGAATAACTATTATTAAAATAATGTTTTAAATATTTGGATATTAATTGTTTTTTAAAAATAAAAATAAAATGTTAAAAATTTTTTGTTTCTCCTTAAAGTTATCAACACTGTAATTCTCCATCACTAACCACCAGTAAATTTGTACCACCAGAGGCCCATATACATATCAATAGGAATAGTTAGAAATGAGGAGCTGCCTTATTATATAACTACATTTAAATTGTATGAAATGTATAAAAAGTGATTATTAGATATTATTAAGAAATTATATTAACCTTTAGCTTCATTATATTTGCCTTTGCACAACATAGAAAGTTCAATTGCCAATCTTGAACCACAAAACTTTCCAAACTCCTCCATATATTTATTTACTGGTGCACTTAAACAATTTTCAAATAATTGTACCAGTGTTAAAATAAAAATTATGTTAATCTTCATTTTATCTGAAACATACAAAATGTAATTTAAATTAGTTAATTATATTCTTATTATATAAATTATTATTTATTGTTCTTAATTATGTCAATGAATTTATTTGTACATAAATATTAAAAATAAAAATAATTAGAATTAAAGAAGATAGGTGATGTTGATATAACCAGACAATTATTTTTAACACAACTTTTTAAGATGCCTATTCTTAAACTGTAAATATGATAAATAAAATAGTGGATTATTTTGAAATTATTATAAAACATAGGTAATTAAGATATTTTTCGACATGATTGTAACAGGCGACATCTCGCAATTTCAATTTTTTGATTTATATAAAGTTATTGAATATCAAAGAGTATCAAATTCCAAAAAATGTGATCGGAAATTAGTGTAGTAATAATTTATGTACTTAACCAACCTATATAAAACTAGTAACTACAATATTAATCTTTGTATGATGCTTAAGAAATTATAAAAACAATTAGATTAATCGTTAATATAACTTAACTATAAGTAATCCGTTGATAGTAAAATATAAATATTACATACTTTTATTAAGAAGTCTGGCAGTTTAATATATTAAATAATATAAAATACGGGATGGTTCAATTTTCTTGGTGAACGTCATGGTCGTTGTTCAAATGCTGGAACTAAACTGAATTGTAATAATTTTAGGTATGCTGTTGTCGTCTTGCTTTTACCTGTGTATAAAATGCATCATGTTTATGGGTAATAGAGAATATTTGGTGGGGTTCAATAAGACCTAACCAGTGCCATAGGGATCTTAGGAGCACTGCAGGAATGTTGTATCTTTATTCCATTTTTACTGCAGGTAGTAGGTATCTGTAAAATATCAAGTTTTTCAAATCTGTTTTGTTATATTATATACCTACATAATATATTTACTTACATGTAACCTAATCAGCGCATATTTTTAAATCATAATGAATTTTATTCGGTAGGTACCTAGAATATGTTTAATGCAAAATTAGGGTAAACTGAATGATTTCACATTTTTCAAAATAATGTGTTTTTAATTTACTTACTCCAAAAATTTACAATAAGAAATATTTCCGTAGTGACAAATGATAATTATAATTTATTTTTCATAATACAATTCTACTTATTAAAAACTTATGTATTTACATTTTTGTTTCTCCTGAAATTATTTATTTTTTTATTCATGAATACATCTTTGTTGACGAACAATAATTTATTAGGTAATTGTAACCCAAACTGAACACAGGAGAATTTTTAAGTGTATCTTTGGAGTGTGTGTCTTGTTAATATGTGCATAGTAAAATGTCATTAATGTGTGTGACTGAGAAGTAGTGTATTTCTCCTGACCGTTCAAGTCACCACTACTGCGCAGCGATGATGAATATAGTCATTTGCACGTACTTAATGTCAGTCTTTCTGAACGAGTCTTTTCGTTTTAAGATTTCTAAAAATGATTTTGTGTTTAAATTTTTATTGATGTTTAATTAATGTTATATCAGTTCATTATTTAATTGTTAGCACTCATTCTTAATATATTATAATGTTCTCAGGGAATGAAAACTGCAGAGGACTAAAATTACACCCTAAAATTTTCTAAAATTTCTTATTTGCATTACTGAAATTAGCTATATTCATAATAATCCTGGTAACCAAAATTTATAACTTAATATTAATAATCAACTTTCAGCCAGTTCAGCCAATTCAATGACATTTTCATCTCCACTGCCATCACCAACTGCATCATCTATTCACTCAATGTCTTCCACTCCATCTCAGTCACCATATTACCTTTCTATAGTGCAACAGCCTTCTTATCATAGGTATGTCTAACTTTCAACGTTCATACGAGTATTTATATCAGCAAACACCGCCTATTATTAACTACGGCACATCAGGTAATGAAAATACATCAGAAACTATCCTAATTGATGACCTAACTGTCCTAACTACTACATCAAATTTATAATACAGTTTGGCCTGAAAATTTAAAATTAAATTTTTTTTTACTATTATATTATGTTCTATAGCTTATACCTATAATGAGTTTATTATACTGTTTTATTATTAAGACGGGTATACATATTGTTATTTAAAAAAAGATATATTAATTTTTAATGTTTAATAATATTGTTATATGGCTTATATCTACTTATGTTTATTACAATGTTATATTATTAGAAAGGATAGGTATATTGTTATTTGAAAAAAGATATATTAATTTTGATTCTTTAATTTTTAATAATACTGTTCTATGGTTTATACATTATACTTATGAGTCCATTAAAATGTATGTATGTAAGCATATATTTATTACCTGTATGTACTATGTAGTCTTGTAGAATTTCAATTATGGCCGTACAGACTTCGGGTATAATGTGTGAAATCGATGATTTCGAAATTTTAAAAACCAATGGCTCAACTAAATATATAATTAATTGGATAATTGTTTCATAAGACATTCTACAGACATTTTTAAAATGATCACCACCATCTTTTTGTAAGTCGCTTAGTAACATTTCACTATATAATCCTCTATTACTATATAACGATGTCATCCACCAGCGACGTTTTCTTTTTGTCTTCGATTTTTTTTTTATCAATGCTTTCATGAGCACAAAACTTGAAGCAACTAATAACAAATCATCTTCTTCACTTGATGATATTTTAATTATAAAAATTCAAATATTTAAATTGAACACAAATATATTGAGGCTAAAAATCTTAAACATTTACTAATTTTTTTTAAAAATATTCAAATTTTTAACAGTCCTTACTCGACACTCAACAGCAGCTTGGTCAATACTGAATGTATATTTTTTGGTATTTAGGAATGAATAATTTTGTGTGAGCGAAGACTAGCGAACGCGAACGAGCGAATAATGTAAACGGCTGTGGCCGAATGTCTAGCGAATGTGCGTTCGTATTCGTTTGCTAGCATTCGTTCGTGTTCGGGCTCCAATGTAAACCCTCCGATTTTCGAAGGTTAAATCTTTAGAAATGTTTAAATATTAAAAGTTGATTTCTCCTATTATTATTCTTCATCTCATATATCATTTTGTTTATGCCTAACCTTTTATGTATTTCTAAGTATTTCTACGTCGTTTTTTATACGTCGTAATATTCTTATTGCGTGTCATGTCATTATAATGTATGGGTGATTGCTATCCTAATACTTAGGCCTACGTCGTATTATCCTTTAGTGTATTATATTATTGATATAGGACATCAAAGCACGTAGCACGCTAAACATTTGTAAAAATAGTTAAGAGGACGTCACACCTGCATGTGTTGTCTCTGTCTTACAAATACGTAACATAGCAAATTTACGCTCAGCAGATCTCGTTTAGCTCCGTCAGTTTAAAAATTAGAGTGAATCGACCTATTATGAAACTTGATGGTAAGATAATTATCTGTGTTTGTATGTTGGTTTTTTACGATTATTACATTTTTAAGTGAGTTATGAGCATTTTTAATTTACGCTATGTTATATACGCATAACTTACTAAAAAATTGAACTATCGTAAAAAACCAACATACAAACACAGATAATTTTCTTACCATCAAGTTTCATAATAGGTCGATTCACTTTAATTTTTAAACTGACGGAGTTAAACGTGATCTGCTGAGCGTAAATTTGCTATGTTACGTACTTGTAAGACAGAGATAATAAACACATGCGGGTGTGACGCCCTCTTAAGAACCGTAAATAGTTAGGTAGTGAAATGTTATACAACCTTAAATAGAATAACCGTATACAATTTGTAACCAAATAAATAAAAAAAAAGCGGGTAAGTGAGTATCGCTCTGTTGTACATCAGGGGGTGGGGTGGACCTCGGACTAGGGTAGGTTAAATTTGAATGCAATGATAGGTATCATTGTATACGAAAAACGATTCTGAACGGAGATGATTTGTCAGTCTAGGATATGTTAATATATTATATTTAAATATTGTCATATTATATTCTATTTTGAAACAAATTCAAACATTTAATTAAAAGTTTCAAGATCTAACGTTTAGTAATTTTTTAAAAATAACAAAAATCGAAAATTATTTATTAGTAAAACGTTATTTTACACGTGTATTTTTGATTTCAAATTAATATTAAAACTTTAAACACTCGTAAAATTTTTTAAATTGAATAATTATCCAACTTTTTTATAATTATTCTAAGCTTAACTTATGGACAGCATAGTATTAAATTTTCAATTCTTAGCTTTTGATAGTAAAATATTTATAAATTTTTAACTACCAAATAGTGAAAAATATTCATGATTTTGACGAATTTTTGTCAATATTTGAACTTCAAATGCTAATAAAAAAAAATTGTGCCTATGTATTTTTATAATTTTTGAATGAGAGTTAGAACAAGTTATGTGGACCCTTCAATTAAATTTTCAAGTAATTTGTCCCAGCTAAATTTTTTTTATCAACATTTATAAAAAAAAAATAAAAAAAATTTGAAAATTTCAATTGTCTATAAATAGCTCAAAAAAAGTCAAAATGTTTTGAAAATCAAATCACGTAAAGAAAATGGCAATCTAAATAACTGGTAAAATTTTCAAGTATTTACAACTTATACTGTTTGAATAACAACAAATATCAAAAATCGTTTGAGGCTAAACCGTTATTTAACGCGGTTTTGTAAAAATTTAAATTTCAAACACTCATAAAAATTTTTTGTCTTAGTGTGGTAGAGTTTTTTTTACAGATAATTGAAGAAAAATGTATGGAGAACCTTGTATCAAATTTTCAAAACTTAGTTATAAAAGAAAAAAATTTTACGAATTTTCAACCACAAAATTACTTGCCAATTTTCGCAATTTTGACATATTTCGTATAAATTCGAAATTTAAGCACTTATAAAAAAAAATTGTGACTAACGATTTCGGATTTTTTTTTATCACTTTAAGAACAACTTATAAGAAACCTTGTATTAAATTTTCAAGATTTTCTGGCCGGCCAAAAAATTTTTATCGTTATTTAAAAAAAAAATACTAAAAAAAATTAAAAATTTCAATTGTCTATAAATAGCTCAAAAAAAGTCAAAATTCTTTGAAAATTTAACTGTGTATGGAGAACGCTAATATAAACATTTGGTGAAAATTTCAAGTATTTACATCTATTAGTTTTTGAGTTATAGCAAAATAAAAAATTCGATTTTGTCGAAAACTGTTTTTGCGTAAAAATTCCCGTTTTTCTGTCATTTTTTTTATGTTTTTCTCGATTTTTTTGAAAACTGTTGGAAAATAATTACTTTTCACCTCTATAATGCACCAAGGATATCCACTTTGCCATCGGAAACCACCCCCAAAGTTTGAAATTGAAGCATTATTTCGACTAGTTATGCTGTACACAGACACAAAAAAAAAAAAAAAAACAAAAAAACAAAAAAAAAAACACACATCATTGTAAAATCAATACATTCATCACTCCGTTCAGAATCTAAAATGTTCTAACAAAAAAATATAATATATATCGTACCAACTAAAACCAATAAAACTAAAAACCATGCACAAAAAATTAAATTATCAATATAATTATATATTGATCCGAAAATGTATGATAAATTACTATTAGACCTTAAGCATAGAAATTCATATAACATGAACAAAAATAAATAAATAATACTGGCTACTGTAAAATTAAATTAATATAAACATTTAACAAATTAATAAATTTCTTTAGGTACATGGTACATCTTACAATTAACGATTTATACTTTAAATTTTTAATACATTAAAAGTGAGTTCCTCAGTTTTCTTTTAATTTTATAGATTTTAAAATACAAATAAAGTGTATCAAGTGAATAAGATAACAATAATTCAACTACTCGTAGCTAGGTTTTGTAGTATTCATGATACGGCGTTTAAAGGTGTATTTGCTTCAGTCTCATTGAGAGGATCAAATTTGTTTTTGCACCATTGTTTTGAAGTCAAATATCGTTCATCTAAATCTAAAACAATAAAGTAGCATTATTTCAAGAAAAGTTGAGTATAATTTATTTTTCAAGTTTAATATAATATAATATGATGCTTTAGACTTTAATTTGTTTTTACCCTTTTCATGTATGAATTCATTACCTAATAAATGAAATAACAACAAATTTAGTGATACATTTTGTCAATATCTAATATCTATATTAATTAATCTTAGGATTCAAAATATGGTCATATCATACTTAAAAATAGTATGTACAAGAAAAACTTTTAATCTCAGATATTTGTAGAACAGTGGAACAATTACGATTTATAAATAAAGCATTATTGTACAGCTCTTCAGAGAGAATGTTCATAAAATATGGGAGAAAAAAGTGCAGGTAAAGAGTTGTATCCCAACGAAAATATTCCAATGATAAAAGTGGGTTACGCGATTTGTTCCAACTGTTTTATTAAGTTTCATAAAGAAAATGGTTAAACTTAATTAAAAATATACATTATTCTTTTATTTGTTAAAGTTTTGTTTTAAATCCTAATGTAAATGCTATCATGTTATAATTACAATGATAAGTTGATATTATATATAAATATTTAGAGAATGTATTCAAAAGGTATTTATAGTTATAAATATAACTATTAAAAAATTAGATTAGAGAAAGTTGACATCCCGTGTTTTCATCCCAATTTTGATAAATTACATTTTTTTTCGTGTTGAGTACCTAACTAGTAGTTATAAACCTCTAAACAGCATTTGGCTTTGACCTATCTGAAAATTGTACTCAAGATAACGAGGCATTTATCGGGAGCATAAATTCATTCTAACATTCGCGTTGTTTACATTTTGTTGAGATTAACATGGCAAAACACTTTTTCAGCCAATACAAATTTGGTAATTGTTTATTTATGACTTTGGTCGAACTAGATAAGTCCAAAATCTTTATTGCCTCCTTAGATAACTCTTATTTGAGACAGCTTGTATTTTATTTTACGAATTATACTATGAACAAAATATTTACTTTGTACATAAAATATATTTCCATAAATTAAATTAATACAGTTCCTGAAAATGTATTTAGTTGATAAAATTTATATTATTGTAATTTAAAAATATATTAATAATAATATCATTATTACCAAGACATCCAACACTTGCTGTTATATCTATTAATTTAAATGTTTTATTTTTTAAGTTTAATATAATGATTTGTAATAAATAATATTCACTAAAATATATTATATTCTGAAAATAATATTTTAATAGGTTAAATAATTTTTGTGTATCCATTCGTTTTTTAACTATAACAAAATAAAAGGTTTGTTTGAATCAAAAACCTACGGGTTTCAATAGATATTCGGTCTGTAGTAACATTTGACAAAAGCTGACTTCATACCAACAAACCAAAATAATAGGCAGTAGATTAAAAATATGATGAGATCAATGTTGTAAACATAAAAACAAATAAATAGTAACCGATATAAAAAAAATCGTTCTTTTTGAAACACTGCAGAGACGTAGAGTTACACTTGATACTTTGTTTAATTCCAATAACTATAGCAAATCAAAACGATATCAAACTTAATTAATTACAATACACAGACTGGACACGTTTATAAAAATAATAGTCAATGCGCTCAGTCACAGGACAAGACCGCTGAACAAAACATAATATGCGTGCTAGTGTACGGTGGAGGTGTGAAAAAAGAAAAAGGTTATGATATAATAGATATAATAAATAAATTATGGCTCTGTTGGCCAAATAAATAAAATGTATAAGCTTTTAATTAAATAAACAATTGCATATTTGACATAACCAAGTTTTACAAATATACATCATAATATTAAAATGCTTGCCTGGCATAGGCAACCCACACAACAATTATCAATCAATACGATTGTATAAATATTTGAAATTGATTGCAGTTCAAATATTTAAAATAAAATATGTGTATATCATTGAATAAATATATATATTTTTTAATTGTAATCAAAATATTTAATACTGATTAATAAACATTTAAATAAAAATATTTTTTTTTCAATCAACATTTTGGATTACATGAACTTTAAATTGTAATACATACCAAATATATTGTTGTATAGGCATATATATATATATGTATAAGAGTATATACGTACGTAGGTGCGCGTGTGCATATACACGTGTGCATAGGTATGTGTGTGTATGGGTGTGTATGGTCGTGTGCGTATCTGCGTATTGTGTATGCGCGCAGTTATATAAGTGTTTTTATATTATCCAAAAGACTAGTGTATAAAATATTGGAATGTGTTGACTAGGGCAAAATGAGTATGAGAACACTTAGTTTCCCACGATGGTCTACGTGACTAAAAAGGGCTAGATCAGCACTTCCGTGAGGCCTCGGAGAGACCATGACGACAGGCCCTGGGTGGGTCAGTCAGTCGAGTCTGGTCAAGAGTGTGAGCAACAGCCGTGTTGTTCAGCAGAGCATCTTTTTAATAAGTCTTAGCAGAACCTCTTATAGTTTTAATAATCAGAGCCTCTCAGAATATCTTATAATTATTAATGTGCAAATATACAATTAATTAGTGTTAAATTCAATAATATAGTAATATTATAAATCACACAATTCTCGTGTTATTTATTTGATACCAATAACAAACGTTTTTGAACGTCTTACGTCGGTGAACTACAATTCAATATTTTAATAATAATTTATTGAATGTTAGCGTAATATAATTTATTTAATATATAAATTTAAAATTAAATTTTTATTTTTTGTTCATTAATTCAAAAATGTTTAACTCCTAGTAAAAACATATTTAAATAATTAATATTAAATATTAAAAAGGTTGGCAAGTGATGGGTATACCACTCTATATGTGTGAGTACAGTCTATATTAAACATACTATATTATGTGCAAAAAATAATTTTTGAATGAGACCCTTCAATTAAATTTTCAAGTAATTTGTCCCAGCTAAATTCTTTTTATCAACATTTATAAAAAAAAAAATAAAAAAAAAATGAAAATTTCAATTGTCTATAAATATCTCAAAAAAAGTCAAAATTCTTTGAAAATTTAACTGTGTACGGAGAACGCTAACATAAACATTTTATGAAAATTTTAAGTGTTTACATCGATTAGTTTTTGAGTTATAGCAAAATAAAAAATTCGATTTTGTCGAAAACTGGTTTTGCGTAAAAAATCCCGTTTCCCTCATTTTTTTAGGGTTTTTCCCGACTCATTTAAAAAATATTGAAAAATTTTAACTTTAGACCCCCAGAGTACCAACTAGATTCAATTTCCTTTTCAAAGAGGGGCTGAAGTCAAAAATCAAAGCATTTTTACTGCTTCAAATGTTGTCGACAGACACAAAAAAAAAAACACACATCATTGTAAAATCAATACATTCATCACTTCGTTCAGAATCTAAAATTATAGTAATGAAATTATATACTAGGATAATGTCGAATTATCATTATTTTAATTTGAGTTAGTTTCACCTATTCGTTTAATTTATTCATCAATATTCTTAAGACGTATAAGCTACTAATTGTATATCTAGATAATATTTAATAAAATACATACCATGTTTTTTCTGCACGGGATTTACAAGATGATCCCAACGAATAAAAATTTGACCGCATTCGCCACATGGAAATTTCAAATTTCTTATCATAGTGTAATCTACCATGTCTTTGCATATTCGACTTCACAGTGAAAACTTTATCACAAACACTACACTTAAACATTTTTACTGATTTGTATAAAACAATAGGTCAAGAATAAAAGTAGGTAAATACTGCTTTCAAGAACTTGAATATCAGTATGACTCCTTTGAGTGAAATCGACTCTTTTATATAAAATATTTCTTAGCCTCCAGCTATACATTTATAATAAATTGATAAATATTTATTTTTCATATTCCGAAATAAAAAGCGATGTTCTACACGTAAATTGTCTTTTCCTAATGACTTTTAGTTGAAAGATAAGTAACATATAACTAATAACAACAAGGTGTTATAGAAATGTCAAGTTGTTATAATATTAATGCTACAGGTGATAATCTATAACATAGATATGTGATTATCTTAATACTTTTGTTTACCATAACGTTTAAATCGTTATACAGTTAATAGCAGTCTTGAAATGTTATAGATGAAATATGAGAGTATACGTGACACTTTCTTTTTTCACATCTATAAAAGATAATGAGGCCTCATCAATAATTACTTATTTATGTTATATTCATTATTAATCGACTACTAACTTTCTATAAACTAAAATTAAGTATTACACTATTTCAAAACGAATGTATTCTACACATGATTTTAAATATCAGTAAATTTTTAACTAAATCGTATTGAGTATATTGAATTCGACTACTTAACAATTTCGGGGAGGGGGGGCATGTAGTGGATAGGAATGGATGGGAGGGAAGGGGGCATGACCGCGATAGGGATGGAGGGGCATGGCTAGGCACGCGCACGATAGGGAGGGCGGGGTTATGGGATTCACGGGATTTGCTGGGGATACAGAACATACCAAAACACACTTCTAATTTTGTCAATGTCTATATTAATTTATCTTAGGTATAGGATTAAAAGTATAGTCATATCAGATTTAAAAATAGTTTTACGAGAAAAACTTTTAATCTCAGATATTTGTAGTTCAAAGAACAGTGAAACAATTATGATTCATAAATAAAACATTATTTTACAGCTTCATAGAGAATGTTCAATTACAGTTTAAGAGTTGTGTCATTACTGCATTTTTCTTTTATATGTTATGTATCCCTAGGAAAACTCTCCTTCATGAGTTTTGACCAATGATAAAAGTGGGTTACGCAATTTGTATGCCAACTATACAAGTTATGTGATAATAAATACTAATCGATATTTTACCCAAGAATAAATGTGTTGTTTCGTCAATTGAAATAAAAATATATAAATTCAAAAAGAAAAATGTGTCCATTATAGTATTATCATTGATTATAGAATAGACAGATAGCCCATACAATGTTAATATTTGGCGACTATACGTAGGATGCAGCCACTATGGAGCGCTAGTGTAGTCGGGATGCAAGGTAGTGGTACCCCCATCATAGATTTGTAGCATGGATGTACAGGGGAAGGGAGGTAGCTTATCGCGCGGTCCCTATCTAAAAATAGAATAATAATAAGAAACTGAAATACTAAAATCCATTATTGGAAATAATAATTATTATCGCTACTATCTTGTTAATCGTTCACTGTGCAGTAGCCCGCAACTCGCATTTTCTGGTTCTGTTTTCTGTAGTGTGTGGACTATAAAATTAATTACTAATCCCGATAATTGTGAATTATTCAAAACTTACATATTTTAAAAAATATTAAAACATGTCTGGAAACAAGTGCCAATATTTAAATTGTGGCAAATCTAAAAAAAAATTTCCAAATTTAAAAATGTATCGTTTCCCAAAAGATGAAAGAAAAGAAATATGGATAATAAATTCAGGTAAGGAAATAATTTTAAATTTTCATAAAGCATTAATTCGAATATTATTTTGTCGCTTCCGAATAAATAATTATTATTTTGATTTATTAAAAAGAAAATAGGTATCTATTATATGATAAGTGATTTATAAATTTTAAAATATATCATTTACCTACCTACAAATATTATTTGATATTTTATTAACTTATTTTTGTAAATTTACACAGGAAACACAAGTTTGTTTTCTTTCGAACCAGATAAACTCCATAATAGGTACATTTGTCAAGAACATTTCCCACCTGAGAGCTTTATTCAAAATTTTACTCAAAATCGTTTGATAGATACTGCTATTCCCTATAATTATAAATCTGAGGCACAGCCATCTACATCATTAGGCTTTGACCAAAATGACAAATCTGAACAGCAGTATAATATTTTAAAGTCAACTCCAACTAAAACATATACACGCTCAAAATCAGACATGGTAGAGTTAGTTTTTCCAAGCCCCCCTTCAATGTTTTCTTCCTCAAAAAACAAAAATAACAAATATAATAGACATGCCTAGTCCAAATTTAAAAAGGAAATCTGATTTGATTGAAATAGATACACCTAGAAAAATAAACCTAAAACAAAAATTAAAACTAAAAAACAAATTAATTCATAATAAAATATCTCACATTTCAAAATTAAAAAAAAGAGTTAATACTTTTAACACCCATAATAATGTTAAGAACTCAATAAATATGCATAACTTTCCATAAATTAGTTCTAAGGCAATCGTAACAATGCAATTAAAAGATAGGCGTCGTCCATGGACATTAAATGAAAAAAATTTGGCTTTAAATTTATATTATAAATCGCCAACAGCATATAAATTTTTACGTACACAAAAAGTCAATTTACCCGGGCCATCAACTATTCGTCGTTGGATTGGTCAATCAAAATTCTTACCAGGTTTTAGTAAATTATTTTTCAGTCATATACAAAAAAGATTTGAGTCATCTGATTATAAAGAAAAAGTTTGCACTGTTTGTTTTGATGAGATGTATATAAAAGAATTTATAGAATATTCCAAAAAATTTGATTTTATTGAAGGTTTTGAAGACTTAGGTCATTATGGGAGGACCAATAAAAGTGCCAACTGTGTCTTAGTATTTATGGCTCGAGGTATTTATTCACCATGGAAATTTCCAATAGCATATTTTCTTGCTCGTTCTGGAGTTAACAAAACCATTTAAAAAAATTTAATAGTTGATGTTTTAGAAAAGTTATTTGAGGTTGGATTGTGTCCAAAAATTATAGTTTGCGATCAAGGCACAAACAACCAAAGCGCTTTAAAATCATTAAATGTTTCAGAAGACAGTCCATTTTTTTTACTCAACGACAATAAAATATTTTCTTTGTTTGATGTTCCACATTTAATTAAAAGTATTAGAAATAATTTAATTAATGCATGTTTTATAAAAGATGATAAAATAATCTCATTTGATGATATAAAAAAAACATACGAGTTGGATAAAGAAAATCATAAAAGTAGGTCCCTCGTCAAAATAACAGATGCACATATTTACCCAAGTTCTTTTGAAAAAATGCGTGTTAAATTAGCAGTACAATTATTAAGCAATTCCATGTCAGCAGCAATCCGAACTTGTATACAAACAGGACAACTTCAAAGTAATACTTCATCAAATACTGCAGATTTTATTGAGTTTATTAATAATTTATTCGATTGTCTTAATAGCAGGTCTTTATATAGCAATAATCCATATCTCTGTGCATTAACTGATGTAGGTACTGTAAAAACTTTTTTAATGGAAGCTTCACAATATTTCATAAATTTGAAAAAATTAAAAAAAGGAAAATTAACACAACCTCCCTGTTTTAAAGGTTTAACACAGACCATTAATGGTATATTGCAATTTTTTGAAGCAGAGAAATCTAATAATATTGTATTTTTAATCACTAATCGTTTAAATCAGGATAAGTTAGAAAATCTTTTTAGTATTTTTCGACAAAATGGTGGTTATAACAAAAACCCAACAGCGAGAACGATTAGAACTTCAATAAGAAGTAATTGTATTTTTTCTTTATGTACATCTAAAGGGACAAATTGTGAGGTAACCCAAGAAGATGATAATCCAGTTATAATTGATCCAGTTAGACCACTAAATAAAATAAATTTTAACAGTTCAACATTATCTTCAGATTCAGATAAAGAATCTAATTATAATTTATCTCTCTGTTTTTCATCATCTGATGAGGACTCAGTTAATATTGATAAAAATACTGATGTTACTTTAGAAGACTGCTCTGTTACATATTTTGCAGGATATTTGGGCTATAAATGTATGAAAAAATTTAATTGTAACCATTGTCAACTTGAATTATTCACAGATAAAAACTTAAAAGATAAAAAACAATTACTTTTACTTAATAAAAATTATACTTCTATTTATAATGAAAGTGGACTTAAGGCACCATCAAATAATTTCAATAATGTCATAAATAAAGTTGTAAATATTTTTGAAAACAACTATGAAAACTATTTAAATAAAAAGAAAATTAGATTTCAATTAACCGAGCGGGTAAAAAATAATAAAACAGTTATAAAATGGTTAGAAGAATCAATTAAAAATTGTATAGAGCATAAAATGTATATAATTGATCAACTTTTAATTTGTAAAATATTTAATAAAACAAAAATGTTTTCAACCACATCAAAATTAGCTAAACTTTCAAAATTAAAAATATTAAACCACATTTAAATAATAATAATATTTTCATTAATTATTCTTGGTTCTGACAATGTACCTACCTATGAGAATTGCTGCCAGTGTCTACATGCTACAGGAGTCACTAGGAGACTCAAGATATATATTATATTGTAACCCTTATTGTAAAAATTGAGCATTATAATTTATAATATAATATACATTTCACTAAAATTGTTCTTTTTAGGACTAACCTCTGGTCTGGTCATGTAACAAATAATAAAATTGAATAGTCTTTTATTATATTGATTCAGAAAGCAAATACTTGACTTAAACAGTTCTTTTTAGGACTAAAATTGTTCTTTTAGGACTATCCTCTGATCATGTAACAAATAATAAAATTGAATAGTCTTTTATTATATTGATTCAGAAAGCGAATACTTTATTTAAACAGTTCTTTTTAAGACTTAAACAGTTCTTTTTAGAACTAACAACTGTGATCATATGAAAAATAATAAAATCGATGTATTCTTTTATTACAGCGAGCCATTTAGTATTGTTATAATAAAATGTATGTATTCTTTTAATGTAATATATTATTTTTCATTGAATAAATTAAATATATTCTTACGAAATTTCCAATTTAAGTATTGTAATATTTTTTTATTAGAGTAAATTTTAAATCTTAATACATACATAAACATAAATCTTGGTAAAATTAATAAACAATATAGTCGTATTCGTATTGTACAAAAACTACAAAATGGTAATAACACAAAATAATATTTATATTAATAATACCTAATAATAATAATATTATTTATAATAATTAATAATATTTATTCTGTGGTAATAATGGTGATAATAATAATAATAATAATAATTGATAACAAACGCGATGTTTATCGTTTGATCGTGGTTGCTGTAATTAATGACTGTTAATTGATACAACGCCATCTATAGGCAACCCGGTAAAATATTATTTTAGTCACCGAATACTCCTATGCCGTGGGCTATCTGTCTATTCTATAATCAATAACTTCAAATGTCTTCAATCATTAACTACTCTGTTCAAACACGGATACGATCCCGCCATCCAGTCCCCCTAAGACGGTGCGACTGTGGACGTAAACTCGCGAAGTTGTGATCGCCGCCGCCCGTCGCAGCCAACACAACTGACCGAATGCTCTTTGCTTTTACTCTTCGGCCTTTGCGGACCAGCTTGTCTCCCCACGCCCGCCATCTTCGCGTGTGTCGCAAATTATGTTTCGGTCATTTGGTTGTAACGTGCCTAACCGTATCTGCATCACACGCAATAGTCCAGCGTGATCGCTGCTGTGTTGCGTTTTATTCAAGCGATACGACTCGACACCGACCATCCGTCGTGCGTCTACGTGTATTTGCGGATTTGCAGTCCGGTATAACGTGACGTATAAGTGTCAATAACAGGGTGTCATGAGGGAAAACAGCGTTTTTCATCGCTCACGCACACATACGCATATGGTCGGGTGGTCCGACGGCAATATTGTGCATATGCCGTCGTCCGATATTCGCCGTGTTTGCGTGTGCATAGCCGCAGCATTATCCTGCAATCGTAGACCGTTGTGTCTCCACTTCCACAGAAGTCATTGGTAATTTGTTATTTTGTACCTTGTTCTCTAGTGTAAACTCCTTCTATACGGACGGAGCACTGCAAGGTGACTTATTATGATATATTTTTGAATATATCAGGCACCCATTCGTTAATTATTATTATTTATTGTATTTATCATTATGCTTATTATTTATTATAACTGTGTGCGCCAAGTGTTTTAAATTGATTATATTATTGTTATACCTACACACAAATACAAACTAACCTTTGCCAGTCTCCAACACCTCGTGAGTTGTGTCCGATAACAGCGAATTTCAAAAAGTAGGATCAATCTCAGCACCAATATACTCATATGCTGTTATGTTATATTTAATGATTGCAAAAAATTAATGGCTGTCCCTTACATCTCGGTTTATTCATAGAATATAAAGATTAACAGTCCAATATAAACCAATTATTTTGAAAAATATGTTTTTCATGTGCTATTTCTTAAACCAGATGAAAAAGAAAATGCATTTGTGTTTGTTCTTATGTCTTATGGTGTTTCAAATCAGTGGCGTACTCACGGGGGGGGGGGGGTTCATGGGGTTTGAACCCCCCCCCATTGGCCGTATTTTAGATTCTGAACGAAGTGATGAATGTATTGCTTTTACAATGATGTGTGTTTTTTTTTTTTTTTTTTGTGTCTGACGACAACATTTGGAGCAGAAATAATGCTCCGATTTTTGACTTCAGCCCCTTTTTGAATAGGAAAATTCATCTAGTTGGTACTTTTGGGTGTCAAAAGTAAACATTTTCAAATAGTTTTCAAAAAAATCGAGAAAAACAAAAAAAAAGGTGACAATAAAACGACAATTTTACGAAAAATCACTTTTTGACAAAATCGATTTTTTGATTTTGCTGTAACTCAAAAACGAATTATTATAAATACTTAAAATTTTCACCAAATGTTTATATTATGGTTATCTCTTTACAGTTAAATTTTCAAAATATTTTGACCATTTTTAGGCTACTTATAGACAATTGAAATTTTCGACTTTTCTAAGTTTTTTTTCTTAAAATGCCGATAAAAATTTTTTGGGTGGCCAGAAAGTCTTGAAAATTTAATGCAAGGTTTCTTATAAGTTGTTCTTAAAGTGATAAAAAAAAATCCGAAATCGTTAGTCACAATTTTTTTTATAAGTGCTTAAAGTTTGAATTTATACGAAATATTTCAAAATTTAAATTAAATCTCATACTCTCATCATTATGTGTATGTTGCCTAATATTTTTTTTATTAATAAACAGATACTATAAAGTAACCATAGTAACATATAAAAACTATACTATTTGTTTCAAAATAGAATATTTATTATATGACAATATTTAAATATAATATATCCTAAACTGACAAATCATCTTCGTTCAGAATCGTTTTTCGTGTACAATGATACCTATCATTGCATTCAAATTTAACCTACCATAGTCCGAGGTCCACCCCACCCCCTAATATACAGCAGAGCGATACCCACTTACCCGCTTTTTTATATTCCATATGGGTATCACAATACAATATTTTTTTACCAACAATATCATGGTATTCTAGTAAATTTTCAGAGCCCCCCCCATTGAAAATTCCTGAGAACGCCACTGTTTCAAATAATTCCGAGGTTCTAAAATGAAGAACATACTTAAATAAATATGTAATGAATTATACTTTATTTAGGTAGATGTGTGAAGTTAGCGGAAAAATTTGAGCACTAATTTCCGCTATAGCACCATTATTTAGTGCTCAATTAGTTCTATTCAACCCTACCGTTTTCAAAATTAGTGCTATACCCAGTAAAAAGTTACACTGGGGCTTACCTTTCTCCGCTAACTTCACGTAGCGGGCGTACCATCAGCACTAAAATCCATGATAGCACTCAATTTTAGTGCTCAATTAGTGCTATTCAACCATACCGTTTTCAAAATTAGTTCTCTGTTTCCCTCCGAGATATGGAATTTTTTCGACTACTTAGATACAGAATACAACTATACGCATTTTCATTTTATTAAAATTATAATTGGTAATTAAAAAAAAAAAACAAATAGAACATATCGATTATTTTTTTTGTTCTTAGTTTGAAGAGTATCTGTAATGAAGACATATTATTTTGATGTTTTATAAACTATAATGATTACCACAGAGTAGTTATCGGTGTTCATAGGTAATATTTTGAAGTTTCACAGGGTGTTAATAAAAATAATAATATTTATTTTGATTTATTGTTATAATTTAAAATTGTGCCTATATTGTGAAATTGTTATACCAATTATTACAACAATTATCTTTGTATTTTAGGTTGTATTTTATTTAACAATACTTGAAAATGTATTAAATGCTGTACCTGACTGTTTTTTTTAATCAACTTAGTAATTTTAATTCATGTAAACTTATATCTTTAATTTGTGCTTTTTAGATAAAAGTATACTATAATACACAATGTAATATTTAATATTGATATTAATTTTATTTTAATATTTAATATGTGATGCCATAGGTGAAAGAGATTTGTATAGACTTTTTCCTAATATCTTTTAAAATTATATACAATATGTCAGTATAATAATAAAAATTATTTTAATATAAAATAACTTATAAGCCACTATAATATTTACCAAAATTATTTCAAATTTTTCTTTTAAACGATCAGTTTATCACCTATTTTCCTTATATTATTTTGTAGATTTAATTTAAATTTGGGTTTTTATAACTTTTATTCTTATATAAATGTTTTAGATTCTGAACGAAGTGATGAATGTATTGCTTTTACAATGATGTGTGTTTTTTTTTTTTTTTTTTTTTTTTTTTTTTGTGTCTGACGACAACATTTGGAGCAGTAATAATGCTCCGATTTTTGACTTCAGCCCCTCTTTGAATAGGAAATTGAATCTAGTTGGTACTTTAGAGGGGTCAAAATTAAAATTTTCAAATAGTTTTCAAAAAAATCGAGAAAAACAAAAAAAAAATGACAGAAAAATGGCAATTTTACGAAAAACCACTTTTCGACAAAATCGATTTTTTGATTTTGCTGTAACTCAAAAACGAATCATTGTAAATACTTGAAATTTTCACCAAATGTTTATATTATGGTTATCTCTTTACAGTTAAATTTTCAAAATATTTTGACCATTTTTAAGCTACTTATAGACAATTGAAATTTTCGACTTTTCTAAGTTTTTTTTCTTCAAATGCCGATAAAAATTTTTTGGGTGGCCAGAAAATCTTGAAAATTTAATACAAGGTTTCTTATAAGTTGTTCTTAAAGTGATAAAAAAAAATCCGAAATCGTTAGTCACAATTTTTTTTTATAAGTGCTTAAAGTTCGAATTTATACGAAATATTTCAAAATTTAAATTAAATTTCATACTCTCATTATGCGTATGTTGACTAATATTTTTTTTATTAATAAACAGATAATATAAAGTAACCATAGTAACATATAAAAACTATACTATTTGTTTCAAAATAGAATATATGACAATATTTAAATAGAATATATCCTATACTGACAAATCATCTTCGTTCAGAATCGTTTTTCGTATACAATGATACCTATCATTGCATTCAAATTTAACCTACCATAGTCCGAGATCCACCCCACCCCCTAATATACAGCAGAGCGATACCCACTTACCCGCTTTTTTATTAAATTTGTTTTGTATTTAATTATTCCATAACAAATTTAACTAACTTTACTTTTATTCGAGTTATGTTAATTGTACTATAAACTAAGCCACCAAGTATTGTAAGTATTGGATTTTATTTTTTTTTGTAAGATTTACAATAATAATTTTTAATTATGATTAATTGTGTATTTATTATGTATTTTAGATAAAATCCAAGTTATATTCTTTCCTAAAAAGTTATTTTTGTTGTATTATTTATAATTAATATTTTAATGGATAGTTATTTGTTATTAAAAATATGTTATTTTGATAATTTGTGTTTTTCTATAGGTATAAAAATTAAATCAAGAATAATAACTTAAAATGATTAAATTTAAGATTTCAAGGTGAAAGAACTGTTGTTAAAAATTCAGAGTAATAATAACAAAGTGCTTAAAAGCTAAAGTAGAGTAGTAATACCGACTTACCTACCTATTTTAAAATGTGTGAGTTTCATGGTACAAACAAAAAATTTTATGTACGATAATTTGTTGAGAAATATGATAATTTTGAAGTCAGTATGCGATAATATCATTATTAAAACCTGGCAACACTGGTAGTGATATCGACACTGTTATCATTATAGACACATTTTTCTTGCAGATAATTATCCTAAAAAATCCAAATGACAATTGACAGTCGACCTGAGGTTATACGTTTTCGCCATTGGGTAAAGAAAAATGTTTTTAATGAACGTCAATACGGCATAAATACTTCCACTTTTGATTTATTTTCAACACAAACTTCAAATTTTGGACATTAATTATTTAAAAACGAATCACACGTAAGAATGCACCATAATTAAATAGCTTGCTTAACTTTTTTCTACCATAATGGAAATCTTTTCAAACATTACTCAATTGTTAGGTTATATTTGACTAACGAATGTGTGATTTTGAACTGATTTCTTTCATATTGATCCGATACACTTTAAATTTGTTTCTTAAGGTTCCTTAAGTTATACCTGATACCAGGCGCGCACCCAGAATTTTTGCTTGGGGGGGGCTTAATAATTTTTCTTTTTCCCTTACACACAAGTAAACAATTAAAACTAATTTTTAAATAACCACTTTTGTTTATTATTATCATATGTTATATTATAATATGTTATATTATTATGGATTTAATATTTATATAATTATATTTATAACTAAATATTATGACAAATGAATTTAAAATTTAAGTTTCCTGGGTCCCTTTTCAGAAAGTATTTTTAATACTTCAGATTCTTTAATTTGTATTTCTCGATGTATGTGGAGATTTGCCAGACCATTTAAACGTGACTGTCCCATTGTGTTCCGGAGATAGGTTTTGATTGTCACAAACCTTATCGCGTAGTATTGAACTATTATGTATATATTATATGTGTATTTAACATAATAACAAAATTTTAAAATAAAATATTATCATTTATCATTGTTATACTATATTTTCTATAATAATGTGTAATTTAATGAAAAAATATTTTTTTTTTTTTGGGGGGGGGGGCTTAAGCCCCAAAGCCCCCCCCCTTGGGTGCGCCACTGCCTGATACTCTTATATTCTATGGAAATTTCTGCTGGACAGATATTTCTGTTAGTATTAATTACAAGCATATCATTCATATATTAAATATTATGGTGAACGCTGTATAATAATTTTTACTCATTTTTTATATATTTTTGTCCAAATTTAATTTGATCAGTTTAAATTTAATTTTAAAATACTCACCAAGATGTTCTGATACTTTTATATTCTATCATTGATTATAAATACTAGGTAGTATTAGTACTGTTGGCTCGCTCTCAGCTATAATAAATAATATATTAATAAGCCTGGGCGGCCGGGAGGATAGGCAACACAAGCTACGGTATCGTCCCTAGTATAGTATATAATAATAAGAAATTTCAAACAATTGTTTTAAATAATAACGGTATAAAAGTATATTATAAATCAATCATATAATACAAATATAATAAAGATTGACCACTTGGTCCAACAATGGAATATAATAATATAACAGTCTTTAAATAAAATAATAGTATAAAATAGCCTAAGACCCGTCGGTCTACACACAACTATTGGTGGTGCACCACATACCTTTTGGGGTTATGACGTCTTAATAAAACACAAATTTTCAATTGTCAAATCAAAAAAATTATAGCTTGCAAATTTTTTCCAGTTCTTTTTTTAGATTTTAAACAGAGAGATGAATGTAGTGTTTTACCATAATGTGTATTGAATTTTATTTTGTTTATGCGTAATCTTTTGGGACAGTAAAATGATTTGATTTTCTATTTCAGAATTTTTTTCTATTATGCATAAATTTGACTATTCATTGAAAAAATTAAAAAAATATAAATTTACCTACCTATACAAATAACTCAAAAAGAAATAAAATTATATCATGTCTATTAAATATTTACATGATTATTGTCATTAAGGTCATTCATTTAAGTACAATAAAATTGATTTTGTCTATTATGCATTTGTGTAAAAAATAAAAATCCACATTTCCGATAAATATTTTTTTGTTTTTTCCAATTATTAAGAAAATGTAGTAGTTACAAGACATTATTTCATTTTGACTTTCTAAAAATAACACCAAGTTTTATTTATCAATCATCAAAAATCATAACCGAAGCATTTTTTCTGCAATAAAATGTGTACATTAACTAATAAAAAAAACATAAAAACACACATCCATTTCTGAGCTTGGAATCTAATTAATAGGTATTAAATTTAAATGATAATTTCATTTTATTTTTCCAAAATTAATATAATACATCAGCTATAATTTTTGTATAGACATTTGATTTAGAAATTTAGCTAAGACAATGAAATTTGAATTATATTGTTTAATAATGTTTTGAGTATGAGTGCATTGAATAGTAGATCCATTTTCTTAAATTATTTAAGATTTTAGATTCTGAACGGAGTGATGAATGTATTGATTTTACAATGATGTGTGTTTTTTTTTTTTTTTTTTTTTTTTTTTTTTTTGTTTTTTTTTTTGTTTTTTTTTTTGTTTTTGTGTCTGTGTACAGCATAACTAGTCGAAATAATGCTTCAATTTCAAACTTTGGGGGTGGTTTCCGATGGCAAAGTGGATATCCTTGGTGCATTATAGAGGTGAAAAGTAAACATTTTCCAACAGTTTTCAAAAAAATCGAGAAAAACCCTAAAAAAATGACGGAAAAAACGGGATTTTTTACGCAAAACCAGTTTTCGACAAAATCGAATTTTTTATTTTGCTATAACTCAAAAACTAATAGATGTAAATACTTGAAATTTTCACCAAATATTTATATTAGCGTTCTCCATACACAGTTAAATTTTCAAAGAATTTTGACTTTTTTTGAGCTATTTATAGACAGTTGAAATTTTCAATTTTTTTAAGTATTTTTTTTTAAAATAACGATAAAAATTTTTTGGCCGGCCAGAAAATCTTGAAAATTTAATACAAGGTTTCTTATAAGTTGTTCTTAAAGTTATAAAAAAAAATCCGAAATCGTTAGTCACAATTTTTTTTTATAAGTGCTTAAAGTTCGAATTTATACGAAATATGTCAAAATTGCGAAAATTGGCAAGTAATTTTGTGGTTAAAAAATCGTACAAATTTTTGCTTTTATAACTAAGATTTGAAAATTTGGTACAAGGTTCTGCATAAAATTTTCTTCTACTATCTGCAAAAAAAACTCTACCGGACTAAAACAAAAAATTTTTATGAGTGATTGAAATTTAAATTTTTACAAAACCGCGTTAAATAACGGTTTAGCCTCAAACGATTTTTGATATTTGTTGTTATTCAAACAGTATAAGTCGTAAATACTTGAAAATTTTACCAGTTATTTAGATTGCCATTTTCTTTACGTGATTTGATTTTCAAAACATTTTGACTTTTTTTGAGCTATTAATAGACAATTGAAATTTTCAATTTTTTTTAATTTTTTTTTTATAAATGTTGATAAAAAAAATTTAGCTGGGACAAATTACTTGAAAATTTAATTGAAAGGTCTACATAACTTGTTCTAACTCTCATTCAAAAATTATAAAAATACATAGGCACAATTTTTTTTTATTAGCATTTGAAGTTCAAATATTGACAAAAATTCGTCAAAATCATGAATATTTTTCACTATTTGGTAGTTAAAAATTTATAAATATTTTTCTATCAAAAGCTAAGAATTGAAAATTTAATACTATGCTGTCCATAAGTTAAGCTTAGAATAATTATAAAAAAGTTTGAGGATTGTTCAATTTAAAAAAATTTACGAGTGTTTAAAGTTTTAATTTTAATTTGAAATCAAAAATACACGACGTGTAAAATCACGTTTTACTAATAAATAATTTTCGATTTTTGTTATTTTTAAAAAATTACTAAACGTATGATCTTGAAACTTTTACTTAAATGTTTGAATTAGTTTCAAAATAGAATATATGATAATATTGAAATATAATATATCCTGGACTGACAAATCATCTCCGTTCAGAATCGTTTTTCGTATACAATGATACCTATCATTGCATTCAAATTTAACCTACCATAGTCCGAGGTCCACCCCACCCCCTAATGTACAGCAGAGCGATACTCACTTACCCGTTTTTTTTTTTTTTTTTTTAATTGATCTAAAAAAACATCGGTTTCTATGGCCATTAGTTTGACATTAACTTAAAATATTTTAAAATTATATGGTTGACTTATAATATGGCTTAAATTAGGTTATATAGCTGTGTATCTTAAATAAATTGTAAGATTTTGGTGATTGATTGAGGGCCAGGTCCGAGTGCTTCATCGGTTTGCTGTGATATTTGGTGTTTTTTCCTCATGTCATCGTATTTTTGACATTCAGTGATAATGTGTTTGATTGTGTAGATCACTCCACATATTTCACATATGGGAGGATTGTTTTTCTCCATGAGATTCCTATGTGTGATAAATGTATGCCCTATTCGTAAACGATTTAGTATAGTTTCTTCTTTTCTTTTTAATCCTGGGTTGTGCCATGTTTATATGTTGTTTTTTATTTGGTTTCACTTTTCCTTTGGTTAGTCCACATATTGAGCCATTCATGGTTTAGGATTTGTTTGGTTTGTTTCTTTTTGTCTTCGTATGTGTACACATTGAGAAGTGGGGTGTCTGGGGATGAGGCTGCTTTGGACGCTTCTAAGTCTGCCTTTTCATTGCCGTGTGTGCCGCAGTGACCGGGTACCTACACATAGCATATCTATATCCATATTACGTGCTTCGTAGGTTTTCTCTTGTATTAGTTTGGATATGTCTGATGAGTGCGTTGTGTTTTGGATTCCTGTGATGCTACTGAGTGAGTCACTGATTATAAGGTATTTGTTTGAAGTTGCTTCTTTTTTATGTAGTATATATATAACAGCATTATATATTGCCCGTGCTTCAGTTGTATAGATTGAGCATTCAGTGGGTAATTTATATGTTATCGTTATATTTTCTGCTACTATTGCTATCCCCACGCTATCAGATGTTTTAGATGCATCGCTGCATCGGTGTAGATATGCTTTCTATCATGATATTTTTGTATTGTGTCGTGGAAAAGGTTTTTGTAGATATAAGGGTTTGTGTTATTTTTTTTATTTTCTGTTACTTTTGTGTTTGTATTGATTTTCATTAACCATGGGGAAGTTGTTTGTGGTTCTCTTTGTACTATTTATTTTATGTTTATTTGTAGGTTCTCTGCTTCTTGGATTATGGTGTCGATGTATTTGTTTGCTGGATTGTTCTTATTTTTAATCGTATGGGCTGCGTAGAGTATACTATTGACTGTTCTCCTTATGTTTGGGGGTGGTTCGTTAGCAATATTTCTTAGACTTTCTATTGGGCTGGATTTAAAGCCTCCTATTGCTAATCTTATGCTGGTATTTAGTGGCACATCTATCATTTTTAGATGTTTTGGGGAGGCTGTCTTGAATGCTATTGAACCATAATCGGTTAAGGATCTGATTAGTGCTCTGTAGATTTTTAATAGTGTAGAGGTCTTTAATAGTGTAGAGGTCTCGCCACCCCATGATGTGTGTGAGATAATTTTTAAGATGTTGACTTTTTTTGTGATAGAATTTTTTACATATTTTAGATGTGGGATCCAATTTAATTTGGAGTCAAATATAACACCTAGTATTTTTATTTTGTTTTGGCATGGTATGACGTTGTTATATAGTTTTATCAGAAGTTTCTTTTGTTTCCTTTTTTTTGTGAATATGATGCTTTGTGATTTTTGACTGGAGATGTTGAAGCCCGTTTTGTTTAACCAATCTGCTATATTATTTGCACTATTTTGTAATAACTGTTTTACTGTGTTTAGGTTGATGCTTCTACATAGTATGTTAAGGTCGTCTGCGAATAGGTTTACAGTTACAGGGGGTTCTATAGTTTTGACAATATCGTTTATTGATAGGAGGAATATCGTGACTGCTAGGGATGATCCTTGGGGGATTCCATTTTCTTGGGTGAAATTGTTTGAAAGGTAGTTTGAAACTTTGACTTGAAATTTTCTATCAGTTTGAAAGTTTCTTATATAATTGTACATGTTTCTGTTTATTAGTATTTTGCTGAGTATTTGGAGTATTCTGTGTCTCCATACGGAGTCGTATGCTTTAGTTATGTCTAGGCCGATCATTCCTAGTATTTGTTTGTTTTCAAAGGCTTTTACAATTTCAGACTTTATTATGAAGAGGTTATCTGCTGTGGATCTTGCTCGTCGAAAGCCACTTTGTTCAATTGATAGGATTTTGTTTTTTTCCAGGTACCAAACTAGTCTAGTGTTAATTATTTTTTTCATTATTTTTGTCATGGTGTTTAGTAGTGTAATTGGTCTGTATGCTTCGACAGTATTCTTATTTTTACCTGGTTTAGGAATTGATATTACTATGACTTTTTTCCACTCTTCTGGTATTCTTCCTGTTCTCCATATTGTGTTGTATAGGTTTAGTAAGTAGTGTTTGGCCGTAGATCTGAGGTTTTGTAGGAAGCAGTAAGGTATTTCATCGGGACAGGGGCTCTTGCTTTTGCATTTACTAAGTGCGGTATTCATTTCTTTTAAAGTTATTGTTGCATTCAAATTTATTTGGTCTGTGTCAAGGGGGTTGATTTCGAACTGTATGGGAGTGTTTTCGGAGAGAATTTTTATTTTTTATATGAATTCTTGTCTGTATATTGAGTCGCTGAAGTTTTCATGGAAGAACGATCCGATTATTTGGGCGACTTCTTCTAGTTGTGATGTTGAGGTATGTTCGTTTGATATGTGTATTTTGTTGTCTCGATTGAGTCCTTTCAGAGATCTGATTTTGTTCCAAAGTTCCTTTGAGTTGGTTTTATTATTTATTGAGCCAGTGAATTTTTCCCAGGATTTTTTTTCGCTGCATTTAATTAGAAATTTGGATTTGGCTCTTAGTTTTTTAAGTAATATGAAGTTTTCTACTGTTTTTTTTTTTACCTAATGAGAGCTTCTTTTTTTTCTTGGATGGCTGTTTTTATTTCATCATTCCACCAGGGTACTCTTGGTTTCGTGTTTTGTTTTATATGGCTTCCGATAAATTTGTTTGCTACATTGGTTATTATGTGGGTAAAGGTTTCAGCCATTTCATTTGTGTCTTGTTCTTGATTGTTTGGTAATTCGTTTGTTTGTTTGTCCACCATTTTTTCAAATGAGAGCCAGTTTGTTTTTTTTAAATTCCATCTTTTATTTTTGTTTTTGTTTGTGACTGCTTCCCTTGGAATAAATTTTATTTGAATGGGTATATGGTCACTGCTAAGTAGGTGGGGTAATACTTTCCATTCCAGTCTGTCTGCTAGGGACGGGGGACATAGAGTTAGGTCTATGCAGGAGAGGTTTCTATTTGCTATGTTTATGTGGGTGGGTGTTGAGTCATTTAGCAACGCTATATTGTATTTTTCTAAAAGTTTTTCAATTGCCTTGCCTCTAGGGTCAGTTTTGTCGGAGCCCCATAATGGACTGTGTGCATTGAAGTCACCGAGTATTATATATGGTGTGGGAAGTTGTTGAATAATTTGCTCGATGTTAGCTGTGGTGAATTGTTTCTGGTTTGGGAGGTATATATTAAATATTGTAAGTTTTTCTTTCAGGTTAATTTGGACAGCTAAAACTTCTATTTCACTCTGGATGTTTATTGCTGTGTTTGGAATGTAGGATTTTGTATATATTGCTACCCCTCCACTGGCTCTATTTGCCTGTAAACGGTTTTTTCTGTGTCCATTGTAATTTTTGAGGGGGGATATGTGGTTCTCTTTAAAGTTGACTTCTTGGAGACATATTATTTCAGGATTGTATTCTTGTACTAGGAACTCAATCCTCATCAAAGCTCATCCTTTTTTTTAAAAACCCATTGACATTCCATTGTATGATATTTAGATTTGTGCCAGACATTCTAGAGTTATAGGAATGTTATGCTTTGGTTTAATGGTACGATGGTTTGTATAGTTTGGTTATTCATTGTAGATAATATATTATGAAAGCGATGAGTTAAGGATTATTGTTGTTGGGATAAGGGAGAGTCGGTGGGGTCATCTGAGATAGACGACAGAAGTGAGTTGGCTTGTCTCGTGAATCTATTCTTGATGCTTAGGTTATTAATTTTCGGGCGGACCGTGTCGACAATTTCAATCATTTCCATGGATGAGATGTTGAATGTCTTTACGATACTGTAGGGGTTAGGCTTGGAAAGTGTGTTTTCAATAATGTATTTGAATTGATTGAAGTTGATTTTTAAGTTTGGGATATTTTCAAAAGCGTTTTTTGCAGGATGTAGCGCTGCATCTAGTTTTAATATGATCTGCTCGATTGAGTTTGTGTGTTTTGGTTTTTTTTTAGAGGGTTGTGGGTTTTTGGCTGATTCTTTTAATTTGGTTTCGAGTGTACCGATGATGGTCCGTGTCTTTACGATTTTTATTTATCTTATTATTGATGTTTTATTTAAAATATTTTAACTAATTAGAAAGTCCGTAGATCTAATTCAAAATATAATGCAGATATTATTATGCAGTTATTTTATTGTAATAAATTACTAATAGTCTCTATTTTACCTATAAAAAAAAAAATTGAAAATATCCATTTTACAGAGTTATTTAGGTATGATATTTGAGAAAAAACTATTTTAAAATCAGTCGAATTTCAAATAAATTAAAAATAAATTTTAAAAATAAGCAACATATTATATTTAAATAATACAGCATAACTATGAAAAATTGTATAGTTTTCTTCTTCACTGTACAATCTGTACATAGTGATGTGAGTCTTGTAAATTTACTGTATACAATTTTACAATCAAGGTGAATCACCCGTAAATGTGCTAAATAATACTTATTTTAACTGTTATAAAAATTCAGTGACCATTTCATATTATATTATACTGAATAAATAATTGTTCATAATTCTGATTTTTTAGATTCTGAACGAAGTGATGAATGTATTGCATTTACTATGATGTGTGTTTTTTTTTTTTTTTTTTTTTTTTGTGTCTGACTCCAACATTTGGAGCAGTAATAATGCTCCGATTTTTGACTTCAGCCCCTCTTTGAATAGGGAATTGAATCTAGTTGGTACTTTAGGGGGGTCAAAATTAAAATTTTCTAATAGTTTTCAAAAAAATCGAGAAAAACAAAACAAAAATGACAGAAAAATGGAAATTTTACGGAAAAACCACTTTTCGACAAAATCGATTTTTTGATTTTGCTGTAACTCAAAAACGAATTATTGTAAATACTTGAAATTTTCACCAAATATTTATATTATGGTTATCTCTTTACAGTTAAATTTTCAAAATATTTTGACCATTTTTAAGCTACTAATAGAAAATTGAAATTTTCGACTTTTCTAAGTTTTTTTTTCTTCAAATGCCGATTAAAATTTTTTGGGTGGCCAGAAAATCTTGAAAATTTAATACAAGGTTTCTTATAAGTTTTTCTTAAAGTGATAAAAAAAAATCCGAAATCGTTAGTCACAATTTTTTTTTATAAGTGTTTAAAGTTCGAATTTATACGAAATATGTCAAAATTTAAATTAAATTTCATACGCTCATAATGCGAATGTTGGCCATAGTAACCATAGTAACATAATATAAAAACTATACTATTTGTTTCAAAATGGAATATTTGACAATATTTAAATATAATATATCCTAAACTGACAAATCATCTTCGTTCAGAATCGTTTTTCGTATACAATGATACCTATCATTGCATTCAAATTTAACCTTCCATAGTCTGAGGTCCATCCCACCCCCTAATATACAGCAGAGCGATACTCACTTACCCGCTTTTTTTTTTTTAATATTATTTTTCACAGTGTTAATATTTATAATATATTATATATGTATTATATAAGATGAAACGAGGTAGAAATCCCACAGTTTCAAATTACGAAATTTCTTCTGTTTTAAAAGATTACAAAATTGAAATAATTATAAATAATAAATTGATAGTACCATCCAGTTCTGTATGGAAAACTTTAATTGAAAATAATAATTGGAATATACACCCAAAAGCACTATGGACACGAATTCATAAGTTTTCTCCATATTTTGATAATTTTTTTAACAATAAAAAACAACATATTCATACAAATTTTGATGATAATGATTCTAATCCAGACACAAGTGATTTAAATAGCTCCTCGATTAAGAATCCCAGAATGATTATTCTTTAATTTATACAGTTTTTATATCAGCGGAGCAATGGAAAATTATGCAACTATTAATGCTGTCTCATTTTAAATTCCTACTTATATAATTAGTCTAAATTTAAATAATTACAACTTCTATAATACTATAATACTTAAAGAAAAAGCATCCAACAAACTGTTAGGTTATTAAGTTAGGTTATATAACCTTAGGTTATTAGGAATTAATGAAAATAAGTAGTATTTTAAAACTTTTTTTTGTTATTTTTGAGCTCTTCCTAAATAAATTAAAGAATATTTTTTTATTTAAATGTATATTGTCATTAAAATACTATATTTTTTTTTCCAATAATACTTGTTTCTTTAAGTTATTTTTATTTTTAAACTTTCCATTTTTTTAGTACATTAAATTTATTTAAATTTTTGAGATTTATAATGCATTTTTAACTTCCACACCAATGATAATAATTAATATAAATAATTTAATGATGTTTATTTCTATTTTGTATCTTTTTATTTCAATTTATAATATCAGTCAACCTAATTAAGAATTATTATGATTTTAGAAAATGCTGATGTAGTTTTGACAACTATTTCTGACAACTATTAGAAAAATGATCCTAAACATTTTTTGAGTATGAAACAACAAATATCTCCAGAATTGAAAAATGAAATTTTAAAGTGGGGTCCATGTCAACCCGTGGCTTATGATTTACCAGGTAAAGCATTTAAAAAGAACAAAAACGGTCATAATTTCAATAGCTCATGGTATTATAATATGAAGATAGAAAATATAGAAAATGGATAATACCTAATAACATGTACAATATAATAAATATGTTAGCAAAATATTGGCAAATATTACTTGTAAATCATTCTTATTACTTTTTGACAATCATTTTTGTTAATTGCTCATCAATTATTTTTTTTCTAGGAGCAGTTACCGGTCTTCTTATTTGTATAAAATCAGTCATGAGTCTCTGAGAATTCATTGGTATACTATTTGGTGGTATTGCATTAGATGGACCCGGTTGTGAAGTATCTGTTAGTTGTTCAGGTACTTGCTGATTTTGCTGTACTATTTCTACTGGATCGTCGATTGATCTGCACTCTATTTTTATACATTTTATATTTTTTTTTAATTTAGTGATAAGGAAGTATTGTTTTTAGTTTTAGTTTATTTGATTAATTTATATAGTATATTTTTTATTTCATTCATAGTTGTTTCATCTCATCTATGACTTAAGTTTTGTACATAATAAATTATAATAATAAAAAAAAAATATATATATAATTATTACCTTGTCTCTGGTTTATTGATGAACTACCTCTATTTAATGGCACTGTAGGATGTTTTGCCAATAAATGTCTTTTTAGATTGGCAGTATTCCCCCCAGAAAAACTTAATTTTGTACTACAATAACCACATTTTGCCTTATTGTCTTCCGTAGTCACAAAATGGTTCCAAACCTTAGACGTTTTTCCTCTATAGAGTGGCATTTCTATATTTTTAAGTAATATTGTAATAACAATAAAGAAAAATTAATTTCTTCTATAAATTAATGTTATTTACTTACCAAAATATTGTATGATAATCACACTAGTATTACAATATTATAATAATAATAATAGTATAAAATATAAATAGTGGTATAAAATAATAAACTACACTTTATATTTTCCAGACTTTAAGCTTCTCAACAGTGAACACTTAACAGTTTATGATTAATATTCATAAAGGATATTTTAGAATAGGATAGTCATAGTGAGGTCATGTGAATAAAATACAAAACAATGTAGAAATGTAAAACACTTTTATTTTCAGCATTTACAATAATAGTATAATTTCTAAAAATCAAAACAATCAACAATCTATATCTATAATAGTGCCTGTAGTACTATTGTGAACTACTGAATATTAAATATATGTATTTAAAGGTGTATTTATATTTTAGCCATGTACTGAACTGCCAGTACACCAGTTCAGTTTGGGTAGTATATATAGATAATATTTATATTTAGTGCCATAGTTCAGTACTCAATAGACAGTTTACCATTATGTCAATGAATATTTATTTCGTAATTTCGTGGTTGGTCAAACTGTTTATTTGAACATATGAACACTATAGTATACCGAACTACTTTAAAGACGTGACGTAAAAATGTTCGTAGTTCGTTCAGTAAACGAATAGTTCAGTTGACTTTCGTTCAATAGACGTTTCGAACTTTTTGATGAACTATAGTTCAATTCGTATGGTCGTTCGTTCACTAACCGTTCGTTCAGTAACTCATCGTTCAGTGAACTAGTTCGTTCGTGAACGACTCATCTCTACAAGAATATTTATGTATATAAACTAAAGGACCTTATACGTTCTCGTTTTATTCATTTATTTTAAATTATAATTCTTATTAGTTATTAGATCCATTACTCATTACTACTAGTTACTACCAATTACCATAAAATACATACGTTAATACTTTATTAATATTATGATATTTATAATAATCTATTTAATTTGTAAGAATATTTTATTTTTCTACACTTGATATCTTCCAGCAAGCAACCACCCACCCACCCTTTTAGTATGTGGATTTGTCCATAAACAATGACTAGGGTGTGCGCCCCCGACTCCGTCCTTTATGTTTTTAAATTGTTTAATTATTATAGTATTATTATACTATCTATGTAAATTGTATATTATTTATTCTCTTTGTTTTTCCTATTATATTAATTAGTTATTGATCGATCTTTGCCATATAAGTTTATTATCATTTTCGCTGTTGTTTTTTTTCATATCACTTGTAAAATTATTGTTATTATTATTCAGCGGCCAACGCCCTTTTTTTTCATATTACTGTATTATATATATATATTTTTTTGTATTCGGTCGCTTTCATAGCACCTCCCCCTTGTTTTTTGTGTTGTCTCAATACAACACGGAAACACCGTCGGTACATGATTATTATTATTTTATTACTGTTACCATTTTTTTGTATTGTCTCGACGTCATTGTGACGTGACCACAAACGATCATATTCATTTTCTTATATTTAATCATACCGTGTATATTGAATAAACAAACGAATAGGTACTGCAACAATTGAGTGAGTGTTTTTTCGTTATTTGCTTCTCAATATTCTTCTGGTCACAACTGTGTGACGGACCACCGGACAGTAACTGCTCACAATTTTGCTCAACCGTCCTGCGACACCGTCGTCTTGGGATCTACAGATTGTGAGCTACCTGTTCATCCGTTCGTCTATGGTCGCTGTATAGTCCGCGTAAGTCCGCCAGCACCCATTGTGGGTGTATGAGAGACCGCCCCGGTCGTCCAGTCGTCCTATTCAGCAGTCAACCAGTCACCAGTCCGCCAGCACCTGCCTTAGTTTTTAAGTAGTTTTAAGTTGTCCCCTATTGGTAGTTCCCCCCTGTGGTTATTGCACCAGATCGAATTGACCACAGGGCCCCTCAGCCCCATTAAATAACTTCTATCATCCTTTTTCCTTTGTTTTATATTAATATATATCTTCCCGTTCCTCCGTTTCATCGTCGTGCGCAGAAATTGCCTATTCGCAATTTATAAGGAGTTAAAATATATTGGGTTGCCTACCTGCCCCTTAGTCGGCGTTTTTTGTTCAGTTTAGACTTGGCCGTTTAATTTTGGCACTTCACTGTTCTCAGGCATTACCGAGTGGTCCTTCGGGAGCCCATAGTGTTGGGCGAATACAGTATTGTTAAAGATCATTGATCGTTATAATAAAAAAAGCCTTCGGGTGGTTTATTTAAAAAAAAAACTTATTGTAGTAAAAAAATCAAATATCGTTAATCATAATTTTTGTTTATAAACATTTAAAGTTCAAATATTTACGAAATATGTCAAAATCGCAAAAATTTGCAAGACATTTTATTGAAGTTGAAAATTTATAAAATGTTTGTGATTTACATCTAAGGTTAAAAAACCCAATGCAAGATTATCCATAAGTTTTCCTTCAAGTAACTGTAAAAAAAAATTCCAGCGTCAATATAGAAAAAATTTAATGAGCGTATGAAATTTATTTTTTTACGAGTAAAATAACAATATATTACAATTTAAATATAAGTAATAATATTATATATCCTACCAATTATTATCCTAGACCAGAGGTTCCCAAACTTTTCCTACTCGAGGCGCCCTTTAAGAACTGAAATTTGCTCATGGCGCCCTTATTAGAATGCACAACCTTTTTTAAATAAAATCTTGGGATCAAACTTGATACTGCTACTCTCATTTCCGCAGCCGCGGCTCCCCTGACAACACATCGCGGCGCACCAGGGCGCCGCGGCGCACAGTTTGGGAACCTCTGTCCTAGACTGACAATTAATCATCTCCGTTCAGAATCGTTTTTCGTATATGATTGAATGATACCTGTCATTGCATTCAAATTTAAAACATACATAATAGTGACTTACTCTCAATCTCTACTATAGTCTACTATACAGCAGAGCGATACCCACTTGTCCACCTTTTTTTAAATTATAAATATGTTATTATGTAAGTTTGTCATATATATGCACAACGATACCGCGGCCAATTATTAATATTATATTATTTGTATCAGATATCGCCGTCGGTCGTTTGTTCGTTGCATAACATTTTTATTTATATTCGTTTTCGCGAATTCACTGATACCCCCCGATCCCCTGACTCTATCGCGCCTGGTCATTACCGCACGTCAATGACTTCATTGCTTGTGGCGGCGTCAACCATCTCGGCCAGTACGCGCGTTCGTCCGACGTGCGGGTATTTTTTATATTGATATTGTGTGCGTGATCGGCATAAATTATATTTATTGGTTTTCGAACGTCTTTTTGCGCTAATGTTGCGAACTGTTCGCCCGCCGTACGCACCGTGTGCTGGTTTTTTGTATATTAATTGTTCTCTGTAGAAAACCGTTGTCCATTATCGACGTAATTGTGTGCACTTATGGACCGGTAAGCCGCCCTGTTGCGTAACCCCCGTTCGTGTGTCCATAAGTTGCCACGTCGCGCGTTTATCTACAACGACAACGTGCGCAAATATTTATTATCAATATTATAATATTATCAACACTACTCGGATAGGCGGCGAATACGACGGTGATACCAGCCGGCAGCCGCGTATGTAAACATCATTATTATTATTATTATTATTTTATATTGTTGCCGTTACGGCGTTGAATTTTTATGTATCTTATGTTATATATGTGTTAGTGGGCGCCCAAATATTATTGTGTTATTCTATTTTTTATCGCAATAGTAAGGCGGTGCTGTTGGGCCCGTCATTTACATATATTATCAATTGTTTTTATTTATATTTTATATCTCATATTCGTTAGAATAATTCGAGTATAAGGAGTACCCTGCCCCCTTTGAGTTTGTGTTTGCGGTGCCTTGTGTACGTAAATGAGTGTGAGTAGGTGACCACGTTATATGTACTCTTTTTATTATATATTTATATTATTTGATTGAGTGTAGCCGAATCGGTCGACGTACCTCTGGGTCGACGGTGAGGGTTTGGTCTACATTTCTGGTAGCAGAGCGTGGTTTTATCCCGGTTTATTTATTTATAATTTTTTTTATATATTTGCATATAAATTCGTTATCATGTCTGTAGCTGACGACGAAGCGCGTGCTAAGCGATTGAAACGTCGTTGCGAAATTAAGCGCATGAATTATGTAAAGAAAATAGGTTCAGTTCATAGTTTGGCTGTTCGTAGTGCGGAGGACTCGTCTGTAGTACCTCAGTTATTAGTCATGGTAGAAACACTTGATAATTTGTTGTCGTCATTTAATTCGGAATATGAAGCGTTATTGAATCAGTTGGTGGATATGGACCTAGATACGGAATATCCCGAGCAAGAGTATGTCGAGATGCTTGATTCGGTTTCGTCTACCAAAGCTATTGCCAATTGGTTTATGCAATATTGTCCAGATCAAACAGTAGCATCTGTACACGGAAGTTCGCGTGTGTCATTCGGCAATGTCGACAATGTTGACCCCCAGCCAATCGAGCTTGTAATAACCACCAATGGTACTAGTCCAGGTGACGTGCATTCAAATAACGTAAATTCAGCGTAAATAAATAACGCTAAAAAAACATTTGGTGAAAATTTCAAGTATTTACAATGATTCGTTTTTGAGTTACAGCAAAATCAAAAAATCGATTTTGTCAAAAAGTAGTTATGCGTAAAAATTCCCGTTTTCCGTAATTTTTTCAGGGTTTTCCCGACATCTTTGAAAAAGCGAATTGTGCGTCACTGGATATTCAATAAGTAGTATAAAAGTAATATAAATGTATAGAATTTAGCTTATATAGGCGTATTCTGAAATAATCTGTTAAGGTAATTACTAAATATTTAAAAAAAATACTTACCTTAACTTAATATCTACCTACTATTACATTTAATTTCTTCGACGGGGTTTCAGTTAAAGGCTCGTATAATTGCTGCAATATCTCGATCAACTGACATTGAAAGACTGATTTATAATATTATGAAAACTTATAACTTCTAAGAAAAACTCATTGTACACTTTATATTAAATTTTATATGAATACTTTTACTTGATCCAATTTAACCCATTATTTGCAGTAATTCAATGGCTAAAATAATTGAGAAATAAACATTCTAAGATAGGTATCTTTTTTAGGTACTACCAAAAACACTTTTCAAGAATATTTTGAAATGATTTTTTATGAACGTTAATTCATGATAAAAATAATATTTACTAGGCAATAAAATGTCATTTTAATAATTTAATTAGTTAATCGATACATTACTAACATTTACTAACTTAATAGACATTTATAATATGTTAAATGTTAATTATAGTTTTTGATTAAAAAAAAAAAAAAGCGGGTAAGTGGGTATCGCTCTGCTATACCTATATTAGGGGGTGGGGTGGACCTCAGACTATGGTAGGTTAAATTTGAATGCAATGATAGGTATCATTGTATACGAAAAACGATTCTGAACGAAGATGATTTGTCAGTTTAGGATATATTATATTTAAATATTGTCATATAATATTCTATTTTGAAACAAATAGTATAGTTTTTATATGTTACCATGGTTACTTTATAGTATCTGTTTATTAATAATCAAAAAATCGATTTTGTCGAAAAGTGGTTTTTCGTAAAATTGCCATTTTTCTGTCATTTTTTTTTTTGTTTTTCTCGATTTTTTTGAAAACTATTTGAAAATTTTACTTTTGACCCCCCCAAAGTACCAACTAGATGAATTTTCCTATTCAAAGAGGGGCTGAAGTCAAAAATCGGAGCATTATTACTGCTTCAAATGTTGTCGTCAGACACAAAAAAAAAAAAACACACATCATAGTAAAATCAATACATTCATCACTTCGTTCAGAATCTAAAAAATTAATTATTTTAAATACCTATAAATAGCTCAAAAAAAGTCAAAATACTTTGAAAATCAAATCACGTAAAGAAAATGCCAATCTAAATAACTGGTGAAATTTTCAAGAATTTACGACTTATACTATTTGAATAACAATAAATATCGAAAATCGTTTGAGGCTAAACCGTTATTTAAACGCAGTTTTGTAAAAATTTAAATTTCAAACACTCATAAAATTTTTTTGTCTTAGTCCGGTAGAGTTTTTTTTACAGATATTTGAAGAAAAATTTATGGAGAACCTTGTACCAAATTTTCAAAACTAAGTTATAAAAGAAAAAAATTTTACGATTTTTCAACCACAAAATTACTTGCAAATTTTCGCAATTTTGACATATTATTTCGTATAAATTCGAACTTTAGAGCTTATAAAAAAAAATTGTGACTAACGATTTCGGATTTTTTTTTTATTACTTTAAGAACAACTCATAAGAAACCTTGTATTAAATTTTCAAGATTTTCTGGGCGGCCAAAATTTTTTTATCGTTATTTAAAAAAAAAAACTTAAAAAAATTAAAAATTTCAATTGTCTATAAATAGCTCAAAAAAGTCAAAATACTTTGAAAATTTAACAGTGTATAGAAATCACTAACATAAACATTTGGTGAAAATTACAAGTATTTACATCGATTAGTTTTTGAGTTATAGCAAAATAAAAAATTTGATTTTGTCGAAAAACGGTTTTACCCGACTCATTTAACTTTTGACCCCCCCCCCAAAGTACCAACTAGATTCAATTTCTTTTTCAAAGTGGGGCTGAAGTCAAAAATCGAAGCATTTTTACTGCTCCAAATGTTATCAACAGACACAAAAAAAAAACACACATCATTGTAAAATCAATACATTCATCACTCCGTTCAGAATCTAAAGAGTTTTGAAAAGGTCACTTATAGATAGTTAAAATGTTATCATTTTTTACTCTATTATAAGTACAATTTTAATATAATAGGTAATGTGAAAAATTAAAAAAAATATATTTCAATGCGTTACTTATTTGTTTAAACTACAATTAAATAGCAATATTGATGTATATTAAATATTATATATAAAAAGAATATTAATATATTATTAAATAAAATAAATTAAATTGCGTATCAAAATTTCTAAAAAATCAATTACGACTGTCTACAGAACAAAATCCATAAAGCATATTTCTCATGATTAGATAGATCTCAAACTTTTCTAGTAAAATTATCACTCTATGGTACACCGGTACACGTCATTTAAGAAAAATTCTATAATTTTACAATTGATGGGAGAGTGGTTACCTTCATCATTTGATTTTGCCAGAATGTTTATTTTTTTTTTAAAAAGAAATAAAAAACAATTACCATTTTGAACTATAACAGTGTATCTATATTTTATACTAATTCTATGCGCTCAACTTGGCGAACGGTGCAGACAGACTATAAAATAATTATAAGTCTCTGTTGTTGCCGTGGTTGACCTGAATCGTCGATCGACACACACCGACAACGTACACAAGGTAATATAAAAATAATAGAATGTATTATAGAAAAAAATTTGTCGTGGTTTGTTACAACGCGCGGTTATAACACAAAATATACAAATATACAACAAAATAATAATAATAATAATAATAATTAAGTGGACAAAAAAATTATTCAGAATCACCACAGTTCGGCTAATCCTGACATTTTGCTTGTCTCAAATAAGGTTTAAAGTAATTGTGACAATATCTAAAATAACATAATACAAGTAATTTGATAAAAAATAATAATACAATCAAAGAAAAACAATGGATAAACAATATAAACAATATATAATACAAGCAATATGATATAAAAAAAAATAGTAATAATAATAATTAAGAATCACTACACAATGGTTTTTTTTTTCATAATGTACATGATACAAATCTATATTATAGTTTAAGTCTCTAGTATGAATGACCAAGTTTGACATAAATATAAATATTATATTTTACTTAGTTTTATAATATAATTATTGTTTACTGCAATGGCATGGTGAACTACTTTTTGACTAAGTGCAAAATACAAAATACCAACCCATCTACCCACCTAAAATTAATATTAACACTGAAATTTAAATTCCAAGAGTGGTATTTAATTTATTTCACGCCTATACTTTACCTAGGTACCTATAACTATAGGCTATATACCTACCTACCCACCCACCCACCCAAATTAAACCCAATAGGGGCCGAGACCCCCGGAAAACCCCCTCAACACGCCACTGCTTCTCTGGCTTATCGATACAACTGCTTAGCCAGAGTGTGGTTTTCCTGCAAATTACCCACTTTGTTTTTTTCAGTTGATCAGCCCAAGTTGTTATGATATTATCTTAAGTTAAATTTAGAAGTTATATCAGTATGTAAATATTTTATATTAATTTATTGTGTAGTATAGTATGATAAATCGTTTTGCTTAAGTTATACATATATAAATATTTAATTAATAAAGTTAGTTTTAAATAATAAGTTTGTGTTTTAGCTTTTAATGCATTTTATTTTAAAATTAGATTTAAAATGGTCTCTTACAGTGCTTCTAAAACAGAATCATGGATGTTTGCTACTCTAGAGGTTTATAAAATTATCAGTTTCTTTTTAATTTTGACGGTAGAGAAGGAGTGTTGTAAAAAATTGTCTTAATGTTAACCACTTATTATTAATAAATATTTTATCGTTTTTAAAAAAGCATGAGCCAATATTATAATAGGTAAGGTAAAAATTTAAAAAAATATAATTCAATCTGTTACTTGAATTATCTGGCTTATTATATAAAACACCATTAATTCAAGTTGGGAAAGTGATACATAATTGACAAATTAAACGGAGTAGTACAATTTCTAAAAAATTGGATAACAACTGGCTACAGATAGCACATTTAATAATGCATTGTTCTTATGTTTCTAGTAGCTTTATCACTATATTGTGTACATATAAGGAGAATTCAAAAGTTTCATATTAATATAATGGAATTTCACAATTCACAAGAGTCCATTTTAATCATAAGTCCGTGTTAAAATTACTAAGTTGTATGATGATTTATAGGTATATTTTATATGTATTCTTTTATTCATATTTTAAAGGACATTATTGTAAATAATATGAATTATTGATCTCAATAACGATTCTTCTGTTCACCCAAAGCGTGGTTATTCTGCATATTACCCACTTTGTTGATTTTGGTTTTATTAACACTTTGTTATAATGACATTATTTGAAACGGGAGAGGGATGAGAATCGTAAAAAAATTTATAATAGTTTATTAATATTTTATCTATTTTGTAATATCATATAAACAATATCAATATAGTCACTATACTATCATAGATATCGTAAAATTTAAAAATACAATAATTCATTCCATCATTTCAATTATGTTCTATAATCTTATAAAACAATTCTGGTGTAGGGAAAATGACGTGCCCATCGCCCAGTGCACTGCAATAGCCCTAATCTGACCTTAATTGGCCACCCAGATTGGAGGTTTAGCGCAGGGCTAACAACCCTGTCTTAGAAAACAAATATCGTTCAGGAACTAACAACAAACTTGCCTCGGAATCGTGAAGTTTTGGAAAACAAGACTGGAAAATGGAAAAATGGATTATCTTTTGGAACATGGAATATTCGCACACTTTTGCTTAGTTGAGGAGACAGAGAGATATAAACTAGGAGTGGTGGCTCTACAAGAGGTAAGATAGAATGATAAAGGTACGCTAGATAATAAAGATACAACGATATTCTACGGTGAATGCAATAAACATCCTCAATTTGGAACGGATTTCGCAACACATAAAAACATAGTACTTTCAGTAAGAGAATTCAAAAGCATTAACCCAAGGATATCAGTATTAATAATAGAAGCACAATATTTCGATATTACATTCGTGAATGGGCATACACCCACGGAAGGAAAAACGGAAGAGGAAAAGGACGAATTCTATGCTAACTTGAAACACACGCTAAACGAAATCCCACGAAGTAGAATTAGAATAGTCCTAGGGGACTTTAATGCCAAGTTAAGGAAGGAGAACGTATTTCGTTCAACGGTTGGTATCCAAAGCCTTCACGATGTAACTCGCAAGAATGGACTCAGGCTTATTCATTTTGCAAATGGTGGAGGACTTATTGTAAAGAGCACGATGTTCCCACATAAAGATATTTATAAGGGTACATCGAAGGCACCAAATGGCAGATATGTCAATCAGATAAACCATGTCCTGATTAATACTAGATTCAAAAACTGTGCACATGATGTCAAAACGGTAAGAGGAGCTGACTGTGATTCAGACCACTATTTAGTTATAGAAAACCTGAAAGTAAAATTCAAGACACCTAGAAAAGAAACATTAGTGGATAGATTTGATGTGAATAAGTTAAAGGACACCAATATATGTGAAATTTTCAAACAAAAATTACGTGAAACAATGAACATTTTATACGTAAATCAAGAAAAGATAATTGATATTAAATGGAAAGTGTTAAAAGGTGCTATAAAAATGGTCACATATACAGTAAAAGGAAAACGAAAGAGAACAAGGAAACCGTGGTTCAACAATTTCTACAAAGGGACATTTAATAGAAGGAAGGAAGCCAGGAATCAATTGCTCAACGATCCCACTAATAGAGAGAAAGTTATACTATACAAAGAACGCCAAAAAGACCCAAATAATATATTTAGGTATGAAAAATGGAAATATGCAAAACATGTACTAGGGGAAGCCAAGAATGATCATAAAGTAAATAGGATTCTACAACTATACCAGAAGATAAATTCAATCGGAGGAGATACAAAAAACATAATAAGTTCCTATAAAAAAGAATATGCTTATCTAGTAACAGAACAGGACAAAAAATGGAAACAGTTTATTGGATCATTGCTCAACTGTGAAAACTCAGTGGAGACATTTCCATGGATGTCAACGGAACCTAATGATACTGAACGTCCGTCCCAGAGAGGAAATAGTATAACTTAACAGACTAAAAAATCATAAAACTCCTGGGGAAGACGGAATCCAGGGAAAAGTGCTAAAAATCCTGGATGAATTAATGACAAATAAAGTATTAAGTATTATACAGAGTTTTTGGCATAATGAAAGACATCCGAAGGACTGATGCACAGAATTCATTTGTTCTAGGTCCACAAAAAAAATGATCCACAAGAATGTAGTAATTATATGGGTATAGCATTACTAGATAAACGTATAAAGTTCTAGTATATTGTATACTGGATAGGGTAAGGCCTATAACAGAGAATTTACTAGGTAACAATAAAGGAGGATATGAGCCCATTATATCTACAACGGATCAGATTATTGTAATAAGAAAGATCCTCCAACAGAAAAAGATAGAAAAAAGTTGGGAATATAATAAGGATGTACACATATTGTTTGTGGCCTTTAAAAAAGCATATGATTCTATTTATAGAGAAAGCCTAATATACTCAAAGAATTCAGATTTCAAAGTAAAATCAATCAGACAGTCATAAAGAATAAAATAGCAAACACAACATCACAGCCTGTGACATTAACAACAAGTCTCCGACAATGCGAAACACTGTCCTCAGTGTTGTTAAACATGGTACTGGAAAAAGTAGAACAAGAAATGAACGTTTCAGAAGGAATTGAGATAGAACAGATAAAAATAGGTTTCTTAGCATACGTGGGAGACATCGCTCTTTTAGAAGATGATATTGAGATGATAAAAAAACAGGAAGAGAAACTTATAAAGGCTGCGGAAAAAGTAGGATTAACCGTTAACGATTATAAGACAAAATACTTGATTGTCAGTCGAAGTAACGGAAATTATGGACTAGAACAACATATTAAGTGAGAAGGATATATATTGAGAAAAGTATCACAAATTAAATATCTCGGATCGATTATTACTCAAGATAATGAACTTAAACAGAGGTTACGCCAGGAATACAATTAGCTAACAAGATATGGATTAGAAAGAGTACAAAAAATGAGAAACCCTCTCTAAAAATTTAAATACAAGAATATATATGACATTATTAGGACCTATTGTCCTATACGTTTCTGATAAGTGAGTATTAAGGAGAGCCGAAAAACAGAGACAAGAGGTATTTGAGAGAAAACTATTAAGAACAATAAATGGACCAGTTTTAGACAGTGAAAAAAATGAATGGAGAAAATTACATAATTCTGAACTCAAAAGGCAGTATATGAGACCTGATATAATTAAAGAAATAATAAAAAGAAGACTCATGTAGGGGAGGGGGAATGCATGGCGTAAACAAGGATCTCTAGTTAGGTAAGTAATAGAGGAAAGCCAAAACATAATAGACCTTTTGGAAGACCAGATTGAGGTGAAAAGACTATGTAAAAAAGGAATTAACAACAATAAAACCAAGAGTCAAAAGGAGACAAGCTATAGAGGACAAAGACAGATGGCAAGATTTCTATTTAATGGTATGGTCTTACAGGCTGAAACCAAGAAAGAAGGAGAAGAATCTTAAAAAAAAATCATAAAACTATACCAGTATAATATATAATATATAAATATATAATATATAAATATATAAATATATAATATATAAATATATAAATATATAATATATAAATATATATATAATATATACAACTGAAGGAATGGGATGTCATTATATCATCGAAAAATTAAATGATTAGCAGGATTTCTAAAATTACGATTTCAAATAGCTAAAAACTTAGTATTCAGGAAGCATACTATACGATGCAATATTGTCATATTATAATAGTAAATTATTACTCGGTGTATCGCAGTAGCTGTATCCCTGGCAATAAACGGATGATGATACTATAGTTGAACCCATATTAAAGTTTCATGTCTAGTATCAATCACCAAGTTTGAGGGGCATCCTACAGGAAATCTACGGGATATGCTACAACAAAAACACAGGTGAATGGCGTACACTGCATAATAAAGAACTCGAGGAGCTGTTTAAGAGACCGCTCATCAAGATTGAAATCAAAAAAAGGAGATGAACCTGGGCTTGACATACATTAGGATCCAAAGTCACGACAACAGTCGAAAAGAACACGGTCGGTAAAAGACTCTCATGAATACAACACATACATTGGGAAGGCAGTGTAAAAAGAAAAGCGTAAAACGTTGAATAAGAGATACCATGGAGAATAGCGGAAGAAAATAGAGATAGATGGAGATAAATTGGTTTGCAGTTTGGCCTCAATGACCGTAAACCAAAAAAATATGTATATAAATATCATGTTAATTATTTAAATTGCGTATCATAATTTCTTAAAAAATCAATTACAACAATCTACAGCACGGAATCCATAAAGCATATTTATCAATGCATTGGATTCAAACTTCTCTAGTAGAATTATGAATGTATGATACACATTTATGAAAAATTTCATGACTTAACAATAATTTTTTTTTTTTATCATGTTTGTAGTTACAAACCAATAACACTAGAATCCGCTTAATTGGGACACATTGGGCGGTGACCTATCTCTCCATTATCCGACTGTCTCGATAAACTGAATAACTAATACACTGATACACACGTTCGGCACTATGGAATCTGTCCCAATTAAACGATTGTCACCTTTATATGGTGTCCCATATAAGTTGATTCTACTGTATTATAGTTCAAGTCTCAGTTATGAATCACAAAGATTGACGTATACAAAAGCATATTATATTTTACTTAGTTTTATAATGAAATTATTGTTTACTGACCTATCGATACACAACTGCTTATCGAAAGCGAAGTTTTCCTACAAATTACTCCTATTTTGTTGTTTTTGGTTGATTAGGCCTAAATTTGATACTCTTTAGGAATACATTGTGTATTATGATAGTGGATTATTATATTATAACTATTTGCATAATATTATTGGTCTCTATATTCCCTATCAATTAGAAAGAAATATGTTTAATACAGATTATTTATTATTCAATACTACAACTTTCACAAAAAAAAAGATTATGTGATTCTCAAGTTATCGTTTAAATTAAAACATTACATTACTCTATTCATTATATGAATAATATAATTTTAAAATATTATATTTGAGGAATCTATTGTATATTATGTTAGTAAATTAATACTCGGTGTATCGCAGTAGCTTTATCCCTGACAAAAAATGGATGATGATAGTATAGTTGAACCCATATTAAAGTTTCATGTCTAGTATCAATCACCAAGTTTGAGGGGCATCCTACAGGAAATCTACGGGATATGCTACAACAAAAAAACAGGTGAATGGCGTACACTGCATAATAAAGAACTCGAGGAGCTGTTTAAGAGACCGCTCATCAAGATTGAAATCAAAAAAAGGAGATGAACCTGGGCTTGACATACATTAGGATCCAAAGTCACGACAACAGTCGAAAAGAACCCGGTCGGTAACAGACTCTCATGAATACAACACATACATTGGGAAGGCAGTGTAAAAAGAAAAGGGTAAAACGTTGAATAAGAGATACCATGGAGAATAGCGGAAGAAAATAGAGATAGATGGAGATAAATTGGTTTGCAGTTTGGCCTCAATGACCGTAAACCAAAAAAATATGTATATAAATATCATGTTAATTATTTAAATTGCGTATCATAATTTCTTAAAAAATCAATTACAACAATCTACAGCACGGAATCCATAAAGCATATTTATCAATGCATTGGATTCAAACTTCTCTAGTAGAATTATGAATGTATGATACACATTTATGAAAAATTTCATGACTTAACAATAATTTTTTTTTTTTTATCATGTTTGTAGTTACAAACCAATAACACTAGAATCCGCTTAATTGGGACACATTGGGCGGTGACCTATCTCTCCATTATCCGACTGTCTCGATAAACTGAATAACTAATACACTGATACACACGTTCGGCACTATGGAATCTGTCCCAATTAAACGATTGTCACCTTTATATGGTGTCCCATATAAGTTGATTCTACTGTATTATAGTTCAAGTCTCAGTTATGAATCACAAAGATTGACGTATACAAAAGCATATTATATTTTACTTAGTTTTATAATGAAATTATTGTTTACTGACCTATCGATACACAACTGCTTATCGAAAGCCAAGTTTTCCTACAAATTACTCCTATTTTGTTGTTTTTGGTTGATTAGGCCTAAATTTGATATTCTTTAGGAATACATTGTGTATTATGATAGTGGATTATAATATTATAACTATTTGCATAATATTATTGGTCTCTATATTCCCTATCAATTAGAAAGAAATATGTTTAATACAGATTATTTATTATTCAATATTACAACTTTCACAAAAAAAAAGATTATGTGATTCTTAAGTTATCGTTTAAATTAATACATTACATTACTCTATTCATTATATGAATAATATAATTTTAAAATATTATATTTGAGGAATCTATTGTATATTATGTTAGTAAATTAATACTCGGTGTATCGCAGTAGCTCTATCCCTGGCATAAAATGGATGATGATAGTATAGTTGAACTCATATTAAAGTTTCATGTCTAGTATCAATCACCAAGTTTGAGGGGCATCCTTCAGAAAATCTACGGGATATGCTACGACAAAAACACAGGTGAATGGCGTACACAGCATAATAAAGAACTCGAGGAGCTGTTTAAGAGACCGCTCATCAAGATTGAAATCAAAAAAAGGAGATGAACCTGGGCTTGACATACATTAGGATCCAAAGTCACGACAACAGTCGAAAAGAACCCGGTCGGTAAGAGACTCTCATGAATACAACACATACATTGGGAAGGCAGTGTAAAAAGAAAAGGGTAAAACGTTGAATAAGAGATACCATGGAGAATAGCGGAAGAAAATAGAGATAGATGGAGAGAAATTGGTTTGCAGTTTGGCCACAACGACCGTAAACCAAAAAAATATGTATATAAATATCATGTTAATTATTTAAATTGTGTATCATAATTTCTTAAAAAATCAATTACAACAATCTACAGCACGGAATCCATAAAGCATATTTAACAATGCATTGGATTCAAACTTCTCTAGTAGAATTATGAATGTATGATACACATTTATAAAAATTTCATGACTTAACAATAATTTTTTTTTTTTATCATGTTTGTAGTTACAAACCAATAACACTAGAATCCGCTTAATTGGGACACATTGGGCGGTGACCTATCTCTCCATTATCCGACTGTCTTGAAAAACTGAATAACTAATACACTGATACACACGTTCGGCACTATGGAATCTGTCCCAATTAAACGATTGTCACCTTTACATGGTGTCCCATATAAGTTGATTCTACTGTATTATAGTTCAAGTCTCAGTTATGAATCACAAAGATTGACGTATACAAAAGCATATTATATTTTACTTAGTTTTATAATGAAATTATTGTTTACTGACCTATCGATACACAACTGCTTATCGAAAGCGAAGTTTTCCTACAAATTACTCCCATTTTGTTGTTTTTGGTTGATTAGGCCTAAAATTGATACTCTTAAGGAATAATTTGTGTATTATGTTAGTGGATTATTATACTATAACTATTTGCATAATATTATTGGTCTCTATATTCCCTATCAATTACAAATAAATATGTTTAATACAGATTACTTATTATTCAATACTACAACTTTCACAAAAAAAAAGATTATGTGATTCTTAAGTTATCGTTTAAATTAAAACATTACATTACTCTATTCATTATATGAATAATATAATTTTAAAATATTATATTTGAGGAATCTATTGTATATTATGTTAGTAAATTAATACTCGGTGTATCGCAGTAGCTCTATCCCTGGCATAAAATGAATGATGATAGTATAGTTGAACTCATATTAAAGTTTCATGTCTAGTATCAATCACCAAGTTTGAGGGGCATCCTACAGAAAATCTACGGGATATGCTACGACAAAAACACAGGTGAATGGCGTACACAGCATAATAAAGAACTCGAGGAGCTGTTTAAGAGACCGCTCATCAAGATTGAAATCAAAAAAAGGAGATGAACCTGGGCTTGACATACATTAGGATCCAAAGTCACGACAACAGTCGAAAAGAACCCGGTCGGTAACAGACTCTCATGAATACAACACATACATTGGGAAGGCAGTGTAAAAAGAAAAGGGTAAAACGTTGAATAAGAGATACCATGGAGAATAGCGGAAGAAAATAGAGATAGATGGAGAGAAATTGGTTTGCAGTTTGGCCACAACGACCGTAAACCAAAAAAATATGTATATAAATATCATGTTAATTATTTAAATTGTGTATCATAATTTCTTAAAAAATCAATTACAACAATCTACAGCACGGAATCCATAAAGCATATTTAACAATGCATTGGATTCAAACTTCTCTAGTAGAATTATGAATGTATGATACACATTTATAAAAATTTCATGACTTAACAATAATTTTTTTTTTTTATCATGTTTGTAGTTACAAACCAATAACACTAGAATCCGCTTAATTGGGACACATTGGGCGGTGACCTATCTCTCCATTATCCGACTGTCTCGATAAACTGAATAACTAATACACTGATACACACGTTCGGCACTATGGAATCTGTCCCAATTAAACGATTGTCACCTTTACATGGTGTCCCATATAAGTTGATTCTACTGTATTATAGTTCAAGTCTCAGTTATGAATCACAAAGATTGACGTATACAAAAGCATATTATATTTTACTTAGTTTTATAATGAAATTATTGTTTACTGACCTATCGATACACAACTGCTTATCGAAAGCGAAGTTTTCCTACAAATTACTCCCATTTTGTTGTTTTTGGTTGATTAGGCCTAAAATTGATACTCTTAAGGAATAATTTGTGTATTATGTTAGTGGATTATTATACTATAACTATTTGCATAATATTATTGGTCTCTATATTCCCTATCAATTACAAATAAATATGTTTAATACAGATTACTTATTATTCAATACTACAACTTTCACAAAAAAAAAGATTATGTGATTCTTAAGTTATCGTTTAAATTAAAACATTACATTACTCTATTCATTATATGAATAATATAATTTTAAAATATTATATTTGAGGAATCTATTGTATATTATGTTAGTAAATTAATACTCGGTGTATCGCAGTAGCTCTATCCCTGGCATAAAATGAATGATGATAGTATAGTTGAACTCATATTAAAGTTTCATGTCTAGTATCAATCACCAAGTTTGAGGGGCATCCTACAGAAAATCTACGGGATATGCTACGACAAAAACACAGGTGAATGGCGTACACAGCATAATAAAGAACTCGAGGAGCTGTTTAAGAGACCGCTCATCAAGATTGAAATCAAAAAAAGGAGATGAACCTGGGCTTGACATACATTAGGATCCAAAGTCACGACAACAGTCGAAAAGAACCCGGTCGGTAAGAGACTCTCATGAATACAACACATACATTGGGAAGGCAGTGTAAAAAGAAAAGGGTAAAACGTTGAATAAGAGATACCATGGAGAATAGCGGAAGAAAATAGAGATAGATGGAGAGAAATTGGTTTGCAGTTTGGCCACAACGACCGTAAACCAAAAAAATATGTATATAAATATCATGTTAATTATTTAAATTGTGTATCATAATTTCTTAAAAAATCAATTACAACAATCTACAGCACGGAATCCATAAAGCATATTTAACAATGCATTGGATTCAAACTTCTCTAGTAGAATTATGAATGTATGATACACATTTATAAAAATTTCATGACTTAACAATAATTTTTTTTTTTTATCATGTTTGTAGTTACAAACCAATAACACTAGAATCCGCTTAATTGGGACAAATTGGGCGGTGACCTATCTCTCCATTATCCGACTGTCTTGATAAACTGAATAACTAATACACTGATACACACGTTCGGCACTATGGAATCTGTCCCAATTAAACGATTGTCACCTTTACATGGTGTCCCATATAAGTTGATTCTACTGTATTATAGTTCAAGTCTCAGTTATGAATTACAAAGATTGACGTATACAAAAGCATATTATATTTTACTTAGTTTTATAATGAAATTATTGTTTACTGACCTATCGATACACAACTGCTTATCGAAAGCGAAGTTTTCCTACAAATTACTCCCATTTTGTTGTTTTTGGTTGATTAGGCCTAAAATTGATACTCTTAAGGAATAATTTGTGTATTATGTTAGTGGATTATTATACTATAACTATTTGCATAATATTATTGGTCTCTATATTCCCTATCAATTACAAATAAATATGTTTAATACAGATTACTTATTATTCAATACTAAAACTTTCACAAAAAAAAAGATTATGTGATTCTTAAGTTATCGTTTAAATTAAAACATTACATTACTCTATTCATTATATGAATAATATAATTTTAAAATATTATATTTGAGGAATCTATTGTATATTATGTTAGTAAATTAATACTCGGTGTATCGCAGTAGCTCTATCCCTGGCATAAAATGAATGATGATAGTATAGTTGAACTCATATTAAAGTTTCATGTCTAGTATCAATCACCAAGTTTGAGGGGCATCCTACAGAAAATCTACGGGATATGCTACGACAAAAACACAGGTGAATGGCGTACACAGCATAATAAAGAACTCGAGGAGCTGTTTAAGAGACCGCTCATCAAGATTGAAATCAAAAAAAGGAGATGAACCTGGGCTTGACATACATTAGGATCCAAAGTCACGACAACAGTCGAAAAGAACCCGGTCGGTAAGAGACTCTCATGAATACAACACATACATTGGGAAGGCAGTGTAAAAAGAAAAGGGTAAAACGTTGAATAAGAGATACCATGGAGAATAGCGGAAGAAAATAGAGATAGATGGAGAGAAATTGGTTTGCAGTTTGGCCACAACGACCGTAAACCAAAAAAATATGTATATAAATATCATGTTAATTATTTAAATTGTGTATCATAATTTCTTAAAAAATCAATTACAACAATCTACAGCACGGAATCCATAAAGCATATTTAACAATGCATTGGTTTCAAACTTCTCTAGTAGAATTATGAATGTATGATACACATTTACGAAAAATTTCATGACTTAACAATAATTTTTTTTTTTATCATGTTCGTAGTTACAAACCAATTACACTAGAATCCGCTTAATTGGGACACATTGGACGGTGACCTATCTCTCCATTGTCCGACTGTCCCGATAAACTGAATAACTAATACACTGATACATAAGTTCGGGACTATGGAATCTGTCCCAATTAAACGATTGTCACCTTTATGTGGTGTCCCATATAAGTTGATTCTACTGTATTATAGTTCAAATCTCAGTTATGAATCACAAAGATTGACGTATACAAAAGCATATTATATTTTACTTAGTTTTATAATGAATTTATTGTTTACTGACCTATCGATACACAACTGCTTATCGAAGGCGTAGTTTTCCTACAAATTACTCCCATTTTGTTGTTTTTGGTTGATTAGGCCTAAAATTGATACTCTTAAGGAATAATTTGTGTATTATGATAGTGGATTATTATATTATAACTATTTGCATAATATTATTGGTCTCTATATTCCCTATCAATTAGAAATAAATATGTTTAATACAGATTACTTATTATTCAATACTACAACTTTCACAAAAAAAAAGATTATGTGATTCTTAAGTTATCGTTTAAATTAAAACGTTACATTACTCTATTCATTATATGAATAATATAATTTTAAAATATTATATTTGAGGAATCTATTGTATATTATGCTAGTAAATTAATACTCGGTGTATCGCAGTAGCTCTATCCCTGGCAAAAAATGTATGATGATAGTAAAGTTGAACCCATATTAAAGTTTCATGCCTAGTATCAATCACCAAGTTTGAGGGGCATCCTACAGAAAATCTACGGGATATGCTACGACAAAAACACAGGTGAATGGCGTACACAGCATAATAAAGAACTCGAGGAGCTGTTTAAGAGACCGCTCATCAAGATTGAAATCAAAAAAAGGAGATGAACCTGGGCTTGACATACATTAGGATCCAAAGTCACGACAACAGTCGAAAATAACCCGGTCGGTAAGAGACTCTCATGAATACAACACATACATTGGGAAGGCAGTGTAAAAAGAAACGCGTAAAACGTTGAATAAGAGATACCATGGAGAATAGCGGAAGAAAATAGAGATAGATGGAGAGAAATTGGTTTGCAGTTTGGCCACAACGACCGTAAACCAAAAAAATATGTATATAAATATCATGTTAATTATTTAAATTGTGTATCATAATTTCTTAAAAAATCAATTACAACAATCTACAGCACGGAATCCATAAAGCATATTTAACAATGCATTGGATTCAAACTTCTCTAGTAGAATTATGAATGTATGATACACATTTATAAAAATTTCATGACTTAACAATAATTTTTTTTTTTTATCATGTTTGTAGTTACAAACCAATAACACTAGAATCCGCTTAATTGGGACACATTGGGCGGTGACCTATCTCTCCATTATCCGACTGTCTCGATAAACTGAATAACTAATACACTGATACACACGTTCGGCACTATGGAATCTGTCCCAATTAAACGATTGTCACCTTTACATGGTGTCCCATATAAGTTGATTCTACTGTATTATAGTTCAAGTCTCAGTTATGAATCACAAAGATTGACGTATACAAAAGCATATTATATTTTACTTAGTTTTATAATGAATTTATTGTTTACTGACCTATCGATACACAACTGCTTATCGAAGGCGAAGTTTTCCTACAAATTACTCCCATTTTGTTGTTTTTGGTTGATTAGGCCTAAAATTGATACTCTTAAGGAATAATTTGTGTATTATGATAGTGGATTATTATATTATAACTATTTGCATAATATTATTGGTCTCTATATTCCCTATCAATTAGAAATAAATATGTTTAATACAGATTACTTATTATTCAATACTACAACTTTCACAAAAAAAAAGATTATGTGATTCTTAAGTTATCGTTTAAATTAAAACGTTACATTACTCTATTCATTATATGAATAATATAATTTTAAAATATTATATTTGAGGAATCTATTGTATATTATGCTAGTAAATTAATACTCGGTGTATCGCAGTAGCTCTATCCCTGGCAAAAAATGTATGATGATAGTAAAGTTGAACCCATATTAAAGTTTCATGCCTAGTATCAATCACCAAGTTTGAGGGGCATCCTACAGAAAATCTACGGGATATGCTACGACAAAAACACAGGTGAATGGCGTACACAGCATAATAAAGAACTCGAGGAGCTGTTTAAGAGACCGCTCATCAAGATTGAAATCAAGAAAAGGAGATGAACCTGGGCTTGACATACATTAGGATCCAAAGTCACGACAACAGTCGAAAAGAACCCGGTCGGTAAGAGACTCTCATGAATACAACACATACATTGGGAAGGCAGTGTAAAAAGAAAAGGGTAAAACGTTGAATAAGAGATACCATGGAGAATAGCGGAAGAAAATAGAGATAGATGGAGAGAAATTGGTTTGCAGTTTGGCCTCATTGACCGTAAACCAAAAAAATATGTATATAAATATCATGTTAATTATTTAAATTGCGTATCATAATTTCTTAAAAAATCAATTACAACAATCTACAGCACGGAATCCATAAAGCATATTTAACAATGCATTGGATTCAAACTTCTCTAGTAGAATTATGAATGTATGATACACATTTATAAAAATTTCATGACTTAACAATAATTTTTTTTTTTTATCATGTTTGTAGTTACAAACCAATAACACTAGAATCCGCTTAATTGGGACACATTGGGCGGTGACCTATCTCTCCATTATCCGACTGTCTTGAAAAACTGAATAACTAATACACTGATACACACGTTCGGCACTATGGAATCTGTCCCAATTAAACGATTGTCACCTTTACATGGTGTCCCATATAAGTTGATTCTACTGTATTATAGTTCAAGTCTCAGTTATGAATCACAAAGATTGACGTATACAAAAGCATATTATATTTTACTTAGTTTTATAATGAAATTATTGTTTACTGACCTATCGATACACAACTGCTTATCGAAAGCGAAGTTTTCCTACAAATTACTCCCATTTTGTTGTTTTTGGTTGATTAGGCCTAAAATTGATACTCTTAAGGAATAATTTGTGTATTATGTTAGTGGATTATTATACTATAACTATTTGCATAATATTATTGGTCTCTATATTCCCTATCAATTACAAATAAATATGTTTAATACAGATTACTTATTATTCAATACTACAACTTTCACAAAAAAAAAGATTATGTGATTCTTAAGTTATCGTTTAAATTAAAACATTACATTACTCTATTCATTATATGAATAATATAATTTTAAAATATTATATTTGAGGAATCTATTGTATATTATGTTAGTAAATTAATACTCGGTGTATCGCAGTAGCTCTATCCCTGGCATAAAATGAATGATGATAGTATAGTTGAACTCATATTAAAGTTTCATGTCTAGTATCAATCACCAAGTTTGAGGGGCATCCTACAGAAAATCTACGGGATATGCTACGACAAAAACACAGGTGAATGGCGTACACAGCATAATAAAGAACTCGAGGAGCTGTTTAAGAGACCGCTCATCAAGATTGAAATCAAAAAAAGGAGATGAACCTGGGCTTGACATACATTAGGATCCAAAGTCACGACAACAGTCGAAAAGAACCCGGTCGGTAACAGACTCTCATGAATACAACACATACATTGGGAAGGCAGTGTAAAAAGAAAAGGGTAAAACGTTGAATAAGAGATACCATGGAGAATAGCGGAAGAAAATAGAGATAGATGGAGAGAAATTGGTTTGCAGTTTGGCCACAACGACCGTAAACCAAAAAAATATGTATATAAATATCATGTTAATTATTTAAATTGTGTATCATAATTTCTTAAAAAATCAATTACAACAATCTACAGCACGGAATCCATAAAGCATATTTAACAATGCATTGGATTCAAACTTCTCTAGTAGAATTATGAATGTATGATACACATTTATAAAAATTTCATGACTTAACAATAATTTTTTTTTTTTATCATGTTTGTAGTTACAAACCAATAACACTAGAATCCGCTTAATTGGGACACATTGGGCGGTGACCTATCTCTCCATTATCCGACTGTCTCGATAAACTGAATAACTAATACACTGATACACACGTTCGGCACTATGGAATCTGTCCCAATTAAACGATTGTCACCTTTACATGGTGTCCCATATAAGTTGATTCTACTGTATTATAGTTCAAGTCTCAGTTATGAATCACAAAGATTGACGTATACAAAAGCATATTATATTTTACTTAGTTTTATAATGAAATTATTGTTTACTGACCTATCGATACACAACTGCTTATCGAAAGCGAAGTTTTCCTACAAATTACTCCCATTTTGTTGTTTTTGGTTGATTAGGCCTAAAATTGATACTCTTAAGGAATAATTTGTGTATTATGTTAGTGGATTATTATACTATAACTATTTGCATAATATTATTGGTCTCTATATTCCCTATCAATTACAAATAAATATGTTTAATACAGATTACTTATTATTCAATACTACAACTTTCACAAAAAAAAAGATTATGTGATTCTTAAGTTATCGTTTAAATTAAAACATTACATTACTCTATTCATTATATGAATAATATAATTTTAAAATATTATATTTGAGGAATCTATTGTATATTATGTTAGTAAATTAATACTCGGTGTATCGCAGTAGCTCTATCCCTGGCATAAAATGAATGATGATAGTATAGTTGAACTCATATTAAAGTTTCATGTCTAGTATCAATCACCAAGTTTGAGGGGCATCCTACAGAAAATCTACGGGATATGCTACGACAAAAACACAGGTGAATGGCGTACACAGCATAATAAAGAACTCGAGGAGCTGTTTAAGAGACCGCTCATCAAGATTGAAATCAAAAAAAGGAGATGAACCTGGGCTTGACATACATTAGGATCCAAAGTCACGACAACAGTCGAAAATAACCCGGTCGGTAAGAGACTCTCATGAATACAACACATACATTGGGAAGGCAGTGTAAAAAGAAACGCGTAAAACGTTGAATAAGAGATACCATGGAGAATAGCGGAAGAAAATAGAGATAGATGGAGATAAATTGGTTTGCAGTTTGGCTACAACGACCGTAAACCAAAAAAATATGTATATAAATATCATGTTAATTATTTAAATTGTGTATCATAATTTCTTAAAAAATCAATTACAACAATCTACAGCACGGAATCCATAAAGCATATTTAACAATGCATTGGATTCAAACTTCTCTAGTAGAATTATGAATGTATGATACACATTTATAAAAATTTCATGACTTAACAATAATTTTTTTTTTTTATCATGTTTGTAGTTACAAACCAATAACACTAGAATCCGCTTAATTGGGACAAATTGGGCGGTGACCTATCTCTCCATTATCCGACTGTCTTGATAAACTGAATAACTAATACACTGATACACACGTTCGGCACTATGGAATCTGTCCCAATTAAACGATTGTCACCTTTACATGGTGTCCCATATAAGTTGATTCTACTGTATTATAGTTCAAGTCTCAGTTATGAATTACAAAGATTGACGTATACAAAAGCATATTATATTTTACTTAGTTTTATAATGAAATTATTGTTTACTGACCTATCGATACACAACTGCTTATCGAAAGCGAAGTTTTCCTACAAATTACTCCCATTTTGTTGTTTTTGGTTGATTAGGCCTAAAATTGATACTCTTAAGGAATAATTTGTGTATTATGTTAGTGGATTATTATACTATAACTATTTGCATAATATTATTGGTCTCTATATTCCCTATCAATTACAAATAAATATGTTTAATACAGATTACTTATTATTCAATACTAAAACTTTCACAAAAAAAAAGATTATGTGATTCTTAAGTTATCGTTTAAATTAAAACATTACATTACTCTATTCATTATATGAATAATATAATTTTAAAATATTATATTTGAGGAATCTATTGTATATTATGTTAGTAAATTAATACTCGGTGTATCGCAGTAGCTCTATCCCTGGCATAAAATGAATGATGATAGTATAGTTGAACTCATATTAAAGTTTCATGTCTAGTATCAATCACCAAGTTTGAGGGGCATCCTACAGAAAATCTACGGGATATGCTACGACAAAAACACAGGTGAATGGCGTACACAGCATAATAAAGAACTCGAGGAGCTGTTTAAGAGACCGCTCATCAAGATTGAAATCAAAAAAAGGAGATGAACCTGGGCTTGACATACATTAGGATCCAAAGTCACGACAACAGTCGAAAAGAACCCGGTCGGTAAGAGACTCTCATGAATACAACACATACATTGAGAAGGCAGTGTAAAAAGAAAAGGGTAAAACGTTGAATAAGAGATACCATGGAGAATAGCGGAAGAAAATAGAGATAGATGGAGAGAAATTGGTTTGCAGTTTGGCCACAACGACCGTAAACCAAAAAAATATGTATATAAATATCATGTTAATTATTTAAATTGTGTATCATAATTTCTTAAAAAATCAATTACAACAATCTACAGCACGGAATCCATAAAGCATATTTAACAATGCATTGGTTTCAAACTTCTCTAGTAGAATTATGAATGTATGATACACATTTACGAAAAATTTCATGACTTAACAATAATTTTTTTTTTTATCATGTTCGTAGTTACAAACCAATTACACTAGAATCCGCTTAATTGGGACACATTGGACGGTGACCTATCTCTCCATTGTCCGACTGTCCCGATAAACTGAATAACTAATACACTGATACATAAGTTCGGGACTATGGAATCTGTCCCAATTAAACGATTGTCACCTTTATGTGGTGTCCCATATAAGTTGATTCTACTGTATTATAGTTCAAATCTCAGTTATGAATCACAAAGATTGACGTATACAAAAGCATATTATATTTTACTTAGTTTTATAATGAATTTATTGTTTACTGACCTATCGATACACAACTGCTTATCGAAGGCGAAGTTTTCCTACAAATTACTCCCATTTTGTTGTTTTTGGTTGATTAGGCCTAAAATTGATACTCTTAAGGAATAATTTGTGTATTATGATAGTGGATTATTATATTATAACTATTTGCATAATATTATTGGTCTCTATATTCCCTATCAATTAGAAATAAATATGTTTAATACAGATTACTTATTATTCAATACTACAACTTTCACAAAAAAAAAGATTATGTGATTCTTAAGTTATCGTTTAAATTAAAACGTTACATTACTCTATTCATTATATGAATAATATAATTTTAAAATATTATATTTGAGGAATCTATTGTATATTATGCTAGTAAATTAATACTCGGTGTATCGCAGTAGCTCTATCCCTGGCAAAAAATGTATGATGATAGTAAAGTTGAACCCATATTAAAGTTTCATGCCTAGTATCAATCACCAAGTTTGAGGGGCATCCTACAGAAAATCTACGGGATATGCTACGACAAAAACACAGGTGAATGGCGTACACAGCATAATAAAGAACTCGAGGAGCTGTTTAAGAGACCGCTCATCAAGATTGAAATCAAAAAAAGGAGATGAACCTGGGCTTGACATACATTAGGATCCAAAGTCACGACAACAGTCGAAAATAACCCGGTCGGTAAGAGACTCTCATGAATACAACACATACATTGGGAAGGCAGTGTAAAAAGAAACGCGTAAAACGTTGAATAAGAGATACCATGGAGAATAGCGGAAGAAAATAGAGATAGATGGAGAGAAATTGGTTTGCAGTTTGGCCACAACGACCGTAAACCAAAAAAATATGTATATAAATATCATGTTAATTATTTAAATTGTGTATCATAATTTCTTAAAAAATCAATTACAACAATCTACAGCACGGAATCCATAAAGCATATTTAACAATGCATTGGATTCAAACTTCTCTAGTAGAATTATGAATGTATGATACACATTTATAAAAATTTCATGACTTAACAATAATTTTTTTTTTTTATCATGTTTGTAGTTACAAACCAATAACACTAGAATCCGCTTAATTGGGACACATTGGGCGGAGACCTATCTCTCCATTATCCGACTGTCTCGATAAACTGAATAACTAATACACTGATACACACGTTCGGCACTATGGAATCTGTCCCAATTAAACGATTGTCACCTTTACATGGTGTCCCATATAAGTTGATTCTACTGTATTATAGTTCAAGTCTCAGTTATGAATCACAAAGATTGACGTATACAAAAGCATATTATATTTTACTTAGTTTTATAATGAATTTATTGTTTACTGACCTATCGATACACAACTGCTTATCGAAGGCGAAGTTTTCCTACAAATTACTCCCATTTTGTTGTTTTTGGTTGATTAGGCCTAAAATTGATACTCTTAAGGAATAATTTGTGTATTATGATAGTGGATTATTATATTATAACTATTTGCATAATATTATTGGTCTCTATATTCCCTATCAATTAGAAATAAATATGTTTAATACAGATTACTTATTATTCAATACTACAACTTTCACAAAAAAAAAGATTATGTGATTCTTAAGTTATCGTTTAAATTAAAACGTTACATTACTCTATTCATTATATGAATAATATAATTTTAAAATATTATATTTGAGGAATCTATTGTATATTATGCTAGTAAATTAATACTCGGTGTATCGCAGTAGCTCTATCCCTGGCAAAAAATGTATGATGATAGTAAAGTTGAACCCATATTAAAGTTTCATGCCTAGTATCAATCACCAAGTTTGAGGGGCATCCTACAGAAAATCTACGGGATATGCTACGACAAAAACACAGGTGAATGGCGTACACAGCATAATAAAGAACTCGAGGAGCTGTTTAAGAGACCGCTCATCAAGATTGAAATCAAAAAAAGGAGATGAACCTGGGCTTGACATACATTAGGATCCAAAGTCACGACAACAGTCGAAAAGAACCCGGTCGGTAAGAGACTCTCATGAATACAACACATACATTGGGAAGGCAGTGTAAAAAGAAAAGGGTAAAACGTTGAATAAGAGATACCATGGAGAATAGCGGAAGAAAATAGAGATAGATGGAGAGAAATTGGTTTGCAGTTTGGCTACAACGACCGTAAACCAAAAAAATATGTATATAAATATCATGTTAATTATTTAAATTGTGTATCATAATTTCTTAAAAAATCAATTACAACAATCTACAGCACGGAATCCATAAAGCATATTTAACAATGCATTGGTTTCAAACTTCTCTAGTAGAATTATGAATGTATGATACACATTTAAGAAAAATTTCATGACTTAACAATAATTTTTTTTTTTATCATGTTCGTAGTTACAAACCAATTACACTAGAATCCGCTTAATTGGGACACATTGGACGGTGACCTATCTCTCCATTGTCCGACTGTCCCGATAAACTGAATAACTAATACACTGATACATAAGTTCGGGACTATGGAATCTGTCCCAATTAAACGATTGTCACCTTTATGTGGTGTCCCATATAAGTTGATTCTACTGTATTATAGTTCAAATCTCAGTTATGAATCACAAAGATTGACGTATACAAAAGCATATTATATTTTACTTAGTTTTATAATGAAATTATTGTTTACTGACCTATCGATACACAACTGCTTATCGAAGGCGAAGTTTTCCTACAAATTACTCCCATTTTGTTGTTTTTGGTTGAATAGGCCTAAAATTGATACTCTTAAGGAATAATTTGTGTATTATGATAGTGGATTATTATATTATAACTATTTGCATAATATTATTGGTCTCTATATTCCCTATCAATTACAAATAAATATGTTTAATACAGATTACTTATTATTCAATACTACAACTTTCACAAAAAAAAAGATTATGTGATTCTTAAGTTATCGTTTAAATTAAAACGTTACATTACTCTATTCATTATATGAATAATATAATTTTAAAATATTATATTTGAGGAATCTATTGTATATTATGCTAGTAAATTAATACTCGGTGTATCGCAGTAGCTCTATCCCCGGCAAAAAATGTATGATGATAGTAAAGTTGAACCCATATTAAAGTTTCATGCCTAGTATCAATCACCAAGTTTGAGGGGCATCCTACAGAAAATCTACGGGATATGCTACGACAAAAACACAGGTGAATGGCGTACACAGCATAATAAAGAACTCGAGGAGCTGTTTAAGAGACCGCTCATCAAGATTGAAATCAAGAAAAGGAGATGAACCTGGGCTTGACATACATTAGGATCCAAAGTCACGACAACAGTCGAAAAGAACCCGGTCGGTAAGAGACTCTCATGAATACAACACATACATTGGGAAGGCAGTGTAAAAAGAAAAGGGTAAAACGTTGAATAAGAGATACCATGGAGAATAGCGGAAGAAAATAGAGATAGATGGAGAGAAATTGGTTTGCAGTTTGGCTACAACGACCGTAAACCAAAAAAATATGTATATAAATATCATGTTAATTATTTAAATTGTGTATCATAATTTCTTAAAAAATCAATTACAACAATCTACAGCACGGAATCCATAAAGCATATTTAACAATGCATTGGTTTCAAACTTCTCTAGTAGAATTATGAATGTATGATACACATTTAAGAAAAATTTCATGACTTAACAATAATTTTTTTTTTTATCATGTTCGTAGTTACAAACCAATTACACTAGAATCCGCTTAATTGGGACACATTGGACGGTGACCTATCTCTCCATTGTCCGACTGTCCCGATAAACTGAATAACTAATACACTGATACATAAGTTCGGGACTATGGAATCTGTCCCAATTAAACGATTGTCACCTTTATGTGGTGTCCCATATAAGTTGATTCTACTGTATTATAGTTCAAGTCTCAGTTATGAATTACAAAGATTGACGTATACAAAAGCATATTATATTTTACTTAGTTTTATAATGAAATTATTGTTTACTGACCTATCGATACACAACTGCTTATCGAAAGCGAAGTTTTCCTACAAATTACTCCCATTTTGTTGTTTTTGGTTGATTAGGCCTAAAATTGATACTCTTAAGGAATAATTTGTGTATTATGTTAGTGGATTATTATACTATAACTATTTGCATAATATTATTGGTCTCTATATTCCCTATCAATTACAAATAAATATGTTTAATACAGATTACTTATTATTCAATACTACAACTTTCACAAAAAAAAAGATTATGTGATTCTTAAGTTATCGTTTAAATTAAAACATTACATTACTCTATTCATTATATGAATAATATAATTTTAAAATATTATATTTGAGGAATCTATTGTATATTATGTTAGTAAATTAATACTCGGTGTATCGCAGTAGCTCTATCCCTGGCATAAAATGAATGATGATAGTATAGTTGAACTCATATTAAAGTTTCATGTCTAGTATCAATCACCAAGTTTGAGGGGCATCCTACAGAAAATCTACGGGATATGCTACGACAAAAACACAGGTGAATGGCGTACACAGCATAATAAAGAACTCGAGGAGCTGTTTAAGAGACCGCTCATCAAGATTGAAATCAAGAAAAGGAGATGAACCTGGGCTTGACATACATTAGGATCCAAAGTCACGACAACAGTCGAAAAGAACCCGGTCGGTAAGAGACTCTCATGAATACAACACATACATTGGGAAGGCAGTGTAAAAAGAAAAGGGTAAAACGTTGAATAAGAGATACCATGGAGAATAGCGGAAGAAAATAGAGATAGATGGAGAGAAATTGGTTTGCAGTTTGGCTACAACGACCGTAAACCAAAAAAATATGTATATAAATATCATGTTAATTATTTAAATTGTGTATCATAATTTCTTAAAAAATCAATTACAACAATCTACAGCACGGAATCCATAAAGCATATTTAACAATGCATTGGTTTCAAACTTCTCTAGTAGAATTATGAATGTATGATACACATTTATGAAAAATTTTATGACTTAACAATAATTTTTTTTTTTTTATCATGTTTGTAGTTACAAACCAATAGCACTAGAATCCGCTTAATTGGGACACATTGGGCGGTGACCTATCTCTCCATTGTCTGACTGTCCCGATAAACTGAATAACTAATACACTGATACATAAGTTCGGGACTATGGAATCTGTCCCAATTAAACGATTGTCACCTTTATGTGGTGTCCCATATAAGTTGATTCTACTGTATTATAGTTCAAGTCTCAGCTATGAATCACAAAGATTGACGTATACAAAAGCATATTATATTTTACTTAGTTTTATAATGAAATTATTGTTTACTGACCTATCGATACACAACTGCTTATCGAAAGCGAAGTTTTCCTACAAATTACTCCCATTTTGTTGTTTTTGGTTGATTAGGCCTAAAATTGATACTCTTAAGGAATAATTTGTGTATTATGATAGTGGATTATTATATTATAACTATTTGCATAATATTATTGGTCACTATATTCCCTATCAATTAGAAATAAATATGTTTTATACAGATTACTTATTATTCAATACTACAACTTTCACAAAAAAAAAGATTATGTGATTCTTAAGTTATCGTTTAAATTAAAACGTTACACTACTCTATTCATTATATGAATAATATAATTATAAAATATTATATTTGAGGAATCTATTGTATATTATGCTAGTAAATTAATACTCGGTGTATCGCAGTAGCTCTATCCCCGGCAAAAAATGTATGATGATAGTAAAGTTGAACCCATTTTAAAGTTTCATGCCTAGTATCAATCACCAAGTTTGAGGGGCATCCTACAGAAAATCTACGGGATATGCAACGACAAAAACACAGGTGAATGGCGTACACAGCATAATAAAGAACTCGAGGAGCTGTTTAAGAGACCGCTCATCAAGATTGAAATCAAGAAAAGGAGATGAACCTGGGCTTGACATACATTAGGATCCAAAGTCACGACAACAGTCGAAAAGAACCCGGTCGGTAAGAGACTCTCATGAATACAACACATACATTGGGAAGGCAGTGTAAAAAGAAAAGGGTAAAACGTTGAATAAGAGATACCATGGAGAATAGCGGAAGAAAATAGAGATAGATGGAGAGAAATTGGTTTGCAGTTTGGCTACAACGACCGTAAACCAAAAAAATATGTATATAAATATCATGTTAATTATTTAAATTGTGTATCATAATTTCTTAAAAAATCAATTACAACAATCTACAGCACGGAATCCATAAAGCATATTTAACAATGCATTGGTTTCAAACTTCTCTAGTAGAATTATGAATGTATGATACACATTTAAGAAAAATTTCATGACTTAACAATAATTTTTTTTTTTATCATGTTCGTAGTTACAAACCAATTACACTAGAATCCGCTTAATTGGGACACATTGGACGGTGACCTATCTCTCCATTGTCCGACTGTCCCGATAAACTGAATAACTAATACACTGATACATAAGTTCGGGACTATGGAATCTGTCCCAATTAAACGATTGTCACCTTTATGTGGTGTCCCATATAAGTTGATTCTACTGTATTATAGTTCAAATCTCAGTTATGAATCACAAAGATTGACGTATACAAAAGCATATTATATTTTACTTAGTTTTATAATGAAATTATTGTTTACTGACCTATCGATACACAACTGCTTATCGAAGGCGAAGTTTTCCTACAAATTACTCCCATTTTGTTGTTTTTGGTTGATTAGGCCTAAAATTGATACTCTTAAGGAATAATTTGTGTATTATGATAGTGGATTATTATATTATAACTATTTGCATAATATTATTGGTCTCTATATTCCCTATCAATTAGAAATAAATATGTTTAATACAGATTACTTATTATTCAATACTACAACTTTCACAAAAAAAAAGATTATGTGATTCTTAAGTTATCGTTTAAATTAAAACGTTACATTACTCTATTCATTATATGAATAATATAATTTTAAAATATTATATTTGAGGAATCTATTGTATATTATGCTAGTAAATTAATACTCGGTGTATCGCAGTAGCTCTATCCCTGGCAAAAAATGTATGATGATAGTAAAGTTGAACCCATATTAAAGTTTCATGCCTAGTATCAATCACCAAGTTTGAGGGGCATCCTACAGAAAATCTACGGGATATGCTACGACAAAAACACAGGTGAATGGCGTACACAGCATAATAAAGAACTCGAGGAGCTGTTTAAGAGACCGCTCATCAAGATTGAAATCAAAAAAAGGAGATGAACCTGGGCTTGACATACATTAGGATCCAAAGTCACGACAACAGTCGAAAATAACCCGGTCGGTAAGAGACTCTCATGAATACAACACATACATTGGGAAGGCAGTGTAAAAAGAAACGCGTAAAACGTTGAATAAGAGATACCATGGAGAATAGCGGAAGAAAATAGAGATAGATGGAGATAAATTGGTTTGCAGTTTGGCCTCATTGACCGTAAACCAAAAAAATATGTATATAAATATCATGTTAATTATTTAAATTGCGTATCATAATTTCTTAAAAAATCAATTACAACAATCTACAGCACGGAATCCATAAAGCATATTTAACAATGCATTGGATTCAAACTTCTCTAGTAGAATTATGAATGTATGATACACATTTATGAAAAATTTTATGACTTAACAATAATTTTTTTTTTTTTATCATGTTTGTAGTTACAAACCAATAGCACTAGAATCCGCTTAATTGGGACACATTGGGCGGTGACCTATCTCTCCATTGTCTGACTGTCCCGATAAACTGAATAACTAATACACTGATACATAAGTTCGGGACTATGGAATCTGTCCCAATTAAACGATTGTCACCTTTATGTGGTGTCCCATATAAGTTGATTCTACTGTATTATAGTTCAAGTCTCAGCTATGAATCACAAAGATTGACGTATACAAAAGCATATTATATTTTACTTAGTTTTATAATGAAATTATTGTTTACTGACCTATCGATACACAACTGCGTATCGAAAGCGAAGTTTTCCTACAAATTACTCCCATTTTGTTGTTTTTGGTTGATTAGGCCTAAAATTGATACTCTTAAGGAATAATTTGTGTATTATGATAGTGGATTATTATATTATAACTATTTGCATAATATTATTGGTCACTATATTCCCTATCAATTAGAAATAAATATGTTTTATACAGATTACTTATTATTCAATACTACAACTTTCACAAAAAAAAAGATTATGTGATTCTTAAGTTATCGTTTAAATTAAAACGTTACACTACTCTATTCATTATATGAATAATATAATTATAAAATATTATATTTGAGGAATCTATTGTATATTATGCTAGTAAATTAATACTCGGTGTATCGCAGTAGCTCTATCCCCGGCAAAAAATGTATGATGATAGTAAAGTTGAACCCATTTTAAAGTTTCATGCCTAGTATCAATCACCAAGTTTGAGGGGCATCCTACAGAAAATCTACGGGATATGCAACGACAAAAACACAGGTGAATGGCGTACACAGCATAATAAAGAACTCGAGGAGCTGTTTAAGAGACCGCTCATCAAGATTGAAATCAAGAAAAGGAGATGAACCTGGGCTTGACATACATTAGGATCCAAAGTCACGACAACAGTCGAAAAGAACCCGGTCGGTAAGAGACTCTCATGAATACAACACATACATTGGGAAGGCAGTGTAAAAAGAAAAGGGTAAAACGTTGAATAAGAGATACCATGGAGAATAGCGGAAGAAAATAGAGATAGATGGAGAGAAATTGGTTTGCAGTTTGGCTACAACGACCGTAAACCAAAAAAATATGTATATAAATATCATGTTAATTATTTAAATTGTGTATCATAATTTCTTAAAAAATCAATTACAACAATCTACAGCACGGAATCCATAAAGCATATTTAACAATGCATTGGTTTCAAACTTCTCTAGTAGAATTATGAATGTATGATACACATTTAAGAAAAATTTCATGACTTAACAATAATTTTTTTTTTTATCATGTTCGTAGTTACAAACCAATTACACTAGAATCCGCTTAATTGGGACACATTGGACGGTGACCTATCTCTCCATTGTCCGACTGTCCCGATAAACTGAATAACTAATACACTGATACATAAGTTCGGGACTATGGAATCTGTCCCAATTAAACGATTGTCACCTTTATGTGGTGTCCCATATAAGTTGATTCTACTGTATTATAGTTCAAATCTCAGTTATGAATCACAAAGATTGACGTATACAAAAGCATATTATATTTTACTTAGTTTTATAATGAAATTATTGTTTACTGACCTATCGATACACAACTGCTTATCGAAGGCGAAGTTTTCCTACAAATTACTCCCATTTTGTTGTTTTTGGTTGATTAGGCCTAAAATTGATACTCTTAAGGAATAATTTGTGTATTATGATAGTGGATTATTATATTATAACTATTTGCATAATATTATTGGTCTCTATATTCCCTATCAATTAGAAATAAATATGTTTAATACAGATTACTTATTATTCAATACTACAACTTTCACAAAAAAAAAGATTATGTGATTCTTAAGTTATCGTTTAAATTAAAACGTTACATTACTCTATTCATTATATGAATAATATAATTTTAAAATATTATATTTGAGGAATCTATTGTATATTATGCTAGTAAATTAATACTCGGTGTATCGCAGTAGCTCTATCCCTGGCAAAAAATGTATGATGATAGTAAAGTTGAACCCATATTAAAGTTTCATGCCTAGTATCAATCACCAAGTTTGAGGGGCATCCTACAGAAAATCTACGGGATATGCTACGACAAAAACACAGGTGAATGGCGTACACAGCATAATAAAGAACTCGAGGAGCTGTTTAAGAGACCGCTCATCAAGATTGAAATCAAGAAAAGGAGATGAACCTGGGCTTGACATACATTAGAATCCAAAGTCACGACAACAGTCGAAAAGAACCCGGTCGGTAAGAGACTCTCATGAATACAACACATACATTGGGAAGGCAGTGTAAAAAGAAAAGGGTAAAACGTTGAATAAGAGATACCATGGAGAATAGCGGAAGAAAATAGAGATAGATGGAGAGAAATTGGTTTGCAGTTTGGCTACAACGACCGTAAACCAAAAAAATATGTATATAAATATCATGTTAATTATTTAAATTGTGTATCATAATTTCTTAAAAAATCAATTACAACAATCTACAGCACGGAATCCATAAAGCATATTTAACAATGCATTGGTTTCAAACTTCTCTAGTAGAATTATGAATGTATGATACACATTTAAGAAAAATTTCATGACTTAACAATAATTTTTTTTTTTATCATGTTCGTAGTTACAAACCAATTACACTAGAATCCGCTTAATTGGGACACATTGGACGGTGACCTATCTCTCCATTGTCCGACTGTCCCGATAAACTGAATAACTAATACACTGATACATAAGTTCGGGACTATGGAATCTGTCCCAATTAAACGATTGTCACCTTTATGTGGTGTCCCATATAAGTTGATTCTACTGTATTATAGTTCAAGTCTCAGCTATGAATCACAAAGATTGACGTATACAAAAGCATATTATATTTTACTTAGTTTTATAATGAAATTATTGTTTACTGACCTATCGATACACAACTGCTTATCGAAAGCGAAGTTTTCCTACAAATTACTCCCATTTTGTTGTTTTTGGTTGATTAGGCCTAAAATTGATACTCTTAAGGAATAATTTGTGTATTATGATAGTGGATTATTATATTATAACTATTTGCATAATATTATTGGTCACTATATTCCCTATCAATTAGAAATAAATATGTTTTATACAGATTACTTATTATTCAATACTACAACTTTCACAAAAAAAAAGATTATGTGATTCTTAAGTTATCGTTTAAATTAAAACGTTACACTACTCTATTCATTATATGAATAATATAATTATAAAATATTATATTTGAGGAATCTATTGTATATTATGCTAGTAAATTAATACTCGGTGTATCGCAGTAGCTCTATCCCCGGCAAAAAATGTATGATGATAGTAAAGTTGAACCCATTTTAAAGTTTCATGCCTAGTATCAATCACCAAGTTTGAGGGGCATCCTACAGAAAATCTACGGGATATGCAACGACAAAAACACAGGTGAATGGCGTACACAGCATAATAAAGAACTCGAGGAGCTGTTTAAGAGACCGCTCATCAAGATTGAAATCAAGAAAAGGAGATGAACCTGGGCTTGACATACATTAGGATCCAAAGTCACGACAACAGTCGAAAAGAACCCGGTCGGTAAGAGACTCTCATGAATACAACACATACATTGGGAAGGCAGTGTAAAAAGAAAAGGGTAAAACGTTGAATAAGAGATACCATGGAGAATAGCGGAAGAAAATAGAGATAGATGGAGAGAAATTGGTTTGCAGTTTGGCTACAACGACCGTAAACCAAAAAAATATGTATATAAATATCATGTTAATTATTTAAATTGTGTATCATAATTTCTTAAAAAATCAATTACAACAATCTACAGCACGGAATCCATAAAGCATATTTAACAATGCATTGGTTTCAAACTTCTCTAGTAGAATTATGAATGTATGATACACATTTAAGAAAAATTTCATGACTTAACAATAATTTTTTTTTTTATCATGTTCGTAGTTACAAACCAATTACACTAGAATCCGCTTAATTGGGACACATTGGACGGTGACCTATCTCTCCATTGTCCGACTGTCCCGATAAACTGAATAACTAATACACTGATACATAAGTTCGGGACTATGGAATCTGTCCCAATTAAACGATTGTCACCTTTATGTGGTGTCCCATATAAGTTGATTCTACTGTATTATAGTTCAAATCTCAGTTATGAATCACAAAGATTGACGTATACAAAAGCATATTATATTTTACTTAGTTTTATAATGAAATTATTGTTTACTGACCTATCGATACACAACTGCTTATCGAAGGCGAAGTTTTCCTACAAATTACTCCCATTTTGTTGTTTTTGGTTGATTAGGCCTAAAATTGATACTCTTAAGGAATAATTTGTGTATTATGATAGTGGATTATTATATTATAACTATTTGCATAATATTATTGGTCTCTATATTCCCTATCAATTAGAAATAAATATGTTTAATACAGATTACTTATTATTCAATACTACAACTTTCACAAAAAAAAAGATTATGTGATTCTTAAGTTATCGTTTAAATTAAAACGTTACATTACTCTATTCATTATATGAATAATATAATTTTAAAATATTATATTTGAGGAATCTATTGTATATTATGCTAGTAAATTAATACTCGGTGTATCGCAGTAGCTCTATCCCTGGCAAAAAATGTATGATGATAGTAAAGTTGAACCCATATTAAAGTTTCATGCCTAGTATCAATCACCAAGTTTGAGGGGCATCCTACAGAAAATCTACGGGATATGCTACGACAAAAACACAGGTGAATGGCGTACACAGCATAATAAAGAACTCGAGGAGCTGTTTAAGAGACCGCTCATCAAGATTGAAATCAAGAAAAGGAGATGAACCTGGGCTTGACATACATTAGAATCCAAAGTCACGACAACAGTCGAAAAGAACCCGGTCGGTAAGAGACTCTCATGAATACAACACATACATTGGGAAGGCAGTGTAAAAAGAAAAGGGTAAAACGTTGAATAAGAGATACCATGGAGAATAGCGGAAGAAAATAGAGATAGATGGAGAGAAATTGGTTTGCAGTTTGGCTACAACGACCGTAAACCAAAAAAATATGTATATAAATATCATGTTAATTATTTAAATTGTGTATCATAATTTCTTAAAAAATCAATTACAACAATCTACAGCACGGAATCCATAAAGCATATTTAACAATGCATTGGTTTCAAACTTCTCTAGTAGAATTATGAATGTATGATACACATTTAAGAAAAATTTCATGACTTAACAATAATTTTTTTTTTTATCATGTTCGTAGTTACAAACCAATTACACTAGAATCCGCTTAATTGGGACACATTGGACGGTGACCTATCTCTCCATTGTCCGACTGTCCCGATAAACTGAATAACTAATACACTGATACATAAGTTCGGGACTATGGAATCTGTCCCAATTAAACGATTGTCACCTTTATGTGGTGTCCCATATAAGTTGATTCTACTGTATTATAGTTCAAGTCTCAGCTATGAATCACAAAGATTGACGTATACAAAAGCATATTATATTTTACTTAGTTTTATAATGAAATTATTGTTTACTGACCTATCGATACACAACTGCTTATCGAAAGCGAAGTTTTCCTACAAATTACTCCCATTTTGTTGTTTTTGGTTGATTAGGCCTAAAATTGATACTCTTAAGGAATAATTTGTGTATTATGATAGTGGATTATTATATTATAACTATTTGCATAATATTATTGGTCACTATATTCCCTATCAATTAGAAATAAATATGTTTTATACAGATTACTTATTATTCAATACTACAACTTTCACAAAAAAAAAGATTATGTGATTCTTAAGTTATCGTTTAAATTAAAACGTTACACTACTCTATTCATTATATGAATAATATAATTATAAAATATTATATTTGAGGAATCTATTGTATATTATGCTAGTAAATTAATACTCGGTGTATCGCAGTAGCTCTATCCCCGGCAAAAAATGTATGATGATAGTAAAGTTGAACCCATTTTAAAGTTTCATGCCTAGTATCAATCACCAAGTTTGAGGGGCATCCTACAGAAAATCTACGGGATATGCAACGACAAAAACACAGGTGAATGGCGTACACAGCATAATAAAGAACTCGAGGAGCTGTTTAAGAGACCGCTCATCAAGATTGAAATCAAGAAAAGGAGATGAACCTGGGCTTGACATACATTAGGATCCAAAGTCACGACAACAGTCGAAAAGAACCCGGTCGGTAAGAGACTCTCATGAATACAACACATACATTGGGAAGGCAGTGTAAAAAGAAAAGGGTAAAACGTTGAATAAGAGATACCATGGAGAATAGCGGAAGAAAATAGAGATAGATGGAGAGAAATTGGTTTGCAGTTTGGCTACAACGACCGTAAACCAAAAAAATATGTATATAAATATCATGTTAATTATTTAAATTGTGTATCATAATTTCTTAAAAAATCAATTACAACAATCTACAGCACGGAATCCATAAAGCATATTTAACAATGCATTGGTTTCAAACTTCTCTAGTAGAATTATGAATGTATGATACACATTTAAGAAAAATTTCATGACTTAACAATAATTTTTTTTTTTATCATGTTCGTAGTTACAAACCAATTACACTAGAATCCGCTTAATTGGGACACATTGGACGGTGACCTATCTCTCCATTGTCCGACTGTCCCGATAAACTGAATAACTAATACACTGATACATAAGTTCGGGACTATGGAATCTGTCCCAATTAAACGATTGTCACCTTTATGTGGTGTCCCATATAAGTTGATTCTACTGTATTATAGTTCAAATCTCAGTTATGAATCACAAAGATTGACGTATACAAAAGCATATTATATTTTACTTAGTTTTATAATGAAATTATTGTTTACTGACCTATCGATACACAACTGCTTATCGAAGGCGAAGTTTTCCTACAAATTACTCCCATTTTGTTGTTTTTGGTTGATTAGGCCTAAAATTGATACTCTTAAGGAATAATTTGTGTATTATGATAGTGGATTATTATATTATAACTATTTGCATAATATTATTGGTCTCTATATTCCCTATCAATTAGAAATAAATATGTTTAATACAGATTACTTATTATTCAATACTACAACTTTCACAAAAAAAAAGATTATGTGATTCTTAAGTTATCGTTTAAATTAAAACGTTACATTACTCTATTCATTATATGAATAATATAATTTTAAAATATTATATTTGAGGAATCTATTGTATATTATGCTAGTAAATTAATACTCGGTGTATCGCAGTAGCTCTATCCCCGGCAAAAAATGTATGATGATAGTAAAGTTGAACCCATATTAAAGTTTCATGCCTAGTATCAATCACCAAGTTTGAGGGGCATCCTACAGAAAATCTACGGGATATGCTACGACAAAAACACAGGTGAATGGCGTACACAGCATAATAAAGAACTCGAGGAGCTGTTTAAGAGACCGCTCATCAAGATTGAAATCAAGAAAAGGAGATGAACCTGGGCTTGACATACATTAGGATCCAAAGTCACGACAACAGTCGAAAAGAACCCGGTCGGTAAGAGACTCTCATGAATACAACACATACATTGGGAAGGCAGTGTAAAAAGAAAAGGGTAAAACGTTGAATAAGAGATACCATGGAGAATAGCGGAAGAAAATAGAGATAGATGGAGAGAAATTGGTTTGCAGTTTGGCTACAACGACCGTAAACCAAAAAAATATGTATATAAATATCATGTTAATTATTTAAATTGTGTATCATAATTTCTTAAAAAATCAATTACAACAATCTACAGCACGGAATCCATAAAGCATATTTAACAATGCATTGGTTTCAAACTTCTCTAGTAGAATTATGAATGTATGATACACATTTAAGAAAAATTTCATGACTTAACAATAATTTTTTTTTTTATCATGTTCGTAGTTACAAACCAATTACACTAGAATCCGCTTAATTGGGACACATTGGACGGTGACCTATCTCTCCATTGTCCGACTGTCCCGATAAACTGAATAACTAATACACTGATACATAAGTTCGGGACTATGGAATCTGTCCCAATTAAACGATTGTCACCTTTATGTGGTGTCCCATATAAGTTGATTCTACTGTATTATAGTTCAAATCTCAGTTATGAATCACAAAGATTGACGTATACAAAAGCATATTATATTTTACTTAGTTTTATAATGAAATTATTGTTTACTGACCTATTGATACACAACTGCTTATCGAAGGCGAAGTTTTCCTACAAATTACTCCCATTTTGTTGTTTTTGGTTGAATAGGCCTAAAATTGATACTCTTAAGGAATAATTTGTGTATTATGATAGTGGATTATTATATTATAACTATTTGCATAATATTATTGGTCTCTATATTCCCTATCAATTAGAAATAAATATGTTTAATACAGATTACTTATTATTCAATACTACAACTTTCACAAAAAAAAAGATTATGTGATTCTTAAGTTATCGTTTAAATTAAAACGTTACATTACTCTATTCATTATATGAATAATATAATTTTAAAATATTATATTTGAGGAATCTATTGTATATTATGCTAGTAAATTAATACTCGGTGTATCGCAGTAGCTCTATCCCCGGCAAAAAATGTATGATGATAGTAAAGTTGAACCCATATTAAAGTTTCATGCCTAGTATCAATCACCAAGTTTGAGGGGCATCCTACAGAAAATCTACGGGATATGCTACGACAAAAACACAGGTGAATGGCGTACACAGCATAATAAAGAACTCGAGGAGCTGTTTAAGAGACCGCTCATCAAGATTGAAATCAAGAAAAGGAGATGAACCTGGGCTTGACATACATTAGGATCCAAAGTCACGACAACAGTCGAAAAGAACCCGGTCGGTAAGAGACTCTCATGAATACAACACATACATTGGGAAGGCAGTGTAAAAAGAAAAGGGTAAAACGTTGAATAAGAGATACCATGGAGAATAGCGGAAGAAAATAGAGATAGATGGAGAGAAATTGGTTTGCAGTTTGGCTACAACGACCGTAAACCAAAAAAATATGTATATAAATATCATGTTAATTATTTAAATTGTGTATCATAATTTCTTAAAAAATCAATTACAACAATCTACAGCACGGAATCCATAAAGCATATTTAACAATGCATTGGTTTCAAACTTCTCTAGTAGAATTATGAATGTATGATACACATTTAAGAAAAATTTCATGACTTAACAATAATTTTTTTTTTTATCATGTTCGTAGTTACAAACCAATTACACTAGAATCCGCTTAATTGGGACACATTGGACGGTGACCTATCTCTCCATTGTCCGACTGTCCCGATAAACTGAATAACTAATACACTGATACATAAGTTCGGGACTATGGAATCTGTCCCAATTAAACGATTGTCACCTTTATGTGGTGTCCCATATAAGTTGATTCTACTGTATTATAGTTCAAATCTCAGTTATGAATCACAAAGATTGACGTATACAAAAGCATATTATATTTTACTTAGTTTTATAATGAAATTATTGTTTACTGACCTATCGATACACAACTGCTTATCGAAGGCGAAGTTTTCCTACAAATTACTCCCATTTTGTTGTTTTTGGTTGAATAGGCCTAAAATTGATACTCTTAAGGAATAATTTGTGTATTATGATAGTGGATTATTATATTATAACTATTTGCATAATATTATTGGTCTCTATATTCCCTATCAATTAGAAATAAATATGTTTAATACAGATTACTTATTATTCAATACTACAACTTTCACAAAAAAAAAGATTATGTGATTCTTAAGTTATCGTTTAAATTAAAACGTTACATTACTCTATTCATTATATGAATAATATAATTTTAAAATATTATATTTGAGGAATCTATTGTATATTATGCTAGTAAATTAATACTCGGTGTATCGCAGTAGCTCTATCCCCGGCAAAAAATGTATGATGATAGTAAAGTTGAACCCATATTAAAGTTTCATGCCTAGTATCAATCACCAAGTTTGAGGGGCATCCTACAGAAAATCTACGGGATATGCTACGACAAAAACACAGGTGAATGGCGTACACAGCATAATAAAGAACTCGAGGAGCTGTTTAAGAGACCGCTCATCAAGATTGAAATCAAGAAAAGGAGATGAACCTGGGCTTGACATACATTAGGATCCAAAGTCACGACAACAGTCGAAAAGAACCCGGTCGGTAAGAGACTCTCATGAATACAACACATACATTGGGAAGGCAGTGTAAAAAGAAAAGGGTAAAACGTTGAATAAGAGATACCATGGAGAATAGCGGAAGAAAATAGAGATAGATGGAGAGAAATTGGTTTGCAGTTTGGCTACAACGACCGTAAACCAAAAAAATATGTATATAAATATCATGTTAATTATTTAAATTGTGTATCATAATTTCTTAAAAAATCAATTACAACAATCTACAGCACGGAATCCATAAAGCATATTTAACAATGCATTGGTTTCAAACTTCTCTAGTAGAATTATGAATGTATGATACACATTTAAGAAAAATTTCATGACTTAACAATAATTTTTTTTTTATCATGTTCGTAGTTACAAACCAATTACACTAGAATCCGCTTAATTGGGACACATTGGACGGTGACCTATCTCTCCATTGTCCGACTGTCCCGATAAACTGAATAACTAATACACTGATACATAAGTTCGGGACTATGGAATCTGTCCCAATTAAACGATTGTCACCTTTATGTGGTGTCCATATAAGTTGATTCTACTGTATTATAGTTCAAATCTCAGTTATGAATCACAAAGATTGACGTATACAAAAGCATATTATATTTTACTTAGTTTTATAATGAAATTATTGTTTACTGACCTATCGATACACAACTGCTTATCGAAGGCGAAGTTTTCCTACAAATTACTCCCATTTTGTTGTTTTTGGTTGAATAGGCCTAAAATTGATACTCTTAAGGAATAATTTGTGTATTATGATAGTGGATTATTATATTATAACTATTTGCATAATATTATTGGTCTCTATATTCCCTATCAATTAGAAATAAATATGTTTAATACAGATTACTTATTATTCAATACTACAACTTTCACAAAAAAAAAGATTATGTGATTCTTAAGTTATCGTTTAAATTAAAACGTTACATTACTCTATTCATTATATGAATAATATAATTTTAAAATATTATATTTGAGGAATCTATTGTATATTATGCTAGTAAATTAATACTCGGTGTATCGCAGTAGCTCTATCCCCGGCAAAAAATGTATGATGATAGTAAAGTTGAACCCATATTAAAGTTTCATGCCTAGTATCAATCACCAAGTTTGAGGGGCATCCTACAGAAAATCTACGGGATATGCTACGACAAAAACACAGGTGAATGGCGTACACAGCATAATAAAGAACTCGAGGAGCTGTTTAAGAGACCGCTCATCAAGATTGAAATCAAGAAAAGGAGATGAACCTGGGCTTGACATACATTAGGATCCAAAGTCACGACAACAGTCGAAAAGAACCCGGTCGGTAAGAGACTCTCATGAATACAACACATACATTGGGAAGGCAGTGTAAAAAGAAAAGGGTAAAACGTTGAATAAGAGATACCATGGAGAATAGCGGAAGAAAATAGAGATAGATGGAGAGAAATTGGTTTGCAGTTTGGCTACAACGACCGTAAACCAAAAAAATATGTATATAAATATCATGTTAATTATTTAAATTGTGTATCATAATTTCTTAAAAAATCAATTACAACAATCTACAGCACGGAATCCATAAAGCATATTTAACAATGCATTGGTTTCAAACTTCTCTAGTAGAATTATGAATGTATGATACACATTTAAGAAAAATTTCATGACTTAACAATAATTTTTTTTTTATCATGTTCGTAGTTACAAACCAATTACACTAGAATCCGCTTAATTGGGACACATTGGACGGTGACCTATCTCTCCATTGTCCGACTGTCCCGATAAACTGAATAACTAATACACTGATACATAAGTTCGGGACTATGGAATCTGTCCCAATTAAACGATTGTCACCTTTATGTGGTGTCCCATATAAGTTGATTCTACTGTATTATAGTTCAAATCTCAGTTATGAATCACAAAGATTGACGTATACAAAAGCATATTATATTTTACTTAGTTTTATAATGAAATTATTGTTTACTGACCTATCGATACACAACTGCTTATCGAAGGCGAAGTTTTCCTACAAATTACTCCCATTTTGTTGTTTTTGGTTGAATAGGCCTAAAATTGATACTCTTAAGGAATAATTTGTGTATTATGATAGTGGATTATTATATTATAACTATTTGCATAATATTATTGGTCTCTATATTCCCTATCAATTAGAAATAAATATGTTTAATACAGATTACTTATTATTCAATACTACAACTTTCACAAAAAAAAAGATTATGTGATTCTTAAGTTATCGTTTAAATTAAAACGTTACATTACTCTATTCATTATATGAATAATATAATTTTAAAATATTATATTTGAGGAATCTATTGTATATTATGCTAGTAAATTAATACTCGGTGTATCGCAGTAGCTCTATCCCCGGCAAAAAATGTATGATGATAGTAAAGTTGAACCCATATTAAAGTTTCATGCCTAGTATCAATCACCAAGTTTGAGGGGCATCCTACAGAAAATCTACGGGATATGCTACGACAAAAACACAGGTGAATGGCGTACACAGCATAATAAAGAACTCGAGGAGCTGTTTAAGAGACCGCTCATCAAGATTGAAATCAAGAAAAGGAGATGAACCTGGGCTTGACATACATTAGGATCCAAAGTCACGACAACAGTCGAAAAGAACCCGGTCGGTAAGAGACTCTCATGAATACAACACATACATTGGGAAGGCAGTGTAAAAAGAAAAGGGTAAAACGTTGAATAAGAGATACCATGGAGAATAGCGGAAGAAAATAGAGATAGATGGAGAGAAATTGGTTTGCAGTTTGGCTACAACGACCGTAAACCAAAAAAATATGTATATAAATATCATGTTAATTATTTAAATTGTGTATCATAATTTCTTAAAAAATCAATTACAACAATCTACAGCACGGAATCCATAAAGCATATTTAACAATGCATTGGTTTCAAACTTCTCTAGTAGAATTATGAATGTATGATACACATTTAAGAAAAATTTCATGACTTAACAATAATTTTTTTTTTATCATGTTCGTAGTTACAAACCAATTACACTAGAATCCGCTTAATTGGGACACATTGGACGGTGACCTATCTCTCCATTGTCCGACTGTCCCGATAAACTGAATAACTAATACACTGATACATAAGTTCGGGACTATGGAATCTGTCCCAATTAAACGATTGTCACCTTTATGTGGTGTCCCATATAAGTTGATTCTACTGTATTATAGTTCAAGTCTCAGCTATGAATCACAAAGATTGACGTATACAAAAGCATATTATATTTTACTTAGTTTTATAATGAAATTATTGTTTACTGACCTATCGATACACAACTGCTTATCGAAAGCGAAGTTTTCCTACAAATTACTCCCATTTTGTTGTTTTTGGTTGATTAGGCCTAAAATTGATACTCTTAAGGAATAATTTGTGTATTATGATAGTGGATTATTATATTATAACTATTTGCATAATATTATTGGTCACTATATTCCCTATCAATTAGAAATAAATATGTTTTATACAGATTACTTATTATTCAATACTACAACTTTCACAAAAAAAAAGATTATGTGATTCTTAAGTTATCGTTTAAATTAAAACGTTACACTACTCTATTCATTATATGAATAATATAATTATAAAATATTATATTTGAGGAATCTATTGTATATTATGCTAGTAAATTAATACTCGGTGTATCGCAGTAGCTCTATCCCCGGCAAAAAATGTATGATGATAGTAAAGTTGAACCCATTTTAAAGTTTCATGCCTAGTATCAATCACCAAGTTTGAGGGGCATCCTACAGAAAATCTACGGGATATGCAACGACAAAAACACAGGTGAATGGCGTACACAGCATAATAAAGAACTCGAGGAGCTGTTTAAGAGACCGCTCATCAAGATTGAAATCAAGAAAAGGAGATGAACCTGGGCTTGACATACATTAGGATCCAAAGTCACGACAACAGTCGAAAAGAACCCGGTCGGTAAGAGACTCTCATGAATACAACACATACATTGGGAAGGCAGTGTAAAAAGAAAAGGGTAAAACGTTGAATAAGAGATACCATGGAGAATAGCGGAAGAAAATAGAGATAGATGGAGAGAAATTGGTTTGCAGTTTGGCTACAACGACCGTAAACCAAAAAAATATGTATATAAATATCATGTTAATTATTTAAATTGTGTATCATAATTTCTTAAAAAATCAATTACAACAATCTACAGCACGGAATCCATAAAGCATATTTAACAATGCATTGGTTTCAAACTTCTCTAGTAGAATTATGAATGAATGATACACATTTAAGAAAAATTTCATGACTTAACAATAATTTTTTTTTTTATCATGTTCGTAGTTACAAACCAATTACACTAGAATCCGCTTAATTGGGACACATTGGACGGTGACCTATCTCTCCATTGTCCGACTGTCCCGATAAACTGAATAACTAATACACTGATACATAAGTTCGGGACTATGGAATCTGTCCCAATTAAACGATTGTCACCTTTATGTGGTGTCCCATATAAGTTGATTCTACTGTATTATAGTTCAAATCTCAGTTATGAATCACAAAGATTGACGTATACAAAAGCATATTATATTTTACTTAGTTTTATAATGAAATTATTGTTTACTGACCTATCGATACACAACTGCTTATCGAAGGCGAAGTTTTCCTACAAATTACTCCCATTTTGTTGTTTTTGGTTGATTAGGCCTAAAATTGATACTCTTAAGGAATAATTTGTGTATTATGATAGTGGATTATTATATTATAACTATTTGCATAATATTATTGGTCTCTATATTCCCTATCAATTAGAAATAAATATGTTTAATACAGATTACTTATTATTCAATACTACAACTTTCACAAAAAAAAAGATTATGTGATTCTTAAGTTATCGTTTAAATTAAAACGTTACATTACTCTATTCATTATATGAATAATATAATTTTAAAATATTATATTTGAGGAATCTATTGTATATTATGCTAGTAAATTAATACTCGGTGTATCGCAGTAGCTCTATCCCTGGCAAAAAATGTATGATGATAGTAAAGTTGAACCCATATTAAAGTTTCATGCCTAGTATCAATCACCAAGTTTGAGGGGCATCCTACAGAAAATCTACGGGATATGCTACGACAAAAACACAGGTGAATGGCGTACACTGCATAATAAAGAACTCGAGGAGCTGTTTAAGAGACCGCTCATCAAGATTGAAATCAAGAAAAGGAGATGAACCTGGGCTTGACATACATTAGGATCCAAAGTCACGACAACAGTCGAAAAGAACCCGGTCGGTAAGAGACTCTCATGAATACAACACATACATTGGGAAGGCAGTGTAAAAAGAAAAGGGTAAAACGTTGAATAAGAGATACCATGGAGAATAGCGGAAGAAAATAGAGATAGATGGAGAGAAATTGGTTTGCAGTTTGGCTACAACGACCGTAAACCAAAAAAATATGTATATAAATATCATGTTAATTATTTAAATTGTGTATCATAATTTCTTAAAAAATCAATTACAACAATCTACAGCACGGAATCCATAAAGCATATTTAACAATGCATTGGTTTCAAACTTCTCTAGTAGAATTATGAATGTATGATACACATTTAAGAAAAATTTCATGACTTAACAATAATTTTTTTTTTTATCATGTTCGTAGTTACAAACCAATTACACTAGAATCCGCTTAATTGGGACACATTGGACGGTGACCTATCTCTCCATTGTCCGACTGTCCCGATAAACTGAATAACTAATACACTGATACATAAGTTCGGGACTATGGAATCTGTCCCAATTAAACGATTGTCACCTTTATGTGGTGTCCCATATAAGTTGATTCTACTGTATTATAGTTCAAATCTCAGTTATGAATCACAAAGATTGACGTATACAAAAGCATATTATATTTTACTTAGTTTTATAATGAAATTATTGTTTACTGACCTATCGATACACAACTGCTTATCGAAGGCGAAGTTTTCCTACAAATTACTCCCATTTTGTTGTTTTTGGTTGATTAGGCCTAAAATTGATACTCTTAAGGAATAATTTGTGTATTATGATAGTGGATTATTATATTATAACTATTTGCATAATATTATTGGTCTCTATATTCCCTATCAATTAGAAATAAATATGTTTAATACAGATTACTTATTATTCAATACTACAACTTTCACAAAAAAAAAGATTATGTGATTCTTAAGTTATCGTTTAAATTAAAACGTTACATTACTCTATTCATTATATGAATAATATAATTTTAAAATATTATATTTGAGGAATCTATTGTATATTATGCTAGTAAATTAATACTCGGTGTATCGCAGTAGCTCTATCCCTGGCAAAAAATGTATGATGATAGTAAAGTTGAACCCATATTAAAGTTTCATGCCTAGTATCAATCACCAAGTTTGAGGGGCATCCTACAGAAAATCTACGGGATATGCTACGACAAAAACACAGGTGAATGGCGTACACAGCATAATAAAGAACTCGAGGAGCTGTTTAAGAGACCGCTCATCAAGATTGAAATCAAGAAAAGGAGATGAACCTGGGCTTGACATACATTAGGATCCAAAGTCACGACAACAGTCGAAAAGAACCCGGTCGGTAAGAGACTCTCATGAATACAACACATACATTGGGAAGGCAGTGTAAAAAGAAAAGGGTAAAACGTTGAATAAGAGATACCATGGAGAATAGCGGAAGAAAATAGAGATAGATGGAGAGAAATTGGTTTGCAGTTTGGCTACAACGACCGTAAACCAAAAAAATATGTATATAAATATCATGTTAATTATTTAAATTGTGTATCATAATTTCTTAAAAAATCAATTACAACAATCTACAGCACGGAATCCATAAAGCATATTTAACAATGCATTGGTTTCAAACTTCTCTAGTAGAATTATGAATGTATGATACACATTTAAGAAAAATTTCATGACTTAACAATAATTTTTTTTTTATCATGTTCGTAGTTACAAACCAATTACACTAGAATCCGCTTAATTGGGACACATTGGACGGTGACCTATCTCTCCATTGTCCGACTGTCCCGATAAACTGAATAACTAATACACTGATACATAAGTTCGGGACTATGGAATCTGTCCCAATTAAACGATTGTCACCTTTATGTGGTGTCCCATATAAGTTGATTCTACTGTATTATAGTTCAAGTCTCAGCTATGAATCACAAAGATTGACGTATACAAAAGCATATTATATTTTACTTAGTTTTATAATGAAATTATTGTTTACTGACCTATCGATACACAACTGCTTATCGAAAGCGAAGTTTTCCTACAAATTACTCCCATTTTGTTGTTTTTGGTTGATTAGGCCTAAAATTGATACTCTTAAGGAATAATTTGTGTATTATGATAGTGGATTATTATATTATAACTATTTGCATAATATTATTGGTCACTATATTCCCTATCAATTAGAAATAAATATGTTTTATACAGATTACTTATTATTCAATACTACAACTTTCACAAAAAAAAAGATTATGTGATTCTTAAGTTATCGTTTAAATTAAAACGTTACACTACTCTATTCATTATATGAATAATATAATTATAAAATATTATATTTGAGGAATCTATTGTATATTATGCTAGTAAATTAATACTCGGTGTATCGCAGTAGCTCTATCCCCGGCAAAAAATGTATGATGATAGTAAAGTTGAACCCATTTTAAAGTTTCATGCCTAGTATCAATCACCAAGTTTGAGGGGCATCCTACAGAAAATCTACGGGATATGCAACGACAAAAACACAGGTGAATGGCGTACACAGCATAATAAAGAACTCGAGGAGCTGTTTAAGAGACCGCTCATCAAGATTGAAATCAAGAAAAGGAGATGAACCTGGGCTTGACATACATTAGGATCCAAAGTCACGACAACAGTCGAAAAGAACCCGGTCGGTAAGAGACTCTCATGAATACAACACATACATTGGGAAGGCAGTGTAAAAAGAAAAGGGTAAAACGTTGAATAAGAGATACCATGGAGAATAGCGGAAGAAAATAGAGATAGATGGAGAGAAATTGGTTTGCAGTTTGGCTACAACGACCGTAAACCAAAAAAATATGTATATAAATATCATGTTAATTATTTAAATTGTGTATCATAATTTCTTAAAAAATCAATTACAACAATCTACAGCACGGAATCCATAAAGCATATTTAACAATGCATTGGTTTCAAACTTCTCTAGTAGAATTATGAATGAATGATACACATTTAAGAAAAATTTCATGACTTAACAATAATTTTTTTTTTTATCATGTTCGTAGTTACAAACCAATTACACTAGAATCCGCTTAATTGGGACACATTGGACGGTGACCTATCTCTCCATTGTCCGACTGTCCCGATAAACTGAATAACTAATACACTGATACATAAGTTCGGGACTATGGAATCTGTCCCAATTAAACGATTGTCACCTTTATGTGGTGTCCCATATAAGTTGATTCTACTGTATTATAGTTCAAATCTCAGTTATGAATCACAAAGATTGACGTATACAAAAGCATATTATATTTTACTTAGTTTTATAATGAAATTATTGTTTACTGACCTATCGATACACAACTGCTTATCGAAGGCGAAGTTTTCCTACAAATTACTCCCATTTTGTTGTTTTTGGTTGATTAGGCCTAAAATTGATACTCTTAAGGAATAATTTGTGTATTATGATAGTGGATTATTATATTATAACTATTTGCATAATATTATTGGTCTCTATATTCCCTATCAATTAGAAATAAATATGTTTAATACAGATTACTTATTATTCAATACTACAACTTTCACAAAAAAAAAGATTATGTGATTCTTAAGTTATCGTTTAAATTAAAACGTTACATTACTCTATTCATTATATGAATAATATAATTTTAAAATATTATATTTGAGGAATCTATTGTATATTATGCTAGTAAATTAATACTCGGTGTATCGCAGTAGCTCTATCCCTGGCAAAAAATGTATGATGATAGTAAAGTTGAACCCATATTAAAGTTTCATGCCTAGTATCAATCACCAAGTTTGAGGGGCATCCTACAGAAAATCTACGGTATATGCTACGACAAAAACACAGGTGAATGGCGTACACTGCATAATAAAGAACTCGAGGAGCTGTTTAAGAGACCGCTCATCAAGATTGAAATCAAGAAAAGGAGATGAACCTGGGCTTGACATACATTAGGATCCAAAGTCACGACAACAGTCGAAAAGAACCCGGTCGGTAAGAGACTCTCATGAATACAACACATACATTGGGAAGGCAGTGTAAAAAGAAAAGGGTAAAACGTTGAATAAGAGATACCATGGAGAATAGCGGAAGAAAATAGAGATAGATGGAGAGAAATTGGTTTGCAGTTTGGCTACAACGACCGTAAACCAAAAAAATATGTATATAAATATCATGTTAATTATTTAAATTGTGTATCATAATTTCTTAAAAAATCAATTACAACAATCTACAGCACGGAATCCATAAAGCATATTTAACAATGCATTGGTTTCAAACTTCTCTAGTAGAATTATGAATGTATGATACACATTTAAGAAAAATTTCATGACTTAACAATAATTTTTTTTTTTATCATGTTCGTAGTTACAAACCAATTACACTAGAATCCGCTTAATTGGGACACATTGGACGGTGACCTATCTCTCCATTGTCCGACTGTCCCGATAAACTGAATAACTAATACACTGATACATAAGTTCGGGACTATGGAATCTGTCCCAATTAAACGATTGTCACCTTTATGTGGTGTCCCATATAAGTTGATTCTACTGTATTATAGTTCAAATCTCAGTTATGAATCACAAAGATTGACGTATACAAAAGCATATTATATTTTACTTAGTTTTATAATGAAATTATTGTTTACTGACCTATCGATACACAACTGCTTATCGAAGGCGAAGTTTTCCTACAAATTACTCCCATTTTGTTGTTTTTGGTTGAATAGGCCTAAAATTGATACTCTTAAGGAATAATTTGTGTATTATGATAGTGGATTATTATATTATAACTATTTGCATAATATTATTGGTCTCTATATTCCCTATCAATTAGAAATAAATATGTTTAATACAGATTACTTATTATTCAATACTACAACTTTCACAAAAAAAAAGATTATGTGATTCTTAAGTTATCGTTTAAATTAAAACGTTACATTACTCTATTCATTATATGAATAATATAATTTTAAAATATTATATTTGAGGAATCTATTGTATATTATGCTAGTAAATTAATACTCGGTGTATCGCAGTAGCTCTATCCCCGGCAAAAAATGTATGATGATAGTAAAGTTGAACCCATATTAAAGTTTCATGCCTAGTATCAATCACCAAGTTTGAGGGGCATCCTACAGAAAATCTACGGGATATGCTACGACAAAAACACAGGTGAATGGCGTACACAGCATAATAAAGAACTCGAGGAGCTGTTTAAGAGACCGCTCATCAAGATTGAAATCAAGAAAAGGAGATGAACCTGGGCTTGACATACATTAGGATCCAAAGTCACGACAACAGTCGAAAAGAACCCGGTCGGTAAGAGACTCTCATGAATACAACACATACATTGGGAAGGCAGTGTAAAAAGAAAAGGGTAAAACGTTGAATAAGAGATACCATGGAGAATAGCGGAAGAAAATAGAGATAGATGGAGAGAAATTGGTTTGCAGTTTGGCTACAACGACCGTAAACCAAAAAAATATGTATATAAATATCATGTTAATTATTTAAATTGTGTATCATAATTTCTTAAAAAATCAATTACAACAATCTACAGCACGGAATCCATAAAGCATATTTAACAATGCATTGGTTTCAAACTTCTCTAGTAGAATTATGAATGAATGATACACATTTAAGAAAAATTTCATGACTTAACAATAATTTTTTTTTTTATCATGTTCGTAGTTACAAACCAATTACACTAGAATCCGCTTAATTGGGACACATTGGACGGTGACCTATCTCTCCATTGTCCGACTGTCCCGATAAACTGAATAACTAATACACTGATACATAAGTTCGGGACTATGGAATCTGTCCCAATTAAACGATTGTCACCTTTATGTGGTGTCCCATATAAGTTGATTCTACTGTATTATAGTTCAAATCTCAGTTATGAATCACAAAGATTGACGTATACAAAAGCATATTATATTTTACTTAGTTTTATAATGAAATTATTGTTTACTGACCTATCGATACACAACTGCTTATCGAAGGCGAAGTTTTCCTACAAATTACTCCCATTTTGTTGTTTTTGGTTGATTAGGCCTAAAATTGATACTCTTAAGGAATAATTTGTGTATTATGATAGTGGATTATTATATTATAACTATTTGCATAATATTATTGGTCTCTATATTCCCTATCAATTAGAAATAAATATGTTTAATACAGATTACTTATTATTCAATACTACAACTTTCACAAAAAAAAAGATTATGTGATTCTTAAGTTATCGTTTAAATTAAAACGTTACATTACTCTATTCATTATATGAATAATATAATTTTAAAATATTATATTTGAGGAATCTATTGTATATTATGCTAGTAAATTAATACTCGGTGTATCGCAGTAGCTCTATCCCTGGCAAAAAATGTATGATGATAGTAAAGTTGAACCCATATTAAAGTTTCATGCCTAGTATCAATCACCAAGTTTGAGGGGCATCCTACAGAAAATCTACGGGATATGCTACGACAAAAACACAGGTGAATGGCGTACACTGCATAATAAAGAACTCGAGGAGCTGTTTAAGAGACCGCTCATCAAGATTGAAATCAAGAAAAGGAGATGAACCTGGGCTTGACATACATTAGGATCCAAAGTCACGACAACAGTCGAAAAGAACCCGGTCGGTAAGAGACTCTCATGAATACAACACATACATTGGGAAGGCAGTGTAAAAAGAAAAGGGTAAAACGTTGAATAAGAGATACCATGGAGAATAGCGGAAGAAAATAGAGATAGATGGAGAGAAATTGGTTTGCAGTTTGGCTACAACGACCGTAAACCAAAAAAATATGTATATAAATATCATGTTAATTATTTAAATTGTGTATCATAATTTCTTAAAAAATCAATTACAACAATCTACAGCACGGAATCCATAAAGCATATTTAACAATGCATTGGTTTCAAACTTCTCTAGTAGAATTATGAATGTATGATACACATTTAAGAAAAATTTCATGACTTAACAATAATTTTTTTTTTTATCATGTTCGTAGTTACAAACCAATTACACTAGAATCCGCTTAATTGGGACACATTGGACGGTGACCTATCTCTCCATTGTCCGACTGTCCCGATAAACTGAATAACTAATACACTGATACATAAGTTCGGGACTATGGAATCTGTCCCAATTAAACGATTGTCACCTTTATGTGGTGTCCCATATAAGTTGATTCTACTGTATTATAGTTCAAATCTCAGTTATGAATCACAAAGATTGACGTATACAAAAGCATATTATATTTTACTTAGTTTTATAATGAAATTATTGTTTACTGACCTATCGATACACAACTGCTTATCGAAGGCGAAGTTTTCCTACAAATTACTCCCATTTTGTTGTTTTTGGTTGAATAGGCCTAAAATTGATACTCTTAAGGAATAATTTGTGTATTATGATAGTGGATTATTATATTATAACTATTTGCATAATATTATTGGTCTCTATATTCCCTATCAATTAGAAATAAATATGTTTAATACAGATTACTTATTATTCAATACTACAACTTTCACAAAAAAAAAGATTATGTGATTCTTAAGTTATCGTTTAAATTAAAACGTTACATTACTCTATTCATTATATGAATAATATAATTTTAAAATATTATATTTGAGGAATCTATTGTATATTATGCTAGTAAATTAATACTCGGTGTATCGCAGTAGCTCTATCCCTGGCAAAAAATGTATGATGATAGTAAAGTTGAACCCATATTAAAGTTTCATGCCTAGTATCAATCACCAAGTTTGAGGGGCATCCTACAGAAAATCTACGGGATATGCTACGACAAAAACACAGGTGAATGGCGTACACAGCATAATAAAGAACTCGAGGAGCTGTTTAAGAGACCGCTCATCAAGATTGAAATCAAGAAAAGGAGATGAACCTGGGCTTGACATACATTAGGATCCAAAGTCACGACAACAGTCGAAAAGAACCCGGTCGGTAAGAGACTCTCATGAATACAACACATACATTGGGAAGGCAGTGTAAAAAGAAAAGGGTAAAACGTTGAATAAGAGATACCATGGAGAATAGCGGAAGAAAATAGAGATAGATGGAGAGAAATTGGTTTGCAGTTTGGCTACAACGACCGTAAACCAAAAAAATATGTATATAAATATCATGTTAATTATTTAAATTGTGTATCATAATTTCTTAAAAAATCAATTACAACAATCTACAGCACGGAATCCATAAAGCATATTTAACAATGCATTGGTTTCAAACTTCTCTAGTAGAATTATGAATGTATGATACACATTTAAGAAAAATTTCATGACTTAACAATAATTTTTTTTTTTATCATGTTCGTAGTTACAAACCAATTACACTAGAATCCGCTTAATTGGGACACATTGGACGGTGACCTATCTCTCCATTGTCCGACTGTCCCGATAAACTGAATAACTAATACACTGATACATAAGTTCGGGACTATGGAATCTGTCCCAATTAAACGATTGTCACCTTTATGTGGTGTCCCATATAAGTTGATTCTACTGTATTATAGTTCAAATCTCAGTTATGAATCACAAAGATTGACGTATACAAAAGCATATTATATTTTACTTAGTTTTATAATGAAATTATTGTTTACTGACCTATCGATACACAACTGCTTATCGAAGGCGAAGTTTTCCTACAAATTACTCCCATTTTGTTGTTTTTGGTTGAATAGGCCTAAAATTGATACTCTTAAGGAATAATTTGTGTATTATGATAGTGGATTATTATATTATAACTATTTGCATAATATTATTGGTCTCTATATTCCCTATCAATTAGAAATAAATATGTTTAATACAGATTACTTATTATTCAATACTACAACTTTCACAAAAAAAAAGATTATGTGATTCTTAAGTTATCGTTTAAATTAAAACGTTACATTACTCTATTCATTATATGAATAATATAATTTTAAAATATTATATTTGAGGAATCTATTGTATATTATGCTAGTAAATTAATACTCGGTGTATCGCAGTAGCTCTATCCCTGGCAAAAAATGTATGATGATAGTAAAGTTGAACCCATATTAAAGTTTCATGCCTAGTATCAATCACCAAGTTTGAGGGGCATCCTACAGAAAATCTACGGGATATGCTACGACAAAAACACAGGTGAATGGCGTACACAGCATAATAAAGAACTCGAGGAGCTGTTTAAGAGACCGCTCATCAAGATTGAAATCAAGAAAAGGAGATGAACCTGGGCTTGACATACATTAGGATCCAAAGTCACGACAACAGTCGAAAATAACCCGGTCGGTAAGAGACTCTCATGAATACAACACATACATTGGGAAGGCAGTGTAAAAAGAAAAGCGTAAAACGTTGAATAAGAGATACCATGGAGAATAGCGGAAGAAAATAGAGATAGATGGAGAGAAATTGGTTTGCAGTTTGGCCACAACGACCGTAAACCAAAAAAATTTGTTTATAAATATAATGTTAATTATTTAAATTGCGTATCATAATTTCTTAAAAAATCAATTACAACAATCTACAGCACGGAATCCATAAAGCATATTTAACAATGCATTGGATTCAAACTTCTCTAGTAGAATTATGAATGTATGATACACAATTATGAAAAATTTTATGACTTAACAATAATTTTTTTTTTTTATCATGTTTGTAGTTACAAACCAATAGCACTAGAATCCGCTTAATTGGGACACATTGGGCGGTGACCTATCTCTCCGTTGTCCGACTGTCCCGATAAACTGAATAACTAATACACTGATACATAAGTTTGGGACTATGGAATCTGTCCCAATTAAACGATTGTCACCTTTATGTGGTGTCCCATATAAGTTGATTCTACTGTATTATAGTTCAAGTCTCAGTTATGAATCACAAAGATTGACGTATACAAAAGCATATTATATTTTACTTAGTTTTATTATTAAATTATTGTTTACTGACCTATCGATACACAACTGCTTATCGAAAGCGAAGTTTTCCTACAAATTACTCCCATTTTGTTGTTTTTGGTTGATTAGGCCTAAAATTGATACTCTTAAGGAATAATTTGTGTATTATGATAGTGGATTATTATATTATAACTATTTGCATAATATTATTGGTCTCTATATTCCCTATCAATTAGAAATAAATATGTTTTTTACAGATTACTTATTATTCAATACTACAACTTTCACAAAAAAAAAAGATTATGTGATTCTTAAGTTATCGTTTAAATTAAAACGTTACATTACTCTATTCATTATATGAATAATATCATTTTAAAATATTATATTTGAGGAATCTATTGTATATTATGCTAGTAAATTAATACTCGGTGTATCGCAGTAGCTCTATCCCTGGCAAAAAATGTATGATGATAGTAAAGTTGAACCCATATTAAAGTTTCATGCCTAGTATCAATCACCAAGTTTGAGGGGCATCCTACAGAAAATCTACGGGATATGCTACGACAAAAACACAGGTGAATGGCGTACACAGCATAATAAAGAACTCGAGGAGCTGTTTAAGAGACCGCTCATCAAGATTGAAATCAAGAAAAGGAGATGAACCTGGGCTTGACATACATTAGGATCCAAAGTCACGACAACAGTCGAAAATAACCCGGTCGGTAAGAGACTCTCATGAATACAACACATACATTGGGAAGGCAGTGTAAAAAGAAACGCGTAAAACGTTGAATAAGAGATACCATGGAGAATAGCGGAAGAAAATAGAGATAGATGGAGAGAAATTGGTTTGCAGTTTGGCCACAACGACCGTAAACCAAAAAAATTTGTTTATAAATATAATGTTAATTATTTAAATTGCGTATCATAATTTCTTAAAAAATCAATTACAACAATCTACAGCACGGAATCCATAAAGCATATTTAACAATGCATTGGATTCAAACTTCTCTAGTAGAATTATGAATGTATGATACACAATTATGAAAAATTTTATGACTTAACAATAATTTTTTTTTTTTATCATGTTTGTAGTTACAAACCAATAGCACTAGAATCCGCTTAATTGGGACACATTGGGCGGTGACCTATCTCTCCGTTGTCCGACTGTCCCGATAAACTGAATAACTAATACACTGATACATAAGTTTGGGACTGTGGAATCTGTCCCAATTAAACGATTGTCACCTTTATGTGGTGTCCCATATAAGTTGATTCTACTGTATTATAGTTCAAGTCTCAGTTATGAATCACAAAGATTGACGTATACAAAAGCATATTATATTTTACTTAGTTTTATTATTAAATTATTGTTTACTGACCTATCGATACACAACTGCTTATCGAAAGCGAAGTTTTCCTACAAATTACTCCCATTTTGTTGTTTTTGGTTGATTAGGCCTAAAATTGATACTCTTAAGGAATAATTTGTGTATTATGATAGTGGATTATTATATTATAACTATTTGCATAATATTATTGGTCTCTATATTCCCTATCAATTAGAAATAAATATGTTTTTTACAGATTACTTATTATTCAATACTACAACTTTCACAAAAAAAAAAGATTATGTGATTCTTAAGTTATCGTTTAAATTAAAACGTTACATTACTCTATTCATTATATGAATAATATCATTTTAAAATATTATATTTGAGGAATCTATTGTATATTATGCTAGTAAATTAATACTCGGTGTATCGCAGTAGCTCTATCCCTGGCAAAAAATGTATGATGATAGTAAAGTTGAACCCATATTAAAGTTTCATGCCTAGTATCAATCATCAAGTTTGAGGGGCATCCTACAGAAAATCTACGGGATATGCTACAACAAAAGCACAGGTGAATGGCGTACACAGCATAATAAAGAACACGAGGAGCTGTTTAAGAGACCGCTCATCAAGATTGAAATCAAGAAAAGGAGATGAACCTGGGCTTGACATACATTAGGATCCAAAGTCACGACAACAGTCGAAAATAACCCGGTCGGTAAGAGACTCTCATGAATACAACACATACATTGGGAAGGCAGTGTAAAAAGAAACGCGTAAAACGTTGAATAAGAGATACCATGGAGAATAGCGGAAGAAAATAGAGATAGATGGAGATAAATTGGTTTGCAGTTTGGCCTCAATGACCGTAAACCAAAAAAATATGTATATAAATATCATGTTAATTATTTAAATTGCGTATCATAATTTCTTAAAAAATCAATTACAACAATGTACATCACGGAATCCATAAAGCATATTTAACAATGCATTGGTTTCAAACTTCTCTAGTAGAATTATGAATTGTATGATACACATTTATGAAAAATTTCATAACGTTACAATATTTTTTTTTTTTTTTATCATGTTTGTAGTTACAAACCTATTATTATAGTTCAAGTCTCAGTTATGATTCACCAAGATTAGCGTAAACAAAAACATATTATATTTTACTTAGTTTTATAATGAAATAATTGTTTACTGACCTATCGATACACAATTGCTTATCGAAACCGAAGTTTTCCTACAAATTACTCCCACTTTGTAGTTTTTGGTTGATCAGGCCTTTGTTTTAATAATATTACTTTGTGCTTAATTTAGAATTTATAAATGTATGTAAATGTTTTAGAATTACATATCGTGTACTATTGAAAGATAAATCATTATGCTTAAGTTATACTTATATTAATATTTTATCAATAGTAGGTAATTTAAAATTTTAAAATGAACCAGATTCTGAAAAAAAAACCCTAGGCCTTTGCCAGGTTTATTCACTATTACAGAAAAACAATGTAATTCTTAATTTATCGTTTAAATTATAACATTATATTACTCAATTTATGATTGGATAAATATTAATTACTTACATAGAATTATTAGTCCCTTAGTTTATTTCTTATCAATTAGAAATAAATATGTTTAATATAGATTATGTATAATTCACTATTACAGTTTACACAAAAAAAAAATGTGGTTCCTAAGTTATTGTTTAAATTAAAACATTACATTTCTTAATTATTATTTGATTAATATTACTTAAAATTAATATATTAAGGAATGTATTGTATTATATGCTAGTAGATTATTATTTTAATATTATTTACTTACATAATATTATTGGCCCCTACATTCACTATCATTTAGAAATAAATATGTTTTATACAGTTTATGTGTTTATTTTAAGTTAATTATTTTTTAATATCAATATCAATCTCAATAGTTAAAAAAAAAAAAATTTTATTAGTCAACATCAACAGTTAATTTCTAATCTATTCTGTGTTGTATAAAATTGGCAAATTTTATAATCATTTGTGTAGTTTTTTATTTTCTTAATTGAGGTTAATAATGTCATAATTAAGTATAAATAACGATTCATACTTAAATAAATTTTTATTACATTAGAATTAAGTTCCTTGGTTCTCTTTTGAAATAGTAGATTTTAAAATACATTTTTAGGGTATTAATTAATTAAATATAAGATACCAGTTCAATTTCTGTAGTATTCATGATGCGATGCTTAAGGTCTTCTTCTTTTCAATTTCATTGGGAAGATCATGTTTGTTTTTGCACCATTATTTTGAAGTCAAAGATTGTTCATCTAAAAACAATAACATAAAACATTTTTATAATCTTAATTAATTTACTAAGATTATTGTTATTAATTAATTTAATGAAACACTATAGATATGGTGGTGAATGTAAATTATTGCTCAATCAAGAAAATAAATTAAGAAACAGCCCAAAAATTCTAATGAAATAGGTACAAAAAATAGTTAAAAATATAACCATCAAGATTCATTATAGATAATTCAAAATGTATTTTTCAGATGGACTAAAACTGGTTAATATATTTCCATGACTATTGAATTAGAATGTAAACTAAATAGGAGGCGGACAATGGGCCAAATCATTGTATATTATGCTAATAGATTATTACTCGGTGTATCACAGTAGCTCTATCCCTGGTCATAAATGGATGATGATAGTATAGTTAAACCCATATTATAGTTTCATGTCTAGTATCAATCACCAAGTTTGAGGGGCATCCTACAGAAAATCTACGGGATATGTTACGACAAAAACACAGGTAAATGGCGTAAACATCATAATAAAGAACTCGAGGAGCTGTTTAAGAGACCGCTCATCACGATTGAAATCAAGAAAAGGAGATGAACCTGGGCTGGACATACGTGTCGGAGACTAGGATCCAAAGTCACGACAACATTCGAAAAGAACCCGGTCGGTAAGACACTCTTATGAATACAACACATACATTGGGAAGGCAGTGTATAAAAAAACGCGTAAAACATTGAATAAGAGATACCATGGTGAGTAGCGGAAGAAAATAGAGATAGATGGAGAGAAATTGGTTTGCAGTATGGTCTCAATGACCGTAAACCAAAAAAATATGTATATAAATATTATGTTAATTATTTAAATTGTTTATCATAATTTCTTAAAAAATCAATTACAACAATCTATAGCACGGAATCCATAAAGCATATTTAACAATGCATTGGTTTCAAACTTCTCTAGTAGAATTATGAATTGTATGATACACATTTATGAAAAATTTCATAACGTTACAATATTTTTTTTTTTTTTTATCATGTTTGTAGTTACAAACCTATTATTATAGTTCAAGTCTCAGTTATGATTCACCAAGATTAGCGTAAACAAAAACATATTATATTTTACTTAGTTTTATAATGAAATAATTGTTTACTGACCTATCGATACACAATTGCTTATCGAAACCGAAGTTTTCCTACAAATTACTCCCACTTTGTAGTTTTTGGTTGATCAGGCCTTTGTTTTAATAATATTACCTTGTGCTTAATTTAGAATTTATAAATGTATGTAAATGTTTTAGAATTACATATCGTGTACTATTGAAAGATAAATCATTATGCTTAAGTTATACTTATATTAATATTTTATCAATAGTAGGTAATTTAAAATTTTAAAATGAACCAGATTCTGAAAAAAAAACCCTAGGCCTTTGCCAGGTTTATTCACTATTACAGAAAAACAATGTAATTCTTAATTTATCGTTTAAATTATAACATTATATTACTCAATTTATGATTGGATAAATATTAATTACTTACATAGAATTATTAGTCCCTTAGTTTATTTCTTATCAATTAGAAATAAATATGTTTAATATAGATTATGTATAATTCACTATTACAGTTTACACAAAAAAAAAATGTGGTTCCTAAGTTATTGTTTAAATTAAAACATTACATTTCTTAATTATTATTTGATTAATATTACTTAAAATTAATATATTAAGGAATGTATTGTATTATATGCTAGTAGATTATTATTTTAATATTATTTACTTACATAATATTATTGGCCCCTACATTCACTATCATTTAGAAATAAATATGTTTTATACAGTTTATGTGTTTATTTTAAGTTAATTATTTTTTAATATCAATATAAATATCAATAGTTTAAAAAAAAAAATTTTATTAGTCAACATCAACAGTTAATTTCTAATCTATTCTGTGTTGTATAAAATTGGCAAATTTAATAATCATTTATGTAGTTTTTTATTTTCTTAATTGAGGTTAATAATGTCATAATTAACTATAAATAACTATTTATACTTAAATAAATTTTTATTACATTAGAAGTAAGTTCCTTGGTTCTCTTTTGAAATAGTAGATTTTAAAATACATTTTTAGGGTATTAATTAATTAAATATAAGATACCAGTTCAATTTCTGTAGTATTCATGATGCGATGCTTAAGGTCTTCTTCTTTTCAATTTCATTGGGAAGATCATGTTTGTTTTTGCACCATTATTTTGAAGTCAAAGATTGTTCATCTAAAAACAATAACATAAAACATTTTTATAATCTTAATTAATTTATTAAGATTATTGTTATTAATTAATTTAATAAAACACTATAGATATGGTGGTGAATGTAAATTATGGCTCAATCAAGAAAATAAATTAAGAAACAGCCCAAAAATGCTAATGAAATAGGTACAAAAAATAGTTAAAAATATAACCATCAAGATTCATTATAGATAATTCAAAATGTATTTTTCAGATGGACTACAACTGGTTAATTTATTTCCATGACTATTGAATTAGAATGTAAACTAAATAGGAGGCGGACAATGGGCCAAATCAAATTAGTTGACAATTTTAAAGCCAAAGTTTATGGGGCGACATGATTATCTACCCACAAAATGGAAACAATACTGCTAAGTCGTGAGACAAAAATATAATGATAAATAATATGGTAGGAGTCTACATTATTAAAGAGCGTAATATATAATATAATATAATTATATGCTCTATTATCATTTAATCGACCGTTAAATTAAAAATAAACTAAATATCAAATAATAAAATAAGATAAATACACTCTAGCTAAGTTTAATACTGATTAGCTTAGTCGTTGATGGAATAGACATAAGTAAAATTATTTAATTGTATTCATTTGTTAAATGTCCACCACAAATGTTTATTGTAGTGAATTGTGAGATGTGGTTAAGAAATGGAACAAATTGAAAATAAACTATTTTTATAGCTATGTTATGATTAAAAATAAGCAATGAAAAATGTTTTATTAGAATGAGATAAGCTTAGTCATAAAAAAGAAATAATGAATTTAATTATTGTAATGCTCGAATGGTTACACTTTTGACAAATGAGAAACATGTAATTCGAGGTAATGTTCTTATACATAAATAATAATAATAATAATATAAGGTTAATATATAAATATTAAATGGTTATTCGTTAGAGTATAAAAAATATATTTTTTTTTTTTTAAATGAATGTCGTACATCAAGATAACCATTATGTCATTGTGACTAAGAATTAAGGTCTGATTTTTTTAAATACAAAAAACTTATTAACCTGAATGTTAGTAACTAGTGTAAAAGCAGACCATTTATCTAATGGCCCTGGTGAACATTTTTCAATGAGTTCTTGGTAAGAGTTTATTAAATTTACAGTTGACGTGATTTGACTTAAGTCATTAACATCAGACTTGTTTTTTAAACCTACGTTGTATTATGGATTACTGCAATTATAATAAAAGTTTTTTGAATTTTATATAATATTTAAAAATGTTATAAAAAAAATTAAACAAAATGAATTGCTTTACACATAGAAATCAGATGCTGCAAAATTAATTCCTATTACCACTTTTCATTTGTATATAGCCATTTCGATACCTAGCTGTATTCATATAATGCAAATTTTCTTTATATTTTTTTTTTTTTTTTGGTCTTTTAACTATTTGTACAGGAAATAATTAATTAATAAGTACAAATCTCTATTAATAATATGTACCTACCTTATTGTTATAAAATTACAGATAAAAAGCAATATTCAATGTTTGTAAATAATATGCAATTTTATTGTTATTATTAGGTATTTAAATGGATTAAATTAACTAAGTTATTATGAAGATCTAAACCTAACCTATGTTAGTTTAATAATTAAATAATTTACCTGTTCTATAAGAGCGGGTCCAATTTCGTTACAAAAGTTGTAAACAGTCCTCGTTACTCACTTTCCGTCATATTGAATACCATTATTATCTCACACTTCTAATGCTACATGACGTATATTGTATACTTATTAATTTTTTACCATGTGGTACTGTTGAACGGATAATTAATCTGTCGTAAAGGATTAAGAAAACCTAGATAATTATTAAATATTCTACAACAGAACTATCAAAAATCAAAATAAATACTTACCTTGATAGTCGGAATTTGGATATTGTCCACAACTAAAATAACTTCCTAAGCGACAATTGTTGAAAAACGAATTTTTTTGTTCTTAAACATTAATTTGAAAATGTTGGAAATTTTACTATGTAGCACGGACTAGATGTACATACTACATACTATAATATATACGAGTATTATGGTATATTATAATATACATGTCTGTGGGTATATCTAAATCCGCGCTATGCATAGACTAAACACTAATTGACGTGTCATCTGGTGTAGTTGTGGGAGGGTAGTGCGGTCTTTCCTAGCAGCTGTCATGACAAAATAAATTTTTGCTTTGTCATGCTAGCTGTGAGAGAACGCGGTGTGAGTATTGATAAGGTGCACCTAAAGTATAAAATATTAACCGTCAATATTTGTTATCATGATATTAAAATGTAGAGAAAAATACAGTGTACCCATTTCAATAATGAAAAAAAAAATATAGATTTTTTCCACTTGCGAGGTTTTGACAACCTATTTTTAATTTAGCTAGTTCTTCCTTTCTCTACGTAGGTACAATCCACAAATATATAAAAATACTAGATAGCCGACTCGGGTATTATTTCTGTCGCCAATAAAATGGCTCCCATCCTTATCTAAGAGGAGAATGTTTATGTTTTTTGGTATTGATAAGGAACGATGTTTTTTGTATTTGTTTATTTGTTATATTATTTATTATTTATTTATTTAATATTATGTCATTATGAACACATTAATATATTATTGTGAACTTTAGGTTCCTTATTATTGTTATTTTTTTTTTTACTTTTTGAGAAGTTTTGGGTGGTTAAATTTCCTTTTATGTCTTATACAAGGGAAATTGTCATAAACTATTTTATGTGTGTGCTGGTGTGCTTGAAGAAAAATTTTAAAGATAAATGTGAGTTATAACTAATAAGATAATTTATTGTAATACAAATATAATAACACTTAGAAATATAATTTCTAATAAAGTATAACATTTAAAAAAAAAAAAGCGGGTAAGTGAGTATCGCTCTGCTGTACATTAGGGGGTGGGGTGGACCTCAGACTATGGTAGGTTACGATTCTGAACGGAGATGATTTGTCAATCTAGGATATATTCTATTTAAATATTGTAATATATTCTATTTTGAAACAAATAGTATAGTTACTATATGTTACTATGGTTACTTTATAGTATCTGTTTATTAATAAAAAAAATATTTGGCCAACATACGTATTATGAGCGTATGAAATTTAATTTAAATTTTGACACATTTCGTATAAATTCGAACTTTAAACACTTATAAAAAAAAATTGTGACTAACGATTTCGGATTTTTTATTATCACTTTAAGAACAACTTATAAGAAACCTTGTATTAAATTTTCAAGATTTTCTGGCCATCCAAAAAATTTTTATCGGCATTCGAAGAAAAAAAACTTAGAAAAGTCAAAAATTTCAATTGTCTATAAGTAGCTTAAAAATGGTAAAAATATTTTGAAAATTTAACTATAAAGAGATAACCATAATATAAACATTTGGTGAAAATTTCAAGTATTTACAATGATTCGTTTTTGAGTTACAGCAAAATCAAAAAATCGATTTTGTCGAAAAGTGGTTTTTCGAAAATTGCCGTTTTTCTGTCACTTTTTTTTTGTTTTTCTCGATTTTTTTAAAAACTATTTGAAAATTTTAATTTTGACCCCCCCCCCCCCCCCCCCAAAGTACCAACTAGATTCAATTTCCTATTCAAAGAGGGGCTGAAGTCAAAATTCGGAGCATTATTACTGCTCCAAATGTTGTCGTCAGACACAAAAAAAAAAAAAGGGGGTAAGTGAGTATCGCTCTGCTGTACATTAGGGGGTGGGATGGACCTCGGACTAGGGAAGGTTAAATTCGAATGCAATGATAGGTATCATTGTATACGAAAAACGATTCTGAACGGAGATGATTTGTCAGTATAGGATATAATATACTTAAATATTGTAATATATTCTACTTTGAAACTAATTCAAACATTTAAGTAAAAGTTTCAAGATCTTACGTTTAGTAATTTTTTAAAAATAACAAAAATCGAAAATTATTTAGTAGTAAAACGTTATTTTACACGTGTATTTTTGATTTCAAATTAAAATTAAAACTTTAAACATTTGTAAAATTGTTTAAATTGAATAATCCTCAAACTTTTTTATAATTATTCTAAGCTTAACTTATGGACAGCATAGTATTAAATTTTCAATTCTTAGCTTTTGATAGTAAAATATTTATAAATTTTTAACTACCAAATAGTGAAAAATATTCATGATTTTGACGAATTGTTGTCAATATTTGAACTTCAAATGCTAATAAAAAAAATTGTGCTTATGTATTTTTATAATTTTTGAATGAGAGTTAGAACAAGTTATGTGGACCCTCCAATTAAATTTTCAAGTAATTTGTCCCAGCTGAATTTTTTTTATCAACATTTATAAAAAAAAAATAAAAAAAAATTGAAAAAAGAAAATGGCAATCTAAATAACTGGTAAAATTTTCAAGTATTTACGACTTATACTGTTTGAATAACAACAAATATCAAAAATCGTTTGAGGCTAAACCGTTATTTAACGCGGTTTTGTAAAAATTTAAATTTCAAACACTCATTAAAATTTTTTGTCTGAATCCAGTAGAGTTTTTTTTACAGATAATTGAAGAAAAATGTATGGAGAACCTTGTATCAAATTTTCAAAACTTAGTTATAAAAGAAAAAAATTTTACGATTTTTCAACCACAAAATTACTTGCCAATTTTCGCATATTTGACATATTTCATATACATAAATTCGAACTTTAAGCACTTATAAAAAAAAATTGTGAGTAACGATTTCGGATTTTTTATTATCACTTTAAGAACAACTTATAAGAAACCTTGTATTAAATTTTCAAGATTTTCTGGCTTGCCAAAAAATTTTTATCGTTATTTAAAAAAAAAGCGGGTAAGTAGGTATCGCTCTGCTGTATATTAGGGGGTGGGGTGGACCTCAGACTATGGTAGGTTAAATTTGAATGCAATGATAGGTATCATTGTATACGAAAAACGATTCTGAACGGAGATGATTTGTCAGTCTAGGATATATTATATTTAAATTATATCATATATTCTATTTTGAAACAAATTCAAACATTTAAGTAAAAATTTTTCAAGATAAAGTAAAAGGAAGTAGTCAAGTAATTTTTTAAAAATAACAAAAATCGAAAATTATTTATTAGTTAAAAGTTATTTTACACGTGTATTTTTGATTTCAAATTAAAATTAAAACTTTAAACACACGTAAAATTTTTTAAATTGAACAATCCTCAAACTTTTTTATAATTATTCTAAGCTTAACTTATGGACAGCATAGTATTAAATTTTCAATTCTTAGCTTTTGATAGAAAAATATTTATAAATTTTTAACTACCAAATAGTGAAAAATATTCATGATTTTGACGAATTTTTGTCAATATTTGAACTTCAAATGCTAATAAAAAAAAATTGTGCCTATGTATTTTTATAATTTTTGAATGAGAGTTAGAACAAGTTATGTGGACCCTACAATTAAATGTTCAGGTAATTTGTCCCAGCTAAATTTTTTTTATCAACATTTATATAAAAAAAAAATGATTATTTCAAATGCCTATAAATAGCTCAAAAAAAGTCAAAATGTTTTGAAAATCAAATCACGTTAAGAAAATGGCAATCTAAATAACTGGTAAAATTTTCAAGTATTTACAACTTACACTATTTGAATAACAACAAATATCAAAAATCGTTTGAGGCTAAACCGTTATTTAACGCGGTTTTGTAAAAATTTAAATTTCAAACACTCATTAAAATTTTTTGTCTGAATCCAGTAGAGTTTTTTTTACAGATAATTGAAGAAAAATGTATGGAGAACCTTGTATCAAATTTTCAAAACTTAGTTATAAAAGAAAAAAAATTTACGATTTTTCAACCACAAAATTACTTGCCAATTTTCGCATATTTGACATATTTCATATACATAAATTCGAACTTTAAGCACTTATAAAAAAAAATTGTGAGTAACGATTTCGGATTTTTTATTATCACTTTAAGAACAACTTATAAGAAACCTTGTATTAAATTTTCAAGATTTTCTGGCTTGCCAAAAAATTTTTATCGTTATTTAAAAAAAAAGCGGGTAAGTAGGTATCGCTCTGCTGTTTATTAGGGGGTGGGGTGGACCTCAGACTATGGTAGGTTAAATTTGAATGCAATGATAGGTATCATTGTATACGAAAAACGATTCTGAACGAAGATGATTTGTCAGTTTAGGATATATTATATTTAAATATTGTCAAATATTCTATTTTGAAACAAATAGTATAGTTTTTATATGTTACTATGGTTACTATGGCCAACATTCGCATTATGAGCGTATGAAATTTAATTTAAATTTTGACATATTTCGTATAAATTCGAACTTTAAACACTTATAAAAAAAAATTGTGACTAACGATTTCGGATTTTTTTTTTATCACTTTAAGAACAACTTATAAGAAACCTTGTATTAAATTTTCAAGATTTTCTGGCCACCCAAAAAATTTTTATCGGCATTTGAAGAAAAAAAACTTAGAAAAATCGAAAATTTCAATTGTCTATAAGTAGCTTAAAAATGGTCAAAATATTTTGAAAATTTAACTGTAAAGAGATAACCATAATATTAATATTTGGTGAAAATTCCAAGTATTTACATTAATTCGTTTTTGAGTTACAGCAAAATCAAAAAATCGATTTTGTCGAAAAGTGGTTTTTCCGTAAAATTTCCATTTTTCTGTCATTTTTTTTTTGTTTTTCTCGATTTTTTTGAAAACTGTTAGAAAATTTTAATTTTGACCCCCCTAAAGTACCAACTAGATTCAATTCCCTATTCAAAGAGGGGCTGAAGTCAAAAATCGGAGCATTATTACTGCTCCAAATGTTGGAGTCAGACACAAAAAAAAAAAAAAAAAACACACATCATAGTAAATGCAATACATTCATCACTTCGTTCAGAATCTAAAAATACTAAAAAAAATTAAAAATTTTAATTGACTATAAATAGCTTAAAAAAAGTCAAAATTCTTTGAAAATTTAACTGTGTATGAAGAGCGCTAATATAAACATTTGGTGAAAATTTCAAGTATTTACATTTATTAGTTTTTGAGTTATAGCAAAATAAAAAATTAGATTTTGTCGAAAACTGGTTTTGCGTAAAAAATCCCGTTTTTCCCTCATTTTTTTAAGGTTTTTCCCGACTCATTTAAAAAATATGAAGTCCAAAATCGAAGCATTTTTACTGCTCCAAATGTTGTCGTCAGACACAAAAAAAAAAAATGATCAAGTGATTTATTTTTTTTATCAGTAGGTACAATACAATTTCAATAAAGCTTTGTATAATATGTATATTAAAACAAATTATAAATCTTAATTTCTTGTGTTTATTAAAATTTTCAACAAAATAAGTTCCTGAGCTTATACCCACTATTCAGACTATTCAGAGTATATTTTCTGAAGTTTTACGTTCCAATAACATTTAAAATACTATAGCCCTCCAAAATAGTGTCACTTATCATATCAGTTTAATTTGTAAACAGTCACCTCTTAGATAACGATTGTCAGCCAATTTGTTGGAGACATTATTTTATACGTATGACATATGGGAGTCGGCTATCTAGTGTTTTTATATATCTGTGGTACAATCCAACATTTTCCAAATAGATATATGCATAGAGTATGCATATAGTATATTATAGTATAATGTGTGTCGTGTGTGCCATAGAAATACTAAATACTACACTTTGTTTATATAAACAAAAAAATCGTTTAGCTTCATATTTTTGGTCGGTACATATGTATAAACTTGTTAAGAACATGTTTTTAATAGTTATAACTTTAAGAAAAAAATACAGTTGTAGGAAAAAAAACCAAAAAATAAAAACAAAAACAAAAAAAAATCATGAAATTAAAAACCAAATTTTTATATTTTGTTATCATATTTTAGGTACCTATTATTAAAGAAAATTACAAATAAATATCTTGTCAGTAGAATAAAATATAATATAAAAGTTATGGATACCTCATTGTATTGGGCAAGACCCCGTCGCCCAAAAATGACCCTTCGCTTTTCACCCACGTCTCTTTTCGCCCAAATATTTTAAAACTACTTTCCCTTTTCGCCCAAGAATATTTAATAGCACTTTTCGACCAAATTTTTATAATACACACTTTGTGAAACACTTAATTTAAATTATTTATATCTAACATAATAATAAATTCGTTACCTATATTTAAACTATTTATTTGTGTTAATTAGTTCTAATTAACAATTAATTTAAAGCCATTTAGCATTACCCAGAGAGTACCACGAGGAGGCGGCTTCTATTACTCTCCAAAAATGTATTGTTTTTTTGTACAGTTTTTGTATATTAATATAATTTTTATATAATACAAGTTTTTATCAAAAGTATAATATAAATCGTCAAAATTTTGATAGTATAATATTAAATAGAATAGTTAAATGACATTGATTTAATAAAATCATACCGATTAATTGTTCCTGCTTTATAATTTTGTATTTTTTTTTCATTTATTCGCTGTCGATCTATAATTTTTTTATCTTTGGGACACCTTTGTAAATGTAAACTATTTAATTTAATGTAGACTTCAGTTTGAATTTCATTAATAACACTTAACCAGTCACTTATTGGTGGAGAAATATGATTAAAACTTTTGTTAAAAAAAGAATGAAAAGATTCACACGCGTTTGTTGTTCATATTAATTCCGACGTATTAGATGCCCAAATACTCGGTGGAAATAAACTATCTTCAGAGATGTAAGTATCGGTTAAATAGTCACAGTAATTTGTTAATTTGTCATTTACTGGACAGACAGATAGTAGGTCTTCAACGAAACAATTTGATACTTCATCAGGGTTTAAAAATACTAAACCAAATGTGTACCGTATCCACTTACCAATTTTTGAAGATTCGTCTTTATAAAAAGAAGTTAAACCACACTTTTGAATATTTCTCCACCATGATTGAGTTAAATGAAATCGGCATCCAATTATTGTTATATTCAGCCAGACATTTTCAATAGCTTTATGAATTGCTAATTTGAAATCAACGGTAATGTTTTTTGGTGAGAATAAAAAACCAAGTGTATTAAACTTTTCAACAATCATAGTAAACACAAATTCATAAGTTTCGACCGATTTATCAATGAGCAAACAAAATACTAACGGAATATAATGTCCATTTTTAAATCCATGTAAAGTGAACATTTGATTAAAAAATCTTGGCGCATATTTAAAAGTACCATCTAAGTATTTATTTTCGACTTGGTTCAAGAATAATAGATTTTTTTCACATGAAAAAATCAATACATTTTTATTTTTATCATTGACTAATAAAAACGACTCTCCTCTAGTAGTAATTATTTTTTCTATATCAATAAGGATATGCACTTCATTAATATTAGTCGGATTAGGTAGGAGAACACTTTTACGAGCTTTATAAATGTTTTTTCTCAGCCTATTAATATCATTTACAGTAAATGTTGATGCTGCGTGGTCATTATGAGCAATTTCCTTCAATACTACTTTTTTCGGTTGTATATGCATATCTTCTACAGCTTTACGTTTACATCCAACATTTATAATTTAACGATGAATATTTGTTATATCGTAAGATTCGTGATTATGTTCTCCAGTTGTTGAAAGAAAAATATCATTCTTGTTTGAGTATATTAGTGCACTACAAGTTCTCGTAACTAATCTCCAACGAGTATAGAGCCATCTTTTTTACTTGTCGATCCAAAGTTATACTTAAAATTATTATACTCTATCATACGACATCCTCGTTTACTTTCTAAGAACTCCATAATTTTACTTAAATTTACAAAAATAATAAAATCGTCAACAATGTTTAATAAAAAAATAACTGTCGAAAAACGCACTGGAACACTTCGACTCGATGTGAATGAAACTTCACATGTTCTTAAGGCTAGTGTATAATTATTATCTTCTTATCTTTGTAAAATAATAAACAGACTACACTGAGATCGATATATCTACACGGCGGACCATTGTAGAAATTATATACTTATATTTTCCAAATATTATAAAGATAAGATTAAGTCAGGTATAGGGAAATCAAATAGTTAATCCAAAACGTATACTAAAATATAATTTCGATTTATAATATTAAGTTTTAAATTAAATTAAAAATACAATCCTAGATTATTGAACACATTTGAGTCGTCTTTAATATAAATAATATATTATTAAATAATTTAAAAAAACTTCCTTGTCTTCAAAATGATTTGTCTATTTTATGAAGGTGAAGTTACTAGAGTTGGTGTCATAAGAAGGTTTAAAAATTTTTAGATCATCGATCAAGTCGATATTCTGCCAAAACAAAACCGTGTTAAGTTTGTATAAAAGGAAGATGTACCTACTTATTCGAATTAAATAAATTTTTTAAAATACCAATAGTTTCTGAGAAATTTTATAATGATATATTTAAAAAGCGGGTAAGTGAGTATCGCTCTGCTGTACATTAGGGGGTGGGATGGACCTCAGACTAGGGAAGGTTAAATTTGAATGCAATGATAGGTATCATTGTATACGAAAAACGATTCTGAACGGAGATGATTTGTCAGTCTAGGATATATTATATTTAAATTATATCATATATTCTATTTTGAAACAAATTCAAACATTTAAGTAAAAATTTTTCAAGATAAAGTAAAAGGAAGTAGTCAAGTAATTTTTTAAAAATAACAAAAATCGAAAATTATTTATTAGTTAAAAGTTATTTTACACGTGTATTTTTGATTTCAAATTAAAATTAAAACTTTAAACACACGTAAAATTTTTTAAATTGAACAATCCTCAAACTTTTTTATAATTATTCTAAGCTTAACTTATGGACAGCATAGTATTAAATTTTCAATTCTTAGCTTTTGATAGAAAAATATTTATAAATTTTTAACTACCAAATAGTGAAAAATATTCATGATTTTGACGAATTTTTGTCAATATTTGAACTTCAAATGCTAATAAAAAAAAATTGTGCCTATGTATTTTTATAATTTTTGAATGAGAGTTAGAACAAGTTATGTGGACCCTTCAATTAAATGTTCAGGTAATTTGTCCCAGCTAAATTTTTTTTATCAACATTTATATAAAAAAAAAATGATTATTTCAAATGCCTATAAATAGCTCAAAAAAAGTCAAAATGTTTTGAAAATCAAATCACGTTAAGAAAATGGCAATCTAAATAACTGGTAAAATTTTCAAGTATTTACAACTTACACTATTTGAATAACAACAAATATCAAAAATCGTTTGAGGCTAAACCGTTATTTAACGCGGTTTTGTAAAAATTTAAATTTCAAACACTCATTAAAATTTTTTGTCTGAATCCAGTAGAGTTTTTTTTACAGATAATTGAAGAAAAATGTATGGAGAACCTTGTATCAAATTTTCAAAACTTAGTTATAAAATTAAATAATTTTACGAATTTTCAACAACAAAATTACTTGCCAATTTTCGCAATTTTGACATATTTCGTATAAATTCGAACTTTAAGCACTTATAAAAAAAAATTGTGACTAACGATTTCGGATTTTTTTTTATCACTTTAAGAACAACTTATAAGAAACCTTGTATTAAATTTTCAAGATTTTCTGGCCGGCCAAAAAATTTTTATCGTTATTTAAAAAAAAAATACTAAAAAAATTAAAAATTTCAATTGTCTATAAATAGCTCAAAAAAAGTCAAAATTCTTTGAAAATTTACCTATGTATGGAGAACGCTAATATAAACATTTGGTGAAAGTTTCAAGTATTTTCATCTATTAGTTTTTGAGTTATAGCAAAATAAAAAATTCGATTTTGTCGAAAACTGGTTTTGCGTAAAAAATCCCGTTTTTCCGTCATTTTTTTTATGTTTTTCCCGACTCATTTAAAAAATATTGATAATTTTTAACTTTTGACCCCCCAAAGTACCAACTAGATTCGATTTCCTTTTCAAAGAGGGGCTGAAGTCCAAAATCGAAGCATTTTTACTGCTCCAAATGTTGTCGTCAGACACAAATATTCCAACATATAACAAACATCAATCATAGGTGTGTATAAATATTTTTTATTTGTAACATTATTCAATTTTACGAGGAAGTTATTAGATTTTTATTATTTTTTTGTAGATAATCTAGTTAATTACAAAGAAGCGTAAAATAATCAAGTCTGCCCATCTACATTCCTGAGGAAAACTGTAACCTATCAATAAATAATATGTAAAGAAAATTGTAAATGAAAAAAAAATATTGTAAATGCTAGTATACTAAATTTTAATACTTCATATTATGTAGGTAGTTAAATTAAATATGGGGCAGCAACATGAATCATTAAAACTTATGTTTAATAAAAATAAAAATAATTATAATATCAATATTATTTTATTGTAATTTAATATCATATGAGTTATTAAATATCAAAATTGGAGATATGACATTGCAATAAAGTATTTACATGTCAAATATTATTTTAGAATGATCATAAAAAAACGTTAAAATTTAAAAAAACAATAAAATAATTAATAATATTTTTATTTTGGAAAAAACACATTTTGGAGTACATTTAAATAGGATTTCCAAAACGAACTATTTTCATTAAATTTTCCAAAACGTACTATTTCCATTAAATTAATGGAAAAGGTGCGTTTTGGATTATTGTACATTTTTATATGACAAAACAATACCTAAGGTTTATACTTAAAAATGAATTTTTTTTTTTCAATATCGCTTTAACTCATTATACTTTACATTTATAGTGCTTCAATTAATTGACATTGGTTATAGAAAAGGTGATACAAAAAATCGCTTCTCCTGAAAAATTAGTATTTTGGCAATAGTACGTTTTGGATTTCCACCCTTCATTTAAGTATTTTTTTTAGACAAATTTTAAAAATTACCGCCGATATCTGGGTATCTAAATGACGTGAGAGATGATAATTAATATGGAATCTAAAATGTCTTTGAGGTTCTAAATGTCCAAAGGGATCCAATTGACATACGTGGATCTACTTGTCGCGGGATCTAGGTAATACGTAACCAGCTGCTGGCGTAGCTTACGCGACGTATCGTACGCGCGCGTTTTCGGTTACATTGGTTAAATATATACGCGCCACTCCGACGATGACGTGTTCCCCTCGCCGATATGGCGCGTCCATGTGAAACGGGCTCACCATCACGCAGAGCTACGGCATGGAAGAATCGATAAAAAGTCGTGGATAGATGAAAAATACAATAGACGGAGAAACGCCATAGTGTTATTATTGATTTGTTGTGCAGCGATACTTGAACGACGTGTCCGACGTCGTTCTCATCTTTTTCGTAAACTTCCAAGAGTTGAGATACTGGTGGTCACAACATAAACCTATCACACAATTCGATTTTCAATGGACATCAAACTGCTGGACTAGGTAGGTGCTGGCGAAATAATATTAATTTATTTCATTGTTGAGAATCTAAACTACACACTAAACAAAGAAAGTAGGTAAATACCAACATATCATACTTTTATTGTAGTTTTGTTGAGATATTTTTATTTTATAGTTCATCATGTCTACTTTAAATCTTGGCAATACGTCACTTAATGACCTATCATTAATTGAAATATGCCAAACAATAAATGAAAGTACACTGCAATATGTGTTAAAACAGTACTACCAAAAATAAGTAGATGTCTTATGGGAGGTTAAAAATGATTGTATACATACAATTTTATTTTGTCAAGAATAACAATGCCAATCTTTGTTGTATATAGGTCTCAGGTGCCGGTGAGAAGTACAACTATTATGCTAACAAGAATCCAGTTGATGCTGGATGTGAAATAACTCTATTTCGTTTATACCATATTTACGATATAACCAATGAGAAAATTGAAGAATTTGGAACAACCCAACAAGTATATTTAAGACATGATTGTTTATAGTACTTAATTATAGTAGTTCTAAACATAACATGTGTATTTTACAGCATAAAAAATAGCTTCTAAGCTAATAAAAATTAATATTGATACGTTTATTATATTATTATAGCTTTTCAGACGTTATGTACAATATAAATTAAATTAAACCCTGACTAGTGAATATTATTATACATTTATACAATAGGTATTAAATAATTATTAAACATTTAAAACATAGGTACCATATAGGTATTATTGACTATTATAGTATTATAATAATCAGTATTTACGATCTTTATCAATAAAATATATTATATAATACCACAGTAAGTTCCGCTTTATGTGATCACATTGGTATATGTTTAAAATTCAATTAAAATAAAGTAAAGAAACTATCTATTTTTGATTGTACTTGAGAATCTACTAATTTCATTTTCATATTAACCTGAAATTAAAATCTATAGTCAACTAATTTAAAATTAAATAAATAATGATAATATATGACCTACAACTTTTAGAACAACTGAAAAATATCGTTAATACTGTATTTTTAATAGCTTGTGTTTAATTTAGAATTTATAAATGTATGTAAATGTTTTAGAATTACATATCGTGTACTATTGAAAGATAAATCATTATGCTTAAGTTATACGTATATTAATATTTTACCAACAGTAGGTAATTTAAAATTTTAATATGAACCAGATTCTGAAAAAAACCCCTAGGCCTTTGCCAGGTTTATTCACTATTATAGTCCCTTAGTTTATTTCTTATCAATTAGAAATAAATATGTTTAATATAGATTATGTATAATTCACTATTACAGTTTACACAAAAAAAAAAAAAAAATGTGATTCCTAAGTTATTGTTTAAATTAAAACATTACATTTCTTAATTATTATATGATTAATATTACTTAAAATTAATATATTATGTATTGTATTATATGCTAGTAGATTATTATTTTAATATTATTTACTTACATAATATTATTGGCCCCTATATTCCCTATCATTTAAAAATAAATATGTTTTATACAGTTTATGTGTTTATTTTAAGTTATTATTTTTTAATATCAATATAAATATCAATAGTTTAAAAAAAAAAAGTTTTATTAGTCAACATCAACAGTTAATTTCTAATCTATTCTATGTTGTACAAAATTGGCAAATTTAATAATCATTTATGTAGTTTTTTATTTTCTTAATTGAGGTTAATAATGTCATAACTAACTATGAATAACGATTTATACTTAAATAAATTTTTATTACATTAGAAGTAAGTTCCTCGGTTCTTTTTTGAAATTGTAGATTTTAAAAAACATTTTTAGGGTATTAATTAATTAAATATAAGATACCAGTTCAGTTTCTGTAGTATTCATGATGCGATGCTTAAGGTGTTCTTCTTTTGAATTTCATTGGGAAGATCATGTTTGTTTTTGCACCATTATTTTGAAGTCAAAGATTGTTCATCTAAAAAAAAAATAACATAAAACATTTTTATAATCTTTATTAATTTATTAAGATTATTGTTATTAATTAATTTAATAAAACACTATAGATATGGTGGTGAATGTAAATTATGGCACAATCAAGAAAATAAATTAAGAAACAGCCCAGAAATTCTAAAGAAATAGGTACAATAAATAGTCAAAAATATAACCATCAAGATTCATTATAGATAATTCAAAATGTATTTTTCATCTTTTTCATCTGAAAAGATGGCCTACAACTGGTTAATTTATTTCCATGACTATTGAATTTGAATGTAAACTAAATAGAAGGTGGACAATGGGCCAATTCATTGTATATTATGCTAGTAGATTATTACTCGGTGTATTAATCCAGAATGTTTATTGCATATTAAAATTCTAAGATTATTACAAGCATGTACTAAGAATATTCTTGGACATATGACTTGAAGAATATATATATTATACTACAATTGTGTTTAGAAAAATTGAGAACAGTGTGAAAACTAAAATAATACTGTTAAAATACTATATTGGATTTTAATATTCCAACATATAACAACATCAATCATAGGTGTGTATAAATATTTTTTATTTGTAACATTATTCAATTTTACGAGGAAGTTATTAGATTTTTATTATTTTTTTTGTAGATAATCTAGTTAATTACAAAGAAGCGTAAAATAATCAAGTCTGCCCATCTACATTCCTGAGGAAAACTGTAACCTATCAATAAATAATATGTAAAGAAAATTGTAAATGAAAAAAAAATATTGTAAATGCTAGTATACTAAATTTTAATACTTCATATTATGTAGGTAGTTAAATTAAATATGGGGCAGCAACATGAATCATTAAAACTTATGTTTAATAAAAATAAAAATAATTATAATATCAATATTATTTTATTGTAATTTAATATCATATGAGTTATTAAATATCAAAATTGGAGATATGACATTGCAATAAAGTATTTACATGTCAAATATTATTTTAGAATGATCATAAAAAAACGTTAAAATTTAAAAAAACAATAAAATAATTAATAATATTTTTATTTTGGAAAAAACACATTTTGGAGTACATTTAAATAGGATTTCCAAAACGAACTATTTTCATTAAATTTTCCAAAACGTACTATTTCCATTAAATTAATGGAAAAGGTGCGTTTTGGATTATTGTACATTTTTATATGACAAAACAATACCTAAGGTTTATACTTAAAAATGAATTTTTTTTTTTCAATATCGCTTTAACTCATTATACTTTACATTTATAGTGCTTCAATTAATTGACATTGGTTATAGAAAAGGTGATACAAAAAATCGCTTCTCCTGAAAAATTAGTATTTTGGCAATAGTACGTTTTGGATTTCCACCCTTCATTTAAGTATTTTTTTTAGACAAATTTTAAAAATTACCGCCGATATCTGGGTATCTAAATGACGTGAGAGATGATAATTAATATGGAATCTAAAATGTCTTTGAGGTTCTAAATGTCCAAAGGGATCCAATTGACATACGTGGATCTACTTGTCGCGGGATCTAGGTAATACGTAACCAGCTGCTGGCGTAGCTTACGCGACGTATCGTACGCGCGCGTTTTCGGTTACATTGGTTAAATATATACGCGCCACTCCGACGATGACGTGTTCCCCTCGCCGATATGGCGCGTCCATGTGAAACGGGCTCACCATCACGCAGAGCTACGGCATGGAAGAATCGATAAAAAGTCGTGGATAGATGAAAAATACAATAGACGGAGAAACGCCATAGTGTTATTATTGATTTGTTGTGCAGCGATACTTGAACGACGTGTCCGACGTCGTTCTCATCTTTTTCGTAAACTTCCAAGAGTTGAGATACTGGTGGTCACAACATAAACCTATCACACAATTCGATTTTCAATGGACATCAAACTGCTGGACTAGGTAGGTGCTGGCGAAATAATATTAATTTATTTCATTGTTGAGAATCTAAACTACACACTAAACAAAGAAAGTAGGTAAATACCAACATATCATACTTTTATTGTAGTTTTGTTGAGATATTTTTATTTTATAGTTCATCATGTCTACTTTAAATCTTGGCAATACGTCACTTAATGACCTATCATTAATTGAAATATGCCAAACAATAAATGAAAGTACACTGCAATATGTGTTAAAACAGTACTACCAAAAATAAGTAGATGTCTTATGGGAGGTTAAAAATGATTGTATACATACAATTTTATTTTGTCAAGAATAACAATGCCAATCTTTGTTGTATATAGGTCTCAGGTGCCGGTGAGAAGTACAACTATTATGCTAACAAGAATCCAGTTGATGCTGGATGTGAAATAACTCTATTTCGTTTATACCATATTTACGATATAACCAATGAGAAAATTGAAGAATTTGGAACAACCCAACAAGTATATTTAAGACATGATTGTTTATAGTACTTAATTATAGTAGTTCTAAACATAACATGTGTATTTTACAGCATAAAAAATAGCTTCTAAGCTAATAAAAATTAATATTGATACGTTTATTATATTATTATAGCTTTTCAGACGTTATGTACAATATAAATTAAATTAAACCCTGACTAGTGAATATTATTATACATTTATACAATAGGTATTAAATAATTATTAAACATTTAAAACATAGGTACCATATAGGTATTATTGACTATTATAGTATTATAATAATCAGTATTTACGATCTTTATCAATAAAATATATTATATAATACCACAGTAAGTTCCGCTTTATGTGATCACATTGGTATATGTTTAAAATTCAATTAAAATAAAGTAAAGAAACTATCTATTTTTGATTGTACTTGAGAATCTACTAATTTCATTTTCATATTAACCTGAAATTAAAATCTATAGTCAACTAATTTAAAATTAAATAAATAATGATAATATATGACCTACAACTTTTAGAACAACTGAAAAATATCGTTAATACTGTATTTTTAATAGCTTGTGTTTAATTTAGAATTTATAAATGTATGTAAATGTTTTAGAATTACATATCGTGTACTATTGAAAGATAAATCATTATGCTTAAGTTATACGTATATTAATATTTTACCAACAGTAGGTAATTTAAAATTTTAATATGAACCAGATTCTGAAAAAAACCCCTAGGCCTTTGCCAGGTTTATTCACTATTATAGTCCCTTAGTTTATTTCTTATCAATTAGAAATAAATATGTTTAATATAGATTATGTATAATTCACTATTACAGTTTACACAAAAAAAAAAAAAAAATGTGATTCCTAAGTTATTGTTTAAATTAAAACATTACATTTCTTAATTATTATATGATTAATATTACTTAAAATTAATATATTATGTATTGTATTATATGCTAGTAGATTATTATTTTAATATTATTTACTTACATAATATTATTGGCCCCTATATTCCCTATCATTTAAAAATAAATATGTTTTATACAGTTTATGTGTTTATTTTAAGTTATTATTTTTTAATATCAATATAAATATCAATAGTTTAAAAAAAAAAAGTTTTATTAGTCAACATCAACAGTTAATTTCTAATCTATTCTATGTTGTACAAAATTGGCAAATTTAATAATCATTTATGTAGTTTTTTATTTTCTTAATTGAGGTTAATAATGTCATAACTAACTATGAATAACGATTTATACTTAAATAAATTTTTATTACATTAGAAGTAAGTTCCTCGGTTCTTTTTTGAAATTGTAGATTTTAAAAAACATTTTTAGGGTATTAATTAATTAAATATAAGATACCAGTTCAGTTTCTGTAGTATTCATGATGCGATGCTTAAGGTGTTCTTCTTTTGAATTTCATTGGGAAGATCATGTTTGTTTTTGCACCATTATTTTGAAGTCAAAGATTGTTCATCTAAAAAAAAAATAACATAAAACATTTTTATAATCTTTATTAATTTATTAAGATTATTGTTATTAATTAATTTAATAAAACACTATAGATATGGTGGTGAATGTAAATTATGGCACAATCAAGAAAATAAATTAAGAAACAGCCCAGAAATTCTAAAGAAATAGGTACAATAAATAGTCAAAAATATAACCATCAAGATTCATTATAGATAATTCAAAATGTATTTTTCATCTTTTTCATCTGAAAAGATGGCCTACAACTGGTTAATTTATTTCCATGACTATTGAATTTGAATGTAAACTAAATAGAAGGTGGACAATGGGCCAATTCATTGTATATTATGCTAGTAGATTATTACTCGGTGTATTAATCCAGAATGTTTATTGCATATTAAAATTCTAAGATTATTACAAGCATGTACTAAGAATATTCTTGGACATATGACTTGAAGAATATATATATTATACTACAATTGTGTTTAGAAAAATTGAGAACAGTGTGAAAACTAAAATAATACTGTTAAAATACTATATTGGATTTTAATATTCCAACATATAACAACATCAATCATAGGTGTGTATAAATATTTTTTATTTGTAACATTATTCAATTTTACGAGGAAGTTATTAGATTTTTATTATTTTTTTTGTAGATAATCTAGTTAATTACAAAGAAGCGTAAAATAATCAAGTCTGCCCATCTACATTCCTGAGGAAAACTGTAACCTATCAATAAATAATATGTAAAGAAAATTGTAAATGAAAAAAAAATATTGTAAATGCTAGTATACTAAATTTTAATACTTCATATTATGTAGGTAGTTAAATTAAATATGGGGCAGCAACATGAATCATTAAAACTTATGTTTAATAAAAATAAAAATAATTATAATATCAATATTATTTTATTGTAATTTAATATCATATGAGTTATTAAATATCAAAATTGGAGATATGACATTGCAATAAAGTATTTACATGTCAAATATTATTTTAGAATGATCATAAAAAAACGTTAAAATTTAAAAAAACAATAAAATAATTAATAATATTTTTATTTTGGAAAAAACACATTTTGGAGTACATTTAAATAGGATTTCCAAAACGAACTATTTTCATTAAATTTTCCAAAACGTACTATTTCCATTAAATTAATGGAAAAGGTGCGTTTTGGATTATTGTACATTTTTATATGACAAAACAATACCTAAGGTTTATACTTAAAAATGAATTTTTTTTTTTCAATATCGCTTTAACTCATTATACTTTACATTTATAGTGCTTCAATTAATTGACATTGGTTATAGAAAAGGTGATACAAAAAATCGCTTCTCCTGAAAAATTAGTATTTTGGCAATAGTACGTTTTGGATTTCCACCCTTCATTTAAGTATTTTTTTTAGACAAATTTTAAAAATTACCGCCGATATCTGGGTATCTAAATGACGTGAGAGATGATAATTAATATGGAATCTAAAATGTCTTTGAGGTTCTAAATGTCCAAAGGGATCCAATTGACATACGTGGATCTACTTGTCGCGGGATCTAGGTAATACGTAACCAGCTGCTGGCGTAGCTTACGCGACGTATCGTACGCGCGCGTTTTCGGTTACATTGGTTAAATATATACGCGCCACTCCGACGATGACGTGTTCCCCTCGCCGATATGGCGCGTCCATGTGAAACGGGCTCACCATCACGCAGAGCTACGGCATGGAAGAATCGATAAAAAGTCGTGGATAGATGAAAAATACAATAGACGGAGAAACGCCATAGTGTTATTATTGATTTGTTGTGCAGCGATACTTGAACGACGTGTCCGACGTCGTTCTCATCTTTTTCGTAAACTTCCAAGAGTTGAGATACTGGTGGTCACAACATAAACCTATCACACAATTCGATTTTCAATGGACATCAAACTGCTGGACTAGGTAGGTGCTGGCGAAATAATATTAATTTATTTCATTGTTGAGAATCTAAACTACACACTAAACAAAGAAAGTAGGTAAATACCAACATATCATACTTTTATTGTAGTTTTGTTGAGATATTTTTATTTTATAGTTCATCATGTCTACTTTAAATCTTGGCAATACGTCACTTAATGACCTATCATTAATTGAAATATGCCAAACAATAAATGAAAGTACACTGCAATATGTGTTAAAACAGTACTACCAAAAATAAGTAGATGTCTTATGGGAGGTTAAAAATGATTGTATACATACAATTTTATTTTGTCAAGAATAACAATGCCAATCTTTGTTGTATATAGGTCTCAGGTGCCGGTGAGAAGTACAACTATTATGCTAACAAGAATCCAGTTGATGCTGGATGTGAAATAACTCTATTTCGTTTATACCATATTTACGATATAACCAATGAGAAAATTGAAGAATTTGGAACAACCCAACAAGTATATTTAAGACATGATTGTTTATAGTACTTAATTATAGTAGTTCTAAACATAACATGTGTATTTTACAGCATAAAAAATAGCTTCTAAGCTAATAAAAATTAATATTGATACGTTTATTATATTATTATAGCTTTTCAGACGTTATGTACAATATAAATTAAATTAAACCCTGACTAGTGAATATTATTATACATTTATACAATAGGTATTAAATAATTATTAAACATTTAAAACATAGGTACCATATAGGTATTATTGACTATTATAGTATTATAATAATCAGTATTTACGATCTTTATCAATAAAATATATTATATAATACCACAGTAAGTTCCGCTTTATGTGATCACATTGGTATATGTTTAAAATTCAATTAAAATAAAGTAAAGAAACTATCTATTTTTGATTGTACTTGAGAATCTACTAATTTCATTTTCATATTAACCTGAAATTAAAATCTATAGTCAACTAATTTAAAATTAAATAAATAATGATAATATATGACCTACAACTTTTAGAACAACTGAAAAATATCGTTAATACTGTATTTTTAATAGCTTGTGTTTAATTTAGAATTTATAAATGTATGTAAATGTTTTAGAATTACATATCGTGTACTATTGAAAGATAAATCATTATGCTTAAGTTATACGTATATTAATATTTTACCAACAGTAGGTAATTTAAAATTTTAATATGAACCAGATTCTGAAAAAAACCCCTAGGCCTTTGCCAGGTTTATTCACTATTATAGTCCCTTAGTTTATTTCTTATCAATTAGAAATAAATATGTTTAATATAGATTATGTATAATTCACTATTACAGTTTACACAAAAAAAAAAAAAAAATGTGATTCCTAAGTTATTGTTTAAATTAAAACATTACATTTCTTAATTATTATATGATTAATATTACTTAAAATTAATATATTATGTATTGTATTATATGCTAGTAGATTATTATTTTAATATTATTTACTTACATAATATTATTGGCCCCTATATTCCCTATCATTTAAAAATAAATATGTTTTATACAGTTTATGTGTTTATTTTAAGTTATTATTTTTTAATATCAATATAAATATCAATAGTTTAAAAAAAAAAAGTTTTATTAGTCAACATCAACAGTTAATTTCTAATCTATTCTATGTTGTACAAAATTGGCAAATTTAATAATCATTTATGTAGTTTTTTATTTTCTTAATTGAGGTTAATAATGTCATAACTAACTATGAATAACGATTTATACTTAAATAAATTTTTATTACATTAGAAGTAAGTTCCTCGGTTCTTTTTTGAAATTGTAGATTTTAAAAAACATTTTTAGGGTATTAATTAATTAAATATAAGATACCAGTTCAATTTCTGTAGTATTCATGATGCGATTCTTAAGGTGTTCTTCTTTTGAATTTCATTGGGAAGATCATGTTTGTTTTTGCATCATTATTTTGAAGTCAAAGATTGTTCATCTAAAAAAAATAACATAAAACATTTTTATAATCTTTATTAATTTATTAAGATTATTGTTATTAATTAATTTAATAAAACACTATAGATATGGTGGTGAATGTAAATTATTGCTCAATCAAGAAAATAAATTAAGAAACAGCCCAGAAATTCTAAAGAAATAGGTACAATAAATAGTCAAAAATATAACCATCAAGATTCATTATAGATAATTCAAAATGTATTTTTCATCTTTTTCATCTGAAAAGATGGCCTACAACTGGTTAATTTATTTCCATGACTATTGAATTTGAATGTAAACTAAATAGAAGGTGGACAATGGGCCAATTCATTGTATATTATGCTAGTAGATTATTACTCGGTGTATTAATCCAGAATGTTTATTGCATATTAAAATTCTAAGATTATTACAAGCATGTACTAAGAATATTCTTGGACATATGACTTGAAGAATATATATATTATACTACAATTGTGTTTAGAAAAATTGAGAACAGTGTGAAAACTAAAATAATACTGTTAAAATACTATATTGGATTTTAATATTCCAACATATAACAACATCAATCATAGGTGTGTATAAATATTTTTTATTTGTAACATTATTCAATTTTACGAGGAAGTTATTAGATTTTTATTATTTTTTTTGTAGATAATCTAGTTAATTACAAAGAAGCGTAAAATAATCAAGTCTGCCCATCTACATTCCTGAGGAAAACTGTAACCTATCAATAAATAATATGTAAAGAAAATTGTAAATGAAAAAAAAATATTGTAAATGCTAGTATACTAAATTTTAATACTTCATATTATGTAGGTAGTTAAATTAAATATGGGGCAGCAACATGAATCATTAAAACTTATGTTTAATAAAAATAAAAATAATTATAATATCAATATTATTTTATTGTAATTTAATATCATATGAGTTATTAAATATCAAAATTGGAGATATGACATTGCAATAAAGTATTTACATGTCAAATATTATTTTAGAATGATCATAAAAAAACGTTAAAATTTAAAAAAACAATAAAATAATTAATAATATTTTTATTTTGGAAAAAACACATTTTGGAGTACATTTAAATAGGATTTCCAAAACGAACTATTTTCATTAAATTTTCCAAAACGTACTATTTCCATTAAATTAATGGAAAAGGTGCGTTTTGGATTATTGTACATTTTTATATGACAAAACAATACCTAAGGTTTATACTTAAAAATGAATTTTTTTTTTTCAATATCGCTTTAACTCATTATACTTTACATTTATAGTGCTTCAATTAATTGACATTGGTTATAGAAAAGGTGATACAAAAAATCGCTTCTCCTGAAAAATTAGTATTTTGGCAATAGTACGTTTTGGATTTCCACCCTTCATTTAAGTATTTTTTTAGACAAATTTTAAAAATTACCGCCGATATCTGGGTATCTAAATGACGTGAGAGATGATAATTAATATGGAATCTAAAATGTCTTTGAGGTTCTAAATGTCCAAAGGGATCCAATTGACATACGTGGATCTACTTGTCGCGGGATCTAGGTAATACGTAACCAGCTGCTGGCGTAGCTTACGCGACGTATCGTACGCGCGCGTTTTCGGTTACATTGGTTAAATATATACGCGCCACTCCGACGATGACGTGTTCCCCTCGCCGATATGGCGCGTCCATGTGAAACGGGCTCACCATCACGCAGAGCTACGGCATGGAAGAATCGATAAAAAGTCGTGGATAGATGAAAAATACAATAGACGGAGAAACGCCATAGTGTTATTATTGATTTGTTGTGCAGCGATACTTGAACGACGTGTCCGACGTCGATCTCATCTTTTTCGTAAACTTCCAAGAGTTGAGATACTGGTGGTCACAACATAAACCTATCACACAATTCGATTTTCATTGGACATCAAACTGCTGGACTAGGTAGGTGCTGGCGAAATAATATTAATTTATTTCATTGTTGAGAATCTAAACTACACACTAAACAAAGAAAGTAGGTAAATACCAACATATCATACTTTTATTGTAGTTTTGTTGAGATATTTTTATTTTATAGTTCATCATGTCTACTTTAAATCTTGGCAATACGTCACTTAATGACCTATCATTAATTGAAATATGCCAAACAATAAATGAAAGTACACTGCAATATGTGTTAAAACAGTACTACCAAAAATAAGTAGATGTCTTATGGGAGGTTAAAAATGATTGTATACATACAATTTTATTTTGTCAAGAATAACAATGCCAATCTTTGTTGTATATAGGTCTCAGGTGCCGGTGAGAAGTACAACTATTATGCTAACAAGAATCCAGTTGATGCTGGATGTGAAATAACTCTATTTCGTTTATACCATATTTACGATATAACCAATGAGAAAATTGAAGAATTTGGAACAACCCAACAAGTATATTTAAGACATGATTGTTTATAGTACTTAATTATAGTAGTTCTAAACATAACATGTGTATTTTACAGCATAAAAAATAGCTTCTAAGCTAATAAAAATTAATATTGATACGTTTATTATATTATTATAGCTTTTCAGACGTTATGTACAATATAAATTAAATTAAACCCTGACTAGTGAATATTATTATACATTTATACAATAGGTATTAAATAATTATTAAACATTTAAAACATAGGTACCATATAGGTATTATTGACTATTATAGTATTATAATAATCAGTATTTACGATCTTTATCAATAAAATATATTATATAATACCACAGTAAGTTCCGCTTTATGTGATCACATTGGTATATGTTTAAAATTCAATTAAAATAAAGTAAAGAAACTATCTATTTTTGATTGTACTTGAGAATCTACTAATTTCATTTTCATATTAACCTGAAATTAAAATCTATAGTCAACTAATTTAAAATTAAATAAATAATGATAATATATGACCTACAACTTTTAGAACAACTGAAAAATATCGTTAATACTGTATTTTTAATAGCTTGTGTTTAATTTAGAATTTATAAATGTATGTAAATGTTTTAGAATTACATATCGTGTACTATTGAAAGATAAATCATTATGCTTAAGTTATACGTATATTAATATTTTACCAACAGTAGGTAATTTAAAATTTTAATATGAACCAGATTCTGAAAAAAACCCCTAGGCCTTTGCCAGGTTTATTCACTATTATAGTCCCTTAGTTTATTTCTTATCAATTAGAAATAAATATGTTTAATATAGATTATGTATAATTCACTATTACAGTTTACACAAAAAAAAAAAAAAAATGTGATTCCTAAGTTATTGTTTAAATTAAAACATTACATTTCTTAATTATTATATGATTAATATTACTTAAAATTAATATATTATGTATTGTATTATATGCTAGTAGATTATTATTTTAATATTATTTACTTACATAATATTATTGGCCCCTATATTCCCTATCATTTAAAAATAAATATGTTTTATACAGTTTATGTGTTTATTTTAAGTTATTATTTTTTAATATCAATATAAATATCAATAGTTTAAAAAAAAAAAGTTTTATTAGTCAACATCAACAGTTAATTTCTAATCTATTCTATGTTGTACAAAATTGGCAAATTTAATAATCATTTATGTAGTTTTTTATTTTCTTAATTGAGGTTAATAATGTCATAACTAACTATGAATAACGATTTATACTTAAATAAATTTTTATTACATTAGAAGTAAGTTCCTCGGTTCTTTTTTGAAATTGTAGATTTTAAAAAACATTTTTAGGGTATTAATTAATTAAATATAAGATACCAGTTCAATTTCTGTAGTATTCATGATGCGATTCTTAAGGTGTTCTTCTTTTGAATTTCATTGGGAAGATCATGTTTGTTTTTGCATCATTATTTTGAAGTCAAAGATTGTTCATCTAAAAAAAATAACATAAAACATTTTTATAATCTTTATTAATTTATTAAGATTATTGTTATTAATTAATTTAATAAAACACTATAGATATGGTGGTGAATGTAAATTATTGCTCAATCAAGAAAATAAATTAAGAAACAGCCCAGAAATTCTAAAGAAATAGGTACAATAAATAGTCAAAAATATAACCATCAAGATTCATTATAGATAATTCAAAATGTATTTTTCATCTTTTTCATCTGAAAAGATGGCCTACAACTGGTTAATTTATTTCCATGACTATTGAATTTGAATGTAAACTAAATAGAAGGTGGACAATGGGCCAATTCATTGTATATTATGCTAGTAGATTATTACTCGGTGTATTAATCCAGAATGTTTATTGCATATTAAAATTCTAAGATTATTACAAGCATGTACTAAGAATATTCTTGGACATATGACTTGAAGAATATATATATTATACTACAATTGTGTTTAGAAAAATTGAGAACAGTGTGAAAACTAAAATAATACTGTTAAAATACTATATTGGATTTTAATATTCCAACATATAACAACATCAATCATAGGTGTGTATAAATATTTTTTATTTGTAACATTATTCAATTTTACGAGGAAGTTATTAGATTTTTATTATTTTTTTTGTAGATAATCTAGTTAATTACAAAGAAGCGTAAAATAATCAAGTCTGCCCATCTACATTCCTGAGGAAAACTGTAACCTATCAATAAATAATATGTAAAGAAAATTGTAAATGAAAAAAAAATATTGTAAATGCTAGTATACTAAATTTTAATACTTCATATTATGTAGGTAGTTAAATTAAATATGGGGCAGCAACATGAATCATTAAAACTTATGTTTAATAAAAATAAAAATAATTATAATATCAATATTATTTTATTGTAATTTAATATCATATGAGTTATTAAATATCAAAATTGGAGATATGACATTGCAATAAAGTATTTACATGTCAAATATTATTTTAGAATGATCATAAAAAAACGTTAAAATTTAAAAAAACAATAAAATAATTAATAATATTTTTATTTTGGAAAAAACACATTTTGGAGTACATTTAAATAGGATTTCCAAAACGAACTATTTTCATTAAATTTTCCAAAACGTACTATTTCCATTAAATTAATGGAAAAGGTGCGTTTTGGATTATTGTACATTTTTATATGACAAAACAATACCTAAGGTTTATACTTAAAAATGAATTTTTTTTTTTCAATATCGCTTTAACTCATTATACTTTACATTTATAGTGCTTCAATTAATTGACATTGGTTATAGAAAAGGTGATACAAAAAATCGCTTCTCCTGAAAAATTAGTATTTTGGCAATAGTACGTTTTGGATTTCCACCCTTCATTTAAGTATTTTTTTAGACAAATTTTAAAAATTACCGCCGATATCTGGGTATCTAAATGACGTGAGAGATGATAATTAATATGGAATCTAAAATGTCTTTGAGGTTCTAAATGTCCAAAGGGATCCAATTGACATACGTGGATCTACTTGTCGCGGGATCTAGGTAATACGTAACCAGCTGCTGGCGTAGCTTACGCGACGTATCGTACGCGCGCGTTTTCGGTTACATTGGTTAAATATATACGCGCCACTCCGACGATGACGTGTTCCCCTCGCCGATATGGCGCGTCCATGTGAAACGGGCTCACCATCACGCAGAGCTACGGCATGGAAGAATCGATAAAAAGTCGTGGATAGATGAAAAATACAATAGACGGAGAAACGCCATAGTGTTATTATTGATTTGTTGTGCAGCGATACTTGAACGACGTGTCCGACGTCGATCTCATCTTTTTCGTAAACTTCCAAGAGTTGAGATACTGGTGGTCACAACATAAATCTATCACACAATTCGATTTTCATTGGACATCAAACTGCTGGACTAGGTAGGTGCTGGCGAAATAATATTAATTTATTTCATTGTTGAGAATCTAAACTACACACTAAACAAAGAAAGTAGGTAAATACCAACATATCATACTTTTATTGTAGTTTTGTTGAGATATTTTTATTTTATAGTTCATCATGTCTACTTTAAATCTTGGCAATACGTCACTTAATGACCTATCATTAATTGAAATATGCCAAACAATAAATGAAAGTACACTGCAATATGTGTTAAAACAGTACTACCAAAAATAAGTAGATGTCTTATGGGAGGTTAAAAATGATTGTATACATACAATTTTATTTTGTCAAGAATAACAATGCCAATCTTTGTTGTATATAGGTCTCAGGTGCCGGTGAGAAGTACAACTATTATGCTAACAAGAATCCAGTTGATGCTGGATGTGAAATAACTCTATTTCGTTTATACCATATTTACGATATAACCAATGAGAAAATTGAAGAATTTGGAACAACCCAACAAGTATATTTAAGACATGATTGTTTATAGTACTTAATTATAGTAGTTCTAAACATAACATGTGTATTTTACAGCATAAAAAATAGCTTCTAAGCTAATAAAAATTAATATTGATACGTTTATTATATTATTATAGCTTTTCAGACGTTATGTACAATATAAATTAAATTAAACCCTGATTAGTGAATATTATTATACATTTATTATTTTAATATTATTTACTTACATAATATTATTGGCCCCTATATTCCCTATCATTTAAAAATAAATATGTTTTATACAGTTTATGTGTTTATTTTAAGTTATTATTTTTTAATATCAATATAAATATCAATAGTTTAAAAAAAAAAAGTTTTATTAGTCAACATCAACAGTTAATTTCTAATCTATTCTATGTTGTACAAAATTGGCAAATTTAATAATCATTTATGTAGTTTTTTATTTTCTTAATTGAGGTTAATAATGTCATAACTAACTATGAATAACGATTTATACTTAAATAAATTTTTATTACATTAGAAGTAAGTTCCTCGGTTCTTTTTTGAAATTGTAGATTTTAAAAAACATTTTTAGGGTATTAATTAATTAAATATAAGATACCAGTTCAATTTCTGTAATATTCATGATGCGATGCTTAAGGTGTTCTTCTTTTGAATTTCATTGGGAAGATCATGTTTGTTTTTGCATCATTATTTTGAAGTCAAAGATTGTTCATCTAAAAAAAATAACATAAAACATTTTTATAATCTTTATTAATTTATTAAGATTATTGTTATTAATTAATTTAATAAAACACTATAGATATGGTGGTGAATGTAAATTATGGCTCAATCAAGAAAATAAATTAAGAAACAGCCCAGAAATTCTAAAGAAATAGGTACAATAAATAGTCAAAAATATAACCATCAAGATTCATTATAGATAATTCAAAATGTATTTTCAGATGGACTACATTTGGTTAATTTATTTCCATGACTATTGAATTTGAATATAAACTATATAGAAGGTGACAATGGGCCAATTTATTGTATATTATGCTAGTAGATTATTACTTGGTGTATCGCGGTAGCTCAATCCCTGGTCGTAAATGAATGATGATAATATAGTTGAACCCATATTATAGTTACATGTCTAGTATCAATCACCAAGTTTGAGGAGCATCCTACAGAAAATCTACGGGATATGCTTCGACAAAAACATAGATAAATGGCGTAAACAGCATAATAAAGAACTCGAGGAGCTGTTTTAGAGACCGCTCATCACGATTGAAATTGGCAAGACCCCGTCGCCCAAAAATGACCCTTCGCTTTTCACCCTTGTCTCTTTTCGCCCAAATATTTTAAAATTGTGTTCAGCACATTTATATTTAACAGTATTGCAATACCATTATGCATTAATATGTCAATATTCTTTTAAAATAGTATTTGGATTTCAATATTATGTAACATGTGCCCTCTAAGTATTACTGATTCTTGTTCTTTTTCATTTACGACTGAAACAATAGAGATTTAATCAACCAAACATAATATACTGTATTTTATTCGGGTCTTTAGTATTGGGTTATTCAATCCATATTTGTACATTCATGTACGTGTTAATATGACAGAAAAAATTTGATTTTCTTTTCAATTGTAACTGAAGTAAAGTCCATCTATACCCATGGTCAATCTTTATCATAGGATGATTCAAAATAGATAAAATATTATCTTGTATTTGTACTTCTTTGATAAAAGAATCTTTGTTGCAAATTGGACATTTCCATGTCTATTTTTTTTCCACTCTGCTATCTATAATGCTATTGTCTGCATGAGTGAATTGCTGTTGCGTCCGGCTATTCATATGATTGTCTTTCTTCGCGTGCATTGAGTCTCCCTTGGAAGAATTATTGGATTTTGTACCCAATGAACAATCAGTATTTTATATTATCATCAATCATCATCATCATCACAATAATTTCTTGATCTGTGGGCAATTGAGATGATTTTACAATACTGTCTGATATCGTATTCGGTTTGGTTTATATCAAAAACTTCTTGTAGCGATTTCCTTGTTGAAATTGTTGTTTTCGTCTGAAGTATTGGATCAGGTACCCAGTTTGTGTTTTAGAATAAAAAGACTTTTTCCTTCTGGAGTATGGGCAAGGCGAGCAGCTGCCCATACCGATATTTCTGTTGCCGCTCATTTTAATAATGTTATTTTTGTGCAATAATAAAATAATTATATAAATAAAATCTTATTTGCAGTTAAATTCTAATCATAAATTTGATGTTACCCATACAAAACTATAGTCCTAGAACCGCGCTTGTTTTTTCTATTATTCACTTATACATTTAGCATTATAATTTCTAACAATTATATATCATATGAATCATGTTTTATATTTAATAATCATAACTGTTACTAATTTCATACTTATATTATGTAAACCTCTTTTTATATGACATAAAATACATTAAAAATATAATTGAACATATATTATACCATGCATATACATTATACTTACCGTATGTTTATGTGTATTATGTATTTAATGTACAATAATGTGTATAAAAAATATTAGATATAATATATATATATTTTTCAATTTTTTGTATTACTAATACATAATTTTAAGATAAATGAACCTTTTTAATCTGTTTTATCAAAATAAGTAAATAATGTAGGAAAAGCATGTATTTTAACATATTATTATAGATTTAAGACAAAATAATTCATGAACACGTCAAATCAGAAAGTGTTATAGCTTTTATTGTATATGACTGCCAGTATTATCTATTCTGTAACTTTTTAAAAGTAACTTACCCAACACTCAATGACAGCAAAGGACTGAGAATTCATACAACAACATTTGCACTGCTATAATCAATATATATATATATATTATATAATATATCAAACCAAGACGAGGTACATTAGCTGATCATGACTAAGCACAAAGCTTCCAAAATCAATTCAACCATAATGAAATAAATGAATTAAATATATCTGCTAAGTAAAAAATTGCTTTATTATGGATTCCTGATCACTGCTATATTCTTCAAACAACAATTTCAGTACAATACAATCGGAGAGGTAATATATTAATTTATAATATAGTTAAATAATTGAATTAAAGATACATAACCATCCCCGGTAATCATAAATCATTTACTCGTTACAATATGTTGACTGTCCCGTTGTAAGAAATCCAATAAAAACAAACAAAAAAAAAAACACTAACTAATCCAAATATACAAATAATAGTCGGTGCTTAATCTGGTCCTGATATTTTGACAATACTGTACTATTGAATATTATATTATCTATACATATTCCTCAATATAAAAAGGCCATTCTATATAATTCCCAGACATTTTAGAAAACGACTAAATTGTATACTTTGCTCTTATCATATATATTTATATAGATAAATATTATTATCTTTAATAATATATTTATTTTTATTATGTGATTATTTTAAAATTATAAATTGATAAAAAAACAATTCTTAAATTATCTTTATTGTTCTTTTTTTTTTTTTTTTAGTGACTGAATATTACTGAAGATCATTGTATCAAAATGCTGAATAGTTTCCGATGTCATGACTTCACAGCTCTATTGAGAGTTTTTGACATGAACGAAAATAAATTAATACAACTGGCTTTAACCAAAAAATTCAATATCAATCAATGCATTTAGACCAAGCTGCATTTTAACCAACTCAGGTTATATGATTTACATTGTTAAAACGGCTATAATAATAAAAGACTTAAATTTTTATAATCTTTTTTTTTTTTTCAGTTTTAAATTGACGATAAATTTGTATAACCAATCCTAACCCTGGGCAGCTGCCCAACCTAATCTATTACTCCACCGAGGAAGACCATTCATAGGAATAGCTGGATGCAACGGGTATTCACTTACGAAGACTCTAATTTTAAAGTTAGAAGAGTGGAAGTCTATTTTTTGGCTATGATAAGGCTTAGCGTTTAGAAAAGAAGCAGATATATCAATTATATTTCAGTTAATAATGAAGAGAAAAAAAATGTGTTTTGTCAAATGAACACGTATACCAATATAAGAATATAAATTTGTCCTTAACATTTTGTAGTTTTTCCTTGACATGTCCATTGAGTTGAATCAAAGTGTTCGCACCAGCAAAATATAGCTAGTGTGAACATTTAGAATGTTTCGATGCATATACGTTTATTAAAACAAATGAAAAAAAATATACACATGGAGATGTTCAATCTGTAACAAAGATTGTTTCTTTGAAGACGTACAAATACAAAATAATATTTTATCAATTTTGAATAACCCTATAATAAAGACTGACCACGGGTATAGATGAATTTTACTTCAGTTACAAATGAAACGAAAATCAAATTTTTTCTGTCATATTAACATGTATATGAATGTACGAATATGGATTGAATAATCCAATACTAAAGACTGACTTCAGGAAATGAGATTTTAAAAGAGTAAATACTTTATTGTGCTTTTATTATAAGTATTATATTTTCTTGGTGATTTTTGCATACCTTATAATATTTGTTATTCATTTATCTTCATATAATTATTTTTCATAGTATAATTTGAAATTCATTGTTTTTTTTTCTTATTTTTCTAATTTTAATGAATACATGATGGTTATGTTTTTTACTTCAACGTGTTTTTTTACGATTTTTCAATTTCTATTAATGTGTTTTGCTCATGATTTATTTTATAATTTTTTTTTTTTTGACAGGCTTATTTGTATAAAATATTATATAATATCTCTTGAATCATTTTTATTACATTGTATTATTGTTTTTGCGGTATTTCACAGGAATGTATTATATTAGTATATTAGCTCATTTAGTCTAGTGTATCTTAATTAATTTATACGTTTTATAATTTGTGTGATCTTTACACATTTTTATTTTAATATTTTATTTTTTACCTCTTTAGAATTTAGGCTATTATAAATTTGTAACTCATATAATTTGTATGATTTTTCATTTTGTGTTCTTAACACATTATTATTTATTATTTATCTATTTATATATTTTTATAATTTTTTTTTTTTTGTATTTAAATATTAAGAACATTCAAAAAATTAATTGTATCAACTTCATTATTATTAATTAATTATTAACTTATTTAAGTAAGAAATTATATATAATCAGAAAAATAGATTGTATTGAATTAGAGAATATATGAATTGTATGTACTTAAAAATCACAATAGAGAATATTCATTATAATGATTAGGGTATTTGGTCATTAAATTATTTCTGTACAATTTCATTACTTTATTATTTATGTTTTATATAGTATACATGTATTTAAAGAGATTAATTTCTTTATTTACTAATTATTATTCTTTTATGTTAGTTAGTGGTAGTTAATTATCAATGTTTTCCCTTGAGTAATATGGTTTAAGGCACCTATCGTGGATTATATCTTCAGTTATTCTATTATTTAAAACAAGTCCGAAGGTCATTGTTTTTTTTTCTAAAACTTTAAAAGGGCCTCAGTAATTTGGACCTCATTTTGAAGATTTCTTACTTCTAAAAGTGGGAATTTTATGAGAACTAAGTTTCTTGGGTTGGATGGCTATGGTTAAAATTTGATTTAAAATGGGCATGAAATGATTCACAAATCACAAGCATTGGTGGTTTTTGTTAATTCAGAAGAAGCTTCTGCCCAGACTGTAGGTGGAAAAATTGCTCGTTCACCAATATATGTATTTTTTAAATGATCATAAAAACTAAATTGTTAAGTGTTCAAAAAGTCAAGGAATTATATAGTTTTATAACGTATCTTCCCAATAATTAATATCATTAATATCGACAGACGACAGATAAACAAAAATAATTGAAAATGACCGTCAAAACAACTTATGTACCGTTACTTGTCGTAATTTAATAATATTATGACATAGCAATACTATTATCTCGCCTTATACAATACAATTCCTAAACGATTAATATTAAATTTTAACTGCAAATATTGATAAAAATCCGGACGAGCTGAACGAAACCATTGAAACCGAAAAAATATCTCAGCAAATATTTAATCATAATATAATAAATAAATAAATAGGTTAACGTAGTTAGGTTAAATTGTTCTAATTTTTTATTAGGGAAGTTTACGTAGGTAAGTGTAATACGGTAGCAAATGTTTTTAGGGGAATTTACGTAAGTGTAATACGGTAGCAAATGTTTTTAGGGGAATTTACGTAAGTATAATACGGTAGCAAAATGGTTTTAGGGGAATTTACAAGATTTTAGGGGAGTTTACATTTGCTCCCCGGCGACTAACTGACGCAAGGAGATTCAATTGACGCGAGATTAATATGACGCATGAGGATCTAATTGACGGGGGATTAAAATAACCATAAGGATTTTACAAAGTAATTAATTTTGTAATATTAGTATTTTTAATTTTTAATTTTCAATGTATTTAAATACTTTTACGTTATTATATAGTAGTAACACTAGTATAACCATGTATTTTTTGTTTAATAGACGATTAAAAAATATTTTATATTATAACCTAATGGTACCTATAATAATATACGCATAAATTAGGTATTTCATAAATAATGTTTTCATAATGTTAGGTTTCGTTTATACGTATGTCGAATAATTCTAGTTATAAACCACAATTCAACTCTATCTTATAATTTATAATAATAATATATCATAAAATATTAAAATGTAATATAATTATGTTACTATTATAATAGCAGACTAGTTGAATTAACCGGCGTTGCCTAGAAAAAAATTGTGATAGTTAAACTTTTTTTGCATCTTAGGTGTAATTTGTTGTGGAAGCAATGTCTTTAGCTATAATTAATTACCTAAAATAACGTTTAGTTTATTCCACTTGGTGTTGCTCGTGACAAATTATAAATTATTGACCAAATTTTATACTTACAACTTCAGCTTCAGTGATAACGACTTGAAAACGAATCAAAAATATCCTATCAGATATAATATTTTGCTCTCTTTACCCCTTGGCCCTTTCACCTCGTTACATGTCGAAGTTTGGAACCTATGTTCAAAATTCCAAGTCTCTAGCCCCAACAGTTTAGGCTATGCGTTGATTATGAATCAGTCAAAAACTCAGAACATCTTAATTTATAGGTAGGTACTCGTACTTTGTAGAATGTAGATTATACTAATTTATTTTACTATTTTATTAATACAAGTAGGTAAGTAGATTGAATTAATTTTTGCTGAAAAAATAGCATTTATTATTATTACCTATAACTAATATTTAATTTTAAAAATAGTACCTACCTATATATTTATAATATCATATTATTTATTGTTTTTCGCTTTTGAGAACGGTGTGAATATAGTATATTATATTATATATTACATATTGTTCGTAGTATAAATACAGGCTAAATTTTTTGAAAATTACATTATGTATTTATACGCACAAATGTTATGCCAAAATTAATATTTTTGAATTACAACAAAATAAATAAAATCATTCTTCGTTTAATCCTTATTTTATCCAACTTTCAATTTCAATTATTGCTTAGAATAAAAACTGTTCTTATAAAATTCAATTTTTTTTAGATATTTTGATTTTATTATGAACTAATTATGATGAAATTTGTATTAAATTTTCACGCATTAGTTATACAAATTAAAAATTTCTGATTATAAATTATAATATATTTTGCAAATGTTCAAGCTTTTGACAAATCTTAGACATTTTTTACAACACTAAACAATTTAAATGTCCAAAAATCGCTTAAATTTAATAAATATTTTTTAATAATAAAAGATGATTTGTTAATGATTTATTTTCCAATGATATATAACCATATCATTGGAAAATAGAATACCTTTTTGGAGTTCAATTTATTTGTTACAATTATTGTTGTGTGGTTATATAGTAATTAATACGGCACATATCGATTTCTAAAACCATAATTTAATGTTTAATGATTAATGAATAAGCCTATAGTTCGGCAAATCGCAAATGTTTATGTATAGCTTAAAAATAACTATTATAGGTATCCATGTTCCAATTAAACGATAGACATTATAGTCCCGTTAATCGTTTCATGTATCAAAATATGTAAACTCATACAGCCACAAATTAGTTCTGATTATTAAATTGATTTTGATTTACTTACTTTATTTCTATTTTTTAATAATTGTCGTTGGATTTTATAATCGTAGAATGGGTAAATTCTAAGAGAAACACAATGGTAGCTCAGTAAATAGGTACCTACTGACTTAAGTGACTAGTGCATGCCGCGTGGGCGTAAATAAGGGGGCCTCGGAAGGGCTTAGCTCTCTCTGGGCCATCTCAAGCCTTTATTAAGATGTTTTAATATTAAAGTTTTATCTAAAAGAAATAGATACAATTCTAAATGTACCTATTTAATTTATTTATTGAATTATTAGTTTTTAAGCATCAAAATCATGTCAATATTTGAATTTACTAGTACTTATATTGTATATTATTGTACTTATACCAATAAATTGATTTCATTTATATATATCCCAGACCCTCAACAGCTTACAATGACAACTAACTGTATTGTATTTTGTAAATTTAATATAAATACATATAGTTCTTAACTAAACATCATTTAGAATTTATACAATATTTATTTTATTCTTGTATAGTTTGTATTGTTATGTTAAATACCTACTATTGTATTCAAATTTTAAACATAACTAAATTAGCATCAGCCATATTTGAACATTATAGCTTTGATTTAATTGTTAATAGGTATAACTGAATAATATTGTTGTCTGTTTATATTAGTTTGATTATTGTTCTAATATGTTAATCATTAATGTGTTATTAATTTTTTATTTTAAATTGCATCATAGATAAATTTTCACTTATCTATCATTTATGTGTATAGTTTGATGGTGTAGTGGGCAGATTCATTCTTCGTTTGCTTTTGAAAGATATTGGTCTCAACGCTTAAGCACATATTTAGGTATATCCGCAATAGCGCTAGTGACAATATTGTCATCGACATTTGCGAACTGTGCGTCGGATGTCAGTGTTCACTATCCTTTATTCGATATTCCAAATAATTGTTAAATAGTCAAATAGATGTTAGATGATTTTTTTTGAAAATTCAAAGTTGTATCCAAACAAACATTTGAACGAGTAGTTTTTAAGTTATTTAACCTTAGGTAGTGTATTATAAGAATAAGACCACCGTCCATCCATGATAATACAGTAGACCGTCGATTACCCGCACCACAAAATTGTTGTACAAATTTATTTTTAGATCAATATAATTTAGTTCTATCATTAGCTATGTTCGTTTTGTCGTGTTTATATCATAGAGTAATAATATTTATATTATATGAAATGCGAGATTATTTTATTATCTACTATGGGCCTACGGTTCACTCTAATGTATCATATTATAGGAACCTACGTTTTACACACAGTAAATTAGTTTTTAACTTTATTTTTAATGCTTATTTGATTATCCGCACCCACTCGATCCCAATAAATGCGAATAATCGATGTTCTACTGTATATAGTTTTGGAAAATATGGGGGTCATGCTAATTTAAAAAGTAGGTAAATATTGATTAGATAGTATAAATTCATCGATATTTTATACTTTACAAAAACTGTTTTATTGTAATTACTAGATTAAATATTACTTACATAGTTAGTTTTTTAAAACCATTTTTCAGGATTATTATGTGGATGTAGTTAGATAAATATTTTCAAAAAAATAATTTGCTTAATTATTCGCAATAAAAGGTTATTTCTCATTTGAAAAAATAAGTCTATACCGTTACACGACACAGCTTAAACAATGTACAACTTCTGTGTATTTGTCTATTTGTCCTAGGTATTTGAATTTAAAAATATGGCCTTTACAGGCAAAGCTAATTTTAAAATTTGAAAGTCCAACATAAATTTAACATTAAAGAATTAAGTGGCTTGTAAATAAGTATAGTCGCCCTGTATACTATAGGCAGGCTCGGATTAATACAAACGTAGGCCCTAGGCAAAACCGAACCGGAGGAGGGTCCAGGGGTCATGACCCCCAGGATTTTTTTAAAAATAGAAATATTTTATAGTGATGAATAAAGTTAATTGACTATACATTTTCAGTATTTATATTAAAAAATAATGTTGAACCCCCCGCCAACATTTTTTTCAGATGCAGCCTTGGGCCAAGGCAAAGTGTTTTTAATTCCTATGCGCTTACACAGCACTGCGGTGTTCAGTATTTAAATGAGTATAAAACCTTCTGTTTAGGAGAGGAAGTGTTGGATTTCGATGTTAATCCTTTGAAAAAAAAATCAAATCTAAATTTTATATGATAATAATTTTAATACATTTTAAAAACAATTAATTTTACTCAGTCTACAAATATATAGAAAATTAAATTGTTAAAACCATAAAAAAACTTATTTTACACCAATTTGAATATTTCTGTATCCCTCGTATTTAAGTATTAAGTAAGATAATTGTAACAAAAAAATTAGTAGCCACACATTTTATTTTTGTAGACCCCAAAAATGTTCGTAGGCCCTAGGCACAGTGCCTATAGTGCCTATGTGCTAATACGGCCCTGACTATAGGTTTTAATGTACTTACCTATTATAATAAAATATAGGTATTTGAGCAAGTTCTTTTAAAAAATTGTATATAAATTCTACATTAACATAATCGATAATTCATATATTGTGTACCTGAATCCCGGAAAAAAAGACCAAGGAAAAAAAGAACACGGAAAAAAAGAACAAGTAAAAAAGAACAAATGAATAAAAGAACACGGAAAAAAAGAACAATATATAAAAATGATAAATATATTAACTGATTATATAAATTAAAAAATTATCATTTACTACATGCGATGGCCTCCCCAAAATCACGAAAAATAATCAATTTAAATATTTTTTATCCTTATATTTTTTAAGTTTTTTACTTTTTTGAATGACAACATAGTGTTTTAATTTCATATTCCAAAGCAGAATAATTTTCCGAGTATTTCGATACATAAAAATCGAGTTTAGGGCGAATATTTTATGAGTTATACGTATTTAAAGTTTAGTTGTGTGGTGTGGAGTGTTACGGGGTTACCCCGCAAAATGTTTGTCTACTACTCCGCTTGTCTAAATTTAAAATAAGTATAATTCATAAACTACTCACTTAAATAAGTATAATTCATAAACTACTCACTTAAATAAGTATAACTCATAAACTACTCACCCTAAATTCGAATTTTTTGTATCAAAATACTCGGAAAATTATTCTGCTTTGGAATATGAAATTAAAACACTATGTTGTCATTCAAAAAAGTAAAAAACTTAAAAAATTATAAGGATAAAAAATATTTAAAAATATAACTTTTTAATATAAAAGTTGTTTTTTTAACAATTTAAAACTATGTAAAAAAATATTTTCAAAAACATGAATATAAAGGACTAAAAAACTAGTGAACACACTACTTTACCACGGTCAGGTTGTCGAAAGACAAAAACAAATAAGTAATTGTGTAAGTAAATGTGCTTAAATAATCATTTATTCATTTTTAATCTTCATAATCAATTAATATATATTTTTAGATTCTGAACGAAGTGATCAATGTATTGCATTTACTATGATGTGTGTTTTTTTTTTTTTTTTTTTATGTGTCTGACTCCAACATTTGGAGCAGTAATAATGCTTAATGCTCCAAAATTAAAATTTTCTAATAGTTTTCAAAAAAATCGAGAAAAACAAAAAAAAATGACAGAAAAATGGAAATTTTACGGAAAAACCACTTTTCGACAAAATCGATTTTTTGATTTTGCTGTAACTCAAAAACGAATTATTGTAAATACTTGAAATTTTCACCAAATGTTTATATTATGGTTATCTCTTTACAGTTAAATTTTCAAAATATTTTGACCATTTTTAAGCTACTAATAGACAATTGAAATTTTCGACTTTTCTAAGTTTTTTTTTCTTCAAATGCCGATAAAAATTTTTTGGGTGGCCAGAAAATCTTGAAAATTTAATACAAGGTTTCTTATAAGTTGTTCTTAAAGTGATAAAAAAAAATCCGAAATCGTTAGTCACAATTTTTTTTTATAAGTGTTTAAAGTTCGAATTTATACGAAATATGTCAAAATTTAAATTAAATTTCATACGCTCATAATGCGAATGTTGGCCATAGTAACCATAGTAACATAATATAAAAACTATACTATTTGTTTCAAAATAGAATATTTGACAATATTTAAATATAATATATCCTAAACTGACAAATCATCTTCGTTCACACGCAATGATACCTATCATTGCATTCAAATTTAACCTTCCATAGTCTGAGGTCCACCCCACCCCCTAATATACAGCAGAGCGATACCCACTTACCCGCTTTTTTTTATATAATATTCAAATTTTTAAAAATTGTTCTTTTTTTCCTTTGTTCTTTTTTCCGTGTTCTTTTTTACTTGTTCTTTTTTTCCTTGGTCTTTTTTACCGATTACCCGTGTACCTATATTAAAATATAATAAAACGTTGCTACTTATTTAAAACATCGAATCTAATATTATAATTAATGGAATTAGAGATTTTACTAACGCCATGTAACTTACTTATAATTCATAATATTTTTAAAATTTAAATTGTTATTAATGAGGGGTGGAAATCCAAAACGTACTATTGCCAAAATTGACAAAAACGAGTTAGATATCAATTCTTATAAAAAAAACGTCGACAAATCGATTGCTGTTGTCAGAATAGACCAGCAAAACGTACTATTTCCAGGTCAATTCAGCTGTTAAAAATGACTGCTTAATCCAAAGCGAACCTTTTCCATGCATAAAATTTATATTTAGATAATCAAAACGTACTTTTTCCAGTTTTACGCCAAAACGTACTATTGCCTATGTTAAAAGAATAGGCACCAATCATTAACTATACCAAAATGAACTATTTCCATCAATTATTCCAAAACGTAATTTTTTTATGTTATGTCAAAACGTACTATTGCCCATGTTGTAGGTATACTATAGAGTGACGTGAAGGTGCTTGCGCTAACTCTGGAATATCACGTCTGAGGAGTCCTCTTCTGGGCCCCCTTATATAGTCAGTGTCCCCTGATCTCCTATCCATGTCCCTTTTGGCCTATTCGTAATCAGGTCATTCGCTTCTCACGCTATTACGCATTTCAGAGGATGCGCGTGCGATGATGACGTCCGGTGACCATCCGCCCACATGCAGGTGGTCAACGACAAGCGCTGTATCCGAGTTCTCAGAACTCTAGATAAAATATTTAATAATTATAAATATCATTAATAGTCATATTATAGGCCTACAATGTATCGTTGAGTTCGTTCATCTTCGATTTCCGAAGGTCAAAGTAATAGGTGATCCCCTATTACTATTCTTCATAGCGACTAGGCCTAACATATTACCTCTCAGGTATGTAGGTGTCAACTCCCCATTATATATTTCTAAGTATTTCTTCGTCGTACTATTCTTATTACGAGTCATGTTATTATAATATATGGTCAGTGTTGTAAAAAATACTTTTAAAAATTATTTTAGTAATTACTCAAATACTTATAAAATAAAGTATTTAAAATACCACCCAAATACTATCTATAGTAAAGTATTTGAAATAATTTTCAAATACAAAAAAAATTTAATTTATTTTTAGGTATTTATAAATATTAATCAAAAATTTGAGTGTTGCATTTTAAAAACATTTGTTCAAAGTGCCGATCTGTCATAATATAAATTGGTAGGCGATGTCAACGAAAAAAAGTATTCAAGGAAATAGTATTCAATAGTAAAAAAAACTAATTCAAATACCATTCAAATACTTTAAAATAAAAAGTATTTAAAAAAGTATTCAATACGGAAAAAAGTATTTGAATACTTTTACTCAAATACTTTTACTCAACTACTTTACAACACTGTATATGGTTGATTATTATCTTATTACTCAGGTCTACACTGTATCGCCCCCTTTATGTATTATATTATTGGTATAGAACATCAGAGCACGTAGCAATATAAAATATAAATTTCGCAAACATTTAAGATAATTTTAATAATGATACCTATAACCTATACCTACCTAATATTTATTAAATATATTAAATATTTTATATAAGCAAGGCCGCCCGCAGAAATTTTTCTCGGGGGGGGGGGGGCAGTGAAAAAACAATACACTTATCATAAATTTTTTTTTTATTAAATCGTAAAAAAAATGTATATAAAATTGCAATAAATCAGGATATACCTAATATTATTTTGTTTTAAATGTATATAATAAAAAGTGAAAAAAAAATATTGATAAAATATTAATAAAAAAATTTTTCATCATTTAGCGGTCAGCTCGATCACCGGCGCTCCGTGTTAAATCCTCGGTATAGTATAGTGGTAAGTATCCCCGCCTGTCACACGGGAGACCGGGGTTCGATTCCCCACCGGGGAGCCAATTTGACACGGGGCGCCGGTGATCGAGCTGATCGCGTGTCGTCGTGATGTTGTTGTGGGTGATTGGAAATAGAAACAACACAAGTTGGTGGTCGTAAATCTGCTTTATTTTGTCTTATAAAAAAAAAACTGATGAAAAGAAAACAATCGTGAATTCGCGCACGTGAATACAATAAACTAATACAGCCAAACAGCTTGGCACCAGTGAGGTGCGTAGCTTTGTATTTGGCTTAATAAAAAAAAACTACAAAAAAAACAATACCTATCAGTCGCGCACGTAAATGCAATAACAAAAAGAAAAAAACAATGTTAGCCGACTGCTAACGTGAGTCGTGAGACGGTGTGGTTGACAAAACAAAACTGCGGAGAGCAAAAAAAAAAAGAAAAATATGGACGGATGTAATACGCAGTACGCGGAATGGCAAAAGCCAAAATACTGACCGCCGGCCGTTCGGTACCGATTTCCGTTACCGTTCCAGCGCTCCTATGCCGTTGTCGGCCGGGCGCTGGTGTCGCCCTACCATGGTCTGGTGGTTGGTATGGGCCGACGCGGCGGAAGAATAACATTTGAATTCAAATGTCGTTTTTTCGGGTCCGCGTCATCATCATGATCAAATAAAAATTGAATACGACGAGGCTCCATACAAAAAAGCTTAATTGTATCATCAATTATATTAAATTGTTGAGTTTTTAAAATATCACTATAGATATACATAAAAGCTAAGCCATGTTTAAAACCGAATACCGAATAATGATATTGAAAACTGATGAATAGGGCTCGGATTTAAATGCCCTAAAAATATAAAAAAATGACGTTTCAAAAAATTCATTATTTATTAAATAAATTCAAATTAAATTATTATTAAAAAATATATATATTATATAGTATAGTGTACTGGCCCAATCGAAAAATTAAAATTTTTGTCCCGACTTTTTATCACCTTTTCGCGTTATCGCGCCGTTTCGGCGTTTTGTTCATGATATAATAAAAAGTTTATTATAATATCACGGTTTTGTTATTACTGTTTATATCGTTTTTTCCTAAATTCTTAACACTTTTCGACTTTTGAAGCCCTTTTACGCGGATTTCACGGCGTTTTTCGACCCTGCGGTCGTGCTATTCGCGTTCGCCGTGTCGTTTTACTGTCGGTAGTACGCCCGTTTTTTACGTACCTATTTGTTTTTTTCGAGTCGCTATCGCGTTAACAGAGACGCCCGCCGACCGGCGTTCTCAGCGATTTCGTTCCATCTTTTTTCTTTTTCGTCGTCCCGTTTCGCGATTTTCCACCTGGGAATAGTGTTTTTCGAGTAACGCACTAACGCGTGTCTTCTAGACGCCGTACGTGTACCGTTTGTACACGAATTCTGTCATCAAATCAATCATCGTAGAGCAGAGACATTCAGTGTTGATTTACACATGTACAATATGATATAGTTAAATTCCTGTTTTTGATTCAATAAATTGCATTATATAGTTTTATTTACATTGTCTTATCCTTGGTAGCCCAAGCCTAACACCATTAGATTAATATTTTACATCTGGTTGTGCTCGGTGGCACAGAAGTGTTTGTCGACGATAAAGGTCCATTCACACAGTACACTCAGTACAGTATTAGTATACTTTTATGAAGAGTATATTATCATATATCAAAAAATATAAGTGATTCAAAACTACATAGGTGAATTGTTTTATTTGAGTTAGTTAATTATTTACATTTATACAATTCCAGATAATTACATTTAAATGAAATGTATTGACCGTATAAACAACTATTGCAGATTAAATTAAAAACATACCGAAAATGTTAGATCATTTTTAGCTAATAATTTTAGGTGAGTGGTTGAATCAAGGTAATATTTAATACTGGCGTTCAACTGAAATTTTATTAAGAGTATTATGTACTACAGTACTACACAATATATATGCAAACCTATATGGTAATAATATAATTAATAATAGATGGCTTTGTCTTTAATTCAGTGAATACATATATTATATTATACAATTGATTATACTTATAATCCATAATGGATAAAAATAAATTTAATTATCTATCTAATAAAATAAAAATTAAATTTATGTATTGATGTATCATGAATATATTAATATTTAATTTTTTATTTATATATTATATTTTTTTTTAGTAAAAAATATTTAATACTAAACATTGTATTATTACAGTACTAATCAGCAACTTTAAATTCAATTTAGAATATAAATATTTAATCAAATATAATATTAATAATAACAAAAAATATGTTTGAGTTTGACTATAAATTATAGTGTTTAAAATGTTTAAATATATTATACTGAATATTCATGTATAATTTAACAGGATTTAAAATATTGAATAAATTAATTAATTTTGTTAAATAGATACCTACCTAATTAAACATAATACATGTATTTGTAATTAAAATATATTGTAATGTTTTAAGAAGCATTTGTTTATAATGTATTTTGATAATAATATGGAAATAATATATTGATAGGTGTAGGCATTAATATTTAATTCTTTTAATAAACTTATGTAGGTACCAATACTATATTTAGTATTATAGACATCAAATTTTCAACAAAACATTTCTCCACGTCTTCTTTGTTTAATAAAGGTACCTAATCCAAATACATTTTTCAAAAATAAACCTATCTCTGTTTGGTTTCGATAACCCTAACTCAACCCCAAATTTTGAATTTGACGCCACCATGATTGCCCCAAATGGAAGCGACATCCTTTAATAGTTATAGACTATAGTTGGCCAAACGGTACCTGTGCATCATCGCGACTACCTTGATTTCACTTGTGCGCTATCGCGACTTATTTGATTTCGAACGCATTTTATTTTACGCAACATATTTTTAATACGTTTATAATAATACAAAACTACCGAAAGCTAAAAGTCAATGTATTTATTGTTAATATAATAATATTAATAATACCTATGTCAAATATAATATAATAAAATATGTGATAATATAATATATGCCAAATTTATACGTAAAAATTTATTGATTTACAATTTTACATTAGGTACACATTATTATTTTTATTCCCGAATATATATATATTATTATACATGAGTATACCTATACCAAATATGAAACATAAATTATACGGATTAAGGATGGCTGGTTTAGCGGGACTCTACTGTATATCGTTATTTTACGTGATTTCGTAAAAAATTAAATTTCATACGCTTATAAATTTTTTTCTATATTGATGCTGCAATTTTTTTTTCAGTTGATTGAAAGAAAACTTATGGATAACCTTATATTAGGTTTTTAAACCATAAGTATAAATCAAAAAAATTCTATGAATTTTCAACTTCAAAATTCTTTGCTAATTTTCGCAATTTTGACATATTTCGTATCAATTCGAACTTTAAGCACTTATAAAAAAAAATTGTGACTAACGATTTCGGATTTTTTTTCATCACTTTAAGAACAACTTATAAGAAACCTTGTATAAAATTTTCAAGATTTTCTGGCCGGCCAAAAAATTTTTATCGTTATTTAAAAAAAAAAAAATACTAAAAAAATTAAAAATTTCAATTTTCTATAAATAACTCAAAATTTTTTTTGAAAATTGAACTGTATATAGATAACACTAACATAAATATTTGGTGAAAATTTCAAGTATTTACAGTGATTAGTTTTTGAATTACAACCATATAAAAAAATCGATTTGGTCGAAAACTGGTTTTGCGTAAAAATTTCCGTTTTTCTGTCATTTTTTTGAAAACTGTTGGAAAATATTTACTTTTCACCTCTATAATGCACCAAGGATATCCACTTTGCCATCGGAAACCACTCCCAAAGTTTGAAATTGAAGCATTATTTCGACTAGTTATGCTGTACACAGACGAAAAAAAAAAATGATCATTGTAAAATCAATACATTCATCACTCCGTTCGGAATCTAAAACTTAAAAAGTTGAAAATTTCAATTGTCTATAAGTAGCTTAAAAAAGGTCAAAATATTTTGAAAATTTATCCTTAAATAGATAACCACAATATAAACATTTGGTGAAAATTTGAAGTATTTACAATGATTTGTTTTCGAGTTACATTAAAATCAAAAAATCGATTTTGTCAAAAAGTAGTTATGCGTAAAAATTTCCGTTTTTCTCGACGCTTTTGAAAACTATTGGAAATTTATACTTTTGACCCCCCATCCTCAAAATACCAACTAGATGAATTTTCCTTTTCAATTAGGGGTAGAAATAAAAAATCGTAGCATTATTACTACTCCAAAAAGTGATGACAGACACAAAAACAAAAAATAAAATAAAAAAAAAAAAGTAAATAATAAAAATTAATATAATACGCATCTAAACATTTAATTTGAATTGTTAGACTTTGAATACCCATTTTTTACATTTGATTTTGGGTGTTTTCTATACAAATTATGTACACATTGTACACATTGACTTATTTTTAAAAATGTGGAAAAAATAATAAATAGTATACTAATAACAAAAATTTAAACTTAAGTGAAACAGTTAACAGATTTTCTTATTAATTATTTTGAAGTGGGTGGTTGAAAAATTGCATATTAATAGTTTTATAGATATATAAATTGTTGATTAATAGTTAGATACTACAAATTATTACAATTTATTTTTAGATTCTGTGTGGAGCGATGAATGTATTAATTTTATAATGTTGTGTGTGTGTTTTTTTTTTGTATATGAATGCATGATATGTTTTTGATAAAATGCTTCAATTTTCCACTTTGAGGGTGGTTTTGGGTATAAAATTGAATCTAGTTCGTACTTTAAAGAGGTCAAAATAAAAATAAGCGGGTAAGTGAGTATCGCTCTGCTGTACATTAGGGGGTGGGATGGACCTCAGACTAGGGAAGGTTAAATTTGAATGCAATGATAGGTATCATTGTATACGAAAAACGATTCTGAACGGAGATGATTTGTCAGTCTAGGATATATTATATTTAAATTATATCATATATTATATTTTGAAACAAATTCAAACATTTAAGTAAAAATTTTTCAAGATAAAGTAAAAGGAAGTAGTCAAGTAATTTTTTAAAAATAACAAAAATCGAAAATTATTTATTAGTTAAAAGTTATTTTACACGTGTATTTTTGATTTAAAATTAAAATTAAAACTTTAAACACACGTAAAATTTTTTAAATTGAACAATCCTCAAACTTTTTTATAATTATTCTAAGCTTAACTTATGGACAGCATAGTATTAAATTTTCAATTGTTAGCTTTTGATAGAAAAATATTTATAAATTTTTAACTACCAAATAGTGAAAAATATTCATGATTTTGACGAATTTTTGTCAATATTTGAACTTCAAATGCTAATAAAAAAAAATTGTGCCTATGTATTTTTATAATTTTTGAATGAGAGTTAGAACAAGTTATGTGGACCCTTCAATTAAATTTTCAAGTAATTTGTCCCAGCTAAATTTTTTTTATCAACATTTATAAAAAAAAAATAAAAAAAATTTGAAAATTTCAATTATCTATAAATAGCTCAAAAAAAGTCAAAATGTTTTGAAAATCAAATCACGTAAAGAAAATGGCAATCTAAATAACTGGTAAAATTTTCAAGTATTTACGACTTATACTGTTTGAATAACAACAAATATCAAAAATCGTTTGAGGCTAAACCGTTATTTAACGCGGTTTTGTAAAAATTTAAATTTCAAACACTCATAAAAATTTTTTGTCTGAATCCAGTAGAGTTTTTTTTACAGATAATTGAAGAAAAATGTATGGAGAACCTTGTATCAAATTTTCAAAACTTAGTTATAAAAGTAAAAAATTTTACGAATTTTCAACCACAAAATTACTTGCCAATTTTCGCAATTTTGACATATTTCGTATAAATTCGAACTTTAAGCACTTATAAAAAAAAATTGTGACTAACGATTTCGGAATTTTTTTTATCACTTTAAGAACAACTTATAAGAAACCTTGTATTAAATTTTCAAGATTTTCTGGCCGGCCAAAAAATTTTTATCGTTATTTTAAAAAAAAATACTAAAAAAAATTAAAAATTTCAATTGTCTATAAATAGTTCAAAAAAAGTCAAAATTCTTTGAAAATTTAACTGTGTATGGAAAACTCTAATATAAACATTTGGTGAAAGTTTCAAGTATTTTCATCTATTAGTTTTTGAGTTATAGCAAAATAAAAAATTCGATTTTGTCGAAAACTGGTTTTGCGTAAAAAATCCCGTTTTTCCGTCATTTTTTTTATGTTTTTCCCGACTCATTTAAAAAATATTGAAAAATTTTAACTTTTGACCCCCCAAAGTACCAACTAGATTCGATTTCCTTTTCAAAGAGGGGCTGAAGTCCAAAATCGAAGCATTTTTACTGCTCCAAATGTTGTCGTCAGACACAAAAATAAAAAAAAAAAAAAAAAAAAAAAAAAAAAAAAAAAAAAAAAAAAAAATAAAAAAATAAAAAAATAAAAAAAAAAACACACATCATTGTAAAATCAATACATTCATCACTCCGTTCAGAATCTAAAAGCGGGTAAATGAGTATCGCTCTGCTGTACATTAGGGGGTGGGATGGACCTCGGACTAGGGTAGGTTAAATTTGAATGCAATGATAGGTATCATTGTATACGAAAAACGATTCTGAACGGAGATTATTTGTCAGTCTAGGATATATTATATTTAAATATTGTAATACATTCTATTTTGAAACTAATTCAAACATTTAAGTAAAAGTTTCAAGATCTTACATTTAGTAATTTTTTAAAAATAACAAAAATCGAAAATTATTTATTAGTAAAACGTTATTTTACACGTGTATTTTTGATTTCAAATTAAAATTAAAAATTTAAACACTCGTAAAATTTTTTAAATTAAATAATCCTCAAACTTTTTTATAATTATTATAAGCTTAACCTATGGACAGCATAGTATTAAATTTTCAATTCTTAGCTTTTGATAGTAAAATATTTATAAATTTTTAACTACCAAATAGTGAAAAATATTCATGATTTTGACGAATTTTTGTCAATATTTGAACTTCAAATGCTAATAAAAAAAAAATTGTGCTTATGTATTTTTATAATTTTTGAATGAGAGTTAGAACAAGTTATGTGGACCCTTCAATTAAATTTTCAAGTAATTTGTCCCAGCTAAATTCTTTTTTATCAACATTTATAAAAAAAAATTGATTATTTAAAATGCCTATAAATAGCTCAAAAAAAGTCAAAATATTTTGAAAATCAAATCACGTAAAGAAAATGGCAATCTAAATAACTGGTAAAATTTTCAAGTATTTACGACTTATACTATTTGAGTAACAACAAATATCAAAAATCGTTTGAGGCTAAACCGTTATTTAACGTGGTTTTTTAAAAATTTAAATTTCAAACACTTATAAAAATTTTTGTCTGAATCCGGTAGTTTTTTTTTATAGATATTTGAAGAAAAATGTATGGAGAACCTTATACCAAATTTTCAAAACTTGGTTATAAAAGAAAAACATTTTACGATTTTTCAACCACAAAATTACTTGCAAATTTTCGCAATTTTGACATATTTCGTATAAATTCGAACTTTAAGCACTTATAAAAAAAAATTGTGACTATCGATCTCGGATTTTTTTTTATCACTTTAAGAACAACTTATAAGAAACCTTGTATTAATTTTTCAAGATTTTCTGGCCGGCCAAAATTTTTTTATCGTTATTTTAAAAAAAAATACTAAAAAAAATTAAAAATTTCAATTGTCTATAAATAGTTGAAAAAAGGTCAAAATTCTTTAAAAATTTAACTATGTATAGATAACGCTAATATAAACATTTGGTGAAAATTTCAAGTATTTACATTTATTATTTTTTGAGTTATAGCAAAATAAAAAATTCGATTTTGTCGAAAACTGGTTTTGTGTAAAAAATCCCGTTTTTCCCTTATTTTTTTAGGGTTTTTCCCGACTCATTTAAAAAATATTGAAAATTTTTAACTTTTGACCCCCCAAAGTACCAACTAGATTCAATTTCCTTTTCAAAGAGGGGCTGAAGTCAAAAATCGAAGCATTTTTACTGCCCCAAATGTTGTCGTCAGACACAAAAAAAAAAAATTTAAAAAAACAAACACACATCATTGTAAAATCAATACATTCATCACTCCGTTCAGAATCTAAAAAATTAAATTAGGTTTTTTAAAAAAAGTTTTTAAATATTTTTGGAAGACAATTGAGCCAGCCTCCTCGCGATATCTTCTGGGTAATGCTAATAGGCTCAGATTTAGGAAAATATGTTAATATATACAAAGAAATAAATGCGCCTAATCGTACTATTATAAAGGGAAATATTACGCCCAAACGTGTTATGAATTTACGCCCTAAAGTGCTCTGTTTTGGGTAAATGCGCCCAAACGTATTTCCCCCCGATTGCCCGCCCCTGATATATAATATAACTGTCAAGGGAAGAGGTACGAGCCATTGAATCCATCACTGAGTAAAATATAGGTATTGTAATAACTAATAATATGTTAGTTGTTATTATAACTAACATATTAACTATTAACTAACAATTAAGCAAATAACAATTATAAGCTCCAAGTCAGACTAGGTAATTATTAAAATTAACTGAGTAAATTTACCGATTTTTTCTTATCAGTTACAAATATACCTAATAAAATACTATAATAATTTTACCCCAGATCAATCAATAAAAATCTTCAAATATCAACTTTTATCCTTCTTTTGAATTTGAATTTAAAATGTAAATAATAAAAAATTTTAAACAGTAATTATATGGATTTAAGAAATGTATAGCAAAATTGGGATTGTTATTAATCTACACCATAAAGATTGGTTAAAGTAATAAAGTGTGTCACATGTGGTATCGAAAGATTTGAAATAAAAATAAAAAGTACCTAAAAATTAAAATATTCAAAAAATTTGGTTGAGTGAATTATGATAATATTTTATATAATTTTACATATTATTTCAATTACATAATAGAATTATAAAAATAAATAATTTATTTATACCTACATTGTTACCATACGCTTCAACATACATATTATAGTATACGAATAATGAGTAGATACGTATATATATAATTTATTGTTAATATTAGGTATATAAATACTAATGTATCCAAATATTTTGTTACCGTGACTTGGTAAATCAAATAAATTAATCATAATATTTTATAATTTAGTTTATCACGCAATTTCACTAAAATAACAAGTTTTTTCCATCGTGATCTTGAAGTTGACATTCTAATGAGATTTATTCTATTAAAAAATTCACAGAAGATAAAACATATTATTGATAAATCACTTATATTGAATACCTATATATTTTAAGCCAATTGAATATATCGTATAAAAAGTAAAGAAATCGAATTAGACATCACCATTTATTATGACTCATTTTGAAAATTGAAATTTTTAAAATTTTAATTTTTTTATAAATATCTATAAAAATGTATTTAATGTTAAAAGTTTTCAAAATTTTATTATTTACCATTTAAAAATATCATAATTTACGAATAATTATAATATTTTTATAAGCTTATTTAAATTTAGAATTGCAACAAAATTCGTAAATCTCAAAGATTTTTAAATTATTTTGTAGTAGAAATTAATAAAAAATTTATTTTTATATCTTAGGTTTGAAAATTTAAAACAAGTTTCTTTAAAAGTGTTCAACCTCTCAATTGTACATTAGTACTAAGTACAAACTAGATCCAATTTCTTATATATCACAAACCTGCCCAATAATTAAAAATAATAATTGAAAAAATAATTTAAAATCTAACCATTAAATAAAAAAAAAAAATGATATCATTGCCAAACTAATACAATTATTGATCATAATTTAATAAGCGAAGCATCATAATGGAATAATATTACAATTTACAATTAATGAAATAATATATAATATAGTATCAGAGTATCTAACAAGTAATAATAAATTAATATTCAATTTATAAGAATATTTTTTTTCATTAAACACAGGTATATTTAGGGTTATTTCGACTTATGATTATTGATTAGGTAAGATAACAGGTGAGAATTAATAGAGTTACTCAATACTCATGCAGCATGTTAAAGTAATAAAGTACCTATAGTTAAGTAATAACTAATAATTGAATCAAGTAAATTAAAAATTAGGTTATTAGTTGTTTTCTATTAATTTGTTAATATTTAGTATATATTATAAATAATAAATAATAGGTACCTAAATTCACCAGAAAAATATAAAAATCATGTACTTTATAGTTTATATTTAAATACCAACTGCAATATTTAAACATTTAATGCAATATAATAATATCTATTTATAGAAATATATTATAATATATTCGAATTAATCATGCCTAGTCGTTAAAGGCTCGTTGCAATATTATAATAATAATAACATGACATATACCTATATATTTATATCATAATGTTATGAAACCTAGTTGGATGACATAATATAACGACTCGGTCGTCCGTGATTCACCCACCGCGGCGATTTAATAGCCCGGGCACACGCGCCCACCAGCCCACGAGACGCTTTTAAACGATGTGACTTAACCCGTATTATTATTATTATTATTATTATTATTATTAGCGTTATTATATTACAGTTATTACGACGTTGTTGTCGTTGTTCTTACACAAGTTTCGCAAATTAATACACACAACGGCAGCGGCACGATCCAGTACGGGGACCGATCGCTTACCGGTTCTGGAATAGAAGGGGTGGTTTAATGGTGTGGGAGGAACTTCGTCGGTGGCGGCGGGATCGCGTGACTCCGGATATAACGGCGTGACATACGCATCGGTAATTCGACAGGTACACCAAACGAATAATATTATACCACCTGCAGGCTACTATTAAAATATAATGTCAAATACGCAGTGGCGACCGGTGACCTGGACATGCGAGAAATGGAAAATTACAGTGGGTTCCGCTTAATTTTATCACATTAATTCAGATCATTTTGATTAAATAACCGCGGTTGATTTGATAAAACCACTTTTTTTTAATGATTCTAAATTAATAAAATAAATACATTTAAAATAAAGTAAAGAAATTATCTATTTTCTATTGTAGGTACTTGAGAATCTGTTAATTTCATTTTCATATTAGACTGAAATTAAAATTAATATTCAATTAATATGTACTTATATATAATTTTTAATTATTTAAAATTAAGTACATAAATAATAATGTATATATTGAAATACAACGTACATTCAACATCATTGTAGCCTGTAGGTACCTATAACGGCTATAACTTTTGGAACAACTTAAAAGTATCATTATCGCCGTATTTTTTAATAGCTCCTTTTAACTTTTCTAAAACAACTCTGTCGCATAATACATACATGTGATAGCAACAACCACTGACAACCTGCCATACATGAACATTGAACAGATTTATTTTTATTTAAAAAAAAAAAATGTATTTAAAAATTAGCAATGTGTTTTAACTCTGATGACTCTGTTGCATAGATATGAAAGCACCTCATACACTGCATTGACGTCTGTAAGTAAACATAAGTAGATAAGTGTACTATTGTACGCTTATATAGTAGATATATATAGTAGATATATATAGAGTGTACTTCGTAATTGAATAGGTCGGTGTAATTGATGTGTTTAATTTGAATTCAATTATAAATAATTCCATACAACTAACAATTTTGAGCATATTTTAAGAATAAAAATGTATTTTCTTTACTAATACGATATAAGTCAAATTAATTTTTGCAGAAAATATCGCATTTGTTAACTATTATAATATCATATATTACTATTTATTTATATCATAAATATTATTGCTATTATTTTTTGAGTTAATGCCAACTTTAAATTTATTGAATAATAGTGTGAATAACATTGATTATAGAGTAATTTATTCTATAATAATAATATGATCGCGTTATTAATAATTTATAACGATGAACGAGCTCAAACCAATATAACATATAATTTTTGTTAATAGCCGTTGACAGTTATATCTCGTGTTGATTATCCTCTCACCCGATCGATAATGTAAGCTTAATTTTAGAATTCGGGATTTTAATTTCCGTAATGTCTTCTAATTTCTCATCTCTTTTTATTAAACTAATGATTTAATAAACATTTCTACTGTCTAGTCCTACTCAATGGATGATGAGAATAGTGCACTAGGATCCATTATTTCTATTAGGGGACTAAACCAGTTTATGTTATTTGCTACTGTTTTTAATGTTATACTTATATCGAATTAAATTTTTTAAAGTTATCAAAAATATGCATTAAAATTATTTAATATTAAATAATAATTAAATTACCTAATAATAAATTAAATATAATAATATTAAATAATATTATATTAATAATATTAAATATAAATTAAATTAAAATTAAAAAAAAATAAATAGGCAATAAAAGTTTAAAAATTATCTAAGTATTATTGTTTATAGACAAATTACCTCCAATATGACGTAAATCACAAAATATTGGAAATTTAGATTATGCATAGAATGTGTAATCTATGGATCGATTCCTTATGTATGGAAATTAAAAAAATTAATATTTGATTTTAAGATGGTTGGACCAAATAATAACTAAAAAATTATTTTATTCATTTATTGCAGTATTATACTACTCCTTTTTGTCCAATCATTAAAATTATATTTAAATATTATTTTATAGGAGTAATTGGGGCTGATTGCGCATAATTGGGAATAAACATAAATCCAGTATGAAGTCTATATAGTAATTTAGCCACCATATGAAAATTTTCAATTACCTAATAAACAAATAAGTTAGCAAGTAGATAACTGCACTGTTGTATTATCATTGTACGTACAACGAGGTAAATAGTCCAGGAACTTTACATGCACCTTTCCTAGGCCCAAATGTATTTTTTTTCTATTTTTTTATCCACAAGTTCATTCCATTAAACTTCTCGGTTTATCTACTATATATATCTAGTAGCGATTAACCCGCAAATACAATGTTATTCTTAACACTACGATGCGTATTATTATTTTACAAGCTATGGTTATAGCTAAAATTAAATAGGTATGGTTTTCGTTTTCACCAAAAAAACTTTATTCCGAATTCATCGTTTGAGAACCACTAGTCATAATTTTTGGTCTCGCGTAGTTATTGTTTTATGTTTTAATAAATTACCATAAAACCTAAATTATTACCAATATATAGTTTTTGAAAACAGTATACTTATTATAATATTATACTATATATACTATATCTTATTTTAGTATGTAATTTGTACCATAATATGTATGCTTAGATTATATGGAAATGAAAATTAAATCTTTTCTTTTTACTTTGGCAGAAATAAATAATAATATAGTAGGCGGAAATGAAAAATTTTCTTTTTATGGAAACGAATAACTCTCAACGCACGCCGTATCTGACGATGATGACAAATGTATATAGGCATAGTATATAACTACATAATCGTGGAACGAAGTGAGGTCGGGTCGGGTTATGTAATAGGTAATTTGTCCTAGATTAGCCTTTCTGTGTAAGCGAGCGAGCGCGTGTGTGTATTATATAGTTCCAAACAAAAGTCGACTTATTATTATAACTTTTACCGAAAAAACGAAAAGTCCTGTCACGAAACATCAATTAAACTATATGCGTGGAGCAGGCTATATATATATATTTGTGACTGTTGTTGTGATAGTGAGCCCAATGGGTTGCGTGTGCGCGGGGCGCGGGAGATTCGGAAAGGTTCCGAAAACTTTGCGTATTATACGACGACGACGTTAGTCACTCGTGTCCGGGACTTGTAGCACTCGCGGCCCAGCGAGACAATCGCGTATTCTGCTCAGCAAACGATATAAAGTCTTTGTTGTCGCGCAAGTTTGCCAACCACGTATAATCGCTTGCCACCTATGTTTTAATTATAATTTAGTTTAATAAAATACATAGGTACATATACGTATTTATCGCTAAAATTATATCGTCGTGTCGTGCAGTCGTTTTCCACAGAGGTTCCGTCGGGTGACTGCGATTCGATACACTATATTATTATATCATAATAATACCATCTAGACCAAAACGAGTAAGTCGAGAAATGATACACCCACCTGTTTTTATAAACTGATGATAAACGTGGCGACATCAATATGTGTATTACACATTTTAATTTTTGTATACCTGTAACTGATTGACAACCTAATGTGTATTCATGAATTCTAGTGACGCATCCAAGGGATGGTGGAAGGGTATCTGGGATTAGGTCTGTGCTTAAGTGAGGGTGGTCACAATGGTCACATAAGCCACAACTGAGTAGTGAGTATAGTATTCACGGTATTCACTTCAAGCGATACATTTTATGCAGTAAATTGTAATAATATTTAAAACTTACTAATTAATACCTATATATAGGTATATATAACGGAAAACGGATCATCTCCCTGGAAATTTCTGGTTGCACTACTGACAAACTGACAGGTTTCTATACGATTATACGAATGTTATATATTGTTATAGTATTTAAACAAATATACATATATACTATATATTATATAGCATCAATATATTAATTTATTATATTAAAATATATTACGAAAACAGTTAAATGAAGACAAGTAGAGATTTGAGGGGGGTGAATAAAAGATAAACACTATCAATCAACGAGACAGTTTTTTTCATCCCACAATTATTTAGGATAGGATAATAATTTTAAATTTGAGTACGATCTATGATGACTTTGATAAAATGAAAAATTTGAAAAGTGAATAAATATGTATTGTGACCATGTTCACATTACAACATTGCAGATACTGCATTTGTAAGATGCTATAATTTGAAGCAATAATACTGGGAAATGGGCATTAACAATATATTTATACTACTGATAAAATTAAGCTTGGTTTTATGTTTTTATACAATATATATAAATGTGCTTTTCTATCATCGTTTAAACTAAACGGTATATGTAATTCTTCATTATCTTAGTATTTATTAATATGAATAAGACGTAGTTTTTTTAAATTTGTTTGTGGTTGTAAGTTGTAACAAACATTTAAAAATTTATTTTTTTTATTTATTTATTTAAAATGTCTTAGGTAAAAATGTTTTCAGTTTATATTTCAATTTTTTATAAAATTTGTTAAAATAACGAACATATAAATTATTATGTACAGCTCAAAATGCATGTATTGAATTATTAATGAAAAATTATATATGATTCCTCGTACATTTTTTGTAGAAATTTTAAGTAAATTGTTCAGTGATAAACTGAATAAATTTTTATGAGCAATTAAAATTCCAATGTTGATGATATTGGATATGAATATATACCTATATTTAAGAACAATTTATCAGTAAATGATTTTCATAATTCGTCATAGAAACATATATTCAATTATGACTTAAATTATCATTTTTTAATTTTCTAGGTACACAATTAAATGTTCAAAATTATTTTTAAGCTGTTCATATATCCTATCCTGTTAAAACTATTCTACGGTACTTAAATTATATGTTAAATCAAATGCTTTTTGGTTAATATTAGTTAATATTAAATTAACTTAATATTTGTTTGCAAAATATTTGTTAATAAAATAACGAATATAATATAACAAATATATATTAATTTTTTTAGATAAAACAAACACACATTAAGCATATTTCTTAGTAGTTTATTCAATTGAATGCTTTTAGTTTTATTACCATTTAATAAGACGTGCTTTCGATAAATCATTTATAATTAACTTTATTTAAGAGTACCTATACCAAATGAAACAAATAATTACGTTTCTACTTATCTATGCATATTTATGCATTCACGTTTATTTGTTTTAATCAACTAGTAATGTAATGAATAATAAATCACAAAAAATATCTTTAAATAATGTATAGTTACTACCAGTTATACTATAAGAATATTAAATTTCATAATATAATAATTGATATAAGTTTATGTATAATAATTATTATTTGTGTACCAACAACAGTTCGTACCCATGTACTTCGTTGCACGTAAAAGTTTTCAACTTCATACCAAGTAAAAATAAAACAAATAGAATCACGCTAAACTTATTACATATAACTCAAGGATGATGGGTTATAATTAATAGCACTTTATAATAACCACTGAGGCTAAAACATTTTTAATTTTTTATTAATTGAAAAAAAATCATATATTATACCATTTTATCAATTTTGGTTTCGGAGTGTATATTAAACATTAAGCAATTAAGTTTAAATTTTTAGACATCCAATAATACATGCGTGTGATTTACGCAAACTTCTCAATTTCATTACCTAATTTTTGGTGGAAAAAAGCATGTATGAGTATGACACATATGACCATTTTTAATTTTTAATGTAATTTTCACCATACATATGATTTTTACTTTTTTTTTAAATTTAAATATCAGCAGATATATTATATTTATTTCAACAATTAATGAACTTTTAAACTCTACTTATAAAGTACTTTATGAGATTTAGTATTAGGTTTAGTACCTACTAAGTTCCTGTTTAGATTCATTTTTTTAAATTCCAATTCATTCATCATTTTTATCATTCATTTATTGATATAAAAAATAATAAGATAATATTCTAAAATCGCTAGATTGAGTAAGTTTAAAAAAATGTAACGATAATTGGAACGAATTCCTATTATAGAGGAACAGAATTTGGAGTTAGTTCCTTCTTTGAATAAGGAACGGGGATCTGGAACGAGTTCATATATGAGGAACTGAACGAGGAACGGAACGAGATCTATTTAAAAAGGAACTTTACCAACACTGCGAATAAGCAACAAAAATATAAAGGAATATGAGATAATATGGAGGAATTGGTTACATAGAATTACGTATTTATTAACAATGAAGGTCATAAAACTCTTAAAAATATTTTGTTAAACAGAAAATTTCGTAAAATGGAAGTTCATTACATGGAAATTTCACTATAATTATAAACTATATAATTATATTATGTATGTATATTATGTGTATTTAAATACCTCAATTTATTGTAAGTTTTTACTATAGTCAAATACTAACAATACTTCAACATTTTATTTCAAAGGTGGCTTTTACTAAAAAATTGGATTTAATTGGAAGGCATTTATGGAAAGTAAAAATTCCAAGTAATTTTCTAATTGATCGGTGGAGCCTCAAATCAAATTTTTTCTTTTTTTTTTAAAGGGGAGTTTGATATTAACTAAGTTAAATTTAATAAATAAATGAAAAAATTAATTTAGTAAAATTTAATTTTAGAAAGCTTTGTCAAATAGGTTCATTGGAATATAGGTACTATAACTATACTTATTAAAAAATAATTAACTATCATATTATATACTATATTAATATTTAGCTGTTAAACTATTTGACGAGTAGGAACCTAATTCTTAATGTTTAAACAATAAATAGGTATAATAGGTAGGTATGCTTCAACATATTATACCTATATATTATAAATATTTTTTAAAAAGTGGGTAAGTGAGTATCGCTCTGCTGTACATTAGGGGGTGGGATGGACCTCGGACTAGGGTAGGTTAAATTTGAATGCAATGATAGGTATCATTGTATACGAAAAACGATTCTAAACTGAGATGATTTGTCAGTCTAGGATATATTCTAAGCTTAACTTATGGACAGCATAGTATTAAATTTTCAATTCTTAGCTTTTGATAGTAAAATATTTATAAATTTTTAACTACCAATAGTTAAAAATATTCATAATTTTGACGAATTTTTGTCAATATTTGAACTTCAAATGCTAATAAAAAAAATTGTGCCTATGTATTTTTATAATTTTTGAATGAGAGTTAGAACAAGTTATGTGGACCCTTCTATTAAATTTTCAAGTAATTTGTCCCAGCTAAATTTTTTTTTATCAACATTTATAAAAAAAAATTTATTATTTCAAATGCCTATAAATAGCTCAAAAAAAGTCAAAATATTTTGAAAATCAAATCACGTAAATAAAATGGCAATCTAAATAACTGGTGACATTTACAAGTATCTACGACTTGTACTATTTTAATAACAACAAATATCAAAAATCGTTTGAGGCTAAACCGTTATTTAACGTGGTTTTTTAAAAATTTAAATTTCAAATACTTATAAAAATTTTTGTCTGAATCCGGTAGAGTTTTTTTTATATAGATATTTGAAGAAAAATATATGGAGAACCTTGTACCAAATTTTCAAAACTTGGTTATAAAAGAAAAACATTTTACGATTTTTCAACCACAAAATTACTTGCAAATTTTCGCAATTTTGACATATTTTGTATAAATTCGAACTTTAAGCACTTATAAAAAAAAATTGTGACTATCGATCTCGGATTTTTTTTTTATCACTTTAAGAGCAACTTAAGTACAACTTATAAGAAACCTTGTATTAAATTTTCAAGATTTTCTAGCCACCCAAAAAGTTTGTATCGTTATTTAAAAAAAAAATACTTAGAAAAATTGAAAATTTCATTTGTCTATAAATAGCTCAAAAAAAGTCAAATTTAACGGTGTATAGAGAACGCTAATCTCAACATTTGGTGAAAATTTCAAGTATTTACATCGATTAGTTTTTGAATTATAGCAAAATAAAAAATTCGATTTTGTCGAAAACTGGTTTTGCGTAAAAAATCCCGTTTTTCCCTTATTTTTTTAGGGGTTTTCCCGACTCATTTAAAAAATATTGAAAATTTTTAACTTTTGACCCCCCAAAGTACCAACTAGATTCGATTTCCTTTTCAAAGACGGGCTGAAGTCAAAAATCGAAGCATTTTTACTGCTCCAAATGTTGTCGTCAGACACAAAAAAAAAAAAATTTAAAAAACAAACATGTGTGTGCACACATCATTGTAAAATCAATACATTCATCACTCCGTTCAGAATCTAAAAAATATACGACTCGTGAGTTATGAGGAATAAATAAATAATAATTTTACCTTTAACTTTGTATAATATAAATTATAAAATCAATAATAATACTGGAACACAACACACCTATATATATGATATATCATATATTTGTAAATATTTTACTCGTGCAAATGTGCAATGCCCAATTATAATAATTATCAGTCTACAGTCACATAACATTTTTAAACGTTTGTATCATAAATATACAATAAATCAAAATATTCAACAACAATACTTGTTGGACTTGTCTATTTAATATTTATTGTGATTTTATCTTTAGAATTGTAACTGTAACATTGTAATAAAAAATAAGTTTTCGAGTTGGCGCGACTCGACTGTGCTTACTATATAGATATAATATGTTATTATTTTTCAAGAGCTAAGACCTTAACCTATTATTTTTCTTGTACAACACCAGTTTATAAACTTTGAAACAAAATAAAACAATTACAAACCTTAAAAGACATTAGCCAAATATTTACATCGATACTAAACAACAAAAAAACTTGTAAACGGGATACATATCAAGATTGGATTTCGAACACCAAGTAGAAACTTATCCAAATAATAATGATTATTGTTATTATACATTTTAATGCTATGCTAAATTTATTACACTAAAAAAAAATGATATCATAGACGCTTCACTTAGTGTTACAAATAACTTTTAAGCATATATCCATAGTTTCCCCGCAAGTAATTTTACAAATAACCCATGAATAATAATAATAATAATTATTATTATTATTATTGAATAGTGGATTGTATTTAAATCTAATGTATAAAAATCTCGTGTCACAATATTGAAAATGTTTGTTACCAAACTCCTCCGAAACGGCTGGACCGATTTTTATGAAATTTTGTGTGTATATTAAGTAGGTTTCAAAGAGTGATGTTAATTATTTTTCATACCCCTAGGAGTAAAGGGAGGCTCACCTGTCACCAAAAAGGGTTGAAATCAGTAAAAAAAATAAATAATAATAATCACGCGTTACCACGACTACTAGAACTAGAATATAATTGTTCTGAAGCGTAAGACACCGACTAGCTCAATTATATTACCTCTTTATTATGTTTAAAGGCTGTGTGATTATTAAATCGATTATTCGAATAATAGATTATTTTTAACAAATGATACATAATAGATTAATCGATTGAAAAAATACAACTAGACGCTAGACGGGACAGTTATATAAAGTTAATAATGTCAGAGATATCATCTATAATACACCAAATCAGAAAACCAAAAATTGTGTTTATCCTTACGCTAAAATGTTAGCATTGTTAGCATTATAGGCAACCAAACTTAACACGGGACCATTTTGTACGAGCGTATAGACCATTTGGGCGAATCGACCTAGAATATGGTCTGTTTGGGCGAATAAATATGTAGGTACCGTTTGGGTTGTATGAAAATGCTTACACAACACAATAAACTCAACAATTAATTAAACAAAATCATACAAAATATAAATAATTAATAAAAAGTCCTATTTAAAAAAAATATTGGTATAGATATTAATAATATTATATAGGTAGATAGTAATCTACATTTTCAAAAAGTTATAAATAAAATTACATATAATATAAATTATAATTATAATTATTAATTAGTATATTTTAAAGTAATCTATTGGCTTTTTATGAAAATGCTCATAATAATATATACATTCAACAATTAATTATTTAAATTTTTGATAATAGTGATTTATAATGATTAGCAATAATATCATCCGTTGCTGTCTCCAAGTTTTTACCTCGCATATAGGTAAAAATAATTTTAGTAGCCCCAACGACTATTATTTTTTTGGTCAAAATTAATACTTTCACCAAAACAACCACCGACCTTTTGTACAGACGTCGAAGTGCATGGGACAGCTAGTGATATATAACTTTCACTTATATTAGCATTTTCTAGATATTGAATAACTTTTAAAATATTTTGGTTCATCTTGAACTAGTTTATACAAAAATTTTCTTTCTCTAGTAAATAAGCTTGAAATTTTATTTTAAAGTTCCTTTATATTATATTGTTCATATATCATATTCAAATTAAACATCAATGATTTAAACGTACTAGCTATAGCTTATCCTTGAATGAGTCTTTTTTATTAATTATTATTCCAAAAATAAAGGAATTTTAAACATTCCGTTAGTATTTAAATTACACATTAAATAATTCTAAATAGTTTAATTACAATTTGTTATGCTATATATATTTAAAACTTTATATTTTTATAATTATGTACAACTTGAATTATATACATATTCTACTTTTATTGGAAAATATTTACTAATATAAATATAAATATCTACTTAATCAGAAATTTTAAGAAATATACATGAAAATATCGTTTACATGTGGAATCATCTTTTGTATACTTGTATAATGATTTATCATTGCATTCAAATTGAATTCATCCAATGACCTACTCATTGATGAGCAGACAAGCTAAACTTGACACATTCACACATACTATATACTCTATGCTTCTATACTAAATAACAGAGACAATTTCTAGTTTTTTATATTATAATCTTTTATTTTAAATATCATATTATCTATATTAATTGTATATTTTTTAGTTGTATATGAATGTATGATAGACTAACTCGCTAACTTTATAGTACTGTATCAAATAATTGAGTTGATTAATTTTTTTCTAATTTAATTAGTCTATCATATTAAGTATATGTGTCTATGTCTATATTATACTTAACTGCTAATGGGTCTAATATATGATATATCGTTTTATGTTTGTATTGTAGCACTATATACAAAATATGTTAAATATGTTAAAATATGTGTTATTGATTTACATAATACGTTAAATTTATATTTTGTAGGATGACCAGCAAGAAAAAAAATAAGTCAAAGCACAAAAAAAAGAAAGGGAATTTAGATAACGCAGACGACAGTCTACGAATACTTTTACAAGACGAGGCGTTAGTATACTGTAAAATGGAAAACTATGAAAAAGCTATTCATCAATATACCGCGGTAAATATTTTTGTTGTTATTATTTAAAAATCAGGTTTAATTAAAGACCGTCTAACCTTAGAATAACCTAAATTATTAAAAATTCTCACTGAACATTTTTTTTTGCTTTTTCATTAATACGTAATAAAATGTTTTATTTTTTGCTTTTCAATCTATATATGAACTATTGAACTAGAAAAAGTTATTTTAATCTTAGATCATGTTAAAATAAGTAAATAAATAATTAATTTAAAGGGAGAATTTAAGAAATTTAAAAGAAAAAAAAAATTTTACTATAAAACATTTTTAAATTAGAATTAAGAAATGTCATTAATCATTATAATCATTAACATTGTATTAATCATTGGGATCACGACGTTGAGCCGACAACTAATAAGCTGATAGGATATCAGGCCGACAGGGTATCTAAAATTCTAATTTAAATGTTAAAAAATAAAAAATGTATTAGGTACTAAATTATAATTTATTATTCACATTTCATACATTATGAATATAATCGTCTAAAAAATATTCGTTTTAATAATTAAAAATTTAAAAAATTAATAATTACATTTATAGCTTTTAGTTTTGTATTATAATCTATACTTTTTAGAAATTCTATGATGTTCTATGATTTATAATCAATAATATTATTTAACTGTTTCTTACTTTTGACTATAACATAGCCATTTATAAAAAATTTGTTGTTCAACAAAAAACACTCTATTATTATATGAAATAAAATACGACGATAACACAAACATCACTGATTCAAAATAACATTAGAGTAATAGAACATAACACAAATGTATAATACCGGTTCTAAATTCATAGGCGCAAATTGACTAAATTTTTTTGGGGGTGACTCAAGCCCCCCTCCCCAAAGGCCATAATATAAGTAAAACAAATATTGGAGGGAAACGCACTCCATAAAATTCCTCACCCGCATTTATATCTTAGTCCGTGGTAAGAAATCATAATTATTAATGATAACAAAGGGCTCCGTTCAAAAATTGGCGCGTAAATCGTCGACAGTGTGGATGTCAATTGTCAACAGCAATACACACCACGGCTATAATAGTATTATATTATTATCTATAAACCACGATTTAAGATATATAGGTATATCTTAAGCCGTGCTATAAACCTAATAATATTATTAACTCGCCCTTATCGGCCTACGCCGCCGCGTACTCGCTCGAGTTCTCACCGACTTCGAGCCTGTCTTTTTTACGTCGCCCGTCATCTCGACCTCACCAAAAGTTTACGCTCACGTCCGCGACTCCGTTGTAACGACGCGCCCGAAAATCGACGTTAATAAAAGCTTTTTACTTAACGTATAAAACGGCTTACGATTTATTTTACCTTCTTATATCCACAACGGGACAGATCACAGATATTGGTGATAATCGCGGGGGAGACTTACCCATAGAGTAATTAGTAATTACTCTATGGACTTACCCGTACCTTGCCCGCGTTTATCTTTATCAAACCATCATATTTTATCACATATAAATTACTTAGGGCCGGTTCTACCACCTATTGATAATTCATAGTTAAACTTATCCATAGGATAAATTAACTAATACCGTTCTACAATGTCTAGATAACCCAGAAGCTGTTGGTAAAGTTATTGGTAACTTGTCAAACGGTTTTACTACTGAATAAGTATTTTATCTGAAGGATAATCCAATGTTTATATCACATTTTAATATTATCATATAGTGAAATTATGTTATACACTTTCGACTAGTTATACTAGTACTCGAGTTTATAAGCGTATAATAAATTTTAACTAAAAAAATGTTTTGTAATTTTGATATTATATCTGATGAAGATGAATATAATATTAAGATTTACTGAAACCCCGTAAAAAAAAAGTATTTTGAAATCGAATGGAAAATTTATAAATGTGGGATGACGATTAATTTTTTATGAGATTTAGACTAAAAAAAACCACAGTTATAGAACTTTTATCTAAAATTGAATTTCATTTAAAGTCAAAAACGAACAGGTAAGTAATTTATTGTATATAATATTTATATGAAGCTAACCTTTATACCTAACTATTTCTAAAATAAATTAACCACCAGCAAGAGCAGATGAGTATGCCGTATAGTTTTAAAATTGGAAATTTTTTACAATATAGGTTAGGGGGGCTTAGATAGTGTGATTTAGCCAATGCCCAATGGAAAAAAAATTGCCCCGTTAATTGATTTTTTTTATCTAATATGCATCGAGTTTCAAAGTTTTCGTTAATTGAGTGGATCGCTTCACATTGAATTCATACAAAAGACGATTCTGAGCGTAGATAATTTGGCCCACCTATAAATAATTCTGGTAAATTTCCAGTTGGTACACGTGCTTGGCACCACTGAATACATAAAATATGAATATCTTAGACTAATAAACTTATAGGCACAACTATAGGGTTAAAATTCTGGTGGAGGCTAAATCTTAGTCAGGGGGGCTGTTGTTGCGCCAATGGACAAACCGTCTCCGTTCAAAATCGTTATTCATACACCATGAAATTATATCATTGAATTCAAAAGTAATACCATCCATTATAATCACTCACTTGCATCTTACTGTAAAGCAGAGTGACTTCCACTTACTTTATCAGCTTTTTAACTTTGATACCTATAGTGGTTTCTTCTAGAAATTTGGATTTAGCTGGTACTTTGAAAGATCAAAAGTAAAAAATTTCCAGTGTTATTATTTATTATGTATTTCATGTTTCAAAGCAGTGTTCCAAATTGTTTTTTTACCTACATTATAATAATATTTAATTACTAGGTACATACTATGTTTAAAAAAAAAAAAAAAAATACCTGAACATTTTGTTCTAATTTACTTTTCAGAAACCGTGGCTATATTGCCTATAACAAAATTGTTATTGACACTTAGGTTTTATGCATTAGGGACAATTTTACTTGCAGCAGGGGACTTTGTAGGTGTACAACAATATCATATAATACAACAATATCATGGAGAGGATAACAAATTAAAAATTAATTTAACTACTGGTTTACTATCCAATAGATAGTAATTCATAACACAAATATTATTTGTAGAACACACATTTATTATCAATGAGATAAATGTCTTGGATAACGTTATCTGATAGATAGTTAACTCATACTTTATCTGTAGATGGTAGAACCGGCCCTTATTAACTTATCAGTTATAAATTATCAGTTTGACCACGAGGCACGGACTAAGATATGTTATAGTATTTTTACAAAGATTTATTAAAAAAACTATCGTAGAATTTTTTTCAATAATTGTATTTTGTAATTTGGTTAAGTTTTTAAAAAATATACATATTTAGTACCTAATACAGAATATAAAAATTAGTATTAATTACTAAATTTTGACCTGGGGGGGACTTGACCGAAATCTGGGGGGACTAAGTCCCGCCAAGCCCCCCTCCTATTTGCGCCAATGGGTTCTATATATAATACTGGTTCGATATCTTATCTCAAATAATTTCTTTGATAAATATCGAACTTATTATTATTTGGAAATTGTGGGCACACAATATATTATTATTATCTTTATTGTAATTCACTAATAATAATACCCAACGTCGGCTCAACGGATGTCGGCTCACCGTCCTAGTTACTGTTATTTTTTTACTTTTTACCTACCGTTCATTTCAGTTGTAGTAACACATTGACTATTTATACTGTATACATTTAAGTTAATTTAACTAGACATTATTTAGTATTTTATAAAAGTATTTAAAAGTGATATTTTAAATACTTTTTAATTTAATGGATACTTTTAAAAACTTTTAAACAACACAAAACTGCACGAGCTGCACTCAGCAACAGTAAGCTATAAACAATTTAAAAGTTAAAACACCTGTCATATCAAAAACTGCGTAAGCCTAAAATTCAAAATATTTTGAATTTATAAAGTTATGGCTTATGACATAACATTTTTGAGTTTAAAAATACATTTTAATTAAATATTTTTAATTAGAATAAAAAAAAGGTCTTACTGCAAGGCACTATAAACGTTTTTTTCTTAGTACTTCACTACTTCTATTCAAGGTTTTAGTTTTAATCCTAAAATAATGTTAAAAATAGTTAAAAATAGATACCTAAACTTTATAGTTTATACTATAGGTATATAAGTACAATATTTATTAATTATTAAAATACACTTAATTTTCAGTGTAGTTTGTAGATATGACTAATATAATTATTCGCTTCTCTCAAATCACGATGTAGTACCTATAACATATGCCACAGTTTACATAAATATTATTATAGGTAAACAATAATCAAACCGCTATTTTCGGCTCTATTTTCATATGTATACCCTAATAACTAAATAACTAATAAGTAATAATTAATAAGCTATAAATAATAATAAAATACTGTTTATTTCAGTTGTATTATTGTGTTAAATTAAGTTCGTTATGGGTGGTATGAAAATAAAAACTGTAAAATGACTACTTTTGATAATATTTACTGGGTATATTATTATTTTAATTAATAACAAAATACGAACAGTGAAATCTTTTGAATCTGAATTTTATTATCAAATATAATATTATAATATTCGATAAGCACTAATACGAGTACTTTTTTCCATTTCTGTGACAATAATTTATCAGTTATTTACTTATCGTGGTTATATCCGATAATTTTTAACAAATATGTGCACGTTATTTCATGTATCTATTTAAATTATTTAAAATATTAATCACTTGTACATATTATAAAATTTACGTTATACAGATTAAAAATCATATCTTCATAATTATTTTTATTTAATTAAAAAAGGCCAAATTTTCCACTTGTTCGTGTGCTATGTTAAAATGTGCAATGCACTGTGAAATACAAACAAATCACAAAAACTATAGGCCCAATCGTTTAGTCTTATACTATTTTCCAAGTTTAAACTTTTTATCCTTTATATGCTTTCACCCACCATCAATGTAAACATCGCACGTATATCAACCCACTATAAATTTTTACTGGAACACGACGTTGTCAAATTTTTCTAACTTCAAAGTTATAACATAAGGTATCGTACATAGGTACATGTAATATACAGTGAACTTCCATATAACGAACTTCCATTTTGCGAAATTTTCTATTTAACGAAATATTTTTAAGACCTATGACCTTCGTTGTTAATGAATACATAATTCTATATATAACGAGCTTCTCCATATTACGAATTATTGCTTACTCGTCTTCGTTATAATGGAAGTTTCACTGTACTATAAAATAAATTAAATTTTAAGTATGCATTTTTCCGGCCAATTTATGATCAGATTTTCTAGTGAAAACACTGAAAACTTATCGTGATTAATTCACATATTTTAAATAATCGATGTAGTTTTTTTTTACATATTGTCTTCCGTTCCCGTAAAAATACCATTTGTCAATGGTGTTTTTGAAACTTTGAAAGAACTAATGTTGTAGGAATTTCGATCTAGCTGTTTCAAATTATGCTCATTATAATTACGTTTATTCATTTTTTACGGCGCATTAATCAATAACGCATTACCTACATGGATTTAATAATTATCATAACTTTACACAGTACCTATTTTATGTTTTTTTGCTAACAATTATGATTAAAAAATTTAATAGGTATAATTGCTGTACAAAATTCTTCTTCAGGTTTTTCACCAATAAAAAAAAAAAAATACTGGAAAGTAATATTTTATGACTGCAGTACTGCAGTTAACTAACATATGTTTGTAGTTAAAATGTGTTCCAACATTAGATATTATTCACCTTTATATTAATTTATCTTCTCAAAACTTTTTTTGATATTCTGCTGTACTTTAAAAAACAAATACCTAACCGTAGATAACAGAATTTTCATCAAATATTTACATTAGCATTTTCTACATAATATGGAGTATAATTTTTTTAACATGTTGACACTCTTGAGCTATTTATATACATTTGAAACTTTCAATTCTTATTAGTTTTTTTCTATATACATATCTATAAAAATTATTCATCATGACAAAATTTTTGAAAATGTAATACAAAAATCCCACATAAGCTGTTCTTACATTTACATAAAAATAAATAAGCACAATTTTTTTTATTTACATTTGAATTTCAAATTTGAATATTTAAACCAATGTTTCTCAACCTTTGTATTATGGCGACAAACTATTAAAAATGTTCATACTTTGTGACACACAATAAAAAAAAAGCGGGTGAGTATCGCTCTGCTGTACATTGGGGGGTGGGGTGGACTTCGGACCAGGGTAGGTTAAATTAACTTAAATTTGAATGCAATGATAGGTATCATTGTATACGAAAAACGATTCTGAACGGAGTTGATTTGTCAGTCTGGGATATATTATATTTAAATATTGTTATATATTCTATTTTGAAACAAATTCAAACATTTAAGTAAAAGCTTCTTACGTTTAGTAATTTTTTAAAAATAACAAAAATCGAAAATTATTTATTAGTAAAACGTTATTTTACACGTGTATTTTTGATTTTAAATTAAAATTAAAACTTTAAACACTCGTAAAATTTTTTAAATTGAATAATCCTCAAACTTTTTGTAATTATTCTAAGCTTAACTTATTGAAAGCATAGTATTAAATTTTCAATTCTTAGCTTTTGATAGTAAAATATTTATAAATTTTTAACTACCATTAGTTAAAAATATTCATGATTTTGACGAATTTTTGTCAATATTTGAACTTCAAATGCTAATAAAAAAAATTGTGCCTATGTATTTTTATAATTTTTGAATGAGAGTTAGAACAAGTTATGTGGACCCTTCTATTAAATTTTCAAGTAATTTGTCCCAGATAAATTATTTTTTATCAACATTTATAAAAAAAAAATAAAAAAATTTGATTATTTCAAATGTCTGTAAAAAGCTCAAAAAAAGTCAAAATATTTTGAAAATAAAATAACGTAAAGAAAATGGCAATCTAAATAACTGGTGAAATTTTCAAGTATCTACAACTTATATTATTTGAATAACAACAAATATCAAAAACCGTTTGAGGCTAAACCGTTATTTAACGCGGTTTTGTAAAAATTTAAATTTCAAACACTCATAAAAAGTTTTTGTCTGAATCCGCTAGAGTTTTTTTTACAGATATTTGAAAAAAAATGTATGGAGAACCTTGTACCAAATTTTCAAAACTTGGTTATAAAAGAAAAAAATTTTACGATTTTTCAACCACAAAATTACTTGCAAATTTTCGCAATTTGACATATTTCGTATAAATTCGAACTTTAAGCACTTATAAAAAAAAATTGTGACTAACAATCTCGGATTTTTTTTATCACTTTAGAACAACTTATAAGAAATCTTGTATTAAATTTTCAAGATTTTCTGGCCGGCCAAAAAAATTTTATCGTTATTTTTAAAAAAAATACTAAAAAAATTAAAAATTTCAATTGTCTATAAATAACTCAAAAAAAGTCAAAATTCTTTGAAAATTTAACTGTGTATGGAGAACGCTAATATAAACATTTGGTAAAAATTTCAAGTGTTTAAGACAACAGACCGTTTGCGTTAAAGATCGTTTTTCGTTTACATTGATATATTATTAAATTAAAATTGAACACATCCATTACAGTGACATTGATTACTAAGTGCTATTATATCTACCCATTTTTTTTTATTCAGAGAGGAGTAATTAATGTTATGATATTAAAAATATTTGTGTGTTTTTTTTACACGATAAATAGTCTATAAAATGTTTTGAATTTCAACTTAGTGGGTGGTTTTGGATAAAAAAATTAGGTGTAGTTTGTAATTTTGTGCTTTGGAGAGATTAAAATTCTCAGTATTGGTTTTATGATCAGGAAAAATTGGAAAATTGTAGCTTCTCATAATTTATGAAAATTAAAAAATATAGAAAATCTTTAGTCACAGTATTTAAAAAAAAAACTAAAATTATCAATTAAAATAATCTAACTAATATAAGTAAATAATATAATAATCGTATACATTTGTTATGACTAGAGCAAGGACTTTCATGCACTAAAAAATATGCATTTAATAATATGCACTTATGCATAAAAAAATTAAAAATATGTGGTTAAATATGCCCTTAAAAATAATTAATTTTATTATTATTCTATATAAGTTTTAACTAGATTTATTTTATTAAATTGATTTGGAATCTTTTTTGAATGTTGGAGCCCATTCTTTTTAATTATTGTTCTGCATCTAATAAAACAAAAAAGGTATATTAAAATAATTGTTGAATTATTCTCAAATATTTACCTTACTGACTATAGATACTTGATACTATCGTTTTTATACCACGTACCTACTATTCGTTAAATAAAAATACAAAAATAGACATAATAAATACTAACATTATTATTATTTCAAAATAAAATTTATCTTTATCGTCTTTATAAATGTACAACAAATTGTTGACCTTGATTCATGAAAAATATTCACCAAAGCGCTTGATTTTCGATAAATCATCAAAATATGCACTAAAAGCTTAAAATATGCTCTTATAATCATAAATATGACCCTTAAACCAAAAAATGTCCAAGTATGCAAATTATGCACTAAAAAGGTTGAGTATTTCATCATAAACGTTATGAAATGTATTTTGTACTTAACAAGCATACGATAAAGTTAACCAGAAAAAATATGCAAATGCATGAAAGTCCTTGCTCTAGTTATGACTTATGAGTCTATCTATATTTTGTTTTTGTAATAGCCAAAGTGTAATTTTTTTTTTTTTAGAATCTTAAGATGCTTAAGTTGCTATATGTTTAATTTCTAACGGTAATATAATATTGTAAGCTGTTGGACCGATATAAAAGTATGCGGATTGTATTAATTTTTCGTGTTTAGTCGGTACTTTGATATAAGATATTTTCAGTGTTGGGTAAGTTACTTTTTAAAAGTAACTAAGTTACGTTATAAGTTACAAAATAAAAAAGGTAACTATGTTACTTGTTAGTTACTTAAGAGCAAAAGTAATGCGTTACATTACATTTTTTTACTCAAAAGTAACTAGTTACAACGACGTTACTCTTAATATGTTATTTAAGTTTCATATAAAAAAGTCTATTTCAAATCAATCATGTTTTATATTTATTTTATACAATAATGTATCTTCAAAACTTGGATCTATTATACCTATGTGCTCTTTTTTCGTACAAATGTCTAGCTACACTAAAGAGCCACGAAAATGCCCTCGTAACACCGCGATATATATTCCCCCAAAAAATTAAAATATAAAAATATAATTAAATTGATAATGTAACGCGTTCTTCTGGTAAGTTACTTCTAAATAATTAACGTCGTTATTCTTGCCGTTACCCAAAAATAATAGTAACTAAGTTACCGTAACGTCACTGAAAATTGTAACTACGTTACAGTAACGAGTAACGCACGTTACGTTACTACTCAACACTGGATATTTTTCGGGTATTATGTTCATGTTCAGTTTTAAAATTTAGGTTATTTTTTTATTATATTATAAAGTATTGAAACTTAATAAAATAATTTTTTTGATGGTAGTACATTTATATCATTGTATAAGCATTTTGTGTGGTATCTCGAGTCTTTTTAAAATAATTTTTAGTATTTTATTTTGTATTTTATAATAGATCAATAGTTGTTTCATATGTAACTCCCGAAATAGAAATATCATAATTAATATGGATTCTTTATACAATACTCTAACTTTTTAAATTCTAAAATAACTTTTAAGTTTTTAAATGCATACATTATTTTTTGTACATTTTATGTGGTCATTCCATTTAAGATTATAATATATTTCTATACTTAAATATTTACAGTTTTTAACTATTTTTACAAAGGTTTGGCATGTACCTACATACATTTTAATTTAAACACTCATTCTCGAGTATACATAGACTTGTTTTATTTGGTTGATTCTTAACTATACGAGTATAATGTGGTGTTATGTATGTTTTTTCTGAGTTTAGAAATAAATTATTTTCACATAGCCACTTTTGGATTGTACTCAAGTCGGAATGTACACTAGCAAATACTTCATCCCTGAACTGACCTTCAACAAAAAGTATTGTCATCTGGGTAGCAAACTATTTTTCCATGTGTATTCAAATAATTAATTTGGTTTATATACATATTAAACATTGTGGACGATAGAGTTGTCCCTTGAGGTACGCAACACATTATTAAAGTTTCTTCACTTAATTAATTATTTATTCGAACGTGTTGTTTTCTATTTTAAATTCTGAACGGAGTGATGAATGTATTGATTTTACAATGATGTGTGTTTTTTTTTTTGTGTGTGTCTGTCATCACGTTTTGGAGTAGTAATAATGCTTCGATTTTTGACTTCAGCCCCTCTTTGAATAAAAAAATTCATCTAGTTGGTACTTTGGGGGGTCAGCGGAGTAGACAAACATTTTGCGAGGTAATCCCCTACCACTCCACTCCGTGTAACTAAACTTTAAATACGTATAACTCATAAACTATTCGCTCTAAATTCGATTTTTATGTATCAAAATATTCAAAAAATTATTCGGCTTTAGAATATGAAATTAAAAATCTATGTTGTCATTCAAAAAAGTAAAAAACATAAAAAATTATAAGGATAAAACATATTTAAAAATATAATTTTTTAATAAAAACGTTGTTTTTTAACAATTTGAAACTATGTAAAAAAATATTTTCAAAAACATGAATACTTTTTGAAATAATGAGTGTTGTTTGATAAAAGAATCACCCTGTATAGTATAGTTTAGTAGTGTGAAAATAAATCAAAAAGTGCTAAATTAATAATTTCAGTTGTTTGTGTTTATGTATACTGTATACATATGTATACATAACCTATTACCTACATAATGTTATATTATTGTATGTTTTATATAACATTTTTAAATAAACTAAAAATATTATTTAAGTTAAATTCAAATTAAACCCAAAATTAAATAAATTTATCTTATTACCTAAAATATTATAGATTAAAACAATTGTTGGATAAATCGACGACGAATTAAATAAGTATAGATACAAGATAAAAAAATATTGATCATCGGTTCTTTTTATTTGTGTTTTTTAGCCATTTCGTCTTTTTTGCAAAATATTCTACCATTCCTTGTCCTGCAGATATTTCGGTATCCATGTTCCTTTGCTTTTGATCTAATATCTCTTCCTGTTGTAAGCTGTTAAACTTTCATTAATATATATTCTTGATCCTTTGAATTCCTCTCGTTTTTTTTTCTAAAGAAAATTCTACGATTATTTGAGGTGCTTACAAGTTACGATTTTATAATTTTTGGTATGCATTTTTAATATCAAAAGGATTAATATTGACTTCTATAATTCCATGGAAATGCATGCAGCAGCGTCATTAACTATTGTTTCAACATTTTCATTGTGTTCCTTTTTTTACACCACTTATTTCCACTAGACACGCTCTTTCATTTTGTTCTAATATGCTGATTTTTATTTCTAGATTTTATATTAATTATACCGTCTTTTACTTTTAAAGTTTTTTCGAGTTCTAATATCCAGTTACTTAAGGTTAAGAGAGTTTCATTAGTAGCTATCTGGTTTTTAATGAGTTCATATAATTTAGTGGTTATAGCTCTGGAGTCTAACTCTAAGTCACTGTTTATATAAATATTTCGTGTGACTGATACCTATTCGCATTTTTTCCACCTTGCATTTCGAACACGATGTCGTACTTGAACAAATAATTAACAAAACACGACTTAGCACAATGAACGATTGAACTAAACTGACTAAAATAGAACCTCGATTATCCGGACCTCCGTTATACGAACTTCCGTTTACAAACCTCCATTATACGAACCCTCTATTATCCGAACTGCAATTAACGTATCCGAACGCAGGGAGCCAAAACAGGTTAAGATATTTTGGGTCACGGGTTTTGAGTTTGAAGCCGGTGAACATTTTTAGCGGGATTTGGGTTCATCACCGAGTAAATTTAAAAAATATATAATAAACATTATAATATGTTCCTATGTATGTAATGTCATTAATGCATTTCTAATAATTTAATTATGTAATAAATAAAATATTAATAATAATAATAATAATAAATAGATATGTACATAATGTGTTTAAAAAAAAAAATTTTTTTTTTAATTTCCAATATCTGAACTTTTGCATATCTGAACTAGGTGCGATCCCAATTAGTTCGGATAATCGAGATTCTACTGTATATACAATATACATACGCAGGGGCGTTCTCAGGATTTTTCTATGGGGGGGTTCTGAAAATTTACTTGAATTTAATAGTATATAATATCAAAAGTAGACAAAACGTGTATTACTAAAATGTAAGAAAACCAAGATCCTTGGGGGGGGATCTATCCCCCATATCCCCCCCCCGTGAGAACGCCCATGTACATACGTAATCATCTAAGTGTATAACATTCAAATAATAAGCAATATATGCTAAATATATACACAATACACATAATATATATACTAATATATGCTCGTGAAAATATTTTGACCAAATTAAAACGTACTATTCAATGTCTAATTAATAAATAGTCAACTAGGGCCTAGATCTTCATACATAACACTTGTCGTGATATTTATATATGATGCGTGACTACCGCAGTGGTGGCAAGGTCGTCGTCGTCGAGATATTTGTACATTATAATTCTTCACCTTTAATCGCGTACCACTATATATCATGACAATATTACATTATACCTACTTTAATAATATATACCTAATTGTGTAGATACGGGAAATATTCGATTTTTACCGATTCCGTAGCAATTTAACACCGTCGCACGCTACCCGTCACCACAAACACCACACGCGCACACTTACACTCACATAGGTCACACACACACACACACACACACACACACACACACACACGTGCGTGCGTTCAGTAACGAACCGTACTAAGCGTTTAAGGTGCGGCTAGACGTGGTTACTATAGCGACAACACGGAGGTGTTGAATCGACATTTTTTTCTTCGCCTTTTCCAATCACCACCGCCAGTATAATATACTCACGCGTGTACAGTAATCGGCCTCGGGCTACTATCCTTCCTATACTCGCGCGCACTGACGTCGTTCAATCGGAACGCCATATAAAAATATATATTAATATAAATAACGACGATACACATTGTACAAGTGGTCCGCCATCGAGCGCGTACGCGTCCGCCGCGAAATACGCGTGTGACGTTCGTCCCGAGGGTTGTAACTGTCACGCCGCCATCATGGCTGGGCTGGGCGACACGTCGGGCGACATACAGCCGGTGTCCGATCACGCCAAGGACATACTGCAGATGACCCGCGACTCGGAGATGATGCAGAGCTACGTACGGGTGGGCAAGTCCGACGAGTCGGACGACTGCGGCGGCGGAGGTAGCGAGGCGAATGGCGTATGCGTTGGCGGAGTCGGAGTCGGCTTCGGCCGGGGCGAGTCGGATTCGGACGATCTGGCCGGGACGACGGGCTACGCGGTCGGCGTCATCGGTGCGGGCGCGGGCGACGTCCACGGGGGGTCGGGCGCCGGACGAGTCGGCCGAAAGGGTTGCAGGGCGGCAGCGGGCCGGCGTCACGGGAGACGTAAGGGAGGTGGCGGCGGTGGCGGCGGCGGCGGTGGTTCTTTCGGTGGTGGCGGTGGTGGCGCGACCACGACGTTTGACGAGCTAACGGAAGAGTTCAAGACGCGCAAATCGGGCACCGGCACTGGAGGTGTCGTCAGTGGTGGTGGCTTTGGCGGCGGCTGGGCCAAACGGCACAAGCGCGACTCACGGTCCAGGCTGCTCGAAGAGGTGTACACGGACAAGGACCGGGCGGCCGCCGTAAACTTGGGCACGCGCGACATCAAAGCGTCGTTACGCATGAAACGACGGCAGGATCGGAACCGAACGTTGCACATACCGTCCACGGCCGAGTCGCCCACCCTGTTAGCGTTGGCCCGGCACTGTATCAACGATGTGAACGTGTCGCTCGAGTTCATCGATAAGGTTAGGGCAGGGATGCGGGTCGGGTCGGGTCGGGTCGGGTTTGAGAGATTATTTTGGTCAGAGAGTCTGGATAATATGGTTATCTAGGCTATCTGCTAGCTTTGGCGCATTGCCGGTAAGTTTATACTAAAATTTACACTAGGTTTTACTAGTCGAATTTTAATACTAGCATTTTATAGACAATTTTTAGTTTGTTTTATTACTTATACAATTAGGCCATCGTAGCAGAACAATTATATAAATAAATAAATTATAAAATACTATTAGAAATAGAGGCCAAAACACTATCTCTGTTATAAATTGTTTTTCGTATTTAACATTTTATTATTGAATCTTTATTTAGCACGTCTATTACTGTGATCTACTAGCTACTGTACTCGACGAAGAGGTACACTCGAAATATACTTAATACTTAATAGTAGTTATGAGCAACTTCCCCAGCTTTCTTGAATATGTTTTTCAATGTAAATACAAATCTGACCATAATATAAAAGTTAAAATGCACACCATTTAATGTAATATTATTAGTATTATTACATTATTGAATCTATTCGTAACGGTTAGGTTACTACTTTAAAATATTAAATAATCTTAATATTTGAAAATTTCATTATTGATATTTCAAAATATTAGAGATATGTTATAGGAAAGATGGTTTTTCTTAAGTATTTAAAGTTTAAATTCACAAAAATATGCAACGTATTTAAAATTGTAGATAATACAAGATTTTTATATGTATAATTACACTATTTACACTGTAACCAAATAATCTAATCAATTTATAAGTGCAATTCTTTTTATAAAGGTTTTAAGTTAACATTTGGACGAAATTAAATATTTATACAAATAATAGCAATTAAGTTATTTTGTTGTAATTTAAAAATATTATTCGCGGGTAGGTACTTGAAACGTTGAATATTTAATAATTATATATTTTATACTTATACTAGAAATTTGTCTGTCAAAAAATGTGTGTGAAAAAACACACTGAGATGTTTTGACCTATATTTTTATTAAAAATACTTTATAGTGTATTTATTTTTATTACTATTAGTAATTAGTAATACGATATGTTGGCCTAATTTAATAAAATAAAAGTCAAAAATTGTAAATTATAAATTCCGCAAAATATTCAAAATATTTTGAATATTAAATATTAATTATAATATGACTATTATATATTATGGTGCATTTTCTTGGTGCGAGATAATTTAACATTTTTTCAGGCCACCTAATTTCTAGATACAATATTACAATACATGTAGGCTAACTTTATGCTTTTGCCTTCTGTTTATTTCACGAATCTATTCACACCATTCTACGGTAAATCTATATTAAATAATTAAATCAAACTTTAATAACAATAACAGATATATAGGTAATATACTAATATAAATAGAATTTACTATTATAATAATTATAAATACTAATAATACAATAATTTTACTTCAATAATAGTGAAACTAATTAGATATATAAATTTATTATAAATATATAATATATACATTATATACCTACTTAATATTTTTAATTTTATTATTTCATAACTAGAAACTTTAAGTATGAATATTTAGTGAAACTTTTTAATTTCTAAAATATAACAAAAAAAAAAAACAAAATAAATTATTCCCATTAATTTAATTATTTTTTTCTCATAATATTTAGAAATTTTTATTATGATCCTCCGAACTCTAAAGTATTAACTAGGTTCGATTTTCTATATATAAAAAAAAAAAAAACCAGAAGTTAAAGATTGAAATATTTTTACTGCTCCTAAAATTATGTCAAAATAGGAAAAAAAACACGTATACCTAAAATCAATACTTTACAATTTACAAGTCACGTGTATTAATTACATTTAACTACTGTTTTACTATTTATTTCAACTTCTAAAATAAGACTATTTATATTAGATAATATGAAATAATAAAAATATTTAATCGAGGAATATAAATAACAATAATATATAATATTATTTAATTGTATTATCTACCTATTAGTTATTAAATTTATTTTTTTTTTTAACAGTTCGGATTCTTAAAAATATTTTATCTAATTTAAATACGTGTTTTTATATTTTATTAACTGGCACACTATTTACTGCAGTATATAAAATATATAAATAAATAAATTGAAACTAATAATATAAAATTTAGATATACTTTAAGTACTTCAATATTATATTTAGGTATTTGGTATTTTATTATAGTTTGTAGACGTACAGCAATATATTTTTGAATACCTAATAATAACTGATAAGTATTAACTTTGAACAAAATAATTGTGTTAAACTTAAATAATAACCACCGTCAATTCTTCGACATCTGTACTAAATACTAGGTATGTCATGTAGGTACTCATATGCAACAAGTTTTATGTGTTGAAAATCTGAAATATTACACGACTATTCATAATAATAACAACTTCGTGTTTAGTACGCGAATATATTATATAAACATGCCACACGCGTGTACTATTCATATGGCTTAGTCGGCTTCACGAAATTCAATATCGAATAAATCTCAAGTTTTAATAAACACCTTTACATGTTCATGTTGAGGTTGTCAGAATGTTTTGAGTTATTATTGTTAAACACCTAATGACGGCAATTTTCACACGTATAACATCATCAATATTTACACTGATCGTTTTAAATAAAGTGTAAACAGACAATTTTATAATTATGATTTTTTTTTTTTATCATCTTCCTACTTTTTAAATTTGTTTCTTAGTTTAAGTTTATCGAATTCCAAATCTTCATTTTATTTTGGTAAGCTGCTTGTTTTGCACACGCACAACTGCACAAGCTATGCACTTTTTAGCAACATTCAGATTACAAAATTGTAAGTATGCGTGTAACTTATTAGTTACAATGAGTACGATGAAATAATATGCACAAATAAAAGTCTTAACAGCCTATACATTTCTCAGAATTTTCTCTATATGCATATCGAGGTCAACACTCGATGACCTACATCAAAGTAAATCATATTAAATAAAATATTTTGAAATATTTACTTGATGCATTAATATATAGGTTATAAATAATAATTATAATTGTATCGCAGGTATTAATATTTAATATTATGACTGATTTATTGTCATAGATGTTAATAAAATGCATATTTTTTTTTAAATTGAATAATTATAAATAAAACATATTAGTTATATAAGTGTAGCACACATATTTTTTTTAAAGATTGAAAACTTATATAGTGCAATGTGGTGAATACAGGTAGAGTTTCTTGTATATATACCTTTTTAATGTTGCAATACCTACAATTGTGGTATACCACAATGGTATACGCAATAATTTTTGATTTATTATTTTTGTTTGAAGGCATTGGAATTGAGCCCCAATGACAAAACGGCTTTGGTTTCTAGAAGCAAATGTTATTTGCTTCTCGGTCAACCACGTTTGGCATTAAAAGACGCCGAAGTGGCGTTGAACGAAGACAGCACATATCTGAAAGGTATCGTAAGAAAATTACAACTTATACTGTAGGTACAAGGTGAAAAAAATTATATAGGGTATATCTAAATAATATTTTACAATATCTAATCTAAAATGTTTAAATATATCTTATGTGAATATAATTGTGCAGAGAAGAGGTTTTTTAAAATTTAAAAAAAAAGCTGGTACTTTTGTTAACTGCGTGTGCTTTCAAATTATTCGTGCACCACTGCAATACTACACGTCCATATTCTCGGTTTAATGCTTAAGCCATTAAGATTAAATTAATAGGTAAAAATATATATAAAAAAAACATATATATTTTATCCATAGTGACTGAATGATGTTTTAGGAAAAAATTCAGCAATAATTACCAATAATTTTACTTTGTATCTTGTATAGATAAATTTTAAATTAATTTTAAAGGTAAACAAAGGTGAAAATGCAAAATATTATCAATTAGGTACAGATCAATCAACTATACTCCATAGTAATAATATAGTTAGTTAGCTAATATATCGTATGCCATATTAAAAAAGATAGTTTAGAATGTTTAACTGTCTATAAAGGAACATCCATTTTCTGCCAAAATAAATTAATGTACTATTTCGTATATTTTTAATATAATCTAAATCTAATTGATTACCATCGTTCAAATTACGAATAATATAAATGATATACCAACCAATATAAGTAACCACAAAATAATTATTACAAACATTACTAAACATCAAAACACAATAATTTATTAAATAAAATTACAATAATATATAAACATATTGTAAATGGTTAATTAATAACCTATGGGAAAAATAAAAACGAGATGTAAGGGTTTCTTAAGAAATAATTAAAATACCTAAGCCTATTATAATTGTATCAATATATATTATTTATTTTGACGAAAAACGTTCACGGTAATAACAGCTGAGTGTCACTTTAAAGAATAAAGGAAACTCCATTCAAAAAGCTATAAAGTGACCGCTAAACTGGATCAGACCGTTCAATAATATAAATATAATTTTTAGTAACGTTTCTAATAAATAAATTCAAAAATAAATGATTCAACGCTATAGCCTTTAAGCTGTAATTATATTAATCACTACGATTTACTGCTATATAATTCCTGTACTATGTGTCCAGTTTTTACACAATATATAAGCTATTTCAAAAAGTCAAATCAATGATCATTGGTCAGGAAACGACATTTCACACTATGGGCAATGAACATCTATATTATCTTTTATTCATGACTTCGTGACTCGTATTATATAAGTATAAAGTAGGTAGTGTGTATTTTAAATTATAATACGCTTTAAATTTTGGCGATTAACTGAGTTATATACTTATATCCACAATATCTATAAAAAAATACATAATTTTATTTATATATATATATTATATACATTATACGAACACCAATACACTATGAAACAGAACAATGATTCTAAATCTTTTTTAGCCAACGGCTGTCTTCTTAGAACCCTAAAAATATGTTAAAAATAAAAAATGTTAGTTACTCTTTCAATGTTTCTTAAACAGTAAAACCTGGAACCCAAGAATTTCGTGGAGGGCCACTTAAGGGTTCTGCAAAACTTAAGTATTTTTTTTTCAAAATATTTAAGAAAAATATCAATGGAAAAAAGTTGTGTTAATCATGCACTTGCACATTTAAATAGTAGTCAATTACAGTGAAAAATGTTCGTAAAATAAATAATATAAAATAATTACCGTGTTGGTGCTTTTATCTTTTGTGACCACTTCTATAGTTATAGTTATATGTGTGAAATTGCATAAAAACCAAAAAAAAAACAATAGATTTAATATCGAACCTAACATGAGAATTTAACTTTCATTATTAAAGCCTAATATGAAGTATATAATATGCTAACATAATTATTAACATGTTATGTTATAATAAAAAGTAATTTCCATCATCTCACTAAAATTTAAATTTAAAAGTTCTGATTGTTTGTCATTCTAAGACATTTTGGTTAATTCTGAAAATAATTTTTTAATTAAATAAATATTATTATTATATTAAATAATTGGCATATTTGTTGTAAATATTTTTAAACCTATATAAAATGTTCCATTAAAACTATAGCAGCAAATTAAGGGTTTCATGATAAAAGTAGACATAAAAAATGTTCTTGAGATAAAAAATATTAAGAAAAGTTGCTCTAAATAAATTAAGATTTAAGACTTTCCAGCTAGAATGAGAAGTACTGCTATTGGCTACATTGTCATCAACACTATTATATATACTACATAGACATATTATTTAATATTATTTTCTTTTTGTGTTATGTAGCTATTTATCAAAAAGCGGAAGCACTGTACCATCTTGGCGATTTTGAACATAGTCTCGTGTTTTACCACAGGGGACTTCACGTTCGACCGGAACTCGAACAATTCAGGCTGGGCGTTCAAAAAGCCAGAGAAGCCATCGAGAACGCTATTGGTAAGTCCAAAACTTCAAAGGTCATCCTCATCGCCTGAATTTTACGGCTTGAGTGTAGCCTGCAAGGGCCACTAGAGCCAGTACAATTCTCAATTATGGAGGCGGTGAAAGACTGCACAAAACTTCATTATTTACTGTGTTCCTGAAGGATTTAAATTAGCCCATTCACTAATCATTAACATAATGTAACGTTAACATATTATACATTTTTCTTTTTACAAAATTTTTGCATAAATCTAAATAACGCGTTAAACGTAATTTATCAACAAAAAAAAAATTAGGTGCAGAATAATGGAATAATTATTTTGTTTTGGTTATGCTTGATATTTGGTGGATGGTGGTTATTTATAATACATTAGTAAATGATTTTTGAAATACTATAGGTACTGGGTGATTCTTAAATAGGGTAGGCTCACGTTAATTATTAATCGGAACGTCGCCATCGTCCGATTCATAGTGTCTATAAAATAATTTTAAAATCAAGCAAAATTAGGATACATTTAACTATTTAAGCAATAAAATCATGGAAATAGTGTAAAAATTAATGGTCTCCAAAAGAAAATTTTCTTGCTATTGCATAAACAATTTCCAAATAGCTAGATATTATCCATACTGAAATTATTTCTCTTTTTGATATTATTGATGAAGTTTGCACAACAATAAAATCCTTATATAAAATTAACACGCTATTTTAAAATTATCATTCCGGTATGAACATAATTGTTCTTAATATAAGGAGCATTGTAAATTACTTTCCGGAAATTGACTACTTGAGTGCCTTTGTGCCTTAACACTGTAATTAATAATAAAAGTCATATAAAAACTGCACCAGAATCATGGCTCCAGAAAATTATTGATTAAAATAGGTACTATTAAATTAAACTATAACCAATTAAGTCATTTTGGCGTTTATGCTTATATCGATGTCGGTTGTACTACATCATTCCTATTACAATATATTTAGAAATACTATTAGTCGTACCCGTACGAATAATTCGAGTATGAGCACGTCGCGCATAAACATTATCGCTTGGCCTCTAAAATGTTGTACTAATATCGTTTGTTCCCTATTTTTGTCGTTTAGAATCTTTATTAAAAAAGACAAAATATAAAAGTATTACTTAGCCCATAAACTTAAAATTCAAATTGTCATCATTTAATATAATAATTAATAAGTCATGTCGCTTAGATCCTTTTGCCGTGACACGATTAATACAATGAGTTCCGCTTAATGTGATCACTGGTTTATAGAATATACCGTTAATTAGAATCAAAATTGAAAATCCCAAAACAGATATTTTGTTACTAATATTAAATTAGTCTTTTATTAGTGTACGCGCCGGGAACGAACAATAATAGTCCGCGACGCCCGGTCACCAAAATACTCCGTACGTTCCACTCACACGCCGACCCAGTGTGTTCTGTGTGTATAATGTGTTAACAATTCGATAGAAGTGGACAGGTTCGTCGAGCAAGACTATCGAACGCTAGTGTGTGGTGGCGTGTGTATGTGTGTATATTTGTATGTGTGTACTTAAATCTAGGACAAATATAGGTAACTCTGATAATAACGGTAACTCAAATTGCAAATATGGTAAAAGATATATAATATAATAATAGAAAAATTACGGCCCTTTTGGCCCAACAATTAAAAATGTATAAAAATATAATATAAAGTTGCCGGTTCGGCACAACCAATAAAAAATATAATAATATTATACGGCCAAGTGTAAAATAAAAATGTATAATAAAATATCTATTGGCACAAGTAATAAATAATATAAATAATAATAATTTGAAAAAAAACTCACAAATTGTCGGTGCTCTGCTGGCCAGCCGCTACCTATATACCTATGGGAGCGGGTTACCAGTTCGAATATGGTCTGTTCGAACGTCATGTGTTCGATTATAAACTGATCGAATGGTTATATGTTAGAAGTGTTTTGTGTGCGAAAGATCAAGTGTCCGAACATTTTAAATAATAAATATATTATTATAAAACCGATAAAACCGTATAATAATACGGTTTTATCGGTTTTATTATATTAAAGATATCAATAATATTGACCGGTATCCCCCATAATCAATATAATAATTGCTGGTTATCGTAAATTCACTCGACACAGTGAGACCACAGCAGCGTAGTTAATTGCGTAGTTATTTCAGTTTATTTAATGTGTTCACTTTTAAAGTTGCCAATTCATTTGATTTTTATAATTTATTGTAACAAATTAATTTAATATATTTAATATGAGTTTCGAAAGTATGCAAATTATACCTAGTATTCATGGGGGTATAATTTTAAGTTTAAATAATTTTATATTTATAAAAAATAAAAATATAATTAGAAAAACCGATTTGAAAAATGTGTTTTATTGGACGTGCAAATTTAAGTGTGGTGCGAAAATTAAAACGATCGAGTCTCGCGATGGCAAACATACAATTGAAGAGCACTGTTCAATACCTGAACATTGTCATGGTCCTGATCCCGTATCTATTGAGGTCAAAAAAATAAAAGAAAAAATTAAAATTATCGCACGCAATTGTAATCAAGAAAAAGCTATTCAAATTTACCAAACAGCAATTGCTGGCACTTCAAAAACAATAACTAGCTCGGTAAGCAAAGAATCAGTTAAGCAAATCATTAAACGACAAAGAAAACCTATTTTAGAATATAAAGAACCACAATTTCTCGAAGAAATTAATCCACCTATATCACTATGTAATACACTATGTGGTGATACATTTTTGGTAAAAAAAACCACAGATATTTTACTATTTACAACAATTGAAAATTGTAAGATTCTACAAGAATCAAACTGCTGGTTGGGTGATGGTACGTTTAAAGTTTGCCCAAAACTCTTTTATCAAGTATATGTATTACATGCTTTGATTAAAAAAGGTACACATGAAATATTTGTCCCTCTAGTGTTTGCTTTAATGAGCGGGAAAAGTCAAGAATTATATACTCAAATGTTCTCTTTAATTAATGAGTACTGTATAGAAAATAATATAAATGTAACAACGAATACAAATTTAGAAATTGTGACCGATTTTGAAAAGGCAGCTATTAATTGTATAAATGAAATATTTCCATTCGCAATCCATTCAACTTGCTTTTTTCACTTTTCTCAAAACATTTATCGAAAAATTCAAGAATTTGGCCTTTCGTCAAAATATACAAACGATGTTGAATTTAATTTACTTGCCAGACATTTACCAGCTATGGCATTTCTTCCCGTTAATATGGTAGTATGAGTAGTAAATAAATATTGTTTATGTGTTGTAGATTATTTTATTTTAATCTTTTGGTTAGGTACAAGAAAGTTGGATACTTTTAAAAACACTTTTTGGAGATACTGATGAAGAAAAAAAATTAATAAAATATTTTGAAGAAACATATGTCATAGGAAAAAGTGGAATGCGTTTGAGAGGAAAACCCAAAAGAGACAATTACAACCCACCACTCTTCCCTCCAGAAATGTGGTCAGTGTCAGAACGATTAATCCAAGATTTACCTAGAACTACAAATACGGCAGAGTCATGGCACAGAAAAATAAATAGAATAATATCGCCTCATCCTGGTATAAATATTTAGTAACTTATTTAAATGCATGCAGTTTTCTAATTATTTTTGTTTTTAGGTTTACATAAATTCATACAACAATTACAAAAAGTTCAAAATGAAACTGAAGTGACAGTAGAGATGTTAGTTTGTGGACGACCAACGAAAAAGACAAAAAAAGTTAATATCGAATCGAATTTAAGATTGAAATCAATTCATGCACGTCTTATTTCCGACGAAAATTACGATAAACTAGAGTATTTACGTGCAATCGCTCATAATTTAAATCTATAAATAGTTATCTAACATTTAATTTTTATGAATGACAATATTTAATTTTTAATTTTTTTATAATTAAATTTAAATTTAGAAATACTTAATATTCAATTTTTAAGATTGACTAAAATACAAATGTTTTTTATATTTTAATTTTTTTTTCTATTTCCAACACTCGATCTTTCGTACACAAAACATTTCTAACATATAACCATTCGATCAGTTTATAATCGAACACATGACGTTCGAACAGACCGTATTCGAACTGGTAACCCTCACCCATACCTATATAATAATTGCACACACACGACAATACAATAAATAATATAATATCAATAGTGGCGATTCGCGCCGCACAGTAATATATATAAATGTGGCGATTAGCGCACACAAATATACAACGAAAATAAGACGATTCGCGCCTTGCACTAATATAAATAAGAGTGGCGATTCGCGCCCGCACAATAATATATATATATAAGAGTGGCGATTAGCGCCTGCGAATGAATATATAAAAAAGTGGCGATTCGCGCCCACAATAAAAAAAATATGGTCCGCGTCGACAATACGTAGCAATACGAATATGTGGTAAGAGCAAGACTGATTAATATTACGGCGGCTGTGTTAAAGTTTGCGCGCACCAGCGAGTCGTTACGGCGGCAGATAACACGCCGCCGTAATTTACGTAACACAAGTGATATAATTCACGCGACAATAATAATTATAATAAAACAAACAAAAATAAATATACAAATAGTGGCTGATGTGCGTGAGTGTGTGTGTGTGTGAATCGGTGGTGGTGGAATATTAATGCTGTTGCGAGCACGGCGGTGACGGCGCGCGAACAATTAGAATCACCGCAAGTACCGGATAATTGAATAATTTTTAAGAACATTATTCTTATTGTTTTAATGGTATTTCAACCTTTCACTAAAAAGAAACAAACATTTTATAGAAAAAGTAAAAAGGAGCTATTCAAAAATATGATGATAACGATACTTTTCAGTTGTTCCAAAATGTATAGGTATAAGGTACAATGTACATACATTATTATTTATTTAATTTTAAATAATTAAAAATCATGTATATATTATATTAATTGAATGGGGATTTTTATTTCAGGCTAATATATATGTAAATGAAATTAATAGATTCTCAAGTACAATCAAAAATAGATAGCTTCTTTACTTTGTTTTAAATTTATTTTATTTTAATTTAATTTTAAACAGATACCTATATAAATAGGTATAAACTCATTAATCATCAATAAAGAAAAATATTTTATGGAATCAACCGATTAATAGAATCTAAATGATCTGAACCAATGATATCACATTAATAGCAGAACTCACTGTATTTGTGTTTATTTATATTTTATATTAAAATGTCAAATATATTAACAAATGAAAATTATTTATTTATAGATATACACTATTTTGAATACATTTTTATATTTTATATAAATTATGCAACCGTTTTGCCCAACCCTATTGACTGTTAATAATTAAATATTTTTATATATTCTTTCTTTACATTCCATGATAAGATATTAATCCAAATGGTAAGTTCAATGTGAAATATTTTTATCATAATTTTATATTTTATTTTATATAGGAATAATAAGTTTAAATCTTTATTGTATTTTTAAGTTTATAACTAATATTTTATATTTATAAACATTTCATTCTAGGTAGGCAACACTGGTAAGACATTAATATAATTGGCATTAATATATTGTCAATCAATAATAATAAAATGAATTATTCATATTTGTTTATGATTGTTTTACCAATCAAAATAATTTAAATCTATGATTAGATGTTTTAATATGAGATCTTATAATTTTTAAATAAAATTAACAATGATAAAATTAAAATTATAAATAATTTTTAAGATACCTAACACTTATATTTTAAATATTTATAAATTAGTTATTCAATTTATTAGCATTTTGAATAGAAATAATTATAACGATGTTTATTTATAATATGCTAGTTTGCCATATTTTATTCTTGATTTATCTTGCGCCAGTTATTGTATTCATTGTAAATTAGTTTGAATAGGAAAAGGTGAAATACAACAATCAAAAAACCGATTGCTACTCAGAAAATGAAAGCAATCCTCCAAGACGGTGGCCATGTTTATGAAGTGCTAATACATGATGTTCATATGTAGGAGCCAAAATAATATCATTATTTAAAATATTTATAATACTAATTACTAATTTAATAGCAAAATAAAAACTAGTAGTAACTAATAGACAATAGTAATACCCTTCTGAAACTTCTTTAACATAAATTGCATGTTTTAAATTCAAGGCTGGACATTAACGAGTTAATAAGTTAAAAGTTAAATTAATTTTAACTTATTAACTTAACTTAATAGTTTGCTGTTTTAGTGTTTTAATTAAAGTAACTTTAACTTAATTAATTTGTATCTACGATAACTTAAAATCAACTTATATTGCTTTTAATATTTTCATTAAGAATTAAGTTAGATAAATTTGAATAGGTACCGTGATATCCAGGTTAGGTTTTTAGGTTATTATTTTATAAGTACTAATAAAATAATAAATAATAATAAAAAGGTAACATTATAATTTATAACAATATGTGACATTTAGTCGACCGTATGACCGTATCTATATAAGATATCAATAGCGACAATAGCTACGAACCCACGAAATAACGTTTAATAATACTGGGCTTAGGTTAGGTTAACATGATTTATAATTTGCTATGACTCAATCAATTTTGTAATATAGCATAGGTAACTGTTTATAAGTTTAACAAAATACTGATAGCACAAAAGATAGCCTTAAGCATGTTTTTCAACTAAATTATTCAAAGACTTTAACTTTGTCTACCTAACTCTCTGTACAACAACTATTTCATAGAAATGTTCTTTATTTTACATACAAATTGAATCAATTAGTTTTAATCCAACATCTTATAGAATACGACAAAAAAATAATACAGATTTTTACTACTAGAGCATCAAAATCAAGTCTATGTTTTTCGTAAATAGGATTGAAGTTATTAAATAAAGCCCAAACACATATCATTAATTGTAAATATTATATTAAATACAAAAAGTCTATTTATCAACTTAATGTATGGGATGTAAATCTATTTAATCATTCTAATAAATTACAGTAAAATTATTAAATAATAAAAATAATATAGGTAACTACTAATAATATGCTATGCTTTTCATTTCCCAGTTTTTTCATATTATATTCACTATAGGTATAAACAATACCTTTTTTTTATATTATACCTAATAATTATTTATTTTTATTTGTACTCCAATTTCACCAATAAAATATTATTCTCAATAGTGATTATAATATATAATGTTATATAAATTGTAATTATATTTAAATGTACGAATGTACCATATTAGATCATTAGGTATCCAAATCACATAGACGCAAATAGAGGGGTGCTTAGAGGGTATTAGCACTTCCAATTGTAAAAGTAGCACCCTCAAATACCTTTTTTTTTAAATATTACAATTAGTAGTTATTCAACGCAATGTCCGGAAAATGAAGAGCTTAAACACCCTCAGTTTTTTTTATTGAGATTTCTAATTAAAGAGTGTTGGTCGATAAAAGAATCATCTTGTATACCTATTTCATAAGCCTAAATATAAAAGATATCACTGCGCAGGAAAAATGAAGGACACCGCCATCGTGATACAGCAAATTGGTTGGGGAGACAAGCGTCAAGCGACCGTGGCTAGAACAGTCAATGGAGGCGACGTTGGCGTCGGCGGTAGCAGAGGATCGACACCGGCTGTGACGGGGTCGACAACGAGGCGCAAGGAAGCAACAGCGTCGGCAGCCACTACCAAAAGCCAATCGAAAATGCTGCTTAGGGAATTGTGCGTGGACAAGGAATATCTGGAACACTTGACAATAGATCCAAGTAATATAATTATTTCTGGATGACGCAGTAGACATTTTTTTCTAATATTTTAAAACATTAACATTAATATATTGTATATAAATAAGCAATTAAAATAATTGATTTCTGCAAGTGAAAGTGTTAGACTGGAAACTGGCGGACGCTTAAACAATAATCATATATTTTATAATCCGCATAAAAGTTTGTGTAATTTTTTTGGATCGGCAGGATCACCCTTTGACTGATGTATTTTTTTAAATGTTTGATATTCTCATATGGAACAGTTAACATTTCAAAATAATATGAACTCAAATAATAATAATAAATACAAATGGTTTAAGCTCTCTTAATATTACAGTTTTAATAATTGTCTCCACTAAATTTAGCTTGATAATAAATTGTATTTTTTTTCGTACAGATATTGTGAGTGCCATTCAAGAAAATGATAACTATATACTCTCCGAGGCGAAAGATGGCATTAGTTTTTTGAACGGTCGAGAAGAATTCTGGAAACAACAAAAACTTATTAATTAGTTTTTCTAAGATAGGTCCTAGATTGAAATGAATTAGATATAGTTGTACTTAAAGTTTAGGTTAAATAACAATATTAATTGGGAATGTTTGATTTAATTTTAATTGTTTTTCATTTATCTATTAGTAAATGTAATAATGCATAGGTAATACCTATAACTTATAAGGCTATAACAAATAAATAAATTAGATTTATTAAGTAGTTTCTTTTTACTTTTATGCTGATTCTAATCGAAGCGAGGATTTTATTTGTTTAACACATGATTAAAGATATCTTTAATCGTGGTTTAACAGTGTTTTTTTTAATATACCAACGGTATGTTTTTTAGGAGGGTTTTTTGAATGAGAAAAAATAACAAAAACCATCAGTAGGTAAATTGAGAATTTTTAACATCAGTTTTTATTATGCCAATTTTTGCCATTATAAAAGCATATTTTTGAATATTTCTTAAGAAAATGAAGCGTGTTATATATATATTATACATAGTGTTAGAAGTCTGAAATATTTCACAAAAATGTGAAACATCAAATTTTTTTAACACTTATATTGTTGATATTTATTTATTTATTAATTAATAATAAATAATAATATAATTCATAAATAGTATCTTTAATCATTCATATATATAATATTTTATAGCTGTGCGAATCCAATATTTGGTACTTTTCTAGCAAGATTATTTTAAAAAACTCATAGAAGAATTTCCTAAAGACAGTGATAATGAGCTACAATTTCTACCAGCAATTGAATATGATTATGAGAATAACGGTAAAAATGAAGAAGAATAGAGTTCAGACATTAAAATTTCAGAAATTTTACTATAACAAAAAGTAAAAATGTTTCGAAATGTTCCGACAACATTTATATTATTAAACATGCAATTTTCTATAATAGGTATGCCGTATGCATGCGGGTCGAGTAATGTGAATTTAGTAAGGACAGTGGAGTGGAGCGCACCCGAATGTATAAGCACATATATTATCAAAAACGCACTACGCACATTTGTCATTAATTAATGATTATTATTATTTTTATTAAAGTATCAATCTTTTGCCAGTTATATTAATTTTCCTAAAAACTTATTTATATATTTCCGAAGTAATATTTAAATTCGCTATGAGATTTACTTGGATAATATTATGTTTTTCTTTTATTTTTAAATTAATTTTTTCAATACAATATTAATAACCAGAGCTTGATGTACTAGAAAATGCATATTTTTTTTTTAGTAAGTCTCAGAACCTTCAAAACATATATATGACAAAAATTTGTTTTACATTTCCCCGACGTAGTATACGAAATTGTATTTTGCTAATTTTGGCATATTTACGGGTTATAGTGTTATTTTGCTTATTAGTTATTTCTAATCATAAGTGCTATTTTTAAGTAGGTATATGTATATTAACATAATAGGTATATGAAAAGAATCAAACACGTTTTGATCAATTTTTTTTATATTTTTTCATCGAGAATGTCTAATTAGTTCAATACTACTATTAAAATAATTAATTATTGGAAACACTCGTTTATTGAAGTTAATTATTTTTTATTTGCTACAGAAGAAAAAATGTCTGAAAATCTAAACAGTTTTCAGTTTTTCTGAAGAATTAATCGTAGTAGTACCTAATCGTAGTAACTTGGTATATTTTATGCGCCATTCACGATCGTTGATGTTAAGCAAATTTTACATAAAAATAACTTAAGTAGATCTAAGATCTACATTTTTACGATAACAGTAAAAGAACCACGATCAGGGGGATACCCAAGGGGAGTAACCTAACCTAACCACCAATTAACATATCAAAAACATTTTAAGCTCCTTTTACTTAACAGTTAATAACACTTATTTTCATACACACACACATATATATATAACTTTATTAATTAATTAGTTGATACGAATTATTTGAAATAAATAAGAACAATTAATGGTACCTAATTGCATGTTAGTAGTCAGTAAATTTTATTATTTTATACTTAGTAGAAAATCAAACTATAATAAAGCCACTATTGTAACTTGCAACAATATGTCTAATAATATTTATAATGTTTAGTATTTCAAAATATATAAACATGTATTAAATATTTTAAATAATTAGTTATTTTTATTAAATATATTCCTTGTAATAAGTGTTTATAAAACAGAAAATATTATCTTCGACTAAGTTAAAAAAAGTTGTCAATAGATTTGGCTAGCTCTCAGCTTTCATACATAAAATATATGTTCTCTAAATTTATAATTATACCTCCTATGTGCAACCATAAAATAAATTATCTTTATTTTATTTCACTTCAGTACTATACAAATACACTACAATAAGTAAGTTTTTAATATGGCCTCATCATTTATGACAAAAATATTTTTAATAATTAGGAATCCAATATATTATTAAACAGTAATATATTTAAAAGTTAATACAATTGATATATATTTGTACACTATACATAGTTTAGTCTATACAATAAAATAGTAGATATCAAACTATAGCCTATAGGTAATACCATTTCACTAATTTTATAAAAATACTTAATTAGTTTTGAACATTATGTACTTTTCATATAAAAATTATGCTTAATTATATACATTTTAAGATCATAAACTAGATTTTATTATATTTTGTATAACATGACACTTAAATTAAAAATACATAGTATTATATTTACAGTTATTGTTTGATGATACGCAAAATCTTTCTATCCTTTGTCAAAACTAGTACAAATATCAACTACTCGTATATAATATTATATTATGTAATACATTAAAATTTTTTTTAATATTATCAATTATAATATAATTAATTAAATAATAATAAAATATAATATAAGTATCAATTTTTATCATCTTAAATTATAGTAAGAAAACAATTTGTAAAATATTTTTGCATAAAAATTTTAAAAAATATCTTGTAAGAAGCTTCATACTTTTTATACAATAAAAGCAAACTATTTTAATATCACAATATGTATAATAAATATAATATATAATCAGTAAATTACCAAGGTTAATAAAAAAATATATAATATAAAATAAAAAAGCCACATAAATCAAATTATTATTTAGACAGTTATTAATAATTATTTTAGACAGTTAAAATTAAATCAAATTTAAAAAAAAAACATTTATGTATAAACTATTGTTTAAAATTCAAAATAATAAACTTTTTCAATGTTTATTTGTTTATAGTTGTAGTACAATTAATTAATTATCGGTTTCATGATGAAACAATGAATGATAGCAATAATTGAATATGTAATCGACTTTTCACCACTTAATTAATAGTTATACCTATACTTTCATATATATACATAAATATGGCTTATACTAAACTTGTCTTGTACAATTATTTGGAATACTACAAGACATTGATTGCCATGGTATACTAAAGAGTCTTTGATCTTTTATTAAATGTACTGCTAAAGGTAAAGAATGTGTATAACTTATTTTACAGTAATCTGGTAGTATCCATCTTGTACACACATTACAACGACCCATTAAATTAAAGTATATCCATAGTGTACGAGGTATATCTTGTCTCTTGAACGGTACACAATTATCCATCAAATTGTACAATGCTAAATGACTAAGTGATGTTACAGCATTTTCAACATCGTCTTTCTTTACAGCACTTGATACAGCTAAATATCGAAGTAAGTGATCATCGGATGATTTAATTAAACCATGAAATAAGTTATTTGATAGGTCCACTTCGTTAAAAGTTTTAGAAGATAAACAATGAGGAAAGTATACTAACAAATTTTCAGTAACAAGCAAGTTTTTGAGTTTCTTAAGTTCACCAATGAATTGAGGCAAATATGACTAGAAAAAAAACAACAATTTTTTTTTAATTATTCATTAGATTAAAACAACGAGGTATTTAAATTTATTTTGTATGTAAAATAAAGCATGGTTTTTGCATAATAATAATAAATAACAAAAAGATTAATTTATTTTTGTCTTTTTAGAATTATAAATCAAGAGCCTGAAATCATATGCATTTTAAATACCAAGTTTTATTTTACATATTTGGAAGATTATTGTATTTGACATCAGATAAATCAATAAATTTACTAATTAAGTTTTTAAATTGGAGCTTTATTTGTTTTGTTTTTGCAGTAAACAATACTAGATTTGTTTTGTTGAAAGAAAATTGCATATGTTGGAAAAAGAAAACCAATAGTGAACTAACACAACAACCTAATAAATATGAAAAAATAAAATTAATACATTTTATTTAAATTTAAAAAAAAAATGAACAGTAATTAATATTATGGTTATTACCTATTTTTAATAAAATAATAATGTTATCATTAGTTGAGTTAATAGAATATTACAATTAATGATTTAAATCTATCAAAAATTGTTTTCATTTTAAATAGGTATTTGCAGTGGCGTATTTAGGGGCAGGCTATGAGGCTAGAGCTTAGGGCGGCTTTTTTTCGAAATCAAGAGATAGTTACTTAGAAAAATTATTTTAATACATTTTAGAAATTAATATGTTTCGATTATTGATACATGTCGTTTAACAGGTTCATGTGAAACAAATTTATGAGTGTTTGTCTTATAATCAGTTACCTTTTTTTATTTTTAGTAAATTTAGTTTTGAAGTTTTGAATGTATAATATTGCATAATCAATATGAGGTTTTTTTTATACAATTTTGCTATTAATATTATTTATGTTTACTATGATTATAGAAGTTAATTTTTAAATTTCCATTGTTATGGAACTGTATAAGAATCAAATTTACAAGTATAGAAAACTATAAGGCCTGCAGAAATATGTATTTTTTTAAATTTGTTTGTTTTAAAGATTTAATATAAATTATTTTAATAAAAATGTGCATACAAAAATTTATCATGAAAGACCAAATATTGTTGATTCCTTGGTACCACGAGATGAGGATAGGAGTGCCAGAATAATTTAGCCTATGAGCGCCAAAAAGCTAAATACGCCACAGGGTATTTGAGTATTTATTATTATAAATAAGTAACATTTATAAGTTTGAAACTGATTTTCCTGATATAAGTAATAAACATTTTGTCATCGTTTCATCAAACACTTACATTAAATATAAATATAATTTTTATAACTGCATATTCATATCATTACTTTTTCTTTAAATCATATAGTAATTAATTTTTAAATGCATATAATTCCAAATTCTAGATTAATAATAAAAAAAAAGAATAATGTATTTTTAGATTTTCACCTAGATTCTCAAAATTAATATTTTTTTTTTAATAATCTTTTCATGTACAATACACAAAAAACTAAGATCACCAAGTATACTAAAGTAATAATACTTATTGGCTATCGAATAAGTAGATGCAACAGTAAAATATGCATTCAAAACACAATGTATTTGAAAAATATACTACCCACAGTAAATCAGTGCATTGGAAAATGAAATAACAGAAGAAAATCATAGTTTATAAAAGTGCATTGTAAAAAAGACAATTATTAGATATAAGTAGTAATAAATTTACTAAATTACCAGTTTATTTTTGGTTGCAGATAAAGTTTGTAGATTTTTTAGGAACATAATTTCAAAAGGCAATCTTTTTATGCCTATCGAATCCATTTTTAAACTTATTAATGTATCACAAATTACTGTTATGGATGTCCAATTCCATAAGGTATCTTGATTGATAGGAAGTTTACTACCTGATATGTTGAGATATTTAATTGGTAAACGACCAATTTCTATAGGGATCGTTGGTAAATCACATTTTTCCAGCACAAGTGTGGTCAGATGTCGCATGTTCAATACACGGTTATCAAAATGATCAATAGCTACAAACTCGAGAGCCATTGGATCAAAACGATTCATAACAGCTTTTTTAACAGATACAGTCTTGGGCATTTGACGTGTAGCGATGATCACTTTTTTCCCGTCAACAATTGCCTTAATTTGAGCGTACAACATGTTAACCTCTGTTTTGTCTTTGGAATCTATCGACAATAATTGTTTGGGCTCTTTGAACTCCAATCCCATCTTCCCTTCTGCAACGAATTTATGGTATACTTTATTCAACATTGCCAAGTTGAAGCATTTAAGATTCGGATACATTGAGTTCTTCACGCACAGATAATAGTTATCGTTCACTTTTTTAGTCATCACACACGATTTGAGCGGCCGTGCGTTCGAGTGTGGAATGTTTAAATCTTGCATAGCAAGCGAACACCGGATTAACATCGTTATTAAAGGATTACAATACGCACGTTCGAGATCAATCAAAAACGAAGTCTTCAATGTTTACATACTATCCGAGATGGTCGTATAACATCTTTTTTTCGATTTCAGTTATCGGTATTACAGCGTTTCGCGGGAAATAATAGTTATCATGAACCATGAACTAAGATATAATATCATGTGATGAACCAAGATTAGACCATTGAACTATAATATGATATCATATATATGTTATCATATTATAGTTCAATGGATTAGACTACTATCTCAGTGATAAGTATTCCACAAAGTGGAGGCACTACTGGTTGTTTTATTTTTACGCCCTCCATTCTTACACACTGAGTGTTCTTACATCGATGCGGTTATGGAGGTAAAATAAAGTGCCGCGTGATATTATAATTTGAAGGTGGGCTAGCGTCTTATGGTGAAGGTACAACGTGATACCCACAAAAGTACAATTCTCAAAAATATATTAGATATAAGGAACATTTCTACTTTACGGGACACCCCTTATTTTGGTCATTTTTTCGGGGGTCCTTGTCATAATTTTGACGAAAAAAATTATGGTGAAATCAGAATTTAGCGCTTGGACTTAGTTTCCAAGTTATAGGCCCGCGAAGTTAAACCCTTTTTCACAATTCTCTTAAATAGCTAGTTTAGTCAACTTGCATTAAAGTGGATTGAGGTGCAATGGTCAATAATACCATTTCAAAGCAGACCGTCTGACGTACAAAACCGAAACGCCCTAACCGTGTTTTTTTTTTGCACTTTTTTTTTTTAAAACTTTTTCGAGTTTTTCTGGAAATGTCCATTTTTCGAGCGGAGTCATTTGCTTTTTTGTTGCACCGTCACCCAGCGGGGTCAATCGCTCGCTGCGCTCGCTCGGACAATTAAAAACGAAAATATCCCTCGATTTGCTATGCAACGCCTCTATCTATATGGCTATATAAATAGTCGAAACTCGAAAGTCAAACACAATGACAGTACTATCAACATGGGTTAGGTAACAAATAACAATCACAAATTACGAAATAATGATAATAACAGTGCTATCTGCATAATAATTATCGTACGTTATTTAACATGTTATCTACTAACTTTGAAGTGTCGTAACTTCTTAACTATGTCCAAGCGCCAAATTCTGACTTCACCATCGTTTTCAGCGTACTTAACTACTTATATTTCAATTACAAAAATCGCAAAAAAAAGGTGTCCCGTAAAGTAGAAATATGCCGAAAAAAATTAGATTGACTATTAATTTTAAACTCTTCTGTTGAAATTAAAGCCTTTTTTTAATTTATCGAAAGCTGCTTGACAGTTTTCGTCCCAATCAAATTTTACATATTTTCTCAATAAGACGTGTATCATCGGTTTAGCTAATAAACTATATGATTTTATAAATTTTCTGTAATGTCCTGATAAACCTAAAAATGATTTTACTTGTTTAACGTTCTTTGGTGTCGGAAATTCTAATAGGTACTGATGTTATCTTTTTCGGATCCGGTTTAATTCCGTGTTCTGAAATTATATGACCTAAGTACAAACATTCGCGCTTTAAAAATTAGCATTTATCCGGTTGTATTTTTAAATTATGTGTCCGTAGACGTTCGAATACGTCTATCAATTTACTATTATGATTTGCTAAATTTTTCGCGTATATTATTATGTCATCCAGGTATACTAAACATTTAATGCCTATAATCCCTGAAAGTACGTTATTCATAAGTCTTTGAAATGTCGCGGGACTTGTTTTCATTCCCATAGTCATACGCTTAAAATGATAATGACCTTGACCGGTCGAAAACGCTGTTAATTCCCGAAATTCTTTTGGTAACGGTATTTGATAAAATCCGCTTGCTAAATCCAAAATATTAAAAAGTTGACATTGTCCTAACTGGTCTAATATCTCCGTAATATTTTGTAACGGGTGAAATTCATTTAATGTTACTTGATTAAGCACTCTAAAATCTATTACTATTTGAAATTTATCTTTACCAGACGAATCTGATTTTTTCTTTTCTAAAAGTAATGGTGCATTAAAAGGTAACATTGGACGTTCTATAATATCGTCTTTTTCCATTTTAATTAATTTTTCCTCAATCTCTTTTTGTTGAGCTTGTGGTAACCTACATGGTATTTTATAAATCGGTGGCTGATTAGCCGGTAATCTTTTTATATGTTCTGCCGCGTTAGTAAATGTTAAATAATCATTTTCTAAATGAAAAACATCCGAAAAATGTTCGCATATTTCTAATATTGTATCCCGTTCTTCTTTAATTAAATGATCACTTCGTATAAGATTTTTAATTTTATTTACGCGGTCGTTATTATCGTTAACCACTTTTATTTCATGTAACTTATATTCTACGTCATCTTTGTATAAAATTGTATTTAATTCATCCTCGAAAATGTTTTTTGGTGATTCCGAAATATTTAATATACTTATAACTGTGTTTCCATTTTTAACTGTATTTATTATATTAGCGCAATATACGTCCTGTATTAATTCTTGTTTATGTATTAAAATATTTTTATTTTCCATATTAGGATCGGCTATTGGTATAGATACTACTTTTTCTGTTCGCGGTTTTAATATAAGACATATTTTATTTAATTCGCGTTTAATATCGTTTTTAATTGTTAATATATTATTTGCGATATCTATTACTGCGTTATTTTTCAACAGGAAGTGGTGACCTAGAATCCCGTCTTTCGGTATTTGGAATTCTTTATTCACTACATGAAAATTGTTTTTTATTTCATTTTAGATTCTGAACGGAGTGATTATAATGTATTGATTTTACAATGATGTGTGTTTTTTTTTTTGTGTCTGACGACAACATTTGACGCAGTAAAAATGCTTCGATTTTTTACTTCAGCCCCTTTTGAAAAGGAAATTGAATCTAGTTGGTACTTTGGGGGGTCAAAAGTTAAAAATTTTCAATATTTTTTAAATGAGTCGGGAAAAACCCTAAAAAAATAAAGGAAAAACGGGATTTTTTACGCAAAACCAGTTTTCGACAAAATCGAATTTTTTATTTTGCTATAATTCAAAAACTAATCGATGTAAATACTTGAAATTTTCACCAAATGTTTAGATTAACGTTCTCTATACACCGTTAAATTTAACTTTTTTTGAGCTATTTATAGAAAATTGAAATTTTCAATTTTTCTAAGTATTATTTTTTTAAATAACGATAAAAACTTTTTGGGTGGCTAGAAAATCTTGAAAATTTAATACAAGGTTTCTTATAAGTTGTTCTTAGGTTGTTCTTAAAGTGATAAAAAAAAATCCGAGATCGTTAGTCACAATTTTTTTTTATAAGTGCTTAAAGTTCGAATTTATACGAAATATGTCAAAATTTAAATTAAATTTCATACTCTCATTATGCGTATGTTGCCAAATACTTTTTTTTATTAATAAACAGATACTATAAAGTAACTATAGTAACATATAAAAACTATACTATTTGTTTCAAAATAGAATATATGACAATATTTAAATATAATATATCCTAAACTGACAAATCATCTTCGTTCAGAATCGTTTTTCGTATACAATGATACCTATCATTGCATTCAAATTTAACCTACCATAGTCTGAGGTCCACCCCACCCCCTAATATACAGCAGAGCGATACCTACTTACCCGCTTTTTTTGTCTTTGGTTTTGTCTGCCAATGCGACAATCTCGCGCGATATGATTATTTCTACCGCAATTAAAATTTCCTGTATTATTTTGTCTATTAACATTCTGCTTATTATTATTATATTGGTTGTTATTATTACGCGGATAATTATTATTAAGTTGTTATTTGAAATATTACCGCCTCTGTTAAAATTTTGACCGCTAATATTATTATTTCTAGCTAAATTATTGCCGTTATTATTGCGATAATTATTATTAAAATTATTTCTATTCTGTCCATTGTTTCCGTTATTTTCGCGATTATAATTTTGTCTAAAATTATTATTATAGTTATTAAATTTTTGCGCGTTATTATTATTACCCTGATAGTTATTCGACCAACGTTTATTGTTATTATAATTATTCGCGTTTTGTTCCTTTTTTACATTATCCTGCGTTATTTCCGTATTATAGCTAAGTTCGATTTCTAGCTGTCTGACTAGTAGCATAGCTACTTCCAAAATTTTTGGATCTCTTGCACGTAATATTGTTTGTAAGCTCATTTTTAAATCATTAATATATACAGCCAATGCCTGTTCTTTTAGCGCTTGCCCAAGAATTTTCGCTTCCTTTATAGGTCTATTCGCTACAGTTGCATTGCATAAATTATAATATAGTTTTTCTACGCGACTGTTATAAGATAATACATCCTCATCATTTCGCAACTTTAAACCTATTTGAAGTGTTTGCGGGGATTATGGTTGTTCAAACGCGTTTTTTAAAATTGCTATTATACTTTCCCAAGTAGAAATTTCCCTATAACGACATACGTTTAATGCTTATTACCCGTTATTTTAGTTACTATGAATTTAATTAACATAAGTAATTGTTCTTTTTCAATAGCCTCACATGCGTAATCGTATGCCTTAATAAACGCGTATACATCTTTTTCGTCAGCGTAATTAGGTATTATCGATGATATATCTTTTAATTTAACCTTAATCTCTGCCATTATTTTAACTTTAGTTTTCCTTGTTACTGGTGGTAATTATGTGTGCACTATATTTGGTGTTGCGCGCGTACCTATAACCCTTTTTTCGATTTCGTTAACTGAAGTCGATTTAATACAATAATACTTGTATCTATAATAAACTTTTTCCTACTACCTATCTCACTTAAATATTTATTTTTATCAAAATCTTGCGGGCTTTTGTAAACCTCAGCTGAATTTAATTCAATATCTGTTTTCTTTTTATTAGATTTATTTATATTTAATTCTACTTGAATTCCTATTTCTTTGAATTCGCTTAGAATTCCTTCCGATAAAGTATCGTTAAATTCGTCAGTTATACTTTCTTCTGTATCACTACTCATAAATTTATTTTTATATTAGTTATTAATCACCGAAAAATAATTATTTCTAAATTACTTTCAATACTAATTGTCTATCTACGTATATACTTAAATTAATTTAACCTATAAAATTGTTTAACTTATTAAATCACGGATAACTATTATATATTATATAATATATATTTTTAGATTCTGAACGGAGTAATTATAATGTATTGATTTTACAATGATGTGTGTTTTTTTTTTTGTCTAACGACAACATTTGGAGCAGTAAAAATGCTTCGATTTTTGACTTCAGCCCCTCTTTGAAAAGGAAATCGAATCTAGTTGGTACTTTGGGGGGTTAAAAGTTAAAAATGTTCAATATTAAATATATTATATATTTTAAATATAAAAAATGAGTCGGGAAAAACCCTAAAAAAATTAGGGAAAAACGGGATTTTTTATTTTACTATAATTCAAAAAATTATCGATGTAAATAGGTACTTGAAATTTTCACCAAATTTTTATATTAGCGTTCTCCATACACAGTTAAATTTTCAAAGAATTTTGACTTTTTTTAAACTATTTATAGACAATTGAAATTTTTAATTTTTCTAATTATTTTTTTTTTTTAAATAACAATAAAAATTTTTTGGCCTGCCAGAAAATCTTGAAAATTTAATACAAGGTTTCTTATGAGTTTTTCTTAAAGTGATAAAAAAAAAATCCGAAATCGTTAGTCACATTTTTTTTATAATTAAATATATTTCCAAATTATGCTAATTATTATAAACTAAATCTTTTTTTACATAAAATATGTATGTACAAAGAAAAAATACGTTCTACTTCTACTACACTATTATTAGTGCATATTAAAAAAACTCAATAATTTAGGCGTTATATACTTATATCTAAATAAACATCTGCTTTACCCGACTTGACTTCATAGTAAGATTTAATAGTTTTATATGTTATATCCTTTATTTTTTTTAAATTATGCATACATTATACATACATTTATCTATATAGTTTTTCTTCGTTTGGACCAGGAATATTTGTTAAAATATCTTCAGCTTTTCTAAACCTATTCATACTATTTAAGTAGCTCACTATTCGATTCTTCCAAGTTTGTAAGATAAATTGATAACTCAGATAAGTGTAATTATATGAATACTATAAACCACATTTGACAGTATTTAAGATTTATATTTTATATCTAATAAGAAATATGATGAATGTTCATTGTCATGCAAGTTTTCCATAAACGTGGAAACCACACTTTGACGCCATATAATTATATAAATGAGTCATTAGTGCTACCAGGATATTTAGCATTGACATTCAATATTCTTGCATCAGAATCACAAATCTTTAGTCAATAACAGAGCCATAATGTTATGTATTAAAATTAAAAATGGCCTTATTTTGTTTTTGTTGATCAATATCTAATATTTAACTAGTAATCTGATAAATTAAACTCAATATTAAAGTTCTAGGTACCTACCACTTTGGTTCTACATTTCTACTCATACTCAAGAAAAAGGTCTACATCAAAAATCAATTATACTATGTTATGTTTTTTAATGACTTACTAATTGAGTGTTAATACTATGGTAACCTTTGCGGTTTACATAAATATGTTCAGGATATAATCCTTTTGAAGGAGGTGGAAATAAGGCAACATTAGTACAGCCTTTAGTTCCTGGGCGATACCCGTTTGCGAACATTTAACCTTTTTTGCGACTCGTTTGCGTACAAATGTACAACTCGATTGCGTACACGAATTTTTAATACCTGTAATAAATGGCCCAAAACATAGGACTCGTTTGCGTACATAAACTTTCTTTAAAATTGTATTTTAAAGTCTAAAACCCTAAACAAAAATAATGTTTAAGATTGTTTTCAAACATTTTCCTTCTCACTTTTACAGGCTTAGGACTGTCTGTTTACAACAGGCGTGATTAAAAATTTCTTTTTACTATTTTATTAATTTTAATGTAGTGTATTTAGTATTTTTGTTTTTTTAATGTAATTTAATGTGTGTTTAATGCTTCTTTGTCGTTAATTAAACTAATTTATCGCTATAATATTTTGTGCCGATTTGTTATAAATATTCCAATCGATTTATAGATTTGTTACATAATTGTCTGAAACATTTTTCTAAAAAATTTAATTTATGTATGGTGTCTTTTCGTTGAACATTATTAATACTTTTCTTTATTGAATTTAATTTTAAATCCGATTCTGATTAAATTTGTAATATTGTGTCTATAAATAGGTAGATATTTGGATGTGGCGAGTAAAATTGACTATTGTAATGACGATGAAAACTTTCTACGCCGTTTGTTGTCCTTGGATTATTATTACTTGGTGCACTTGCTCACATAACTGGAGGGAAATCTGAATCAAGCAATATATAATTTTCTAGAATATAATCTGTGAATTCGGTAAACATAGTCGTAGGTGCAATTGATAGCAAGTCCGTAAAGCCGTCCGAGATTTCATCTGGTGGTAAATAACTTAAACCGAAAAAACACTTAAGCCATGCACCGATTTCTGATGATTTGTTTAAATATTCGTTTAATAGTGATTTATTTTGGTGGATACGTCGATACCAACTTTGCCCGAGATGGAAACTAGGTACAAAAAACTAATTTACAATTTAGAAACTTTTGTAATACAGTATTATGAGCGGCTTTTTCAAAATCAGCATGGAAAATATTTATTTGAAGTTGCTTGTTAGTCAGTTGCACACATAATTTTCCTAACATATCCCATAACATCAAATAAGTCGAAGTTTGTTTGTTACGTAAAAAACAATAAACAAGAGGAATATAATAGTTATTTTTGTAAGTATGTAATGTATACATTTTCATAAAAAATTTTGGAGCATAAGTAAACGTTCCATCTCCAAAAACATGTTCCACGTTTGAAATTGCCTCTAAATTAACTTTGCATGTAAATATAATTATATTTTTGTCATCACTCATAAAACAAAATTGTTCACCCTTGTATTGAATTTTATTTTGCATTTCATTTAACTGTTCGATAGCAATTTCAATCGATGTCGGTAAATTCGGAAAATGCTTTCTTCTTATGTCATATATAGAACGCCTAAACAACTTCATATCTGTATGAGTTAAATTTAACGAAATATCCTCCATATTTTGTAAATCACGACGTATCAATTTACTTGGAAGTATATGTAAGTCATAATTTAATTTACGTTTTAAAGAGCTTCTTATAATTTCTCTAGAAATTACCTGGTCAGTGTGTGCTTCGTGATTGTGTTCGTTTGAAGTATTAATTACCCTGATAATCGATTCATTCACTGTAACTCTTGATGTACATTTTTTATTGGTACATCTAAACAACAGATCACCTAATTTTAAAATACGAAATTCACTATACTTATAGTTGTCAATATTTATACGCCGTTTTCCTCGGCGCGTTTCAAAAACATTTGATATTTGAATGTCCATTTCGTTGACCTAACTCGTATTTCGATAGCATCACACGTTCGACTAAATAATAAGCATATAGTAACATTCAGCGGTCGTTAATAACGCACCCATTTATCTAAAATCATATTATCGTTTAGAACCAACTATGATAGTTAATCATCAATTACGTGTATCTTAGCTTGTCTAATTTAATAGTTATACGCAAACGAGTTGTCATTTTTCAGGTCAAAATTAGTATTAACTGGGTTTTCACGTTTTTCGATGTACGCAAATGAGTTGTCAGTTTACAGGTAAAAAATTGTGTACTGTACGCAAACGAGTATCACCGAAATGAGTTGTCAGTTTACAGGTAAAAAATTGTGTACTGTACGCAAACGAGTATCACCGTAGTTCCTATGACCCCTGGCACTCCTTTTTTATCAAGAAATCGATTCATGTTTAGAACAAATATAGCAATTTGAAAATCATACAAGATTCAATTTATGTCAAAAAAAATTTTTTTTACCATTTATGTAATGCATTTAATTTTTCAAAATTATCGGGGAAGCTTATATATTGTTTAATAACATCAGGATGATCAAGTGCATCTGATACATCAGCAATGCATCTGCTAACAGATGGCTGACTTAATGCTGATGATCTATTGTCACCAATATCAAGTTGATCAGAGCCACTAGCAAAGAACCGCAAAGCTGTCAAAACCTAATAATGATTAACAACATTTTATTTTAATTAATTATTATTTATAATATAGATTATAGAAATAAATAATTATAACTTGACTTTGATCTGAATTGGGATTGAAGATGATCTACTTGGTTCAATCATGTACGGTGTTAATATATTTATTAACTCCTGAAACATTACCTTAGTCATTCTAAACTTTTTCAGAAACTGATGGTCAGATATATAGTTCTAAAAATATAATGAATATAAAGTAATTAAGTAGGTATAAACTAAGAAGGCTATAAATATTATACGTTATTTATTATTATTGCACAAACCTTCCATTACATTTTGGGCATTATAATAATAATATTGTCTTGGCCGATTCCCTACAGCTCTAATTTCAGCTTCTTCTAAAGCTCCAGATTAAGAGTTCTAGATTCAATATTTCGTCAAGAGCCATTTTTTAAAATTACCGATAGTAATAAATAATGATAAGGAATAGTGAACTATTTAAGATAAAGGAAATAGGAATATAATGTACCTAGTAATATAGGTACGATTAATGTTTTTAAAATAAAATAATCAAATACTGTAAAATGAATTTACAGTATTTGAAATAATGTAATTGAAATAAAAACTTTTATAAACGCAAATTACACAATACACCAAAAATGATAATATTAATAGTTAAGATAACAAATCGTATGGAAATGAATACGAAATGATCAATTCGTTACGTACAGAGGTTGACCAACGTTGATTACGAATATTTACGTATGCGTTTCGTTGGACAAGTATCGAGAATACAAAATTTTGAAACATTACGTAAAAATGGTGGATTACGTACGTTTTGCTCGTTCGTTTCCTTTACGTAGTTTTCGAGAATAGACCCCCAGCGGTTCTCAAACTGTGAGGCGCGCCTCCCTTGGGAGCCGCGAGCTTTTGGCAGGGGAGGCACGAGCCGCGTGATAAATATTGATGTTTTTAAATCAACAATAATTTTGATGAAATGTCATAACATTCATAACTATTCTAAACAAATATTTCATTATTATGTTACTGTTAACTTATATAGTCATAAAAATAAAAATGTTTGTATATTTAAATACTATACATTTGTAATTTAATTTTTTATGGGAGGCGCAATTATTTTTTTTAGTTTTTAGGGTGGCGTAAACTAAAAAGTTTGGGAACCGCTGGGTTAGACAATGCATTTTATCGACTCCCAAAAACAGACACCCAGCGTCTACCTTGGGGAGGGGGGGGGGCTTGAGATCCGCGCCTGAGTTGGGCTCGGGATATGCGTAACTTTTTGTTTTTCGTATTTAAGCAGAACGACGTGCATCACTAAAATTTTTATAAATAAAAATAATTATTTATTAATTATATGGCTATATTATGTATTTTAAGCACTTAGGTACTTGAAACAATGCATGTATACCTATTAATGTATTATACTTTAGTTTAATTTATCCGGAGGGTTACATAACCACAATTAATTAATCCTCAGGTATGCTACCTAGTTGAAATACTTACTAATATTAGATACTTTGAGCTTCATGATTAAAATAAAATATACTTTGACAAATCGAGACTTGGTGTTTTCGTGTTTTAGAAAATCTAATAGGTATAATTAAGTTTATTAGTTAACAGATATCAATGGGTTAAACTACCCAATGTTAAATCTAATGTTTTCTTTACCCCCTCTGGTGTTCCCCAAGGTGTCCCCACACCTGTCCCCTTTGCTATTTTCTATCTTCATCAACAGCCTTAGTAAAACACTAAATCATTGTCAATTTTTATGCTTCGCGGACGACATCAAGCTTTTTATGCAAATAAACTGCATTGAAGACAGTCTTAAACTACAAAGTGATTTAGATAGATTTGTTGCTCTTTTTGTTAAATTAGGTTTGTCACTGAACCTAGGTAAGTGTTAAGCCATGACGTTTAATAGAACCCGCTCTCCATTAATGTTCTCCTATTATATTCATGATTCTATAATTTCCCGCTGTGATGGATTTACAATGGATCTTGGGTTCAAACTCTCCAGTAACCTTGACCCGGGCCTTCATATTGAAATGGCTTGTTGCAAAGCTCTTAGAGTGTTAGGTATAATAATGAGATTGTCAAAGGACCTTAACTTAACTTCGTCATTGAAAGTTTTATACTGTTCGTTAGTCCGACCAATAATTGAATATGGTTCTATTATTTGGGATCCTCAAACTGCCGACAATGCTTGCCAGGTCGAAAGGGTACAGCGTAGGTACTTGCGATTTGCCAGCTTCCTTTTAGACATCAAATGTCCACCGCATGATTATTCCCCAGTTTCTATTCAACTTAATCTAGCCTCTCTGGCAGAGCGCAGGCACATTATGGGTAACAAGTTCTTGAATGGACTGTTAGATGGTAGCGTTGATTCTCCGACTTTACTATCCTTAATTAATCTTAAAGTACCCCAACGCTCCACCCGCTCTATTACTACTCCATTTCATGTCCCTTTTTGTTCCACCAACTACTTACTAAATGAGCCTATAAAGCGTATGATGTACAATGCAAATTTGGACCCCACTTTCTCTTTAAGTTAGCTCTGTCATATCTATTAGTATTGAAATTCCCATAAACTGTATAATCTCATTCAACTTAATAACTATACACTCTAACGTACTCATGTATCCTTATCTATAATAATTGCATACGTATATTAGTATTATTATTATTATTTTCTATCTTGTTTATCTTTTATTTACTTTTTGTTTTCTATCTTTGTAACCATATATTAACCTGTTGTCTATGTAAAAAAGGGCCTAGCCCGTATATTCTAAAAATAAAATAAAATAAAATAATATTTTTTTACACAGTTTAGCGGATTTTAAAACACTAACTTCCTAATTTCAAATTAAACAATATAATATAATATGTTATATAGGTCCATATAATATGTTTTATTTAACCCACGTGTCACAAGCGTAACATATTAACCAAACGTGTTTTTAGATGGGTGAATTCTCTGGTATCATCCCGTTGGTTCACAGTTACTTGTCCAGCGCATGGAAGTCGACACAAGCGCGCATTGTACCATTCAACAGTATTTAAAGCTCATTTCGCGTCGTTCGTCCGGCCAAATCGACACGACGACTAGTTGAATACGTCGGTTTATTAAAGAACATCCGACGTACAAGTATGAACGATAATACAATTACGACCTCAGGCCCGTAGACAAACTAATTTTTTTTTGGGGGGGGGGGGGCATTATATATAAAAACAATACCAAAAAAATATTTTTAGAAGGGGAAACGACTGGGTTTAGGGGGGCAACGCCCCCCCCCCGTAGCTACGGACCTGTGCGACCTACGACCATTTTTTAGTTAGTTACAAATGAAATATGTTATTTTTGTTCTGCAGATGAGACACCGTTGTTAGTGATGAAATCAATTACGATCTATTAATGACCGTCGATTGCATCCAGTCCGGTCCAGCAGCAGGGCTTTAGTTCTTTGCCTGGGAGGGGGAGAATATTTATTTTACATTAATATTGTACAAATTATACATAATTAAATCAATGAAAATATTTGACAAAATAAAGCCATGGCCTTTTTATGCCCCCCCCCCCTAAAAGCTACTTCTGATCCGGTAACATAAAATTTCTCGTCCTCGACTTTTGAAAGACTGTCTGCTAGCCAACTTGAAAACACAGGAAACAATATCGCTGGCAACGCAAAAGGTATATTCTTGTACTCCGTAGATATGCATACTGCATAGTGCATAGTATGTTGCTGTTATTCTGTTAGTTCTAATATATTTTATACACACTGTAATTATTCAATAATAATTGTTATGCTTTATTGAAGTACCTACCATGGGTAACAATGAAAAACACTATATTTTATTACAGTAAAAATGTATTTAAAATTATACATTACCGAAAGAACATAATATCTATACTGTACAAGGTACACGGGTACATTGTACAAGTATACTCACACACAATTATTGTATACTTTTAAAAATAAATAAAAGTTAATTGACATGCTTAGTCGCTGTCATCATTTATAAAGTATTTGGTCTTTTTTATAAATCCACCAATTTCCTCTTCAGAGTCACTATTTATCAGCAATGACTTTCTTTTGTTATTTAATACACAAACAGAGGTTAAACTATGGTTAATAGATTCATTGTCATCATAATCTGCATCAAATTCATTATTACTTTCATCACTCGACTTATTTTGATTTTTGATAGCTGAAATAAAAAATGAATTAAGATTATTCATTATAAAAAGTAAAATTAATTTATCTTTGAGTACATTTATTAGAATTCTTAGGTTTTATATTCATCAGCTCTTTTCGATCTCTAATCAAACCCAATTCAAGCATCTTATCAATTATGTGATTTCTTGGACGTTTCACATCTAATTTTTTCATGATTAAATTTATTGGATAGGTTGCATCCTTGAATTCTTGGAATAATTGAGTAATTTGAACAATTTCGGCTTCAGAAAATTCTCTAATTATTTTTTTTGCTTTCTGAAAAATAAAATAAAAAAATATTTAAAATAATAATAAAAACATTAAAAACACCTAAAGAATTATATATCTAAAATATTTAAAAACAATTACTTTTATTGGTATAATTTCAAGCTGTTTGAGTTTTTTAATAACACTTATTCTTGAACGGTCCTGTCTAATTAAATTTTTGCATATCCAAGCTACTTCATCTAAAAAAACATTACAATTCATGACATTGGCTGTAAAGATATACTGTACTTAATATTATTTACCTTCATCAGGCATATCTTGTGTATATTCTTGATGAAGTCTATGTAACTCATCTTCTTGTTCCTCACTCCAATTTGTTGATTTATTTTTTTGATCTGCATCATACCCTTCTTCAATTTCATATGCCACTTTTAAATCTTTCCAGAACAATAATTCTATAAATACTTTTTTATTTTTTTTGGCTACTTCGGTGAATTTTCTCATAATAAATATAGCAAAATGTTTTAATTCCTAAAAATGATTGTCAAACACAAAGTTTATTTTAAAATTAAAATATTTAATAATTACAATAATTACTTTATGACTAGGATTTTTGGATAAAAATATTTTTTGAAAAATTCTAAAAACAGAAGCTTGAAACATCAAAGCACTATATTTGCAGTCATACGTAATACGATGGAGAAGTTTCACTATTGCATGATTGGTATACGTAGAATTACTATCAAAATCTTTCAAAAGTTGACAGCAGCTTTGTAAAATTTTTGGTTTTGCAAATCTTAAAAGTAACAGTAATAATTTGTAAATTAAAATTTACAATTTAAGGATTTAAACATTAAAATTAAAAATATCTAACTTTTTTACAAAATCTAAGAATTCAAAATTAGCTTCTTCTGTTCTAATTTGGCCAGATTCTTCTTCATAATCTTCTTCTTCATCTAAAACATAATTTGAATTATATATCAATCATTTTTTTATAAGTTTAAAAATGAATGAAAGGTTCCATCTCAATCATGTTAATGTAACTTGGTATTAATGTAATGATAATATAATTATTATTTATTGTTATTCGATTAAATTAAAATAATTTAAAAATATAGTAATGAATACTTAAAATTATATAGAATAATTTTATTTATGTAAAACACTTATTTTTTTTATTTATGTAATTGATCTATAATAATTTATAGAAAATTGAGAATATTAAATTAAATGATTCATTCATGCTTAGTATATATAATTTAATATCCTTAAAAAAATATTATTCATAATTCATGAATATACTACATACCGACATCATTGATATTTTCGGTATCATTTAAATTATTAGATTCTGTAATGTTTTCATCATAACCTAAAATTAAAAATATTAAGTAATGTTTGTAGTTCAATAATTAAATATAGATTGTAAAAATAGAAATGTAAGTTATACCTGTGGGCGTTCCAAGATCAGCAAAGAATATTTGTTTTAAAATGTCTAATTCATCATCGCTATTTAATCCCGGTTTTCCAAAATAATCATCTTCAGGCCAAACTTCCCTGAAAATATACAGTTATGTAGTAATAACATTAAACATTATATAATAAATGTTTGAATTTGCAAGATGGATTCTAAATTTAAATCATAATAGTTCAAGAGTATTCCTTTCTTTTACTTAATCTCTAATCTATGATACTCTCACTGGAATAACAGGTCCATGGTAAACTGTAGCAAAATTACCTTTTCTAAAAGTCGATATGTAAACTACAGTAAACAAAATTGAATATTACACAATCTGCGACAAAAGCAATAAGATACATGCGGCAATTTTTTTTATATACCTACCTACTACATATAGTGAATATTTCATTTGAGCTTTCCCATATATTATAACCACTTATTTTTTATTAATATTAATATTTAAATTTAAAATTGCTTAATACTATTAATTGTTTTCCATTCTGGCTAAACATTGTAGTAATTTTCATATTAAATTAAAAATTAAAATGATTAAATGACACAACATTTATTAAACAATTTCTTCTACCGACAGTCACATCTAACATTAGTAAATACGTATTATAAGTATTATCATTTATAATAATCCTTTACTTGTAAAGGAACCGATATTTAGTATATTACGTTAAAATTTAAAAATTAATTTGGATTCTTCTTAACAATTTGTATCCAATATAATAAATTAATTAAACGATAATATGTACATAATAACATAAGGATTATAGGTATACCTAATTTGCGTTATCGTAACGGATGAGGTTAGGTATAAATTATTTATACAAAATAAATTGCTGTGGTGCAGTCTGTATCTTATTGGTTTTTTTCACTGATTGTATAATATTAAATTTTTTTTTGCCATAATTTACATACAGTCGAATAACATACCTGCAGACTTAATTTTAAGATATAGATAAATTACACACAATGTCCTCAAAAATCTTAGTTTAACAACTGAAACATGGAACATACATTGTTTAATTTAAATTTTTACATATGGGATATTAATAACAAAGTAAAATATGAATATTCAAACTAGGCTTAAATTATTTCTCATTTTGTACACTTCATTGAAATAAATGTATTTGTGACCTGCTCCATATTCTATTTACTTGCTCTGCTCTGCAGACTAAACACTTAATTTTAATTAATTCTCTTAAAACTTTTAATATTTCTTTAAATCTCCATTTCATAATCAATACTAAATCTGTAATTACTCTAAAAATTGAAAAATTGTTATCACACATTATAATTGTTATAAAAAAAAAAAACAATACTATATTATACATAAAATATACAATACTCAAACTTATTAAAATTGTTGTTTATTAAATGGATAATTAACAATACATTGATAAAATAAAAATATATGTACATAAAATTATATTTACCTAGAAGCTCTTAATAGTTGTACAGATTCTTCCAAACGTTTATTTCTTATATGCATTTGAATACGTTTCATTGTTTCAACTCTTAAAAGAGATAATTATTATGATTATAAAATAACATAAAAGTACAAAAATAAAATAAAATTTTAAACTACTTTTGATCTTCCATTGACACTTCTGATATAGGATCATAAGGTCTTGCTTCAATAGCATTAACAACTAGTTCACGTATCTGAATAACTTCTTTAAGGTCTGGACTGAAATTATCCCAAATAGAGTCATCATTTTCTAGAGTAACTTGAGTAGCAGTTTTAGATTCTAAAAAAATACATAAATAATTTTTAACGGAGGAAAACAATTTATTATATATATAATATACTTTTGAAAGTTTTCTTTCTTGATTTACATTGCACAATCAGATTACGCTGTTTTTTTCCTAGATGTTCCAATAGTTTCATAAAAATATGATTCGTTTCAATAACATCTTTGAGGTACACTCTAAAACAGTAAATATGTATGAAATTTGAAGAATATAATGTAATTCATTGCTATTTACCGTGAAAATTTTACTTCATCATATAAATTTAGCAATCCCAATAGCAAATCTCTATATTCAACCATGTAAAATAAATTAGTTAAAATTGTCCGAGCACTTGATTCTAACGTTGGATTTTTACTTTGATACATCACAAGGAGTGTTTCCATTAATTCCTAAAGAATACATGAATATTAACTCAAATCAATAATATATCATAAAAGACTGAATATATGTACTTTATAAGCTTTAAGTCCTAAATGCATGCGTTTAGACCAAATAGGAATTTTTTTTTTATCGGTTATCAATTTTTCACGGCTCTCTTCAATACGTTCTTGTACAAAATGAAATATGTTTAAAGCCATAGTTTCACTGGGGACAAATTATGTAATTTATAATATAACATCTAAAGAAAATAGTAAAGAGAAATATTACCTAACTAATTTAATTTCAAATTTGTAATTGCGATTAAATTCCATGAAAAATTGCATTGCCCAAAAATAGTATGACTCGTCATTAGGCTGACCTTTTGAATGTACCAACATTTCCTTAAAAAAATATATATTATATCAAATTTAATGTTTTTATTATTTATATTATTAGAAAAAATCAAAAAAAGTCCTCACTCTGACATGTTTCATTAACATATTATACGCTCCATGTAAAAATTCAACACAGAACTCTTTTAAGAAGAGTCTAACACTAAACGCAGATTTTTGTTCTATACCAACATCTCTCAGAGGTAATCTATTACGAGGAGTCTTAAGAGGTTTCTGAAAGAAATTAATAAAAATACATTAATAATTAAGCTTGCAGCTCACACACAATTGACATAAAGATACATTTTAGTATTAACAAACCTTGTAACGGTCAAAAGCTTTATTTATGTTAGATGCCATTGATGAAACAACCATTTCGTTATCACCGATTGATTTCATACCAGAAACAACAAATCGACCACCAAATTTTGAATGAGATGATCCACTATACTTTTTAAGCTTATCCATTTTTTCTTTTCGTTCTTTATCCAACACTAATTTGAGTTCATGTTCATCCCTTTGTTTTTCAGTCTCAGTGCAATTTACTGATGCATTTGCCAGTTCTTTTGCTTTTTGATCTCGAAGCATAAGTGAAATAATCTATGACATTTTTAAAAGTAATAGACACAGAGAAAACATGCCATTAAATAATATATTTTCTTGAAGTTTATTAGAAAAAAAAAAATTGATATTGATTTAAATTCTTACTTCTAATGCATGTAAATAATACCGTTTTTCATTAACTGAACACGTTATATACATGATGATATCAATGAGTTGACTCTGATGCATTGTCCACAAGACCTAAATATTTTCAGTTATTAAGTATTAGTTATCATAAAATAATTAGAAAGTTAGAATTAATTTAGGTACTTGATCATGTAAATTTGCATCATTGTCAGGTCTACACTCAGCATTGTTATCTGCAGGCACATGTAGTATATTGCGGACTAAAATGAGAAGTCTCACTGTGGAAAGTACTTTTTCTTCTCCCTTTTCATGGTACTCCTGCAATAAAATTAATATATAATATATATGAGGCGTCACACGGCAAAGTCAGCAATCTCCAAACGCAGCGATTTTTTGTAAATGTCGAAAAACTGTTTTACCTTTATCTCCTATATTTTTCCATAATATTTTTTTTTTTTTTGATTGATAGTGGAGTTAGGTGTTATTTTCTATGATCAAATTATTTGTTAAATGTCGATAACATTAAATAATAAAGGAGGGAAAATGGACTTTGTCAAATTTGCTGCGGAACCAACGGAGATTGCCGCTTTTGTCACTGAAACGCATGGAGATTGCATTATTTGCCACAGAAACGATTGCCGTCTCTGCCGTGGTATTATGATTGGAGATTGCTCACTTTGCTGCGATCAGCTAGTATTTAAACGCTTTATCTCGATGGGGAATTATTTGTGATAAAAATCAGTGTCACCAAACGACGCGGAATAAAAAGTTTTATATGAATATTATCAAAACATATATTTCAGTAAAAGTGGAGATTGCTGACTTTGCCGTGTAACGCCTCATATATATAACATATTATGTTAGTGTTATAGTATTAATTGGTGATATTTCATGAAATACCTAGCTACTACATACAATAACCAAATCAATCCGATAAAGCGTGTAATATTCAATTTCACTAGGTATTTTATGAATTCCCTGAAATTGTTCAGTTATAGTTTGTATATTGGATTTCGTTAAGATAAGGCGAGGTTACATCAATAATAAGTGACGAATAAATCAAACCCAGCGTCACAGTCAATTTATTATTTTAATTGCGGTAGAACTCCAACTATATATTTGTTTTTCGTCTAGTTGTTTGCAGTACACCATAATTATATGTTTAACGCATTGTATAGGTGCATAATTTTTTGATTAAAAGACTTACCCATTTGTACCAGTTGTGGTATACCTCTCTCAATCAAATACATCGTATCCGAATGTCGCGTATATGAAACGGGAAGCAGGAATATCCAAAATTTTATCAGAAGCCCTCCACCCAAACAATATTAGATTTATGATAGCATTTTTAATTAAGTCCAAGCTTATAAATAGTATATAACCCGTAAATATTTGTATATGTATGTAATCTAATGTAAACCAATGCCAATGGCCTTGACGCCGAGGCTTTATTATTAATAAAAAAAAAAAATTTTTTTGATTGAGTTTTTTTTTTTAATTTTGTTTAATGTAGATGAAACAATAATTCTTGTAAAACAAAAATTTGACAAAGCAATAGAAAAACGTGAGTGCAAAAATAATAGTGCTATTTTATCTAGTGAAAAATATTTGAATATGGTATCTTATGCGTGTTATTAGATATTTTTTGTTTATTAGGTGTGCCTGCTGTTCTTCAATCTGACAATAGCAGGGAATTTTGTAATGAAGTAATTAATTTATTTTGTGAGATGTGGCCTGATTTAAATATTGTTCATAAGAAACCCCGGCATAGCCAGTTGCAGCCATTACAAGGCAATGTTGAAAGAACCAACCAACCAAGATATTGATAAAATATTAACAACTTAGATGCAAGATAATAATACCAACAAATGGGGTAGAGGGTTCAGATTTGTTTAATTTATGAAAAATAAAGCTTATCATTCTGGAATTAAAGTAGCCCATACAATGCGATGTTTGGAACTGACTCTTATATTGGCCTATTGTTAAGTATAATATAGCCTCACACTATATTACAAGAAATACCATCAACCAAAAATAACAAACAAAGAGAAGAACGACAAAATGCACGAGACAATATAGAAATACAAGTAAAAAAATTGAAGAATTTATCAAATGCTTAATTTCCAGAAGCAAAAGAAGATTTAACAATCCAAATTAAAATTCTTGATGTTGATAGAAGGAGGGGAGACCCTTGATCGGTATTTGCTGTTGTTCTCAAAATTACTGAAAACAGATTCTATCAACTTGGATGTAAAAGTTGTACGTATAAGATTTATTAATTTTTTTAATTTATACATTAAAATTTTAAATAACACCTTAATTTACATGTGCAATATATTAACAAAACAGCAATATGCACTTTTGCAATTCATTTCGTATTTCGAAAACCTTATATCATTAAGTGATGTCCCTCAAGAAAAATTAACTTCTCTACGATCTGCAGTTACAGAACAATCAGATGGAAATGGACAAAGTTTTTTTAAATGTGCTTCTATCACTAAATGCACCAGTAATCGATGTATATGTATAGTGTAAGAATGGTGTTTTGTGCAATTCAAAATGTCATCAAAATCAATTGTGTACTAATTTTGACAAATAGTATAGATAATATGATTTTAATATAATGTAAAAAAATTGTAAGCAAAATTGCATATATTATGACCAAGATGGCTCCAAAATCAATCTTGTATAAAATATATTTTTTTAGAATGATTATTCATTTTTATGATTTATTATAATTTTTTTAGAATAATTTATAATAGTTATCATAGTCATTTATCCAATTTAACGATTTATAATCTGAAATTTTATAATATAACAAGTTATTCTATGCATTTTCTAGATAATGTATTTATATAATTTAAATGTAAACACTTAAATTAAAACGTTTTGTTAAATTATAAAATAACTGGTTTGATACTTTAATGGTAACATAATATACACTATTTAACAATATTAAATTTAATAAGTATTTATGAAAGTTATACATACCGCCTGTATGACCTCTGCCAATTTATTCACTATTACATTCCAGACATTGATGTCTGTAAATGCTCGTTTGTATTTTTGTAGGTGCAACAACATTTGCAAGTAATATTGGCTCTGTGTTTTCTCAGTGGGTGGCTGTTCATTATATATCAACAATACGGGCGTTGTAAGGTTAACTAGCAGCCGTATGATCAAATCAAACAATTCTAAATTATTTGAGTATTCAATGAGTATTGGCAACAAATCAGTCTCCACAATATTTGCTGTTCCGAGATGGCGACGGATTTCATGGTCATCACCATCGCGTCTCAAAAACTTGATTAGATCACGAACAGCCTCTGCAATAAATTACAACAGTACAAATTGAATGTGTATTTTATACATTTACTTATAAAGTTATAAGTTGTAATCAAGTAATTACCGGAACATTGTGGATCAATGCAATACTTTTCAGGACCTACACATCCTAATGAATTGCAAGTAGCAGTCAGTTCAGCATGAATTAATGCCATTACATTAAGTGAACTAGAAAAAAAACTATTAATTAACCAAATTAACAGTGATTATAAAAAGAATAAGGAGTAATTTTTAACGAGTGTGAAGTACCAGACAGTAAAAAAAAACGGTTAATATCACTAAAAAAAAAACGGTTTATATCACTAAAGCACTATCATGGATGAAAAACATCATATCAATTCGGCTTGCAATAAATAACAAATTACATTATCACTGGCCGCCGAATTCAAACATTTTTAATATTATAATATTATTAGATACAAATACAATTTCAAAACTGAGTATAATATAATGAAATAAATTTCCAACAATATTGTGTACCTACTAAGTATATTTAGTAGGCAGTGATATATAGATTATGAGTCTTAACAGACACATAGTAACTAGTAAGACAAAAGTCAGAAAGTAATAACATTAAACAATATACTTTTGTATTATTTATGTGTTTAGATAGTTGCAGCTAAGCATAATATAAGATTGTTAATTTATTATTCATTATTACTTCCTATCATACTAATATATTGAATATTTAATATACACATACAATTAAAACTAATAAATAATAACTGAAATGTTGTATCCAAGCAAATTTATTTTGTTCTAAGTACAATATATTATAATACATATTTATTTGGTATAATTGTATAAATAAAATCAGAAATTATTTTTAAACTTAATTAAGTTTTATATTATACCAAAATATTGTGTATTATTTATAATTATTACATTAATACCTATATAGATTATGTAAATTGCAATATTGTAAGTCATTTATATTTCTAACATAACATCTTATTACATAAAACTATTAAGTTTTAATTTAATTGATATAACTTTATAAAAATATAATAATTTATAATATGTTTAATTATGTAAAACAGGTAGTCAATCTCTATTGATGAATATATAGTAAAAGTCTAAACTATGATTACAAATAATAGTATCTTTAATTGTGGTATAAACAGTACTTTATAATAGACAATTATGACAATATTATGTACTTATAAACTGTATAACACTATTGGTTAATTAAATAATTCAATATTAAATTTCTTTACAGACAACTGTTTACTTAAGTGCAATTTATATTTTTACACTAGGTAACCATAATCAACATCCCAAAAAAGTAATAATAAGTATAATATGATAAATAATAATGTATATAAAATTGTATGTATAATATAGGCCAATTATTAACCTGTTTTGAATGACTGAACACTTAATATTTTATAAGATTTTTGTGTAACACAGCTGTAAAATAAAAACCGTATTTTTATAAGTTTTTAAATTTTATATTATATTAAACAATTCATATATAACACAAAACAGTTTTACATACATATTAGTCACTAAAAATTATAAAAGTAATAAATATAATTGAAAAAAAAAATCAGAATTTGTGGAACACCACTGATGTAAACTATTATGGTTTGTGTCATTATTAATATTATAATAATATTTCAATTTAAACTATTTATTGTAAATTTATATCTTAAACAAAAAATTCTGTATATTTAAAATTAAATTAGAAATATATTTTGTTACATAGAGATTATTATCATAATTAATATTAATAAATTATTCATTTAAAAAAAATTGACATGCAAAGTTTTTTGAACAATTATTAATTAGAATATTAAAATTTTACCTATTAGTAATTTAGTTATTTAATATTTGTTGTATTAATCACAAGTTAAACATAAAATCTTATTTAATTATATTTAATACAATTATTAGATAGAAAATAAATTTATTATAACCTTATACAATGATACAATTTAACTCAATTTAAATTACAAAAATTTGTTTCTAACGATCTTAAAAATAATTTAATGTTTCATTCCTCGCAATCATAATTAATTTCAAAAATTATCAAATCATTATTCATATTTCATCCATCTGAAACTGGTAATGACAAAATATATGTAAGATATGGTAACATAATTGAGTAGTCCATGTTATACATTGATATCCTAGTTTATCTGGAACTTGGAAACCCTCTTTAGCTGGCTATAAGAAACAAAAAAATATATTTAATTGTAATTTTTGTAAACACATATTTTTTAATGTAACACTGTATGTTACTATTGCAAATTAAGTGTTATTTATTTATTATGATAACTCCTTGGAGGGTAAACAGTTGTAAACTAATATAGTAAACAACATATGTGTGTAATTATGTTGTATAATGTATTATGTACCAAGTTGATGTAATTTCTGATCTATAGACTTTAGTGATACTGGGTGAAACGTTGAGATATGATTTTTAATAAATGCATGTTATAATAAACTATTAAATGCTTATTAAAATAAAACTATTAACGAGTGACAGGTTCTAAGGTGATAGCTTTAAAATAATAATAATATCAGTTCAAGTTCAGATATATAATTCAGAGGTAATTTATTAACAAAGATTTTAGGTACAATAAATTATGTATGATGAACTTACAGAATACAGTATCAGTTAATAGTTTGTATTGATTTTACAATAATGTGTTTTTAATTATTTTATTTTTGTGTCATCAGTCATCACATTTTGGTGCAGTAAACATGCTTTACAGCTTTTCTACTTCAGCATTGTTTTTGTTATTAAAATGAATCTAGTTGATGCTTCGATGGGTCAAAATTAAACAATTCCCAGAACTTTTCAAAAGCATAAAAAAAAAACAAACCAACAATAAATAAAATAACTAGATAAAATAACTTATATAATAGTAAATTTACTCACTATAGTAATTCAGTTAATATGAACTCTTCTACCTTACCGGATAAAAATTATGTTAGTAGAAACAGTATTTTTAGATGTTTTTCCAAACATATATTATAGGAATAATCTCCTAATTGGCCTGAATACATGTATACTTCAGTTAGATACTGTATCTTGCTGACTATAATTGGAAAAAAAACAATTATATTAATTAAATTATTTTGAAAATTGTTTCAATAGCTCAGTATTATATTAAAATTCAGTGTAAAATAGAAACCAATCAATATTATTATAGCAAACATAAACTGTTAAACTGCAATTTTCAATATGATGACTCACGTAACCAAGACCACAACAACAACACGCGACTTCCACGGATTACACGACTGTCGATTTTTGTACTCCATCCCGGTTACACCTAGACTTTTCACTCTCCAGTCTCCATTCAACTTGTGTTTTATTTGCTGTTCTACAGTTGACATTTTATTTTATTTGTTGTGGTATTTTATACATTATTTACGAAATGTCTTTCGTTGTTAAAAATGCCTCGGGTAGTAGATGCTCGTTGGCGTATTGTACCAGCCTTTGGTCGAGTAACAATGATGAAGTACGGATATCATTTTTTAAATTTCCAAAAGATCATCAAAGGTAAGAACCGTTTGTATTACAGTATTTACTTATGTTATGTCCTATTTAATGTTAAGCACTTGTCCATTATTTTATCTATCTACCCATAAAATGCAACCTACGTATTTAGAAATGAGTCGTTAGCACATGTATACTAATAAGTATGCTAGTGCTACCTACCTACCTTTTCGTAATAATATACTATCTTTAATGAACTTTATGTATTGCTTAAAATAATGTAAAACATGAGACATGTGCCTAATTTGTATTTTTTTTTTAATGTGTACCTACAAAAGTACTAGATGTAAAATGTAATTATTATTTTAACTTTAGTTGTGCTTCTTGGGTTAAAAAATGTGAAGCAAAATATTTACCAACTACAGACTTTGATGTTCTACACAAAACGTACAAGTTATGCTCATTACGTTTTGAAAATGAAATGTTTATGAATGCATTAAAAAATAGACTGAATCAGACTGCGATTCCAACATTATTTGCCAAAAAACCAGCTGTATCTAAAGATATTGAAATTTCAAACGTACCTATCAAATGATTCAATGACTGATGATATTTTCTCAACTGATAACCGGCCATCGTGTTCAACGCCATGTTTACCACCAGGTATGTGACTTAATATTTTAGAAAAATAAAATGCACATTTTATTGTTTTTGTCTTTTTACATATTTAGTACTTATAAGTACTAGTTACCTATTCAATAATTTAATACAATTTTTGTTATTCTAGGTTTGGATTTGTCATCTTCACATTCTGTTTCTGTGTCTACGTCTACGGAGATTTGCGAATCAACTACTGGTTCACAAACTCCCAGATATTTGTCACTGAAGACGCCAAGAAAGGAAACTCTACGAAAAAAAACTTGCTGTGGCTCATACCACAATCCATGAATTGCAAAATAATGTGAATCATCTTGAGGTATGTTTGAAACAAACTGATACTGTTGAAAATGTACTTCGATTAGTTGAAAAATATATTTCACCTTCATTATTTATTGTGGTAAAAAATAATGCTCTGAATAAAGACAAGAATCCAAAAGGACGGCGCTTTTCAAATGAAATCAAACAATTTGCTCTTACCATCTATTTTCTAGGTCCTAGTGTTTTTCATTTACTTCATGATCATTTTTCTTTTCCTTCTATAAGAACTCTTAGAAAAATTACTTCTAATTATGAGTTTCAACCTAGCCTTAATGATTTTATGTTTGATTTTCTATCTTTTAAAACTAAAACTTTTTCTTCTGATATGTTAAATTGTATTCTCTGCGCGGATGAAATGTCAATTAAAACAAACTTATTTTACAACTTGTCCAAAGATCAAATAATTGGTTTTAACCAATCACCGTCATATAAAACATACGATCCTGCAAAACATGCACTTGTATTAATGATAAGAGGTATTAATTATAGTTGGAAACAACCAATTGCATACTATTTGATTTCTAATAGCTGTACTTCTAATGATCTACAAGATATAATATTTGCTACCCTCCGAAGACTTGAAAATATTAAAATTAATGTAAAAGCTATTGTTACTGACCAAGGTTCTAACTTTGTAAATTTTTCCAAAACCTTTGATGTTACTCCAAAACATCCTTATTTTCAAGTTGACGATAAACAAATTATATATATCTTTGACCCACCTCATCTATTGAAATCGACCCGAAATATGTTTTTTAAACATAATTTTATTGTTAATGATGATGTTTTAGATAAAAAACATATTGATACTTTTTATAACCATGATTCTAAATGTAATGTGCGAATGGCTCCTAAATTAACATATGCTCATGTACATCCTGGGCCTTTCGAAAAAATGAAAGTGAGATTAGCAGCTCAGATATTTAGCCATAGTGTAGCTGCAGGTATGTCTGTAGCATTAAATCAATAGGTATTCTACCAACCACTTCAAAATGTACAATAAATTTTATTAATTTTATGGATAGGTTATTTGATATTTTTAATTCATCTGATACTCCTAATAGTAAGATATATAATAATCCTTTCAAAAATGAAAAACATCAAATAGATCATTTAACTATAATGGAAGAAATGTTTAAAAACATGAAAGTAATTCATAAGTTTAACGGATCTGATGTAACTAAAAGAGTAAATTTTATCAATGGGTGGTTGATTAGTATATCTGGTTTAAAAATGTTGTGGAATTCCTTAAACCCTGAACAAAATAATGAATATACCCTTCGTACTGGCAGAATTAACCAAGATTGTTTAGAAAATTTATTTGGGACATTTCGTCAACAACATGGTAACAATTCTAACCCCACCCCTATTCAGTTTGTTTGGGCCTTTAAAAAAATATTTTGCCTCGAATATTTCAAACAATCTCCAAGTGCGAATTGCATTGAAGATATAGACAAGGTTCTTTGTAAAGTAAAAGAATTAAATAATGTATCACCGTCATTTCAAGAAATTTTAAATCCTAAACAAACAAACAATCCTTTTAAATTTACTCCTATCACTATTGGTACAGTTGATTATCGAAAATTAAATATCCCTGAAACAAATGCTCTTACTTATATATGCGGCTATTTAATGAGAAAATGTTTAGACAAACATGTTTGTCAAGATTGTATAAATTATGCTAATTTTCAACAAAAGCTAGAACCATCTTTTTTTTTATCTTTTTTTAAATCTACTGCTAATGACAATTCTCTTTATGGAAAATTACTAGTGCCACATGACGACTTTTATAATTATATTTTTAAATTAGAAAGTAAATTTATTCAAAATTTTCCTATTATAGCTATTAAAGATAATGTAGGGACTAAGTTAAGAGATATATAAGTAAACACGCATTTTGAACACCCTTGTCCAAATTTTGAAAAAACATATTTATTAAATTTATTTATAAGGTTTAGAATTTTTTCATCAATCAAATTTTTAAATAAATCATAAATAACGGAAAGAGTTAGGAAAAGTAGAAAATTAAGTATTTTAAAACATTTATAAATAAATTTTGTTTAAGTATGAAAAAAAAAATGTTCATCAAAATTATTTTTGATATTAAGACTTTGTTAATTATTAATTATTATATTGTAATTTTTTTAGGAACGTACAACTAATGTTCTTTCGTTACTAATATCCTATTGTAACTACCCAAGTCTGAATTTTTCTAGTTAATTATATTATTATTTTGTTAAGACTTTGTTAATTATTATATTGTAATTTTTTTAGGAAAGTACAACTAATGTTCTTTCGTTACTAATATCCTATTGTAACTACCCAAGTCTAAATTTTTCTAGTTAATTATGTTACTATTTTGTTAAGACTTTGATAATTATTATATTTTGTATTATTATTTGTAATAATTGTTGTATATAAATTGTTTTTTATAATTACAAATAAATAATAAAAATACATTGAATTACTTGTAATTTGGATTTTCACTACTCGTACCTAATAAGATCTGGTAAATGTAAATTAGAGGTATTCCTACATACTACAGATTATGACATGTCACATACTTGTAACAATGTGTTTATTTAGAAGAACATTGTTTTTATTAATTGTGTGTACTAATTACTAAACTACTAAGTAAATTTCATAGTACTGCATAGATCATTTAAACTAGCACACTACACTTGCATTGTAATCTGCTATGTATGTTATTTTGTTTATTTATCAAGAACGTTCAACATAAACTAAACAATAATAATTTAAATAAGAACATTTTTTTGTTTTTTTAGATTTAATAGATGGTAAAAATACAATTTAGATTTAATTGAATATAAATTTGAACGAATGAACAATGTTACACGATATAAAGAAAAAATGGGAATTTCCCCGTACGTGGCAGCACGTTTAAATTCTAGACATGGTGGACACGATTTTATCATCTCCCATAAGAGCCCATGTTAAATGAAAAATGATTCCTTTTCGTTTATTCTGTGATTCTATCACCATTTACTACTATACTATAAAATTGAACAGCCTACAATTAAAAAATCACAGGTAGGTAATCAACAAACACCTGACTACAACTTTATAAGATAAATAAGTATCTTGTCAGTGTGCTACGTGCTCTGATGTCCTATACCCATATTATAATATATAAAGGGGGCAATACATTGTAGGCTTAACTATTTAAGATAACAATCGCCCATGAATATTAACAAAAGACGTAGGAATGAACATACTATCAAATAATATGAGGTGTGTGGCCATAATGCCATAGAGGGTGTTACCTGAGTCTGGGAGACAATAGAAATAAAACAACTTTTGACTCTAACCCACACATAAAACACACAATCATATGTAACATAATTATTAAATATTAATCTCGAGTTCTGAGAATCTCGAGCGAGGCTGATGTAGTAACCGCGTACTCGTGCTGTCACCACTCGGTTACTGCAAATACTTCTTTTACGACGGTGGCACGTGTCGTTCTGCTTCAACGTAGAAGGTGGAGGTTGAATGTAATGAGTATAAATAAAGTTAACACTTTGTAAAATAATAACTGTTTATTGAAAGTTAACTTATAATTACATATAAAGGTTTTTCGACAGATCTACTGTATGTAGATCTACCGGAGAGAAAGTATTTAAAATAGTCTATAACTGGGAAGTACTCGTATAAGCGGCGATGCGGCTGTTACAAAGTCCGCGACTCATACAAGTACATAAAACTGGGAATGACTATAGCTCGACGGCTGTACAGTCTCTGGAGCTCTGGGTGATCAGGGCTCCTATTTATATGGAACATGCTATGATAAGGAGAGGACGAATAACGTCAATGGGAAGGTGATTGTGGTGCTAGCTTTGGTGCTAGCCAATGAAATGCCTATAATAGTGGCCTGTTCCGGTGGCGTGATGTTGTTGTAGGTTTGGACTTTGGAACCTCGTTTTAATGTGAAAAACACCGGTTTACTACATACCTCCCCTTTTAGAATGATACTCCGTATCATAACCGCGGATACATCGAATAACCCGTGTTTTGATACATAGTAGTGCATTGTTTATTTTCGGTTTCTTGTGTTGTATTAACTATGACTATGGATCGCCTATCTTCGATCATATCCGTGTGTTCTGGTTCTTCGATCGGTTCCAGTGCCATGGTTGGTTCTGGTTCCGGTTCTGTATGTGTTTTGTGCTTGAACCACGGTAACTTCTCAACACAAGTTATTATAAATAACAATAGACTCACCATTGTTATTGCACTCACTACATATAGTAAATAATTATGTCTATTTTTATTTTCTTGGGCTGCTTCTACTTCAGCCGTTTTTTCGATTATTTCTTTAATGTCTGTCGTCGATTTTGCTACTAAATTCAGATCGTACATTTGATTGGTATGCACGTGTTTTATTTTTAAAATTGTAGATGGTAAATCGATTTGTATTTCTTCTGTTTCTTTAATTTTCGAATGTGGAATAAAATCTAAGTATTCTTCTTCGTTTTCTGTCTTATGTGGAATTAATAAATCGCGTGTTGCATACGCTTTACATGTTTCATTTAGTGATAATATTCCTACTCCTTCTAATAAGTGGTTTTCACTTTTCTTATCGTGATCGCAAGTGATAAATATTGTTTCACCTGGTGTTGCATAAATCCAATCGTTCTTGAACTTCAATTTGTGGAACAAGTTCGTGTGTAGTTGCACATGCATGATCTCACAACTATCTGGAACTTCCTTTGGATCTTGTAGTAGTAGTACCTCGCATATGGGGCGTACACTTCTTGGATGTAAAGGATAAACTTCAGGACATAGTAGGAAATCACTAGCATGTTTACATAATGTTTGATCAATTTCGTCATAAGTGGAATACAATTCTTTTGACCTACTTATAGCTAAATACTTATGACTAGGTTTTACATATAAACATTTATTATCCGTACAAATCGGTATCGGTATAAGCTGAAAAAGTGTAAGTTCATGTTGATACACTAAAGGTACACGTAAATTAAATACAATTTTGTCATTTGAATAAAATATTGTTATATCTGAGAGTGGCATTATTTCCTGTACATTATTTTCATTTAAATCAATTGGCAAATCAGTACCACTCGGTAACCCGATCTTTATATCTAATAGTTGTTTCAAAAATGCTTTAGGTGTTAGTAAACTGGGATGTATTAAGCCTAGCCTAGCTGTCTGTATGACGTCAAATAACATATTGGTCTCGGCTAAGTATAATTCAATCATAACGTTCGCTTGAATAAAATGACTTGTTAAGTATATTTTTATGTTAGATTCGATCGTCATAGTTTCTAACTCTTTAGTGACAACAATAAGCTTACTTATAATCTCTTTGTTTTTCTTATTTTCCAGTTTAATAATTCTAAGCTGTTTTTCTAAAATATTTAATTCAGTAGTGTTTTTATCAGTTAAAGTTTTAATATTATTATTAGATTTGAGAACGCAATAATAATCACATAGGCCAAATAAGGTTTGAGCTACTTTTGTAATTGTTCTGAGTGGAAAACCCCTCTTTACTCGTGAATGACCTATTGATTCAAATATTATATCTCTTTTTGTTTCCCCCTCTTGTTTTAATAATTTAAATAGTTCACTAATCGAGTCACAATTTGTTAAGGTAATATTAAGTTCTTTTATACGTGTACATATTCTATCTGTCGCATAAATGTATTCATTGAAGGTTTCTGTTCTCTTTTGAGAATCAGCTAAATCATAAAAAGCTACTAAGTTCCATTGTGTTGTCATAATTTTCAATGGACCTTGGTTTTCGAAGTACAATCCAGATTTGGTGATTATTTTTTCATCAGCATATCGAATAATGCCGTGAACCGAATATACACTCATTAGTACGTATATTATCCTGAAAATATTATTACGTGTTGAAGTAAATAAAACAATTAATTAGTATTTTTATTTTTATCTTATTATTTTATTAACTATAAAATAACAACACCTAAGTTTATAATGTTATATATAAAAATGTATTTCTTATCTAATTATTTCATAAAAACTTATTAACCCATTACGAAAAACTTGCTGTCTTTACTAAAAAAATAATTATTATAGTGATTACATGACTAATTAACTAATAACAAAAAAAATAATTATAAAGGAAGACTACAGCTAATATATATAGTTTTATGACACTATCGTGTTCATAAATCAGTCTCGAAAAATTTCTTAACGTTGTTTATATGGATTCTGTAGTCCCTCCTCCCCCTTTTGATTGTTATAGTTTCATTGTCGTGTATCAAAAGTATTTCGTATGGTCCCGTCCAATTTAGATCTAATGTATTTTTCTTGCTTTGTTCTTTCATAAGAACTTTGTCTCCCACGTGTAACTCTAATGGGTTACTTGTTTGGTCGTAATATTGTTTGTTTTGGTTTTTCTTTTCTATTAAATTTTCCCTAGCTGTTTTATGCGTTTCCTGCATTATTCTTTTTAAATCTAACGCGTAATCGTCGTAATTATATTGTGGTTCGGGTGATTGTAAAAAACTTGACGGTATAATAGGTTTTTTCCCGAAAACCAATTCGTAAGGTGTAAATTTTGTTGATGTGTGTACTGTTGTATTGTAACAGAACATCGCATAGTTAATGAGAGTGTCCCAATTAGTGTCCTTATCAACAAAACTACGTAAATAAGCCTTTAAAGTTTTGTGTGACCTTTCTAGATACCCGTTTGATTGTGGATGCCACGGAGTTGTATTCGTTTTTTCTATTTTTAATAACTTACAAACGTCCTTGAATAAATTAGATAAAAAGTTGGTTCCACAATCAGTCAAAATAGTAATTGGTATACCGTATATACATATAAAACACTCTACAAATGCTCGCGCTACTGTGGAGGCATCTGTTGTGGCAAGTGCTACGGCAACGGCATATCTAGACAACTCGTCTTGTATGGTTAATATATATGTGTTACCTTCATCTGTTTTTGGTAAGGGTCCCACTATGTCTAAACATATTTTCTGGAAAGTTGACGTTACGGTCGATGTTATCAGCATAGGTTGTTTTATATTTTTACCCGATTTGCCCTTCTGGCAAACGGCACAATTTTTAATGTAATCTCCTACATCCTGTTTCATATTTTTCCATTGATATTTTAATTTTAAGCGTTTTATTGTACGGGAGACCCCTTGGTGCCCCCCCACTAACGTGTCATGGTATTCCTTTATTATTTGTAATTTTTCCTCTTTTGAAAAATATTGTTCTTTATAAATTGTTACTTTTATATTTGTATTTTTAAATAGGTAGCGAAACATTGTACGTGTACGTTCGTAACAGGTCAATGTCGTTAACCCTTCTAACCTGATTATAGAAAATTGAGTAATTTGTTTATCAATACAAAATAATTTAATTTCATTTATCGCGTTATAATAGCTCTCGGCGCCTAATTCATCGTAATGATTATTTTTTAATTTATAGAATATAATTAATTTATTTAATTGGTTATTTATTATGAATTTGTTATCATCGTTGAATGTTAACTGAGTTGTTAAATTATATGTATTCATTATTTCCCTTATCGCCGGATGCGTTATTATGTTATCATTCGAAATAGGTAAAATTATATTTTCATCTTGTTCGGTATTCTTGATACTGCCTTCAATTTCTATAATTTTTGAATTAAATATAGGCCTATTCTCAGCCTGTTTAAATTCTTCGAACCCGCTATTTTGTTCATCGCTCGTAACAACACGTATACGTGATAAACAATCTGCGTTCGAATGTTGTGGACCCGCCCTGTATACTATTTCGTAATCGTATTCCTCGAGCTGTAATCGCCATCTCATTAACTGAGACGAAACGTCTTTTATATTGAATAAATATGTTAATGGACGGTGATCCGTTATAATTTTAAATTTCTTTCCATATAGATATGGTCTAAAATATTTTACTGCCCATACGATTGCTAGTAATTCTTTTTGTATTACACTATAGTTTTCTTCGGCTTTGTTCAGCGTTCTACTTGCGTAGGCAACTGGTTGATCTTTAGGTACTTCGCCTTGCGATAAGATAGCGCCTATCGCGTACTGGCTAGCGTCCGTCATTAGATTAAATTTGCCGTCCTCCCAATTAGGGTAAATTAGTAAAGGTGGGTTCATTAGTTTATTTTTTAATTCCTGAAATGCGTCTTCGCACATATCTGACCACACAAACGGTGTTTTTTTCTTTAATAGATTTGTAAGAGGTTTAGCTATTTTAGCAAAGTTATCAACGAATCGGCGGTAATAATTTAATAGGCCTAAGAAGGATTTAATGTCCTTCTCGGTCAGTGGTCTCGGATATTCTTTAATGCATGTTAATTTATTTGGATCTGGCGTTACCCCGTGTTCGTTGATCACATGCCCTAAATATAGTACCTCTTTGCGCAGAAATGCACATTTATTCGGTTGTAATTTAAGTTTATGTAGTCTTAAACGCGAGAACACCTGCTCTAACTTGTTTTGATGATCTTTTAAACTTGACCCGTGTACCACAATGTCATCTAGATACGCCGTGCATAACTCCTCTAATCCCATTAATATCGATTTCATAGCCCGCGTGAACGTTGCTGGCGCGGAACTAAGTCCAAATGGTAATCGTAAAAATTCATAATGACCTGATTTAGTGGAAAAAGCAGTTTTGTGTGTGTCCCCCTTATCTATCATAATTTGGTGGTACCCACTTGCTAAGTCCAATGTTGAAAAGTATTTTGATGAACCTAATGATTCTAATATTTCTAAAATATTGGGCAACCCGTACGCTTCATTTTCCGTAACTTCGTTAAGTTTACGAAAATCCACACAAATACGTATTTTTTGTTTCCCTTCGGAATCTTTTTTCTTTTTCACTACTACCAGTGGAAAATTAAACGGAGATACAGAATCGCGTATAATATTTGCCTCTTTCATTTCCTGAACTTGTTTTTCTATTTCTTCCTGATACGCGTGCGGTAACCTATACGGTCTTATATTAATCGGTTTAACGCACCGAGGTGTATTAATTTTATGTGTTACAATATCGGTAGCACTTAATTGATCACCTTCAAAAAAAAACAAATCGGAAAAACGACTACATAATTCTAATATACTATCGCGTTCCTCCTTATTTAAATGTTCCGTTTTTACGGTCTCCCTAATCTTTTGAATTTTATTCGGCGTATTAGTGTATTCGTTGGCAATAAAAATGTTATCATTGTACGGCTCCCATTTCAAATTACTCGTGGTTAATTGGTCTATTACGTACGGTTGTTCGGATATATTAATAATATTACTAATTACTGTATCACCTTTGACCGGGCTGATACTATTAGCTACAATCACGTCTTCTGTGATCTCAAATTTTTTTACTGTTATTATATTATGATTTATTTTTTCGTCGGCTTTTATTTTTAACACGCAATTACTTCTCGGCGGAAGTATTAATGGACTTGTTTTTGTTTTTTCTGGTATAATTAATACCTCTTTATCCCAATCTAACATAACTTTATTTAATTTTAGAAAGTTTATGCCTATAATACCTGCTTCGGGTATTGGGAAATCATTATTCACAATGTCGAATTTTACAACGAAAGGTTGTTTATTAATAAAAATCGGAATCACTACCGAACCTATTGTCTCTACTGGACTTGCGTGAATGCCCTTAATATTTTTTTTATCTCTTTCATTTACAATGATATGTCCTTTTAAACTTGAGATTTTTATAATGTTCATCTCCGAACCACTATCAATTAAAAATTTAATTTTGTTTTTTACAAATTTATCAGAAAAACACGTGATGTGTTCCTGTTCAATAGGAGTTATTATACGGACGTTGCTACTGCCTGCCTGTATTTCCTCTACGGATCTGTCCTTATTAATTTCTGCTTTTTTATTTTTTAATTTAAAACACTCACTAATGTCATGATTAGTTTTTTTACAATATTTGCAGAATTTACTCGAATACTCCTTTTTTATCTCTCTACTCGTACTTTGACCGCTGTTAGGATTACGAAAAGTAGGTATTTTGTGTTCGCTAGTACTACACTCATTAGCGTAATGTCCAAATTTATCGCAACGGTGGCATTTAATATTACTCTTATCTTTAGTACTTTTTAAATTCGATTTATTTTTATCCGGTGTATTTATTCCGTGTATTTTACTAAAATAATCGCTTGTTTTTTCCTCCTCCATTGCATGGAGTACCGCCTCTTCAAATATTTTAATATTGCGCGCCTTTAAGATTATTCCGATCGACTGCGATATACCCGCTACAAAAACACTCAACGCGTGAGCTTGTACAGTTTGCGCTATAATGCCAGCCTCTACTTTCGGTTTATCTACGGTTAATGCGTGCGTTAATTCATGTGCGGTTTTTTCAATTCTAATAGAAAATTCTTTAACGGTTTCCTTAGTACTCTGTCTCATTTGACTAAGTTGTACTTGTAAATATGATACTGAATGTGCTGAACCGAAAACAGTTCTAAATAATCTTTTCAATTCGTCCCAAGTTGAAATTTCCTTATAGCGTATGGCCTCAAATGCATTTCCTTTTAATTGTGATATTATAGCTTCTAAAATACTAGGTTTCAGACTATCAGGAATATTTTTAAATATGAATTCGCATTTAGCTTCGAAAGAAGCTAAGTCCGATTCGGTTCCCCCTTGAAAAGATGGAACTAATTTAAGTGCTCCCTCAAAACCTAATTTGTCTGCGTTAGTCATTCTGATTTTAAGTGTTTCTGGGTTATATGCTACTATTTGCCAATTTTCGCCTAACCTCTCAGACATACAAATTAATTATTCAAATGACTTACAGAGCTTGCATATTGAGTGAAATCTTGGTCCTTGAATTGATACTTCCTTCCTGGAATATGATTGAACCTGCGTGCGTGAATGCTCCACAGAACTCTCTTCCTTCCTTGTTGTGCTTCGTGAACGTGGCTCCGTCGGTGGATCTCAGCTTACTTCCTTTGATCAAGCCAAACAGGTTTTTCTGCTGATGAAGTGTGACCCCACACCTGACACCAAATTTTATGTAGTAACCGCGTACTCGTGCTGTCACCACTCGGTTACTGCAAATACTTCTTTTACGACGGTGGCACGTGTCGTTCTGCTTCAACGTAGAAGGTGGAGGTTGAATGTAATGAGTATAAATAAAGTTAACACTTTGTAAAATAATAACTGTTTATTGAAAGTTAACTTATAATTACATATAAAGGTTTTTCGACAGATCTACTGTATGTAGATCTACCGGAGAGAAAGTATTTAAAATAGTCTATAACTGGGAAGTACTCGTATAAGCGGCGATGCGGCTGTTACAAAGTCCGCGACTCATACAAGTACATAAAACTGGGAATGACTATAGCTCGACGGCTGTACAGTCTCTGGAGCTCTGGGTGATCAGGGCTCCTATTTATATGGAACATGCTATGATAAGGAGAGGACGAATGACGTCAATGGGAAGGTGATTGTGGTGCTAGCTTTGGTGCTAGCCAATGAAATGCCTATAATAGTGGCCTGTTCCGGTGGCGTGATGTTGTTGTAGGTTTGGACTTTGGAACCTCGTTTTAATGTGAAAAACACCGGTTTACTACACTGACCATCTGCATGTGGGCGGACGATTGCCGGACGTCACCATGCACGCGCATCCTGAAAGAGCGGATGGTCTTCGGACGTCATCATCGCACGCGCATCCTCTGAAATGCGTAATAGTGTGAGAAGCGAATGACCTGAATACGAATAGGCCAGAAGGGACATGAGTAGGAGATCAGGGGACACTGACTATATAAGGGGGCCCAGGAGGGGACTCCCGCAGACGTGATTTTCCAGAGCTAGAGCAAGCACCTTCACGTCACTTTACACCAGAAATCGTTCATTTGGACTTAGTTTATTTTCCAATTAAATTAATTAATTGAACTTAGAATATTTTCAATCAGTTTTAATAAAACACTTAGTAATATTTCGATTACTTTATTTCATCACAACCTATATCTTTTCGACAAGCTGTTGGCCCACTACAAGTGTATCTGTTAAATTGTTTCAGATGTGCTAATAATAGGTAATAAACCTTAAAAAGTAAACGGTCTATTTTTCAATAAGATAGACATTAATTCTGACCCAAATTTTAAGCGGCTCACTGAGTTCAACTCGGTAACTCGCCGGCCCTATTCGTATATTAGTAGGTATATACAGTGTTCTTATAATGTAATGTATTACTCATTTAAGGTTTATTACCTATTATTAGCACATCTGAAACAATTTAACAGATACACTGACAAGATACTTATTTATCTTGGTAACGTGGTGGCACGATGTAGTCACTATCAATCATACGTATGAAAAATAAATGAGTACCATTTTTACGGCAGTTTAGTTACAGAATTGTCCACCAGGAAAAGCTAAAAAGGCCGATTTGAAAATATTATTTTTATAAGCAATATTGTCTATTTAAGTTATTTGTTTTGAATAATATACATATTATTAACATATTGATAAACATTGTTTATTTATATTTTATTATTCTATAGTACCACACTACCTATAGTAGAAATATAACCATCCACACCTACCTAAAACTTATTATTATTTTTAAACATTTTAGATTCTGAACGGAGTGATGAATGTATTGATTTTACAATGATGTGTGTTTTTTTTTTTTGTGTCTGTACAGCATAACTAGTCGAAATAATGCTTCAATTTCAAACTTTGGGGGTGGTTTTCGATGGAAAAGTGGATATTCTTGGTGCATTATAGAGGTGAAAAGTAAACATTTTCCAACAGTTTTCAAAAAAATCAAGAAAAACAAAAAAAAAATGACAGAAAAACGGGATTTTTTACGCAAAACCAATTTTCGACAAAATCGAATTTTTTATTTTGCTATAACTCAAAAACTAATAGATGTAAATACTTGAAATTTTCACCAAATGTTTATATTAGCGTTCTCCATACATAGGTAAATTTTCAAAGAATTTTGACTTTTTTTGAACTATTTATAAACAATTGAAATTTTTAATTTTTCTAAGTATTTTTTTTTAAATAACGATAAAAATTTTTTGGCTGACCAGAAAATCATGAAAATTTAATACAAGGTTTCTTATAAGTTGTTCTTAAAGTGATAAAAAAAAATCCGAAATCGTTAGTCACAATTTTTTTTTATAAGTGCTTAAAGTTCGAATTTATACGAAATATGTCAAAATTGCGAAAATTTGCAAGTAATTTTGTGGTTGAAAAATCGTAAAATTTTTTTCTTTTATAACTAAGTTTTGAAAATTTGGTACAAGGTTCTCCATACATTTTTCTTTAAATATCTGTAAAAAAAACTCTACCGGATTCAGACAAAAAATTTTTATGAGTGTTTGAAATTTAAATTTTTACAAAACCGCGTTAAATAATGGTTTAGCCTCAATCGATTTTTGATATTTGTTGTTATTCAATCAGTATAAGTCGTAAATACTTGAACATTTTACCAGTTATCGAGATTGCCATTTTCTTTACGTGATTTGATTTTCAAAATATTTTGACTTTTTTTGAGCTATTTTTAGACAATTGAAATTTTCAATTTTTTTTTATTTTTTTTTTTATAAATGTTGATAAAAAAAATTTAGCTGGGACATATTACTTGAAAATTTAATTGAAGGGTCCACATAACTTCTTCTAACTCTCATTCAAAAATTATAAAAATACATAGGCACAATTTTTTTTTATTAGCATTTGAAGTTCAAATATTGACAAAAATTCGTCAAAATCATGAATATTTTTCACTATTTGGTAGTTAAAAATTTATAAATATTTTACTATCAAAATCTAAGAATTGAAAATTTAATACTATGCTGTCCATAAGTTAAGCTTAGAACGATTATAAAAAAGTTTGAGGATTATTCAATTTAAAAATTGTAGGAGTGTTTAAAGTTTTAATTTTAATTTGAAATCAAAAATACACGTGTAAAATAACGTTTTACTAATAAATAATTTTCGATTTTTGTTATTTTTAAAAAATTACTAAACGTAAGATCTTGAAACTTTTACTTAAATGTTTGAATTTGTTTCAAAATAGAATATATGACAATATTTAAGTATAATATATCATTGCATTCAAATTTAACCTGCCCTAGTCCGAGGTCCACCCCACCCCCTAATGTACAGCAGAGCGATACTCACTTACCCGCTTTTTTATATTGTGCTAATTAATATGCCCAACAAATGTTTTGTTCCCGCATGCAAGTCTAGTTACTTAAGTAATACTAAAATAATAAAATCAGCAGGAAAGAATGTACCACCCATGTTCCATCCACCACAAGTAACACTTACATGATAGTTATTGTTTTGTTTTAAATTATAATAATATTTTGTATACTTAATTATGTACTGTAACATACCTCTAACGAAACTTAACACGTTGACCACCGAGAGGAAGCATGCGTCCACAAATTTTTTTATTATTCTACTGATCTTTATATAACATTTTTTTTTTAAGATAAAAGAAAACTATACCATACAATTAATTATACAAAAAACTAATAATAAAGAACAGCCTGATTTTTAATACAAATTTAATGTTTGCATTATGTCATTTAAATCAAAATTTTCTCTAGGGTTCTTACATTCTAAGTTATCTCTTATGAGAATATTTGAATATGTAGTCTAAATTATTTATTTATTAATAATCAACGGACATACACCCTTTAACAAGAAAAAAAACATTACATAATAATTGACACATATTAAACTAATAACAAAGGGATAAATAAAAATATAGGCAACTAGAAGGACAAAAAATAAAAATAATAATAATAACAAAAACAAAATAAATATATAAAAAGCTACATAACAACTAATACAGGTATTCTAGTATAAACATGATCGTTTTAAAATTATTTATCTTGCAGGACTTACTATCTGTATGGAATAATAAAATACCACGAAAATATAGAAACTTATCTATAAAAGATGTAGTTTGCGGTTTACATTTTAAAGAAGATGATTTTTTAAAATGTTGCATATTCAGCATTTATATTACATTATATTACACGTATAGTATTTAATATTTATATATTATATATAATCAGCAGTATCATATTACGATCGGTGGGGACTGTCCATCGATTATTATTATGTAAAATTACAATGTAAAGCATTACGATTTATGCTGTTAATAATAAAGGTCTATAAAACACGTTTATGTTGTTATTCATAATTACAATACACAACAAATTGGCGACGAAAAAAATATTAACTTAATCGTAATCACTAGTGTATTAAAAGTTGCAAGTGTTGTATTCATACTAATACAAAATGGCGACTCCTAAGAAAGAATCCATAGTGAACTTCAATCAAGTTATAGGGTCACCTGGAACCTTTGAAACAGGTATGGATATTACAATTTTTGAATCAAAATTGACAAATTTTTTTTTGGCAAATGCAATCGAAAATAATATTCAAAAAAGAGCAATATTATTATCATCCGTTAGTGAAGAAATTCACAAAGTACTTTTTAGTCTATGTGTTCCTAGCACGTCTAACGATATAGAGTATGACACTCTAATGAAAAGTTTGAACAAATATTTCAAACCAATAAAATCGTATTTCGCGGCTAGGTATACATTTTATCAAGCTAAACAAAGACAGGATGAATCAGTGTGCCAATGGGGTGCACGTGTCAAAAATCTTGCTTCAAAATGTGGTTTTTCGTCAGAACTATCAACGGTTATTCGAGACATATTCGTTGTCGGTATGGGTTCAGGACCAATTCAAGATCGTCTGTTAGAAGAAGATGCCTCAAAAGTTGGAGTTACATATTCAAATCTAATTGAAATTGCGACAGCTAAAGAAGCTGCAATAAATGACAAAAGTGGATGGAAAAAAGAAGAATACGCAGACTTGAAGTACCAAAAGAAAAATAATGGACATAATCAAGCCAAGCAGGGGTTCAACACACACAAAGAATCAAAAATCAAATGTGAGATTTGTGGCCGTTCCAATCATTTCCAAAAAGACTGCAGATACAAGGACTACAAATGCAACAATTGCGGTGAAAAGGGTCATTTGTCTACTGTATGTAAAAAGGATAAGAAGGAAATGAAAAATAATAAAACACAAAATAAATTTTTATATGATAACGATGATGATGACGAAACAGTTAATTATGATCTTTCAAATACTTTTTTTTCTATAATTGATCAAAATTCTCAAAACAAAGCTGTGAAACCATTTACAGTAAATTTAGTTGTAGAAAAAAACAATGTAAACTTCGAAATTGATACCGGTTCACAACACAGCGTAATTTCAAAAAGATTATATAGTCAACTGTTTAGTCATATCGAATTAAAAGATAATGACATTTCGCTATCTGATTACGTCGGCAACGACATTAAACCGGTAGGAAAAATATTTGTCGACTCGGTATATCAAAACAAAAAATTTACAATGTGTCTTTATGTAATCGAAAATGGTGGTCCTCCATTAATAGGTCGAAACGATATAAAAAACATAAAATGTTTTACCTTGTTCAATATGGAAAATGACGTAAGTGTAGATAATATTATAAAAAAATATAATAACGTTTTTAAAGATGAAATAGGTACTTTTAACAAATACGAAATTTCATTAAATATCAAAGCTGGGGCGGTACCTAAATTCTACAAACCTAGGTCTATCCCTTTAGCATTAAAAGAAAAAGTTGAAACCGAAATTGATCGTTTAATTAAAAGCAATATTTTAGTTCCTATCGACTACAGTGAATGGGCAACTCCAATAGTACCAATATTGAAACCAGATGGCACGGTTAGAATTTGTGGTGATTTTAAAATAACAATAAATCCGGTATTAGAAGGGACTGAATACCCTCTTCCAAAAATAGAACATTTATATGCAAATGTTAGTGGTTCAAGATATTTTTCGAAAATAGACTTAAAAGACGCATATCAACAAATGGTTATTAAAGAATCTGATCGCAAATATACCACTATTAATACACATAAAGGTTTATTTAGCTATACCCGTAACCCTTTTGGAATAAAATCGTCGGCAGGGGAGTTCCAAAAAGCTATGGAAACTTCTACAGCAGGTCTTGAGGGCATTGGTATATTTCAAGATGACATTATTGTTGCAGGTTCCACTATCACAGAACACAATTCTCGTTTAGAAAAATTACTAAATGTATTGTCAAATGTTGGTTTAAGAGTGAAGTTGAATAAATGCAAATTTATACAAAAGTCAATTGAATATTTAGGTCACAGGTTAGATGAAAATGGTTTACACACACTAACAAAACACACAGATGTTATTAAAAATGCTATGGTCCCAGAAAATAAAACATTGCTAAAATCATTTTTAGGTTTAGTTACGTACTATATAAAATTTATTCCAAACGCTGCTAATATTTTAAAACCATTGTACATGCTTTTACGTAACGGCACTGAATGGAATTGGACATCAGAATGTGACCAAGCATTCAACAAAGTTAAACAAATTTTAATCTCGAAACCCGTATTAGCACATTATGATCATAATATTCCAGTTAAACTCGTAGTAGACTCATCATCCTATGCACTAGGCGCAGTACTCTCGCATGTACACCCAGATCGTACTGAAAAACCTATAGCCTACGCATCAAGGGTTCTATCTAATTCTGAGTGTAAATTTCCACAAATTGAAAAAGAAGCCTTGGCAATTATATACGGGGTTACGAAATTTTATGACTATTTATATGGTAGACATTTTCTATTAGAAACCGACCATAAACCGTTAATACATATTTTTGGTGATAAGAAAGGTATCCCAATTTACGCAGCTAATCGGTTACAACGGTGGGCCTATGTTTTATCATCATTTGATTTCGAAATAAAATATGTGAAATCCGAAGATAATACAGCCGATTTTTTATCACGAATGAAAAGTTCAAAATCAAAAATTGAAAATCATGATGAAGAATGTATTAGTCTCAATTTTATTCACGAAAAATTACCCTTTACATTAGACTGGTCTAAAATAAAAATTGAAACAAGTAGAGACACGATTCTTGCCAAAGTATTAAACGCAGTCAAAACAGGAGAATGGGATAGTGATTTTTCTAACATTTTAGAACTTAAATCGTATAATTTACGAAAAACTCAAATTTCAGTGGAACAGGGATGCCTATTGTGGGGTTACCGTGTTATTATACCAGCTAAATTTCGAAATAATATACTTAGCGAACTTCATTCATGTCATATGGGTTCTTCCAGTATGAAAAGTTTAGCGAGATCATATTTTTGGTGGCCAGGAATGGATAAAGAAATCGAAAATATCACGCAAAATTGCGACAATTGTCTTAATGTTAGGCAAAATCCACCAAAATCTATTATATCACCGTGGAAATGGCCAGAAAAACCGTGGACTAGAGTACATTGTGATTTTCTTGGACCATTTCAAAATAAATATTTTTTTATAATTGTTGACGCAACCACAAAATGGTTGGAAGTATTTCAAGTAAATTCTATGACAGCGCACATCGTTATTCAAAAATTTTCAGAAACTATAGCACGATTTGGCATTCCGAAAACAATTACATCAGACGGCGCAAAATGTTTCGCAGGTTTTGAATTTCAAGTATTTTGCAAAAATCTAGGCATAAGACACATGACAGGCGCACCATTTCACCCAGAATCAAACGGTTGTGCGGAATCAGCAGTCAAAACAATAAAAAATTTCTTTAAAAAATGTTCGACTGCACAATCCCAATTAAATAAATTTCTTTTAATGTATCGTAACACACCGCACTCTACAACACGAGAAACGCCAGCTCAGCTAATGTTAGGTCGATCAACACGTTTACAATTTGATGCATTAATGCCGAATACAAGTGAAGTTGTTATCGAACGACAAATATCACAAATAAACAATGGTGGTAATAGGACCGTATCATTTAATACAGGCGATTATGTCTTAGCTAGAGATTATAGGAATAATAACAATAAATGGCAAAAAGGTAAAATTATTAAATCCATTAGTTGCAATACGCATGATGTAGAACTCGATGATGGAACTATTTGGAAAAGACATAACGATCAATTACTTATTGATAAATCAATGACACCAGCGAGTAATTCTATTTCACTTACACCCGTTAGAAACATGAATGAAAGTACTGAAAATACCGAAACAGTAGGAGTTGTAAATCAAAATCCGAATCCTACAATAATAAATAAAACACCCAGACCAATTAGATCTAGAAAACCGCCTCAGCGATACTCTCCAAGTGATTATGACTAATGTAATTAAATCAGTTGGATATATAAAAATAAAAAAAATAAAAAATACTAACATAGCTATTAAGTACTAAATAACATACAAAATGTCAAAATATTATATATGAATTTTTTTTTTTATATTTATTTTTTTTAAGGAAAGAGATGTTGCATATTCAGCATTTATATTACACGTATACCTAGTATTTAATATTTATATATTATATATAATCAGCAGTATCATATTACGATCGGTGGGGACTGTCCATCGATTATTATTATGTAAAATTACAATGTAAAGCATTACGATTTATGCTGTTAATAATAAAGGTCTATAAAACACGTTTATGTTGTTATTCATAATTACAATACACAACATAAAATATGAGTGTAAAATGCCTGATGGGTCAATTAAATACATTGAACGAATACGTCCGGCATAGAGAGAAAATGCTATTCCAATAATATTTTTAGGCTTACCAGAACGATTTTCAAATGTAGGGACAATAGTACCTATTAAATAGTATAATAAATTTTAATACTATAAGGTGAATATTTGATTATATTTATTATAAATTTGAAAGAATATTGAATACTTAAGTATGAAATTTTAAAACTTTACCGCGGATAAGACGCAAAACGGCATTAGTGCATTACAAATTTACAAAATAATAAATATACGGCCTTCTCTATAATAGCAGCCGGTTGTTGATCTTGATCGGCCTTTTTAGCGCTACCTGGCGGAAGGCGCGCTAACCAAAGTGCCGTCTGATTTGGACTCACTTCTCGGCTCGAGTGACTACACCGTTTTATCTACATCGTGGTACGACGGGTAAACTTACACCGCAACCGCGGTAGCCATGCACTTGTTCCCACAACTTTACTGTTACGGTGTTTACCCTGACAAAAAATAAGATAACAATTTTGTCCGCCGAACGGGCGAAGTTATCAATATAAACTGTTAACAATAAACATTACATTATTGTACGTTTTAAATTTTAATTTTTTACTAAACAATTTGCGTAGCCTTAATTTATTTTGTTAAATATTTAGATTTACGATGGCTTCTAGTGACAGTGATGAGGATCGCAGAGAACGAGATAAGTTTGCCGAAAGGCTTAAAAAAAAAGACAAAGAAAGAACTCGTAATATTGCTATTCCTCGATCAGGTAAGTGTCGTAAATAGTAATAAAGTTTATTGAAAGTCTTTTGTCAACAACACAAATTAAACTATTAAACAAATTACGAAAATAATGGTTTATGCATTGATTGGAGGTTTATTTATCCCATATTTAATACATTTTATTTGTGCATTTCAATAATATATTGTATGGCAATCCAGGCTAGTCTACCAGCTAGTATTTTATGTTGTAGACCAATAATATCAATGTGTTTATTAATCTGATTTTGATAATAACCCTTTCCAGAATTTGGATGGAGATAAATATTTATTGTTAGATTTAAAAAGGTTTTTTAGTTTCAATCCTTTACCACTGGCATTAAAATTTGACTTTCTGCACAAACATGAAAAAAAATATTCAATAACACTTAGAAAAATATAAAAATAACAAGAACATAGAACATAGAAAAATGTTTCATTTGCGCTTTTGGAAAAATTCAGTACTATTTTGGAATGTTATGAAAATGTCGTTTGAGAACTAAAAAAAAACTTAATTAAAATCAATGTTTAATCAAAATATCTGTATTTTTAATTATGATTATTAATTTTCAAAAATGGATATTTATAGATAAATTTGTTGTTTTCTATACAATTTTAAATACTTTCTCTCTCTCTCCCCATGTATACATGTATGTAACATAATTAAATTGTTATTTTAGGATATAAAATATGTTTAAAATGAAATCTTGCATTTAATTTTTCACATCATAACCTAATAAAAAATAAGTATTAGCATCATTTCATGATAGATTAATTGATATTTACAAGACATGCATTTGAATGGGAATCTTAACCTTCGAGATTATTTACGGATAAAACACTAGTTGAAACTAAATACACTGCATACATTTTTAATTTTTATAACTAATCTATGATTTATAAATAATATAAATTTATAAAATTTTAAAATTTTATTTTTAAGTATCAATTTATGTAAAATACAAAAATAGTGTTATTTTAAATACATACAAACAAACTGCTATATTAATTCAATTTTAAATAAATTCTGAAGTATAAAAATGAAAAAATAAGAAATAAAAGTATAAAAAAAGATAAAGAATATAAAATATTAATCATGTAATTTGTATGGTTATTTAAATTAAAAAATAGTTTATGAATGATATTGGAAATATATGTTTATTTAATTTTGATAAGTGCTTATTGTAAATTTTTAAAATAAGTTTTAAATTTAATAATAATAATAATAATACAATTAATACATTTTTGTATTTAACAATTAACTAGTGATAATAATAAAAATGTACACAATTGAATTTAAATAAATTATTTTAGTAAAATATAATACATTTAATGAATGCAAAAAAAAAAAATGGTTTATGTTGTATGTACAAACCATTTTCGACTTAACGTCTTAATCCAATGTATAATATATACTGTATAGTGTATATATTATGTATTGGGTTAAGACGTTAAGTATAATGTATAATAATCCAGATATAATAATATCTAATTACTTGATAAATATTATGATCCTTATGGTTTATTAATTACTTAGATAAAAAAGCTTATGAAGAAGCAGCAAAGCGATTAAAATTAGAAAATGAACGTGAGAAAGAGATGGTTATTCCTCGACTTCGTATTGAATCTCGTCGTAAATATCTTGAAAAAAGAAAAGATGATAAAGTTACCGAACTTGAAGCCGATATCTTAGACGATGAATATTTATTTGATAAAGAAGAGTAAGGTTTTTTTCTATAATTTAATATGGTATGGATTGTAAAATATGCTGTTAAATTAATTATTTTTATTTAGTTTATCGCAACGTGAAATTTTTGATCGTGAACACAAAAAGAAATTATTAAGTCTTGCAAAAGAACATGAAAAAGCTAGAGAACTTGAAAATGTTCAACGTTATCGGATGCCTCAAGATATCAAAGATAACCAAATGGAGTATGAAATGGAAGTGGATAAAGCACCAATTACCGAACAACAAAAATGGGAAGAAGAACAAATGTCTTCTGCTGTTTATAAATTTGGTGCTAAAAGACAAGAGAAAGAACAGTACAAATTATTGATTGATAATCAAATAGAGTTTATTCAAACTGCAAATTTACCTGGCACAGATGAAGTGTGTTCATACCTTTTGACAAAATAATTTATATTTAATATATTTTTTTTAATTTAATAAGGAAAAGTCTGAAATTACTGAAAAACAAAAGAAAAAACTCAGCATAGAAGAGACAAAAAAGAGTTTACCTATATATAAATTCAAAAAAGATCTGATAAGAGCTATTAAAGATCATCAAGTAATAATTCTGTTTAAATTATAACTTTGTTAAATTAAGTTTTCTAATATAAATCATTTTATTTTATTTAGATACTCATCATAGAAGGTGAAACTGGTTCTGGTAAGACAACACAAATTCCACAATATCTACATGAAGCTGGTTTCACAGAAAATAATAAAATAATTGGATGTACTCAACCGAGAAGAGTAGCTGCTATGTCAGTTGCAGCTCGTGTAGCCGAGGAAATGTCGGTTAAACTTGGAAATGAAGTAAACAATCTAATTATACTTGAAAAAGAAATACATATTAATATATTATTGACACTTGATACAATTTTTAGGTTGGTTACAGTATACGTTTTGAAGATTGTACTTCAGAACGTACTATAATAAAATACATGACTGATGGAACATTGCATAGAGAGTTTTTGTCTGAACCAGATTTACAGTCTTACAGTGTGATGATTGTAGATGAAGCTCATGAACGTACCCTTCACACTGATATTCTGTTTGGATTAGTAAAAGATGTTATAAGATTTAGACCAGATTTGAAATTGTTAATATCAAGTGCCACTTTAGATGCTCAGAAGTTTTCTGAATTCTTTGATGATGCTCCTATATTTAGAATACCTGGTAAACATTACTTACATTTTATGATTTCTGTGTGTAAATACTAAATCTATTTTTTATGTCTGTATAGGAAGACGTTTCCCTGTAGATATATATTACACAAAAGCGCCTGAGGCTGATAACATTGACGCATGTGTTGTGTCTATATTACAGATACATGTAACACAACCCCTTGGAGATATATTAGTCTTTCTAACTGGCCAGGAAGAGATTGAGACTTGCCATGAATTATTGCAGGAGCGAGTTCGCAGGCTTGGTTCTCAAATCAAAGAACTGATTTTACTACCAGTTTATAGTAATCTACCTACTGAGATGCAAGCCAAAATTTTTGAGCCTACACCTCCCAATGCTAGAAAAGTAATTTTTAATATTTATCTATTTATTTTTGTTGGAAGTAAATTTATTTGTTTAATAATAATATTATGAATTATGCTTTAGGTTGTTTTAGCCACCAATATAGCAGAAACTTCTTTAACAATAGACAATATTATTTATGTTATTGACCCAGGTTTTTGTAAACAAAATAATTTCAATTCACGTACAGGCATGGAATCTTTAATAGTTGTACCAATATCAAAGGTAAATTATTTTTAAAGATGGATTTGTATTTATTCATATATTTTTTTATGTTAACGGTTTAGGCAAGTGCTAATCAAAGAGCTGGGAGAGCTGGTCGAGTAGCTGCTGGTAAATGTTTTCGCTTATATACTTCATGGGCTTATAAAAGTGAACTTGAAGACAATACAGTTCCAGAAATTCAAAGAATTAATTTGGGTAATGCTGTTTTGATGTTGAAAGCTCTTGGTATTCATGACTTGATACATTTTGATTTCTTAGATCCCCCTCCACACGAAACACTGGTAAGTTAATGTTATTTATGATATCTAATTTTATTTAAAAAAAAAATATTTTTTTAAAGGTACTCGCATTGGAACAACTTTATGCATTGGGCGCATTGAATCACAAGGGTGAATTAACCAAATTAGGACGTCGTATGGCTGAATTCCCATTAGACCCAATGATGGCAAAAATGCTTTTGGCTTCTGAGAAGTTAGGATCTTTATATTTATATTATTATTTTAATACTACTTTAAACTTTTTTTTAAAAAAAAAAAAAACCATTTTAATTTAAAGTGCTCACTTTTGAAACAACTTCTATCAAACAAAGAATAAATTAATATTTATTTTTTAATTTCAGATATAAATGTTCAGAAGAAATCGCTTCCATAGCAGCAATGTTAAATGTCAATAGCGCTATATTTTATAGACCCAAAGATAAATTAATTTTAGCTGATACAGCTCGTAGAAATTTTTTTCAACAAGGTGGTGATCATTTAGCTTTATTAAACATTTATAACCAATGGGCTAATACAGATTTTAGTACAAATTGGTGTTATGAAAATTATATTCAACATAGATCAATGCGCAGAGCTCGAGATGTTAGAGACCAATTAGTTGGTTTAATGCAACGTGTTGAAATGGAGATAGTTTCAAATCCAACCGAAACTGTTAATATTCGAAAAGTATGCAAATATTATTATTTTTTAATTATGTAAGAAATTTATGAATATTTCTTTTATACATAAATATTATTATTTATTTATTTTAGGCCATAACTGCTGGTTATTTTTACCACATTGCAAGACTGTCAAAAGGTAGTTATCGCACTGTAAAACATAATCAAACTGTTATTATTCATCCAAATAGCAGTTTATTTGAAGAGCTTCCAAGATGGGTTCTATACCATGAGTTGGTATTAACAACTAAAGAATATATGAGACAAGTTACAGAGATTGATAGTAAATGGCTACGTGAAGTAGCTCCTCATTATTACCAAGACAGAGAACTTGAAGACTCCACTAATAAAAAAGTACCTAGGACATTAGGTATTATTCCATTTAGGTATTAATGCTAGGACATTAGGAAAAACAAGTATGGGTGCAGTATTTGCACCCATTGCATATGTTGAAGTCTAGTGTTCTTTTAGTCAGTACAAATCTGTACTAAAAGACTAAACCGTAGAATATAGTATATGAATAGGTATATAAATAGTATTCATTGCAATAAAGATCTAATTATACATAAATTGTATTTTTTATATTTTTTATAAACTTATATTTTCATTTTGTTTTTACATATATCTTTCATACTATATATATTATAAAATCATCATACAAAAAAATACTTAAGTTTTTAAATTGTATCACTATAGCAATAACTTGTAAGGTATGACTAGTTATGAATTGTCAAAGTATCATGTATCTAATATAACTAAAGATAGACAATTTTATTTTAATAAAATTAGTTGCCTATTTGTCTATAAGGTACAAATTTTTTTATGATAGTGTAACTACTTACTTACCCATCTCTACTCTCAGTTATATGTTATTTAACTAGTATACCAATTTAACAATATAAGGTACTCATTATGTAATAGGATGCATGCTACTTACATTAAATTTTTTGTACATTCTTATAATTATTACGTTTATAATTTTATTTTTGAATTAATAATTATGTTTTGCAACCTAGTTTTATACATTTTAGATAATTATTTAACTGGTTTTAATTAAAATTCTCTATAAATCCCTTTTGTCAAATTTTCGATGTATTCGTTTAATAGGCCCTGCTCCTTCATGTATAATTCATTTTTTTTTTTGTAAATATTCTTAACTAGTAATAGTTTCCTTTCATTTTAATATTTTAAGCAAATTTATTTGTTATGAATAACATGAAAATGCAAATATCTCATTGAAGAGATTTCATTTTCAAAACAAAAAACCCCACTATTTTCATAAAAATATTAATTTATTTATAAAGTTTCAAAAACAAAATTTAAATTTTCAGTATTCACTAAACAAAAACCACATATAATAATAATAAAGTATATACCATTTAATATTATTTAGACATATTAATAATTTGATCAGAGAATAAACAAAGTTGATTTATGTGTTTATACACGGTTTATACGAATAGTAAATCATCAATGTTACATTTTTTTTTTATAAATTATTCCAAATAAAAATTATTGTTAATACAATAAAAATACCTTCTGAATAATTAAGTTTTCACTCTTAATAATTATTATTTTACCATATTATAACCATATACTTAATAATGAAGACAAAAAATTTTAAAATATTGAACTGTACAAAAATTATTTCAAAATGAAAAATATAAAAACATTCTTTTCATTCTAGTGACTAATTTAGGGCCTAGTCTTACATTTACATCAACCTTAAGTAGGCATATTTAAAAATTATAAGAAGTTTTATTTTTCACTATTAAAGCCATTGTCATCAATCATAATATTGAATATTGATATTTTATAAATAAAGATTTATTGTTCATTTTTTTGTTGTATTTTTTAAAGAAGTAAGTATCGTATATTATATTATTAATCAAGATGTTTAATATTTAAATTATATGACTGTAAATACTGATAACTACTTATAAATCAGTATTAAAAGGTACCTATTACCTATTTATTGTTTATTTACACATTACTCAATTATTCTATTAGACTTTCTAAGTTTAATAAATACTTGATAAAATTGTTTATATTTAATACTTCAAATTCCTGTGTATGACATTCATATACCTGAAAATTTACCCTACCCCTTTCCTACTATGGAACTATCCAATGCGAATCTGCATAGAAAAAAATGTTGAGTCGGCAAATCAGTGAGTAGTTGACCTAGTCAAACAAAAATGGAAATGACACTAATGATGTATCTAATACATGATAGTTATACATTTATAACTTATAAGTTATAAGTAAATAGTACTTAATTAGAAATAAATTTATAATATACAATACGAGTAAACTCATTAGGAATAGTAATATAATATAGGTAACATATAACTATATTGTAAATATAAGTACAAATATATAGGTATAGTAGGTATACATAATATTATTTGTTTGACATTATTTTAATAAATTTGTTTTATAATTATAATTGAAGAATGTAGTTTTTGGTTTTCAAAAGTTAAAAATATGATTTTAATGTTATATAAAATAAAAAAAGCTAGTAAGCTCCATAAGTTAAGCTTAGAATAATTATAAAAAAGTTTGAGGATTATTCAATTTAAAAATGTTTAGGAGTGTTTAAAGTTTTAATTTTAATTTGAAATCAAAAATACACGTGTAAAATAACGTTTTACTACTAAATAATTTTCGATTTTTATATAATATATCCTAGACTGACAAATCATCTCCGTTCAGAATCGTTTTTCGTATACAATGATACCTATCATTGCATTCAAATTTAACCTACCTTAGTCCACCCCACCCCCTATTCCCTAATGTACAGCAGAACGATACTCACTTACCCGCTTTTTTTTTTGTGTCTGACGACAACATTTGGAGCAGTAATAATGATCCGATTTTTGACTTCAGCCCCTCTTTGAATAGGAAAATTCATCTAGTTGGTACTTTGGGGGGTCAAAAGTTATAAATTTTCAATATTTTTTAAATGAGTGGAAAAACCCTAAAAAAATGACAGAAAAACGGGAATTTTTACGCAAAACCTGCAGTTTTCGACCAAATCGAATTTTTTATTTTGCTATAACTCAAAAACTAATAGATGTAAATACTTGAAATTTTCACCAAATGTTTGTATTATGGTTATCTCTTTACAGTTAAATTTTCAAAATATTTTGACCATTTTTAAGCTACTTATAGACAATTGAAATTTTCGACTTTTCTAAGTTTTTTTTTCTTCAAATGCCGATAAAAATGTTTTGGGTGGCCAGAAAATCTTGAAAATTTAATAAAAGGTTTCTTATAAGTTGTTCTTAAAGTGATAAAAAAATATCCGAAATCGTTAGTCACAATTTTTTTTATAAGTGCTTAAAGTTCAAATTTAAACGAAATATGTCAAAATTTAAATTAAATTTCATACTCACATTATGCGTATGTTGCCAAATACTTTTTTTTATTAATAAACAGATACTATAAAGTAACTATAGTAACATATAGTAACTATACTATTTGTTTCAAAATAGAATATATTACAATATTTAAATATAATATATTCTAGACTATATATTCTTATATATAATATATATTATATATTCTAGAAATCATCTCCGTTCAGAATCGTTTTTCGTATACAATGATACCTATCATTGCATTCAAATTTAACCTACCATAGTCCGAGGTCCACCCCACCCCTAATGTACAGCAGAGCGATACTCACTTACCCGCTTTTTATTGTATGACTTATTAGTATATTAATATTTTATTTATTAAAATTTAAAAATGGTAACATTTAAAAAAAATTATTGATTTTTTACTAAGTTAAATTACTTTTTTCTGTTTTTGTAATAGTTTGGTACTTATACAGGTTAAAAAAGAGAAAAGTAATTTTTAATATGGTCGACAAAAGTTATGGTTTTAATCGTTTCACTGTTGAAAATGTACATTCAAGTGTTAAAAGTAACCGGAAATATTGCAAATAATAGTAAATGTATTTGAATACCTATTTAGTAAAGCAGTTATGCAATGGGGTGATATATTATGCATAGCTCTGTTTTAATAATATATCTATAATTATTCATTACATAGAAGATCTTGAACATACTGAGTAGCCGCCTTAAAATTAGTGTAATTTTCGTTTATACTTACCTACTGAAATATTGTTAATACAATAACATTTTCAAAAATATATTGAATTATTTATACCTGTAATATTTAAATACGTTCATGGCGGGGAGGATGTTAAATCCTCATGATTATAAGATATCTACTCGAAATCTACTATACAGCAGTGAAGCAAGTTCTCTAGTTATTAAAATAAAATGTGTAGCTAGTAAAATGTAAAATTTATTTTTATTTTAAATAGGTATTAATAAACATAATGTTATTTCACTGTAACAGTTAATATTAACCTTAAAATTGTTAACAGAATAAATATTACTAGTATTAGGAAATACTAAATATTAAATAATTATATTATTTATATTATACCTATACTATAAAGGTTTATATCGATAGAATATAATAATTTTGAATAGAATAACTGTGCGCGCGCCATCGATGTTATCTTAATCTAAGACCGTGCGTGAATAAATAATAATAATTATAATTATAATGAATTTACGAAAACATGGAAATTAGCGCTATCTATCAGTTGCGCTGTTAGTTATTGGAAACTAAATCCGATATGTTTTGCTTCACAAAATTCATAATAATTATTATGATAGGGCGTCTCTATATACTCTATGCTCCCCACCATAGACCTATTAACTCATGGACGGCGCATAGAGAGAGAATACACAATTCAACATCGAGTGAGAGAGAAAGACCGATACTCGGGAATCAATGGAAGAAAAACTCAAGTTAATAGGTCTATGCTCCCCACATACACAAGCATTGATATAATTGTACAATAACATTCGTAACCATGGTTACAAATTTTAACAACGTATTATATTTGAATGTGGACAAAGTCACAAAGGGACATCATGGACGATCAAACTAAGAAATTCGTTTGCCTAAACTTGTGTGAAAAAAACGCATCAGGGTCCTGGATACTCACACCATATTATCACTGATATGACCGGATGACCCGCGATTCGCGAATTTTAATATCGTCGTGTTAGTAGTTAATACATTGTTCTTCTGTATGGTGTTCTTAGTGTTCTTACTTATTGGGAATTAGTTCATAACAATAGGTAAGTGCATTGCGCGTTTTTTATAGGTAGGTACTATATTACGTGTGTCGTTAATACCATTTTTTTATTTCTAGTTCAGTCGTTCTGGGATTATTATATTATTTAAATTTGTAATACATAAGTCGATACGCATGCCTAAGACCAGCGGCTGTCGCTTACAACCACGGTTATCTGTGCTTACAACACACAAATTCTCAAACGCAAAAGTGTAAGTAATTTGTCAGCAAAGCCATATTCCCCGTATGCTATTAAGTATTTGGATTTCCGGGTGATCAGTTAACTTTTTGAAACACTAGAAGTCTAGAACCATCATTATATCCCCATTATATTTATCGGCAGAGACACATTACTATTTATTTTTTAATTTACGTTCAACCCTTGGACAGACAGCTGTAATTTTTTCAGCATTGTGAAGTTTCACTATTTTGACAGTTTATACAAATTCGGTAACGAGAGTGTGTTACGCTACCAACAGTGAGATTATGATATGACGTGTATCATTTTCTACAGTAGTTGTTTGTGTGTAATTATGAATGTGATACTTTATTATATTAATATGATTTCTTATTAATTGTCAGTTAGTTTTTTAAATTGTAGCAATGAGGAATATTTTCACGCATATGGACCTATAATTTAAAACCATGATTTTTGTTTCAACAAATTAACATTCTTTGTAACTTGTAATGTAGGTGTCAGTAATGTGCTCATTGATAGATATAAATATAGTGCAGACGTACTAAAAGTTTGAATATATAATAATATATACATTTGTGAAATCAAAAAATTGCTTTAGTAAAATGTATAAACGTGTTTTTCTACCTTATCATTTTGACAGAATAAAAACTTATTGAAAATTTAAATTATTTTTTGCATACTCACTTTTAATTTTATTTAAAATAGTATAACAATTAGTTAGTACCCGTTGACCGTTATATAGTTTTTTCTTTTGGTGGAATTTGTTCTGAATAATTCAGATATTTTATCAAGATTATATATAATATGTGTATATTGTAAAACCATAATTTTTAAATTATTGAGATTTTTTTAAATATTATAGATTTTTTTTTATTCGCAAACAAAATATATAATAAATATACCCAACCTACTTGGTAGTATTTGGAAAAAATTTAATTTACACTACTATTGGTCAATTTTTATTAGAATATCAAAACAAAATTTATAATATTGCTAATAATATACTTATTACTAATCTTCTAAATTGTTTCTTTGTTTTAAAAAGGTTTTCCCTTTTTATAAATGAATATGTTTGCTTCAATGTTTGAATAATTCATCAATAACTCTGATATAAAAGTCAAGATGGAAACAGTTGTGGTGGAATCTGAAGTAGTTGAAACTGATAGAAACAGTATTGAAATCTTGCTAGCTGAATTAAAAGAGATGGAAGATAATTCTGATAACGTTGAAAGTTGTTTTATGATGAAAGATGATGTTACTGGTGCCATCGAATCATTATGTATTGATGATACTCAACCAGAATATTTCAATGATAGTGATTCAGGCACTTCAGTTGATAATTTAAACAACTCTAAAAGTGAAGTGAGCTCTATTGGAGAAAATCAACAATTAACTCGTACAATTGAAGATCCGAAAAAAATAATGAACCAAATTAAAAATCTTCGATGTTTATTTACATGGAACATAAAACCAAATAATGAGAATAATTTAATTTTATTGATACAGAATAAATATGGAGAATACAACTTAAATATATGTTCATCTGAGTTTACATTAGAAAGGTAGGTATTTTAAATTTAAATAAATTATTTAGTTTCACTTTTAAAGTTTTAACACTCTAATACACAATACTTAATGGATAACTACTAAACTCTTTCAAAAATATGTAACTACTTTATACCTTTGTGTCGGAATTGACTATTGTTTTCATCATATTATAAAATAACCTATGTATAAATGTGAACTTCTAAAATCAGCTTACCTATTTTTTAATCAAAATCTTATTTATTTATCACAAACAGTAATAAATATATAACTGTCAATAAAACTAATAATTAAAAAAAAATATAACTGTTAAAAAAGATAAGTAAGGAATTAAAGATAGTGTTGTCATGACTTCTTGCTAACCATTAAAAGAAAAAATAATTTTTAAATAGTTTATTCAACAAGTTTTCTAACAGAAGGCTATTATTTTATTATTTTAATAAACTAAAAATTATATATAAATCAATTTGTATGAGATATGAAAGATGCTTATTTATAATATGTGTTGTCAACTTGTAACTGATGGCAACAGGTCACAGAGTTATATGATATAAAGTATGTTTTGCAATCTTTATTTGGTTCTATGATTATAATACTAATGCTTAATTAAATTAGTAATTTTGATTGTTATTCATAGGTATGTGGGCAATTTAATTATTTGTTATGAATTGTTTCATAAGAATGAACCCGAATTAGCCCAAACGAAATTGTTGGAAATTCAGAATTGGCTTGAAGAATTAGATAAAGGTACTGATGAGTTTTATTTGTCTATTAAAACTGGTCTTCAACATGTCACGAAAGCTACTTTCATTCATATGTTATATGCTACTAATCTTACTGAAGAATGTGTATGGGTAAGTTTTTAACTAAGAGTTATTCTTTTTTTCATTCTCATTTTAATACTTTAAGAACTTATATTTTCTTTCTTAATAATAATAGGGTATGAGATTTCTTTAAAAATTATTTTTTTATAGATAAGTTTTAATTTATATATTTTAATTATTTTAATTAATAAATCAATATTGACTAAAGTAATTAGTCAGTAATCATTAATTTATTTTTATATGTATTAAAAATCACTATAAAACCCTATTATAAATAATAAAGGTGATTTTGATTTAGCAGTGTAATTAAAAAATGTTTAATTGTTTGACAAAAAAAGAAATATATACTTTTTAAATTTTAAATTCCAAATTATTGATACATAATCATAAAAAATATAAGATACACCTGTAAATAATTATTCTTTATTGATATTACACTACCTTAGTTACACTACCTTCAAAATTATCATGTAATTTATTTTAACAAGGTTCTTTGTACATAAAAAAAAATATATATATGATACAGGTATGTCAGGTTTATGGCCAAAAGTATTTCCATTCATTTAAAGATTTTGATTTTAAAAATATTTGAAGAAATTTAAATATTTAACTGGATTAACCAGTTTATTTTATCTCCCTCATTAAAAAGATACATTTTGCTTTCAATAGAATCATAGAAATTAGCTTTAATATTAGTTAATTGATCTATTATCAAACTTGAAGTGAAAATAGATATGATAGAATATTGCATTTTTACAATATTTCAGTTTTTATGTGTGTAAAATATAACAGTTTAAAAATCATAATTTATTACACTAAAATTGAAATATTGTAAAACAGTCAATGTACTAATATAGATAATTATGTTTTAATTTAAGGTTGTATAATATATATTGATATATTATATTGATATATTATACAAAAACCAAATAAACAAAAATATTAAGCAAATAACGCAAATGTGTTTCTGTTATTGCACATTTGCTAAGTTGTACTTTTTATAAGATGTTGACAACTGATAACACATGAGAATGTGATATCCCTTTAATGTTGGTAATATGATTGATTCAGCAATTTGTGCTAAATTAATGACCATTATGTTATTGTTTTTTTTTTTTAGATATTGAATGATGTTGTATTATACTCCCATATGGATTTTAAATCAAGAGCAGCTATTCATGCAATATGTGGGGCTATATTAACTGAATATGGTGTAAATAATATGATCTATTTACAAAAAGCTTGCAACAATGCAAAGATAGCATGTGATTTAGATCCTATAACTTCTTATTGGTTTTATATTTATTCACTTGCATTAACAGCTATCAGACAATTTTCACATAAGTCAAATCCTACTAAAAATGAAATTAATGCAATTAATCAAGCAGTTATGTTGTCAAGTGGGAAAAATGCTCTTTTCAATTACCATCAATTGATTCTATGTGGATATAATATAGTAAGAAGTACTAAAAAAAAAAAATCCATGATTAAACAAAATCTACAACATAAAAAATGTGTTTATATTATAAAGTAAGTAAAATTATAAGAATATATTTTATAAAAAAAAAAAAAAAAAAAAATTATGACATCGGTAAAAAATTGGTTTAATGCAAATTCTTTAGAAATTAATTTTAATAAAACATGCTATCTATCTTTTTCCATATCAAAAATTAGAAGTCTTGATATTAACGAACCGATTGAAATACATGATGATAAATGTCTATCTACTACGGGTACTTGTGATTGTAACTGCACATACATTAGAGGTGCAGAATCTGTGAGGTATCTTGGTGTCATCATTGACAGATTTTTAAAATGGAACTTACATATCGACTTAACTATAAAAAAATTAAGGAGTATGTTTTGTAGGTTTAAGGCATTAAATAATATTTTATCACCTAACAATGTGAAAATGGTTTTCTGTGCTATTGCACAGTCAGTTTATTCTTACGGAATTAGTGTGTGGGGTGGTACCTTTGATAAATATTTAAGTTTGCTAAGAACCACGATCAACTCCTTATTAAGAATAGCTTTTAAGAAACCGTTTCGTTCAAATACTGATATACTATTTAATACTTATGGCATTCTAAATTTAAAGAAATCTCATGCTAAAGAATTACTAACAAATTTATACTTTCTTAAGCTTGATAGTGTCAGTTTCAACCACAATTATTCTACCCGTAATACTATAAACAATGTATTTAAAATAAATAAATATAATACCCAATTTGGTAAAAAAGACCCTTTTAATTTAGGTATACATTTATGTATGCAATATGATATCCATATCAAACATTTTTACAACTATGATCAATACAAAAAATATGTTAAGTATAAGATAAAAAATTGTTTATAAATACCTATGTATCAATTGCTGTATATTTCAACACTCTTCAGTTTTTTCTATTTTATTTGTTATTATTATTAATATTAAATTACTTGATAAAAATGATATACTAATGTAACTAATTTTTATTTGTACAATATAAACGCTAAAATAAGAACTGTTGTCTCCTCCACAAGTCTAGGCTTTTGGAGACAATCATTAAAAATTTTTTTTATCATTTAAACAATTTATTTTAAATTGTATTTGTATAATTTCTTTGTATAATTTCTTAATGCAATAAATATTATTATTATTATTATTATTATTATATTATTATTATTTTTTTAAATACTTAACTTTTCCATGATATGCATCTTTTTATCAATGCATTATTGTTTATGAGTTATGTTTGTAAATAGACATAAATATGTATTTCCTCAATATAATTAATATTATAACATAATATTTTTAAGAAAATTTATCTTGAAAAAAATTAGTAAAAATAAAATTCATGATTCAGCATAAGACATAATTTATAAATATTTGATAAAAAAACATTTTAAGTATAAAAATGTTTGTTTTAGAAACATAATAAGCATGGATCCAAAAGACCCTCTTTTGGTAGTTAAGTGTGCTAGAATTGTAATGACTCTTCCTATTATGGTTCTTGATTTTAATTTTGGAAAACAATGTTTAATAAAAGCCTTTGAATTGGGGTCATATGATAAGACGGTTTTAAAAGCTATCAGTGAAGCAGTCAACGCATATTATAATAATATTGTAAGTTATATTCAAAAATAATATACATTTATTTAAGTTAATTTTTCTTTTTTAATTTTATTCTTCAAAACAGAAACCTAAAACAACTGTAACTAAGCCAAATCAACCACCACCAAGGATTAAAAGATCAAAACTAGGAATTGATTTAAGATTTATAATGAAAAAACATTTGAATGGAGAAGATCCTGTTCCTTACCTGAATAATTTAGTTTCTAAATATGATGGACTTGAAAAATCAATAGTTATTGCTCAACTATGTTCCTATATAATATTATTCACAGACAATCTAAAATTTGGCATTGAACAGTTTATTAAGTTGATTGAACAACCAGGAATTGCCAATAATGATATTATCACAGTAATTAATTTAAATATAATATTTATTTTCTATTTCACTTATAAATTATCTAACTATACTCTATTCAAATTATAAACTATACTCACTGGTAACCAATATTTTTCAAATAATAGTTGTTTTTCACCTTGACTGAATTAATTATATGCACGCCCATTTGCACAAGTTAGGTATATATTTAATACTTTATTTATTACTTTATCATTAATTAAATTATTTAGAAATTAATTAATGATGTAAAAATAAAATATTTGTTATGGAAAGCTAAGATTAGTTTTATAATGATTTGAGTTAGTTTTAATTGTATCATCAGTGATTTATATTTAAATCAAATTAGTTTAATCAAAAAATTGATTATTAAGAGTAATATTATAAATACATTTAAAAATTTCCTTACAAATAAAGACATAATCCACTTTTAATGATTTTTTTAAAACATTAAATATAATTTAATTGAAATGTAATACATTTATTATAGTATGATTACTATAATAGATCACTCAGTAACAATATATTCTCAAAAACTACTATATAACAATGACTTTCTTAGGTTTTAAAATGTTCATTCATATCATACTTAGTTTTTAAACGTCTTATAAGTATTTTATTTGTTTCAGAAACATACTTCATCATTTGGTTTACAGATATTTAATTTAGCTGAGCTAATTTATAACGAAATCAGATTGGCTACAAATTTAAGCGGCACTTCTACTGAAGATATATTGTATTATTATAAAATGTTAGCTAAAATCATGGAAACATGTAATTTAGAGATTAAAGATATAGACCCATCAATGAAGGCTAAGCTCATTGATGATTCATCTGTTAAGTCAGATCGTTATGGATTTTCAAATAGAACAGTCCAATGTAAGACTGAGTCATTAAATACTAAGAGTGTGAACAAAAATAATGTTTTAAAAAATAAACGGTCAAAAGCAAAGAAGGTCAATCGAAGGAAAGTTAAAATACCCAAAGTATCTTCTGATTGGTATAGGGTCAGACTTTCCAATAAATCTATAACTTCGACTATGCAACCAAATTTAGAAACATGAACAGAAGTGTACCAGCAGGTATTTAAAAACATTTATCTAACATATGACAATACTTGAATTCGATTAATATTTTTTCTGTTGATTTTAAGAGGATGCTACCTAGATAATGAACATCCTATAATTATCAATATAATTTTTGCTTTAATAGTAGAGCTTGTTTACATTTAATTTTTTTTTTTTTTTTTTAATAAAAATAATTTAATCTGAATCAATACCAAAATATTTTAGGATTGTTGTAAAACACTTAATAGAAGAAAAAATTATCTATGCTAAAGCAAAAGCTTAATCCATTTATTTTTAATAAAAAAAATCTAAACTTTAAAATTTTGTTTGATTTAATAAAAAAATGCCTCACTTGCATAGATAATTCAAAATTATATAATAATTTATAATAAATAATAATATAATATATTCTCCTATATATTTAAAAAGAAATTTGGTAATTTTAGTATTATCACAGCCTCTGTGTTATTTATTTACACACGTTCTGTTTTCACACTACTGATTGTTAGTGGTTAGCGTCCTCTTAAGAGGTATACTAAAATATGTACACATTTAATGATCTAGATAAATCTATTTTTAGCTTCACTCATTAACATATTTTATATTAGGTATAAACCTATAAACCAAATTGACTAAGATATTTATATCAGTTTCCTTTTAAAGTCTAATTTTGATATTTTTAAGGCTTCATAAAATATTTCATGATGAATAATACCCGTTTTATATTTTTTTCAACAATAATTTTTATTAAATTTAAAATTTAAAATCTGACTAAATGCGGAACTAAATTTGCAATAATCTCTATAATTTTGTTCATAAAAAAGGAATTTTTTTTTAACACATTTAGATGGTAAATAAATATCCTTTAAATAAAATATCATTTTAATTAAAATCATGTAGGTTTGAATTCATCAGATGAAGACAATAGTCCATTAAAAAATTTACATCCATTTCAATAAAAACCTAAAACAGGTCATTTATACATCTAAAATTTAGGCCAAAAACAAATTTTGTTTTATTTTTTTTTTATGTACAATTTTAATTTTTTTTGATTTTAATAAAATAATGAAATGTATCTATAACTATATCAATCTTTTTTTATTTTTTACGTAAAAAATATATTTTTATATATTGTATTACTAATTATTAAATTTTAAATATATTCAATTAAAAGTGTTTTATAAGAATTTTGTTGTTTAATATTTTATTGTATGGGAATTTAATAAAGTATTGTACCATGTAGGTTCATAAAATAATGAATATTTTATATAGAAAAGTGTTATACTCGATTTAAATAATTATTTATTTATTGAATATGAATTTAATATAGGAATTAAAATATGAACAATTTATACAATATAATATAATATTTATATTATAATGTCTATAGTTAATATAATATATATAAGGTGTAATAAGACTATTCAACAAACTTCCATTACAGATGTTACTATATTTGTTAAATAATCCTGTTACACTCTGTATATATGTATTAGTGCACTACATATTGTTATAATTAAGGCTCAGAAGTTGTATGAGCTAACAAAGGTAAAATATGCACAAAAAAATTATTTTTTGTTTTTATTGAATTCAAAATTGTTTGGATTTTGGTTGCTTTTCAATCTAAAAATAAAAATATAGGATGAAAGTTATTTAAAAAAATTTATTTATTTATTTTTAATTCAGTAAACATATAGATTAGCTATTGTCGTAACTTTCGAACCTGTAAATATATTGTTTTGAACAACTAGAACTTAACAAACTAATTAAACAAATTTTTATCTTTAGGCTTTAGGAAATTAAATTCTCATATTATTTTTCTATGTTAAAATATATTCAATAATACTTATAGTTTCATAACTTTGTGAAACTATATAAAATATATATTAATTAGTTAGGTATAATACTAAAGTAAATTCATTTTAAAACTAATACTGGCTACCAAACATATTCATTTCTAGAGAATTAATAGAAATAAAACATAGTGTTCATTTTCCCACATCTTTTGTACCTTTTATAGCAGTTTTTAATATAAAGGTCAAAAATGATAATAAAAAAAAAATTGTATAGCCTTTTTTTTTTGTACTTAAGTTTTATAGTTATATAGCCAGTCATTATTATGCCCTACCTTAGCAAATATTGAAATGACACCCCTGGCTCATGTTGGTCAAATATTATGTATATTAATTGATTAGGTATTTCAGTATTTTTATGGTTTTATAAAAAAAGTTTATTTACATAAAAAATTGTTTTTAAAATTATTGATCTTTAAAATGAAATGATTTATTTACAATTATTGTTAACACATGAAAAAAAATAATGAACAGCCCCCCTCTTTTAGGTTAGGTTACTGTTTACTAAAAACAGTGCCGGCCCAAGGCACGGGCGAACCGGGCGGTCGCCCGGGGCGCCTCCAGAATAGGGGCTCCGGAAGCGCATTTGTAGGTGCTCAAAAAATTGTAAAAACATATGATGTCTTAGTAAAAAACAATTTTAAATAATAACGGTGTTATATTTCTCTATAATAATAAATTGTTATATATTTAAGCTATATTTAAGGGCGCCTATAAAAAATTTGTCCGGGGCGCCATAATATCTTGGGCCGGCACTGACTAAAAACAGTGGTTTAACAAAAGATCAGGGGATGTACATGGTTAAGGTCTGACATACTGTATCTATGAATAGTTAATAGGTCAAATAATAGAGTTAATGTTACATCAGATCGAAACACATTATAAACATGAAACATGCATACTAGTAACTACCATTTTTTTTAGAACATGTAAAAAAAGTTAAAAGTCTTTAATTACTACTAAAATTATACATTCCACTTTTTAATTTAATAATTTCTATAATATATGATTTTAGAGCTGGGCCGATAGCACTTTTTTCCGATACCCGATATTCCGATTTATTTTACCGATATAAAACCGATAGCCGGTCCGATATTTTATTTCCATGAACCGATATAAAAATACTTAAAAACCCGATATATTTTTCAAAAACCGATACCCGATATATAAACCGATATAACATTTAAATCATGTGACATATCAAAACATATTAGATTTACGCAACGATAAATAATAACAAATTAATAAAATAATAAATAATAAATATTAATAATTTTACATTTACCTATTGTATTTTTTAATTAAATAAGTGGACAAAAAAAAAACAAATAAAGTATAATCCTATAATAGTAAATAGTAAATAGTATACAAAATTATTTATTTATTTATTATGCAAAAGTCATTACACTTATATTTATTATATAATCTTAAGTATGAACAACAAAAAACTAAAAAGTAAAATATTAAATCTTTTTTAAACCGCGGTAAGTAGGAGAAATAATTAAATAATAAATAAACGAAATTAAATTTAAATTGTAATTGCATCGTGTTTACTGTGTTAACCAAATCATTTGTTGTTTACATAATATGTCTAAAAATAGCGTTATCGGTATAATCATCACCATTACATATAAATTGATATGCGACTGTATTATATCGGTTTTACTATCGGTTCAGAAAAAAACCCGATACCCGATTAAACCGATAGTACCAATATCGGCCGATACTAATATCGGTTATCGGTATCGGCCCAGCTCTAAGTATAATACTATAATTAGGTAAATACTATAATTAATAAGAATGTTGAATGCGGGTGCATACTCCAAATTTATTTTTGTTTTTCTGTGTTTTCGTGATTCGATTATACTCTATTTTCAAAATAAAAGCCATGATAAAAGTTGTCGGTGGTATCAAGGCTGTAACTGAAAAAAAATTTCGGGGGGTGGGTCCAACATTTTTTTTTTAAATATAAACGTTGAAAATGTATAGTCAATAAACTATATTGACCACTAAAATATTTCTACTTTTAAAAATTTCTGGGGTGGGGATTCGGACCCCTGGACCCTCCCCCCAGTTACGGCCTTGGGTGGTATAAATAGATAATGATGGATAAACAGTGTTCAACTGATTATTTCATTGAAAAATCTCTAATTTCAATGAGGAATTGAGGAATAGTGAACAGTATGGTGAAATGTTTGCTAAATGCTTGAAACTATGTAAGGAATGTGATATAGAAATTCCAGAAGTCAGAAATAGAAAAGTATTCATAAAAATAGACTCTATAAAAGACCAACACATGATTGTGTCAAATTCAGAAGGACTAAAAATAGCAGTTAATTAAAAAACCTTAGATGTATTGATATTTATCAAATATCAATTCGTTTGGATTACATTCAAGGTTCACTCAAGAAAGTCTTGATATGAATGTATGATAAATACTGTAGGCTAAATGCACAGATATATACTATTATACTATTATATTATTATTATTATTATATATACTATTATTACTACTATGTAGTATATATCTGTGGCTAAATGTTAAATTTAGAAATAATATCAAACTATTATAATTTATAGTATCAAACCGTAGTCTATGGCCGTGGTATCAAAGTATCAAATCAATCTCTATGAAGTACTACAAAAGGTATTCTTAATCTCTTATGATAGAGATAATTATGGTTAGATAATAGATAATCATATGTTGATGCTTGATGTATCTAAATCTAAATATATGATCTTTAAAATCAAAGAGCACTCTTTAAGTCATAACTTTGAGCTAAAATTACATCTTTTTGGTTGTAACTTTAACTCTTGAGATAATATAGATTGTAAATGTAAAATTTTGAGGAAAGTAGAAGAATAGAAGTATCTGGGTATCACATTAGACTACAAATTGAAATGGACTTGTCATATCAATAGTTTAATCTCCAATTTACGTAAATTTTATTTTTATTTTTTAAAGATGTTTAAAGTTACCTACTTCAATATAAGGATGAAAAGAGTTATTTATATCACTTTGGTACAATATATTTATAGTTATGAAATAATGTTTTGGGGTTGTGCTTATAATACACACCTTGAAAAACTAAAAGTCACAATTAATAGTATTATTTAATTTTTATTGAGCAAACCAAAGTCCTTTAGTACTAAGCTTATATTTTAATGAATTGGGTGTACAATACCTTGATAAAATATTTTTTACTAATGTATTACTGCTAGTATATAAACAGGCATTAATTGACCAATGTGAAGCATAATTATAATACTAGATATAAATGTAACATAAATATTGTTTCAAGTAGTAATACAGTGAAACCTCTACTTAGTGGACATTTGCGAGAAATTACTAAATGTCCACTATAGGGAGACACTAGGGAAAATCAAAAATTAGCTAGCTAAATCTATTTGCTATTTAAGTTTTCTTTTTCATAAACTCAAAAACAACACTATCGACGCTCCGGATTAATCTAGAAAGTGCTAATAAATCCAAGTCATAATCGAAGATCGAACCTGCTGGCTGCTATCCTGGAATAAAAACAAAAAAAATAAAGAATTCTAGTTTAATTAAAAAAAAAATCTATGGACTACCCCGACGTCAAACAGGACTTTGCTCCAAATGTGTCATCGATTTGTCAGCTAATAACAAATTCATAAAAACTGGTTCAACTGTTGATCTCAAAAGCCACGGTTAGGTTAAGAGTAAATTGACCTATTATAAAATTTAAAGGTAATCTAGTATTATCTAGAAAATAATATATATATACTATATACATATATATATATATATATGCTTTTATTGATATTAGCATTTTAAAGTGAGCTATTGCTATCGCTATGTAAAATATTACAACGTTAAAATGTTCATAACTCACTTTAAAATGATTATATCAACAAAAGTCAAAAATATATGTCATTTTCTAGATAATATTCTTACCTTTAAATTTGAAAATGGGTAAATTTACTTTAATATTAAAGCTAATATGACAAAATGTGTTTTTCTAAACGCAAATGTGTTATGATGTACCTACGTTAGTACTTACGTTAGTAAGACAGAGACAACATATGTGGGTATAGGTACAATAACATTGTATATGTAGGTACCTACTAACATTTAACGGAAACAATATAATAATCATTTTTTATAATAATACATATAGTGTATTTACTACTATTTATTACTTTTAAAACAAACACATATTTCGGTTTGATAAGCACTTTTACACGAACAACTTAGGAATCTCTGATCTCAAGATACAACTTGGACAAAGGTGTTCGTACTGGTCGTAGTCGTTCACTTTGTGTACTTACTAAGAATTAAGATTTGTGAAACTAATAGAAAAATAAAATATATTTTTAGCAAATATTTAAGGAAATAAAAAAAAACACGACAAAATGTATTGCTTAAAGTACTTACGAGTTACGAGTATTTTAAAGAGGTAAGATTAATTGAATCTTGTGGAGGCCTCTGGGAACGGGTCTCGTGCTCCCCCCCCCCCTAAATTCCGCTCTGTTGACAATTACTGTCAATTTTCTATTCCATTGCATTATTAATAGTTTGGCAATATGCATTTTTATAAAATCTTCATTTTTCAATATGTATAGTAAGATTTGAAAATTTAACTAAATTAAAATTCAATTTAACTCCTCGTAAATATTTCATACTGGAACTATTTTTAATAGATGTTTGAAATTGCGAAAATATACAAATTATATTGTAATTAAAAATTGAAATAATGTTTAATTTTATTCATACCTGAACTTTTAAAGTGTAATCCAATTAATACAAGTATACAATGCTTTTCAAAATTTGTTTTAACAGTATTAAAAATAAAGTTTACCATAAAAGTGCAAATGCATTTTGTTTGAGTATAGTCAAAAATAAAAAATAACGCCAAATAACGGTTTATTATAAATCACAAACTCAATAAAAACAAAATATTAAATATTATTAAGTTTTATAGAAATACCAAATATACGTATTTTAGTATTTATAGATTTATAGGTTACTAGAATTGGATCTAATTCAAAGAAAACCTTATTCATTGGCATTTGGCATAAGGAATCAGTACTGCGATAAGTATATTCTATAGAACAAAAAATAAGTAAAACGACCCACTTTGATATTTAATGAAATCAGTTCATGTGATACCAGAAAGGTTTCAAATTCAACATTTTTTGGAAAAAAAAATTTTAAAAAGTTAGTGATAATAATGGTAATAATAGTAGATATTAAATAGATATTTTTATATAATACTTGACACTTGACAGTTAGTAAACTTTCATTTACTCATTAAAATGTTTTTAATTAAGTACTATATATTTTAATATTGAACTGAAAAAAGGATAATATTAATAGTTATTGTCACGTTTTAAATATAGTAGTAAATATAAGATTTCTTTTGGCAAGAGGCCAAAAGTCGAAAAAGTTTTATTGTTAGTAATTCATTCGGTACTTATTTTAGAGTTGGATCTAACCGTGAGTCTAATTTTTGATGCCATTTGTTAATGAATGTAGATAGGGTCATGTAGACACTAGACAATATAATCTGTGAGCAATTTAACAGCAAAGTTATTACATTAATAAATAATATTAAAATATGTGTGTTGAAAAAAAGTAAAATTCTTACAAAGAAAATCTTATAATGTAAGAGCGGAAGTTGTGCCGTTTCACCAAATTATGTTTCTGGAAAAGTGGACAAATATGTGCGAGACATTCCTGAGAATTTAGTCAACAATATGAGTCCTGATAAGCAATAATACTTAGGTACATATAGTTTTTTTTAAATACCTATTGACATAATATTTGTAGTCACTAGTCATTAAGATATGTAATAATCAGGGCTCGGAAGTTATAGTACTAAAAAAATCAATTTTTAGCGCTTAAATTAGCACATAAAAACATTAATATTAGCGCTATAAATAGCACTAACAATAGGAAAATATGCAAAATAAAATTTTCAACCAATTTTTTTAAACATGGAATTTAAGATTTTTTTAATTTTACAGATTTTTTATTTAATGGTAGGTATCTAAAAACTAGGTGCTTGGTCCGGCTCTGGAACTTTTCCTGTGAAGATAAAATTATAAATCCCTAAGTATTATTGTATAATTATTTACTTATTTAAATATATAAAATATTACCATAAACAGCAATTATAACTCTAAATTAGCAAAATAGCTCCTATAATATGAATTTATTTGAAAATATGACCAAAAATAGCACTAAAAACCTTAAATTAGCAAAATAGCAGTAAAAACCGTAAATATGCAAAAAATAGCAAAATAAAATTTTGTGTATGACATCAGAGAAGTGTGAAACATATTTGTATCTTACTTTGGATGTTCTAAGACGAACCAAAAAAAATATGAATTTGCTAAAACTTCCGAGCCCTGGTAATAATAAATAATAGAAACAAGAGAAGTAGTTATAAGCAGTAAAAAAATATTAATGTAGGTAGCTAATGTAGGTAAAAGATAAATATTTTGTAAACATTTTATTTTTTGTTATTCCATTTTAAATTTAAAAAAAAAATTGATTATATCAAAAGCTGGTGTTTCAAAACACGTATATTTTGCTCAAATATTTTGAAAACTGGGAATTGTTTTTTAACACCCTAAAACAAAACAAAAAATAATAAATGAAAACACAAATCATTGTACAGTTAATACATACTAATAATTTGATCAGAATTTAAAATAAAATATGTTAGTTGTTCACTGATAGAAAAAAATATATACTTTGAAGCAAAAACAGAAAAAAATGCTTCACACATATAAATTATTTACTAAAAAATACCTACTTGTAGCTAATTTTTTTGTGATTTTAACAATTTTGTAAAAATTTAAACTTAACATAGATATAAAAAAATGTCTATGTTTTATATATCTTTATAATATTATATAGATATATAAGAACAACATATATTTATATATTATGTGGGATCTACAATTAAATATTCAAGAAATTCGACCCATCAAAAATTTTTTAGTATCAAAATTAAATTTAATGTTTCTCATAAAGTAAGTACCTATGTAGAAAATACTAGAGATAGTATGGATACGTAGCAATATTTTGATTAAAAAATATATATTATATTGTAGTTATTAGGTACCATAATTTGTAAAATACTATCTTTTTATACTTGAATACCTACTTAATTATCACATTTGTTTATAAAGTTATAAACAATTATTTACTATTTACTAGTATAATTGTTACTATATTTTTTTTTTCAAACCCATAGATATCTGATATCTACAAGTACTTATTTGACTTAAAAAAAGCAAACAATAAGTGAAAAATAATTCAATGTATTAATTATATATTTGTATAAAATAATAAATAAAAAAAGCGGGTAAGTGAGTATCGCTCTGCTGTACATTAGGGGGTGGGATGGACCTCGGACTAGGGCAGGTTAAATTTGAGTGAAATGATAGGTATCATTGTATACGAAAAACGATTCTGAACGAAGATGATTTGTCAGTCTAGGATATATTATATTTAAATATTATCATATATTCTATTTTGAAACAAATTCAAACATTTAAGTATAAAAGTTTCAAGATCTTACGTGAAGTAATTTTTTAAAAATAACAAAAATTGAAAATTATTTATTAGTAAAACGTTATTTTACACGTGTATTTTTGATTTCAAACTAAAATTAAAACATTAAACACTCATAAAATTTTTTAAATTGAATAATTATCAAACTTTTTTATAATTATTCTAAGCTTAACTTATGGACAGCATAGTATTAAATTTTCAATTCTTAGCTTTTGATAGAAAAATATTTATAAATTTTTAACTACCAAATAGTGAAAAATATTCATGATTTTGACGAATTTTTGTCAATATTTGAACTTCAAATGCTAATAAAAAAAATTGTGCCTATGTATTTTTATAAATTTCGAATGAGAGTTAGAACAAGTTATGTGGACCCTTCAATTAAATTTTCAAGTAATTTGTCCCAGCTAATTTTTTTTTATCAACATTTATAAAAAAAAAATTAAAAAAAATTGAAAATTTCAATTGTCTATAAATAGCTCAAAAAAAGTCAAAATGTTTTGAAAATAAAATCACGTAAAGAAAATGGCAATCTAAATAACTGGTAAAATTTTCAAGTATTTACGACTTATACTGTTTGAATAACAACAAATATCAAAAATCGTTTGAGACTAAACCGTTATTTAACGCGGTATTGTAAAAATTTAAATTTCAAACACTCATAAAAAATTTTTGTCTGAATCCGGTTGAGTTTTTTTTACAGATAATTGAAGAAAAATGTATGGAGAACCTTGTACCAAATTTTCAAAACTTAGTTATAAAAGAAAAAAATTTTACGAATTTTCAACCACAAAATTACTTGCCAATTTTCGCACTTTTGACATATTTCGTATAAATTCGAACTTTAAGCACTTATAAAAAAAAATTGTGACTAACGATTTCGGATTTTTTTTTATCACTTTAAGAACAACTTATAAGAAACCTTGTATTAAATTTTCAAGATTTTCTGGTCGGCCAAAAAATTTTTATCGTTATTTTAAAAAAAAATACTAAAAAAAATTAAAAATTTCAATTGTCTATAAATAGCTCAAAAAAAGTCTAAATTCTTTGAAAATTTAACTGTGTATGGAGAACGCTAATATAAACATTTGGTGAAAATGTCAAGTATTTACATCTATTAGTTTTTGAGTTATAGCAAAATAAAAAATTCGATTTTGTCGAAAACTGATTTTGCGTAAAAAATCCCGTTTTTCCCTCATTTTTTTAGGGTTTTTCCCGACTCATTTAAAAAATATTGAAAATTTTTAACTTTTGACCCCCCAAAGTACCAACTAGATTCGATTTCCTTTTCAAAGAGGGGCTGAAGTCCAAAATCGAAACATTAAAAAAAAAAAAAAAAAAAAAAAACACACATCATTGTAAAATCAATACATTCTTCACTCCGTTCAGAATCTAAAAGCGGGTAAGTGAGTATCGCTTTGTTGTACATTAGAGGGTGGGGTGGATCTCGAACTAGGGTAGGTTAAATTTGAATGCAATGATAGGTATAATTGTATACGAAAAACGATTCTGAACGGAGATGATTTGTCAGTCTAAGATACGACGATACACTTTACGGAACAGCTAGTGAGTTAAACACGGTTTAAAATAGTTAACAGTCAACAGCCAACAGTCAATTGCAGCTCAAATGTAAAATCCGATCACGACACTATCATTGACGCATACTGATATCTGCAGTCCATGGATAATAAGATAAATTAACAATAAAACATTATCTCGATTACTCGGTTGTACATATGGGGAAATCAAGTCCAAGGAAAACCAAGTCCGACTGTATTTTTAAATAGTTTACTAGAAAATTGTTAGAATATATATATATATATATATATATATATATATATATATATATATATATATATATAACATATACATATACGAGACAAACACACATATATATATATTAGAGCGCAATCGTGTTGCGTTTTATGCAGGTAAAAAAGGTTATAGACGGGCGCAATATTGCTAATTGGTCGAGCGCAATCGTATTGCGTTTTTTGAATGGAAATAGGTAAGCCGGGCGCAATCGTGTTACAGCCATTATATTATACTTAAATATTGTCATATATTCTATTTTGAAACAAATTCAAACATTTAAGTAAAAGTCTCAAGATCTTACGTTTGGGAATTTTTAAAAAAATACAAAGATCGAAAATTATTTAGTAGTAAAACGTTATTTTATACGTATATTTTTGATTTCAAACTAAAATTAAAACTTTAAACACTCATAAAATTTTTTAAATTGAATAATTATCAAACTTTTTTATAATTATTCTAAGCTTAACTTATGGACAGCATAGTATTCAATTTTCAATTCTTAGCTTTATTTTTAACTATCAAAAAAATCTTGAAAATTTAATACAAGGTTTCTTATAAGTTGTTCTTAAAGCGATAAAAAAAAATCCGAAATCGTTAGTCACAATTTTTTTTTATAAGTGCTTAAAGTTCGAATTTATACGAAATATGTCAAAATTTAAATTAAATTTCATACACTCATTATGCGTATGTTGGCCAAATACTTTTTTTATTAATAAACAGATACTATAGTAACATATAGCATACATAGGCGTGCGCACGGGGTATGCAGGGTATGCACTTGCATACCCTGCGACAGACGCTTGGGGCACATGAACGTCATGAACAATGTCTCAGTTCATAATTTAAACGGGATTTTTATAAAATGGTAATGCGATATCGATATGGAATAAGGACTTGTTTTTAAATTAATTTAGGGCGGTTCTCAATAATTTAAGGAAATATTGATTTTATTTTTAGTGTAGGTATTTACTATTTATATATCCCAAGAAATGACAGCGATTACATCTATTCTTTAATTTGACGATATCTAAATACTGATAATAATTAATATAATAATATAGAAGTTAAAGTATACCAGGGAAGAGAAGGCTTGAATTATAACAATTATATTGTATAATGTACATTTTCATTTAAATAAACATGTTTGTATAAAAAAAAAAATAATAATCAAAAACGATGAAAAATCTATTTTTTCTTATGTAAAGTAGTAACCTATAATATAATGTCATGCACATTTATTTTAGGGGTATTTATATATATATGGGGGGGCACATTTTATCAGCTGCATGCCTGCATACCCTGCGAACAAAGTCTGCGCACGCCTATGATAGCATAGTAACATATAAAAACTATACTATTTGTTTCAAAATAGAATATATGATAATATTTAAATATAATATATCCCAGACTGACAAATCATCTTCGTTCAGAATCGTTTTTCGTATACAATGATATCTATCATTGCATTCAAATTTAACCTACCATAGTCTGAGGTCCACCCCACCCCCTAATATACAGCAGAGCGATACCCACTTACCCGCTTTTTTTAAATTTTTGCTTCAATATGCAACAAATTTTGAATTTTGCCAAAATATGCAATAACATTTAAATATGCAGAAATATGCAAAAAAAAATTTTACCATTAACTTCAAATTATGACGATTCGTGGAGATAACTGACAAAAATCCAAAAATATTAAAATGAAAAAAAAAAAGTAATTGCATAGAAATCCGAGCTCTAGTTACCTATTATTTAAAAATGTAAAAAAGAAGATTTCATGTAAGTTTTGTTTACATCTGTAGACTGTAAGAAAACTATTCGATCTTAATCCCAAAATTATGTTTTGAGCACCTAAAGTTTAATTTTTGACGAAATTAAATATTCAAGTGTATGACAAAAATATCTCATCAAATAATGTTCGTGCACATTTTTTGGTTTTACCTATCGCAATTCAAAAAGTATTAAGTCGTAGTAAACTTGAAACATTCCCAGTGGCGACGTCAGGATTTTTTCTAGGTAGGGCCACAAAAAAAATTAAAAACGAGTATATTATTGTGTCTTAGACTCTTAGGTTAGGCCAGTGGTAGGGCCATGGCCCTACTTTGTCCGTCCCTGGCGCCGCCACTGAATCATACCGTTGCAATTTTTAAAATATTCAAGGTAATTTCTAGCCGTTTATTTATTTTAAACGATATTATGTACAGCAAGTCAGCAAATACTATGCATTTAAGGTATTTGCGTACAGTCTATACCTAGGCGAATACCAACGACTTTAATCATCAGTACGCCTATAATTGCCTACTCCTACTGACTGCAGTGCAGTCTGCCTACGCCCTACGCCTCGTCGTGGTGCGCGACGCGCGAGCGAGTCTGACGTTATCAACCACGGAATACCGACACGGCAAAAAAATACACCACGTCGACGTCGGCTACGATAACACACAATCAGCCGCGCGGCACCACCACCGCGGCAGCAGCAGCTGCTGCTGCCCGACGACTTCTCGCCGACCTGGCGTGCGCGCGCTCTCGTCGTGATAAGCGATCTCCGCCAGAGTTGGTGGTCATTCGCTGATAAAACGACGACGACTACGACACTGTCTGTACGCGTACCGTCAGTTTCCGAGGCGTAGGCATTAGTCGTAGTATTAACACCGTAAATATTATCGAACACCGTTTCGATTTTTTTTAAACAGCCATCCCGACTCGGTCTTTCGCTGCTCTCGTAAAACATCGCATCCGCCGGGAACCTCAGTCGCGTGTCCGCCACGATCCGCGTCGTTCCAAGACCATGACGCGGCCCAGAACCGTGCTGACGAGTTGCCTGTGATTCCGGTGAGTTGGTCTCGACCGTCGTGCCGGACATATTTGGCCGACGACCGTCATAACGTCCGAAACGCCGGCGGCCGAGACTATTTCCGTACTATTTTGCCCATTCGCCGCTCCCCGCCCTTCGGTCCCCCGCGCGTTGGATTCCACACGCGCCTATGTCGCGTACGCGTTTATACTGAAATCGTGTTTATATTTAAAACAAAACATACCTATTAGTGTTGTTAGACCCGGTTGAACTTGACCCGTATCCTAATTGACATCTGGCCCGATTCGATAAGCTTTATAGTTTTTTTGTTGCCAGATTGCCAGGATCCGCGCTATTTTTTAACAGACACTCGCAGAGCGTCGTTTCATGTGTTATTGTACCTATTAAATACTTTCGTTTACTCCACAAAATATGGAAAGCAAAATTGGCTATTTTTTTTTTTCTATGATTATTATTGATAATGCGACTTGTTTAAATATTCATTGATCTAAGCAACTCATAACTTTCTATGCAAAGAATAGAATATATGTTATGGCTTTAAACTTTTAAAAGAAAATTTCAGATACCCGTGAAGTAATAAAGTGAGTGTAGAATATTGTTTGAAGGTTTCTACTTACATTTTTCAGAAGAAAAATAAAACAACCTCTTCTGCATTGGATGCGAATGAATAAGATAGTCATTGACTTAATTTTTTTTTAAATAATAGAATTACTTTCCATTTTGTTGTTCACCAACTGATTAAATTATAGATTTATTACTTTTTATTAAAAAATAATAGGTAATATACTTAATAATAAGTATATTTACCTAATAAACATGAAAAAAATTATTAATTATCTACTCAGTGGTAACGTGTTGATAAGCAAGTTTTTTTATGTTTTAGATACCATTTTAATAATAATGTTCAAATGTGTAGATTATTTTGAAATGTACTAATTTTTCATAGATTATTATCTAGGTATTTTAATTTTATATAGGTACATGGTTGTATTGTTTGTAACACTAACATATCTAAATTATTTATGTATTTTTCCATAGCTAAAAGAATCTTAGTTTGTTGAAACATTTTTCATTTTTAAAAGTATTGATAATTATTAATTTTAGAATGTAATATAAAAATCTTTACTAGGCATCTAACTAATTTGCAATTAGTAATATTTTTATTTAAATTTTACCCATAGGTATTCTTTATTTCTTATTCTTAATAAAACATTTTTAAATAATTGTATCTAATATTTTCTTTATAACTTAGAAGTATCTATTAATTTGTTGTTTTGATAAAGTTGTAAAATGTTAAATTAAAAACCTACTGAAATTAAGCTGGATCGATAAAAAAAAAAATATTTTGATATTAAATGAAAAATCAAGTATGACCAAAATATTAATACTATGTATTTAAGTACACCAGTTATATGATAATATATTGACATATAAATAATCAAATAAATATTGTTTTTTTTTCCATATTTAAAATAATATTTTATATGTAGATTTTTCAATTTATTGGGTAATGATTGAGATTTGTAGCTTTTATATATGTATATATTTTTAGAGCATGAGGTAAAAACTTAGAAACTTGTGAAATTTTTGTTGCCAATTATCTTATTTAAATTCTAATTTATAATTAATTATGTTTAGATAGTTTTTAGGTACTAAAATTGTTTTAAACAAAATATAGTAATTTTTCATTTGGTTTTTCAGTGTAAAAATATTAGATTATTTCCAATTGAGTTATACACACTTGGTTTATATTTATTTGATATACATAATTTACATTTTACCCAATTTTTTATTTTCTAAGGAATAATTAAGTAAGTTAAGTAATATAATTAGTTAAAGAAATAGTATTTGGTTGAACATCATAACTTATAAATGCTATGTGGTATATATATATTCTTACAAATGTAATTGTCATGTTAATTAAATTATTGCAATATTTAGGTTGAATTTATAATTAATTTATTCATATTTTTAAAAAGCATACATTAGAGAACATATAATTTAGTATAAAATACACTCATAAAAATTAATCTAAGGGAATAGGAAGTGAAAGTTACAGTTTTAAAGTAAATAATACTAATTAATAACATTTTTTTTTTTTAGTGAAACATGTGGTTAATAGGATTATTTATTTGTTTTTTCTGTATTTAGTTTAACAACAAAAATAATAATTAGTTACATACGTACATAAAATGCATAATTTTTCTTAATTAAATTTGTCGGTTATACCATTCCATGGTTTTCTGTTTCACGTCAGTTAACTTTGTTTTAGTTTGAAACAAATAAATAGTATTAATAATATAGTCCAACAACCAGCAGTTTAATAAAAAATCACTCACAAATAATTGTTGTGAGTTATTTTTTATAAATTTAAATATTATACTATTATTTATTTTCAATTTTTCGCCAATATAAAATAATTATGTAAATGCCCAAAAATTTAATGAATAAAATGGACTCTGGATACCGCTGGATACACTTTAAAAATGTTCAAGTTTGCATAGTTGCACATTTTTATAGGGACTGTTATTGAAATGTATAAACTTCTTTGATATAAAAAACACTTTTAAATGAAATTATCACAGCATCATGTAATTAATTTTATGTTTAATAATAAATGACTTAAAAGTTTTGGTAGCCAATCCATAATATAAATGTAGTTTTATATATTCTTAAATTAATAAAACAATAGGTATTGCATATTAAGGAAAGTAAAACTCAACGTCTATTTAATGGTTTGAACAAATTCTACAATAATTGAAATCAACTTGTAGATTCAAAAAATGTAGTAAATTAATTACTATTTACACATTTTATACAAATATTTTACTAAAATTGTTTGTTGTGTACTATCATCTACCTATGGCACTAGGTATTATCAATATTATTATGGTTTTAATTTATAATAATTGATCTGTATAGACTCAACATTCATTGTTACTAATTATTACCATAATCATAATAATTATTTGCCAGATGATCAAACAGTTTTGATTTAGACTTTATACAAATAAATTAATGATAGGAATTTTTATAGAAATATAAATACTACATTGAGAAGTAGTTGAGAAATAAACTTCACGTAGTGGTATCCCACTTTGGATTCATTATTATTTACCTAGACCTAATTTAACTGCAAAAACATTACTGTTTTTTTTTTAATGTTTAGATTTTTTTCTTGTGGCATTTAAGAAAACAAATAAAAAAAAAAAATATGATACTTATATGTTGATTTCTATGATTATATTTTATAACACTCAATTTTTCGACACATTCTAACTAGTTGTATATTTTAATTTTAAACATAAAAATGTTGTTAGAAATAAATATATACAAATTTATATAATATATATTAGTATTTTATACTAGTATTTTATTTTATTTTATTTTATGATTCCTTTTATAGGTTTTATGAAAAAAAAATATGAATTCAGATTATAAGTGGAGAGAGCAAATAACACAAGCATCATCGAGACTGAATGGGCAAAATACAAGAGATTCTGGTGAAAATGAATCTAACATTAACAACTTTGTTCGTAAACATCAACGCAATCTATCGTTACCCGTCAATAATGTTTTTCAGTCAACAACGGTAATGTATTATTGTATATTATAAATTAATAAAATATATATTCTTACTTAATTAATTCAAAATTTTTTATTTTAGACAAAAGCTGATATGGTATCTTTAACTACAATGTCTAATTCTAAAGGTGAGTTTATTTCAATAGATATTCAATAAATAAAATTAATTAAATTAAAATAAATATAAAATATATTAAATTTAATTTAATTAATTAATTAAATTAATTTTTAATAGATATTTAATTGCAAAGATATATTTTAATTTTGTAGACAGTATTTATTTAACATTTAAAATTGTATTGCTTTAGAAGTATTGAAATTAAGTAGAAAAAAATATTAATACTTTATACCTTTTTTTTTATTAACAATTTAAAATTATTAAAAATGTTGATAATTATCTATGAACTCAACTACTCTAAATCTAATATTAATTTAAAAATTTGATTAATATTAATCTTCGTATTAATTTGTTTTGGTTTTGTTTACATCATCTATAAATTTAAGGACAATTAATAGAATATAATTTTATTAATTTAAAATTTTTTTTTTCTAGGCAATGGAGTATCTTATTCTAGTCCAGTTCACAACAATTACCTAGAATCCAATGACTGTGATGATTCCTCTTCTAATAGTGATACTGGTAGTACAGGTACTTACATTATTGAAAGAAATGATACATCTAATGATAACAAATCTGAACAATCACCCGATTATGACGATAGTGTTGATGATTTTAAAAAGTCAAATTCAATGGTTAAGGTAATTTAGTTATTTTTAATATGAATATAATTTCTGATTAATCATTTTAGCTTAATTTATATTTATGATTCTTTGTTTAGAAATTAAGGTCTAGTTGGGTAAATGAATGGCATTCAAAATTGAATCAAAATAAATCATCTCTTTCAAGCCCAAAACCTTTACTAAAATCAGGTGAGAGTACTGTTTAAATTCAATTAAATTGGTCTCGATAATAATTTATGAAAATAATTTTCTTTTCTTAGACATCAAACCTAATTCACCAATTTTAATGAAACATACGAGGAAATCAAATATCCCGTTGCCAAATGCATCTAGTATAAAAGACTTAAGTGTATGGTTTGTTAGAATGATTTGAATGAATACATTTATATTAATACTCGCTTGTTAGGATATAATTTATTCAATGACAAATAATTTTATAATATCTGATTGTTATAGGAAAATAGTGCTAAGAGTATTAATAGTGATGACGATACCAGATTACTTTTAAAAGATGCTGAGAACTGTGTTTCTATGCTAGAAGCTAAAGTTGAAAAAACTGGTCACACTGCTATTCAATATAATCGAACTTTTAAGTATAATCTATTAATTTATTTTAAGTAAATTTTAAAATATTAATTAAGTGTTAAATAATTTTAGCTTACGTCGTGATAGATTTACAAAACAGCAACAAGATACAAATAAAAAAATTGTAGATTCCAAGACTGTCAATGATAAATCTAACTTATACAAGCCTTCAAGCCAAAATTTAAGTTCATCTTTGTCGAGAGTTGACTGTGGACGTTATAGTTTAAGAACATCCAGAGTGCCTCAACCAAATTCAGTATGCAGAGTTATACTTATTTTGAAACATTATAAAATTTAAAAGAATTCATTTTACATTATTTCAGTCACCATTGTTATCTGCTCGTAAAAACTTATCATCAAAAAAAAAATGGAACTCGAGTATACTTTGCAACAAAGTTCAAACTCCAAATAAAGAAACAGAATTGGAAAATTGGAAGCGACGTAAAAATTATGACCCATTAAAAGCGGCTGCACAAGGAAAGAAAAAAGATCATCAAAAACCATCATCTTCCAAGGAGTTAGTAATTTATTTATTTTGTATTTGATGTGACTATTTTTCTTAAAAATAATTTCAAATTCAGAAAAAATGTTGAAAACTCTGGTAATCCGGTATTGAGGTCAGCATCTTTTCATGGTCGAGACGGGTTTTCTCAAGAAGATGATAGTGATGGTTGGGAACAAAAGAGTTTACATTTCTATGATCATGTTGATGATTGGCATAAATTACCACAACCACCTGCTGTGAGTAAATTTTATTAGGCTTTTTATCAACTTAATATTACTGTTTGGTGGTTAATTTTTGTTGATAATTTAGACATCCAGAGATCATTCACCTCCACCATCTAAAAACGAAAATCTTTCTTCATCAGCAAATTCATCACTGGCTATGTTGCCTACTCTAGTCAGTTAATAATATTTTGTATAAATTTTTTAAAGTATTAATACATTTTATTGTATTTTATGTTAATGTAGATATCGGCACATAATGGCTCCCCTACATTTTTGCATAAATCATTGTCTGCATTTAATAGCTCTACAAGTTCTTCTCTTGATGTCAGTTCAATGGTAAAGAACAACTCAACATTTGTATAAATATTGGTGTTTACATTGCATTTAAATTTTCAGCCAGATGCTTTATTTGACGATAAAGATACGTTGGATATGGTTCAGTTATCATATAAAGCCAAAAAACGTGGTATTGAACTTATGAAGAGAATAAGGTTTGTAATACATAAATCTTTGATAATATGGTCATAACATTTAAAATAATGGGCAATAATAATAATTATTTTTTTAGAAAAGAGTTACCAGAATATGACGATATAATACTTACTAGGGGTATTGCAAGTATAGATATAATGGACGATTCGTTACATATTCCAATGAAATCATGGGGTATGTCAGTCTCGGCAACCAATATTAACTGTGTCGATAATATATTCAGAAGTAAGAATTAATCAAGTTAAATAAAAATATATACGAGCTAAAATAAGAATATGACCAAGTTGTAGACTTATTTAAGTTACTCGAGAGTCCTTATTAGTTATTAGTGATACTTGAGTGGAATGTATAATAATAAATATGCAAACTTATTAGAGGCTATGGCTGTGTGTGGGTAAACTAAGTTATTTTTTCCTAGTCATTATCCGCAATTTTTCATATTTTGATTTTGATATAGGATCTTATATACATGGTTCATTTTTTTTACATACATGATCTATTCAACAGATTGCTTCTTTATAAATTCATAACTTGTTGTGTTAATAATTATTAATATTATTATCAAGTTGAATATACTATTTTATTATTTTATTTCAAAATCAAAAGAAAAATTTTACATTATCCAATATCCAGAATATTATATAATTGGTAAAAGACTAGTTTAGAGTATAGAAAAAAACTATATATGACCAAAATGCTAAAATGCTTAATGTTAATTACATTTTTGTTTTATCTAAAAAAAAAATCACAAAATATATCCAAAACTATTATGTAGTATATAATTTATGTGTGAATAGTATAAATTAATGTGTCTAAAATTATCAAATATAATAATATTACATGGAAATAAGTTTCTTAAATAAATTTAAATCTTTGATTTAGAAATAATTCTTATGATGAACAGTATTAGAATGTATGAGATTTATTTTTCACATAAAGTGAAATATGATTATATATTTTAATTTTTAGAATTTTAGTTTTAACTTTTCCTTTTTATAATTAAATGTATATTTTATAATTTAATTTTTAGTACTTGAAAACATTTTATTCAGAGACAATGATAGCAGAGAAAATAATTCAGACAATTAATCTCCAAATATTTTGTTAAGTTAAGTTATTGTTTTATTGTTTTTTTTTTATATTATAATGTTATATTACCGCAATGCCAAATTTACTGTGTGATAAAATACAATAGTGTAATATTATATTTTAAAATAATTGATATTAGTTTTAATTTATTTGTTAAACAATACTTATTTTAAAAATATAAATCATCAGTATTATTATGCTATGTATACATGCAAATGTCAGTGGTATTTTGTTGGTATTTTTAAGTTCATAAATGTACAAAGTATGTCACCTATTATTTTACTTAATATTTGACTTTCTCACAGAATTCTGGTAATTTGGTGCCTGGTGGCTTGTACAGAGGTTTGCAAAAATGATATGCATTACGTTGGCGGCGATATAAAACGAGTTGCTGTTCATGTTTTGAAGGTGTATGGACTTTGGTATATCTATGTTTAAACATAATTAACGATTTGTAGATAACGTATATGAGCTCTACCACGCTGACCAAACTGCAACCAAGAAATAGACTTGCCATCCCACCAAATGTCACTAATAAAATGCAAAATATGAATTTAACATAAATTTTTGGACAACATTTTAATTTTGCCAAGTCGAGCACAGAATTTAAGTCTAAGATTTAAATATAATATGTAGTTTACTCACCGCTTGGTTACGTTGCAGGTATTTACTATAAACACCAATTTTAGAATTATGAAACTGGTTAAACTTACCTAATAAATCTTGTGTAGTGTACTTCATGGACCTTAGGTAACTGATAGCAAATCTTTCTTTGTAATGTACCTCTATGTGTGTATAAGCATGTGGAAATGTTGTATAAGCCAAGAAGTCTCTAAAAGAACAACTAGGATTTTAACTCAGCAGTATCACAAAACATGTTTATATATTATATAGATAATAGATATTAAAATTGTTTCCGTATTTTCTAATTTCTTGTATTGACCAAATTGAAACAAAACAAAAATTCCTGATCTCTAAGACTATAACAGTAAATCTGAGAGTGGTGGTTTTGAAAGCAATACGTGGTAAATAATATTGTATTCACCAGACGAATTATAAACATAGAGCCTACATATTTACCACAACCTATACTTGTTTATCTTGACACACGGCTACCAATTATGTAGGTACCTACTTTGCATAGTTACGGATTTCTGTCGTGTATCCAACAAACGAACACGGGTGTGGGCAACTGCAATTCATGAAATCCTGTGCACTCCATTTAAGAAATCCAAATTCTTCTTCCGATTCCCGAGCGTTGTGTTGAAGCACTATAAAACGCGATCAACAGCTAATAAGCTTGTTAACTAATTTATGGTTTGTTTAATGATTTATATAAATAGTTTGACATTTATTATGTCAAATAATAATTAAACAATGCGACTTGTACATTAAAATTATAACCATTTATTACCTAGTTCTTATTTGAGTAATGAGTATTCAATTTGTCAGCCGTCAGGTTTCTTCGAAAGAAATTAAATTAATTTTTTTCGTATAGCGCATAGACAATTTCTTTACAGAAACGCTCGTATTTTAGATTATTTGGCTGACGAGCATATTATCATATTTAGTGATATACTATTATACTAATATAGGTTGACGGTCCGTCTCCGCTCAGAAACGTTATTCCTTATTCGTATGTAATAACATCTCATTGAATTTAAATTTATAAAATAAATTACCTACATAAACCTATTTGACACCCAAAGAACATCAGAACGGTACCCACTCGTCCACTTATTCCGATAGGTACTTATTAAATATTACTAAAAATGTTGTAAAACTCTCATTTATAAACAATATAATTTGTACGTATCTAATTCATTGTTAATCATAAATCATATAGATAATAATATTAAAATTATTAAGTAGATACCTTTGATTTTGTTGAGACATTGTATGTGCTCAATTCCACATTGTTGCTTGCTCTCTATAACCACAGAAATTGAATGTTTAGTCCAGTCGCGTCATTTCAATTTTGTAATTGTTGATAGATACTAAAATATTTTCAGACCACTTTAAAATCATTAGTTCCTAAATCACAATGATGTAGTGATTTATTTTTTACTTTAGATACATAGTTATAGTAAGGGCTCGGAACTTTGAAACGTATATTTATCTGTAGCGTCATTTGGAGGAGGGGATCAGGGTGTGCGATTGCATCACTAACTTTTAAAATAGTTCCAATTGGCTAGCACCCTAATGAAATAATGCACGATTATAAATATGATTAAAATTAAATATTTTAATTTTTATATTGACATTTATCAATATTGGTATACTATCAATCATGATTACAATTTTAAATTACATTGGTAATAATTATAAACAAATATTGTCCTATATATTTTTATTATATTTTAGTTTTTAAATTGATTTTTACAATTTATGATGATAGTTGATAGTTAATATACATTGATCCAGTCCATGATGTATGAAAATAATTAGAATTAGGATAATGTACATTTATTATACGTATCCTTATAAAATATAATAAATAAGTACTTCTGTAAACCTGTCTATTAATTTATAAAAAAAACCTTGCATTTAAAAACACATATCTTTGTAAAATCAATATATTCATCAGTGGCGCAAATAGGAAAAATGTTTAGGGGGGGCTCAAGCCCCAAAATTACCAAAACCGGTAAAAATAACTTATTAAGAATAACATACATATATTATACTATTATTTTTTGAGGGGGCTTTGAGTTATTTTGGGGGGACTAAGTCCCCCCAAGCCCCCCCCCCTATTTGCGCCACTGATATTCATCACTCCGTTCAGAATCTAATACATATAGGTACTCTTATAGTCGTATTAATTACCCAATATAAGTTTTAATTACTTATCGGTAGTTTTACTGTTAGTAGGCCAAAGAAGATGTTTAAAGAAAAAAACTCCCACCAATCCAAATGATTCGGTTATTATAGTATATAATATAGTATATATCTATATATTTATATATATATATATATACATAAATATAATATAAATAAATTATAAATAAAAATTATAATAAATTATAATAAATTATCTTAGTTCATGATATATATACATATATGCTATACTTATATAAAACGATTTATAGGTATATCTATTTAAATTTAGTTATTTGTAAATTTGTAGCTATAAATATTAAGATAAATATTATAATAATAATTACAGAAAACAATTCTTTATGATTTTTAGGTTTTCGAATTTTCGATGAACTTCATTTATGGTCTATTATAGGTATACCTATATATTTGAAAGTTAACACTGGAATACTATAGAATTTACTTACAAGTCTTACAATTTAAATAATAAAAATTAAATTAATTAATTTGTTATGATTGATAATATTTTAAAAATGAAGCTAAGATCGTTTATTAGAAACACTAGAAGGACCTTCTATCACCTTCTATCTTGATTTAAAATTTAAAAAATACTTAGGGACTAGACCGACGACCGCTATAGGAAATCCGGAATAGGGATAATTATTATGATGTCTTTTAAATGGCTTCCGAAGTGTTTGAGTAACAAAATATATTGAAACACGTGCATTGTATATTTAAGCAAATAGATACCTAATAATCTACGATAATACGATAGGTATGTGTCGTAATTTGGGTGAAAACAAAGAGATGAATATCCGTTATATAAAAGCTTAAAATTAACCTGTTTAGAATATTATGATCCAAATTATTATAATATGTATCAATGTATCTATCTTATATTTTTACGCGGCTAAATATAATTTAATATGTAACAATAAGTCATGTCTATATAATTATTCAATTAACGTATTGTTATACCTTCTACGTCAAAGTAGTACGGTGTGCAATTGCACATTTTAAAAGTATTCTTTAGCCGGCACTCGCTGAAACAGTTATCCTCGGCGTTGCTCCTGGACGACGGGAAGTTCTTCGTTTCCGTCGTCCTCGTCTCGTAAAAGAAACATTTACGGTCCTTTTCGTCGAGTCGATGTAGTGAATCGTCTGCCCGTATGTGACTCACGCTCACCGATATGCGCGACGATTGGTTCAGTTCGCTGTACACCTTGTAGCTGCTTGAAATGTCTGGGAAGTCCTCGGGCGTGTGTATCATTATCTGCAAGCAAATCGATACTTAATAAGTTAACATAAAAATTGAAAAAATTTAAACCGTAATCACGTCGTATGTATTTACAAAATGTTTGAAAATAAAAACAAACATAAAGTGGGTCAATCAATCTCAATGAGTTATAAGTTCATAATGAATTAAATATATCTATGTTTTATTTTTGTATTACTAACTTTACTAATATGATACGTAAAAAAAGTAAGTATAAGTAGGTATATGCTTTTTAACATCAAATATTAGTCGTCGATTATTGATGCAATTTGAGTGCGTATGCGTAAATATATGAAATATAAAATGTGCATCTCGCTATTTTTTTTACGATAATCACACACACGCTATTAGGTGATGAACTGAACGTGTACAACGCACAAATCCATACGTCAATTCGTTAAAGTCTAGTTTTTTTTGTTTTTGCTATATAGAACCATGTTATATGATATGTTGGCTACACTAAACTGAGTAATTCAATTTTAACCGGTTGAAGAATTGAAAGTGTTGTGCAAATTTTTAGATGAAAACCAATTTTCTGTAGGTATTTATATATAAATAATATAGATTATTGATTACCTAATATTAATATCAATCATTAACTATAACATATAGGTATTTATTAAGTTGAGTATCATAAATTTACTCCTATTTAGCTATTATTGTTTTTAACTCAACAATTAAAAAATGTAATTTCTATAACGACATTTCGAATTTATTTACTTTCTACAAATGTTTATATCGTGAATCTCTAGCTGTGTCGAATGCAGCCAACGGTCGTAGTTCCTGTATTTTAAATAGGCAGCACCTACTACAAAAACAAATTTCTTCCAGTGTAATATCTGAATGAAATTAATATAGTATGAAACCTTTTAACAGTTTTATCGATGTTTTCTGACATTATATTATACATTTATAAAGCTGCTAATCATTATTCATCATAATTAATAATTATTTGTAATTTAAAATATGAAGAAATATTTGACGGTTGTATTATTTCAGCAGCATTTAAAAGTTATATTTAATATAATTCAATATTTCAATTGTACCTATAACCACACGTGAAAGATAATATGATTATACATTTTCTCAGAAGTATACATACTTCTCATTTCCGTCAAATTAAAAGAGAAAGTATGACTTGTGGAGGAAACTAGTTTTATTATATTATGTAGGTATATAAAAATATAATATTTTGCCCATTATATATACTATATAGGCTATAGCGTCCACGAGTTTTGAAAACGCGACCATGCCGTACGTTATATCCTTTGGATCGCTTGTCGTTCGGAAAGTATTCAGTGATCAAACTCTTCATGATCAACTCGAGTCCGGTCATCTTGCCCGCAACGTTGTTTTTGAGCGGTATCAGCTTGCCGTTTGGTTTGGCGATAGGTGGGTTGAATTCGCTGTCACTGAAAACCACAAAACGATCACAGATACTATACATTATTGTAATTATTATTTTGATATAAGAACCCGAATTAAAAATAGATTTCATGTAGTACCTATAGCGTAAGTGTACATCATATTATTAGATAGGTAATTAACTAAAAAATACTCTAAATCATAAATTTAATAAAATGAAAATAAAACAAGTATTTCTGGAATATCGTCTACTTAACGTTATGTGTTCTGCATTATAACCCTTACTGTGTATTTTTCTAAATAAAATCATTATGGACTTTTTACGTAATGTAATACTAGCTGTATATTGTATGTCAATTGTCTATATACGTATTTAAAAAGTGATTTAATTGTTATATAATTTTAGCATCCTCTACGTCTAGGTATATTTCCAAATCATATAGGAGCGAACGATACTTTTTTTTGTATATATTACCTATTATAGCTGACAGCTGTTAATTGTGATAACGAGCTTAACTATTTATTTTAGTTAAAATAGTCATCATTTTTTAATTTTATAGTACATTTATAACACGTATTACTATTTTAACTATAAGTTTTCAACCAAATCGTATTAGCAACTTTAGCTAATTTTAATGTTAATACACTATACCCATTTGTACTAATAACTTATACCTATAAAGTATAGGCTATAACCCATACTTGATGCTATCGAAATATTCTCAGTAAATATTTTTAAAATTAATGTTAAAATTGTGTAAGTATTATTATTTTTTTAACTTTTTTCGTAGTGCAGGCTTATGTATTGGAAATTTCATTGTCAAATGGCGATGCTCGGGCTATTGTAACTGGTTTAATTCAAAAATTAATATTAGTATAGGACTAGTGGGAATTCTACGGTTATATACGGCACGGCTTTAATGTGTTGTAACTTTGTAAGTTCTGTATTTTATTAATGACTTTAAATAAAATTTGCTCTTTTAAATAATAATATATATACCTAAAGATGCCCCGCCGCATAACAGTATAGACAGTATAGTATTAGTATAATAATATATAATAATGCCCGATACAATAATTATTTAATACATTGAATATTCAATATACCCTATACCTGCGTGTATTGTGTATACGTACAGCTAGCCTACAGCAATTTAAAAACTGTGTTATAAATTTATAACTATACGCAAGTTCAAATAACATAATAATTCAATAAATGTATGTAATAAAGTTATTTACTGTAGGTAGGTACTTATATTTGTATATAATACTTTAATCAATGATGGAATCCAATAAAATAATAAAATAATTGTTATGTATTTGTTAACGTAAATGATCCACAACTATAATAAATATTTTCTGTGAATATGCAATATAATGTCATATGATAATTATTTTTATAACTTATTGTCTAATAATTATTAATTAATGTATTTAAAATTTCAGATTTTTTTTTTTATAAAATTAATCTGTACAAAATTGAATTTATTTTAAATCTGTGGTTTAGAAAAAAAATTAACTTACCGTGCCAATAAAATTAATTAACTCGTTAGTTACTGAATAATTTGGGAAAAAATGTAACTCGTTAAGTTAGAAGTTACTTCTAAAAAAAAAAGTAGGTAACTCGTTAATTAACTTAGTTAAAAGTAACTTAACTTTAACTTATCAACTCGTTAATGTCCAGCCTTGACTATACGTATATTTACTATTACCAATGTCGTAGTCGTATACGTACATTACTATCATACATCCATACATGGCATACTGGTATTATACTACCTTATTGAATACGAATAGACAATAGACATATAATATAACACTATATTATCTATATTAATAGGTACTATAATAGACAAAGACAATACTACAATAGTACTAAATAATTGCTTAGTCGATGGTAAATTAATCTCCTAGTTTAGTGAAACATTTCTTAACTAAATTAATTTCTAAAGGAAATATTATTTTTTCAAATATTTCACAATAGTACCGTAATACAGATTATTTTAACTACCTATAAAATACAGAAATAATAAATAAAACGAAGAGTACTACCACTACTACCTATTATATATGGCTATATATATAAAAAGCTGGTAAGTGAGTATCGCTCTGCTGTACATTAGGGGGTGGGATGGACCTCGGACTAGGGCAGGTTAAATTTGAGTGAAATGATAGGTATCATTGTATACGAAAAACGATTCTGAACGAAGATGATTTGTCAGTCTAGGATATATTATATTTAAATATTATCATATATTCTATTTTGAAACAAATTCAAACATTTAAGTATAAAAGTTTCAAGATCTTACGTGAAGTAATTTTTTAAAAATAACAAAAATTGAAAATTATTTATTAGTAAAACGTTATTTTACACGTGTATTTTTGATTTCAAACTAAAATTAAAACTTTAAACACTCATATTTTAGATTCTGAACGGAGTGATGAATGTATTGATTTTACAATGATGTGTGTTTTTTTTTTTTTTTTATTTTTTTTTTTTTTGTGTCTGACGACAACATTTGGAGCAGTAAAAATGCTTCGATTTTGGACTTCAGCCCCTCTTTGAAAAGGAAATCGAATCTAGTTGGTACTTTGGGGGGTCGAAAGTTAAAATTTTTCAATATTTTTTAAATGAGTCGGGAAAAACATAAAAAAAATGACAGAAAAACGGGATTTTTTACGCAAAACCAGTTTTCGACAAAATCGAATTTTTTATTTTGCTATAACTCAAAAACTAATAGATGAAAATACTTGAAACTTTCACCAAATGTTTATATTAGTGTTCTCCATACATAGGTAAATTTTCAAAGAATTTTGACTTTTTTTGAGCTATTTATAGACAATTGAGATTTTTAATTTTTTTTAGTATTTTTTTTTTAAATAACGATAAAATTTTTTTGGCCGGCCAGAAAATCTTGAAAATTTAATACAAGGTTTCTTATAAGTTGTTCTTAAAGTGATAAAAAAAAATCCGAAATCGTTAGTCACAATTTTTTTATATAAGTGCTTAAAGTTCGAATTTATACGAAATATGTCAAAATTGCGAAAATTTGCAAGTAATTTTGTGGTTGAAAAATCGTAAAATTTTGTTCTTTTATAACTAAGTTTTGAAAATTTGGTACAAGGTTCTCCATTCATTTTTCTTCAATTATCTGTAAAAAAAACTCTACCGGATTCAGACAAAAATTTTTTATGAGTGTTTGAAATTTAAATTTTTACAAAACCGCGTTAAATAACGGTTTAGCCTCAAACGATTTTTGATATTTGTTGTTATTCAAACAGTATAAGTCGTAAATACTTAAAAATTTTACCAGTTATTTAGATTGCCATTTTCTTTACGTGATTTGATTTTCAAAACATTTTGACTTTTTTTGAGCTATTTATAGACAATTGAAATTTTCAAATTTTTTTTATTTTTTTTTTATAAATGTTGATAAAAAAAATTTAGGTGGGACAAATTACTTGAAAATTTAATTGAAGGGTCCACATAACTTGTTCTAACTCTCAAACAAAAATTATAAAAATACATAGGCACAATTTTTTTTTAATAGCATTTGAAGTTCAAATATTGACAAAAATTCGTCAAAATCATGAATATTTTTCACTATTTGGTAGTTAAAAATTTATAAATATTTTTCTATCAAAAGCTAAGAATTGAAAATTTAATACTATGCTGTCCATAAGTTAAGCTTAGAATAATTATAAAAAAGTTTGAGGATTGTTCAATTTAAAAAATTTTACGTGTGTTTAAAGTTTTAATTTTAATTTGAAATCAAAAATACACGTGTGAAATAACTTTTAACTAATAAATAATTTTCGATTTTTGTTATTTTTAAAAAATTACTTGACTACTTCCTTTTACTTTATCTTGAAAAATTTTTACTTAAATGTTTGAATTTGTTTCAAAATAGAATATATGATATAATTTAAATATAATATATCCTAGACTGACAAATCATCTCCGTTCAGAATCGTTTTTCGTATACAATGATACCTATCATTGCATTCAAATTTAACCTTCCCTAGTCTGAGGTCCATCCCACCCCCTAATGTACAGCAGAGCGATACTCACTTACCCGCTTTTTTTAAATTGAATAATTATCAAACTTTTTTATAATTATTCTAAGCTTAACTTATGGACAGCATAGTATTAAATTTTCAATTCTTAGCTTTTGATAGTAAAATATTTATAAATTTTTAACTACCAAATAGTGAAAAATATTCATGATTTTGACGAATTTTTGTCAATATTTGAACTTCAAATGCTAATAAAAAAAATTGTGCCTATGTATTTTTATAAATTTCGAATGAGAGTTAGAACAAGTTATGTGGACCCTTCAATTAAATTTTCAAGTAATTTGTCCCAGCTAAATTTTTTTTATCAACATTTATAAAAAAAAATTGATTATTTTAAATGCCTATAAATGGCTCAAAAAAAGTCAAAATATTTTGAAAATCAAATCACTAAAAGAAAATAGCAATCTCAATAACTGGTAAAATTTTCAAGTATTTACGACTTATACTGTTTGAATAACAACAAATATCAAAAATCGTTTGAGGCTAAACCGTTATTTAACGCGGTATTGTAAAAATTTAAATTTCAAACACTCATAAAAAATTTTTGTCTGAATCCGGTAGAGTTTTTTTTACAGATATTTGAAGAAAATGTATGGAGAACCTTGTACCAAATTTTCAAAACTTAGTTTTAAAAGAAAAAAATTTTACGATTTTTCAACCACAAAATTACTTGCAATTTTTCGCAATTTTAAGCACTTATTATAAAAAAAATTGTGACTAACGATTTCGGATTTTTTTTTATCACTTTAAGAACAACTTATAAGAAACTTTGTATTAAATTTTCAAGATTTTCTGGCCGGCCAAAAAAATTGTCTATAAATAGCTCAAAAAAATTCAAAATTCTTTGAAAATTTAACTGTGTTTGGAGAACGCTAATATAAACATTTGGTGAAAATTTCAAGTATTTACATCTATTAGTTTTTGAGTTATAGCAAAATAAAAAATTCGATTTTGTCGAAAATTGGTTTTGCGTAAAAAATCCCGTTTTCCCTCATTTTTTTAGGGTTTTTCTCGATTTTTTTGAAAACTGTTGGAAAATGTTTACTTTTCACCTCTATAATGCACCAAGTTTATCCACTTTGCCATCGGAAACCACCCCCAAAGTGTGAAATTGAAGCATTATTTCGACTAGTTATGCTGTACACAGACACAAAAACAAACAAAAAAAAAACACACATCATTGTAAAATCAATACATTCATCACTCCGTTCAGAATGTAAAACATAGTATTAGCTCGTTGATTAAATATTGACAAATCACATGTATCAAAAGAATAACGGATGAATAATTGAAACAAGACAGAATAATAAATCCGATAAATTATGATGGTATTATTTAGTATTTACTTTGCCATCCTTTCCGACGTCTTGCTGTTGAACGAATAACAAAATCCTTCTTCGGTTCTTTGCAGTCGTAATATATCCGAACAATTGAAACCGGTGCCTCTCCAGTAACACGTATCAAACACCTCATCAACAGTGGGCATAAGCTAGAACGCATCGCGACAATGGATGATATAATTAGATATAATTGTACCATATTATATTATAATAATTAATAATAGTAGATAATGGTGTTAAATATATATCATATATTTACAAATTATACTGTAATATATAAGATTTAACTATAAGTATTACTTTTAACATGAGATCGGAGATATTTTCTGATGGAAAATCAATCAGAACAGGGTTAGTTTCAGCGAAGTCTATAAGATCTTTGTAGTATGGATATTGTAAAATTTCCATGATGTATAACGAGTTTTCGTATTTTTTTTTCAATTCTGGTTCGTTTTCGTATTTACTAAAAACAAACCATGCAGGCGATACAGTGTAGTTATTATTATTTAATTGTATTTTTGTATAGTATAGAGTATTGGTCATTAAAGTCTATATAGTAAACATGCTGTGCAATAATTAATATAACTTCGTTGTTATAAATATAAATATAATTATTATCTACAAGAGTGTATTTATAGAAAAGCGCGTTTATAAGTTACTGCAGTTGTAATATACATCTACCTATCTAATATATAATAATACTAATACATATTTTTTATGTGTATATATCGCCAAAACGATTTTGGTATTTTAACTTTTAAACCGTCAGAATTAAAAGCGTCAGATAAGTACATAAAATCATTATTCGAAAAATATTCACCGTCACGATTTGAGTTAATTAACACCATTTTTACTTGTACACTTGTACGCAATTAACACAATATTATGAACATGCATTGAGTATTATCGTGTTACGATAAATAAGTGCGATATAAACAGTCGTATTATAATATGTAGGTACGTCGAAACGGTAAAATTCGATATGTAGGTAATAAATAATATTCAGTAAGGTACGATAAAATAGCATTAACTATATTATGAAAATAATATCAATGGTTTTATAATTTACCTATGTATAATATAAACCAAAAATATAAAACATGATTTTTATGTATAGAAGTGCCCAAAATATTTTACTTAATTTAAATTAATATTTAATTATTAATTATTAATTTTTCCTAATACATTTTAATACTGATCTATTATGGGACGTATTCAAATAATATTTTTTTTAATCTTACTACTAATGTTTTTATTGATTAAATTTTATTATACATATTGTAACATTATTTATAAATAATCTTTATAATTTCATATAAAAATAATAAATAATATAAAACAAAATATATTTTACATTTTTGGGATTTCTATTAAAAATAAAAATTAATTTACCTAACCATTTAACTATAAAATTAACAACTTTTTAGTAACTGTACATATTGGAACGAGTTTCAAGTCATTAGATTAAAAGATACTTTTGAAAATTTAAAGACTTAAATAAGCATATAACTTGACTTTTTAATTCATCAATTACCTATCCATAACTTAAATATCTTGTGTAGGAGCATAAGTAAATTTATTATCCTTTTTATATATACGCGACGTTCGTGTTTTGTGAGGAATTTAACATTATCATCCTGTATTTATAATTATAGTTATCGTTAATTAAGTTTTTCGGAAGTTTATATAAAGTCATATATGTTGGTACCAAAATCAATAAATTACATGTATAGAACAAATTTTATAAAATGATGACTGACAAAACTGACTGATAAAACAAATTTTATTTTGAATTTACAATTGTTTTGTGTCAATAACGTATGTTAACTGTTAAGATATAGTGAAGTACAGTACTCAAGTACTCATAAGCATCTGTTACTTATAGTAGGTGTGTATTACTTATATTAAAATGTCAATAATAAATTTAATTCATACCTTAAAATCAATCTTTTCGCCTTCGAATAAAGAATTTTGTTTATGGAACAAATTGTTACTGCCGGAAAGTCGATTTTGCTAAGTGGAAATCGAGGATCATCCACTACGATTTGCATCGACGAATACGAGAAAGTTTTCCATGAAGCGTACAGATGAACAAGTATAGTGACACTAGCGACTGCCATCAACATTGCCCACAATAATCTTTTACAAGATATTATAAATAAAATAGAAAAATTCTTAATAATGTTAAATTAAATTTAAAAAATAATTTCGTTATTAGTTTATGGCTCAGAATTTAGAATATTTACAAATTTTAATTAAAATTAATAATTAGAATAATTTTCTTAACGATTTTTAGACTGCCTTGTATGAATAAATATAATATGTAAATAGGAGAATAGCACCATTGGGTACCTATCTCATAATGTGGTATCTGTTTTCATTGTATTAATAAGTTTATAATAAAAAAAATACAATAGGTAGCTACACAAATTTTGTGGTTTGTGAATATTGTCTCTTATAATCTGTAAGATTGTGCAATTATCCATAATATCATTGCAATTTATATGTTTATTATTTGTCAATACATTTTCATAATAGACACGTAAATATAATAATAGTATTTCTAAAAACTGTTGTATAGGTATATGGTATATAGTATATAATATATACAGTATATATTCAGGGCCTGATTAAGATATTTTGCGTCCCGAGGCAAACCTACTTAAAATTAAGAAGTACTTTTTTATAAACATAACATTGTTTTACTATAATTTGGCATTTATTAAATAATATATGACTATATAGTTATTACTTGTAATTCAGATATCGGTAAATTTGTGGAAACGCGTATGTGAGTTTGCGCGCCGTGTAAACTGTCGTAATCGCTAATAGTTTTTCACTCTAAATGGTACCTACAATATTTCAAAACTTTGCGCCTTTAAAATCTTGCACCCGGGGGCAGATGCCCCCTCTGCCCCCTTTAATCCGGCTCTGTATATATTATATATAATATGCATTTATTGCATATTTGAATCTAAATATAGATATTAACTATTGGACTACTATACTTAAATACTATCACGGATAATATATAGGTATATAACGTCGAAAATATATGCAAAATAAAATATCTTATTTAAAATAGCTGCAATGACTCAATTAATTTGAATTTTGGATGAAATTAATTGATTTGCTAAACAAATTTTTGTGTAAGAAAATAGCTTTTAAATTTTGTAACAGGCTCTTCTTAATAGACCAGTCCAACGTCCAACCCTAGCTGCGCATATACGTGATATACTATAACTCGTATAGTCGTATAATGTCGATTAGTTATGCGAATAGACTGAATTAATTGTTAATTCGGATTTTGGACAGAGATAGTTATTATTAAATTGTAGTTCTTAGTGTTATTACCTTTCCCAAGGAGCTGCATCCTTGTGGACGACGTACCGGAGACCATGCAATGAACTCTTTTCGCAATAATCGGTCCAGAATGTTTTTACAGACTTCATGGCGGTAGAATAGAATCGTTGGTATAAAAATATGTATCGATAAATTGTATATTTTATATTAATTCGAACCCTAACATTATTCATACATATAAGTGCAACTACTAAGTATAGATACGAGTAAATAAAAATATCACCACTGCAGGTCGCGGAACATTATATTAGAAACGACGTTCAATATATTACACAAACAAATGTCATATCCGTAGGCCGTATTATATTAAATTTATTATTTATAATTCATAATTTTATTTACTAACTATGTTTGATATTTTAAAAAGGAAATATAATAATTTATGGCGATTGTACGCGATATATATAAATATTAAAATCAGATATGATTATACAATACTTAAATTATTATTACCTGTTCGATTATTTCAATAACGGTCGATTTTAATCCAGTGAAATGGAGGCGTACACCAAATACCAATATTATTCAAACAATTTTGCAGACCTGTGTGTGGGTGTTTTTCGTTTGAATCTGATATGTCTATTATTGCTTACGGTATATAATAAATTTAAACTATTTTTACGGTTCGGATTTGAATAATATTTACTTGACGTCTTGGATAAAATAATAGTACTTGTATAATATGTTTTATATTATTATGAATTATTATGTGTAAACTGTTTTTTAAAAAAAGACAATTTTTCAATAAACATCGAATTAATAATGTACAATAAATCAATAGAAAAGCTATCCTTAATTTTCTAGACAGTTGATTCAACATTAATAAAGGTGTATTATGTTACGTATACATAAACCTCCCTACATTATACACATATATATTATATATATAAAGCTATCCAACTTTCATCATATCAATATTTGTACTATTTTATACTTCGAGAGTAATGAATAGTACAATATAATATGTTAAAAATGATGTATAGTTATGCCTATATAGGAAGTTTTCATGTCTTTCGTTTGTTTGTCCATATATGCCCATTTATTTATGCACCTAGTTTTATTGTTCATACAACCGTCAATCATCAACTATTACTATACCTATAGTTCTCGCCTTATTCGTCGAAATATAAGTACAAATTATTATTTTCATAGATTGTATGTTTACATAATTATTCGATGCGTATCTATTTTATATCTACAGCAAACAAAGTAGTTGATCAACGCTCAAGTATATGTATAGTAAAATATTACATATTCGAGTCATAATAACATAACGTTATGATTTTATTGCAGTCTTGACTCTTTATAGGTATTGGTACATTTTCTACGGGAAAAAAATAGTTCTTGTATTGTTTAAAAACAGATAGTTTATATGTGTATCACATGCGTGCAAATACTTTACTACGCGGTACCAAACAAAATAGTATAATATGATTTGACGCATACTTTTGTGGCTGGACCCTATATTAGCACCAAGCCACCAATAGATACCTATGATAATATTTTTGTAGCCCGTTGTACATTTGTAAGACTGTAAGTCTATAAAGTAAGGTTATTTAATAATTAAAAGTTTCGGAGCCAACGCGTTTTTAGTACAAACATTTTCCTCCTAGGAAAAACTCTCATATTTCAATAATTTTTTATTTATTACTTGAAATATGCAAAATTTATACTGGTCGTAGAGATAAAAATGAAAAGAATTGAAGACAATTTTAATTTTCAAAAAAACATTTGAAAAATAATCTAAATAAACTCAGTATTATATATTATATTTTTTAAGAATATTATATGATACTAGGTATATGTAATCTAGCGGTAATCCAGAAAATAGGATAAAAAAATTAAATATTCTTTTATGTTATATATAAGAACCAAAGTACCTATATTATACTGGCTAATAGCTAGTAATAATATATATATATATTATATTATGTATATAATTAAACAATTTATAAGTTGTGAATTCTTTTTTCAACATTAAAGTGAATTATTGTAATGTTATTGTTATTATGTTAGATAATATAATTTTATCGATTTTTTCACGTGTGATTTGAAGAATTATAACCATTATTACCAAATTGTATTGAAATAAAGTACTTATTGAGCATTAGGCATTGGTTTACATACGTAATTTCAAACACTCACTACCAACAAAAAAAAAAAATTCAAAAATGCGCAAATTATGATGGTAGGTAAATTGTAGTATATAGGATGGATAATATCCATAGCTATATCCATTGGATATAGCATCTAATAATATTTAATAATAATAATATCTAATAATATTTTTAATACAAATGTCGATTAAAATAATTTTGAATAATAAAATAAATACTTTTAAAAAAGAGTATGAGTTTATTTCTGTATTATTTGCATACTTAATTGAATATCAATTAAATTGTTCGATAATAATCTGTCTGTACCTACACCATATTGTTGTTATTTCAAAACATATTGAAAGGCATGTATATTGTATATATTATATTAATATAAGGCATTCTAAACAATAATTCCAATAATTAAATGGAATACAAATAACAATCAAATATAAGTTATTTTTATAATTTATTATTGCATTACTTTATTTTTAATCCAGCATAATAATTCACTACTCATAAAATATTATAGTCGCATATTCGCGCTAATGCACTATTTTTTACTGTTTTCATCCTACGTATTGATTCTTGTGGTTTTCTTACAGTTTTATAAATTTATATGACGTGTAGTATGTACTAAGTACTTATTATATGTATATTATATATTTATATGTATTACTTACTTAATAAGTATATAAATTCTCAACATTTTTGAGAAACGGTGGTGATGATAAGTATTTCAGATATTAGATGTATGAAATACACTTTAGTATATACTAACAGAAGCCGTGACTTTTACTCTTACCTTAAGATATTTCGCAAACCAAAAATCTAGATTTAAACTGATATACAAACTACAATTTAATATACTATTTTTATTTAAATTATTAATTTTTTTCTATTTATATAATATACAAGTAGGTACTATGATGTACAAGTACGGTGTGCAATATAATATTTAGCGATTTAATTTAATGTAATTTACGTTCATAAACACATCATACGTTTAAGTTAATATTAGATATATTTGATTAATAATATATTAAATATATTTTAATTTATGTTTTATATTGTACACGTCATTGTACGCATATCATTATTATTATTATTATTTACTAAGTATCTTTAAACAAATAGTATAGACCTTTATATCCAAACAAAATTATTAATAATTCAGATTTGAAATACTCTATAGCTAATAATAATAGGTAAATATTGTAATTGGTGTCATTATGTTATTAGTATTTTATGTTGTAAAATTTAATCTAAGTCATTAAACTGATAACAAAAAAAAATGTTCAATTAAAAAATAATTATAATAGTAACTAGGTATGTAAAAATTATATTTTAATTAACTAATCATTATTGTACGACTAGGGAAAATTTCATAAACATTAATTTACAATCTCATCTCAAGATCCAAACTACTTATAAATTCTAAGCACTTGGAACCTAATACAGCGTGAGCAATATGATGCTATTTAAAGCTATATATGTTGTGTTAATTTGAAGACTTGGGTTCAAATATTATTTATATAAAAGTCGCATTTATATGGACTAAATAATATTATTATCATTCATAAAAACTGCTACGCAACAACTTTGACTTGATCTTTAAAGACATTTTAAAAAGAATTAAATTAATACACTATCACAATATGATGCAACTACGATAAATAAATAATATACATCGACTAATAAAATACCAATATAAATTATGAAGAAACACAGTTCAAATCAACCCAAACGATTCATGGATAAATTTCCAGTGGTGAATAATGCAAATCTAACTACCATCATATGACCTATTTAAGTCCACAGTGCAATGATATAAATTCTGGCCCATTAAAACTTAGAAAAAAACTACCTACACAAATTATTTTTGTACTAAATTTTCATTTACATTTAACATAAGTATATATTAAGTATATTCATATGTATTATTGTTATTTTAATATTATATACAAAATACAAATGTACAATCAAACTTTATAAATTATGTGTTTATTTATTTATTAGATTCTGAACGGAGTGAGGAATGTATTGATTTTACAATGATGTGTGTTTTTTTTTTGTGTCTGACGACAACATTTGGAGCAGTTATATTGCTCTAATTTTTTACTTCAGCCCCTCTTTGAATAGGAATATTCATCTAGTTGGCACTTTAGGGGGTCAAAAGTAAACATTTTCAAACAGTTTTTAAAAAAAATCAATTTTTTGATTTTGCTGTAACTCAAAACCGAATCATTATAAATACTTGAAATTTTCACTAAATGTTTATATTATAGTTATCTCATTACAGTTAAATTTTCAAAATATTTTGACCATTTTTAAGCTACTTATAGACAGTTGAAATTTTCGACTTTTTTAAGTTTTTTTTCTTCAAATGCCGATAAAAATTTGTTGGGTAGCCAGAAAATCTTGAAAATTTAATACAAGGTTTCTTATAAGTTGTTCTTAAAGTGATAAAAAAAATCCGAAATCGTTAGTCACAATTTTTTTTTATAAGTGCTTGAAGTTCGAATTTATACGAAATATGTCAAAATTTAAATTAAATTTCATACGCTTATTATGCATATGTTGGCCAAATACTTTTTTTATTAATAAACAGATACTATAAAGTAACTATAGTAACATATAGTAACTATACTATTTGTTTCAAAATAGAATATATGACAATATTTAAATATAATATCAGAGGCGTCATTTCAGGTTTTTTTTCGGGTGTACGAGGTATCAAGCAGGCCATTTTGAAATTTCACCAGGCCATATAAAATAGATATACTACATAAATATGTACATTATCCTGTTTCCAATTGTTTTTATACATCATGGATCGAATCAATGCATCAACATAAGTAGTAAAAATCAATTTAAAAACGAAAATACAATATACAAATGTATAGCACAATATTTGTTTAAAACCAATGTATGTAATTTAAATGATAAATAATAAACGTGCATTATTTCATCAGGATGCAGGCCAATTGAAACTATTTTAAAATTAAGGTGTGCAACCGCACACCCTGATCCCCTCAAATGACGCCATTGTATAATATATCCCAGACTGACAAATCATCTCCGTTCAGAATCGTTTTTCGTATACAATGATACCTATCATTGCATTCAAATTTAACCTACCCTAGTCCGAGGTTCACCCCACCCCCTAATATACAGCAGAGCGAAACTCACTTACCCGCTTTTTTTTATAATTGTTATGTATACAAATATGTACATTATAATTTATAAAATGCAGTGCTCGAATTGAAAAAAATAAGCAGATGAGCTCAATCCAACGGTTTTAAAACTGCTTTCCAAGTGCACAATTACTTAACACAGACACTGATAATATGTATATGTTTATAATTTTACTATAAAAATTGAACTCTAATAAAATTATAGCAAAAGTATATATACAAACTATTCAATTTGTTTTAGAATAATTATTTGCGATTTATCACAACCTCACCAAAAAGCTAAATAAAAAGCTCTTAAAATATATTTAATACCAATGATTTGATGATTTAATACAATTATACTTTAAATATTATATACGACCGAGACCAAAGTAAAAGTATATTCAAGCAGCACAGGTAGTATATATAATATATAGGCTATAGTATATTATACTATATAGCCACAAACTATTCATCGATAGTCCAAAATGTTTAATTTTTCGGTCACAGCATGCGGTATGGTATTATAGTAGTATTATTATTTATTGCGAATATGTATTGTAATATGTTTGATTGTTATGAAACCACGAGTCGAGTTTCCACTATACAGTTCAATATATGCCTTCAATATATGTGTTTTAAATGAACAGTCCCCCAAATGTTACACAATAGTGTTTAAATTAGGTAACTATACAATTCTATTTCTATCTAAGATTTGAATATTTAATACAAGATTCTTCATAAAACACCATACCTAATTCATAGATTTACAATACATATATAGGTACGCATATTTTTCATGTAAAAATAATTATTTAATGCAATGAGTTGTTCGGCTTGCCTATGCACGTAACTATTTTTGGATTTATATTTATCTGCTAATAAACTTCAATTAACTAAGATTCTCTTCAATTTTACTTATACCATCAATTATTTATTTGCTTTTATCCTGAATTATTACCTTATTCAACACTTTTTCAATTAATTCTTCATTTTATATATTTTTATCAATTTTTTAATTTTTTTTTATTAAATATACAACATTCGATAGATTAGTGGCTTTTCACGAAAGAACTATCTTTATTATGATTCAGTGGCGTAGCCAGGACTTTTTTGGGGAGGGCTGATCAATTTTTGTAAAGTATAATTTAAGATTTTTGTAACAATTTTCATAGACCATTCAAAATAAAAATGATTTTTAAATTTTCTCGGTATTTTGAGGGAAGGGAGGTTGGAAGTGGCTGCAGTCCACTCAGCCCACCCATGGCTACGAAACTGTTATGATCAGTATATAATAATTTATAATAACCATCATGGTGAATAATGTTTAAATTATTCAACACAAATATAATACGTATTTTAATGATCCTTACAAAATGTTTTCTTAAGAAAAATATTCCTATAATACCTAGTACCTACTAATACGTATTGTATTTAGGTAATACAATTAATCATTGTAAGCGAAATTTATAAATATTACAATAAAAACAACATATAAAACAAAATTAATACTTGAATCGATAGGTACATATAAAACAATAAAATCTTTAGTATATTTTCTTTTCAGTTGTCACCTAGAAACTATAATACTTAACTGTTTATTTAATAAATTAATCTTTGATAAACACAATAAATATACTTAAAGCTTAGGTATATATGTGAGAAGGTTACTGAATTTATGGATACTATTAAAAAGTATTTTACTCAGTCTATTGTAGACAATATCAATAAGTCAATGGATGAAATTGATGAATCGAGTGGTAGCAGTACAATTTATAACAAGACTCAAGATGAAGATGTAAGTTTCATAACAATAAAAGAAAAGACTAAAAATTTATATTGTTTATTATCTTCTATAGATGATAATTTCATCATTTTCTGAATCTGTAGACAAGACAAGTATTCAATGTACAAATAAGCATTTTTTACATAAAATAAAAGTAAGTTCAAGTTTCAAGTAGTTACAATTATCTTAAACACATTTTTTTTATATATATATTTAAATAGAGTTTAGAAGAAGAAAACGACCGTTTGTTATCAATAATTGAAAACAAAAATATTATAAAGAACGATAGTTTAAAATGTAATTGTATTAACAATAATAAAATACTAGATTTTGCAAATAAAAAAATATTACAGTTAACAGAGAAGGTAAACGAGCTTATGTCAGAATTACAAATAATCAAATCATCAGCATCTGATGATTATGCAAATAGTAAGTACGAGTATATTCTGTTAGTGGATATTGGATAATATAATATATACTAATATTTATTAATATTTTTAATTAACATTCTAGAAAACAAAGATTCCTCAAAAATAAAACAGTTGACTGATAAATATAATTTATTAAATAAAAAGACTTGTAATTATCAAAATCAAATAATGCAGTTGAAAAGTGATTTGAAAAAAACTCAAAGTGTAAGAATGCCTTTTAATGGGAATTAAATTATAAACATTATTAATAATTCATAATACAGGCTTTGTCTAATGAAATCGGAGATCCAGCAGTGGTGCAAATAGTTTTAATGGGCACGGGATCTTCAAATTACATAGGACGTGCGCAAAAAATTTTGATGTTGCAGCAGAAAGTGAACGAGCTGCAAGCGAAACAAAGTGATTCAAAAATCAAAAAACTGCATAATTTAACTGGTATTATTATAGTCCTGATATAATATACATAATACATAAAACTATTCTATCAATAGGTATTATTTGATTAATATTGATATTTTGTTTAGTTATATATTCGGCTACAACTCGTTTGCGCACATTTACCTTTTTTGCAACTCGTTTGCGCAAAAATACACAACTCAATTGCGCACATATATTTAGGCTACCTGTGACAAAAATCACTATTGTCAGAACTCGTTTGCGCACACACTTTCTTTCTCACTTTAACAGGCTTAGGACTGTCTGTTTCAAACTTTTAAACAGGCGTGATTAAAAATGTATGTATGAGTGTGTGTGTATGATATGTGTTACATATATCGTTATAACATCATTAGTCAATATAAAAATATAAATAAATAATAATGAATAATATAAAGTATAAATACAAACATATTCTACAACTAATATGAAGTATCGTCGTAATTATTATTATTTTAAATTAGATTTGTATGATGGAATTTATTTCCAATATTTTTAATATAAGTTAAGCGGTCGATAGTTTTATTTTTATAATTATTCCACATATCTTGTAAGTATTCTTCTTTATGTATAGTTTCCTTTCTTTTATAATTCATTACATTGTTTTTTATTGAGTTAATTTTTAAATCTGTTTCACTTTGAATTTGAATGAGTATATCAATGACTTGATGTATGTGTGGATGTGGTGTATAAAATTGGCTATTATAATGTTTATGGAAACTTTCTGCACTATTCGTCGTCTTGGGATTACCATTTGGTTCACAAGCCCATAAGATTGGTGGAAAATTGCTATTAGAATCAATATAATTTTCTAAAATATAATCTGAGAATATAACACTAACTGTTTCATACATTGACCTTCGTAGCAATTTAACATCACTGTGTTCTAAATTTGTTGTAAAATTCTCTGTATTTCGTAACTCATGGTGTATTAATTTGTTTGGTTTTGTATACAAATCGTTTTCTGCACTACGTTTAACAGTACTTCTGATTATTTCTTTCGTCATTGTTCGATTATTATACTCTTTGTGGTTATGAGAGTTGGTTACTTTTATTATTTTATTTAGTTTATTAACAATAACACTCGCAGGACATTTTTTATTAGTACATCTAAAATTAAAATTTCCATTCATTAAAACACGATACTCACTAAATTTATAATTGTCAATATTAAAACATCGTTTTCCTCGCCGAGTTTCAAAAATATTAGAAATTTCTACGTCCATATTAAATAGTTTACGTTGTCTAACACACTAGCCACAACTGTACTGAAACTGAACCATACATATTAAAACTATCCTAAAAGTAGTTTAGAAAATCCAAAATCATATAAACTACATAATCACAATGATATAATCTACACTTATAAGATAATATTGCTATAAAATATTTGATAATTTTACTGCAGTACATGTGTGTGAATGTGTTGTAGTTGTGCGCAAACGAGTGATCTATTTTCAGGTAAATGATTGATTTCGTCTTGCGCAAACGAGTCGTCAATTTTCAGGTAAACAATTTTGAATGTGCGCAAACGAGTTGCAGCGATATATTCTGCTCAGCTCTCGAATCCTTTTTTTTTTATTTAAAAGAATATTATCTACAATCTATGCTACAAGGTTTAATAAGCAAATTAGAAAATTAAATTAAATAAAAACACAACAATGATATACACGAGGAGGGAAGCCATCCCGTGTTAAAAAGTACTGCAGGTACCAGTTATATGTGATGGATAAATTGAGAGGTCTAATGGTTTAATCTAATGATTATTCTCAAATACCAACGCGTAATAGGTCTCAATTACAATAGGTATAATTAAAATATTACCTACTGCATATTAAAAAGGTTATAGCAATAAAAAATTTAATTAAAATTTTTTTTTTAAAGATAGGACAAAAGGGAGTATAGTCGATTACTTGTAATAAATTAATTTTATTGGTTATTATTTGGCCACACCATCTGATACGGCACAAACGACAACACCTGAAAGGCCCCGTTGGGTTTGTACTAAATCAACACGTATGACGATATAACATAACGCGAACAAACAGAAAATTACATAAAAACATTACGTATTTCAAGAAGAATTGTCGACGAGTTTGACGAGTAAAAATGACATCAACGAAACATAAGAGTTTATAAGATTGATGTCGTGTTTACTCGTCAAAACAAGTTCCACGGCCAATAAGAACAGCATCTAGAACGAAGAGAGGTATAAATACGGGTACATTTTACCAAACGAGCATCAGTACTCCTTCAACCTTCCAGATCATCAGATATCAGAAACCAATACACTCTGCCGTCTACTGAAGGAAAAAAGGAGAACGACCGACACCGAAGACAGAACGTCGAAATCACCGAAACCGGCCGTCGCCAGCAAGGACCGATTGCAATCAGATTCGAATACTGTAAAATAGCCCGTCTCCGGGCTAAGCCGAGGTACGTGTTTACGAACGGCCTATTAGCTTAGCGACAATATCGACCGCGGATATTTTCCGGCTGTAATATCACCGAAGAACCGACGACCAGTATCTGTTCACTGACCACTCCTGGTGCTCCGAAGAGGATTAAGTACCGCACCTCATTCCGTATTCTCGTCGGAAACTCTAAACGGCCCTTATCAGGGCCATCTACGACGCGCAATCTGTCCCCCCAAGCGCGCCTGCTTAGGCCACGCTCTCCCGCCTGGAACTATTGATCGACGCCACTTATTCGAGCGGGCTGATCAATAATCACCCGGGCCGTCCCAATATTGTATATACAAACCATACCCGACTCTGTAAGGCCACCTCGTACCCAAAGACTAGAAACCATATAGTCACGGGAACGTGTGTCGTCACACCCCTGATATTACTGTGAATATATTTGTTTACTGTCCCCCCAAGCGCGCCTGCTTAGGCCACGCTCTCCCGCCTGGAACTATTGATCGACGCCACTTATTCGAGCGGGCTGATCAATAACCACCCGGGCCGTCCCAATATTGTATATACACCATACCCGACTCTGTAAGGCCGCCTCGTACCCGAGGACTAAAACCATAAGTCACGGGAACGTGTGTCGTCACAGTCCCTATATTGTTGTATATATAATTTTTATGTAAAATACAAATTCGATAATTACTCAAGAAACCACTTGTATTAATTATTAAAAGTGACGGAATATCGTCCACGGCGACTCCGTTACACATCTTAACATTCAATACCTATATGTATTTTAATTTTTACACATGACGCATTATCTCAATTTTCAATATTTTATGACTTACGTCGTTTCTCAAATGAGTGGTTCAATTTAAAACGAAGTTTTTTATAATGGTTCTACTTTAAAGTCATAATGATGAAGTGTGTAAGTGGTCAGTGGATAGTATGTACTATGGTGGAGAACAGCTGATGCGGAGAGTGATGGATTGGAAGGCTTGCAGAGTACCTACGTATTTGAGATAATTTTGCACAACCCCAAATTTGGATTGCATAGGACCTAATAAAGGTATAACTCTTGAATCTTGGTATTTTATAATTATAGAAATTTTCAATTATAGTACTTTTTTTATACATAATAAATATATTTAATAAATATTACAGAAGTTTACTAAATAAAATACTAAACTATAAAATACTTACCTAAACTTTAAATACTTAAATATAACTCACTGTAAAAAACTCGTCCGAATTTCGATTTTTATGTATCAAAATACTCTGAAAAATATTGTGATTCTGATTATGAAATTAAAAATGTATGTTGTTTTTTAAAAAAAAATGTCCATTTTATTTCCAATAAAAATTATGTAAACAATTTTTTTTCAAAAACGTTAGATTTTTAAATAATTAGTGTTCAATAAAATAATCACCTAGAACTTAATGTTATTTAAAAATATAGACTATATAGATACGATTTTAATTGATTTCAAAGAATCATTTACCGATCTTACATAAATCCACTATATATAACATCAAAATTTCAAAGAATTAAGTAAGTGATACAAAAATAAATCCTATATAAGTATCCCTGAAGGCTTGAATGAATTAATAACATAATTTAAAAAAAAATGTTTAACAATAAGGAATACCTTTTATAAATCAGTTCTAACAATTATCTTTAGTTAACACAAGAAAATTAGAAAAAGAAGAAAAATCAATTAATGACCAAGTATTAAAGGATGCTAAATTAAAGATTCAAGAATTGACTAAATCAGTAAAAATAATGAAAAATCGTAGTGAAGCATTGGATGTAGAAATTAGTGTTTTAAGAGTAAAAAATCAAAAACTATTATCAAAGTCTGAATCAGATAACCAACTTATTAATCAATTAAAAGTACTGTTTAAGTGTTAATATAATATTATAAATCTCATAAATATTATTCATTAGTCATTACCATTTGTTCTACATGTTCTATAGGCAAAGTTAAGTAATAACAATATGCAACGGTTTAAAACTAAAGACTCTGTAATAATACAACTCGAAGAATCAATTAAATTATTACAGTCAAAATATGATAAAGTTTGTTTAAATATAGATAATGAGTTATATCTATAATTATAAAAATAAAATAAAAATGATTACAGGCAGCACAAGTCATTGAACAACAAGCATTTGATTTAAATGAATCCAAAGTACTTGAGAATAATAATGTCATAACTAAGTAAGTAATAATACCGCACGTCTATGCAGAAACAGGGTAGGTTTCAATTTCGTTTGCGGGATATTAAACTATGCTAATGGATCATATATTTTCTATGAATTAAATTTTTTTAAATCACGTATTCTGCGAATCGCGCATGCGCAACACAACTATTCATTATTAAATAATTTATTACTTTAATAATAAATGTATACATATTGTACCTATCATAATGTGGTGTTTAGAACGAAAAATACGTACAAATAAAATTGTTTTTAAATTATACCTAGCTTTAATTTTGCCGATTTTGGTTTAGAATACAAGTTAATACATCAAAATTACTTGAAAAGAGTGTAGGGCATGCGCAGAATACACGAGTTAAAAAAATTTTTAAGTCAGAGATAGAAATGTGTGGTCCATTAATCTATAGTATAATGTCTCGCAAATAAAATTGAAAAATATTTACAGTATTTAATGATAATGAGTGATTAAGTGTATGTGCCCTGTTTCTGCAGACACACAGTATATACACGATAATGCATTAAGTTTAAGTAACAAATATTAAATTACAACTTTACAGAGATCATAATATGATCTCAATAGATTTTACGGATCCTAAAGAAATTTTTATTAAGGTAGAAACTAATACTAAATGAATAATATCATAATAAGGCGTTATTATAATATAGTTTTATTAAATAGAAATTGAACGGAATTGAAAACCGACAACTCATGAATCTATTAAGCATAGCTCATAATGAAAATCTGTGAACATGTTTCAGATGCTGTTAATTTTAAAGTAAGTTTATCAGAATTAAATATTTTATTATATTAATAGAATAATTTAACAGAATAAATACTTAACGGAAACAAAAAAATTACAAAAAACAAAATTGAGTTCATCTACATTATTGAAGAAAACATCAACTTCATACAGGGCCGTCCTTAGGATTTGCGAGGCCCAGGGCGAAAATACTTGTACATATTTTAGGTATTATATATTTATATCTATCTATATTATAAATAAATTATAATATGTTTATACAGGGTGATTGATTAAGCGTAAAAACACTCATTATTTCAAAAAGTATTCATGTTTTTGAAAACATTTTTTTACATAGTTTTAAGTCGTTAAAAATACTACGTTTTTATTAAAAATTATATTCTTAAATATTTTTTATCCTTATATTTTTTTAAGTTTTTTACTTTTTTGAATGACAACATAGAGTTTTAATTTCATATTCCAAAGCAGAATAATTTTCTGAGTATTTTGATACATAAAAATCGAATTTATGGTGAGTATTTTATGAGTTATACATACGTATAACGTATGTTTTCAAAAACATGAATACTTTTTGAAATAATGATTGTTTACGCTTAATCAATCACCCCGTAGATTCTAATGATTCTATAAACATATAATGAAATCAATAATTCTTATCACACAAAAAATTTAGTAGGTACCTCCCTAATTATAATTAAAAAATGAGGGTTTTTTTTATAAAATATTATAATCTAGGTAAATAAAATAAAATAATTTTATATAGTAGACTCAAATACTATGTTTTTCTTTATTTACTCATATTATATAATTCATTAATCGTCCCTTAAAGATATTTATACAAATTTATTAAATCAATTATTATCTATTACTAATAAGTAATAACTAATAATAAGTAGATAATAACAATTCGACGAAAAGGACGGTCCGTAGCTGCTGCCTGTTACCCGCATCACCAAGGCTGATGTGTTACGATTACGAAAATATTGTATTATGGATATTCCAATTTTTACGTCGAACCAACTTCGTTATTTTTATATAATATTTTTTCATATTTACAAATTAAGTATATAAAACATACAATTTAAATACTACGAAAAAAAAACAATTAAAAAAAACGCGAGGCCCCAAATTTAAGCAAAAAGCGCGAGGCCCAGGGCCTGGGCCCTGCTCGCCCCCCCCCTAAGAACGGCCCTGACTTCATACCACTTCAAAAACGAATTAATAGAATTAAAGAATATCTAGTCTGAATTTTATAAAATAGTATTCATTATAATTTTTATTATTATTGATGTATACTACATAGTATTACTTATTAATAAAAATTATAATGAATACTATTTTATAACATTCAGACTAGAACTCGTTGAAGAGGAGCGTGCTGCTTTTAAAGATAGTTTGTATATTCTCATAATATTGAATAAAGAAAATGTACATACGTTTAACCGATCATTAAACAATATAAAGGTGCGTCCCCACTGGCGTGCGGCTAGGCCGCGCGGCTTTTGTAGCCGATCGGCCGAAGCCGCGGGTTCCCGATGGTTGTCGGTAAACATCAAAGAAAGCCGATGCAGTGGAGACGCACCTTTAAGCAGCAATTAATACATTAAATGAAATACTTTTCTCAAAATACTTATAACTTGACTTTTTAATTGAATGATTTTTATAGGTATATTTGTATATAATATAGAAATAATAATAGGTAATAATTTTAATTTTTTCTTCTTAGAAATCTCTAATAGTCTACTCTAGTATCTAATTTTAGTATTTAGCATTAAATGTAATTAAAATAATATTACATTTTCTTATACCGTTTACTTCTTATAATATCTTATGTATATAGTTGCCTAACTATAACGCCTTCGCTTTGTGTTATTCTTAGCCTTTGAGTGTGCTTCATGGATTTCTACATCAATTACCTATACAGTAATAATGTATCTTAATATATATTTAATTAATGTATTCTTATACAAAAAATGTAATTTTCAAACCTACCATTATAGACTAAAAGTGAATTATTTATTAAGTATAATATTTTATTTATTTAAACATTTTACCCTCTTCCCATGAATTTATGTTAAAATATAAATAATCATCTTAAATTTTATATTTTAGTTAGATCAATTTTCAGGTTTTATTTTTTAAACTTAATCAATATTTTATCCAAGGACTTAAAATGTCTTATACTAGTTTACAAAATGGAAAATTATTGTTAATTATAGAAAAATATAAAAAAGTAATTGTAAAACATGTTAATTAAAAATTTTTTATTTTTTAAAAACTTAGAAAATAATTAATAAATATTATAAATTATAATTATTGACTATAGTCCAACAAGAACACAAACAACCTTTAGAATTAGCTAATGATACCTTACAATGTTCTTCTTAATTTACACTTCACCGTTTATAACAAAAGGATTTTAATTTATAATATTAATTTGAATACTTTACTAATTACTTAACATAAAATAATTAAATAAACATGCACAATTTAACGAGATAATATTTAATTAAATTTTATGCTTCAGCTAATTTTCTTAGAATAAATCAAATCATTAATCCCTTTGGGGAAAACCCCTAGAACCCCCCCTTCCGTTCCACTGTAATTGATTAAATTTTTATAAAATAGTTCAGTTAAAATGTCTTAATTTACTTAAACTGTATCAATATTGAAAAGATAAATATTAATTGTAACTGTAAGTATTTATAATAATGGTAATATCAAAGCGTTACAGTTATAGCAAATTTTGGATTCAAAAATGAAACCATTAATGTGTGCTCAACACTAGTATGCCTCTAACCATCAGCTTAAATTATAATAAACGGTTCGATGAAATAAAATTGTTATTTTAAAATTGAATGAGAATATAAGATACTTCAATACACTGAACACGATATAGTTGAAGAAAATTTAGGTTTGTATTTAAACTCAATAATATTTATTTTTTTTTAGTGTGCGTCTTCTATGTTTATAGTTTGATTTAAAAGCTGCACGTCCTAAAATGTAACTAATTAAATCAAAATTATTCAAATAAATAGTATTAAATACAATCTCCATTAGTTTCACGCAGGCCCGGATTGGACCAGCGAGCTACCGCGCTGAGCGCGGTGGGCCGCAAGATTATTATGATATATGGGCCGCTTGCTAAAATATTTAGCTAAATTAACTGGGCCAGTAAAATTATTGTGCTTGGTAAGTTTCTGAGTTCCAATCCGACACTGGTTTCACGTATCCTTTTCGAGCCAGACAAGATTAGAGCGCGTCAGCTAATTGGTTTCACCAGAGAGTCCGAACGTCCGATCCCTTTCATGCTTGCGCTGTCGTCGATGGTTAGGTTACTCGTCACGTTCTTTCGTGGCCGAGTAAGTATCATAGCCTTTGGTGATACATATAGGTAATAATATAATATAAATAATGAACTTTGTCGCTTATCTATTACTCTTACGCCAAAAATGTATAAAACCTTTCTTGTCAAAAATTTTACGATCTTCAATTTTAACATAAGTTATTTTTATTGTAGTTAATAGTTTTAGAGATATGGTAAAAAAACCGTAAAAAAATGAAAAAATTCGTATATATACAATATACATATAGGTATACACGTCATTATAGCGTGCGGCGCCACATTCTATAACGGCCGTTGGACTTTGTCGCTTATCTATTACTCTTACGCTAAAAATGTATTTTTGTAAATTTTTATAGTAAAGTTAATAATTTTAGAGTTATTGTAAAAAAAAACGTAAAAAAGTGAAAAATTTCACCTGAAATCCAAGATGGCAGACGGTTACGGACCTCGAAGGGATGGCGCATTTTTTTTGGTCAATCAGGGCCCCAAGACGAAACTTTTTGCCAAGTTTCAAAACTTTAGTATGTTTTGCAAGCCAAAACTCCCTATTGACTGGACTAAAATCTTAATTTTACTTTACAGCGATTTCGGGGTATTATAATATAAGCCGGGTTTTTAGCTATTTACACGTAGAGCCCGTGGAGGTATTACTGCGTATATAATATCGCGTAGTTAGCCGCGACGTTGGCGTTGTCGTTTTCATGATAAAAGTACGGAAATATAATACTTCAGTCGTAAACCCATCGCCGACCATCCCATATTTTTCCCCACCATTTTTTGTACATACACACGTGTACGAACGTTGCACGTCGTCGTCATTGACAGCGCAGAGTAGCGTACAGTCATGACTGGTGAAGACGTGAACTGAAGTTTAATTATCTTTCACACGTCGTTCTCGCCTATTGTGTAAATGCTGTACGTCTGTGGTTTACTACAATTATTCTAATCTGACATCGTAGTGCGTAGTTAATTAATCATATCGATTGGTAATTGCACCAATATCTCTATATATAAAGGAAAGTGTACTTAACCAATAATCAACGCAGAGCCGAACCTATTAGAGTTATGGACTTTAATTGTCGAGGATAGATTTTTATAATAATTTCATCGGGCACTAAGTAAGGATTTTTCAAAATTTTGATTTTAAAGGGTTGAAATCGGTAAAAATAATTTACCACCAGTATAAGAAATGTATAAGAATTCATCAATCGAGAACGGCTGAACCGATTTCGCATATTCTTTTGTTGTTGTATTTGTTGTTGTCTGGAGAAGGTTTTTATGAAAGAAATTTTTTAAAAATTCAACCAAATAAGTAGAAAAGGTGCAAAATCTATTTATTGATGTCTGAGATTTGAACTCGATACCGTTGTCTTTATTTTACTCTATACGTTTGCCGGGTCAGCTAATAATTTCATCTACTTGGACTCTGACCTTTTTTTGTGTGTGTATTTTATCGGCGTGTAGATATGAATTGTTGCTATATTTATGAGTAGTATGGAAAACACCGATTACAAAGCCTTGAGCCTCTAGCTGTACATTATACGTAGCTATATCACATTTTATGTATAAAGATTATCTGGACAATTGGAAAATTATTTAAAATATATATTTATTCAATTTAATTGTTTGAATATTTTTATTAAAAATGTCATCGATTGAAGACATTTTTGTCAATGGAATGTTGACACCTCAAATAGTTGTACAAATTATCGGTGATAGTGCCTGCCTTTTCCGTTCAATATCATTTAATTTGTTTAACACTCAAGAAAGATGTCAGGAGATCCGAAATACTGCAATTGTTTCGTATGTGTCTGATAATTGGAATAAGTAATAACTATATTACTATGTCTTACAATTCAAATGGTGACAACTTTTCTACTGCTGAGGCTTGTGTTCGTGAAAAGGTTAATCCTACTGTCTACGGTGGTTATTGCAAATTGGTTGCAGCTGGAAATATTTTCATTTCAAATTTATTATAATAATAAACTTTATGTTAAATTTGGTGTAGATACATTCCCAGTAAAAAGATTGCGTTTAACTGGAAACGTTAATAGTGGTCATTTTGATGTTTATTTATCTATTCCTAATATTCATAATGTAGTAGTAAATTTAATTACTACTTCAGAGGGCGGTTTATCTATTTTTAATAATGTTAGTGTCACAGAAAATAGTAAGAAAAATAAAAATAAAATTAATAAAAAAAGTAAGAAGCGTCGCCGTGCTAGATATACAGATAAAAATCAAATCAACCAAGTTAAGAAAGCTATAACAAAGTACAAAGCAATCAAACACCAATAAACTTTAGGGTTTCCGAATAAAATTAATTTACGCAAATGGAAAATTAAGAAATTATCTGGTCTAGCATACCTATAATCCCACAATTGATTATAAAAATAACATTGGCACTATGAACCAAAAATGTAATTTTTGTAACGCTCTCAAGTAGACATTTTTTATACTTAAACCCGGCAACGACAATTCAGATAGTTTATTAATAATCAAATAAAAATAATAATATATAATCAATAGTATAATTCAGAATAAGTGTACCCTCCCCCGCCCGTCGAAAAAATGATATATTTGCCAATGCATATTCTCCCCTTGACAAAACACGTCACTCTAAGTAATAGTTGTTGACACAGTGACACACACCACGGAAGAGAGATCAGAATAGTTTTTCGTATTTAAAAATGTATTAAAGATTTCAAATTTAACACATATATATTACTCTGACCTACTAAATGATGAGGTACAATAAAAAATGCTAAATATGCACAGGCGCACAGCACAGTGATTACCCCGGTTTTCTTCTTTTGTTTATTACCTATTTTATAAAAATCAATATTATGTTAGAAAGTATGATTAAATTACGATTTCTTTTAAAACATATATAACTGAGCATATTCTATAATTTTATGGTTTTTAAAGTATATTTACAATTTTAATATCATATTTGGTCTATTTATAGCATTCTGCAATACTTTGCATCTTCAGTTCAGTTTTTCGAGAAAATAAAAATGAAGATTTTAATAAAGAGTAAAGACAACCAATTCAATAGAATTTTTTTCTGTGTCTCCTTTAATTTTGTCAGAAATTATATATAATATATTACCATTTACCAACCATAGTAATAGGTACCTATACTAGTATAATATAATATATATCTAATTATTAGTTAAATATAGTATATACCATAATAAATAAATACATAAATATTTCTATAACTTGTTTTGTATCTATTTAATATCAAAATCATTTTTTTAAACGTAGTTTCAAGAGCATATTTAGAAATTTTTGGTGCATACAAACATATTATTAAAAATATATTTCCGTGATTTTTAGTGCTTATAAATCTGAGCCTATAATAAAATCACTTAACCGATGTTGCATCTCATCGTGATGGGTTGTTGACTGTCGTTTCAGTTGTATTTGTTGTAGAGGTTTTGCAAAAGTACCAAGAATGACTTGTAGATGACGTAAAGGATTTCCACTATACTTACCAAGCTACAACCAAGAAACAGGCTAGCTACTCCACCGAACGACACTGTTGGACGTAAAATTATTCAATATTATTATATAATAACGGGCTGATTTTTCGATACATAGGTCTTACGTCTTACATAAGTTATTAAAAAGTTTTAGTTTTGAATTAACCATGATGTAAATATTTATCGGGATTGACGGTAATATTACAGTGCAAACCATTTTTACACCTAAATTATGCGTTCCAAATTCTATACAAATTAAATAATTTATAGAAGAATTACTCAGACATTTTAGCTTAGAATCTTCAAACACAGAAGGTTGGGTAGGTTTTGAATATAATTATAATAATATTATAATTATATATAATATATAATAAATAAAGCATAATTAATATATGAATGTTATATTAATTACTGCTATAAAGAGTAAGAATAAAGAAAAATGTTTTTGAATTTTTCAACTGATTCTCTATAACCGTAAGGAAAAGCGTCAAACAATTTTGAGGCTATTAAATGTGTGATTTCATATTATGAAAAAAAAATTAGTAATAAGGCACCTACCCAATAAATCTTGAGTAGTATATCTCATGGATCGTCGATAGCTTGTAGCATAAAGTTCTCTATAATTGACTTCCAAGTAAACATTGTATCTCGAAGATGACGGTACATTGTTAACAAATTGCCTAAAAATAATAATAAGTTATTTGATCGATTACGTTTATTATATTGACAAATATTTTAGTGTTATGTTAGATTCGCACTTAGTAATAAAATAATACTAATATAATAAAAAAAAACTCAAATTTACTATCACAGATGGGACCATATTAAAATAAAATTTTTTAATAAATAACACGAAAATAATTTGTTTTACATTTTTAATCAATTTTATCTATTCAGACACCTATACAAAGAAAATTAGCTGCTAGATCACGTATGAAATTTTTTTTATAGAAATAGTATACAATATTTATTTTAAGAAAAACAATAATTAAAATTTTAAATAATATTGTTGCTTATACTCATAACTCATAAAAAAGTGGGCAAATGGGTACCGATCTGCTATACATTAGGTTTCTAGTGAAAATGATAATGGAATAAAACAAGTGATAAATTTGAATTTATTGTGAATGAAAAAAGAATTCTGATCGGAGACATTCTGTCAATTTATCCCTATTATAATAATAATAATTATATTATTAATATAATTAATAGTGCTTAAAGTTCGAATTTATACGAAATATGTCAAAATTGCGAAAATTTGCAAGTAATTTTGTGGTTGAAAAATCGTAAAAATTTTTTCTTTTATAATTAAGTTTTGAAAATTTGGTACAAGGTTCTCCATAAATTTTCCTTTGACTACCTGTAAAAAAAACTCTACCGGATTCAGACAAAACATTTTTATGAGTGTTTGAAATTTAAATTTTTACAAAACCGCGTTAAATAACGGTTTATAGCCTCAAACGATTTTTGGTATTTGTTGTTATTCAAACAGTATAAGTCGTAAATACTTGAAAGTTATACCAGTTATTAAAATCGCCATTTTATTCACGTGATTTGATTTTCAAAACATTTTGAATTTTTTTGAGCTATTTATAATCAACTGAAATTTTCAATTTTCCTAAGAATTTTTTTTTTTTGAAGTGTAGATAAAATTTTTTTGCGGAGTCAGATTATTTGAAAAATTAATACAAAGTTCCTCATAAGTTATTCTTATAGCGATAAAAAAATTATAAGAATACATAGACACAATTTTTTTTATTAGCATTTGAAGTTCAAATATTAACAAAAATTCGTCAAAATCATGAATATTAACTATTTGGTAGTTGAAAATTTATAAATATTTTACTATCAAAAGCTAAGAATTGAAAATTTAATACTATGCTGTCCATAAGTTAAGCTTAGAATAATTATAAAAAAATTTGAGGATTATTCAATTTAAAAAATTTTACAAGTGTTTAAAGTTATAATTTTAATTTGAAATCAAAAATACACGTGTAAAATAATGTTTTACTAATAAATAATTTTCGATTTTTGTTATTTTTAAAAAATTACTAAACGTAAGATCTTGAAACTTTTACTTAAATGTTTGAGTTAGTTTCAAAATAGAATATATGACAATATTTTAGTATAATATATCCTAGACTGACAAATCATCTCCGTTCTGAATCGTTTTTCGTATACAATGATCATACCTATCATTGCATTCAAATTTAACCTACTCTAGTCCGAAGTCCGCCCCACCCCCTAATGTACATCCGAGCGATACTCACTTACCCGCTTCTTTTAATATCTTAGCTAATAGCTATACAAATTTAAGATGCATACAAAAATGATCATGCCTTATGTTTATATATTCTTAATATTTCTTTTACATAATATGTAAGAACAACTTATGTGGAATTTAGTATTACATTTTTAAGAATTTTTACCCAGCGAATAATTTTTTATCGTTATTCATAGAAAATAAATAATAAATTAATTGAGCTTATATATACTATATTGATTATTTTGTTAATCTCGAAAAAATATAGATGTGCACAAGTTATAGATCGTACGACAGTTTGTAGAGTACTAGAGTTCAATATTTTCAGAACTCTTGTACAATTTAATTTATATTAAAAAATATAGGTAGGCACTTAATTATTTATAATATTTATATAACAAATAATAATTCGTACATACACGTTTCTAATGTATCTCATATCTCTATAACGTCATAATAGATGTCAGTAGTAATAAAGTATTGAAGTATTTCACAGTGATATACAATGTACTTACCTATTTTCATACCGAAGCTCGGTAGTATAAGTCATAAACGAACAAGGCGGTCGGCAACTGCAGTTCATAGCAAATGGCATGCTCCATTTAGGAAACCCTGGTTCGTCTTCTGAAACTTGGGGGTTGCGTTGAAGTACTATTTAATGAACAATATAATATTATAGTGTGCCAATATAAAAGTTATTTAATTATATTATATATAAATGTTCATTTTTTAGAAATTATCAAGTACGTTTTGCGATACTATCCGTACCTATGTGCATACAATTTTCGATCGTATACGATTTATGTATACATAAATTTTTCCCATAGAACTTAAAACAAAATATAACTGTCACATGCAACTAAAATCAATGCTAAATTATTATTTAAAAATTCTAAACGATAAATACAAATAGGTATTATAGGTTATATATTTTTTTAATTGCACAAATTAAATGTTAATTTTAATTTATGAGTTTCTAATAAGGGGATTGGCAATGTATCATTTAAGTTATATGTAACTTAGAAGAATTAAAACTTAGAAGTTATAAATTATTTATTTATGGCTATGAATTTAGCACATTATTATTAATGTTTTAATTGTTTGAGATGTAAACTTGTAACTTGTAAGTGGTTGTAACATAGGTAAATCTATACAGCATACCCATACTATACATAACTATAGTTATAATTAGGGCAAAGGACTTGTAACTCAAAAAAGCTATAAATATGCAGCACTTATGCACTTAAAAACCCCATAATATGCATTTAAAATAGGTATGCAATTAAAATTTTTTTTAGCGAATTTATTAAAAATTATTAATAAAATAAATAGCATGTAAAACAATTCAAAACAATTACATCATTTAAATATATTTACACCATAGCCAAATAAACAAAATACATTATTCTTAATTTTATATTTCTTCTTCTGGCACTAAAAAAAAAAAATAAAAAATTCCTAATCGAATAATAAAATCCCGCATAGTGCTCACACGGCTTACTGTGGTGATGATGTCATAGGTATGGTGTATTGGTGTATGACGTTAGGTTGTAATTTATCTATTAATATATTAATAGATATTTTTATATCTATTAATACAATTAATTACAGCAAATTAATATTATTGGCTTATCGGCGATCCTCTGCAAGTGCTTTTAGGAAAAATGTGTGTCCACGGATAGTCAAAACCCATATTATACGACAAAAATTAAAAATAAATACAATTTTATCAAAACATTTTGACTGTATTAGTGTATTGTTTAAAATAAAAAATTAATTTCATCGAGGAAAAAATTGATTTAAGTTAAATATGTCTCAAAAAATATAAAATTGCGTATACAAATGTAAAATATGCCCTAAAAACAAAAATTACTCAAAATATGTATTTATATGCAATATAAAATTTCAAAACTAGCTGTGTGAAAGCATGAATCGTATTTGTTTCGTACTCTGCTATTTTTGTGACTGTGCAAAACAAATATGCAAATGCTACAAGTCCTCTGCCCTAGTTATAATAAATAATACTATAATAATAATATATAATATCATAAAATGCACGGCCTTACTATCGTTTGCTATCAAACAAGGTATGTGTTCAATTCCGCAATGACTTCCGAGGCCTATAAAACAATTTTCATACAATTATCAAAAATTATTTTATGTAACATGCAACTACAAAAAAATATATTTTGTAGTCGCCTATATTGTAGAAAACTGAAATAAACCTATACATAATACATATATAAATACAATATAAGACGAAAATTGGCAAATGACGCCATTCTCCGGTCAATGACGTATTTTACCAAAATGATTTAATCGTGCAGATAAATTTTATAAAAAAAACATGTTTTAAACTTAAAAGTACATTTTTCACTGGTCATTGACATCATTTACCAAGATTAGTAGTCAATAATAATAAATCTAAATAAAACACTAATTATTTTATTACTTAATTGATTGTCTTACTACTTAATCTAATAAAAAGTATTACTGTATTCAGGGTTGGGCAAGATACTCAAAAAGCAGTATCGAGATACTAGATACAAGATACTTTGCTTTGGAGTATCGCGATACAAGATACTAGATACTTGGCTATAGAGTATCGCGATACTAGATACTCGATACTTGGCTTTAGAGTATCGCGATATCTAGATACTCGATACTAAATACTCGATACATTTTAATAAAATGATTCACTGTTTTAAAAAAAATATATATATTTATTATTATGGGGATGACCAAATAAAATAATAAAAATTGACACTTATTCAGTAATAATAAAATAAATCAATTACGACATTACATAATCTCGTTGTCTACAGAACACCTTTGTAGCCGACAGTGTCTGTGTAAAAATCTAATCTACTAATTTTATCGTGTTTAATACCTACTTTATCGCGAAAGGTATAATATAATAGACTATACGTTTATACATGTAAAATTACGGATATCTAATAAGGTACAGACGTAAAATCCAATTCAATGTACGTGTGTCACAGTCTACAGATATATATCTATATATATCACATATATCACATATATTATATATAACTATATTTTATGATTTATCGGTACTGAAAAATAATTTCCAAGGGCAAGATACTAAAAATGCAGTATCGAGATACTAGATACAAGATACTTTGCTTTGAAGTATCGCGATACAAGATACTCGATACTTCATATAATTGTATCGCGATACAAGATACAAGATACAAATGTATCTAAGATACGTATCTAAGATACTTGTATCGAAGATACTGCCCAACCCTGACTGTATTAGGTTAATTGAAATTAATAAAGTATAGGTAAACAATATATTATTTATTGGTTTAATTTACAACTAAGATTACTATAACATTTCCGCTGCAGCTGCATGCGAGCACATTTTTTAGAGTTACAATCATTTTAATAGTTACATCGATACCAGCTATTCTTTATCCTACGTAGAGTTATTTCCCTATCTTTAAATTCCTCAGAATATAAGCGAAGATACTAACTAATAAACCATTTCATATTATTACTCCGGTTATAGCTAGTTGGGTTTTCGCTGGACTATCTGCTTTCGTTATGATATTTAAACATTAAACGATAAGGTTGGTTGCATAACTATACACTTAACACTGAACGTTCTTGAATGTCATTCACACCAATATAAATTAATGATATAAATGAACATGAACATCAATCTCCAATTAAACTGATAATTGACGTCAATAACCGGGGAATGTCTACAACATAATATACAACATTTATCGATTTTAGCTAAATTACATAATTTGCCATTACTATGCTTACATTATTCATCCTAACATATTACATAAATATAACAACCATGTAGAATGTAGATCCCCCGTGGCTGATTGTTACATTTATCGTAACTCCTAAATCATACCTACACCTATTATAATCCTATCGCAGTTTTTTTTTATTATCATTTATAAATATTTTTTATGATATACCTATACCTTTAAAAATGGTTACGACTCACCGCACCTTTGTACAGTTTGAAAAAGTATTGTGTACAGTTGCATGCCTTGTGGATGGCCCTCATCCTACACTTGATGTAACACGTGTCCTCGTTGCTGCTGTTATGTAACAGTGAGCTAAGGTTCTTTAACTTTGCTTTGTACAAGTAACATTGACTGTTCTGACTGTCGAGACGGTCGAGCGACTCATCCGCCTCCACCTGGGCCACGCTCACTGATATCAGTGAGATGCGATCGCGTATAGCGTGCACCTTATAGGCAGTCGCCACGTCTGGAAAGGAGTCGGGGGTGTGTACCATCACCTGTAAGGAATACATTACGATTGACTCTACCTCTATAAAGTGTCTACTCCTAAATACTTTTTTTTTAAATAGACTTACAATTATCAATTTATTATTATGGTTACATACGCACTTATAGGCGTTTATGTTACCAAAAATATTTTTACGGATAAATTATAATATAGTTATATTTTTTAACGAAAATATTTTTGATATGAAAAGTGGGTACTATAATACGTAGTATAAAAATCCATGTATAATAGTAAACTATTAGTAGTAGGTGGATACACTCTGTAGTCTGTAATAATTTCAATTTTAAATGAATATACCATTATTTTACATGTATATGTTACGGGAAAAAGCCGAAATCGGGCAAACCTCTGCAGAAATGCCCGGGTAAAACGCGAATTGCCCACAATCCTTGGGCAAAATCTCATATTTCGGCTTTTGACCGGGCAAACCTAGTTATGACCTACCTCATTTGGGCAAAACTGTATACTGACTTTTATCGTAAGGACAAAACCGTAGAGTTTTAAATACGTTCGCTAATATTATATACAAATTTAATAATTATAAAACAAGTATTATTGTACAAATATAATTGAATAAATTTAATTAATACATTTAAACCTCACTTGAGTCAAACTGTAGCGTTTTAAATAACCACTAATATTAAATACAAAAAAAATAATAATCATAAAATGTTGTACAGATATAATTGAATACACTTAAATAATAATAAAAATATAATGATATTAAGTACTCGTATAAAAATAAACATATAATAATATTAGGTAGGTACTCTTATAATGTTAAAATAAATAATTAATAAAAAATATTGTACATATATAATTGAATATAATAATAAAAAAATAATATTTTTTAGATTCTGAACGAAGTGATGAATGTATTGCTTTTACAATGATATGTGTTTTTTTTTTTTTTTTATTGTGTCTGACGACAACATTTGGAGCAGTAATAATGCTCCGATTTTTGACTTCAGCCCCTCTTTGAATAGGAAATTGAATCTAGTTGGTACTTTGGGGGGGGTGGGTCAAAATTAAAATTTTCAAATAGTTTTCAAAAAAATCAAGAAAAACAAAAAAAAATGACAGAAAAATAGCAATTTTACGAAAAACCACTTTTCGACAAAATCGATTTTTTGATTTTGCTGTAACTCAAAAACCAATCATTGTAAATACTTGAAATTTTCACCAAATGTTTATATTATGGTTATCTCTTTACAGTTAAATTTTCAAAATATTTTGACCATTTTTAAGCTACTTATAGACAATTGAAATTTTCGACTTTTCTAAGTTTTTTTTCTTCAAATGCCGATAAAAATTTTTTGGGTGGCCAGAAAGTCTTGAAAATTTAATACAAGGTTTCTTATAAGTTGTTCTTAAAGTGATATAAAAAAAATCCGAAATCGTTAGTCACAATTTTTTTTTATAAGTGCTTAAAGTTTGAATTTATACGAAATATTTCAAAATTTAAATTAAATTTCATACTCTCATTATGCGTATGTTGCCTAATATTTTTTTTATTAATAAACAGATACTATAAAGTAACCATAGTAACATATAAAAACTATACTATTTGTTTCAAAATAGAATATATGACAATATTTAAATATAATATATCCTAAACTGACAAATCATCTTCGTTCAGAATCGTTTTTCGTATACAATGATACCTATCATTGCATTCAAATTTAACCTACCATAGTCCGAGGTCCACCCCACCCCCTAATATACAGCAGAGCGATACCCACTTACACGCTTTTTGTTTATTTTTTGTTACACATATTAGAACTATGGCATTTAGAACTACACAAAATATTTTGTTGTTTACATTTGCATCGTCTCGTAGTGCATTTAGTTTTGCAAGAACAAAAAAAAAAAATAAACCCTCGTCCTCCAGTTAATGAATTTTGAGTACAATATTTTTTATTAATTATTTATTTTAACATTATAGAGTACCTAATATTATTATATGTTTATTTTTATATGAGTACTTAATATCATTTTATTTTTGTTATTATTTAAATGTATTCAATTATATTTGTACAATATACTTTATGACTATTATTTATTTGTATTTAATATTAGTGAAGTTATTTAATACGCTACGGTTTGGCCCTAATGAAGTTTAAATGTATTAATATTTTTAATTATTTATTTTAACATTATAAGAGTAGGTACCTACCTAATATTATTATATGTTTATTTTTTTACGAGTACCTACTTAATATTAGATTCTGAACGAAGTGATGAATGTATTGCTTTTACTATGATGTGTGTTTTTTTTTTTTTTTTTTTGTGTCTGACGACAACATTTGGAGCAGTAATAATGCTCCGATTTTTGACTTCAGCCCCTCTTTGAATAGGAAATTGAATCTAGTTGGTACTTTAGGGGGGTCAAAATTAAAATTTTCAAATAGTTTTCAAAAAAATCAAGAAAAACAAAAAAAAAATGACAGAAAAATGGCAATTTTACGAAAAACCACTTTTCGATTTTTTGATTTTGCTGTAACTCAAAAACGAATCATTGTAAATACTTGAAATTTTCACCAAATGTTTATATTATGGTTATCTCTTTACAGTTAAATTTTCAAAAAATTTTGACCATTTTTAAGCTACTTATAGACAATTGAAATTTTCGACTTTTCTAAGTTTTTTTTTCTTCAAATGCCGATAAAAATTTTTTGGGTGGCCAGAAAATCTTGAAAATTTAATACAAGGTTTCTTATAAGTTGTTCTTAAAGTGATAAAAAAAAATCCGAAATCGTTAGTCACAATTTTTTTTTATAAGTGCTTAAAGTTCGAATTTATACGAAATATTTCAAAATTTAAATTAAATTTCATACGCTCATAATGCGAATGTTGGCCATAGTAACCATAGTAACATATAAAAACTTACTATACTATTTGTTTCAAAATAGAAATATGACAATATTTAAATATAATATATCCTAAACTGACAAATCATCTTCGTTCAGAATCGTTTTTCGTATACAATGATACCTATCATTGCATTCAAATTTAACCTACCATAGTCTGAGGTTCACCCCACCCCCTAATATACAGCAGAGCGATACCCACTTACCCGCTTTTTTAAATTATTAATATTACATTAATATGTAATTAAATTTGTATATAATATTAGCGAACGTATTTAAAACTCTACAGTTTTGTCCTTACGATAAAAGTCAGTATACAGTTTTGCCCAAATGAGGTAGGTCATAACTAGGTTTGCCCGGTCAAAAGCCGAAATATGAAATTTTGCCCAAGGATTGTAGGCAATTCGCGTTTTGCCTGGGCATTTCTGAGGTTTGCCCGATTTCGACTTTTGCCCGTAACATATAATATATAGTTGATGATTTTATAACAAAACACATATTAGATAAAATGGTTTAAGAACATTACTGATGCAAAGCTCAGAGTGCTCAGACAACATACTATAACGTCTATAGTTAATAGTAACTAAGTCGAATACAACATGATTTAATTATATTAGGATTAGTTTTATATTTAAACTGACTTCCATATTAAGTTAAAATTAAATAATTTCAGTATAAGCACATTTAAATAATTTATATCGATATACTCGTAATAAAAATAAATACCTAACAATTAAATTTATAAATTCTAAGCGGAGCGGAGAAATTGATATATTGGTTTTAAAATTATGTATACTTGAAATTTTCACCAAATATTAATATTAGCAGCTTAGCACTTTCAAGGCATATAATATCATAATTTTCAAAATATTTGGCTCTTTTTATGTTATTATTAATATATTAATAATTAATTATTTTTCTGTTGATATGGTCTATATATATATAACTGTATATAAAGATACTGAAAATGGCTATTTCTTTATGAAGGGAATAATATTTAAATAGACATTGTCACATTGAGATTTAATATCGGCAATATACATACAACAATTACAAAAATATATTGTAAGTACCTATTTACTTACATTATAGCCTCTTCTGCGATTGTCATTTGGGAAAAATTCATTGCTCATATTGCTCATTATTAATTTGAGTCCGGTCTCTTTGCCCGCGGCGTTGTTTCTAAGTGGAATAAGTATTCCATCCGATCCGATAAATGGTGGGTTAATTTTGCTTTCGTCACTATAATAATATATTATATTAATACACTATTATATAAGAATATACCTAATGATAGTCATAATTCACAAACTGATAGGAAAATAAATGATTAATAAAATAAAAAAACATACTATATACGAGTATAAACGCCATGTTAGGTACCATTTAAAATTGTTATACCCTATTTATAAAACATGATAATATATTGCTAAAAATAATCGTATCTACACTTTTTTCACGTAGGTAGTTAAATCAGGTAGGTGCGACAATAGTAAATATTTTATCATAAAGTTAGAAGAAAAACATAATTGAAAATATCACAGATTTATAAAACAACTTTGTTTTATAAATCTGTGAAAATATGTAAATTTCTTTGTGCGTATATTGTTTTCATACATTATACATTTCAAGTTCAACGAAAAGTTTTTCTTCTATAAAAATACAGTTTTTAATGGTTCCAAATGTACTCTTAGATTATGTGCCTATATATTTATACCTATAAATATGATCTAAACGTGTACCTATACCGGCTATACCTATCTATATGAAAAAACATCTAAGACCTAAGTACATATTACGATAGAACAGATACTTTTTAAAACACGGTATACTATGATTGAAAAGTCTACTATAATAAAAATTATAGTTTGATTCTAGTTATTTAGTTTCTCTAATAATTATGAACTATAATAATATTCGTCATATTATATATTTTAAGGCTATTATTATATGTATATGTTATTAAGCCAGGTCCATAGCTATAGTTGTGTCTAGTTAGTAGTTCCGTCACTTCCATGTATTGTATTCAGATTGGCCGTTAAATAGTGATATTCATTGACCGTGATTGATTGTGAGTTGAGCATTGTTCAATTTTTGGACACGACACGATAAACGTACGACTACGTAGGTGTGAACCCGGCTTTATAATTTTAATGTATCAGACTATCAGTGGTATGGATACCATATTGTGCACAACCTTAATATTATTAAATATTACCATGTAGGTAACTAGTTTGCTTTTCGATCATATTTTGAATACATTTTGCTTGTCCTATAATAGAACATGGACTATGGGCATTTGTTCAATCCATAACTACATACAATATATTATATTGGGTTTATAATCGTCCTGTGTGGTTGTAACTAGAAATTCTTGATAATAAAAGCTACAATATGTTATAATAAAGGCTCTCTAGACTCTCTAGTGTCTAGTTGTGTCCGTAGGGTATGTACTTACTTTATACTCCTCTCAGCTGTTTGGCTATTGAACGAATAACAAAATCCTTCTTCAGTACGTTGAAACCGTAGAATATCCTTGCATTTGTACGTTATGCCTCTCCAAAAACATTTTTTAAATATGTCTTCTATAGACGGCGCCAACTAAATATCATGATTTATTTGCAATGTGTTAGAACAAACTCATCAAAAGATTAAAAATCAAACGAAAATATAATGAAAATAACTAAAACAATAATTTACATCATAGATCTATAGTCTACTGTTTGCAGTGGAATAACACAAAACGTGCACCCTCTGCAAAAATAAAAAATAGCCTGTTGGGCTAAGGCTCAAGGGACATGGATAAAAATATATTGATATATTTTATCGGATCATGATCAATGTACCTATATAGACTTATCTATTTGAAAAATGCTATTGTTCAATATTTTTAGATTCTGAGCGGATCAAGGAATATATTGATTTTATAAAGATGTTTTTTTTAAAAGCAGTAAAAAGTTTCGATTTTTAACTATAGCAACTTTTCTTAAAGGAAAGTGAATATAATTGATTCTTTAAGGGGTCATAAGTAAAAAATTCCTAATATTTTTCTTATTAAACGGGATAAACAAACAAAAAACGGGAATTTTTACGCGAAACCGATTTAAAAAAAATCGTTTTTGTTTTTTTTATGTAACTTTATTTATAACAACCGCAGATCCGTAAATGTTCACCGAATGTTTAAATTAGTATAATCTATACAGACTATAAGTACACCATAATATTTTCAAAATATTTTAACTTTTTTTGAATTATTTATAAAAGTTAAGCATAAATCCAAAATAACTTTTTATGTGTGTCAGAAGTTGTTATAATTGCAGTTAAAAAATATTAAAGATATATAGGTAAGATTTTTTCATAAGCATTTAAAGTTCAAATTTTGATGAAATACGTAATTTATAAATGTATTATTTATTACAAATCCATAAACCATATTAAGTACCTTATACCTAGGTAGTTAAACTTCAATACTTTTATGGCATAGGATAATCTCTTACAATTTTTATATTTGAACCAATTTCATAGCCGTCATATAGGTAAATTTATGACCACCTTAACTTAAACGTATACCGGCTATACTTAACAATACTGCATTTGCGAGCCATACCGAAATTTTTATACATAGTAATACATGATCTAAACATCAAGATTTTTGATTTTTTAAATCATAAAACATTAAATAGGTAGATGAAAAATAACATTGATATTCAATGATAATAAAAAATAATAAATTAAATGTCTTTAAAAATAAAACTGAAAACATATATTATTACCATTACAGATTGCGAAATTGTATTTATTTAAAATTTAAAACTAGGTAGGTATGTTGCCAATTCAAATATTTCTTACTTAATTAAAAAAAAAATATGTATCCTTTTTTAATCATATGAATGATGTAGGGTATGCCTTAAATAATTGGTGATTATGAGTAGGTAAATTAAAGTATATAACATTTTAATTGTTTCTTCATCAGAGTTCAGGTTTCTTAATCTTTATTGACTTATCCCACCCTGCCACAAATGTCTGCGCACGCATATGCAATACTATTTATAGGTATGTACGAGTATTCTTTTAAGTGTTTAACCCAGCGTGACTTACTTTTATCATGAGATCAGATATTTCGTTCAGGGGTATTTTGATTGTAGGAAGATTTTGTAGAACATAATATAGATTTGTGTTGTGTGGAAACTTTATCCTTTCAAGTGCCTGTAACGAATTTGTCCATCTGGTTCTTAAGTCAGAATCGTTGGAATATTTACTGAAAATAAATAAAAAATGTAGGTAAGCGCTAAGATGTATAACGTACCTCATTTTACAAACAGCCCACTTTATAGGTAGTTAGGTGATAGCATTGATTATATAAGTATTATTAATATTTAATAATCAATAGTGATAGATATCTATAATAGGTACTTACCTATATACAAGAATAAAATTTATCTACATATATTATTTCATAATAGGCGCATCAGATATTACTCAAGCACGTGGCTATTATAATACTCCGTATTAATATTTCATATAGTGTAGGAGATGGTATTTTGCGCCACAATAGATAAATCTAAACACATTAGGTACAAAATGTCCTTTTATTTCGTTTTATTATATATGGTGCAAATTACATAAATATATTTTTCTTTTGATTGTTTTTGGCACAAATTACATACGCGATACGCCCCATAGTATAACTGTTTATATATATATATATATATACACTAATACATTATACATAATATTAAAATTAAAAATATTATAATAAATAAGATAATCGTTTTTCACCTGTGAACATAGGCGAAACTAGACGCCACTTTTATTAGGTCAGGCCAAATGAAAAGTATAAAAAATACTTCTATTAACAACTTTACAATATAATAATTTTGTTTAATGCATAAATTATATATAAATATATATATTATAATGAATATTTTTTTATAATTTAAATATTTAATAATAAATAAAAATTTATAATAATTAATAAATTTATAATAATAGACATATTAATGGAAAATTTCACAAATTTTAGATGCCAAAAATAAAGTTTTTAGTTTTAAATAAATATATTATTACTTATTAGGAATTTTAGATTCTGAGTGAAGCGAGGAATGTATTTATTTTGTTTTATACAATGATGTTTATTTCTTTTTCTTTTTTTATTCTGGAAACACTTTTTCTACTCCTAAACTTGCTTAAAACTATCAAGTGTTGAAGTGTAGGTGTAGCATCTTTTCTGAAAGGTTATGTTCTTGAGCTGTAACCTTAGATAGGTCATTTTTCGATTTTCAAAACGGTACTCAAAATAAAAACGGTTAAATGAGAAAAACTGTAAGATTTCACGATTCTATAATATTAAATAATTACGGACGCCGTTTTCTACCAGAAAACCTATATTAATTAAGAACAAAGAATGTGATTTTGAATAATACCATAATATTTTTTAACTACCTACATTTGTATTTTAGATGTACCTATTTATTTATTTTACTATTTAACAATTAACAAATTATAGATTGTTGATAATGTAATGCTATCCACCGAGCTTCACTCAGAATCGTTTTTGTTAGCAGTGGTATACTGTTGCTCACTGATACAAATTAAATAACCTTTTGTATCCCACCTTCCCGACTTTTTAAAAAATCACTTTATTATGTTATATTATAATCCTTATTTGTACCAATTGTACCTATATACTATATTATATTATAGTATTATATAAAACGTACAAATGTATACGTTTCCATGTATAAATATATTATTAATTATAAGGCCTAAATAATTATTAAAATATATAATATATACAAATTTTTAGTCAGTATTAGGTCAGGCCATGGCCTGACTGGCCTGACCCGTAGTTTCGCCTATGCCTGTGAATCTTAAGTTTGAGTTCCACGCTTATTAATTTTGTTGCAAGAATTTTAATTATTTATTACCAACTTGCAAATGAATAATTATTTATTTGAACAGAATTAGGTACTTTATTAGAAAAATAGAAATTAAAAGAATGCTATACCCACATTTGTCGTCTTCGTCTTAAAAGTGCATAACATAAAATTTACGTTCTGCAGTTCATCTTCGTAGTACGTTAAGCACCAATAATTTAAAAATTAGAGATGAATCGACCTATTATGAAATATACCTAACAGTAAGAATTTTATTTAAATATATATATATATATATATATATACATATCCGTATACATTGGTTTTTTTACGATAGATCAGCGCTTTTAGCGGAAAATGGACAGCATTTTATACACTTATTTATACAAAACACTCAAAAATTCAATGATTATCTAACATAAATAAAGTTTTTTTTAAAAAACCAAATACAAACACAGATTACATTCTAGGTTATGAACATTTTAAAGTTGTTATATTTTACATAGCTGTAACTCACTTTAAAATAATAATATCATTAAAAGCATATGTCATTGTCTAGATAATATTCTTACCTTTAAATTTGATAATAGGTAAATTTACTCTAATATTAAAGCTAACGTCAAAAAATGTATTCTACTAAACGAAAATTTGTTATTATGTACGTTGGTAAGACAGAGACAACACATGCGGGTATAGCGTCCTCTTAAACAATAATAATATGATGTTTAGAAATCGGCTTATTATCAATACCTGGGTATTGTAATGATGCCATATTAACATAATAACATGTTATATAATTGTAATAAGTCATAAAAATAACATTTAATTTGATACTTAGGTAGTAAGGCTAAAGGTTAACCAAAATTGATCGACATTAGTCAATAGGTATTTATTTAAGTAGATATCAAATTATATATTATATAAAGGTAACCATAGCAATTCAGAAACATACAAATGGTAGGTATATAATATAAATATATTACAGTAGATAGGTACCTATAGAAATTGAAATAAAAAGTTTAAAATTAATTGAATATTATTCCGATTTCAGTAGAAACATTTTAGTACTAAGATATAATAATATATTCTTTCATAATAATTTATGTATTATAAATTATAATACAAAAATAATAGGTAAGTATATATCTAAACAAAACAATTGCCTAATATTTAATTCATAGTTTGGTATAATTTATGATGCTTACAATAAATTATTCAAAATACTACAATTTTAATACTAATACCAATATATACAACAGATATATCTGAAATTAGTAATTAATAATCAAATAAGTAACCTCCAAAAATATTATTTTGAGTTGAGTTTAGAATGCTTAGATAATAGATACCAAACATGCTATTTTTCAACACCATTCTACAAGTTTTTTTAACAAATAATACAATTTCTGAGAAAATAAAATATTTTTAAAAATATTCCCTTTTCTGAGATACTTGGAGACATGCAATTAAAAGCTTATTTCCTTTTTTTTCGAACAAATAAGATTTATTATTAAAATACCAATCGATACACTCTACTTCTAACTTTAGTAGTTGAAATGTTATTTAATTATATAAATTTTCCACAACTCTAATCTACAGTTGTATTTAATCAACCAAAATAAATTATTATTCAGCTTTACTCGATAAACATAATTTATATTTTATGTGAGCTTAGAACACTTAGAACACTAAGAATTAAAAAATTAATTGTATATACTTAAGGACTAAATTGAGAGCCTTTGAGTATACGATCTTGCTGATAGGACAAATAGTAACAGCAGGAAAATCAATCTTGGTGAGTGGATAACGAGGATCATCAACAGTTATTTCCATTGAGGAGTAAGAATACTTCTCCCAAGACGCTGAGACTAAAACCACTATAGAAATGCTGGCTACAATCAACAATAGTACCCATATAAATCTGAGTACAATTTAAAATCATTATAAATCATGAAAAAATATAAGTTATATAATATATCAGTCACATCAGTATGAATAAATAGTACCTCATCAATGGTTTTTCGTCTTTCTGAATAATGTGCCTCAAACCATGGATTGAACCATTTTCACAGTAGTCAATCCAAATAGATTTTAGAGTCATGATAAATAAAATATTATAGTATTGTTACATAAATATTATTATATTTGAATTTAAAAATGTATTACAAACATTAGACACTGGATATGTGTTAAATGTTACTACGATTCAAATACAAAATGAATGTTGAATATCAATAGTTAAACATTTATGGAAGGGGTGTGGAAGAGATGATATCGATAGATAAGGAATGAAAACGGTTCAAATAAAAGGGCGCTATTAAAAAAAATGACCATTATTTTTAATATGTTTATACATGAATATATGATATAATATATATGTATAATATAATATGCAGACATAATTTTTAATTTTACTTAGATTTAATTTACTATGAAAACCATGGTCAAAATTATTGAATTGATAGTTGATAATGTACTTCAAAGAACTATTACAGTTGCCAAACGTATGTGTAGTTGTCAAAATCTATCACCGTAAGTATTTGTAGAATATTCTCATACAATAAAAGTGCATGAGTTTATTAAATATAATATTAACTTAAAGCAAAGGTAAAAATAACTGGTAAAAAAAAAAATAATAGTAGTAAAAAACAGGCTAAATAGTTTTCAAATATCTTAACAACAGTTATTGTTGTATTGTACTGTATTGCTTCATGGTGGGTGGGATCACCAACCACTTATAAGTTTGGCAACTTCTACTGACTAAAAATAATTAAACAACACCAATTAAATTAATTGAATTTTTAAAAAAAGGTAATCAATAATTATATATCAATGTTTATGAATAAGGAAAATAATTAAAGTTATTAAAGCTTATATTTTGTTAGTTTAAGGTTGAGGTTCATCATCATGATATCCATTGTTTGGTGGTGGTTGTCCTTCATTTTGAGCATTCTGAAATTGCATCCGTAATCCATCTAACAGATTAGGATTAGCTGTTTGTAGGCGAGTAACTATAGTTTGTCCACTACAAAACAAAATAATAATTATAAAAACAAATTTAAATTTATTTTTAATACCTACATGAATTTTTATTTCTAGCTTTTTCATATTATATAAATTATTTAAAAAATAATTTATACATAAATATCTAATAGCACTTAAAATACACTATTATAATAATAATAAACATACACATTTATTTCTAGTATTTAAAAAAAATACTCACACTTGCATCAGTCTATCTAGTCCTTCACTGCCAGAATTAGTTACATCTCCCAAAATGTTGTTTATCCTAAAAATGTATAGTAATGATTTTAATTTTTTAAATATTAACCTTTGGCATTAATAAAATTATCTAGTAAAAAAATTGCATACACAGAAGAAACTTCTGGATTATCAGTCATGATACGTGCAGCAGTTTCCATTAAATTTGGAGTTGCCATGGTAGGAGGGTCATTTGGTGATTGTGAAGATGCTCCAGAATTTGTTTGCAGGTTATTCAAAGTAAGCTGATAGTTTCGTTGATAACCCTGGTTATCAGGATCTAATTCACAAGCTTTTTTGTAACATGACACTGCTTTGTGATAATCTTTCAAGTAAGAAAAAGCTAATCTATAAAAATAAAATACATAATACATATAAAGATTATTCTCTTAATAGGACAAAGAAATATTGATAACAATTATTTTAATATTCTATGATTTAGTATCTTTATATTTAAATAAGTACTCAACAATACAATTAAACCTAAAAATTAGAAACCTTACGATAAAATGCATCTATGCCATAAATATATATAAGTATAATATATATTAAGTTAAAAGCCAAAATTATTTTGAATTTGTAAAGAAAAATATCTAAAAAGTTACTAAATTTTAATATAAATTATATCAGTAGTTAAAACCGTTTTTTCTAACATGGAATAGTGCTTATTTTTTATATTTTAACATGATAAACAATAATAGTTTTGATAGCTATACATAATACTAAGTAGTTATTAAATAACATATTCTAATTGTACTGTACTATGCATAGATTGATACAGCAAAATTAAGTTTAAAGATTGATTAAGAAAATTAATAAGTTAACTGAAATGTATAACAAAGTTAATGTAATCATAGCCTAAACTTTTGAAGTTTGGATTTGAAAATAGGATAAATTTATTTTTAAGACAAAAGTCACTTGACTTTTTAACTGATATACAACAGAAACTAAGCATAATTCTATTTAACTACCTTTTTAGTAACCTAATAAGTATTTGTTATATTAATAATATAACATGTAAAACAATAATTAAATCCAATATTTTATGGTTTTGTTATTATAATTAATTTTCAATGAATGTTGTTAAATATAATAAAGTAAAATTATAATCACCCCAAACGGCAATATGCTTTGCAATATGTCGGGTCAAGTTCAATTGCTTTCTGGCAATCCTCAATAGCATTATTGTACTTGCCAATAGCATTAAAGGCAGCAGCTCTGTTACAATAATAAATTGGATTGAATGGATTTAATTTGATCGATCTGAAATTAAAATTAATATTGATAAAATAATTGTAATTAATTATAAAAGTGTTAAAATATAATGGCACATAAAAGTGCATTATACGTACAAATTTATATTTTATATAATATAATTTTATTTGAATTATAGTTAAAAAGTATTAAATTATTATATGTACATGAAAAAATATCGATAAAATATTTTATATTATACTTCATTATTTACTTTAAATTTATAAATTAATTATGTACTGAAATAAAACACATTTAAATAGTATGTATTAGATAATATTGAACCTATACTGCACCCCTTGGTATCAAACCAGATGGTCAATATAGAAAAGAACGCCAAATGTTTATTACCTAATATATTATAAATGATAAAACATTTTTTTTTATTGACAAACAATTAATTTACTTTTAATTTTAGTATAATACACAAATAAAAAATAAAAAAATTATTTTTTGACATTTTTATGATTATTAATAAGACATACTTAACGAAGCATGTTATATTAAAAAAAAAAATTAATATATTAAAAATAAACTATAAATAATTACCCCCAGGTTAGGTTAGGATATCCCCACTCATCATTAAAAATGAAAAATAACAATATTTTTAAGTTACAAAATACTTTCTATTGTTAAAATATTCAAAATTTTAAAATATTAACCAAGAAATTTAATATTTTATTATTTTAACATACATAGTGTAAGCATCTATAGCTTTGTCATTATCTTGAATTTTCATGAAATCATTTCCATACTTCTTATAGTTTTCAGCTTCATCTTTATGAGCTTGACTTATTTCTGCCTTAATGTTTGCCTAAAATGAGATAATATAGTTCAATTAATATACTTGAACAATTAAATATAAATTATATAAATTATAGTTTATAAGAATATGAGAAATATTTAAATTAATATAATTAATAATAATTATGATATAATCCACTAAATGAATATTTTAATTAAATACAGACATAAACTATATTATATAAATAATATATATTAGTGATGTGATAAATATAATTTAAGACAATGTTTTAATTAATGAACAGGGAATGAACTATGTAAATTTTATTTCATGTATATACAATCAATAATAAATTATTTACCTTATGTTCTTTAACTTTAAAATAATCTTTCACAATGTTTTCCAACTTATCGTCAACGCCATCGGATTCGGTTGGATTTAAATTATAGGCTGACTCAATGCACTGAACTGCAACTTCCATACTTTCCAATGATTCATCAGTGAAGCTACCATTGCTTAGTTGGGTTTTCAAATGGTTTACAATAAGTAAAGCCAACTTTTTTTTGTCTTCCATCTTGTAAAAATTAATACAAATAATATATTAGATATTATACTTGTTAAGCACTTACATAGTATATTAACACTTAGGTTAGAGGTTAGTAATCCAGATACTACCTAGTATGAATCTAATACAGTGAAACTCCCATATTACAAATTTATTCTTGTGGCTTATTCAACTTTGTTATATAGAACATTCACTGTATAAGTTAACAATAGTCATGATTTGAAGTAAGTTATAAACATGATAAAAAAAGCTGAAAAATAAATATACTAGGTTCTTGGTAGTAGCGATAAATTTGCTAAATCTAAAGATATTAAACATTTTTTGCAATGAAAACTATAATCTATAGGTTATTGAATTTTTCACTGAAGGTTACGTCATATTATGTCTATATATTTTACCAGTTTAGTTGAATGATACCCTTTGCAATAATACTCTACGGTAATTTTAACATTTATTTGTAACCCAACATTGATTTATTTCCAAATATTTTAACTGTAATTTATAATTGTGATAAAATATATTACTAAGGTAAAGTGCATCTACATAATTTATAGGTTCTGATAACCCATGTAAAACGACGTCTATAGAACCTTCAGTATATTAACTACCTAATATCATTATTGCATATTACTCAGAAAATCTACTACATCATTAGTGTCAAACCGGATGGATCACTTATCTATTCAAAAAGTTCAGTACTTTTCCGTTAACCCAATTACGAGCCTTGATTCCATTATCTCGACTACCTCCTCAAAGTATTGACCAACATGAATTTTTAATTTATATAATTAATATAATACAGTAAAACCTTTGAACCGACAAAATTGTCCACTATTAGGAAAAATAATAAAGTAATATGTATGTATTTATGTCTTTGATTATTTAAATTTTATTGACTTTTTAAAAAATATTTTACTTTAGGTTTATTATTAATTTATTAAATGTATTTAGAAATTGAGATGCACCAACATATATTATACAAAATTAGACTGGAGTTGAGTAACTAATGACAATAAACCTAAAAGAAGTTCGTATTTCTTAGATAGCTGTCTGTTATTTAGATATATTTAAACACCTCGGACAATACCTAAATCTGTCTGCGTTCATCATTCAGAGGTGTATGTTATTTAGAGGAGCATTATCCATTATTTTCAACGGGACTATGTGAGGACAGGAAATTGTGTCCGTTAATAGAGGTTTCATTGTACCATGATTCATATTCAAATCAAATGCTGTTTACAAAATTTAATGGATGTCATTTCTGCACTCCAGAAATATATAAAACAAAGTATTGTTAAAAAATACAAAGAACTATTTTCAATCCAATTACTAATACGCATATTTCTTAAATGTTGACATGGCTTAATATTACATTTCCAAAAAACTTCATTTTTCACGACATATAATTTTTTTATGACCATTTTTACATTGACAGTGTCTTGGAAGTAAACCCTTCTCTTAAAAGAATTCAACGTCATCTTTTTCATTATTCGGTAAATTCCAAAGATTCATAATAATAAATACAAGATTATAACTAAAATAATAAATTTGAACGTCAGTTAGACACGGCTAATATAATCATTTAATAGTGCTGACAATAGAGATTGACTGAAGATGACGGTTGTCAATATGTATAGTCTAGAATCTAGATAAATAGGATTAGACCAGCAGTAGTCGGCATCAGCCAGTAGTCGGGATAACAGAAAAATACCAAAAAGTCTTCTTATCCGTTAAAACCGTACTCATACATTAACTTGAATATTTCCTCACCGACCCTGTTAAGACGTCTGTGGACGCGAGAATCTGGTATATTTAAAAGGATCAAAATAATATGACTAAGACTTATGACAAAAACATTAAATGGGTACACCTTATAGACTACATCTAAAAATGACTTCAGATTAATGTTTTAAAAATATTGTTAACATCTAAGGAAAAAGATACTCGGAAAACCAAAATATTTTTGAAAAGTACTGACGTGACGACAGAGACGCGATAAAATCAAGAAATACTAATAACATAATGGAGTGTCATTTACACTGCACGTAAACACGTATAAAATCGAATTCAACATACCTTACACGATGGATTATTCGCAATCTTTAATTTTTCTCACTGAATTAGTATAACAATTTATTATGGTAATATAATGCCGTTCGAATGTCGTACGTTGTTATATAAGTATTACGGTTTATTAGCCAGTAGCATTTTGTCAAAAAATAAAAATGGCCAAGCACTAGGCAGTCCACAAATCCGGAATGACTCGGTGCGTTTGCTATGATAACGAGTTGTGTTAGTAATTTAGTAGGTACATGAAGACGTGACGTATTTGTTAATAATAATAATAATAATAATAGTAACACATTTTGTAAAAATCGACAAACCACAGAACATACAAACGAAGTTCGACCACGTATCTGCGACCAATACGATTGGTAGTGGTCACCGGTATGCTGAATCATTATCACGGTTTCTTATCAGACCGTTTTTATGATAAACACAAAAAACGAAACGACAAAAAGTCATAAAACACGTTGTGGCCCGTGTTTCCTACTTTATCTATAATATCCGTATCCACATGGTCGGCTCTATTTGACTATTTATTCATGAGAATAAACATTTTTGTTACTGTATTACTGGATTCCTTGTACTTGCCGTTTTTTTCATCACTTTTCATCGTCCGATTGCAAACCAAACTACGCTTCGATTTTCAGGTAAGAACCGAATGAATTTACATTCATTAGTGAATTTGTTAACTTTAAATTGTGATAAACCACAGGTTTTAAAATATTATACTTGAAGATATATGTAGATGTTTACGATCTGTATAAGCATGACCTAACCAGGCATGCCTGATTGCAACCATTGAATCATTGGTAGTTTGTGGAAGGCTCAAGGCACTGTAGCATACTGTAATGAAATCTTCTCAGTACTCATGACTGTATTTTGGACACTTTTTCTGTGCTGTTTTTTCTCTTCGCTATTTGTTGAAATATTGTTTAGATTGAGTCTTGCATTTAATATGTGTACAGCAGAATAAGGCCCGTTCTTACAATGTCCGGTTAGCGTTAACGGACACTTGACCGGACATTGTAAGAACGGGCCTAAGTCGCATATTTAGTATCCATCTGAATACTTTTCCAATCTATGTTGTTTGACGTTTGTCCATAAATACATAAACTATTGGTTAAAGATGGTTTGAATTGGTATCATATCCAAGTGATCTCAGTGTTTTTAGTTTTGTATGCATACAAAATATTACAAGTTCAATTATTATCTGAATAAAGATGTGATTAAGTACTTCTCATTTAACAATTAATACTCTTTTCGCTTTCCACCAAACCATCTACATAGGTGTATAAATTATGTTTTTATAATTTATTTGTATTACATAGAACTGTAACCTTTTTATTAGAGTTGTTTTATCAAGCACAATTATTTGAATTAGTTAAAATCATTTATATTTCTAAAGTGTTACCGAGAATCAGCTTTATTTGTTTACTTGTGTTAACTCTTTTTGTAACAGGTTTGAAGAGTTCATTTTAATTTGAAAATTTTTCTGTTTGAGTCAACATTTATGGTTCATTACTTTATTAAATATGGAACTGACATTTAAAATTAAGTCAATTCCTTAATAGATAATTTGAATTGAAGTAATTGAAATACATTTCATTTACTTGAACTAAATAGTTTTTATAACATTCTTAACTATCATTTAATGCAATTGCATCTTAAAAAACTTAAATATGAAATATTTGATCTAATAAATACTTATATAAATAAGAAAATTAATAATAAAAAAAAATTGTAATATAATGTAAAATTGTATTTTATAATTTAATAAATACCACATTAATTTTATATCATAAATAAATCAAAATAAGTATAATTATTTATAGTTAATACATTGTCGTGAAGCCAAAACAGACATCGTTGAATTTCCATTTCACTAAAATGGCCCATTCTCACAACTAATATACACGGAAATACTCCTATAGAACCTATAAATATATTTTTTTCCACTTGAACTATAACTTATTTACTTACTCTGTTATTCAACCGTTAATTAGCAAAAATTATAGTTTATTGTCCAACAAACATTATTTAAAATTGAAACAGTTTTTAATTATTTATAATTAGAATATTTTAAAATATTCTAGTTCCTTAAAATGCACTTATAATCATTTTTCACTGTAAATAATTGTACATCGAATAGTGATGAAACCATAATTGTGTTATCTATATGTATTATGATTATTATTTAATGATCATTAAAAAATAAAAATAAAGTTTTCATTGCTAGTATCGTAAGTTCTATTATAGTAATATAGTATTATATTGTTGGCACTTTTTATAGTTGCCATTTATGATATAACCAGTTGCTTATTGCTTATAATAAAGTAATATTTTTTTTATAAATATATATTCTTATATTTGAATTGTATATTTATATTTTTTATATTTTATTATAATAACTTTTTTCAAAATTAAAATATCAAAGAGTCATGCAATGTGTCCTAGATTCATATTTTTAAATTTCTTAATAGGTCAAACACTTCGCAATAATAGAGTTAAATGGATTCTTCTTAAGGTTCTTATAAACAGAGGTTTATATTGAGTTTTGTACTATAATAAAATTTGTTCTTTAGTTATTTTATATTTGTTAAGATATGAAATTGACAAAAAGTAAAATATTTATTAACTTTTAAGATTTGATAAATTTATTATTTTTTAGTCTCAAAAAAAAAAAAATGACAATGAAACGAACTTCATCAACTAAAAAAAGTATTGAAAAAAAGCAAAAACTAAATACTGAAGATACAATTGACTATACTAAATCATTAACATCTGAAGATGCTGAAATAATTGAACCGGGATTTGAAGAATTAGATAATGTTGATAATCCTGTGCAAATAAAAACTCAAGCCAATAAGAAAAAAGTACCTAAAACTGATAAAGAGAATAAATCATCCAAGAAAATTAAAGGAAAATCAAATACAAAAAATGGTGAGTATATTTTAGTGTTATTTTTTTAATTTGTATTTGTTTCATTATTATTCTTTATAGATGATAAGCCTACTGAAAAACCTAATTGGAAAGAGTTTAAAAAGGAAAAACAAGAACTTCGACTTAAACGCAAAACACAAAAATGTCCATTTTATGATGCTGTAGTAAAAGCTAAGAAGCTCTGGGAAAGTGTGCGTCGTGATGATTGTCCTAAAGATAAAAAAGAAGCCTTATTGAATGAACTTTTTAAATTCTCCAAATCCCATTTAGAAACAGTAAGATCAATATTTTTTAAATTTAAGTATCAGATTTCATAGTAATTTATTTATGATTTTATAGATGGTTTTTTCACATGACACTGCTCGTATAGTTCAATGGATGTTGAAACTAGGGACACCGGAGATTCGTTCACAAGTCATAAACGAACTCATAAAACATGTTCCAAAAATGTTACTTTCTAAATATGCTTGCTTATGTGTAAAAAATATGTTGAAACAAGGTGATGCAGAACAACGTAAAATTATAATTAATTCCTTGAAAGGAAAAGTCTATACATATACATTACATACAGTAAGTATACATGTAACAAATAAATTCTGTTAAACATATTTTAATTTTGAAAAAATGATTTATTAGAACTCTGCTAAGATCATGGATTTGATTTATACGACTTATGCAACACCAGAACAGCAGAATACAATGATGCATGAGTTATACGGTGCATCTAGTATCTTATGTGAATCACCCAATGTATTATCATTTGCAGAAGTATTGAAAAATTCGCCGAACACAAAGGACATTATACTTGCAAAGACAAAAGATCACATTAAGAAATTTGTTTTAAAGTAATTATTATCAAAAATTTAACAAAATTATTTCATAAAATACCTTTCATATGTTGACAAATTAAAAAAGTGGGTGAGTATCGCTCTGCTGTACATTAGGGGGTGGGGTGGACCTCGGACTAGGGTAGGTTAAATTTGAATGCAATGATAGGTATCATTGTATACGAAAAACGATTCTGAACGGAGATGATTTGTCAGTCTAGGATATATTATATTTAAATATTGTCATATATTCTATTTTGAAACAAATAGTATAGTTACTATATTATGTTACCATAGTTACTTTATAATATCTGTTTATTAATAAAAAAATTATTTGGCAACATACGCATAATGAGAGTATGAAATTTAATTTAAATTTTGACATATTTCGTATAAATTTGAACTTTAAGCCCTTATAAAAAAAAATTGTGACTAAAGATTTCGGATTTTTTTTTATCACTATAAGAAAAACTTATAAGAAACTTTGTATTAAATTTTCAAGATTTTCTGGCCACCCAAAAAATTTGTATCGGCATTTGAAGAAAAAAAACTTAGAAAAGTCGAAAATTTCATTTGTCTATAAGTAGCTTAAAAATGGTCAAAATTTTTTGAAAATTTAACTGTAAAGAGATAACCATAATATAAACATTTGGTGAAAATTTCAAGTATTTACAATGATTTGATTTGAGTTACAGCAAAATCAAAAAATCGATTTTGTCGAAAAGTGGTTTTTCGTAAAATTGCCGTTTTTCTGTCACTTTTTTTTTGTTTTTCTCGATTTTTTTGAAAACTATTTGGAAATTTTACTTTTGACTCCCCCAAAGTACCAACTAGATGAATTTTCCTATTCAAAGAGGGGCTGAAGTCAAAAATCGGAGCATTATTACTGCTCCAAATGTTGTCGTCAGACACACATCATTGTAAAAGCAATACATTCATCACTCCGTTCAGAATCTAAAAGTAGTTAAATGAAAAATTAATCAAATGTTTTCAGAAGTTATAACCGATAATTAGAATATTTTGTCTGGTAGTATAAAATAGGTGAAAATAGGTTTGTAGAAAACAGCCAAGAACGAATACTAATAGGATTCAAAGCTAAGCAAGATTAGAAGTTTTTTTAATGTTGTTATGTTAGCATGACTGTATTATTTTTTCAATATAATTATTAAACATTTTGAATACATAAATTAAGTTAACAAATACCATTGATTTAATATCAGTTAATAAGTTAAGAGGACGTCGCACCCGCAATGTGTCGTCCCCGTCTTACACACATACAGCATAGGCAAATCGTGTTTACGCAGTTTGAGTATAACTCGCTCAATTTTGGTTCTAGAGTAAATATACCTATTATAAAATTAAAATATGACAATATTTCGGAGGGCAAGACGATGAGTTTATTTTAGAAAATTAAAATTTTAAAAAGTTGAAGGTCATTTAAACATTTTGAAATTTTAACTAATCCTAAACGGTTATAATGAACGTTATATTAGAAATAATGGAAAAAACTCATCGTCTTGCCCTCCAAAATATTGTCATATTTTAATTTTATAATAGATATATTTACTCTAGAACCAAAATTGAGCGAGTTATACTCAAACTGCGTAAACGCGTTTTGCCTATGCTGTGTGTGTGTAAGACGGAGACGACACATGCGGATAATATTTTTAAAAAAAATCGCATTAAGTTGCAAAATGATAATTTCAATTACTTTATATCTACTTAATGAATGTAGACATATATTATGTAGCTTTATATTTTAAAACATATATTCATGGAACTCATATTTTAGACTGAGATTGGAGAATAATTGAATTGTATTCTTTAACATATTATATAATATATAAGATAATTAATAAATAACTCAAATATTTATTTTGCATTATAAACATGTAATTTATAGATAATAATACAATCACATTATGTGTGATCTATTCAATTTATTCACATATTATTTCTAGAGTAAATATTGAAACAAACAACTATTATAGTTTATTCAAAATAACTAACAATAAGTAGCTTAATAGTTGTTCACAATAAGAACTAAGTAGTGAATACTAAATAATACTGCTGCAGTGTAGTGATTATGAAATGAAAAAACTAGAAAAATGTATAATATAATAATCGTATTTTTAATTATTACCTAAGTGTTATGAATATTATTTGTGAGTATGTTGATATTAAACTCTTTTATTTGGGTGATTAATGTTTCCCCTATATTATTTGTAATTAATTCAAAGAATTAGTCTTGAGATAATAATATAAATCAATTAATATAAGTACAACCTTTTTTAAAAATACCTATTAAATATTTTTTTAAATATTATTTTTTGTATTTTAAGAACTTATAATTATAAACTGTAATAAACAATTTTTTAATTGAATACTATGAAAATTCATTATTATATTTATAATTCATAAATCATAATTATTAAGTTAAATTGGAAACAAATTATGTATTGATTTTTAATTTATGTGAGGCAAATGAGTTAAACTTAAATTAAATAGAACATTAAATGTTAATTTAATAATTTGAACTTAACCTAACTTTTAACATATAATTATAATTATAATTAATTAATATATAGCATTAAACTAATATTTCTACAATTGTTATGCGTATAATGTTAATTAATTGATTTATATTTAATATTCTCGATGGATTTAATATAACTGTATATTAATATTGCATAATATATAATTTTAGACAAAAGACTTCTATGCAGACAACATTAGTTCATAATTTAATATATGAATACATTTTATATACTTCTGGAAAGGACTGTGATGAAATATTCACTTCACTTAAAGAATTTCCAATAGAACTATTTTATACATCAAAAAGTGGTTGTCTTCTTGCTATGTACATTATATGGTCTGCAAGCTCTAAGGTAACATAAATTTAAAAAAATATAATTTTTCTTAGGTTATAAATTGCAATATTATTTTCAGGAAAAAAAGGCCATATTGAAACAAATCAAGAATACTGCGTCTACACGTGATTTGGCTACATCAGAACATGGATATTTAATTTTATTAGCTCTTTTCGATTCTGTTGATGACACAGTTCTAATAAAAAAGGTAAAATCTGATACTTTTAAGACTTCAAATAATATTTATGAAATTATTTGAACATTTTATACTAAATACAACTACTTTATGGTTTCAGACAATTATTCCTGAAATTTTAAATAATATTGATACAATCGCAACTGATGAATATGGCCGCAGGGTTATATTATCATTGGTAGCTTGGAGAGATTCTTCATACTTTCATCCTCGGGATATTGAACTATTAAAAAAAGGAGAACCAATGAAAGAATGGTAATATTTTATTAATTATTAGCTGTACCTATACATTTCGTTGCCCGTATAAAGTACATCCGTGTTAAGTTTGGATGCCTAATGTTAACATTTAGCGTGAGGATAAAAATAATATTTGGTGTATGATATTTCCGACATATCAAGTTTACATAAATTTCCTCCCAGCGTTTCCTTTTAGATTCTGAACGGAGTGATGAATGTATTGATTTTACAATGATGTGTTTTTTTTTGTGTCTGTGTACAGCATAACTAGTCGAAATAATGCTTCAATTTCAAACTTTGGGGGTGGTTTCCGATGGCAAAGTGGATATCCTTGGTGCATTATAGAGGTGAAAAATAAACATTTTCCAACAGTTTTCAAAAAAATTGAGAAAAACAAAAAAAAAGTGACAGAAAAACAGGAATTTTTACGCAAAACCACTTTTCGACAAAATCGATTTTTTAATTTTGCTATAACTCAAAACTAATCGATGTAAATACTTGAAATTTTCGTCAAATGTTTATATTAGTGTTCTTCATACACAGTTAAATTTTAAAAGAATTTTTTAAGTAGGTATTTTTTTTAAAAATAACGATAAAATTTTTTTGGCCGGCCAGAAAATCTTGAAAATTTAATACAATGTTTCTTATAAGTTGTTCTTAAACTGATAAAAAAAATCCAAAATCGTAAGTCACAATATTTTTTTATAAGTGCTCAAAGTTCCAATTTATATGAAATATGTAAAAATTGCGAAAAATTGCAAATAATTTTGTGGTTGAAAAATCGTAAAATTTTTTTTCTTTTATAACTCAGTTTTGAAAATTTGGTGCAAGGTTTTTCATTAGTTTTTCTTCAACTATCTCTAAAAAAAACTCTACCGGATTCAGACAAAAAAAATTGTATGAGTGTTTGAAATTTAAATTTTTACAAAACCACGTTCAATAACGGTTTAGCCTAAAACGATTTTTGTTTTGCTATTTGTTTTTATCCAAAAAGTATAAGTTGTAGAAACATGAACATTTTACCAGTTATTTAGGTTGCCATTTTCTTTATGTGATTTGATTTTTAAAACATTTTGACTTTTTTTGAGCTATTTATAGGCATTTGAAATAATCAATTTTTTTTTATTTCTTTTTATAAATGTTGATAAAAAAAATTGGCACAAATTACTTGAAAATTTAATAGAAAAGTCCAAATAACTTGTTCTATTTCTCATTCAAAAATTATAAAAATACATAGGCACAATTTTTTTTATTAGCATTAAATATAGCAAGTTCAAATATTGACAAAAATTCGTCAAAATCGTGAATATTAACTATTTGGTAGTTGAAAATTTATAAATATTTTACTGTAAAAAGCTAAGAATTGAAAATTAAATACTATGCTGTCCATAAGTTAAGCTTAGAATAATTATAAAAAAGTTTGAGGATTATTCAATTTAAAAATTGTATGAGTGTTTAAAGTTTTAATTTTAATTTGAAATCAAAAATACACGTGTAAAATGACGTTTTACTACTAAATAATTTTCGAATTTTGTATTTTTTAAAAAATTACCAAACGTAGGATCTTGAGACTTTTACTTAAATGTTTGAATTTGTTTCAAAATAGAATACATGATAATATTTAAATATAATGTAATATCCTAGACTGACAAATCATCTCCGTTCAGAATCGTTTGTTTTTCGTATACAATGATATCTATCATTGCATTCAAATTTAACCTACCCTAGTCCAAGGTCCACCCCACTCCCTAATGTACAGCTGAGCGATACTCACTTACCCACTTTTTTCAATCGATTCGTTAAAAATAGTCGGTTATAGGGGCGTATTTAGAAATGTCTTATGGGTGGGGGGAGAAGGTACAAATAAAAAGCTCAAATTTGCGTAGCATATGAGGCGTAGAGTTAAAAAACATCTCATATAATAAAAAAAGTATAATTAAAGTATAATATAGTATAATTTTTTATAATTAATACAATTTGATTTCATCTCTTCTTCTATTTAAAAAAATATATTTCTTCACTTAAAACATTGTCACCGTATTTTATTTTACGTTGGAACTAGCCCTGTTCGCTCACTCACAACCTCGGTTGCCAATAAAAACTGAAATTAGTTGTATTAATTATTTGTATTTGGGCCAGACCATTTAGTCCATTTTGCCTATATTAACCGGTGCCCACATTAGGTGGAATCCACTGTATTTATAATTTTAAAAAAATTCTTTAAATATTGTCTACTAACTCAGTATTTTAATTTTGTTTTATTTTTAATATTAACAGCAAAAAAGATGATGATGTGCGAGTAAAAGAACTTTTAAACACAGTTTCCGATCATTTTCTACAGCACATACAAGATAATCCAAACTTTTGGTTAAGTAGTGGGTCAATTGCAATGGTGTTACTAGGAATCCTAAAATCAGGCAGAGGTAATTTTTTAGTTCATTTATTAAGTAATCAAATAAATGTGAATTGTATATTTTTATAAATCATGGTTATCTACTCAGGTTATGTAATATAGCTTGTACTAGTGATCATTCATGGTATGGTATAATATTAGCGCATTTACAGTTAGTCATTAATTCTGCTGTTTACTCGTGAAATGTACAGCAAATCATTGATATTCGTTGAATATTTTTTTCTTTTTATAATTATTATTTACAAAAATTAATTATTAAATAATTTATAATTAATTATCTTAAAGTTCTATGTTGTAAGTTGTGTAATCTGGTTACAAAATTAACCTTATTTTGGCTTATTGGCTTATTTTAATAAGGCTTTGACTTAGTGTCATGAGGATTTTTTGTTATAAATAATTTTGTTTTTAGTATATTATGTTCAAATTTAATTAATTATAAATTTGTTAAGTATAAAGATTGAAATGGATTAGATTTAAAAAGATGAAATATGTATTTATATATTTAAATATGAATGATTTAAAATGAAATTTTTTTATGATATTATAATTTATTATATAATTTGCTATGAAAAAAATTTCTTAGTTCTTAGGAGTCTCATAAAATATGTACTGTTCTAGGAAAACCAAGTGCCTTGTTACAACACTTGAATTAAATTAACTTGTTGTTTTCTTTATAAACATAACTTCAAACCTAAAAATAAAATATATTAGTCCAGTATTTCCCAACTGGTGTTCTGCAGAACCAAAGGGTTCCGTAAGAAATTTGAAAAAATATAAATTAATTAACAATATTTTGGATTTAAATTATGATTCTAACATAGAATAGCTCCAATAATTATATGGGTTCCACAAAACTTTCAAGCTCCTGCAAAGGTTCCGCGAGTAAAAGAAGTTGGGAAACACTATTAGTCATTTAAAAGCAGGCCAATGACTACTGACGCTATTAGTTTACCAATACACCGTCTATGACACCCAGTTGGCCATATAGTTGAATAATGTACCTTCCAACCTGATTACATAATCATAGTACAAATACATAATATGTACAATGTACATTATAATATTATTATATTTGAAGGATATACAAAACATTTATTGATGTAAGCATTGAATGCACGTTAATAACGTTAATATTAAATTTAACAAGTGTGGCTAAATGGGTAATTGCATAAAGTTAAATATTAAATGTTGAATAGTTGGTTAGTTTTTAGTTTTACATCCATGTATTTATAGTTTTTGTTACAACCAATTATTATTTGTCATTTATTTTAATCTAGTAATTAGTAGATCTATTTATTTTGTATATGTACAGATATAAAACTCAAAATAGCTAACTATTTCATAATATCAAACACTGATGTTGGCCACCATTTTTCAATGTTTACTTAATTATCCTATCAATATCGCATGATAACATGATGGTATGTAATAAAAATTGAATGCTATTTGAATTTTGAAATAATAAATATAGTTATAAACATTTTAAATAATTTTTAATTTTTTTACATTTTCACTTCAATAATGTCTTTTTTCTATTAAATATGGCCGTAAAACATTTTAAATTTAAAAAACCATAAAAATAAGTCAGTTAAGTACAAAACAATTCTTGAATATTTTAAAAGTATTTATTACAATTAAAAGTAATTTAGCTTCAGTGTGGTGACAACTATTATATTATATATATATTTGTGATTATATATTAGTCAATTAGTCTATACTTGACAATAATAATATTAAACATACACATTTGTTGTCAAGATATGATCTACCATTGTATTATCGTTGACACTCTTAATTCTTTTAGTGCAATTCTTGTCTAAAGATATTTGTATAAGGGTTTTTGTTTTATTTGATCAAAAATCATTATTATTTTTTTTTAATTTAATTATTAAAATTCAATTTTTATTTGCTTTTTTAGGAGAAAAATTGAAAGAAGCAATGACATCTATAGCAAACTATTTAATTGATCCTAGCAATAAAGTAGAAGATAAAGATACTAAAGTTCCTGTGTATGAACACTCTGGTCTTCATATGGTATTAAGGAAGATAATAGGTCATGATACGAGTTTAGTGGAAAATAACGAAAGTATGACACATTTTATAGTTAAATTTTTTTTTTTTAATAATATATAATTTTTTTTTTTTAGCTACATTTTCTGAAATATTGTCATCTATAATTACTACTGACACATTAAAATCATGGGTTCAATGTAACCGTGCCTGTTTTTTACTTATTGCGTGAGTATATAATAACATAATAAATTAATAATATTAGCAATTGATATTTATTATACATTAAAATATTTCAGAATGATTGAATCCGAAGTCAAGTTGGCTTTAGAAAATATAAAATCATTGATGTCAACAACAATGATGAATTTGTTAAAGAAACAAAAATTTTCTGGGGCTAAAATTTTAGTGACTAAGTTAAACTCCAAAGTGGCCAAGGAATGATTTACTTTTTGAAAAATGTTTTAATTTTAGACATTAAACAATTAAAAAAGTGTGTATAATACTTATAAGAGATAGAGATATCTATTTTTATAGATACAAAAATTAATTATCTCTTTTTCCTATTATCTGCAATTTGTATCCACAATAAAAACAATTTTTTTGGTGGATATTCAATGTTTATTGCTGCATTTTTATCTTTGTTATAAATGTTTTTTTTTAAAGATACTGTATACATATCTGACTACTTTTGAACAATAAAAATTTGACATGAAGTATTACATCCATTTTTTTGTTAATAATTTGATATATTATCTATTTTTTTTACAGTTTTTAATTTAAATAAAAACCGGTCAACCAAAATACATTAGTTGTTGACTTTATCTAATTTACACTTTTATCCATTTCACTGACATAAATAATTATTCACATTTTTAAATACACATGTTAATTAAAGATATCTTAAAAGATTATGATTGATTTCTTAAAATAACTGCTTATCTAACAGATTTTTAATTAGATCTACCATCTACAATGTGCATTACTAAAAAAGTAACATTTTTAAAAACTCACAAACAAAAAAAAACCTACTAATTTTCTTAAGGTAAAACATATTTTTAGGAAAATTATCAAAAGTGTAATAGAATAGAAAAATTGGTCCAGGAGAGTTTACTATTTAATTTTTTGGAGAGCTTACAAGTGACCAAAAATATTACTAATAACTACTTTAACAGCAATAATTTAATATATGTTTGCTAATACTAATTTAGGCTAACTGGCCGTCTAAGGTTATAATCGTTTTTTGTATGCAAGGATTTAGCATTTTATCTATAGCAACTTGCTCTTCAAGATTTTTATTCGACACCTGCTGTACTGAAGTGAGTAGGGTGATAACCTACTTTCCCTATTTTAAAACCTTAAGGGATAAAATAAAAGTATTATGAATTGTAAGCTATAAAATTGTTAGAACAATTTTGGGGATGAAGATGAATTTTATAAAAGTGTTTTGAATGATTAAAAAAAGAAATTGATATGAAATGAAATGTATTTTTTACGTATGGTAATAAGGAGCCGTTTATTTAATTTTTAAAATTTTTGACCCAGTGATTAATGTTATCAATATTTCAAAATATAAAAAATACATTATTTAAATAACAATTAACAAATTAAAAGTGCTAATTATCAATATAACTATATAAGAGCGTGTTGGTAAATATATAAAATCAGTAAAAGAAAAACATTCATTCAACATGCACCAATGAACACAAATTTATATTAAAGTGAATGAATAATTTGTTTACAATAGGATAACTGTCTAGCATAGACAAAGACCTGTTCTTGTTATTGAAAAAATAATGGAATTTAAATTGATGTGTATTTTTGTGCTTATTATCGGATTCATTTGAAAATATAACAATTCTATCATAATTATCTACAATATAAGTTAAATTACTGTAATAATTATTGTTTCCTAGACTAAAATATTTTGCTGCAGCAATAATAGATATATTTTTTAATTGTTAATCATGTTCAAGTGATATTGATAATCATCGAAGTTTATAAGTAAAATGAAAACCACTAGCCAAAATTGCTTCAATATAATATTTGGTAATAAATTAAAAAATTATTTAAAGCATTGTCGGATTCAATCAGTGGACAATATTACAACACCCATTTAGGTGATGATGATGAAAATGTCTTTCTTTTAATGCTTCTAATCTTGTTTATTTATTAACATCCAGTGACCAGTAAGTATAATGTACAGATATTTAAATTTATTTTAGTATACAACAAAGATAGGTAACAAGGAGCAACAAAATAAAATATTTATTAGAATACTTAAAGCAGTTAGAGCTAAAGACTATAAAATACAATTATTTTTCTTACAATGTTTTAACTCCGATAGAGAATAAAAAAATCATCTAAACTATTTAATTTATTACCTTGAGTTCACATTCAGTTAACTGGTGCAAAGAAACAATAGTTATTATTGTAGGTGGTAGAAATATTTAATTATAAAATGTGGAAATTTATCTTTAAACATTGTTTGGGAAATTTTTTTTTTATTATTTTTCTTTAAAGGCATCAGAATATGATGGAATTTTCATTACGCAACATTTCATTAAATTATTTAGTTACTATATTATACGACGTGTATATTGTTATTAATTTAAAAAAGTATATCTGGACAGTAAATTTTAGAATTCATTAAGTTATAGAGTGAAAGTCATTAAATTGGCTTCTAAATTCAAAATGTTGAACCATTCTTTGTTTTATATGTCAATATGTCATACATAATTTTGGATTCGTTACAATTTTTTTGATGTGAGCTCCAGATTATTGAACCATTATTCTAAAGACAATCGCACGAGTGAAAATTATAAAACATGTAAGTAAATTGGATCATACAACTCCCAGTAATTACGTGTTAAAAACCCAAATACATGTACCTATAGTTTTATTATGGATTTCATTGATATGTTAGGCGAATGTAAGATCACTATAAAAAATAATACTTATGTTTTTAAGAGGACGTTATACTCGCATGTGTAATCTCTATCGTCCTAACACGTACATCATGAAAAATTTGCGTTTAGTAGAACACATTTTAAGTTGTTAGCTTTAATATTGGACTGTTGGAGTCAACTTACTTATTTTAAAACTTAAAAGTAGGAATTTTATCCAGGGCAATAGAGCATCTCATATGCTTTTATTAATTTTATTATTTTGAAGTATAGATATATTTACTTTCATGGTAGGTACTTGGATGTTAAATCTTTAACAGCGGTTTCATGATTAATAATAATAATATCTTCGTAAATATTAAAACATTTTGTGATCTAGGTATTTTATCATTTGCTTCATTATAAACTTTATAAGATAAAATGCATTTTTATCGATAGAGTTAATTGATTTCACTTTTTCGCGCATTTTCATATTTTACCAAAATACCAAGTCATTCTCTATTTGAAATGTATGAAATGAGATTGCTGAACTCTTCTAATCAGTGAATTTTTTTCGTAGACCATTAATTTATTTCAAACTAGTGTCATGTTTTTCATTAATGGATTTCAATAATTTCATAACATAATTACATAATTTATAATCCATTTATAGAATAATTAGTGCGTAATGTAAAAGAACTTGTTGACTTTTTGATCGGTGTATCGATTATTTTTTTGATATTTCTAAATTTTAAAAATGTATTGTTTACAACTAGAGATCGGATGCAGTTTAATCGATGTAAGACAGTGGCGGATCTACGGGGGGGGGGGGGGATATGGGGGATAGATCCCCCCCCCCCCCGTGGCCACGGGTTAAAAAAATTTTTGCAGGATTAAATATTTCATCAAATATTGATGATTGCATTGATGCCGATGTATTTGTGTTTGTGGTTGATGCTGAATCAGAAATGATGCATTATGCAGGTCAATTGTATATATTATAAATAAAATTTCAACAATTTTTAATGTAGTATTTTATTAGTATTTAAAGTTTAGTTGAGTTAATATAGGTACCAACATTTTTTTTTTTTTTTATAGCGCCGCGGCAGTAATGCGAAAGTAATTCCCGCGGCGTCGTCGGTTCAAAACTGAAAAAAAAAAAAAAAAAAGGTACCAACATTTTTAGTGGTACCCCTGGTTAGGTTCAATATCGTTATTTTATATCTAGCAATCAAAAATATATAATTTAAAAAAAAAATATGTGACATAAATTTATAATTAGACTAAAATCATATATATTATTAGACTTTTAGACTATATAAATGTAAATAGTTATATTTTATTGCATTTGTTATCCTTTAAAGTTTAAATTATTGGGACCCTGGTGCTTGGCGTTGTTCAATAGTTCTGATAATGGTCACATATGACACAAATAAATGTTTTTATATTTAATTAAAATGTCTGTGACCGTAGCAGTCTGACGATTGTATCACTATTATACCAGGAACCTTTGTACGTGCACTTATATTCCTTATTTAATATTACCTACATAATAATATTCTTTTAATTTGTTCTGTTTCATTGTCTTATTTTTTATTCTTACTTGTTAACTTTAATTAACCTTGTAGTCTATAATGCCCTGCAGGGCCGTCCTTAGGATTTGCGAGGCCCAGGGCGAAAATACTTGTACATATTTTAGGTATTATATATTTATATCTATCTATATTATAAATAAATAATAATATGTTTATACAGGATGACTGATTAAGCGTAAAACACTCATTATTTCAAAAAGTATTCATGTTTTTGAAAACATTTTTGTACATAGTTTTAAGTCGTTAAAAATACTACGTTTTTATTAAAAAATTATATTTTTAAATATTTTTTATCCTTATACTTTTTTAAGTTTTTTACTTTTTTGAATGACAACATAGAGTTTTAATTTCATATTCCAAAGCAGAATAATTTTCTGAGTATTTTGATACATAAAAATCGAATTTAGGGCGAGTATTTTATGAGTTATACGTATTTATAGTTTAATGTTTTCAAAAATAAGAATATTTTTTGAAATAATGAGTGTTTTACGCTTAATCAATCACCCCGTAGATTCTAATGATTCTATAAACATATAATGAAATCAATAATTCTTATCACACAAAAAATTTGGTAGGTACCTCCCTAATTATAATTAAAAAAGCGGGTAAGTGGGTATCGCTCTGCTGTATATTAGGGGGTGGGGTGGACCTCAGACTATGGAAGGTTAAATTTGAATGCAATGATAGGTATCATTGTATACGAAAAACGATTCTGAACGAAGATGATTTGTCAGTTTAGGATATATTATATTTAAATATTGTCAAATATTCTATTTTGAAACAAATAGTATAGTTTTTATATTATGTTACTATGGTTACTATGGCCAACATTCGCATTATGAGCGTATGAAATTTAATTTAAATTTTGACATATTTCGTATAAATTCGAACTTTAAACACTTATAAAAAAAAATTGTGACTAACGATTTCGGATTTTTTTTTATCACTTTAAGAACAACTTATAAGAAACCTTGTATTAAATTTTCAAGATTTTCTGGCCACCCAAAAAATTTTTATCGGCATTTGAAGAAAAAAAAACTTAGAAAAGTCAAAAATTTCAATTGTCTATTAGTAGTTTAAAAATGGTCAAAATATTTTGAAAAATTAACTGTAAAGAGATAACCATAATATAAACATTTGGTGAAAATTTCAAGTATTTACAATAATTCGTTTTTGAGTTACAGCAAAATCAAAAAATAGATTTTGTCGAAAAGTGGTTTTTCCGTAAAATTTCCATTTTTCTGTCATTTTTTTTTTGTTTTTCTCGATTTTTTTGAAAACTATTAGAAAATTTTAATTTTGACCCCCCTAAAGTACCAACTAGATTCAATTCCCTATTCAAAGAGGGGCTGAAGTCAAAAATCGGAGCATTATTACTGCTCCAAATGTTGTCGTCAGACACAAAAAAAAAAAAAAAAAAACACACATCATAGTAAAAGCAATACATTCATCACTTCGTTCAGAATCTAAAAATGAGGTTTTTTTTTATAAAATATTATAATCTAGGTATTTAAAATAAAATAATTTTATATAGTAGACTCAAATACCATGTTTTTCTTTATTTACTCATATTATATAATTCATTAATCGTCCCTTAAAGATATTTATACAAATTTATTAAATCTATTATTATCTATTACTAATAAGTAATAACTAATAATAAGTAGATAATAATTAATAACAATTCGACGAAAAGGACGGTCCGTAGCTGCTGCCTGTTACCCGCATCACCAAGGCTGATGTGTTACGATTACGAAAATATTGTATTATGGATATTCCAATTTTTACGTTGAACCAACTTCATTATTTTTATATAATATTTTTTCATATTTACTAATTAGGTATATAAAACATACAATTTAAATACTACGAAAAAAAAAACAATTAAAAAAAAACGCGAGGCCCCAAATTTAAGCAAAAAGCGCGAGGCCCAGGGCCTGGGCCCTGCTCGTCCCCCCCCCTAAGGACGGCCCTGATGCCCTGATACTTATAATATGTATTATTAAATGGCAAAGTCATCTAGAAAATTAAATCTTATTTTGTAAATTTAGTAAAATAAAGCTTATACCATATAACTATACGTATTAGGTACGAAAATATTTTATATCCCCCCCTATGAGAAAATCCTAGATCCGCCACTGATGTAAGATATATTTACAATTCATGAAACATAGAATTCATAGAAACAAATTTATTTTGCATAAAAAAGTATACCTATATTATAGGGTTTAGAAAATATTTGAGAATAAAAAACAATATTTTTATTTTTGGAAATATTTTTCCGAAAAAAATAAAAACTTAATTATTACATATTATTTTCATGTACAATTTATACACCAATCAATTATTATTGTAAACAAGATTAATTTTTTTTTTTTACAGAATATTAAAGGAATATTTTGCATTTTTAAGGACATCAAACATCTTATAAATTCTATTATCTGGTATTTTAAAAGAATATATTATTACCTATTTTAAATTACATAAAAAAAATCATAGTTAAATGATTTTATAAGAATATAAATCGAATCTCTACTTAAAACTAAATAGTTACTATACGTAAATAAAACTAAATAGTTACTATACTATAATTGTTTACGACGTGTCGACGTTTACGTACCATAAAACACGAACATCGGCGTTGAAGCATTGATCGGGGTCGTACGTTATTTTGTATTCACTACAATAAATCGGGGGTTACTAAATAGACAAGTTGAATTGCCTATTTGGCAAAATTTTCAGGCACTCTACTTCTATTGTGGAATATTATAAATTATTGTACCATTGCATATTAGCATTGATTATAAATTTATAAATACTAGTATTTATAATCAATGATATTAGTTTATTATCAAGTGATCCTTCAGTTATTCTGTGCTCTGAACATATACAATTGGTATTAACTCTTAAGATAATAACAATTATATATAATTGTATGTATATATTATATTAAACATTTATTTTGTATATATAACACGCTACTATTATAATTAAAGGACCATCCAACTAAAAAAAAATTCTTTGGCTTAAATTATAGTACATATTATGATGAATAAAATGATACCATTAAAATTCGCTAGTGGCAATCCGTTCGCTAGTTATGGTGAATTTCGACATTGCTTGTGACTTCACGGTTTCACTCGCCATAATAATATATAATACACGACAAAATTTATCTATTTTTGGTTTAACGTAAAATAACTGCTAATGAACTTATTTTTTCGAATGAACTAGTCAAATATATTAAAGAGTATCCTTGTAATCTTTTTATTCGTATAATTATATCACATTTTGATTTAATATTAATGAAATAGTAACAATCATATTATACATTATAATACACCACTTACTGTCATAACCTGCAGGGGCTCGGGACTTAAAACACTTAAAATTTTTAAAAAAACACTTAATTTATTTTTTATATAATAAAATAGGTACTAGGTACTAGATATAAATTGAACTGTGATATAATAATATAATTAAAGAATAAAAATTACAAAAAATATTGAAACTAAATTTCTAAAGTTTCTAAGTAAAAGGTAAAAAAAAAATAAATCTTTATATTATAAACAATATAAACAATTAAAAAATTATAAAAATTTCACTTTCAAGACATTTATTTTAATTTTAATCCTATCATAAACCAAATTGCAGGAAAAAACCATAAAACGTAGAAAAACTGGTCAAAAAAGCAAAAATAAACAGAAAAACTGCAAATAAACATTTTTTTGAAAAATCGTCGAAAAAAGCAAAAAAGCACTCAAATTATAAGAACGGAAAGATTATGAGATACTGTTAAATACATTTGATTAGTTCATTAGCAGTTAATTTATGTTAAACCAAAAATGGATAAATATTGCCCATAGGCGGACATTGGGGGGGGGGGCTTAGCCCCCTAAATATTTTAATAGCCCCCAAAATCGAAACTTAATTTGCTAAAAAGCCCCTACGGATCACTTTACATTGGATTATTATAGCCCCCCTAAAATTTCAACCAAATGTCCGCCTATGATATTGCCATGTATTATTATGTCCGCTGTTGCGGCAAACGAATCCGTGACGTCGCTGTACACTCACGATGGTATTTACAATATTACAATATTATTAGATTTTTAATCATAGTAAAAAAAATTACCTGAAATTAATGCAAAAAATATATGGTAAAATATACCATATAATATATATTAATATATATTTATAAATATAATATAATACAAAATCATTATAAATAACTTTAATTTTAACAGTACACCTAACTCATTTACAGTTATTTATATAAAAAAAAAAATTGAATTGAATTTTGAATTTAAAGAATTTTTTATTATTTGAAAAACACAATACAAACAAAGTATTTAAATAAAAAATAAAAATTACCTACACCTTTAAGCTAGGCTTGTGGTGGTGTAGGCAGTAACATATATATATATATAGGTCAGTACATATATATGTGATTTATTTAATTACTTAATTTAACAAATAATAACCAACACTGTAAAATAATTAATAGATACTAAAATATACATTTTTCTTATAATAGACACTGCCTTAGTTCACTAGATAAAACATTATTTATACATTTTTTAAACTTTTGACCAAAACTCGTATTATTAAATAAGACTTTAATATTACATATAACATAATCTATCTTCCCCAAAAGGCTTGTCATTCTGTTTAATAAAGAAAAAGTTTGATTTTTTTATGTACAAACATTAAAGCGGATTTTTTGTAGAGCAATTCAAGCGGAAGCACATTAAACTCTATATAGTTTAACAAGGTAGACCCAATAAGATTATCCTTTTTCAGACGGGCACGATACGATTGCGCGCGCTATATTATTTTAACTTTTAAGCAACGTTGCCAAATATATAGGTCCATGGTAAATCCGTACGATACCATAGTAGATTATAGTAGATTATTTATAACTTATTTTTGCCGATATCAGACAAACTTCCCATCACTAAGAATGAATTGGTTAAATTATGAAAAATATTATCTTTATTGTAAATGTCCATACATGTACGAATATACCTATACTATAATCGTGCATGATGTGACTATATCAATTAACTATCAGTTGTGTTCGGTGTTTGAATTGTGTCACAGTGTTAAATATTGTATTGATTTTTTAAAAATGGAAAACGAAATTCGCCGTATTACATCAGAAAGGGGAAATGATTTGTTGCTAGTGAATGGGCACAAATTTAGATGTATCAGGCAACGGGCTGATGGATATGCGAGATGGAGATGCTGTAAAAAACAGTGTACGTCCACAGTATTGATGACGATTGATGATTTAATTATAGAAAATGCTAGTGAACATAACCATCCTGTTGATCCGATACAAAAAATTGATCGACAAGTATTGAGGGAAAGTTGCAAGCGAAAAGCTACAAGTAATATATCTACCCGGCCAATAAAATTAATTAGAAATGAACTAATGAATAGCGTAAGTACTGAATTAGAACATAAGGATTTAAAATCGGTTAGAAAGGCAATGTATATTGAACGAAGAAAAAATCTCCCTCCCTATCCAACATCTTTTGAAGATGCAATTACAAAAATAAATGAATTTCAAGATGCAGATTTTTTAATGTTTAGAGGAAAAAAGTTTGTACATTTACCCGACGATTCCACTTTTATTTGTTTAACCACTGAAGAAAATCTTCAATATCTAACCAGTTGTACAGATATATTTACAGACGGAACATTCGAATATGCTCCAAAATTTTTTTTGCAATTATACACCATTCATGGTTATAAAAATGGCATTTACGTACCTTTGGTGTATTTTTTTTTAAATGATAAATTTAAAAATACATATATTAATGTATGGAAGTATTTAATCAGTATATGCGAAAAATAATCACTTATTTTTAAAATTAAAATACTTCACATTGATTTTGAAATTGGTACTATTGAAGCAGTAAAAGAAGTTTTTCCGGCTGTAAAAGTTAAAACATGCCGTTTTCACTTGGGACAAGCTTGGTGGCGCAAAGTAAGTTGAATCAGATAAAAATATTTTTAAAAATGACAATATCAATAATCAAAATAAATTTTCAGATTAATGGTGAATCAAAATTAAGAATGGCATATAACGATAAAAATAACGATTTACAAATATGGCTTAAATCATTTTTCGGACTTTCTTTTATTGCTCCAGATGATATCGAGGATGCTTTTGTCGAACTTATAAATGTATGTCCAAATATTTCAGTTGGACGACTTTTTTCGGATTATGTTTTGGAAACGTATATTGAACCGGGTTGTTTATTTCCACCTATTTTATGGGCTGAAACACCATCATCAAATCCTAGGTAAATATTTACTAATAATAATTTTTAAAAAAAATGTGTTAAAAATAATATTATATTATTTATTTTTAGGACTACAAACGGGGCTGAAAGTTTCCATAGTACATATAATGCACAGTTTAATAGTGCCCATCCACCAATATTTGTTGTTATAACCACCCTTATGGAAACTCAGGCAGAAACAGTTACCAAATTATTAACCATTTCCAAAGGTATAATAAAACCAAAATCGAAGGAAGAATCAAGGAAAATTGAAAATCTGGAAAATGAACACAAACATTATGTAAACAATAAAACGCCAGAAAATTTACTCAAGTATTTGGCCATAGTTGGGAATAGGTATCGGGGGTTTAAAATTTAATTTAAATATTGATTTACGAGTATTATATTTTTTCAATTATTAAATTTCTTTATTTTGTATTATTTACGTACATTTTTAAATTTTTTTAAATAACATTTTTTTGATATTATATATATTAACTTTTTGTATTTTTTATTTAAATAACATTTTTTTGATATTATTCACTTTTTGTATTTTTTATTATTTACGTAATACATTTGGCAACGTCGCGCCCAATTTCACGCGCAATCGTACGCCTTTGAGTAATTAAAATTTTGTCTTTTGTTATTCTGGCACTGCGCGCAATCGTATACCTAAAAAGGTAAGACGCGCGCAATCGTACTCCGCCGTTTCAGACATATACGAATTAAATTGTTTTGTTGAACCCTTAATGGCTTAAGAACATTTATGGATGAACCTCCCCAAATTACCATGTCATATTGCAATATAGATTGGTATAGAGAAAGATAAACTATTCTCAATGTGTGAGATGATATTATATGTTTTAATATATGAAATTTATACATTAACGGTCGCAATTTTACTATTAAACTATTAATGTGAACATTCCATTTGAGGTTACAATCGAATATTAGTCCTAAGTATTTTATTCTTTTGACTATATTGATTTTTACGCAGTTACAGTTTGATGCAATTGAACAGTCATGTAACGTAATTTCTTCAAACGGTGGTAAAGTATAATTTATTGAAAAAAACATGAACATTGTTTTATTGAAGTTTAAAGATAGTTTTTTATAATATTTAACCACTTTATTATTTTCTTGAAATTTAATTCCGTTTTTTGTCTAAGAGTTTCCCAATTACTACTTGATAATAACAGACATGTATCATCCACATATACAACTATATTTCCATCAACTTTCAATTCACATATTGATGTACATAATAAACAAAATTGGGTCTAGAATACTACCTTGAGGTACACTATACATAACTTCATTTACCTGTCCTAAAGCTCCATTATTTATTTATTTATTTATTTATTTATTTATATATTCTAGTTACAAGACAAATACATGATATAACAAAGACAAATATTAACTAGCCATTACTCTACACTGAGGTGAAACCTCGTGTCGTAGAGTAAGAGTACATTTTTTTATTAATATTTTTAATTTGTTTCCTCTTTTTAAGATAGCTTTTAAACCAGTTTAAACAATTACCATTTATACCATAACTACTGAAAACTTTAATTAATAAACTATGATCTACATCTACAGTGTCGAAAGCTTTCGCTAAATCTAGAAATATACCTAGTGCTTTATCACCTTTATTGAGCGCTTTAGATATAAATATTATGATAGCACATAAAGCATCTTCAGTACTCCTTCTAGGTCTGAATCCATATTGGTTTTTGAAAAGAAAATTATTTTTTTCCAGATAATCTATCAAACGAGCTTTGATAATTTTTTCAAAAATTTTTGAAAAACTACTCAACATAGAGATTGGTCGGTAATTGTTCATATTTTCTTTATCATCACCTTTATGTAGAGGTTTAATTATTGCTATTTTTAATTTATCTGGAAAAATACCAAGTTTCAGACTTAAATTGAATATATGTGTTGATTTATTATATAAGGTGCTATGTTTTTTAAAATTTTGACATTAATTTTATCAAAACCACAGGCCACATTGTCTTTAAAATCACTTATTACATTCATGATTTCCATCGAGTGTATTTTTACCGAGAATTAATTGTTGAAATTGATCACTGGTGTACTCTCATCAGAAACGTCATCAAAACATTTATACTTATGTTTTTTGATAGATTCTGTCCAATAGTGGAAAAAAGCTTATTTAAATGATTTGACGCAATTAAAGGTTCTTTTTGTGCATCAATAATGTTACCGTTATATTTAAGGCGTTTTATGATATCATTATCAGTATTTGGTTTATTAGTTAGAGCTTTTATTAATTTCCATGTGTTTTTAGGGTCTCCAGAAACACGCTGAAATTGGTCATTGTAATAATTTATTTTTGCCATTTTAATAACATAATTTAATTTATTTCTGTAATTCTTAAAGTACTAAATTAACTTAATATTGTTTGGATGTTTTTTTGTTTTTAAAGATAATTCTTGTTTTTTACGCACCGATCATAACAAACCTGAAGTCATCCAATTTTTTAAACGATTAGATTTAGAATTAAGTTTCATGCAACCCGGCATAAGACTTTTAGAAATATTTATAGCATCAAAAATACGTGTATATACCATTGCCTCATTTACGTCACAAATAATGTATAAATCTATCCATTTAACATAATTAAAATTATCAATTAACTTTTTAAAATTAATAAACTCGAATGTGGTTGATTTTTGTTTCTCTTTAATTACATTTGGAATATATATAATAGTAGAATAATGATAAAAAAAACTGTTTGAAGTACACCAGCTGTTATCAAGACATTTTTTTTTTTTTTTTTGATTTGACAAATATATGATCGATACAAGAGTTTTTACTAATACATGCAGGTATTCTCGTGTATACGTTTATAAGAGAACTAAAACCATTTGATGATAATAAGTCAAGGTAATTATTCTCAACATTATCATTACCTATTATATTTATGTTAAAATCACCTAATAAGATAGTGACTATCTATTTTTTTATTCTTACTATAGATTATCTATAGTGCTATCAACAATGTTTTTATCTGACATTATTATAGCTTCTAAACGAGTCAAAAATTCATTAATTATACCCGAGGGTGACCTGTAGGTATATACATATTAGATTTAACGGTAAAACAATATTATTGATAATTAACTTAATAATATTTGCTTCACAAAAATTGAATTCATGAAAATCAATATCTAAATGTTGTTTTGCAAAGACAATTATGCCATTATTCTGGTTTCTTTTCGTAGTGGAGTATAATGTTTTATACCCAGGTATAGAATAAATACAATTTTTAGGATTATGCCAGGTTTCTGTTAACACAATTACGTTTAAATTGAAATATGAATCATTTTGCAAAAATAGGAGTAACTCATCTAAATTAGCATTTATGCTCTTAATATTAACACATATGACATATTATTGTAATTGATAGATTATTACAAATATTATATTTTTCCATAAATTCAGATATTGTAAGGAAATAATTAGTATTATATAACAGGTTTTTTTTAACGGTATTTCCAACATGCATTATCTAAAAAAAAAATACAATTTAAAGTTACAGAGATCAATTATTGTATAATATTTTTTAACTGTTTTCGTCTTCTATGAGAATGACTTTATTATTTTCATCTTTTCTTAAGAATAATTTACTATCTCTGAACCACACATATTTATAATTATGAGCCTTTGCAAACAATCTAGTTTTGTAAAACAAATTATTATTTGCTTGTGTTAAATAGTCGTTTATGTAAACCCTGTAAATACCTTCATCATTCCAGTTTGCATTGACATTTTTTGCTTTAAGTTTTTTCTTTCTTGACATCTCCATCAACGATTTTTTTTTTATAGCTGCTTAAGACAGCAACAATTTTTCCAATTTTATTTGGCACTTAGGACCGGTAGCGATAAGCAGATATAACTGATACAGCTTTTCCTATTTCCTAATGCCAATGACATTTCTTCTACTATTTTGCAACAATCTTCATTTTCTTGTTCTGGAACAGCAACTATTTCAATATGATTTTCAAATATTTTTTGTTCGACAAAATTAATTTTTTTATTGACCACACTCATTTCATTTATCAACTTTTGATTTTGTTCTTTTAGCTGTTTATTTTCTAATCTAACATTATTAATCGACTTGATAATATCATTCAATTGCGATTTAAAATTGTAAAATTTCTCACTCAAGAAGTTAACCGAAACTTTCAGTTTCGATAATATTTTATCAGAATGGAAACAGTTTTTTTCTTGATTTACTACATCACCTGATTCAGAATTAAAATCTTTACAATTTCCACAAAACCATTTAATTTTGTTTGAAGCACTCATTTTCCGGAAATTAACTTCTCTAAAACCAGCGCATGCAAAATGAAAAAACATTTTACATTTACTGCATTTTGATGTCTTCATTATCGAATATATCTTCATTACAAACGGAACACACCAACATAATTTTGATTAATTAATAATTAATATATCACTAGTACGAAATATAGATAAGAGAATAACACAGACGATCAACGACCGTTTGTATCAACTGATAACTGTAAAACTGTTTAAATTAGTTGCTTAGTAGTTACTAAGTTATTTTCTAACAATCTAACATTTTATTTTTTTTTTAACTAGACGCTAATAAAAAAGTAACTTTTAATTTAACATTTAACTTTTTAACTAGTTATTGGCCAGCTTATTTGCTTATAACTTATCAAGTCAACAACTAGGAAATATTCTGTTGTTGTTTAAACTTTAGAAAACTCTAGATATTTATTATCTTATAAAAATTCTAAAGAATCTGCTAATCTGCTATGGATATAGTAAGGGTTCAGGGTTGAGCTGAATAACATATCTTATACCCATATAACATCCCAAATTTTTATACTTGAATTATATGTTAAACCTACAGATAAAGGAGTTCTGATTGAATGACCACATTTAATTTTTCTATTTTCCATTTCAACATTTAAATTAACAGCCATAAACAATAAATAATGCTTCAATAGCCATCATCTCTGTTTCTTAAATGTCTTAAGAATTTTTAAATCAAAATTTCTTATCCCCTTTCCTAATAATTTGTTCAACTTCATACACACAATTATTTGGTTTTTTTTTAATCCACATGCCTTCAAACATATAGTATTTTAATTTTTGTTCTGGGTACCATTATAACAAGACTTAAGAACATTTTATTCCAGTTTATGCATCAATGTAAGAGGTCCAATTTTATAGATTTCTTATGGACAATATTATCGTTTAGAAAACAAAATATAAAGCGATCAAATTGTGAATAATAAATTACAACAAAATGCTCTCGATGATATTTGTGAGAAATTAAGTAAAATAATTAATCGTGAATTACTTATACTGTTATGAGTGTTATGTAGATACATTAACTACATATGATGTATAATTAATCTGAAAAAAATATGAACTATGTATTATCGTCTATTTTACCCAAATCATCAATAAATTTGGAGGAATTAAATATACTTCATTGGACAATTTGAGTGATTAATTACTAACGAAGCATTAAAACTTTTAGTTGATAAATGATAAGGATTTGAATATTTTATTTCTTACTAAACTAACTGAATCATTTTAAGCAACGTTGTAAAAATTTTTGTTGGTGGAACTTTTGAAAGTTGCTCAAGCCTTCTTATTCGAATCTTCGCAGTACATGGTTTACAAAATGATAAATATACACCACTATTAATTTTTTTACTTACCAATAAGGAATCAAAAATTTATCAAAAGGCATTTTTGCACATTTTGTCTGAATGTAATTAAATCAATATCATATATTCCCCAAAAAGTGTTCCCCTCTGGCTGTTTCTTAATGATATTCAATACCTGTGCATCTAGTATCTACTAACTTTTGATCAGACTTCCTTTTTTCAGTTGGTCGGTAGGTCTAATAAAAATTAAAAACATAATAAGTAATATCAAATTTCAATACTATAACAATTTATCGAGTTCAACTATAATACCTTGGGTTTTTGAACAAATAAGCTTTTGCTATCATTCTTCTTCAATAAAGTACGCTTGAAGTAATGTACCACTTATTTGTGTCCATTTTGTAAATAGTTATATATAAAAGGTGCATAAATATAAATGAAAATGATTTATGAACTTTCTTTAGCACAGGAATACTTCAATGCATATAATCTGCGACTCTGGTTCAATAACTACTTAAATTGTTATTTGTATTATTAAAAAAAAAGCATTATAGTAACGAAAAATCACGCAGAATAGTACCAACATTTAAAACTAGACACACTATAACTCAATGCTTAAAAATTGATTTCTTGATTCTACGGGTCATAAACAATATTTTGATAAAGAGCAATATCTTAAATGTAGCACTTAAGTAGTATTACATCTACATCCACAAGATCAACTATTGATTTATTATTATATTTTTTTTAAATATCAAAAAGTTGTGATAAATGCCACATTTACAAAACATTAGTGAATCGTTATAACAGATTACATTAAAAAATGTAAACACAATAGTTGGAAAATTTGATAAGCCATGTAAATTGACAGCTTTGGGTTATGAATGTATAACAGCAGAATAATAAAAATAAAAAACTCACAAAAGTATTTTCTAAATAATTACTTATTAGTGATTGGTATATTAAACTTAATAGTTAATTTAAAATTAACTAAAGATAGTAGTATATTTTTAATTACAATTTCAATGTTGGGTAGTATGCCTTGCGTTTGACAGTAGCCTTAGCCATCTACAAAAAATTTAAAAAAAGGAATACATTATTAAAATTAATTTTGAAAAATAATGAATAGATAAGGAAATACAATAATTATTCATAGAAATATTATTTCAATTTAGGCTAATAAGATTTAATAATAAGGACAGACATTAACATTTATTCAAATTGAAATATATTTTGATGATATAATTATCAAAATATAAAAATTGAATGTGATAATAATTAGTATCTTTTTAGGTGTTACTTTTTCTAAAACTTCAACAATATTATGGCAGTATTATGAAAAAATTAATTAAAATAGCAAAATACAGCATAAACAATACTTCAACTAAATAAAATGATATGACTATGAATCATTTATTATTAAAAAATAAAATATAATTTTTTCAATTTTGCAAAATAATTATTCCTAATAAGCACAATAGTTCCAAAACTAAATTTTCAATAGGTAATTAAATCAGAAGAACGTAATGAGATCGGTACACTACCGGTGAATTCCTAGATTTGCATTTGACATTAATGAAGTTGAAAATCAAAAATCAGAATAACGATTATAAGTGTAAGTCGTATTCACAAATATACACACACATAAATTGAATATTAACTAAATTTTAACGATAAATACGACAGTTCTATAGAACGGCGAATCAATTTTTACACAACGGCTGGACATAAGCCGATTTTTCGGGGGGGGGGGGGGGTAATATTTTACAAAAAGTTGTTTGTATAAGTGCAAATTGAAACCATCATAATTAGAAAAACTTTTGAGATCAATCAGATTATAATGGATAAAAATGGGCACTTACTTTACTGAAAACTTGATGGATATAATAAAGAACACTCGTATCTAGGCTCTCTAGCTAATAGTCAATACGTACTTATAAATATTATAATAATATAAATTATATTTATAATAATATTAGATTATTATCTTAATTAATTACTCATAATCACGGTATATCAAATCAACTGATTTTGTATAAATCAGTCAATAAGAAAAAAAAATAACCAAATATATTTTCCAAGTTGCGATAGCGAGTTATTGCAGTGGTTTTAAATTTAAACTTTTAACCTGTAGTATACACAATATTACAATAATAATATTGACATTCCTCATTCACAATATAATTATTGAAAGTTTGTGATTGAATAATTAATTAGTGTAGTGACTACACAGAACACAGCGATCATATAGAGGAAACATTTTATAATGCACAGTCGATACAAACCAGGTAATTTATTTATCATATAATATGTTAATAATATTACAATAAAGTATTAGGTAGAAAATTGTTTTGATTTTATATTATAAAATGTAAATCACACTTTTTTATACATAAATATAGCAATACATAAATGAATAATAAAACACAATTACAAATAATCATAATATATAAAAAAAGGTTACAAAATATATACAATTTATAGGCATTTATAGTTAAATGTTGTCATTCTTGGCCAATCATTATGATTTTTTTTGTTTCAAACTAAATATTTTTTAGAATATAAGCGATAAAGGTGGTTGGTCTTGCAAATCTACTTTTCACATTAAATATTATTATCCTGTTAAAATATTAGTAGTAAAAATTAATTAAGTACTATTATTATGAATTGAATATCTTACAGGGAATGGACCAATCTGCCCTTGAACATATTATCCATTATTTTGATGGCCTACCCACCTAAGGAACATTAATATATCTCCATCAATATTTAAGGCCTGGATATGCTGACGAATAATTTCTGTTTTTAAAAATCTTTGCTCTCTGGAAGTAGTATTTCTTATCTACACATTTTATATTTCTTGTTTAGGTATCATTACATTATTAACTAAATTAACTAAAAATAAAAATACCGTAAAATTGTTCCGTGCTTGATTTAGTTCAACGAAATATTGATTTTCAATCAGTATCAATTTCTCTATACCTAGTAACCAAAATGTATAAGTAATTAAAAAAATATATTTTTAGTATAATTACATAATATTAGAATTATAGAAGAAATAATATTCATAGTATAATCTCACGTATAAAATCCCATATATTTGGGTATTTTGACATTTGTGTCAATAATGTAGTGTGTAACGATTCTAAGTATAAAGTAGTTATTGGTCCTGTATTCACACCCAAAAACACTCAAAATTTTAGTTCCAACTTGTGTCAGCCAGTATCTTTCAATATACCCAACAAGAAAAGGTCTCAATGTTGTTCAATGTCTGGGAACTGTTGAACATAATTCATGATAGCCCTGAATCCATCATACCATTGATTATAGAATAGACAGATGGCCTGATGGCCCACGGCATAGTATTCCTTAATATTTATTCCTATGCCGTGGGCATAGGAGTATTCGGTGACTAAAATAATATTTTACCGGGTTGCCTATGATGGCGTTCAATTAACAGTTATTAATTACAGCAACCACCATCAAACGATAAACATCGCGTTTGTTATCAATTATTATTATTATTATTATCACCATTATTACCCACGATTTAAGATAGTATGGTTGCCCGACGAATCATTATAAAGTGTCTACCGAAGATACACTATACACTTAGTTAAGATAACAAATAATATTTGTAGATAGGTAAATGATATATTTTAAAATTTATAAATCACTTATCATATAATAGATACCTATTTTCTTTTTAATAAATCAAAATAATAATTATTTATTCGGAAGCGACAAAATAATATTCGAATTAATGCTATATGAAAATTTAAAATTATTTCCTTACCTGAATTTATTATCCATATTTCTTTTCTTTCATATTTTGGAAAACGATACATTTTTAAATTTGGAAATTTTTTTTTAGATTTGCCACAATTTAAATATTGGCACTTGTTTCCGGACATGTTTTAATATTTTTTAAAATATGTAAGTTGTGAATAATTTACAATTATCGGGATTAGTAATTAATTTAATTATACAGTCTACACACTACAGAAAACAGAACCAGAAAATGCGAGTTGCGGGCTACTGCACAGTGAACGATTAACAAGATAGTAGTGATAATAATTATTATTTCCAATAATGGATTTTAGCATTTCAGTTTCTTATTATTATTCTATTTTTAGATAGGCACCGCGCGACAAGTTACCTCCCTCCCCCTGGCTACAAATCTATGATGGGGATACCACCACCTTGCATCCCGACTACACTAGCGCTCCATAGTGGCTGCATCCTACGTATAGTCGCCAAATATTAACATTGTATGGGCTATCTGTCTATTCTATAATCAATGATCATACATATCATGTTGAGGACAATCTGGATTCCCTCTTTCTACAGGTAAATGCGGTAAAGCTAGTACCTAAAATTATGAAATTAAATACAATTTGTTAAATAGTTATCATATTTTTTATTTGTGTTTAGTTTTTGATTTGCTTAAACAACCATTCTCAAAACTCTAACTGCTACAGGGCTAGTTTGAAACAGATGGTACATACTGTTCAGTTTCCGTCTACTGTATCGTATGACTGCCTGTAAGATAAAACGTATATAGATACTACTAAAGTTTGTATTTTGTTTTACTTATTTATATTCACCTGGCAATAATGGAACCAACAACCGATCAACTTACTATCAGGCATCACATTTTGAACAGAGTTTATCAATGGTATTTCAAAACACAGAGGTGTTCAAGTATTGAGGTTATTTCTTTACAGTGTTACCAATGTCGGCGGTGAACAAGTCTATTTCCCTCTGATCATTGGGCGCCCAATAATAGAAAGCTACTATTCTGTACTAATATACTATATAAACGTGTGAAACGATAAAATACTGTCTTCTTTATTGCAAACAAATTAAATTATGCAATAATAATTATTTTAATTAAAATAATAACTATAATAACATCAATGGAATCCACGTTTGGTAATTGGTTGTAGTTTTCGTACCACCAACTCGGCACACTCAGTTTTACGCATGATTAGTCTTATCAAATATTTGTTAACAATAATGGTTAAGGATGTATATTTGAATTATTTATATTATTTTCTGTTGTTTAATATACCTGTTTGTGGTTTTATATGCACCCATATTGCAATTGAAGTGCTATTGTGTTATATACATAACTCTTTTAAGAATGATTTCTCTTCTTGGCGACTTATGTACATAAAAAATAAACAAATTATGTAACTCGTGGTCAGAAAAAATGTAATAGATCTCACCCTATACCCAACGGATTTCTCAAAGAACAACTGATAAGAGTGTTTTTTAAAAGTTAGAGTTTTAAATTTCGAAATCTGCAACGGCATTTCATCGTTTCTTCCATGTGATTATATTACTTTATTTTATCACGATTGGATCTGCGCCGGGACGTTCCAAACATTTACTCGCATCACAGACTTCTATATAGAAATCTGTGACTCGCATGTGTTAGGATTGCACTTAAGATTTTGACAACATGGTTTCTTATCAATGATTCCTAAATCGAACAGAGTCGTGATAAATAATAATAATTTCATATTCAATATCCGACCTTCGTATTTTGTTTATAATAAATAAATAATGTACATTACACATAACATTTATTTTAATTTACGATTAATACATATTTTTTTATATTATTATTAAAGATTTTCTAATAATATTTTATTCAACTGAACTTTATTTATATTTTCAGGAATACATTTTCTTTTTCTTTTGTTATTAATCTAAGTTTTTTTAAAATATATGTCTTCATTTTTAATGAGTTAAGGTAATATTTTATCACAATATTTCTTAACGCTATTTTCGTCATATTTCGGTAAGTTAGATTTATTATATATCGGGAGGGATGGTGATCACGGTATTGCACGACGAATTACTTCCAGGCCACCAGAGCGACGGACTTCGGTCGCACCACGAAGACTTAAAATACCCGGTGATAAATAATAATAACTATAACTGTAAGAGGATAAGTCGGGGACTTGTCCTGTCTGCATAAAACTTGTATTTACTAAATTTTGATGTCAAATAAATGATAGTGACGTCGTGGAAGTAATTCGAAAGCTGTTGCCGCGGCGCCCTCGGTTTAAAACTATAAAAAAGATTTATTATACATACTAATCATCATTTCAATCATGCTTCTTATTTGAAGACTATTCTGAGTCTTCCTTTAGTTCAAAATTATTTAATTAATTATCTATCACTAAATGATTTTCAAGTAAAATTAGAGGAGTTATTGATATATTATATTATGGTGTTTATTAATTGTCTATATATTTATTGTCTCTAGCACATAACATGGTCCTTACAAGTGTATTTGTATGTATGCATACAAATTTCGCATAATATATTACAGTGTAGTACCTATATATCCATTTTGTATGGATTCCGGGGCATATAGGCATTCCCGGAAGTGAAATAGCAGATCAAGAAGCTCACAATACAATAGTATCTACATCAACTACAACCATAAATTTTATCACATTCGCAGACGCAATGAACAAAATTAACCTACTCTCAAATAACATAATATGGTATTCTCACTGGCGTAAACTTAACACCAAACTCAGCAAAATAAAAAATAATATACACCTATGAAAAATATAGAAAAGAAGAAACCATAATAAACCGCTTCAGCTACTTAATGATTAAAGACGAACCTCCACTATGTGACTCATGCAGCGTTCTTTTAATCGTCAATTGATCACAGCAACATCATCACTGAATGCCATAAATATAACCAGTATCGAAATAAATTCCACATCTCCCAACAAATCTGTCAAGTACTTGGACCAAACCCACAGGACGTAAACAACTTAATTTTATTCTTAAAAAAACAGATTTGTATAATTTAATTTAATGTAAAAAAAATGTAAATATTAACAGTGTAATTTATCAAAAATTCTTATACTAATGGCTTAGTTGTCGATGTATTTTAGATCAATAATAAAAAAAAAATTATGACAAATTGCAACTGTTTCCTCCACTTATTAGTATGTAATAGTCGTATATTTTTCAGATACAACCATCCAAAAGTCTTCAATATTTGTAATTGTACTTGATAATATATTAGTAGTCTTATTGTGACTTGCAATAACTTGCACTAACTTTGAAGATCTTTTTTGTTTAGACATTTTAATCATCCTTTCAAAATGTATCTCACACTACCTAATTACTATAATGTTATTATAACACAAATATCCAATTTTAGTCGCTTACTGTTTTCCGTCGAGGTATGAATGTTTTATATTTTTGTGTAAGTATATATTAGTTTTTATTCCACAAGGTTTTCTGTTGAAATTAGCCCATTTTTCAACTTTTGTTGAATAATTTTTCACAAAAAATTTATAAAATTCAACTGTATTATTTGTATCAATTAAGATTTGTGATGTTACTTGAGGTATTTCAACATAGATTCCTCCTTATTCTGCTTCTCTATCGCACAATAACGTTTAAATGGTTTTATTTATACACACAATTTTTTTACACTGGTACGCATTTTACATAAAGTTTTAAACCAGTTTCTTAGAACATGGCATGTTCATAATAACTGTTTTTAAATTGGCTCCATTACACTACTCCAGATATTATAAAAATATTATAAAAATATAAGGATTGATTTTACCAATAAAATTTTTAATATGTTTGAAAAAATATTTATATGTTTCAGTATCTAATTTATTGGAAAATTAGGAAGAAACTGAATATCCATTTCAATATATATTAATAACAACAGTTGTGTATAATTTATCAAATTGTATAAGTATTTCTTATTGAGATTGTGTCAATATGTCATTATAATTAAATAAAAATCATTTTACGCAGAATGTGAGACATTTGTATCTTTTCCTCTTTGTGTGGTTTAAAGTATAAAACTGTACTATGATCATCTTTACTTTTCTTTCGGTCTACCAATAATTTCATACTTACAACATCATGGCATCATTTATTCATTTTCACGATGTTTTGTGGAATACCTATATTATGTTGAAATCTCTTTTGATGTTAAGTATATTTTTCCTCTCTAATAGATATAGATATACGTTGTAACCTAACCCTATCTTGCTTAAAAGACGTGAATTATATAAGATCTATGAGTTATGACAATCAAAATACATATACTCTATATAATCGTGCTATTTTTTGATGTTATAACATATTGACTTCTGTTTTCCGTTTTTTTCCATTAATTTAACTCATACATAATATATATAAATAATTATTTAAAAACTGATAAGTGTGACCAAGTATCTTTTCTTTTTTAAAATTTTAAAATTTACCTTCCATAGTATTAAATTTGATTAATTCTATTTTCATATTCTGATTATGGTTAGTCTGTAAGTGATTTGAAAGTTTTTGGTTTTTTTGTTTTGTACACATTTATCTGATCAGTAAACACAAAAATAAACAATAAAAATAGAAGTACCTGTGACATATTTATACGATAAATAGTATTTTAATCTTTTATAATACGGTCAATTAGTGTTACGTCACAAATGTTATAAATCCTTATCAAATGTCCCAATTGGATCCAAACAAATATTTTGTACTATATGAAAAGCATATACTTTTCTACAATTTGAACAAAATTGTATTTTAAACTTTCAATTTACGCGATTTTTCATTAAACTAATTATTCATGGTAACTATATTTTTATCAAATTTTATCCATTCCTAAATAAAAATGTCTTAAAAACATAAAAAATGTAAAAAAATGCTTAACCCATTCATAGTTTATTACCATATTGGTGCAATTTAAGTTTTAAATTTGAGGGGGCTATTATAATTTTATAATTTGCATGTATGTACAGTGTATATGCTCCCTGAGATCTACAAAGATAGAAGGGGATATATTATATAAGCTATAGACTATTTTGGGGGCAATGATTTATTTTGAGGGGACTTAACCTCCCCCCAAGCCCCCTTCAATTTTCGTTTATGGAATAATAAAATAAATACAATTCACAATACAAAATCATTTACTTAGATTATATTTAAGTAACTACATATTATTATGTGAATTAAAAAGGATAAATATTAAATACTGTAAATTAAAAAGAAAAATAACTTTAAATATTGGTTAGGTATATATTCAACTAAATTGAATTTTATATATATTTCAAGTTTGATTTAAATTGTTAGATTATAGGCAATCTTAGATTAAAATAATATTTGTTAATAAACGTGTAATTAGTAACTAAATCGTAGTACACAATTGTAATTTATACATTAAACGGGCGCGACGACTGAATATTGAATAGGTATATATCGTATGTATGTGTATTTATTGTCAGTTTATCGCTGTTATGTATCTACTTATTCGAAGTTCTTAGCTGAATGCTATTATTATGACCAAATACCTATAATAGATATCGTAAACTTCGTTATTTTGGTAAAAATATAAATACTTATGTAGCCGTAACAAAAATTCAAATATACGAACATACGTTGAAATCACTAGATTTATATATAAGCGTATATCCTATACGAAGATACATACATGGATAAAATCAGTACACAAACGTTGTACTTGGCTTGAGTAAGTAATAAAATAAATCCTTTTTGGGGTACTTACTTGATTAGGTAAAAGATGTGTTAGAATGACCCACGGTCTTAGATTAATAGGTCTGGCAACTGCCTTCAGATGTGATGCTCTTATTGTCGGGTCCCGCTCTGGTGGCACTATTTAGCGGCGAAGTACTATAATAACAAGTCATATACACATTATTATTATGATGATTGATTGTCGAGTAAAAAAATATTAATAAAGACTAATTATATTTAAAAAAGTAGTATTATACATGATAAAGGCTGTGGTTATTACAATCCATTGTCCATTATCATTATAATTTAGTTTATAGACTATAGTAATAATCTATGAGTTATGACTGTAAAATAGCACCAAAATATAAGACCCATGTGACATTGTTGACACTTTGTCTTTAAAAGTATCTAATTACCAATTAAATTTTGTTTGAATAGTTTTTAGTCAAATATATTATTAATTACATTTTATTAAAATGACACGGAGTTGTTGTATATGTAATTGTAGACCACAGGGGTGCTTACAATTCATGTAACACAAAATCGTTTGGAAAGTTGGGGAGCAATTCTAAATAAAATTTTAAAAATTGGGGATAGGATATGTCAATCACATTTTTCTGGAGAATCTGTAAAAAAGGAAGATATTATAGATATAAAACCTAATAGAACAGCAAAAGTAAGTTCTAAAAATGTACATACCAGTATAATTATTGTATACAATTAGCTTTATAAATAGTTTTTTTATTAAACAAATAACAATAACAATAACAATAAATCTTACAAAATAAAACAATATTCAACATAACATAACATTTAAAAAAAAGTTATTTATTGGATTCATTATTGATGTATCATTAAAATACTTTTAGTTATTTTCATTTACAATTAGTATTTTAAATTTAATGAGATTTAATTCATTAAAATTGGTACTTTTATCTGAAATGTTTTTTCATTATTATTATTAAATAAGTAAGTTATAAATTTAAATATATATGTATATATTTATTTCATTAAAATTTAGACTTATTTAAAACATGGAGCTGTGTTACTGTGTTTTTAATTATTATTTTTAGGTTTTAATGTTTTTTTTTCTTTGTACTTTTAAAATTGCATATTATATTATTATTAAAATAAATATAATAGTCAACTTACTGTCAAGTACAAATGATAGATAAATATTTAATATTTATCTTGATTCTTGATTATTTATGTTTTATCTTTGAAAGTTTGAATGAGTTATAAATTATTAAAATACAAACTTCTACTAGAGCGCGCCACCAGAGCGGGACCCGACAATAAGAGCACTACCGTTTTGTGTAAATTGGATGATGAGTTGCATAGGTAGGCCTGGAATGACCATTGACCATGCATCGGATTATTAATTCTAAAATACAGATAATTGCATATATTATAAACTAGATGGCAGCACATATAATAAAATAATATTTTTTCACACCGAATCGTATCGCTATTAGTTAGATTGTTGTTAATGTTCACCTATAATTTGTTTACGTATCTACGTTCTTCGAAGTTCGAACAGTCGAACATCATTATGGCAATACTAATTATAGATATCGTAAACATCGTCATTTCGGTGAAAATATAAATACTTAAATAGCCGTAATAAAAATAATTCGATAATTTTAACTATAAGTACAATATATTATAAGGTAGGTAGCAGCACATGTATTAAAATAATGTTTTTCCCTTTGAATCATATTGCTTTATTAAACTTTAGTTAGCTTACACGTATAAAAAAATATCTGTTAATCGATATAAAACAATTAATAATTATAATACATTTTTAGCATTTATGACATAGATATTCAGAAATTTCATAAACAATTTTCATCCCGTTGTCAGTATATAATTATGGTTAATATATTTTTATGTTATATATGCACTAGCAGTAAACGACTTTTTCCTCCAACCATAATATTTTATATTACTATTATTATTGTTATTAACTGTTATGCAATTTTACGTTGTTTTTTTTTTTATTAACATAACATTTATTTTGAATTGTGTTAATAATAGTTAGAAAAAATTTTATTAGTTAAAAAATAATTTTTATAAGAAATTGAAATCCCTAACGAAGAAAGCGTTTTAATGTGAATTAGAGAAAAGAATAATGATGTTATAATAAATATTTTAAGTATAAATATGCATCATAATTCATGAGGAAAACATTTTAGTTTTAATAATATAACAAATAATAAAAAATCCTTACCTACTAAAATTTAAGTTTTTTTTTAAGTTTAAAATACTTGAATATAACTCGCCTAGGTAAATATTTTGTTGTACAAGACATTTGAAGTTTAAAATATGTATTTTTACTGTAAAATCAAATGTAAACGAGTTTTACTCGGATAAAATATACATTTTTTGACGGGGTAAAATGGATACACGTCAATTGATCGTAAACAATTTACCGCAAATTATTGATCGCAATTGCAATTTACCGTACATTAATTAATCGAAAAAATTACATTTTCAGTAATAATCTTTAATTTAAAATTCAAAGGCAAATATTTTGAATATATATTTAATTTTAATAAATTTGGCACAACTCTGGTTACATGTATGGTTAAAAATATATTTTTCGTCTTAGATTAAAAATTTTTAAAAAATGTTGTTCAGTATATAAAAATAAGAAAAATTTAACTTTTAAAATTATAATCTGCAATATTTTTTTATATAGATATATAATATGTGTAGGTACATTTAATTGAATACAAAAAATAAATAAATATAATATTATAATAAATCATCAAGGTAGGTATATAATAATGAAAAACACTAAATATTAAATTTGCAATTGAAAATTGTATGCGATGCCACGAAGATAGTTTTCAATATTTGTATTATTATTATAATTGGTACAATTTTTTTTTTATTTTAGCTGTTCTATCTCGGTAAATTTTTTTTTTGAGTGGCTCGTTGCCCCCAACATATTGTTCGATTTTGAATCTGTTAATGCTCTTTTCTTTTTTTAATGCATCTATAAATCGCCAAATTGAAGGATGCATACTATTTATAAGTGATGTGAAACAATTGTGCCACCCTTTGATAGCATTATTTGTGGTAGCCAAATCTTGGATTACTCTCGAAAAACAGTTCCATAATGTGATTGCATACTTTGGCGGCTTTCTTTTTCCTCTCCTATCTAATTTTCCTACCAATGTATTGATGTATTTTCGAAATAATCCAACAGCGGCGCCAGTAGATCTTTATTATCTGTGTAATAATTTGTAACTAGTAATGCGTTATAACATTTTATTACATCTGCTTCTGAAATAAAAGCTAATGCTGGTAGCATTCGAATTCGTAACGAAAACTTTGGATCATTTCGATAAGTTGTCTGTAGGCCCAATTCTTGGACATGACGCCAAATGCATTGCGACATATCACATATGAAAGAAACAACCTTTTACCTCGGTATCACAAAACTCCGTCTCGATTGCATTTAAAGCTGCTCTTTCATAATCTATCATAATACTTTTTGGATTTAAATTTGACTTCAGTGATTTTAAAATTTCAAACATGTGATGGTAAGTTGTTTCTTTTTTATCTGTCAGTAATACGTAAACACTAGGAATAACGTTGGAATAACATACTCCGTGTATAGTATATAACTGAGCAAAAATGGGGGGGTGCCACTGAAAATGTTCCGTCACAAAACCAATTATCACATTCACTCATAAAATCTAAATTTTGTTGAGTTGTAAATATTAAAATACGTGATTCAGTAGGACCACTATCGAATTTTAAAAATAATTCGCCATTGGAGTTATATCTATATTGATCTGGTATAATCATAGGCGTGCGCAGACTTGAATTTCGGGGGGTGCCTACAATTTTTTCGGGCCCCTTTCTTAATTTGGGCTCTCTCTTAATAAGAAATATAGATATTTTAATAAATTATAATGCCTGATTAACATTACTTAAATTATATCACTATACATATATTACTTCTTTTTTTTTCAGTATTATTACTGGTACCAAGTTATTTAATATTTCATTAGATAGTTGGACCTAAAATCTATTTTTAAGATAATTGCAATATATTTTATTTATTATTTTTACTTTTGAAGTCTAAAACATCTAGCTGTTATAATCATAATACGTTTTACCACGTAAATTTAAAATATTTTAAGTTTTATTATTTTTTTTTATCCCAAAACACAATTTTTTACAACATATTTTAGAAAAAATATCATTTTTATTCTAGTAACATTAGTTAAAATACGGACCATATAAATGCTATGGGACTTAAATTGTAGGGCCCCAATAACATGTCGGGGGGTGCCCAGGCACACCCGGATCCCCCGTGCGCACGTCTATGGGTATAATAAATTTTTAATTACTTGGATTAGCTGGTGCAGCTTCCTCCTTTTGGCGAACGCGTTGAATTGTCCTTTTCAATGTATTAACACTATTAACACTCGCCATTTCTGCGGAAACTACACTTGTTACCTATTTAGTTTAATTTGAATAATTAATTATTATTTCCATTTCTATATGTAACTAATATATGAATTTCCTGCATAACTGCGTTTCCTAAAACTGAATGTGTGCTGAGAGTTGTTTGTGATGTACTTTTCTTTAAAGTTGAAATAACTTTTTTCGCTTCGATTTTTGCTGCATTTGGAACGTGATTGTTACGTTCAATACATTTAGTAATTTTGTCGTCTAGTACGTGTAAACGACCTGTACAGTGAATTTTTTTGTATTCAGAACATTTCCAGTATGTTTTATTGTCATGTTCTCGTTCTTTTATGTGTAAAAAACCTTGATAAATAAGCATATACCTACTTATTTTTATTTCGCTTAATACGTACTCTAAAGCCATATTCTATGTACAGTACTTCAGCTACAAGAAGTTATTAGTATATACTTATTGACGATTGTGTCAGTACTGATATATTTTCGTAGCGTTTCATGGTGATCTATATTCTATACGACTTAGGGAAAAATACGGACTGATAAAAAAGGGTACGAGTATAATGTTAGATAAGACTTGATCATTGACGGTCGAATAAAGTTACGAAAAAATAATATTGGCCTTAAAATAACCCTGATATAACCTATATAGTCTACGATCAATTATCGTGCGGTAAATTACAATTGCGATCAATTGGTTTTCGATCAATTGTTTACGGTAAATTGTCGCGTGGTAAATTGTATACGATCAATATTGACGGTACACCGGGTAAAATATAAATGTAGTCCCGTCAGGTGCTGCTCTCAAGCGGCACCGTGAATTTCAACAACGCCGGCACTAAACACATTGCAGTGCATCTGGCAGCATCGATAATATTATTGTGCCACGTCATTCGTTGTGGCAGAGTGAATTGGTGTACGTCGTTGTAAGTATAGTTATGGTCATACGATGCAGTGTTGCCGTATGTAGCGAGATTTTGCTGTAATATGGTGCAGTGATGCGGCGATTTCGGTGTACCATTTTAAGTAAAAAATCACGTTTATATATTTTAATATTATAGACTACACAACGTATGCAAATAATAATTTTTTATTCGTCAATAAACAAAATGTTGATTATAAAAAGCTAATAATAATCGAGATGAGTGAATAGAGATTGTATAGAATATTGGGATGTAGACTCAAAACATTATTCAGCATGAAATTTCTTTAGCTACAACTTATTATTATTATTATTTATACCTACAAAAATCGACAAGAATTGTCAACAGCTCGAAAAGAGAAAAAAAATGTTAGCATATATTTTATAATTACCTAATGTAAATTAAAACGATTATTATAATAAACACTTGACAAATTAATTATATAATTGAAATAAAAAGATATATACAACATGTCAACATAGTATGTACAATATTTATGAAAATATCAATTATCAGGAAATAGAATATTTAAAAATCTTAAAAACTAATAATAATAAATGATATAACATAAATTAAATATAATATTTTAAATAACTAGCTGATCCCGTGCACTTCGTTGCCCATTAAAAGTGCCAACTATAATATTATGTTTTATTTAATATAATGAATTACTCGACGTTGCCCTCCAACGGCTCCAATCAGTAACGATGTAAGCCGTATCGTGTTGAAATTATTGTCAATGTTAAACAATTTTTTTTTATCACCAAATAAAAAAAAAACAATTTTTTTATAAGTTTTTCAATCATACAAATATTTTAAATCAATATTTTTCCTCATTAAAACAAACACTGTGCATAACATGATTGTACACTGTCCTTCATTAAAGAATTTCGGTTAATTTTCAGTAATATACTCGTTTAATTCATTTACATCATATGGCTTTTGGAACGCTACTTCTAATGGATCCAAATTATTATGTGAATTATTCCTTTTTGATGCAGAAAGCCCAAAATCAGTTAATGATTTATCGCAAATCTTATGAATCTTATCTTCAATTATGATAAGTGCATCATTGTATATATCATCACTACCTATATGCTAATATTATATCCTAATTCTTAATACTCATTGTTTCTTTTGCATTTATTTCAAACGTAAAAAAATCTATTTAGATAGATTAATTCAAAATTCGACCTCTAAGGGGTAAAAGCTATAGATATATGTATTTTTTAATTGTTTAATAATGTTTGTTATTTCTTCTAAGCGGTTGTTTAGATAAAACTATGTATAATAAGTGGTTAATAATTCTTTATTTTTATTTTTTACTGATGTTTCACTTCTGTTGGTTGCAACGTAATGTTATATAGCTTAGCCTTCCTCGACAAATAGACTATCTAACAGAAAAATAATTTTTCAATTCGAACCAGTAGTTCTTGAGATTAGCGCATTCAAACAAACAAACTCATCAGTTTTATAATAGTAGTATAGATGATGAACACTAGATAATATTAAACATAAATTAATATGCCAAGTTACGCATCATACGTAACGCGTATGTTAATATTTTCCACATAAATATTTATATTTTATAATATTATATATTAGCTTACAAAATAAGTGAATTAATTAATTAATATAACTATATAAGTATTAAAACATCAGACATAATATTAATTATTGTACGATTCAAATATATTAAAAAATTTACTTATTCAAATTTTTATATTTTTTTATAATGTTATGGAACTAATGCATTTAATATTTAAAAAGCTTTAATGATTTTGTCGTCTAATTCAGATTCAATCGATGGAGAAGTATGTCATATTCAACTCTTTCTATCTATTTAATAGTACATTAAATGTATATTTCACTGTCTCTTTTGCTCTTAAAAGCCTATAAACCTGATTTTTGAAATGGAATTTTAAAATTTTGATTCATTTGTCGATTGTGGAACTAGGTATTTCATTAGATTATAAAACATTTCATACTTAAAAAATCACAGGTTACTCAGAATAAATAAATAATGCATCGTGCTGAACTCCGATATATTATGTCATATTTTAAGTTTAAAATAAGTATTTTTGCTCTAAAACCAAAATTAAACATGTTCTAATCAGACTTCGTAAAGATATTTCGAAATTGTTATGTATAAATGTAGTCCCGTCAGGTGCTGTCCCCAAGCGGCACCGTGTTTAACAACAGCAGCCAGCTATACTATAACGTAACCGGCAACGTCGATAATTGCGTAACGCGATGTGTTGTTGCTGAGTGTATTGGAATACGTTGTGATGGTTGTCACTGTAACATGCTGTGGTTATCAATTACAAAACACGTGCTTAAAATGGCCCCATTAAGTATTTTTATTAAATATTTGAATGATAGGTTGTGTAGTAGAACCTGAATACATTTAGCCCCGCTAAATTTTCCAGAAGTTTTTTTCATCAAAATTTTCTACGGGAAAATTTGTTTTTATTGTTTGATTATTCAGCTGGTGGTAGTCTACTACTAATCTAGGTTCTCTATTCTTCTTTGTAATCACCATAACAGATGATGTGTATTCTGAATCAGACTCCGTTACTAATCCGGCACTCTTCCATTCGTTTATTATTGCATCTATTTGGTTACGTTCTGCTTCTGAATTTTTGTACGGTCTCAATATCCGTATAACCTAATTTCTGTAACTTAAGCGCAAAACAATTTCGGTAATATTTATTTATATCATTAATTAATTTCTCTGACTATCACTTAACGTTTATCCGCACTCGATCATATCCTCGGTGATTTGATCATCTTTTACTCCAAGCACTGTTGTTTCTGTTATATTAATTTCGTCGTTTGCAAATGGAATTGTAAAGTTGTAGCCAAATCTTGTCTCATTTTGTATTTTGACGAAAGTCACATTTTTTTTGTCGGTAAACGTACGCCCTATGAGCAAGTCATAGTCCTGTGACGAATCAGTCACTATCCATACCTTAACTTGTTTAACTACGGTGTTTATTTGTAGTTGTGTATATGTTACACCAATCACTGCATTTGACTTTGTATTACCGTACGCAGTTATATATCGTTCAGATGTCATATACCTAAGATCAAGTTTCTCAGCCACGCTGATCATCTTAATTAGACGTATGTCGCATCTGGTGTCTATGAGGCCAAATACATCATCTTTATAATCATTAACTTTGACCATTTTGATACATTTTGACTTGTTAAATTTCGTGTTCACTATAAGCTTACTATTGGAGTGATCGTGCAGGATTTAATACTGTGTGGTAAAACCTGAACACTTCTTTTTGTTGATAAAAAAAAATGTTTTTTCTAAAAAGTGATCAACTTTCTAGATAATTATCATGTACTTATTACAACTACAAAGATTATGGGTATATTTATTTAACAATAATCTCATATTTTATGGGACCTATGTTGACTATAGAAACGAATGTTAAAATAAAAAGATTACTCCGATTTGTAATATGAATATCAAGAACCTTTTATTACAATAAACAATTAATAATAACGCATTTATTGAATCTACCATATTATAGACTTGTAATATTTCATTCTCTTGGCAAGTAAATAAAGTTAAAGTGAAGTTATCAAAGAAAGTTTTCTTAATATATGATAAACTGTTAGATATTACTATTGTTTCAAATTTAATTAGACTGGGGCTGTTCCGATATGTGATCTACCGATTAGAAAAAGTAATTTTTAAATTTGATAGTCGGGTGGCACTACTGAGTGCCCTCCCCCATCTGTTATTCTCTATATGTAAATACTTTATCTCAATTACTTATTGTACTAAACTGTTGTATAGATTGTAATTATATTTTAAATAAAAAAAAAAAAAAAAATTTGATAAAAAATCATCAAATATTTGAGTTTTGAAGGTTTTATATAGTGTTGTACTATAAGTCATACTGACAATTTTGTGGACATAAATACTGGAGCTTACACTCGAACAATAGAGCCATTGTGAAAGTTAGTCAAGTAATATAAAAATGAATGGTGCATCTCCACTATTAGACCGCCAACTTAAGAGGACGCCATACCCGCATGTGTTGTCTCTGTCTTATACACGCGTTACATAGTTAAAAACTGTTTTGCGCGGGACAATTTTACTCCCTCAATATTTATATCAAAATTACCAAAATTTCAAATCAAATTGAGAAGAACTTTACCTATGACGTAGCGTTTTTTTTTTTTTGATAGTGGTAACCAATAATTTTTAATAATTAAATGAAAAAAACCTAAAGTTCTCAAACCGATAACTTTAATTGCATTCATGTTATTAAAAAAATTAAAACGCTACGTCACAGGTAAAGTTCTTCTCAATGTGATTTGAAATTTTGGTAATTTTGATATAAATATTGAGGGAGTAAAATTGTCCCGCGCAAAACAGTTTTTAACTATGTTACGCGTGTATAAGACAGAGACAACACATGCGGGTATGGCGTCCTCTTAAAGAAGAATGTTAGCGGTTACGCCACTATAAAAACTCAAATATTTGATAATTTTTTATCAGATTTAAAAAATATTTTTGCTGTATGAATATAAAAATCATAATTATAGTACGAGTATTACATTGCTATTTTAAATAGCATACACATACATTTAGTCGGCAAATTACACATTAGACCAATCATTTATTTGCATGTAGATCACACATCGGACCGGTCCCATTTTGACTATTCAATAACTGAATAACGTAGTGCACAGCTAAATCTGAATGTGATATCGGATACAAATATATTGCTATAATAAATCTAGTCCAAGGTTTCTATTAAATCCAAAAATAGCAAATTTTTATATATTATATCAATTTAATGTTTAGTTCAAATAAACTGAAACTTTAAACACGAACTTTAGTGGTGTCATTGTGTCAATCATCACCAAATTTAACACGTGAACATAACACCACATTTAAACATGACCTGGATTTTCGTTTTCATTCTACACACTAAATTTATTAAATTTTCCTCTTATATTAAAAGCACTTTGTGGAACTACCTAAACACTTTTTTATGTTAGCACCTAAATTATCCGTAAGTCTACGGTATGCGGTAGTATTTGAAATTTGGCAAACTCCAAAAATAAAAACTATACATAATACATTAATATAGATAAAATGAAGTATATTTTATTTAAAATAACAAACCTATATTATAATAGGTTATAGCACATTGGCAAAATGCCAAATAGCATTATAAATTTAATTAATTAATTTTTCTTCCGTTTTAAATGTACATGCAGTTTTTTTATGTTTTTATCTCATTAAATGAGACTCATCTCACATATTATATCATATAAGTTTTTTCAGTACCTAAAATACTACAGTCAACGATAATAAGAAATTTATTTATTTTATCATTAAAATAACTAATTAGTTGTTTTAAACATAAAGGATACACAGTTTCATAGTATTCTCACACTAGCATTTTTCTCGAGGAATTAAGATTTTTTGATTGTGCTCTTAAAATGAGATCAAACTTGACAATTAAAATAAATACCTTTTAAACATTTGTAGGATCTACATTGATATAGGAAATAGTGCATTTTGTTAAAAATTAATTACGCCCACCAATTTGTCGTATTTTCCTACATATTAGTGTTACATATATAAGTGTAACTCAATTCCTTCGAAAATGGAAACAGGCAGTTTTGAAAAAGAACCTCTCAATTGAAAAATCTAGAAGGCTTCAGCATCTTTTTCATTGAAATTACGCCTCCTCTTGCAAGTACTGAAACAGCGTTATCCCGGCATCCGTGGTCCAAACAGGTGTTTGTTCCGCGCCCACGATAGGGGTTCGAGGGCGCCGATAATATACGTTATTATAATATTATAGGTAAAGGTGCCCGTAGTTGTATAGGAAACCATCCCTTTCGGTTCAAACACTTTCGCACGCCGGAAACCGCGTGGGTTCGTCGTCTGCGTCTAATTTAATGGATATTGCATTTAGACGGATGTGCAGGTACCTACCTATAACACGGTAAAATTATGATATACTTGCACCTACCCATCAATATGGTACTCGCACATGTGCAGCTATAGACCACCCGAACTCATATATTGTATTAATATATTATTTATATTCTTGAGCAACTGTATACCTACCTATATACCATTTCCGTGGACATAGATATTATATATAGTTTGACGATGAGTACGAGTACCGGCGTATACCGAACTGTGAGATGGGCAGCTGTCTTCTGCTGATAAATCTGCCCGTGGAAAGTAAATTAGACTCCGTTCAATACATTACATTTTTGTTATTGATAGCTGTAGAGAAGTGAAGGTAAAATAGGAATTTTAGATTTGAGATTTTACTAAAATCATTTTAGTATAGATTAAGAATACGCAAAATGGCAAAATTAAATTATAAATGATTCAATACGTATTTATACCACGTAGTATGATGGTCTTGTAGTTTTATTATTTTTAAAAGCTTTTAAAATATTATCAGTTGTAGCAATATAAGGTATAGATTTGTTTTATATTTTTTATAACGATAGGGTTTTTTTAACAAATTATATACACATTAACGCTAGGTATTGCATCATCGCATTATTTATTTAGAGGCCCTCGCCCCTCGAAAGCATTTCCCTGCAACATAAAATATCCCTATCCGTCACTATATATATTTGTATCATATCGTACCTATAATAATACAGTAAGTTGTACTAAATCAAAATTATCGTGATTTTTTGTGTCGAATTGTTTTTAACATTTCAAACGATTTATAAATTTGTTACATCGTTCTTTCCAAAATTTGTTTAAATAATTTTATTTATCTATGGTAACTTTTCGATGAATATTAAAGATATTTTTCTTTAATAAATTTAATTTTAAGTCTAATTCTGATTGAATTTGAATATTGTCTTGATAAATAGGTAAGTACATTTTTGGACGTGGCAAGTAAAATTGGTTACCTATTGAAATAATAATGAAAACTGTCTAAGCCATTCGTTGTTTTTGGATTGTTACTTGGCGCATTAAACCGCATATAATTAGAAAAATGTGAAGCATGGTGATGGTATCTTATTGAAATACTTAAAATATTGATTATTGATGTTTAAAATATAATACTACTATTTAACAACTAAATTTCATTTATAAACAAATTTAAACAACAATATTGTAACTTAAAGTTTTATCTTTTACCCTACAACCATACATAAATGTTAAATACCTATTGTTTTTAAGAGATTCTGTATGATATATTTAATATTTATATTATTATAAATATGACGGGTAACCTTCTGCGATTCATAATATTATCTAAATCGTTTTTTTTCTTCAGTTAGCAACCTATAAGATCTTACTGTCAAGTATAATATTCTCTGCCACTTCTCTCATCTGTTCATTGCCAAATATGACACTTTGACAGTTCTCCCCAGCCCTACACTATGGATATATATATGGTTAGTATAGAAGGTAAGTATGCATTGTACACACACTTTATACAGTGGTACAGATGACGGTGCTAGCTATAAAGTCGTGCGTATAAGTACAATAAGTTAGTCGGCTGCGGTTGCTGTCTCTAGTGCCCAAATAATATTATCTACATTCTCTCTCTCTCTCTCTCTATGTATATATATATATATATATATGTATAAATAATAATAATCTGCAGATATTATTATAGGTACTTCATAATATTATGTCTAATGTAATTAAACAACATTATAGAAGTATCCAAAATCTAAATATCCCATGTTGAGTGTTTAGTCGAACGATTATTGTTTGTCCGTAATTTATGTATATTATATTATAGTCATACATATGAAATAAAACTGTTTGCTCTAGTCTTGATCATGTGTACATAGATGCGTATATTACACAGCTAGGTTATTCACTTAAGAGCGTATACCTATAATACAATACCGCAATGCTGCAGTGCAAGGACATGACTGTAAATTGTAACATTATAATATTTAGATAAACGCGAAACAGATCAAACTCGTGATATTGTTACAGGCGTCGGAAACACGTTTGGGAAACCAATAACAATTTATCTATTATAATATATATAATGAACCTTTATATGTTATATGTAGTACGTAGATATAATATTATAATATAATATAATAACAACTTTTACAATTTATTGTGGTGATCTCACATCGCCTGGCTATCATTATAAAACGATTGAGGGAAGGATTTTTAAGATAAATTAATTTTTAGAAATATTTTATGAAAATAATTTAGTAGATCACAATCATGCATTAATGACAGCACAATATAAACTTCTACAAGTAATAGTTTAGTTAGACCTTGCTTATACACATAAATTATGCATATGTACCTATAAGTATGATAAATACAATAAATATAGTTATAATTATAAATAAACAGATTTTTTTTCGCTTGTTTACTTCTTAGAACTTATATGCTTATACCTATCATTTAGTAACAATAAAAAATATGATTCGTATCTAACTTTAACCGTGAATTAACTGAAAAATTATAATAATAATTATAATATTGCTATCGAAAAAAATTACATCACGTACGGTAATATTACGGTATACACTATATAATACTATATACTTACAATAAAATTATGATACCTACTAAAATTTAGTATAAAATGATCAATTAAATAAACTGTATTAGCGTTTTGGATTCAATTTTTTATTTGATAATTGATTTTATACTTATAAAAATCTCTACAATTTTTTGCTAAATAATTGGTGATCTTGATAATATATTAATATTCAGACTTTGGATAACCTACTATAACCTATCTTTAAAAAGTATTAGGATTTAGGAAGAAAAAATACTATACTATTATTATACATATTATAACACTCAAATATTTCTGAAAAATAGTATTTCGATTTTTCGAATATATTCGTATTTAATATGAAAACAAATTTTGGCTTCAGAAAAATGTTAAATTATGATAAATGTTTAAATATAGTATATTTGTATATATAATTGTGATAATACATGATTTACAAAATAAAAGTAAATATTAAAATGAAAAATTGATTTTAATATACTAATTAGATAGGTAATGTAAAAAAAAAATAATAAGAATGTGGTTTAACAAAATTAACCAATACTACTCAAGTTTGTTAATATACCTAATATAGAAGAAAAATTAAGTTCAAATAATGATAATACAATCTGCAGATTTGTCGCTCGTCTGCATAATGCGTATGATACATACCTTAATGTTATGTATTATGTACGAGTATTACCATCCATATGTGGTGGTTTACGATGCACGCTCGCAGAGGTAATAAGCTATATACTTATACAATGTTTTGAGAGATAAAAACATAATTTCATATCTACCAATATGGCTATGCATAAATATTTTGTTGTATATAAAATATGTACGGTGGTAAGGAGTTTATAATTATTGCTACATTTATTACATAGTGCATTATTAGGTACTAATAGTTTAGGAGATATACCTATATATAATATAGTGATAATATATAACGTTTTATATCACATATATATATTATTATTATAACACGTTATATTTATATATTATATACAAATAAATAGACAAATTTCAAAGTGAGCAATGATAACGGCTAATAATTCGTCCACAAGTGCCACAAGGATAAACACTTCGTGTGCCACGTGCCACGCCTTCTTTCCATAAATTCCGTCCCTATGCCGCGATTATAGTACAAATACTAATAATAAGAATAAACATTAAGATATCAGTGTATCACTTTATCATACGTATAAATGTATAATAATGGCTAATATGACGTTATTTCGGCTTTATACATAACATAATAAATATTATAGTTCAATAGGTAATAATAATTACCTATATAGTGTTCGGTTAGTCAGTTTTTGAATGTAATGCACTCGAAAATTGAATGATAATAGTAATAATAATGATGATCATTATTATTATTATTGTTATTTCACAGTTTTCTGTCGTCGAACTCCAGCAAACTATGCACTTATGTATTATATATAATACATTGTAGACGAAAATTGAAAAGAATTAAAAATCATCACAGTCATCTGCACTGTTCTTATTATAATGATATACACAGTCGTTGTAAATTATAACTCACCTACGATTTAAAGGAAACTCAACTCATTGTGTTTTGCAGACCGCACGTAATAGGAATCTACCAATATGGCTATATACTTTTTATTGTATATAAAATATGTGTAGTGGTAAGAAACTTATAGTCATTGGCCATTGCTGCATAGTGTATTACTAAGTTTTGGAGGTAATACATTTTATTTCATATATTTACATATATACATATTATTATAACATTTATAACGCATTAAATAAGTACATAGCGAAAAAAACAATGTTTCTGCAGATTATTATATAGTATAATACCTATAATAAAAACTTGGTCAAAATCCAATGTAAAAAAGCGGGTAAGTGAGTATCGCTCTGCTGTACATTAGGGGGTGGGATGGACCTCGGACTAGAGAAGGTTAAATTTGAATGCAATGATAGGTATCATTGTATACGAAAAACGATTCTGAACGGAGATGATTTGTCAGTCTAGGATATATTATACTTAAATATTGTAATATATTCTACTTTGAAACTAATTCAAACATTTAAGTAAAAGTTTCAAGATCTTACGTTTAGTAATTTTTTAAAAATAACAAAAAATCGAAAATTATTTATTAGTAAAAAGTTAATTTACACGCGTATTTTTGATTTCAAATTAAAATTAAAACTTTAAACACACGTAAAATTTTTTAAATTGAACAATCCTCAAAGTTTTTTATAATTGTTCTAAGCTTAACTTATGGACAGCATAGTATTAAATTTTCAATTCTTAGCTTTTGATAGAAAAATATTTATAAATTTTTAACTACCAAATAGTGAAAATATTCATGATTTTGACGAATTTTTGTCAATATTTGAACTTCAAATGCTAATAAAAAAAAATTGTGCCTATGTATTTTTATAATTTTTGAATCAGAGTTAGAACAAGTTATGTGGACCCTTCAATTAAATTTTCAAGTAATTTGTCCCAGCTAAATTTTTTTTATCAACATTTATAAAAAAAAAAATAAAAAAAAATTGAAAATTTCAATTGTCTATAAATAGCTTAAAAAAAGTCAAAATGTTTTGAAAATCAAATCACGTAAAGAAAATGGCAATCTAAATAACTGGTAAAATTTTCAAGTATTTACGACTTATACTGTTTGAATAACAACAAATATCAAAAATCGTTTGAGACTAAACCGTTATTTAACGCGGTATTGTAAAAATTTAAATTTCAAACACTCATAAAATTTTTTGTTTGAATCCGGTTGAGTTTTTTTTACAGATAATTGAAGAAAAATGTATGGAGAACCTTGTATCAAATTTTCAAAACTTAGTTATAAAATAAAAAAATTTTACGATTTTTCAACCACAAAATTACTTGCCAATTTTCGCAATTTTGACATATTTCGTATAAATTCGAACTTTAAACACTTATAAAAAAAAATTGTGACTAACGATTTCGGATTTTTTTTTATCACTTTAAGAACAACTTATAAGAAACTTTGTATTAAATTTTCAAGATTTTCTGGCCGGTCAAAAAATTTTTATCGTTATTTTAAAAAAAAATTAAAAATTTCAATTGTCTATAAATAGCTCAAAAAAAGTCTAAATTCTTTGAAAATTTAACTGTGTATGGAGAACGCTAATATAAACATTTGGTGAATATTTCAAGTATTCACATCTATTAGTTTTTGAGTTATAGCAAAATAAAAAATTCGATTTTGTCGAAAACTGGTTTTGCGTAAAAAATCCCGTTTTTCCGTCATTTTTTTAGGGTTTTTCCCGACTCATTTAAAAAATATTGAAAATTTTTAACTTTTGACCCCCCAAAGTACCAACTAGATTCGATTTCCTTTTCAAAGAGGGGCTGAAGTTCAAAATCGAAGCATTTTTACTGTTCCAAATGTTGTCGTCAAACACAAAAAAAAAAAAAAAAACACACATCATTGTAAAATCAATACATTCATCACTCCGTTCAGAATCTAAAATATATTGTTTAAGGAGATGGTAAGATATTTAGAACAGTCACGTATATTATAACGTCTTCATTGGATCAAGCTCACCATGGTTGTATATTTAATTTTTAAACATGTAAAAGTTGCTCTACTGTATTATGTTTATCGAAGAATAAAAATAGGTAATTATAATTTTCAATATTTGATTTTCAAAAAGTAAAAATACTACTAGAAACTTTTTTCGACGTACATCAATGCATGCAATTGTAGGTTTGTAAAAGAATACATCCTTAAAGTCAGTGGCGTAGTTAAGAAGGGGGGGCTAAAGGGGCTATAGCCCCCCCATTGGTCGTATTTTGTATATTGTTTTAAAATATTTAAATTTAAATATGGAAATTGTCTTACAAATTTTAATTATTTAAAATAGTAAGTATGTTAACGGAAAATCAACGTTAATATGTGATCAGTATTTTTGTTTTGTTGTTGTTTTGGATTTTCAATAACTCAAGTTAAAAGTATTTAGCCCCCATCCCCCATGAAAAATTCTGGCTACGGTTTTGCTCTAAGCGATGCCATTATTTCTTTGAATTATTAATTATAATTATAATTATACGCGCATGCGTATTAAAAATACAAAGCTAATTTGAGTATAGCAACATCAATATTGTGACTTATTACGTTATTAATTATATTTAATTTTAGAGCGAATTGACCTTATATCAAACTTAAAAATAAGAACATTATTCATGTATTATATAGTTATGATAGTGTTTTACATTAAAAATTATTTTATTATCTGTAGCTGTAAAACTTCATTTATATATTCGTACATCAATAAGTAGGTAACTATATTATATGAAAAGGTTAAGCTAGGTCACATCGCCATTTTATCTTCATAATATTATAATTAAAATTATTATTTTCCAGTGAAGGTACTAATTAGGTATATTGCATGTGGCATTATTCGATTTTAGATTGTAAGACTAGGTAATAGGTATACGTTTTAGTATTTGTTGATTTTAACCCTTTAACCCTTACAGTGTAGCAGGATTAATAATATGATATGTACGTATCATTTTATATTTACAGGCCAAATCGAATTACAAATAATATAACGAATATACCTACTATACTATATTTATAGTATTCTTTTACATTTGTTAACTGTTAAACAGTAAGTTATAAGATAAGCGCATAATATACACAGAGGTCAACGTATACCCATTATATTGGCCATATTGTATAAAGTCAAGTTAGCTTCATTTCCTTACTTTGATTTGATAAATATTATTTTATTATATTTCAGTAGAAATTTGAAAGCAACATATGAATCATATATACGTATATCAGTACAAATCCATATTTAATACAAATATAGAACTACACGGTAAGGGAAACACTTTTAATATTTGTGCGGGTTTTCACGAATTCGTAGTTTATTTTTTATTATACCTATACTTAGCATTATAGCAATATTTACGTACATATCTACTAACTTCTTATAATTCATTTATTATTAATTTTTATTTAAAATATTTTGATACCGTAAGTAAGAATTGCTTAATTTATAACCATTTTTAAATTTAACTATATTTTACTCGTAATAAATGTTATATTATTTTGAAAATTTGGTGAAAAATGTTTAGATGTTCTTGAGAATTACAAAAAATATAACATTAAAATAGGTATCTTGACGTAGTATTCAAGATTGAAATCGTCAGAAAATCTATTGTCAGAAAATTCAAATGACGAATTGTATTTTCATTATTTTGCGTGTTGGGACATAATATTCAAAATATAACCATGAGAGTGAATTTTGCATTATAAACATAATGTATTCTAAATCTAAAAAATCACATAAAATGTCCTTGAAATGTCCTTGAAATGTTTGCACAATAAGACCTGTAAGTTAAAAAAAAAATCAAACAAAACGATAGTATAGGTAACAAATGCAAAAATATGAAAGAATCAGAAAAAATGAAACTTTTCTATGTATACGATACAATAATATAATGGAATGATTACAATGAAAAATTTTATATTTCGCTGGTAAAGATTTGTGTATAATAAAGAATACTATGTCGAATAACATATTTTTGGTGGAAAAGTGGATATTTTATTATATATTATAATATTATAATAACACAAATTACGCGTGGTTATTCTTCAATGTGATTATAGACAGTCCAATTTTGAGATTTTTATTCGACTACCGAAACTCGTAGCATGAAATAAACTGTATATTACTTTTTATTCACAAAAAATACATTAGTGGGACATAACAATATACGCGAGAAAAACACACTAAAACATCGTCCAGTGTGAAATAAATAATAATTATATTTTAAACCGTAGTGAAACATGCTAATTCTCAAGTAGTCAAGTATAATAATTATTATTTTAGATTTTTTAGACGATAAAACGTCAATAAATAGTAATATTTGTGTTAGCCAAAGCTCAAAAGCCCATAACCATCTCTAAATATGATTAAATCACAATTATTGAACTAATAAAGACGATATATCTTATATAGTATAACTAGCTCAATTATGGAAAATGTTGGTTATAGAAGTACCTACACTATACGGTCGTCGGGTCATAGATAAATAATGAAAAGTGCTGATAGTTTGTTCTATTTTAGGCAAGTAGTGACAATATTGATTATGGCGAACAGTTTTTACTATTTCGGGTAGAAAAAAATGTATTAATTTTATATAATTATAATTATTACAAATGTAAATGAGCAGTTAGACATATTACACAGGTTTTAATATTAGGTACATAATATTATGTATTTTAGTATGTGATAAAATTTTATGATTTCCTTTTTTATTTTGTGGTTTTAGAATTGTCTATTGTTTATGAATAGCGTTCTCTTAAATGCCACCAAACTAATACTGATCGCGTGAGTTTGATCTAAAGTTTCGAGTATTTAGTCGTACCGTATTTTTTAAAATATATTAACCAATTTATTTTAACTATACAAATATTACTCGAAATTAATTATTTTTAGTTGATTATCACCATAAAAATTGTCCATAGAATGAAAATAAAACTTTAGATAGTATAAAGTTATTAAAGTTACGTCCGTTTTCGTAAGCGTTGTGTCTTGAGTATATATTAAAAGTCTGTACTTTTTTTACCCTGTGAAAACAACTTTTTTTTACGTTTATATTATTCCATAAACAACCATGAACCATTAATGGTTTTTACTATGTATAGGTATGTATAAGTACTTGAATTTAAAATTTAAATTTTCGTTAAAATTGCCAGTATAACAAACCCCCAACAATAAAATAAATATGCTGGTGATCTCTATTTAAATATAAACAGGAATACATTTGTATAAACAACAATTCATACAACAGAAATTCATATTTAATACCTGTACATTAAATTGATACCTATTCACAACCGTGGTAACTAGTAAGGTGTTTGAAACTAAAAATGTTTACTGATCGTATCCCTCCTATTTTGTCATTCTGTGTGAATATAGAAGGGCTAATATTATATCAGTATAAATCACGAAAAAAATGACCTCTGACGAATTTTCGCCTTCCAAAATCCTCCAATATTTCTGAGAATTTTTGTTCATTTTTTTCTTCATATAAAAACAAATATCAACATTATGTCATAATTACTAAAATACTCAAACACGCGTTTACTTACATAATTTAACTGCATATGTTTGTGAATTATTTAAAAAAAAGTTATTATGTACTAACCAACACATATACGTTGCTTTGGGATATGTTTTGAATAAAAAATTATTTAATTTATTACTTGTTAATAAAATGTAATATCCTTATGTTTAGAGTTAATATAGACTCAAAAACTACAGATTTCGACGAAAGTCTTAGAAATTGTCTTTAAAGATGTTAGAAAAATTAAGAATATCTAATCTGCCACAGACGGATGGCCAATCTCGGTGTAATTGATGATATATAATTAGCAAGGCCGCGGGCCGCACCAATGACGATGAATTGTCCATGAACTGTTTGCTGTTTGGTAAGTACACCAAAATAAAACCGTCATGTTTTATGTTTATTTATTTCTTCCAAAGCGAAGTCTCGATGACATACAGCTATTTTAGAACTACAAATAACTATAACATGATTATATATTTATATTAACCGTTTGTAATTTTAAAAACATTTATTTATTCAATATCGCTATTTATTGGTGGGGTGATATTAAAAAGCGTTTTCTTTTTGAAAATAGTACTAATTAAATCTCGTAATTCTTTGTTTTTCGCTTTCTCAGATTCAAGCCGTTTTTCTAAAGATACTTTGTGAACGTTTTCAGAATCGTAACTGGTTAATATATTCAACAAGTCTTTCTTTTCCTTTTGGAGTCGTGCGATACTGTTTTCGGCGATTTTCGTGCGCCTTTTATTTTCGGCTAACTCCATCTTGAGCGCATTCATCTTACTGTTGTGGTTTGATGGTGGAATTTTCTTTGATTTCTCATTTAATTTATTGTTCAATACGATGCCGAACTTTTCCATGTACTCCTTAGAAGAAGCGACAAGTTCCGATCTGATTAGTTCAAAATCATCGCCTGCTATTTTTAACGTTGAACTGACATGAACTATTACGTCTTCGAAATTTTTAAATTTATTAGTGTCCATTATCTGTATCAAACATTGATAATAGGCATCGTTAACGCTGACTACAGAAACAATATTTTGCCAAAAACGTTTGCCCATAGTGATTAATATTTTATCTAACTCAGGCATTCCAGTTTTGAAATCAATTTCGTCGGATTTTATCACATATTTTTCTACATCCAGTGGTTTTGGATTATTTATTATAACATTGGCATTAAAAACATCAAACACATGATTTTTCACCTAAAAAAATATCGAATCAAGAAAATAGTTTTAAAAATAATACTTTAAAATAATAATAGTTATTTTTACACTGTTAGTAAAAGCTAAATTTACTATATATTTTAAATATACATAATAAATATAATGCTCGAAAAATATCATGATATAAATTAGTAATCTGCATTTTTTTTTTAAATTATATATCTATGTGGTAACGTTTTATTAGATTTATTAATATGTAATAAAAATAAAGTTAGCAGCAGTAAACAATCTTAATTTATTAAAGGTTTCAATCTTACAAAACTGTCGACGTTTTCCACCTGTTTTGTGTCACCTTTCATTTTTATACAATCGTTGTACGTACTACATAAATTTTTATAAGCATTGGCGAACGATTTCTTTTTAGTGTTGAGATCGTTAACTTTAGCATTTAGTAATTTGTCTTGAAATGACCTATGTTTGTCGATCAAAGCTTTTACGTTTAATGATCTTTCAATAGGTGTCTGGATTTCCTGCTCACGAATCACATCGCAACTTTTGTAAGACCCCAATGAATGGTTGGATGTATCTAATATGGGAGATGGCAATTCAATACAAGGCATCGATTTCGTATATTCGATTGTTGAGTTAAGTTCAGGTTCCGACATGGCAATAATAATAAGTGCAAATGATAGACGACTTGTTGTACACGATTTAATCAATATTCCTCAAAGGATGTATTCCTTTATTAATTCATGTAAATTTAAACAATAAAATAAAAATTTAGTGAAATAAAATGGCAAAAGTTCAATTTAACATGTAATAAAACATACTGTAGGTATAGTAATATTATCTACGTTGTATTAAATTGTATATGTTTTATTTTTGATAAAAAAAACACGCGATTACATCACAACAACAAACTAATAACAAACTATAGCCAGCAGTTGTTTGTACAAAATTTTCAGTTACTACCAGTACAAGAGTCTCAAAATATCGGAGCTAATATCAAATAAATGCAGAAAATAGAAATAATGTTCCTATCCTGTAAGATAAACTGAATTTATTATTTTTGTTTTAAATATGTATATAGGGAAATACTCTACAGCCTGCATTTAATTTCGTTTTTCAATAATTTAATCTTAAATTTTATAATATTTATCTATTAAAAAAGATAGTACCTATTAAGCTTTTTATAAATTATTTATTATCGACTTGTTTGAAATAAAATAAAGAATTGGAGTTCAATGTGGGCTAAAATATAAATTCTTCTTTCATCTGAATAAAACAACAGTTAAAAGGAAGTTAACACATTTCTGCGATAAAAAAAATAATTATTATAATCGAGTAACAGATTCAGTAAAAGTTGAGATTAATAAAACGATAAGCTAAATAACAAGAAATATCCATGTAAATTAGATCATCAACAGTTCTAGGTTCACATAATTTAGTAAACTATATTTTAACTTTCTTTCGTCAAAAATACTTTATACTTACATTAAAATATATTTGTTTAATACACATCATACACAAATAACAAATGTAATTACATATACTTTTAATAATTGCGTATTTACAACTTATAAACTATAAAAACGTTATACTATGTCGAATTCGTGATCATATCTCAAAAAAAAGTATCAAGTTACAAATTATTACAAATTATCCACAATTTTTTATTTTACAACAGTACGCGCGATACAATAAAATAGAATATCTACATTTATTTTCTAAATCAAATTTATTATTTATGGAAAATTCTAAATAATTACAGTATATCAATAGATCGTTTCCAACATCACTATCATTGATATTATTACTTTTCTCTCAAGTATATACATGGCACATAATAATGTAATGTATTAATTATTTTTAATAACATATTATAAGTAATATTATAATATTATAAAAATTATATTTTGATATCGTGATTATAACACCACAATTGTTTACTCAAATAGTACACGTGATAGATAGCACTGCCACTTTCGAATTTTAATATCAAAACCTTGACAGTATTATGTACTTTGTACAATTTTATGAAAAACATTTTGTGAATCTCTCCGAACATATGAAAAATTGTTTTTAAATATAACGTGTAATAAAGAAACATTTACTCAAATCTAGTATTCTTTTTTCCAAATCTCTTTGAGCAAAATACATTTTTGGGTGGCATTAAAGTCAAATATACTTTTTATTTACAAAAACAAAAACAAAACATTTGTCGAAACGTATTTCCAGTAAGCGCATATAAAAACGCCAAAAACGGATTTTTTTTTTATTCAAATAATCACAAATAATATTTTCGTGGTTTGGTAGTAAAATTTAAAAGTGCAGGTAGTGCAAAGAAAATGGAGCTATAAGTATTAGCACTAAATCGAGTATATAATATAATATAGAAGATACTGTCTAATATACGTACGACCTATATACGTTTATTTTCTACACCTATAGGTTGTTATTAACTATGTATATAATCACGTCTTATTGTGTTGGGAGATACTTTGATCGTCGCGACGCGCACCTGAAGTAAACAATATATATTTACTGTATAGGGTGTGGGAATATCCGGAACGGGTTGGTGTACGCTCACCGTTTCGTTTTTCGCACACCCACACACGGAGACATAAAATAATAATGCACCGGGTTCGTCTCTTTATTCATTCGCGACACAGATTTTAGAAAACGGTGCGTTGTTGACAAAAAAAAATACTTAAAACCGAACCAAATCGTCACAAAACACGGAACGATATCATATTATATCAAATGTAACATATTCTCACGGAAACCGTCCGTTTGAAAAGGTTAAAATCCTGTGCAAACCACCGTTTTATGTATACCGGAGGGCGTGGGAACGTCGTCGTCGTCGTCGTCGACGCGGCTGCAGATATTACATTATTATTATTATTATTATTATTATTATAAGTAGTATTATAATATTATTATTGAGATACTGTCAGGTGATCGATATTATTGCAATATATATATATACAAATACATTATACACATACGGTTCAGTCATGATGTGTATACCGGTGAAATATACATAATTTATTGTTGTTGTCGTTATTATTGTCAAAGTCCTCATCGATTAACGGCAGCATAATAAATGCAGCGATCCGCGCAGAAGGTCTTATTCGCCAAATTGTGGTTAGATCGTTTAAGAATTTGCGTGATCTGTAAATTTATTATTTTTTTCCGAAATAAAAAATGCGTTTTATACTCGTATAATACGCTACACGTGAAATCTAAACTAATATACAAACCTAATCGATTCCGACAAAAGTAAAAGTCATCTCATGTTCGTTTTACAACTGTGGTACATAAAGATGCTAATGATTTTTATACTTCTTAGGCACACGGAGGTACCAATCAATATAATGATATTGTATATATATATATATATATAATGTGCGTGTATTATAATATACGCGATATAATGGATTTTCGTTACGTTTATTACACGCGATAAAAATCTGACCCTTATACTAGTAATATATTTTTCAACCCCCCAAAAACAATGTAGGTTGGTGCCGATGATTTATTATATTTTTATACTTAGGTAGTACTTTTTTAATCGAATTTTTTTTTTCTTTTATAGATTTAATGGTCGTAATTTAATAGTGTAGCTATTATAGGTAGGTACTCGTTAAAACATAACAGATATTATTTAGAATTCGTGTAAACTGTACGCGCACCGGTTATTCCATCCAAATTATGAAATTAAACGGCTTTCGCATATAATATTGGTTAATCGTATTATTTCCCATTGCAGCATATAATAAGCAAGTGCCAAACAGGTAACAACAGTATTAACTATTAATTATTATATATGTGTGTGTGTAATAATATTACAGGTATTCGTAAAACGTAAAAAGGTGTAAGAACATTGCAAGAGTCGTATAATACTATAATATGTTATAATATAACATACGCGTGTTAATATTAAGTGTAAAGTGTAATAGTACATATAAACAGACAACTTTATTCCATTTATATTATTACTGCGTTTTTACATTGTTTTGTTCGTATTTTAATTATAATCTACAAGTCCTCGGGCTTAGATAAAGTAAATATGTCAAATACGAACATAGTATAACGCAATAATTCGTGCAATAATAGGTACTTGAATATGAATATTATTTATTATGAATTAGTATATTAATTCAAATCATAATATTATTATGGTAATTGGTAAAATATATTGCTATGTCGTTGACTAGTAACATCGACCGTAATCTGCGATAGCCTTATTATTAATTATTACATACCCAGCTACTTAATGATTATAATATAGTTTTTTCAATAAATTTTCGGTTGAATGGATAACTGTCATTAGTATTTAAATGTTTTTTTTACAGCTATAACTGATTCTATAATCGACGATGTGTTTATTAGTCGGTAAGATTACACATTGGTAAATTTAATCCGCGATAACGACAAACGAATACACAACGTGTAAACTCTAAATAATTACGATAAAATATTTCAATTTAATAATTCAAAGTGCTCATATGCCGAAAAGTGACGTTATTTAATATAACATACCTATAGTTATATGACTTAACTGATATCGCATAAGGATTATATTATTGCGTATTTGCGTATAATATGTAAGTGCATATTGAAGCAGTGTGTGCATGATAAGTGATTACATTTACAGTTTTTTTTTGTTAATATTTAACATGTTTTTTAGTCATGATATTTTATAAATTATAAGAAAAAACCAACACGTGTTAAATAAATCAAAATAAAATGTATCAAATTGTTAGAAGTATACTACGAATATAAAAGAAACGACAACCGTTTGACCACCAATCACATCCAATAGCACCCAGTATAATATTATAAGTAAAGAGTACCAATAAGATTTTAAAATAGTCAAAATCATATTTTTAATTAATATGGAAAAATAAAAAAATTATAAACCAATATAATTTGTACATCTAGAATTAAATAATTTATGACCGTTTCTGTAAGATAAAAAAAAGTTTTAAATTTTTTTACGAAAAATAATCATAATACAAAATATATTATAATAATGATGAAACGTGTTGTTATAATATCATATTGTAACAATTTCATTTGCTCCCGAGTACCTTCTGCTGTCCGGTCCCTCGTTGAATTGTTATACACATACACACACAATATTATTATAACGTAGTATAATACTAGTATACTACATGTATATAAAATATATTTTATTGATACTGAACAATGATGGTCAGTCGGTATCGGAAAGCAAAGATTTCGTTAATACACCATATGGTATCTCGTTGTACAAATGTACAATATCATAACAATTATTATTGTATAATAATACAGTCCATACTCTACAGTCCCTGCGAGGAGTTTGTAAAAGTCAAAATTAATATTATATTATTTAATACTCCGTGTTATAACAATTCAATATTCATACTATAATCACTAATTTGTAGAAAAATTATTTAGCATCGACATCGTGCAAACAAAATTGAATTTAGCAATTCAAATAATTTTTGATATTCAATCCACCCTTTCCAATTTTACAACTCTATAATGACATATTCCAATGATTTGTACCAACTATTCCATTTTTTAATGCAGACTTGCAAATAACTTAAACACAAATGATTTTTTGATACTTTTTTAAATTTATTTCAATATTTAATTAGCTATATACTGTTCAACTTATGGATAGCTATAGATGATGGAAAGTTCTGATATGGCATCGGCCGCAAATAAATTTTTGTGATCCCAACTGTGTATAACTTCGAGGGAAATTTGAGCATAAGCAACATACATTTTTTATAAGCGTTTGAAATTTAAATTTTGACGCAGTTGAATATCCATATTTATATATAAAATAATGGTTTCTCCTCAAAATTATTGGTAGATAATTGAAATACTTCATAACTATTACTCAAATGATCATTTTTTGTAATGCGTATTTTGCTAAAATTGTAATAAACCTGCCGTATTGCTAATATAAAAATAGATTATAAAATGCCCTTAATCCTATAGAGACTGCTACAGTGCTACGCCGTGGGAATTACGTGTAATAATATTGTTTTTTATACGTATGCAATGATGTATTATTGAATTTAAATTTAACACGTCATCCATTACAATCTACGGTATTATAGTGACTTACTCAATGACGATGAGATACACTTAAGACTTACTATAGGTACTTACTGTAGAGAGACTTACCAGTTTATCTACTTTATCTTGTGTTTATGCGAAAATGTCAATGGAATCGACTTTTTATACGATGGCGGTGAGGTGGGAAAATCCCCCGGAGGCATGTAACGTAAATAATTGTGCAATACGAAAAATATAATATGTACAATATAGGTTTTTTAACGTCTGGTTTTGGCGCCATGTCGCACTACAATCATCATCGATAGTCAATACAATACGGTCGTAAATATTATTGAATAGTTTATTTGCGGTATAGTATATTATAGAACTACAGCAGGTGGTATTAAAAGTATTACTACACTAGTGCACGATGTTGCTATACTTTATAACAGCGGTAAATATTACTTATACCCAGAAAAATAATGTCAAATAATATTAAGATTTTGGGCAACAGATTAAACGAATTTTAGTTATTATGTATACATATATGTAATAAGTATATTTTATAATGTATATACATATCAGGGTTGATCAACTAATGGCGCTCGTCATAGTCAGATGCGGTTCGTATCTTATATTAATAAAAATAAAAATTTACTTATTATTATGAATTTTAATTTTTTTGATAAACGATTATAAAAATTTATCAAATTATATAAAATGTATCTATAAACATTTTGAATTTTGGTATCATTATATTTATCCATGTGTCTTGTGAAAATACTCATATTGGCCGGCGGCCACTATTGATATATATTACACGAATAAAGTATTTTCATATACTATATTATGATAAATCCACGTTGACACGATATAGTAATAGTGTTAATGTGTTGACCGTACCACTGCATAATATGATGTTTCACAAAGAAGATAATTTACAAATAAGTATGCTCATATCCATAGTTTATTTATTAATGAAATTAGTCAAGTTCTGATTTTTAGATTAATTTTTGAATATTCTCAAAAACCGTAATAAAGAATTTTAAAACTCTTGAAATTGTTCGTATTACTTAATGAAGTGTCGTATGGAAATACAAAATTATGTTTCTTCTAATCGATTTAATGAGAACTATCCTATTTCATTGTAAATTATCTGTTGGACAATTTTTCTAAAAAATCGTATAAAAATAAAAATTCAAACGAGTAATTTTTAAGCTATTTGAATTTGTGTACTTACTTGGTACAAAAAAATCTTAAGAATTTTAAAATATGGGGGGTGAGCGTGTTTAGTGAATCATTCAGTATGTATATATCACATGTACTCGTAATTATTTATTATCGTCGTATACAGTTGTGCGGTAGACATAATATGGTCTGTCGACGACGACTTTCTCTGATCCCCGGATTGCTGTCTGTATTATTGTATTTATTGTGTATGCGCGTGACTACAATAACATGGTCATTTCGGATTTATAAAATGTAAAGTGTTTTCATTTATATAAACCAACCGTTCACCGCGTGCCCGTGCACACTTTACGTCGCTATGATTCAGAACGGAATGATAATCATCGGAGAACGAAGAATTTTTTGATACTAATGTAACATGTATTTGGACTTATGCGTGTTATATTGTGTACTATTGACTATTACTGCTTATCATTGTTTATTAGTACTTAAGTCGTTTCTTCGTTATTTTCTGAGGTCGGTTACTCGTGTTGGACTCCCATGCACACATTAAATATAGTAATATTAGTTACTAGATAATTATAATATATGTAGGTACAAAGGAATTCGTGTTATTTACTTTTCTTGTAGGTTGTGCACAGTGCACACTATATGATTAAATTATTAAATATATTTAAAATTGTTCAACGTCAAATTATTGCGAGTACGACAATTTCAAAATCTAAAAATCCGAATTTTTCAGTGTAAAGAGAGTTTTAAGTATAAGGATTTTTATCATCTATGTAGAACGTGTGCCGCCAGCGAACACAGAAAATACTTGAAACAATTAAAAAAATTAAAACGTCACAGCGCAGTGCAAAAAATTATGAAAAATAAAATAAAAAATAAAAATTAAAGCCATTTAGTTCTATTTACGTATTTATTGATGCTATAAGATAATCGATTAACTGTATACTTAAATAAATGTAGTATACCTAAGTTTTTTTCACTAACTCCGCTCTACAACGATGTTTAGTGGACATATATATATATATATATGCTTTGCATATTGTTTCTTCAACGCTTAAATGTTTGTTTGAAAAAAAGTCGATGCAATCCACTAAAACAAAATATAATAATATATTGTATGTTTAACGTTTAACACGTAGGTACGTAGAACATGTTTATTGTTTAAAACCGACACGAGCCGCTACAATATGTCCTCGAAAATGTCGTTCAAGCTATTTATTTTTTTATATGCGCTTTTTCTAGCACCATAATATAATCACAGACGCGTGCTCCTGCAATCATCATTTATGCGTATATCACCGATCTGAACGTGTTTTAACCACACTACTTTACTGCGCGTGTCCGCCGACTGCAGACCTAACCGAGATAATAGAAACATTGGCGTGGCTTCTCAACGTAACAATAATTATCTATAATGGTATGTGCGCCATACTGAATAAATGATTATAAATTATTTTTATAAATGTATATACATAAACGTATATTATAAGAAAAATATAACTATTTAAAAGCCGACATTCTTTGCGAATAAGGTACCACAGCAACAGAGTGGGTGTAGTGTTGTTATAATGACGCACATTATATTTTGAACTATATTATTATTATTGCCGAGTTATTCGAAAGATAATCCTGCAGGACGATACAGCTGGTTTTGAGAAATCCACTAAGGTATGTACGTTGTTTTTCGAGCTTCCTGCGCGTTTACGAAAAATAATTCAGAGGAAAAGTGCATACTTCAGCATCATGGAATTATGATATATATATAAATTATAAATATTATATGTATATGATATTATGATACAGAATGCGTAGTACGGTATTTATCTTAAACGAAAATTACAATAGCCGTACTATATACAAAATTGCATTACATATTTTTCGTGGGGGGGGGGGGGGGGGTAATTCCACTAATTTACAAATATTTATATAAACAATAAACAACGTACACAGTCGACGTCATTTTGAAATTCTTCATATACCTACCCACTTTTGTTATAAAATAACACTGCAGTTATTGCACTGCACAATTTAATTATTCGCTGCTCGTGGAGGCGCGCCTATTCTAATATTTTAATAAAAAAAAATAAAATGACAAAGTATAATATTGTATTATTAAATCCTTTTTTATTATTTTATGTATATTTTTTTATATTAATTTGGTATACAAGACTACAAGAGTGTGTAAGAGTAGTGAAATGGTATTCATGTAAAAAGCTATCAATCCATTATAAGCTATAAATGATCCGTAGAATTTAGAGTATGGTTTTAGTGGTTCGCAAGGTCCAAGTGTGCAAGGAATAGATTACACTAACCTCTGTATACTCTTCTGTATCAGATTTTGAAAATTGTGTTGAATGTATATGTATATTATACAGGTATGTCACGACAAAAGCACGTGCACGTGTTTCCGTGACACTTATATAGCTGTACTTTCAGTATACTCAGTATACCCTTGTCAGCTGTACTTCTGCAGAATCAATATACGAAATCTGATTATATAATACGATCGGTTGTGTATAAACACTATAAGCTAATAATATTGTAGGTATATTTTTTATTTTTTTATTGCAGTGACGATGACCTAACGGCAGCAGTGCGGATAACCGTGGTCGCAGTCAAGGCGATATAATTATTACGACTTATGCCGCCCTGCTCACAGTAAATTATATTGAGCATAGTATTTTTTTTTATATATAAATATCTGTTCTACTCGTATATTTATTATTATTATTATTATTATTATTATTACGGGTTGAATTTTATTGCGTTTAGAATTTTTTTTTAGCATTATGAATGTAGCAATAGCATAACGTTTTAAAAGTTAAACAAATGTGCGAAATGATATTAGTCAATAAGTATAGCTTTTAATTCATATAGTAATAGTTGATAGTGTTTTCTTGCAATTTTCTGGCATTTTTATTTTATGCATTAAGTTTTTGGTACATGTGTTTTTTTAAACTAAAATTTAAATTCACAAACTGATAAATCAATTATATTATACAACCATAAAGATGCATTTTTTTTCATCATACAATATGATTATTCGTTGACTATATAATGTTATATAGTATCATTTCAGTAAGTATGCATCAACATCAGTACTCGATAACGTTAATTTTTCACTATTTTTCAATAATAATTCATGTTTAGTTGAATTACGCGAAGACAAAAAAAAAAAAGCCATGTTAAAAGCCTAGATTTAATTCCGAATTTACGAGACTCTAATCTAGGCATTATATGGAAATAAAATAAAAGTATTAATACCCAGTAAAATCATAATATTATGTTTTTCTGTTTCTGCGGTGTTGTTGTTGTTGTTGTTGTACATCACGATTGAACGATTTATCATCTTTCGTATTATCGATAATATCATAATCGTCTTTTTCGTTTAACGATGTTATAATCGTTTCCCGACGGATAACATTATAGCTATGTGCGGTGTGTTTTTACGTCGTCGGAGATCCCTTTTTCCCGTGCTCGCTCTAACCACACATATAGGTAATGGTTTCCCCCCTTCCCATCATAAACATTATCGAGTGACGCGGCGAAACTATATTATAATAATGTACTGATATATATACTATATAGGTATACCTTAGCGGGGTGTGCGGGATGCGAAAAAAAAATCAGGTTGTCGGGCGTCTGAGGCTGATGGGTTCGCATACCCCATCATCCACCCGCGACTCATATATATAATAATATTGTATTTTATCCGCACCGGGTCTTTCGTACGCGTATATGCATGGGAACCGGCTACCTGACTCTCGGACCAGTTCTCATCGCTCGTCGCCCCTACACACACACACTCATGCGTGGCTTAATAATACATACAGTGCGACGTTACAATATACAATATTATTTTTATAAAGGCAGTGTGTTTTCACTCGCAATCTGCCGGCGCGCGAGTTATCCCTCTCTCGAACACGGCACGAACGGATACCGCGAGTATACATGTACACAGGCGGCGATTCAAAAGAATATACCGCACCTTCGAAAATCGATATCTCTGCATGGAAGAAACGGAGGGCTTAGCGTCATTTGTCGTCGTTTAGACGACTTTCTAAAGTGTAATCTGATTTCAGAGAGATGTCCACTCCGTTGGCATCTGTTTGCCCGTGACCGTTCGAACGAGATGTATATATCCATCACGTGTAAACGATGGATCGGCGCAGCTGAGCAGCTCGTCGTGATGAAACTCTTCATCACTGACCCCCAAAAAGCCCCGGTCTTACCCCCATCCTTCGCGGTTTTTTAACCTAAGGTGTTATATGTTAAAAATACGATTTTTCGACCATCGCGGTTATTACAGCGTCGTCGAGATACCGCGGAGAACGTGGAACGAATTTGACTAACGTCGGGTTGTTGAGATGTCACACGTGAGTCTCAGGTGGGGATTACACGAACGACAGCGAACACGTCTTGTTATAATGAAAAAGGAATAACTTTATTTTATACTGTTTATATTTTTCCCAAAGTGCCACCGCGTTTCTTTTAATAAATACAGATTTTCAGATGTTTCGTATTCCTTTTCAATCACCCTGTATATAAATACACCACACGACAGCCGAAGAGAGTGAAAAGGGTTTTCGGGTTTTAGGTTGGTCCCACATACATTCACACGTGTACAAATACATAAAACATTTTATATATATATGTAGAATGCAATACGTCTAAGAGGCGGAACCCATCGCAAGGTGTGTGTGTGTGTGTGTGTGTGTGTGTGTGTGTGTGTGTGTGTGTGTGTGTGTGTGGGTACACATTGCCTGCCTACGATTTATGCCGTGCGTCCGCCGACACAAGCGAAATATACTTGCCGTAGACTGTTGCTGTACTCCGACATATGGTTATCGCAAAATTGGCCTTTAGTTTTGGAGTATGGTATTATTATTATTATTATTAAATAAACTGCAGTATAATATGGCCGAGGTAAACTCCTTCGCCATATTATCGAAAGTGATGATGATCGAAGAAAGGGATATATTATTACTATTATATATTATATTGTCCTTAATGATGCTCTGCAGAATGTGCGTAGAGGCGTTTTCGGCGTTCGCCCGACAGACGTTTTTCTTACGGGTACCTATACCTGCAGTGTATAGGCGTAGGCACATTGTATATAATTTTTTAACTGCGCACACACGCCTGTCAGCCGAATGGGTTCATGGTGCAAAAAAAAGGATTGTAGTCCGTTAAAAAAAAATTGCCACCTGGTATTCAACTCGAATTACTACCTATATCCTATCGCGGGTGGAAATCTTATTAATTTTGTTTTTTGTTATCCAACGGAAAGATCTTTTTTTTCGAGATCGTGATTCTACTACGCGATATTCCTATCTACACGAAACGCACCTGCGAAAATCTGGTTAAAAAAAAAAAACATTAAAACAAATTATAATTTATAATAAAGACGCTTATAATAGCCACTGGAATGAATGCCTGCTTATAGTTACTTTAATAATATATACTTTCCGCTATTATACTATTTAATTCGTCGTTTCAATAACAATCGGGTAACAATACGGACACGCGATAATAATGCATTATGTATATAACTATAAATGTTAAAATCCATTTTTGGTTTGAATTTATTCAAGAAAGATTAGTAAAAAATTTATATTTTTATTTCTTTTGTTATTATATATTATATTATTGCATAATATAATATTCAGTTACATGCCATGTTTATTAAATATTTGTACGCACTTGGAAATTCAAAAACTGTTATAAATTTGTTGGTCTAGTCACTTTCGTTTTTCAATAATACCCATTACCCAAAATATGAAACGACGTATTAGGTAGTTAAGTTAATATTTAATGACTGAGATTCTGTTATTTATAGATGCCTGGTGAGTACAATATTTGTACAATATAATAATTCAATATATTTTTATAATATTAGATAAACATTTTAATATTAAATCATTGTAGTGGCAACAGAAATAAATATAAAAATATACTTATGGTGATATTGGTTATTTATTATTTGTTTTAATATTTTATTATCGATACCTACATACTCGTAAGTGGAAAAAAGTAATAATATAGGTAATCACAAGACGTTTATAGCAGGGTAATAAATGATATATTATATATATTGAAACATTTAATCAAATAAGTACCAAAATATGTAGAAATTGTAAAATTAACATATTATATAGATTATAGGTATTTCATAATATACCTGGATGATATCTTCTAAATTGCGGCTCAGGTTCTTATTTGTGTAAATTGCATACTATTTAAAATTATAAAATATTATATAGGTACCTATAATATGGATTTTGCGTTATTTTTTTTATTTTTATTACATTTTTGAAATTTAATTTTTTTCTTATTTCATATTTCAAATAATTACAAGAATTTAAAAACGAATAAAATATATATTTATATATCATAAGAAAAGAGTTGGAAAAATCCAAACGACATTTTGGAATTCATATGGCGAGATTCTTACAAAGTACTCTATTCACGTGAAGTAATTCGAATAAGCGACCAGGTGACAGTCTTATTTTTTTACTAATACCTATTGCAGCTATTATATTTGTGAACATCTGAACCCGTTCGAATGAGGCGTGCCTGTGTCCCATTATGCACAGAAATGGAAAAAAAACGTGTCTGGCAAACACTCGGTATCTATAATACATTATACTTCGATCGTCATTGACGAAACGACGCTGTCGCTTTTATTGTTATTATCACGATTCGCGTCCCACAATCAATAGATATAATAATATAAGTATACGGTATTATGTGACGGTACCCGTGTGCCTGCGAAGTCATCAATTCAGTTGACATTTCGAAACAACCATCTGTATTGATGAGGTTCCGATAATGGTCCACCACTCCGGTCAATGAACATAAAATAATAAAATATATTGTTGGCGGCGACATTTTATGCAACGTGTCATTTTGCCATTCGTTTCTATGGCGTCTATGGTGATCATATATTAAAAAAGAAAAAACAGTACATAATAATATAGGCTAATATATCATGTTTATATATATCAATATAAATACCTAACAATATAACATCAATTTAAACTCATTTATTTATTTTTGAACATAAATATGCATCACAGATTTTTAATCTTACTAAGAGTGAAAAATAAAATATGTGTTTTTATATAACTAAACTCATGTGACTTATGTAATTTTTTTCCATTTGGAATTTTTAAATTATTAAAAATAAGTACATTTAAGTGTACTTCGACCATTTATTTAGGACAGTAGGGCATGTTACCAAAAAACAGTACTGTCCTTATAAAATAAGTACGTCTGGTCACCATAAATATACGTAGTATGCGAGTTCAAATGTACGAGTGTATTATAATATGTAATATTTAAACTAGCTTATATTTGCATAGGTAGTTAAGTGTTTCCTATGATAAATTAACTATTCAAAATGTTAACTGACCTTTAACAAGCTGGGTATTTTTTTTAAATTAACTTAATTACATAGGTCACTATAGTTCAAGTGTAATTGTGTAAATTGTAATCACTAACAACATAGCTTTTCCCAGTTAATTTTTAAACTAAAATGTTAGGAAATTATGATATATCATGTGTATAACTGTGGTAAAAATGTATAACTATAGTATTATACCAAATTAATTTACTTGTTTTTATGTAAGGTAATTGAGAATACTTTTTTCATTTTATTTATTATCTATGAAACTTTAGAGTAAGATATATTATCTTAAGGTTTAACGTTCTATTATAACGTCGACTTTAGGTACTAACTTAAATTAATGTTTTTTTTATTAAATCGCTTTAATTTTTTTTTTAAGTTTCAAAACTTAGCTCTATAATTAATGAAAAATGTGATTTAGAGAATCTCATATAATTATTATTTTAATGATATTTTTTTTTTTATCAAATTAAATGCATATTTATGTAAACAATGTATTGCTGTAATAATAAAACAAGCATAATTTAGGTAAAGCACAGAGTGATCAGCGAAATGAGAGTATATTTGATGGTGCAATTTTACCACAGTTTTATAAAAATATCTAATTAAATGTAGATGATAAGATTATTTCTATATTTTATATCTGTATTATTTTTAAGTGTTTTTTATAAAAAACGTACTATAGTTTAACACGTGTTTGTTATATGATATTTTATACTATAAAAAATACATTTTAAAAGTCCATATTTTAAGAATTTAAGAAATGTTTTCATTTTTTTGCGATATATTTGGGCATTAAAATCACAGTTCCATATATGACATAGAATATAAAATAACATTCAAGCACAGATTTATACTTCTTCAGATTTCTAGTACAAAATTCTGAGCATTCAAAACGTAGGTATAGGTTAGGTAGGAACCTATACTAATAACCCGTCTGTTAATTATAATTTGGAATACCTACGGGCTACGATCTATGCCAAACTCATTATAGTTTATTTCGGCATTGATCCTATAAAAACTCTTCCGGCTCAATGTTTGACCTACAACAGTTTTGTTTTTGTATTATAATCTAATAATGTGTGACTAACTGGCCTTAGATTTTATCGCGTAAAAATATATAAAAAAAACACGACATCGGCGTTGTGTATTCGCGTAAGTATATAGGTAGGAAAAAATCGCGTGAAAACGCTCGGCCAATATATAATGTTTGATTTACTGTTTATGTGTCGGAATGATGCACCGTATATCGTATAAAGCCGTAAAGGCGCATAAATATTATCGGGTCTTAAATATTTACAATATTATACGCAATTAATATTCGCATATCGACCCGTTAATGTAAATATTTATTATATTATATAAGATTTTCAAAAGATGATAATATGTTTAATACGTTATTTATACAGTATATGAGTAGTTAGGTGTATATTAAACTAATTTATGCGGTGCATTAGGGGCTTTATTATTACATATTATATAAATATTTATTATGCTAATAAATTCTATAATCCACAATTCGGTAATAAAATAACAATTTTATTTCGTAATTTATGTGGTAGGTCACGGAATAAAAAAACGTATAGATATCATAATATTATCTTTAAAATATATAAGTACGTCACACGTTGAAGCATTGTTCTTTATTGTTTTATTAAAGTGGGGACTTCTTATCTATTATATTATACGTATAAAGACAATAGCTTCATTTTTCGCTTTGAGAAAACATCTCGTTTCCACGGAAGTTAGGTATATTATATAGTAGTATAATACGTGCAATTAATTTTAATATTAAACATTAAAAATCCAAATGCATCTCATTAATTAATGACGGTGCAATGGGCCCATTAAGAGTTAATTATATTTATGAACATTGCCACGTTATTTTGAATTTTGTTTAAAATACATTTTTCATACAAACATATTTGTGAAATTAATTTAGTCACAATAAGTGCAATAGGCTCGTAGTTCTGGAGTATAGATAGTATAGTATTATATATAGTACTATTATATAGTATATACGCACTGCCAATTCATGGTTTAATTGGATTACTGTTAATCTGAATTGGTTAAAATCTATAATATATTGTTTCAAATATACTACGTTGTGAAATGAACAATCGAATACCTATGCCTGAAATTATTGCGCCTGGCAATCTATTTCAAATTTTTTTTCTTTTTAAAAGATAGCTGGGCGTAGTGATGTTTACATACCTATATAATATTATGCTGTTTGCCTGTTCAAATAAAGTACTGTTTGTTGAAGATGTATATATAATCACAATAAAGAATGTGATGTATAATATCGGATTCAGTGGAACACTGTTACATCGAATCCAGCCCAAACAATGAAAAAAAAAAATAACACCCTAAAGGTTAGAACAATATTACATCATAACAACTACTCCTCCAAAATAATATTGAAAACATCACAAAAGAGCCAATCAAAACGACGTCATGTTATATGGTAAAGAAATAATATAAAATGATAGAAAAGAAACCGCGGTTATAGACCGTTATTCTTCGTATAACATACTTACTCAAAATAAAAGTTAGAACCGAGATGACTTAATTTTATTTTTCGATAGTAACATAAAAAAAAGGTCAATACTATAATATTCGTTTATTATCTTGATTCTTGAGTAAACAATATGAATTTTAATAGTTTTGATAATAATCTATGTCAACATTTTGTGAACGGTTACAGCCAATTTAGCGAGATTTTAAGTCATTATTTTATTATTGTTTAAACAGGTTATTCGAAAAATGAGTTAAATTAGCGTCATAAATATTATTAAGTACTTTCAACAAACACACGACAGCTATAATAAGCGATTGTACTTTTTTTATCAACCACGATATCCATACAGTCATAATTTATACTAAACTACTACAATCGTTTCATTATATAGCGAAATAACAAAATTAATACTTAAAGCCTAAAGGCCAAATCGGTTATTTTCTTATGATATTAGTAGAAAATAGAAACGATAACTGCTACATCAGTGCTTCGAAAGAAATAATAATGGTCGGATGTGTTATGGTGACTTATAATAAATATAATATATTATGATTTAATGATTTTATTTTTCATGCGTAATTACGACAACTAATTACTAATACGAATTATATATAGATACGTTTAAGAGTGACAAATATTAATAAAAGTTACATCCGAATATTTTTTTCACAAAGAACCGTTTTGTCATTAAGTTATTTATATAAATGAGATGTACTATCATTAGTTAATTACGATTATCAATTGGCAGTTATAGTCGTTATAGAACTATAATACGTATAATACATAATACTATATGCGTTGTTCTACTAGTGTAATTATAATGATATGTATTTTATATCTGCGAGTTCTGCAAAAAAAAAAATTAATTCGATATACGCTTATACAAATAATAATGAAAATAATTAACTTAATTAAGTCGAGTAAACACAAGATCGTTGGCAAAAATGAGAAATGGATATGTAATGCGAGTTAGAAATATAACCTATATATTTTATATAAAACAGTAATAAAATTATACAAATATATCAGAATAAGTTTTGATTATATTTGTTACTGATCTATACAAATAATATGAGATATGAAAATGCTATAAACAAGTATTTTGATGACTTGTTTTATATTAAAAAATATTCAGTGCTGTATTTGAAAGTATCTTTAAATACTTTCTTGAAGTTTCAAATTATTATTTTCTACCGAATATTGAAATAATATGACGTATTTTAAATATTTTTATTTTTACTTCAATACTTTTAAAAAGTACCCTTTACTAAACTATTTACCATTATTAGCATTGTCGAATAAATGTAATATGATCAATAATATTTTATATATACATAAATGGTTATTATGTTATGCAGAGAAACACAAATCACATAATTAAATAAATTAACAATATATTAAAGACAATGATATATTTGTTTTTCAAAATAGTGTAACAAAAAGTTGCAAAAAATAATTATAACCAGAATGTAGCTGTTTAAAAATAAATAAAACAATGGACTTATTTGTGCCTTCAATATTAAAATAATAAATACGTTATATACTATTCAACAATAAAAATTAAAAATGCCTTTATTGTAGGTATAATTTTGGAATTACGCGACGACGAAAACCGGTACATAATTACATGAAACTATACATAGTAATAATTTTGAATTTATATTTAAATGCGCATGTATCAAGTTTTAATTAATTTTAATTATTTTAAAAACATCGTTGAAATTGCCTACGTTAAACTCCGTACATACAAGATACAAAGCTTAGCTGTGAAACGCACTCTGAATTAAGGCACTATTTATTTTTTAATTAATAATATTTACAAAGTTAATAATATATCGACATTTAAGACTTTTATCACCAGTAAAATAAAAAAAAAAACACTTATTGCCTTATTGGATATTTAATTACATTATTTCGAAAAATATATTTAGCGTTACACGATTTTATATTAATACAATGTATAATATTATAATATGTTTATGCATACCTAATTATATGCTATTGGTATTTATGCATATGGTTTAATATAACATTTATTATATGCATCATAATTCATAATGCCTCACTGGAATATTAAAACATGTTATATATTATACCCCATGAAAAATTATTTCGAGTTGAACAACTCTGATCATAAAAAATAATTTGTTCCACGCGATATTTATGTATAAACGTGTTGATCGATACTCAGTAAAAATAATAATTATAAAACCAACATCGATATTATGGTTACTTCGGTAAGTAAGTACCTTCTATATAAGTATATACGTATAGCTATAGGTACTATGCGCAATTCGTGCGATTGTAACGGTCGACGACCGGTCAGAGTGATAGAAAAAGACATACGCAGACACATAGATATTATATTTTATCTCGCGTAGTATACCTACCTATCAAGTATATGTCTGCTTTGAAAGTATGAAAATAATGACGCTATTGCGATGATTTTAAAGATTATCGACTGCATAAACGTTTATACACAAGATCAGATAGGTAAAATAATAAATATAATAAACGATAAAATATATAATATTACATTGTAAATCTGAAGAGCTTATGTTTAAAACGCCAGTCTCATAAACCGCTGGATCTATTTAAATACGACTTATATTACACATGATTTTTATTTAAATGGCTGCTGTTGGTAACAGATTATATTACTATATTATTATTAGTAAAATAAATATCATATTAATTATCGAAATTTTTATAAATATATATAAGACTTTTATTTTTTTATTAGGAATAGACCACGAACAAATCAAACCAATAGTGTGTTGCTCTAAAAATAAAGTTTTTTATTTATTATTACATAATATTTATATTATATACAGAACTTACCTAAACATAAAGAAACGACAATAAATGTTTGTTATTCAATAAACTGTCAAATCCTAAACTACTACAACTATTACATTTACATATTTCATTATATTACATCTTTCTTATAACAATTAATTTATTTTATCATCATTTGTTTATCATTATTATTGTTATCACTTATCACCTTATAACCACACTAACCGTGCAGAACGCGGTAAAATACAATTTAAAGAATTATATATTCTTTACATATATTTAAAAAGAAATCAAATTTTTATGGACACAATTACAATGATTATAATATAATAAATATACTTACTAGAATTTGAAATGTATTAGTTCTGAACGTATTTTTGAGGTAAATAGTTAAAAACAAATACTCTGAAATAAATTGGATTTAAAAAAGTTTTTAAGCATTTATTGAATCCATTATCATAATATTTTTTTTGTGTTCACACAAAAAATATTTCTAGAATTAATTCAGAAAAATCATAAGTTCATAAGGGATTGTAAAGTGAGTTATCTTGTCATCCTGATTTATGATTTCATTTTACGTCTTAGGGGAAGTGGCACAAATTGTTTAAGGATGGTGAAGATGGATACAATCCTGGTATTGATCTTCGTTAAAGGGAGTAAGAACGACTTTTGAGTGCTAGGACTACCTAGATTTGTATTATATATTCCAACTGAATCAAACCAATAATAACAATTGAAAGATAGATTAATTTCAATCCGGATAAATTAGGATAATACAAATAGTATTATAATAAATTATAAAATATGTAAAATATTTAATTATTATATATTTGTATAAAACGCAAATAGAACAACAAACGTTCGCATTTATTTATTGATCATTTCATATTTTCATTTATTGCTATTTGCCAATTTTGTCACATTTATTGACTATTTATTTGACTTGTTGGTTTACGAGTTTACGACTAGCATTTGTTTACAAAAAAATACACGTACTACGTTACATATGGCCCATATTAGTCACAATTTATAACCCAAACAGAGAAATAATGTTCTAAAATTAGTAGGTAATGCTACTTTTTGCGATTTGAATATTTACGTAATTTTAAGACAAAAACATCTTAAACTTTTAGTTGTTTCATACGTAGACAGAAATTTAATAATGTATTAAAACGATATAATTTTGAATTAAATCCCAGGAAATTACCATCACATCAGTTGAAAACCGAAGCATATTATACATTGTGAAGCATTATTTTCTGAGATTTATACATCTTCAAAAAAACAAATAATTAACTAAGAAAAAAATGTAACCATGAATTATCTTGTATATACAGAGAATAACATAATTTCATATGATTTTACAATTTTATAGAAATTCAACATTTTATACTATGCGTATTATATTATACAGAAGTTATTAATGTATTATTTATTTTCCATTTATAAATACAGTGGATTGTGGGCACTGGTTAATATGGGCATCCGCTTAATATGGGCAAAATGATCTGGTCCCAATACAAATATATATTAATAAGGTAATATGGACACTTGATTCAGTTTATGTCGGCAATTTTTATTTTATCATAGTGTTAGAATAAAGAATAAACACAATATATGTATTTAAAAACGACTAATTTAATTGGATTTCGTCATATCTATAAGAATATAAGATCCTGTTTATCAAAAGTAATAAAAATCATTACCACCCCATTCTGCATATTGTACCAAAAATGGCACAAATTAGTTTTTCATAGTTTTTATTGTTGAAAATAAAGTTATAACATTATTGCCAGAATCGGCACAGGAAGGCGAACAATTTTGATGTATATTACTTAGCGACTAGCGTTAAAATTATGATTTATGAACTTCAGATGAAAAATAAACGGCTGAAAATTCAAAATATTATTGTTGTGCAAAATTAAAAACCACCCACTTCACACATGTAGAGGACACGTGACAATATACTGACTATAATATGAAATATAACATACAATTATGCAAATATTTTAGTATACTTCAATCAAAGTCTACTGAAACGGCTAAAGTTGGTTTTAATTTATCAAAGCTGTAAAAATGTATTGCACTTAAAACTCTAAAAATAATAAGGAACTCGTTATACTATATAATACGTTTTGAGAGAATTACTATGTAATAGGTTTGTTAATTTTCGTTTTAATTCAATGAAAATCACAGGTTAAAATCAAAAAACCTAAAATATTAAAAATTTAAAAGTATTGGTAAAGACTTAAAATTTTTATTATTTTAATATACACAATAATGACGTTTTAAAAATATAAATACTAATTTTAAGCTATTTTCAATTTACGAAACGTTCCTACCAATACTCATACTCAGAATCGTTTTTCGTATGCAATGATTTATCATTACCCTCAAATTTAACATCATTTTATATTTATTACAGTAACCTATTCAATGACAAGATACACTTAATTTCTGAAACTTTACAACCAGAGCATAAATTATCCTTCTTGCCCGCTTTTATTTTTTATAAAATCAACAATATTATACAGATTTTTTACGATATTACATCAGTTATAAGTTATAACTATGCGGTCAATGAAAAAATTGACAACGGAAGTAGTGATACGTCGTCACGTCGAGTATATAATTAAAAAATAATATTATAAGTCTTTATCATAATAAATCTGATATAATTTATGGGTAATAACACTAATAACTAATAAGGGTACCTAAATAAGGATATACAAGGATATATTGTATAAGCTTGATGAATTATTTTTCAAATGAATTAGGATAAGCTAAGTTAATAATATATATATACCCTTAACTAATTAGTCATGTTAAAAACTTAAAAAAAAACTCAACGTTTTAACTAATTAATTAATGCCCGAAACCATTGATAGTAATATTATACATTTTACAAATATAAAATTAACACATACAATATATACAATATATATATAAATATAATACTATGTATGTGAATATTAATGCAATATTGTAAGTAATGTAGTTTTTATATAGTTGAGAAACATCAAATTGTATAATTATTTTTCATTTTTCAAAATATATAATATGCGTTGTAATTGTAATTATACAGCACTTACCTATACATTATATTGTGTTCAATAGTCTTCTGTTGACGTCTATATTTATAACAATGTTTGTCCAGACTTAAGGAGTATAGTTTTTCCCACAAAATGTACACGTTCGTTACAATAATATTAAATTAGTATGTAAGAACGACAAGTCGCAGGTATATTGTTATTAACGAATAACTATAGGTAATAATATTATAGCTAAGGTAGTTATAGTTGAATTGTAAATATTGTAAATCGTGATAATATTTTAGAATAGGTAATGCTCGCTTTTCAAAAGTAGATGAGCGCAAAATACAAAGTATAAGAATTTAGTTTCCTATCTATTATCTACCTAGGTAGGTAGCTTAGCTGTAATAATAATATATCGTTCTGCTAGTGTTATAAAATTTACTAATTTGTGGTAATATTACAGCCACTACGGCACAGCACAACACATTAATATTATGATTATTATAATATTATGCAAATATATATTATTGTATACGAGGTGATGTGTGTTTGCAATTTTGTAAGGTGTGTATGGTATAGTAAGCATGTGCATTTTGATTTATGGATTTAGTTCAAGCACCTCATGAATACGATTGGTATATATCTGACGAATAGGTACCTAAAATGTTACCTTATCGGTACTGCAGTACAGTATTTTAATATTATCCTGTATAATAGTAAAATATATTTACTTCGCATTTATAACATGTATTGTGATTTCTTATTATACAACAGTAAAGTCTTAGAGAGTTGTAAATATCAGAAGAAGATAAGTTGAAGACTTAACTATATATTAATAATAATAATATCACATAAGCTCATATTAAAAGATCACATAAAAAAAAAAATGATAGGCCATAGATTTGGCTATAGCTTTATGCTCAAGTGATTCGAAAGTTGTGTGTTGTACCCATGTATTTGATACATTTAGACATTTGTCTAAGAGTAACTTTATAAGAGCAACTTTTCATTTTAACTTTCAACACAGAATCCATCTTGAGTATTTTATATTGAGATTATCAAATCCCAGTGTTATTAAAGTTCAGCTTGTCCCGACGCCATCGATCCTGCCAATCTTATACTTTCCAGCATAATCATATAACAAAGAAGGACATAATATAAAACGAGGAACATATCTAATTCTTGTTTAAAAATTAAAACACTGACTTAGAACACTTTATTAGTAAATAACTATATTAAGGGCAAATGAATAAAGAATAAAAATAAATGTCATGATCATAATATTATAATTATTCTCTTTAAAGCCAATCTCTCATCAATATCGAATATTGGCTATTAGCCTGAAACTGTTTGTATGCTCAGAATCAGATTATGATATTTAAATACCTCATATAATTATGATGATATTACTTATAGTACACGATTTGATTGTTTTTATGATTATTCATTATTAACTATAAGCAGTCAATCGTTACTACAATGATAATAAATGTTATTTAATAAGTAAAAAAAAATATTTTCTTGTTTATGTATAAAGGGCCCCCACACTGCATTTCGCCCAGGGGCCACCACCCAACCGAGTATAAATAGTACATACCTTCAATATTTTGTGTATTAAACATACATAGCCACTAGGAATCGGTTATAACTTATGATCAGGGACATAGACAGAAAAAAGTTTTAAGGGGCGTTTTTGAAAATCAGTTATTGAAAATTAGAACTTTTTTTAATAAGTATACAAAAATAATTTATGAAAGTTAGGTATATATTTAAATACTTTTTTTAAATACAAACATTGATATAACAAAATTAACATTAAAATTGAATAAGTAAATAACCATGCAAAAACCCAAGTATTTCACTATTTCGAGGGGTATTTGAACACCCAAAACACCCCCCTGTGACGACCCTGCTTTGATTGATATATTATTATATATTATACAATGCTGATTCGTTGGAAGGGAGCAGTAAAAATTCCTTCCAGAGCGCATAATGCCTAAATGCGTTATCGTATATATCTATATATAATATATTATATTATATTATATATAGCCGAAGTTCTATACAACAAGCTGAGACACTGCGTGAAACGTGTGTTTGTAAAAAAAAACAGTGTCGCACACCGCAATGCGTCCGCGGAGTCATTTAGCTAATAACGATTTAATAGTATATACATATTACATATAGATATCTCTATACACGATACATCTAATACGTGTGTAATTGTAAGTTCCCATATAGAAGTTGGACATAATATGTCGTACATGCGTTATACACGCACGTCTCGTTCTATTATATACATCGAACTATATAAATGTATTTAAGTCGGCCTATCTCTGACTCGTCGCCGTCGTCGTCACAGCCGATAGATTATATACCCATTATACATTTATATACATACATAATAATAACAAAGCGAACAATTAAATTTTCGCGTTCTAATGTCTATAACTGCAAGTTAATTACGTCGATACGCGTTTTCATATTTTACGATCGTATAGACTTTATTAATTATCATTATTATTATTATTATTATTATTCTATTATCGCTATATTATATATATAATGGTTATTAAAGACGTGTCACGCGTAGATCTTATGAAGTGTCGCCGGCCTGCAGATAAGGACATTATCAATGTCAAATAATGATAATGTGATCAGATTAAACGCATTTCCAAACCGAATAATAACGTATATGTATTGTTTATATTATTGGTATTAAAAGAGTGGCCGGTAAATCTGACTTCTGCATATCCTCACCAGTCACCACGTTCCACCAAATGAATCAGTTGTCCGATTTACCGTTTAAACAAAAACTTTTCACCTATTCCTCGTAGATATTGGTAATTACAGCCTTTTGGGACTGTGCAAAACTGCAGGACTGGTGCGCAGAGACAAAGTTGGGAGGGTTCAGGTTCATAAACGGCAAAATTATTTCTAAGGAAAAGTATAGTTCTTCGAATAAGACTTCGTATAAGTTATAACTTATAGCATAATGTATATTATGTAATACTAAATTATATGTTTTGTATTTAATTTGGGTAAAATAATGTACATTTTGAGATATTTATACGTAATCTACTGCTGGTAAAAAGAAACCACGATATGTCGTGTTATATATATACTTATATAATTTATAAGACAAATACATAACTATATTTTATATGTTAATAATTAAAATGCTAGGCATATTTATATTTTGCTGGCTTCAATTATTTAAAGAACTGGCAAATTCTAAAATGTTACTTATTATTCCAACAAAAAAATAAAATTTCCGACAATTCAAATGTAAATTTATGTTCCTACTTAACTATACAATTTACCCGATAAATCGATTTTGGTTGTAAATTATGTTTTTCATGACAATATATCGATGATCAACTACAATATTTTTCGTGACGATGCTTGTTTTCTCTAATTTCGAGACGTATAATAGAACTAGTGGCGTTTTTTGTGTATTATTACCTATTACTTGACGAACAATATAATATACTGGTATTTCATTAATATTGTAATCGTTTGAAAAATGTAATATTTTTCTGTCTGGAACGCTGTTTCCGCCAAATCGAGTACCACCAAATCCCGTCGTTGCTGGCCAAGAACTTTTGAAGTGTTATTATTATATTTAGTATAGGTACCTGCGTCAATAGTTGAAGTTGTATGTGGTTAAGATAAATATGTAATCAACATAATATGTGAATCATCGATTACATAAAACAAGACGAGAAAAAGTTTTTTAAATAGTAAAACTGAGTAACTGACCTTCGTTATAGTTATCGTAAAAAAAACATATTTCAATACAGTTCCACGTTTAATCAACGCTAAGAACATTAAATTATAAATCAATAGTTAAAAAAAATCATATTTTACTTGAAAAGTCCAACTTTAGAATTTTTAAAATAATAACCAAATATTTTGTCAAAAAAACCGTCTAATATTTCTAATTATTGGACACTAGGCATATATTGATGCTTCGGTATATTTGATGTTATTAAAAACATTTAAGTATTAACAGAATTATTTAATAAAAGAATATACATTTTTTTTTATTTAAAATATTTGTATAAAGCGTTATAAAATATATATATATATATATTATATATTTAATACTAACTATACAGTTTAAGACAATATAAATAGGTATTATACAAGTATATAATATATTTGGTTTTAACATGACGTATTATTTTTCACAATAATAAATTATAATAATATAAAATTCTTTTTAATTAACTAGTTACATTATTTAGTTGATTGATCATTTGATTAACTTATTAATTGAGTTATTAAGTTTAAATGAATTAACTTGTTCATTTAGTCATGATTCTTAAACTATAATCAATGTTTACTTGGAATCTATGTATATAATACTACGAGTATACTTATGACTTGTTTGTACACTGCTGTTTGTATACTGCTCTAATATAATATTGTCATTTGAACAAGCAAATAATTGTGAAAGTTTGTTTTCCATTTCTAGATTTATTTTTACAACTAATATCATTAAGTATAGATAGTACTATCTATACTCAATGCTAATAATATATTACATCGTTTGAACGCTTTTGTATATATGACACAATGATGCTATATTGCTATTCGAGTAATTTTATTATCCTCCAGATTTAAATTGAATTGTAATGTTAAAGAAAAAGATAGATTTTGAAGGCTATAGAATCCGGTAATTCGTTAATTAATAATTATCACTTTTAAACTGTTTAAAAAAAAAGTAATATGCCTAATATAAAATATAGTACCTACTACCTACAGTTGATCGACGATAATATACAATATACGTATTACAGTAATACCAGGGTCGTTTACATAATAATTACATATAATAAAAGGTGAAGAGACCTTTAATATGTTAGGTATATGTTTCCCGATAAATTAACTGGAAACGAGTTTTTAAACAATGAAAATCACAAAATCATAATATATTATTTAAATTGTTCATTATTTATTCCACTGAGTACATAGGTTTTATCGAATAAATTAAATATTAAATGTATTTGCATTACATAATATTAAAATACAAGTAACTAATAATTTTAATTGAGAAATAGAGAAAAATGAAATTGTTTAGATATTATAGATAATATAATCATTTTTTTTTTGTACACAATATTGACCTACTTTAAGTGCTCAAAAAAAAAAGTGATGAACATTTTTGCGCCATGTAAAGTGTGTGTCGGCGCTCGCCGCTCGGCTTAAATTGTCGAGTGGACTGAGTGAGTATCAAAAAACGTCATTTTCAATTTACATATTATTATTATAGTATATACTGTTAAGTCTGTCGTTTATATTTTTTTCAACCCATCAAAATCGATTAGTAAAAAATAAAGAAATTTGATGATGTGTTAGTGAAAAATAAAATATAATAAGTAACACCAAATATATTCACAGTGGTGGGAAATTGTGTAAATTTTAATCATTTTTAGTTAGCTGTTTGCATTTATAATTGTAGGACGTAGGTATAATATTAAATTTATCTATTTATGAAATTGTAGTTATAAAGACAAAAAATAGTATCAAACGAAACAATGTTTAAATTTTGAATATGTTAACTTTTTGTATACTAACATACTCACTATATGATGATAAATTCGTAACATTGTAACGTAGGCATTTGTTTTATTTTTACTGTTAGATATGACATTTTTATTTTGCTTTTTAATATTTTTATGTTCTATTTAATTTTTTTTTTGCCTTTTATATATTATCTACTTCTCTTCATTATTTACAAAAATAATTTTAATTTTATATTCTATAAACTTAAAAAACCCAATGTACCTACCTACATCTAATCCTTCATGCGTACAATAATAATCTACAGTTAGGTATAGGTACCTATATAAAAATATATAATAAGTTACTTATAACTTGAGTAATTTTAACTATGTTTAATATTAATTTTTATTAGTTCTTTTTTTAATAATAAATAGTAAGAATTACATTTTTAATTTCCTACGTATTACCCATGTATATGTACCATGTCAATGGTTAATTTATTATTTAATTATTTATATTAATAAACTTAACTCAGATTTGATTGAAATTATAATTCGTTATATTATTTATCAAGTTAATATCAATACAAATTAATTACGCACAAAATCGAGTATAAATACAAACTTAATGCATAAAAGTTAAAAATAAATAACTAAATTGTTACTAAACTTTAACTTTTTAACTGGAATCATGGCATATAAGTATATATAATTACGGATAATACGGCATATTGCTCGTAATATATTATGTACGAGAATTTCGCGCACACATAATATATTTATATGCGCATTGAACACAAATGCTATTGCGTACAATATATGTAGATACCTCACTGTTTATGTGCACATCTCATACGAGATTCTTGGTCGTAACAATAAAATATAACGAAGGTATACTATATGTAGGTACATCGATGTCATTACGTAAACCATTATTTCACGTGTATCGAAACATTCGAAACGGTGTTAAAACGGTACACACATATACATATATATATATATATATTATATACGACCTACACGTATAATAACATCAATGCGGTGGCGGCGGCGTAGTGGCTCTGTATCAAACTGCAACAATTTTACACTGAAACGGAAAACGGTCGGGTTCAGGTGAAAAAACAACAACGTATTCCGTGCACACGTGAGTGCGAGGTTTCGTGTTACATAACGTTTTAATACATTGGTAAACGCACTCACTCAAATATTTAAAATAATAATATGTTGATTGCTGTATATCTCTCATCGAGTCATAATATATACAGGGTGATTTAACTTTGGGTTCAACCTTTTTTTTTAAAAAAAATTAAGCAGTTATTTAAAATCTTATGTTCGAAATTTTTAAATATATACTTAAAAATACCATACTTTTAGATTCTTGAAGTTTTTTTTCATTACTTAGGTAATGTCCTGTGAAAAAACAAACTTTCTGTTTTTCAAATAAAAAATTCCTTTTATATTCTAAGTTATTTAGTTGATAATATTTTTCTAAATATTTTGACGTCTCAAAATAACATTTTAATAAGTAGGTAGTTTTTGGGTTATGTAACTTTGTGTACTAATTGCTACTAAAGGTCTACGATAACGGATTTAGAAGATATTGGGGCTATGTTTGGCTATCATGATTTAAATATTTATTAATCTGCCAACATTTTTAATTTTAAAAATAGTTTAAAAATACTGAATAGGTAATAAAAACTAAATCAAAAATCATATCTATTTTATATTTTTTTAAACTATTTGTAAGGACTAATATATCTTACAATATGTTAGCATTTTAATAACTTAAAACTTCTCGTTCAAATTCCTAGTTTGATACATATACATTTTCAAGAATATTGTCCACTTTGCAATTTACAGTAAAAAAGGGATATTCTCATTTTAAAATCCGAAATTTGTATTGCCACAGAACACTTTTAAAATTGTACAAAACTTAAAGTATTCGAAAATATGGTGTTAAATAAATATTGTATGAATCAGAATTTGTATAAATCTATTATCAAAAGAAAAATGGGGATGAACATGGTTAGTGAATCACCCTGTATATTATTATGCACATCTATACTTGTTATTATCTAGGTGTAGGACAGGTACATAAAACACTGTTTTTTATGCAGAACATGTTAATATACGTAGCACCGTTATAATCCCAATCGGTAAAACCTGATTAGTAAAACGAACCTTTTCATTGCAATACGCATAATTGTTGCATAGTTTTAAATAAATATGGCAAAGGAGGACGAGTAAATGGAAAGATGTCTTTCGATATTGAATAATATAATATAATATTGGGAATTAACGAAAATCGTCTACGAATAGCAGCTGGCTAGATTGTTAATAATTCGTCATTATGCTACGCGACGGAATCGTTAGTTTTTTAACAACATATTTCACTATACTTATAATATGTTATAAAATGCATGGAAAATCGTAAATTTAGATATTTTATTTCACTCGAATATGTTTTATTTTTATTATTGTAATTTACAAAAATAAATTTAGCCATAGGTAAATTAGGAATACTACTTGCGAGGAATATAATATATAAAAAAAAAACAATACATAATTAACCATCTAGTGGCATCTACGCGTACAATTATAACCATGTCAGAATCTGGACCTAATACAACAATCGATGGCACAAAATCGTTGCCATGCATTGAACTGTCGTCTCCCATATTGAATACATCCGACCATTCGTTCGCATCTTACAAAAGTTTCAACACGGTTCATGAGCGCGAAATCCAGAAACCTACTGAAGTACGTTCAAACGTAAAAGCTTTGATCGACAAACATAGGTCGTTTCAAGAAAACTTACTAAATTCTCAAGTTAATGATTTCAACACCAATCCGAAATCGTTTGACAATACTTGTAAAAATGTAGGTGCATCGGACAACGATTGTATAAAAATGAAAGGTGACACGAAGCAGGTGGAAAACGTCGAAAATGTTGTGAGATTATAATATGCTATTTATTTATTTGATGATACAGTTATAATACAACATATATATATATAACATATTATAATATAATTATTTAAATATTATGATAATAAGTTATTATATTGAATCGATTCACCTTTATTGACTATCGTTATAGCTGGTGTTAACTTAAATCTTATTTATTAGATTTATAAACGTTACATTTTATTAAAATACATGTAATTTCAAAGCAAAATAGAACATTATGAGTATAATAATATATTATATTATATATATATTTACAATTCACAATATATCTATTTTTAACAATATAAAAATAGGTAACATTTGTTATTATTATTATTATACGTATAGGCTATAGCTATTATTATTTTAAAAACTTAAATCGAAATTTTTTAGGTGAAAAATCATGTGTATAATGTTTTTACTTGCCACATAGTAAATAATCCAAAACCATTGCAGGTTGAAAAACACATTGTGTCAAAATCTAAAGATTTTGATTTAAAAATTGGAACGCCCGAGTTAGATAAAATCAAAATAAATAAAACAACAAAATTATTTTTATTTTTATTTTTTTGTGTATGGTTAGACGTTTTTGGCAGAATGTTGTTTCCATGGTCAGTATTAACAATGCTTACTACCAATGCTTGAAACAGCTAATAGATAAACAAAAATTTAAAACTCTCGAGGACGTAATAGTTCATGTCGACTCGATGTTAAAAATAGCAGGCGATGATTCTGAACTAATCGGATTAGAACTCGTTGCCTCGTACAAGCAGTATTTTGAAAAGTTCGGCATCGTATTGGACAGTAAACTAAATGAAGCATTAAAGAAAAGTTCGTTTTTAAACTACGACAGCGAGATGAGTGCGCTTAGAATGGAGTTGGCCGAAAATAAGAGGCGCGCAAGGATCGCCGAAAATAGTGTTGCGCAACTTCAAAAGGAAAAGAAAGACTTGTTGAACATATTAACCAGCTACGATTCTGAAAACATTCACAAAATATCGCTGGAAAAACGGCTTGAAGTTGAGCAACAGCAAAACAACGAATTAAGGGATTTAATAAGTAATATTTTTAATAAGAAAATGCCTTTTACCTACAGCCAATAAGTAGCGACTTCTGACAAATAAATGTTTTTAAAATTACATTCGACTAATGGATTTATTGCCTACGATTATTGTGTATCGTAATAATCATAATTATTACAACCTATTATTATAACATTATTTGTACATAGAAAATTCAAAATTGTATTGCCCTTCCTGTCTAAATCGATGTATCAATAACACGTGATTACTGAAATGGTTGGTATACCTAATAAATGGTTACAATTTATAATGTACACGAACCTATTTCAGTATAGTCATGTGTATATAATATATGATTTAATAGGTTTACAATAATTCTAATACAAGTTATAACATAATAACCTATAGTATAGGTTAGGAAAAAATCAAAACCTTTTCAAATGATCATTTTAATGAGGCGGAATTTAAATATACTACCTAAGCACCTACAAATTGGCTTTATCAATTTATTCTTTAGTATTTGTTTGTAACTGTTCGTAATATTAATTTCGTTTTTAAAAAATTCGTTGAAGATTAAAAATCAACTTTACAAGATTCGTTGAGGAAATGAGGAATGAATTATTATTATTATTATTATTATTATTATTAATTATTTTCGAATTTCAAATTTTTATTTATACCATAGTAGTTGCTGAAATGCTGCTAGTTGTGAATTTATTTTTGTAATTAATGTCTTCTTTGAAATATAAAAATAAAAATGTATTTCTTCATTCAAAAAAGTAAAAATATTAATAAAAAAAAAACCCAAGATATAAATAGTAAAATAGATGACGATTTTTTTTTTCAAAAGTGTTATTTTGAATAGAGCTACAGGATATGTACAAAAAATATTTTCAAAAACGTTAATAATTTCTAAGATAATAAAAATGTGTACTGTTTATATTGTTAAAACAATCGTTCGCAACAAGTACCTAAATATCAGAACTAGGAAGTCGTACAAATTACTAATATACTTCTGCAGTAGTGTGACTACAATGTGCTGTAAGATATTATGGTCTGATTGGGGTTTAATACTTTGCGTGAAAATTAATTTGTGTTTATTTTTCAAACCATCATCAATAACGTATATCCTCATAGAATTGATATGTATTATTATTATATTCGACATATTCGACATATTTAAATACGGATATTCTTTATCAGAATTATATTTTATCTCATAGCGGTAGTGTTACTCAATATTTATACAGATTCACAATAATAATATATGCAAAATATATTATTATTATTATGCAGGTACATAGATAAGTTTTAAAAGTCAACAGGTCTTTCTTTTAAAAATATAATGGATATATATATTAAAAGGTTAACCACAATAATACTTCATTCAAATCGTAATAGTTTGAAAAATCTCAAAAGCGATTTCTTGAAATGGTATTGCGTTTTAGTTTTAAATTACTCGCGATGAATTTTTTCCCCTAAAAATATAAATTTAAATATTAATTTATTTACACATATATACTCATCAGGTACTATTATTGATCGAGTATACTTAATGGTAGGTATAATATATATATATATATATATATATAAATAAATGTTGAACATCTTGAACATATTAAAATTATATTACAGTAAAATAGTTTAATATATATATATGTGTTAAGTACGATAACCATAATACAATTTAAGCTTTGCATATATGTATATATAAATTAATCCTTAAAAATAACCTTATTATTTAAATTAATACATTTGATACAAATATAATACATAGAAATGTGTATTGTTATAACACAAAAACGATAGTTATATAAATCAAATTTTAATAATTTTTTTTTTGTCTACATAAAATATTTTACTAAGGTATTCGTATTTATTATGAATTTCTGCAGTGTACCTGGTTTTGCGTCGTATTGTGGTGCATATAATTGATCAGCTGTGTCCTGTGGTATACAAGAGGGTATTCACATAAAAAAAAAATACTATAGGTACAAGGTTTTATGATATTTTTACGAATCCCACTGCAACTCGAGCATATGGTATTTCTAGTGAAATCGAACACGAACGTTCTGTAATACTGTTCCGCCCTCCATTGATTTCGCTTTCAATTGAATTATAAAAAAAAAAACCTTAAAAGTGTATTTTATTGTGCTAAAAAATATTTGCGCTCCTCCGCTTTCAGGTTCTAAGTATCCTACTCGATGTTGCTCGCCCCGGACATCCTTTCCAATTACACGAAATTCTGAAATATCATATTACATGCGAAAAGCAAAACTACATTATATTACACATAGGTAAATATATTATTTTCTGTTGTCAAACAATTTAAAATTATTACCTATATAATTTTCATTTTGTTGACAAATTAATTATATTAAAAGTTTTCATTTTGTGACAAAATAATGGATTTAGATTCTATGTGATACGGAAAATAAAGAATAAACCATCTATTAAAAATAATCGTAGGTATACGATTAAACGAATATAATGCTTTACACAAGCCAGTTCCAAAGAAGTGTTGCACTTTAATTTAATTAAGTTTTCATTTGCAATATCTATAAATTATATAGGTAATCTATACGGAAATTTATGTTTTTGACAGCTAATAAATTTAATAGCGAATATTATTAATTTATTATGAAAGTTCTATAGTTATATTCATAAAATAAATAGTCTCATTTTACACGCAGAAATTAAAATTGGAGTACTGTATCGTCTATTATATTATTTTATTAAACAAAAATGTATAAAAAAATAAAATATTTTTTAAGACTGACAGGCGTGTTGTTAATTTTTTTGACGCGTACTTACAGTATAAAGCTTTTCACCCTTCGTACACATTAGAATTGACGTAAGTACTAAAATAAAAACAAATATAATAATATTAATAATAGATAATACTTTATAGAAAAGTTAAAACTTAATTTTTATAGATCGTTTAGAAAACCATGTTAATGAATCTCTTTGTATACAATCAAGAATAAAAATTAATTTTTGATATCACCAATTTCAAAGGGACTAAAATATGAGAGTCTGTATCGTTTATAATGATGTATATCATTATGTTTAACATTTGTCATGGCGAACCTGGAACCTCTAATTTCGCTGTATTTATAAATAAAAAATACCCGCACACTACGTATCTATATAAGTTATGCGATCACTATAATTATTATAATAATTTCAGTTCATTGGCGTGTGCGTATATTATAGATATTGCATGTACAATTTATATAAAATGTATATTATTATTATGAGTAGGTACACATTATAATTATATATATGCGCTTTTAAATCATTACGATATGTGCATTTGTTTAGCCATCATCGTTGCGATTATTTTCGTTGGTTCGTTTGTTTAACATAATATTACAATACCGTCATGATAACGTATGCGAATATTATGGAAAACGAGCTTACCGCAAAGTGTTCTCTCAAGGGTAATGCTCTTGAATGGAACAATAATATAACCGTCTGAAATAATTATGTTTGAATTTAATAATTGATGGAGATATTTAGATACACTCGTCTAAATGAACCGCAGCTAAATCGTACGCGAAAACGTCGATCTAGCCTCAGTTATTCGCCAATCAGTAGATAATCAACCACAGCAACAACGTTATCTACCGGATCCCATGTTTTTTATTCTTATTTCGTATTATTATTATTATTATTATTATTGTTCGATAACAATTACGTGTCATCATTAGAGTTCGGATCTTGTAATAATTTTATAAAACGTTAAAAAAATAAAAAATATATATTCCCCGAATTCCTTAACCATACTGGTCATGTAACTATAACCATGTGGAAAGATATTTTGACTTTCATATTTTTTTTAACTACTAAAATTGTACACAAAAATTCCAATAAAATTTCAATTATGTAAAAATTAAAAATTCATTTGCGACACAATGGAATAGTTAGCACAATACGACTGAATATTTATGATAATTAATTATTATTATTTATTGATTATTAATCGCCGTTGACTATCAACTGTTAAGTTCAATTTGAACGTCATACACCCATTGGTGAAGAATGTTTTTCAAATTGAGTACGATGTACTTACCGAATTATTTTGTAATCAGTTTAAAAAAAAAATTCACGTGATGGTAATTTATTAAATTCATTAATAGTAAGGATCTATACACAATATTTTCTTACTAAGATGATGGTACTATGATTTTTTAATATCAGTTGTGTATTTTTTTAATCTTATTAATCTTAATTTTTTTTTTTTATGAAACACAGGAAGCATTAGCTTCATCTAATTCTTGTGATTTGATAAGTTTTTAAACTTTATATCGAATATTATTAATATTTTACACGAATATTTAAGTTATTTGGAATGAGCCACTTTTTCAAAGTAAAAAATATTTTATGTGAAAGCAGTGAGTTCCAAACTTTTATAATTGGTAACTTTATTTTTTTTAAATAAAGTATTGTTTTCACTGTTTTTTTTTTTTATCAAATGCAACTCTAAATAATTAAATATAGTAGGTATACCGTTAAAATTTGGCCTACATGCCATCTTTGGCACGCGTGTCATAGGTTCGCCGTGCCTGTCATGTAGACATATTAGATGGCGCCAGCAATAATTTGTTAATGTATATAGGAACCACCCTTAGCTGTTTCCCTTACGAAACTATCTTATTTCATTAAATTATTAATAGAGAAACGCGTCTATAACACGGGTACGTATTATTTTGTTTATACGACAACCAAGTATTGATTGTAAAAACGAAAGTGTATTAAATTATTTTGTACGTCAGACCGTCGAATTTGTTTTTTGTTATTACTTTTTTTTTTTTACGTCATTGTTTAGCGATGCTTTAATATGCTGTTCTCTTTTGTTTAGACGCGATTGGAATTTCCCCGATAAAAATATTTGGGGGTGTGGGGGGGGTGGGGTATTTTATGAAATTCTGTTGAATTAGTTATTATACAAGGACACGAGTTTTTAACTACATAATAATATTAATTATATGATGTTACCGTGCGCGTATTATTGTACGTACTTGTACGATAAACGACACACGGGACAGTAAACGCGCGCGGGTGGTTATACAGCGTCTGAAAATATATTTTACTGTACCCTATTTTCACATCAGATCGGAGAGAACAAACGAAAATAAACCTCAGTCAAGATCACTGTGACGCTGTGCGAACTGCACTCAAATAATACACAATAACAATATTATTGTACTGCAGTAGATATAACCCATATAGGTGCGCACGAGATAGGCGATCGCGCAACGGACCTGTTCGACCCGCGGTTGACGTCACGTCACTGTTATTTTCCATTGCTTTTCATCATTATAATATACTGTAATACTAATAGTATGTTATATTGTTATCTCGTATCATTGAATAATACATTTTTCACGTCGAATTATCACATTTTACAACAAAATATAAACTCGTGGTTTAATGTATATAGTTACATAGTACGTAGGTACTTCCATAATATGGCGGTCATAATATTATAAGTCTCGCGATGTGCATCCACTGAATATGCTCACCACAATTTTTTCCTTTAATTTTTTCAAATTCCAGTTATTGTAATAATTAAATTCACACAAATACGGCGATTGGAAATTGTATAATGTTTTTGAAATATCATAATTTATTTTTAATAACGTCATTCAAATGATCATTTTTTTATTTATTTAGATTATTTTATTATATTATATTATTTATAATATTAATTGACAATACATACCTATAGATTTTTATCTATCATATTTCATAGTTACAAGGCGATTATAATACATATTTACTATTTATAGGTACTTTGAATTTAAGCTTATGTAATACATTAATAATAGTTTTTGTTTTGTACAATGATTATTTGTGTACGGCATTCGAATGATTAGTGTCCATACATTTTATTCGATTTTTTTCGACTTTTTGACCAAAATTTATTGGTGTGTTATAGCGTGATAATTATAGATAACTTACCTATAAGTACAGTACGTGACGAGGACACAAAAAATAGACAAAAAAAAAAATACAAAGAATGATTATGTTTTACGCATGGCAGTTGCGGACTTGTATAATTTCTTAGAACTTAAATTTTGAGTGAATCGTGAATGTATATGTATTATGTATACTTCTGGAAATAACGTCACATTTTCAAATGACTGCATATACATATTGCACACTGCGCGCCTAGTGAATACAGCGTTCGGCAATGAACCACCTACATCACCTTTAACACATCTATTCGATTTTTTTTAACATGAAATCGAAAGCAGGTGTTTTTTTTCGTTTCGAATCCCCTTGACGATCTGCTCTGCACTATAATTATTTATTATAAACACACATTCATCGGTTTTTATTTTTTTATTTTCATTTATTTAAATAACCAAAGGTGCCTTTGCAAATATTATACTTCCTGATGTCCCACAATAGTCATATACTTAAAATATGCTTACCGAAAACTGACCAAAAAAAAAATCCATATTGTTCTTTCAACATTTTTTTCTTGTTTACATTATTATTTTTTTATTCTAAACAGACAACAATGGATTTTGTCTGAACACTCGTCGGATGCATATATCGTATTACCAAGTAGATACAATATCGATCGTTTTCCCTTTCTTTCACTTTTATTTTTTTACCTTCATCTTTATATTTTATCGGCACCCATAACTCAGACGTTCAGAGCATGGGAAAAAAGTTTTTTTCGGATTTTTTTTTATACTTACTTATATATTTTTCCTACAATTCTTCGACACTTTTTCTGTTTACGCGTTTCCGGTGACGAGGGTGAGTGTATTTTCATTTTTTCCCGATTTTTAGTACTGCACGCTACGATTTTAATAATAAGAATACATAATGCGGACCCTTTATTTGAATTTGAGACTGTATAACCTGCAACTATATAGACATTTTTAGTATAGTTCAAATGAAAAAAATATTGTAAATATTATACAAGCGTATTGTAAAACCACCCTATAAGGGAAGGTATTTGGTGTGTGTGTTTTTTTTATTTAAACGTGTGTTTTTATAGTTCTGAAAACATACGCAACTTGTAATACATATTATAATATATTATGGCGCACTAGCTACAACTTGTTATCTTTTTTACTATAATATGCAGATAGACTACAGAATATGTATTGAAAAAAAACAAATATGTACATATAATATATATATACAGCATACAGGACTTATCAAGTAAATATGATTTAAAATCTCCCTAGAACATACCGTGTATTTTCATATGTAAACAATACTGTATTGCTAAAACAAAATCGTAGGTATAACGCGTTTTTTTGTGTAAGTCAAAACCTTATTAAAAAAAAAAATATATATTTTTTCTAGCCCTTATTGTGTACAACCATAATTCGTAATTTGTACTATAAAAAAGCGTTTTTGGATGTTAAATACTTTTACTTAAAGTTCATAAAAAATTTACGTATAATTTAAATTATTATTTGACGCTAAAAATGTCCAACAAAATATTCATATATTATTATTGGTAATCATAAATTTAATATATATAACAATAGATATTTTTTAAATTTGTGAAAATTAATAGGAATTATCGATGCTATAGATTCTCAACTTGAGTTTGGTAATTAGTGCTCAAAATATTTTTGTATAATCATCTGACATCATACTATAACTATAACTTACAAGTAGGTAGAGGTGTAGCCAGAATTTTTTTTATATAGGGAGGGGGGGTTAAATACTTTTAACTGGAGTTATTAAAAATCAAAAACATCAACAAAACAAAAATACTGGTAACATAATATTTACGTTGATTTACCGTTACAGTATTTACTATTTTAAATAATTAAAATTTGTAATATAATTTCCATGTTTAAATTCAAATATTTCAAAACAATATAAAAATACGGCCAATAAGGGGGGGGGGGGGTTGCTATATCCTCTTTACCCACCCCTCTTGGCTACGCCACTGCAAGTAGGTACGTAGTACATTATACCCACAAAATTGAAAATTGGATATTTTAAAAAGTTATGAAATGCTTTGTACGCGTTACTGAAAATGCTAATAGGTATATGAAGTCATTGTAAATTTAGTGAGTAGGTAGCTGAAAAAAAAAACTAAAAAGTGAATAAAAAAAAATACACCGTAGGTACAGCCTTATTCTCAATAAACCACTACTTGTTAACCGTATAATATATAAATATATTATATTATTATTATCTTTCCGAACAATATTATTCATCAGTTGTACCTGCAGACTTATTGCAATATGTATAGCATGTTTCTCTAATGTATTACGTATGGGTTACCAATAACATAGACATACGACGGTGTGCATTCAAATATATAAGAAGTCCTTGGATTCAAAATAATTTGAAATGTTCGCAAATAAGAGAATACGTTGTTTGGCTACTCGAGTGAATTTTAAAAACCCGGCGGAACATATTTTTACAACGTCTGCATATAGTTTACACACGTTCTAAATAAGTATACACACGCCACGCGTTACACTATGTCAGATATATATATATATACATTATAGAAAACAGTCTCTGAGACGTATATAACAGTAGACGGTAGTACATTAGTTGAGTAAATAATATAGTTGAAAAAAAAATATTGGAATTATTTTAGCATAATAATATGCTCTGTCTACTGACTATTCAATGATATTATCGAAAAACAGATCTATTCTGGTTTCAATTTTATATCTTTTAAACTGTAATATAATAGCAGTGATAGGTATATATAGCCAATCTGCCAATGTACGTCTGCATCATAACTACCCATACAAATTATATGCTCATTAGACACTTAAATGATGGTTTTATTGAGAACATATTAAATATGTTTTATAGGTAAGTACATATTATACAACTCTTAACTCATTTATATACAACGAAAACAGTTTTTTCGTTTTAAAATAATTGTACTCAGCAAAATTGTTGTTGTCAAATATAAATTATTATAATATAGCAGGGAAACTTCAATAATACGAAGGAATAGCCGCAACAAAAAAAAAAAATCGCATCAAAGAAAAATTCATTAGATAATGAATAAATGAAATAAATGAATTTGATTCTCAAAAATATTTCATTAATTAAACAATATTTCGTTAAATAGAAGTTGCACTGTATACTAATTTTCATTTCAGTTTTTAATTTAATCCCAAATGAATCATACGACATATATTTCAAAATTCCCAGCTTGTATATGACATTATTTATAAAAGTAATGTTTTTTTAAATGTATAAATACGAGTTAATTAACCAAGCAAGCTTAAATACTATCTATCTAAATTTGTACTACCTACTTAAGTAATGTCCTCAAGAAATAAAAACTTCTGTTTTTGAAATGAACACCCTCCTTTTCTACTACAAATAATTAAGTGGACAATTTATATTCTAATTCATTGTCAAGAGTGTTTACTTTGATACTTTAATAGATATTACGGGACTAAAATTGTGTGTAATACGACACACTTTGTATAGTGCTAAGTGTGTTATACGAAATTAAAAAGTGTACTGATCTAATTGATTTTTACAGTTTTTCTTCATTTTATACTTGATTGATTGATTTATTGATTGATATAATATTATATTAATACAATTTGTAAATTTTAAGAACAAAAGTTGAAATCGAATAAACCTCAAAAATTTATTATTCTTGCATTTGTATAATAATTAAAAGTTAAATTTATTAATTAATAAAATTAATTTTATTCATCCTTAAAATTAACATTATAGGTAATAAATAATTAAATAATTAAATAAATAATAAATAAATATTTATAAATAATTATATTACTATTATTATTAATGAGCATTCAATCATATTTTAATTCATTTAAACAACAATAAGGTAGTTAAAACTGTTAAGACTACGGTTTTTCCCAAATGAGGTTGATTACAATTATGTCTCAGGAAAAACCGAAATATGACATTTTGCCCAAGAATTATTACGAGTAATTCATGTTTTGTATAATTTAAACTTTTAATCGTAATTACATATATACTAACTGTTAACTATGATTATATTGAATAATAACGTACCTACTGTAGATTATTTATACAGAAACTTTGACTAATTCATGTTTTTGTGTATGGTTCAAAATTTTAAATATATTTTGAGGGGTCTGGGGGCAAATCATCCAACGGTAATGCAACGTTTAATATAAATTGCATAGCATGGAAAATTATTTTTTAGTCTCTAATATTACCTATTATTATAATGTAATATAATGCTAAATTTCGGAATTATATAATATGTATGTCCTATAAGTAATGATGACTTTAACATTATAATAAAACTAAATAATTTCAGTACAAATTTGGGTAATATTATAATGTATCGTACCATTTGAAAATGGAAAACTATATACATCTAATAAAATTCGAAGAAATTAGAAAAGGAGAGATATATTGATACAAAAAAATCACGAATCTATCCAAAAAAGTATGTTTAGTAATTTGTGTTTTATAGTGCATACTGTAACGTATATAATAATTCAGCGCACCAGACGAAGGTAATGGGAAATTAGTTTACATAACTGCAAACATTTAATGAATTTGTACATCCAAGGCTAATGCCATTGTCGCCTCGCCGATGATTATAATAATATGCTTTCACTGAGTTCAGTCTCGTGTAATAATGTAATAAATATTACCTATACTTTAGGAACGTCTCGTCAGTCGTAGTAGTTTATATTATATACAGGGTGGCCAGAATTGCATAACATTATGTTACAGAGATTTTCATATTATATTCATACATATTATGTAATTTCTAAAATTTCTAAAATCAAAACGTAATTAAATACAATGTTTAAGAATTGTAGGATATGTAGAATTGTTTAATAAGTTTTTAGTACCCTTTTAAGGGTGGTTTGGGGGGTAAGTAAAGTTAAAAAAGTACTACAAAAGATTACTCGAATAAAAATGTCTACTTTTTATGTGATAATCGCATAAAGATGGTTTTTTTTAACGAATTTTAATTATTAAAAACATATTTTAATGTAAACTATATTTTCCTGATAAGAACTTATAAAAATTGACAGCGACCTGTGTTTGATTTATGATACGGGGAAATTCATAAAACTCTAATGATCTCAATTACCGTCATAAATATAATATTATTAATTATATAAAGTATATTGGTACTTTAAAAAAATATTTGAACTGTGTCACTTTTTAACTTCACATGTAATACATATCACATACTGCATAGTATGTACATTGTACACACACTGAAGTCGAAAACACCATTTTTAGGCATTTGAAAGATAATAATTTATAAACAATTAATTTAGTAATGGATCGATATTGCACGAGTGAGATGCTTATTTCATTAGATTTAAGTGCCCAAATTGGCACGATGTACTAAAATATCTTAGGTTTAAAAATCTAAGTTCTAACCAGATGCATTTTTACGGTTTGGTTTTATTTCTGAAAAATGTTAGATTCAAAACAATAAGTCTAACATAGTCTAATAAGTCTTGGAAAAATTAATTTTTACATCAAACGTCCTGTATAAAATAAATAATATCTGTTTATTGTTTTTTATACGAATACCCAAATTACTTTTACGGTTTTTACTCGTCTCTATATCAGTGCAAATTCTTATAAAAAAGATACCTACCAATATAATATTACATAATAAATGTTTCCTCGCCGCCGCCGCCGACAACGATGAAGCTCATCTCGTGTATTATACGAAACAATATGGATGTATCTTTATTGTTTCGCATATAATACAATTTTGCGTTGATGATTCTCATAACGTTAACAATATATTATATTATGTATAATGTAAAATATAAGTAAATAATAAATATATATAATACATTATTACAGCGTCCCGGACACTTTCTACTCTCGAGACCTGACACAATGTGCGGGGTGTGTGCGCGTGTGTTACGACGTATAGCTACGTTTTGTCAGTGTTGTCTGGCGCGTGTATATTATATTATATACTTCATATTATTATCCTTTAGCATTTTGCAGCATACGTTGACCATATTATATTGTTACATTATACACGCCGTTTGTACGGTATTCTATTGCCCATATACGTATAGCGTAATAATGACGATGCGTACAGTCACCCGGTCGTAAACGCCGAAGTTTATGAGTCGTTAAGGTGGAAAGCGGTGCACATATGTGCATGTGAATCGCAGACGAAATTCGACTGAAAAAAAAATGTCCGTGCACACGAGTACCTACTACGCGGCTCACGTGTTCAAGCCGGACCAATATTATGTAGTGATGTGTGTAGAATCAAACGACAATAGTATTCGTGTTCATATTATTACGATTTACCGTGCGGTAATAATACGTTTTCAAAATGTGCAGGCTAAAGATGACGAGAGAAGAATTTATTTACATTCAAACTGTCCTCCCAAATAATATACATATAATACGTATATTTATGATTCGTCGAGCGTGTTTACATCCCTATGTTTTTCGTTAACAACTAATTTATTCAAATTCTGATTTTTAATATAATATACTCGATGGCCATATTATTATTATTTTTAAAGTTTACAGTGTTTATTATACTTGAACGATTTTTACAATTTATAAACGTCGGTGGTTTTATATTAGGTATATAGTTGCTCCGAATCAATATAATTATCACAGACTGTATAATAAAGTTAAATAACTCAAGAAGTAATCGTTTGAATTTTGATTTTGACGCGTCAACGTTTTCAGAAAAATTATCTGCTAAATAATTTACAAAAGAAAAAAGAGATTTTTAAAACTCTATTATTATAAGACACTTCTTAAGTGGTACAAAAGATCTCAAAAATTCTAAAAATCGAATATCGAATGATTATTGAAAAAAAAGGAGTGAGCATGCTTGGTGAATCTTTCTGTATACCTATATAATAATATATAATAAAACTGTTTACAAGAAGAGTATACCTTATTTATGGATTGGAAAGTGATCAGCGGGCTGTGAATTAAACGCACTAAAAATCTGTGTAACCAGTGTAATACACTTGGCAAATAAGGTCCCAACGTTTTAATATAAACGAAATTGTGAACGATTTAAATTATATTATTATAAATATTGATCTGTCTACTCAGAACAGCAACTTCTTGAGTACAATACCTATTTCACTTCTTTTGAATACATGATGACGTTTATCTGCAAAATTAATAAATTCACAGCCCTGCGGGTCATTTTATATATATAGGCTATATAGCTGCTATGTATTAGCATTGAGTATATATAGTACTATATATACTCAATGGTATTAGTTTATGACAATGTGTCTATAATCTCACACTTTTACACGTTAATATGTACAAGCTTTTAATTAAAAGATCAAATGAGATTATGTGTAAATATTCAACAAACATTCCAAATAATTTTGTTAATTCCAAAATCGTATGTTTAATCTAGCTGATATAATATGTTTTAATTAGGTCAGCAATTCTAAATCGTATTTTAATTATCTACCTATTCAACCAATCGTCCAGACAATAATTAATAGCGACAATTGACTATTCGCATCAGGTGTTCTGCGAATTTCAATTTCAAATTTCCATGTGGCTTCCGTTGCCTACCGGAAACAGAGATTATATAGTAATGAAAACAATACGAATGTGTTTAATTTAAATCCAATACCAGTTTTTGACTTAATATATGATGGGTATTTATTTTTCAACAAACGTTCCATACAAACGACAAAATTTGACAGTTATTTTTAGAATTGTGATAAAAATACGAAATAAAAAGTCCATGAAATTGGTTTTGAACAAAAAAATAGTTGTTTTTTTAACTTTCTCAATAAAGATTCAAGTTCTATATACATTGCTTATGTGTAATAATATATATTTTACAAATGTTTCGAATGTTTTTTATGTGCGTTGTCTACCTTTGGAGAAATAAGAATGCTTATTCAATCTTCACATTTAATGGTAGTTTCTGATAGAAAATTGGATTTTGTTGTTAAAACTTAAAAGTATAAAATCCTCAGTACTTTAAAATAATAAAATTAATACCTAAAAACTAAAACAATAAAAAAAGCAAAAACAAGAATATTATATTACATTTTTTTATTCGTTTACAATTAAAAAAACAAACTATTTCATGTTTTAACTTTTATTTTAATACATCTTAATGTAAAACATAATTCTTTAAAATTTGTTCCTACAATGATTTATTAAATATGCCAAAAACACATATAATTATACTATGCAAAGTGTTTATTTTTATTTGCAAATGATTATCATCAGTTCTTTGACCTATATATATACTTGATTAAGATGAAGTACACTCAAAATCTACAATATAACAGAGCAACTTTCCCGATTTATTTTTATTTGTATCGTTATTTAATTTAAAATGTATTAGTATTTAGTAGACATAAGGTAGAAGTATGACATTTTATTATTATGGTTATTTAATTTAAACATTTTAAATTAATCGCTGTCACTGCATAATATATTATCCATATGGTTGTGTATGTATTGTGCTGTAGAATGTAGATACGCGATAAATGTTCAAAACAGTGTTAAACTATTATTTACTGTCTTACACACTACATAATATATAGTCTCATTTGCAGCCAACTAGCTTTCGTACTTCAGAGAAATTATTTTTGTTGTTTGGATTCATACCACGAACGAACGGTATTTTTGTCCAAAAGTAAAAAACCGAGAACAATATTTCATTATTTTTGGCATTTTTGCCTATAAATTAATCATAATATGCGTCTTGCAAGAGTGAACCGTTTATTAAAAAAAATTTAAAATATCAAATAAACAAATAATTAATATCATAATATTATGACGATTGGTATATTGTTTTTGTGAAGTGTTAATTTCACAAACATGATTGGTATTATGTGTCCCGAATTCGTTCCATATTGTTATCAATTATCTATTTTAGTATTTTCAGTGTATTTAAATTAAAGTATAATACATTTTATAACATATTATAACAAAGAAAATGCCATATAATATATCAAGTATAAGATTCATTAGAAATGATAAGAATTTATTTGTATGTAAGACTAACACAAAAATAATTTAGCCTATATATAAAGTAACATTGACTTTCTGGCTAAAGTATGTACTTCAAAATTTTAACAAGTTTACCTCATCTGTTTTAATATAATAGACTGGGAAAGTTATGATGTTTTTTTTTTAATTCAGTTGAAAACATTTTTAAAAAATGTTTAGTTAATAAATAGACGTTTTTTAAAAATTTAGTTACATTAAGACTTAAATAGAAAATAACTTTATTTTTTTATGTTGTACATAAATATTTAATAAAATTTAACTTGAATATTAAAATTAACAATTTATTGTTCACGCTATTCACAGTTTAATCAACACTACGCAAAAAGTGAAAAATAATATTTTATGAGTTCGCTTAATTTAGCAAAGACTATAACTTTTGGTTGGAAATTTATATAAATATAAAATTTAAAAATAGGTATGTGCATGCATAATATAAACGGGAAAATAGTTTAACAGTAAATATTTACTACTTATACGTCATTTTATATCATTATGAGTAACTTGTTTATGCCCAACATTTGTAAATAATATTATATTAATTGATAAATGTATAAAAATCAGTTGTAAATTATAAAAATATATGCCACTCGACACTCGTAGGAATATAGAATATAATATCATATATTATATTATGCTCTTGTGACTAATTTTTTTTCCTTATTTCATATTTGATGATTTCAATTTTATGATACTTACCAAAGTCTGTAATGTGTAATGCAGACTATATAGTATATATAAATCATACTAATACTGCCTATTTTGTCTGTACAAATTTAAAATCATGAATATTCTATCAATGTAAAAACTGTTGTTGTAGATATGTGCCTCTTATTATGTAATATGATGTCTATGTAAAAGTAGCAAAAAAACTAATGAAAATAATATTAAAATTAAATCATAACAAACTGTGAACAGGTAAATGAATTACTTTATGAACGTTAAACAGATAGAAACACAGACCAAGATGATTACACGAGTTAAAATAGGACAACTGGTTTCTTAAAATACACATAAAATACTTTTGAAATGTTTTATAAACCTTCTCTATTTCTATAATTATTAATACAGGTTTAGTTTATTTAACTGGCGTCTTATTAAAAATGTATACTTCATAATTAATAATATGCATATACGATATACCTTTTGTAATTGTTAAAAATGTTATGTCTTATTTGAGGTTTAACGGTATACATATAATAATATATTTTATGGACGTGTTTATCATCGTCATTCCCGGTTATCTAAAAATAATTTTATATTTAAAGTTATGTAATATCAGTTAAGCTTTGAAAATAAAACTTTTGAACATATGATAAGCGTTATATAATTACTTTTTAAGTAAATTTATCAGTTATTATTCCACAATATCGTCTAAACCGAATAGTTTTTGAAAACGATTAAATCCTCGATCCGAAATGGCAAAATGCATATTCATAAGAAGAATTATCTTTTTAATAAAATATTTATAATGGTATAATATATTCTTTACACATTATACATTAGTATGATATTAATTTAAACTTTGTATTTTATAGTTTTACTCTGTTGCAGATGCACGATTTTAAAAGATGCTTCTTATTAGTTACTACAGTGTGTATTTCCAATAATTTTTTTTGTAAATTGACTAATTTTTGATTTTAAAAACTTAAAATTAAACTTCCAGAATTTATAATCTAATATCACTGCAAAACTAATAAATTCATCGTTGAAAAATCGAGGAAATCACGACCACGAGTTCAAGACTTTATAAGTTTTAGTGTTTTAGTTCCCGAGGATATAATTCTATTGATTTAAATGATTTGTATACTATATATATGTATACAATCTTAGAATACTTATTAAAGTTATTTTACATATTATAAACTAATTTATTTTGAATTTCACTACTCAAACTAAAAAAAAAATCATTAAACATATATAATAAGGTACAAATTATTTTTTAAGCACTGTGATGTGAAAGACAAGTATATTAATCGGTTGTACAATACATATTATGAAAAAAATGAAAAGAGTTGAATATTAAAAATTCCAAAATTTTTTGAATAGCTGCGTTATTAATATGATATAAATAATTATTGGTGATTGCAGTTCATTCAAATATTATATTTTTATTCAAATATAATGACTTAGATACCAACTAAAAAATACCAAAAATTAAATTCACCAATTACCGACTGTTCGATTTATGGTTTGAGGACAATAAAAATGTATCAGCTGAAAATGCATTTAATATGCAAAACATAGAATAGAGGCTCACGAGATCAATTTATTTAAAAAAAAAAATTAAATTTGAATCACCGGAAGTACCTACCAGCCAATGCATTGTTTTTTTTCCATTTCGTTATTGGTCCAAATGAAAAAACAAGCGGCATTCGACCGTCAAAAAAATATAAAAAATAAAAAACCATCGATTTTTCTTGCTCGTCCATTTAGCACAAAAATACCGCTATTGAATGAAAATCAGACATCGTGTCCCACAAAATATCGTCATCGTCGTGGGTACTCGGCCATCGTGCGAATTACTGTAACAGTTGATGCGATGAAACGCCGCTGATATATTAGTTTCTCGGAAAGACCATTATTATAACGTGCCGTTTCATTTATTTTTTCGCCGAGTCACCACCTTTGTGCGGCGGCGATGCAACGGGGTGTATTGTGCTGTACAGCATCACGCCAACCCTATACAACAGGTTCGACTCGGCCAGTATAGATTTTTATGCATACGATATGTATAATATAGAGGTATATTAATGTATTATAATATACGTTTTGTAGGATCCACTGCAAGTCCGCGTCCGTCGCGTCTACGGCACGCCATGCGCTGTCGTCTAACAATCTCCGCAGTGTTCAGTATTATATAAATGGATAATAATAATAATAATAATATTATTATTATTATATAGAAACACGCGGTGCGTGTATTGTAATGCCTTATGCGTGTGTGTACAGAGAAACCCGAGTTCGGTCCGGAGAATATTGTAAACAAACGAGGATGTTATCTGATTCATCTGCTGCACAGTGGTTGTTTTCAAAGTGCACCAGATGGGTGGGTTCTCGACTTCTCGTGCGCCTATTTATACACAATACATATATATTATACACATGATATTGCATTATAATGTGTACATAATATGGTATATATTGGACTGCCGGTCTCGTTATTATAATTAAGTATTTCTGCCCGTACTGTGCGCACCGCGTTCTATCTATTAGCCCTATATATAATACACAATGTGCGTCTCGCAAAATGAAATACTATAATTTCGCGTATACCTACGTATAATTATATTATAGGCTATAGCTATATACCTACCTACCACCTCAGTGCAAGTGCCCGTATTATATCGTATAATTATTATAATATATGTAACTATATTTTTTTCAATAATAACAATCGACTGCGGTTATTATTTTTGTTAACTGTACACACAACGTATAATAAGTCATATTATAATATATTATGTAAGAAGTAATAACCGTATAACTACCTGTTATAATGGCAAGTCTTGTACAGTATTTGAGTAAATGTGTTTACATTTTAAATACTGCCTTGGACGTATTTGTTTTTTATTTTTAAATAAAGTATTTTTTAAAATTCAAAAGCATTAGTCGTCACATTTCCATATTGTTTTTATTGATAATTATATTATTTTATTCCTAGTTAAAATCAAATGTTATATAATATCAAATTGTTATTATTTATTTACTTTATATTTAATTAACAACGCATAGGCGGATATTTGGTCATATCCGTGGGGGGGCTTAACATTTTTACCATATCCATTAGCGTCAACACATTATTAGACACTTCAAAGATACTAGAAGATATACTACAGATACTAGAACCTTCCGAGGGGGCTTGACTACGTTATGGGGGGGCTTAAGCCCCCCAAGTCCCCCCAATATCCACCTATGTAACAACGGTTTGAAGTTTATTCAATATTAAAGTATTGCAAAATTAAAATATAATTTTATTAATTTTAATTTTTCAGTATAAAATGATTTATATAAACAAAGCTCTAAATTCCGATGATACTTATATAGATATGACATTAAAATTTTAAATTTGTAATTACAAAATTAATGTTTTACCTACTTATAAATAAATAAAATTAAAAAAGTAATTGGAAACTATTTAAACACATGCCTAGTATTCATATTTATTCTTAAAACTATTTAAAATAGGTACCTATATTCCGAATAGATGGATTTAAATATAATTTATCTTATGGCTATATAATAATAATACGAGTATAATAAATAAATAGTATATAAATTAGTATTATACTAATTGTATGTTACCATGCGCGTTTATTATTGTGGTAGCAAGTTACATTATAAATAATATTATATTATATTTTTATTTTTATCATTACTCATAAGATAAATGTTCACTGTGATAATATAAATTCCATAGGTGATTAAGTAAATTTCAATATAATTACACACGTTAAAAAAATTTAGATACATTAATGAACCAATTATTTAATTGATGTTTCATGTCTCATAAATAAAATATTTATCGACGCACCTAAGACTAATATTTCACCAGTCACCACATATGCCCATTGCCCATAATTTGCCCATTTGAAAAAAAGAGGAATTTTCCTTTAATAAAGAATTTATTAAAACTTTGGAATTTATACTTTATGACAGTATTTTAGTAAAATTTATTAAAGGCGCTAGGGGTTTAGGGCTATACAAATTATTTTTTTTAAATAAAAATAAAACCACTCTTTATTATTATATGAGTAGCTAAGGAAATAATTTTTATTTAAATTTTAAAGTTTATAAAACGAATTTCAAATAAAAAGTTACGGAATTATCAAACTTTAAGTACTAAGAGTAATAATAGTCCATGCTACTACCCCTATAGATGATTTAGCCTGTGATTTTAAAATTAAAGTAACTATTATTTTTTATTAAAATTTTTTAACTTTCATAATTTGTTCACTAAAGCAATATTACACACACATATTTTATATTATATGCAAAACTATTTAGTATAAGGAATATTAATATTCCTTTTTAATTTAATACTAATTCCTTGGTAAATTAAATTGAATAACTCAGAAACTATAGAAGTTTAAATTTCAATTAAACGTATAATTATTTACGGAAGAACATGGCGATTCTCGTTTGAAAAATAAAGTTTGTATCATCACATCCACACGATACTAATTGAATGTATAAAAATAGTAAAGTATTTTAAATAAATAGATATTACCTATGGTTTTTTAAATATACATACATATACGAAAATTCAGAAATTGAATACATTCATTAATAAAATAAGAAAAGGAGATGAGCGCGCTGTGGTTGGTAAATCTACTTGTGTGTTATTTCTGTCTCTCACGCATTAGGCCCCCCCCAAAAAATATCGATTTGTCATGGTTTTGTCATTCAATAATAGTTCTTGGAAATACGTATATTAAATAATAAAATGTATACATATAAAATAATAGTTAAAAAAAATAGTCAATAAACCCCTCGCGGGTAACGCATTACCCTTTTTACTCTTGATTTTTTTTCGTTCGAAACATTCCTGCAGTATTAGTTAGAAAAAAAGTGGCAAAAAAAATACGGAAAAGAAAGTAAAATCTCACGCGGGCGAGAGCAAAAAACGTGTCTCGTCTATTATTGCAGCAGGGTCCGTGATTTTTTGTTATTGTTGTTTTATTGACCATAAACCGCAATGATATACGAGATATGTGTCGTTTTTTTTTTGTCTTAACCACTTTAAAAACGAAATTCGAAGTTATATCCGTACCCCGAGCAAGTGTAACATAATATAATGTATTATATATTATTATGTCGACCGTAACGAAATGTCGGCCGTTAAATTAGCGCCAAAAAAAATGACCATTATACACTGCACTACAAATTACGATACACCGACGCGCGACGCTATAAATAATAACGACATATATATGTATATATTTTTTTTCAAAATCGTTTATACGTGGAATTTTATAATATAAAACGGATTAACGCGTGCACCGTGATACGCATTGCGTGTGTGTTCATAATTTTTCAATATTATGTCAGAATATTATAACTGACGTTATATTATATTATACGGATTATCGAAATAATAAAACATCATATTATTATTATTGACTTTTTGACTTTTTTTGTATACGTATACAGATAATTTAGGAACACAATTATTATTATTTCGTAACAATGACGAGACGGACTACCAACGAATAACAATGCTATATATAAGTATAATATAATACCTAACCTATGTCTATGTGCATTATAATGTTGACCTGTATTAGATTTCGTTGAATGGACAATGAACAAAATATATGTATAAGTCATATGTTTCACTATAAAATTACAGTTTGTAAACTCGTATATTGTAGGTATATAGGTACAGTATGTAACATATGTATATTTTGATTGAAATAAGACCACTCTTATTGCTCGCCCACGACCTCGTATAGACAATCCTTTGTGATTTCAAGCACTGTTATATAGTATATAAACGGACAAGACGAGCATCGCATTTATATCTAATTGTAATCACTCCAGTCATCGAGATCATGGTAGTCGTATATCGGAGTTGGGATAGTCACCGTACCGCAGACACTCGCGGCGGCGCGATGGGTATCCGGATACTTCGGTGTTATATAATGACGTCCATCAATCAGCAGAACTTATTTTATATCTCTGACGAATGCGGAATGTATCAATTAGTCGCGAGCGGGAAAGATAAGTTTGAAATAACTTATGAAAAAAACTCGAAAGTCTAGTTTCGTTATTGACAATAATTATTGTGGACGATAAAACTATAAGTAACATATACAGTATAATACACTATTCGCCGCGCACCGGTTATCCTTATTCCGTTGTGGAGACTATAGGTACGAGTGCAAAATATATACGCCTACTACTACAGGTTGGTCTGAAACGAGTTCAAACGTATACAGGATTTTTCTATTAACGTCCCCGTCGTATTATATTTCATTGTGTATTTCACAGACTATTTTTTATACGCATCACAGGGAATTACTGAGAAAATTAAAAAATGGTTAACTTAAGACTTAAATACGTTTGCGTATATCTAAGTTGCTATTATACGACTAGATTAAAATGTCTGAATTGTCGATGTGATATACATGCAATTCAACACTTAGATCGGTTAAAAAAAATTACATTTATATATTTATATATGTATAGTGTATACGTTAAACCAGAACATCCTTCGCTTCGCTAAGAATCGCAGCGTTATGTTACACATTGGTCATAATACTTACTATGTAAAATATTATAAAACAAAATAACTAGGCAACTTAAAAACAACTTTGGTGTATGCCTTATACCATGGTTCTCACCTATGAAATATGTTTTTTTCAGTAACTGTAAATGTATACCACATAATGTTAATAATGTTATAAATAAAAATAACACATACCATGATAACCGTAATTCTATAAATCTAAAATATACATATGTATTAGGTAGTTATCAATTATAAGACAAGTTCACATGTTTTAAAATGAACCTTATACATGTGCCTAATAAAATTCTGAGTGAAACTTGCCGAGTAAATTTACTTGTCTTATTTCTCTAGTAATTATAATATTTCTTATAATATGCATCAGACCATCAGTTAATCAGAATAGATAATCACTAGCCAAGTTTGTATTTTCATAGAACGCAATACTACTTCCAATTTAATATATTCTACTAAAATGATAATTACTTATAGATACAGATAACATATAATAGGTACTTATATATAAATATAGATGTGTATAAGGTAAAAATATATATTATATTATTATTATATACCTAACGCACACAGATACATATTTTGAAATATTGTAATATCGGAACCGTGAAGATTAAAACGAGTTTTAAATATTTATTGCTGTTTTAGTAGAAACTCGGAACTTTATACATTTAGATACCTATTTGAAAAACCATCATATGAAAATTAAACATGGATTCGGATTTGGATAAGTACGTTATTTTGAATATTTATGTAGGTAATTTAAACACTGACTGGAACTTGAATTAACAATTCAATTATAATATTATCGCTTCATTCGAAACAAAAACACACATTTTTGTCTATACTTAACTACGGCAACCACAGCGCGAATATATAGTGAGTAAATTTCCGTGTCGTTTCGTATAGGTCGACGGTTTATGGAAATGTTACGCGTACACCGGTACACGATGGAAGGACGCAATTTATTTTAATGCCAGATAATCTTAGGGACTCCTCTTAAACAACAAACAATCGAATAATAGCAGTACTAACAGTCCAAAAAAATCCTTAACGTACACATTATTTTATATACACTTGTCTTTGCCGTGAGCAAACTGCGTGTTGTTCAAAACGCCGAACGACACCATGATAAGGCGATATTATTATATTGTGTTGAAACGATCGAGTGAAAAGCTGCAACACAAGAAATGAGTTAATATTATTGCGTGTTATTTGGAACTTTCTGCGTTATAGGACAAAATTAATATATATTGCAATCTATTTTATCCGTTATTTTTGATAATATAGCGTAATACGTCCGTATTACTTATAACACATAACACTATATAATATAGTATTTATAATCATTGTTATTATACCTATGACACCACTAATGCAGTGTTAGATATCTCAATATGTGCTACACGAGCGTGCAATGTAATATGTTTAAATATAATTAATTGTTGTCACGCAAAAACAGGTGCGAGTATCCTGCAGGATAATTTACAGGATTATCGTACATTCTATAGGTAGGTAAATATACGAAATGAAATTATTTCTTCTTCGGGTTCATAGCGATATTACGAATAGAAAAGTTATAGAAAATTTGAAAACATTTTGTAAGCTCTTAGATACAAATATATTTAGGAAATAATTTAACTCTTGAGAATGGTTAGTTTTGACCCACCATAATCTTCTGCTTCCATCTACATATTGTGACTACATTTGTTTTTTAATTTTTAGTTTTCCGCTAGAAATATTATCGTTGGAACAAACCAATAATTAATAATAATTGTAAATATGACATACGGCGCTAGCCAACCAATGCTGTACACAACAGTATGTTTACTTTGGTATATATGTATACATAATAACAATAGTAATACTACCCTACATGTTGTTTCACAATATTATTTATCTTTGTTCACATTTGTCCAACCGTTCACCCTTTAACCCTTGCTAGATACTTACGAGTTTATGTAAACCAAAATATTATATTTTGAGTTTTAAACGTTTTAATAATTGTATGCATTCTAGAATAGTGTTGTATTTATTCGAGGGGGAGGGGAGGGACGGCCACGCACATTTCATACTCCAAAAATATTAGAAAAAAAAGGCGATATTGATGGTGATAAACTGTATACTGTACAGTGAAATATCGTGTAATTATTATAATATTAGGATAATATGACGTATATCATCATTTACCTATAGGTAGGTATGACCTATTGGCGATCATAATACGATGGGCGATGTGTGCCGACTAGTATAATATATTATTACCTACAATACGCATACGATACATTCCGAATCGTCCTTCGCTTCTACTTAGGAACGTTGCGAGTTGCGGGTATCGCATTCTGTCATAAACATTTATTAAGTTATTATTATAATGTAATATACTACGTCATCATAATAATAATTATACGACATCTGTTCAATCTCATCAACGATGCATTATATTATAATATTTATTAAATATTATGATATACAACCGACGAGCTACCATGACATTGTAAACACGTTAAACGAGTCCAATAAAATCATTTAAATAACATATTATAATTTATTCATACAGAACCTTATATTTACGCAAGCACAACTGTTCTGGGTACACGCGGCCAAAGGGCCCGACGATGTCTGACACTGACGTTGCATGTAATATAATGTTGCAATAATATAAAAAATAGATTATGATTAACACTGGTCCGAAAAAAATTGAATGCGTAGAAATCCTTTGAATAAAAAGTGATGTCACAGCAAATAATTCAGATTTTTGTTAGTTCTAGATGTATTTGCTATATTTTGCTAAACAAAAGGTCAGGATAAAAATTTCCAATAACATGTAAAATATTGTAAAAATGATTGCTAAAATATCAATTAGTATTTGAATTGTATTTAAGAATATCTTATTTTTATATATCGTCTACTTTAAAGAATAAAGTGAAATAACGTGAAATATGTTTTTGTATTTTTATTTATATTTAATATTTATACTTATGTCCTATTCGCTTACATTATTGACCTACATTTTTATTTTTTTCCAGGGTCATATATTTTATAAATAAAACTTTGATTGTATATAACGATGTATAATAATAATATGTTATGAACACTATACAGGTTATAGCTAAATATTAAAATATATTATGACACGACGCGCGTGTGTTTCATAGAGAGTGTAGGTTTTTCGACACGTCCGAGTTCTACGAACCTTAGCGGAAAGTTATGGCGATGTCAATGTCATTATCGTATTACTTCATGTATGTATATTTTATATACATAATAATAATAATATAATATGCGAACGTTCCATTTGGCTGGTGCAGTAGTTAGCCTCACCGCTCTATTGTTACGAGTTAGGACTTAAGCACAACCCATCATCGCACGCAACACGCTAATTATGCTCATCAACGTGTTATTATATACGTATAATATACCTACGTACGACGTGCATACAGCGCCGCCAAAACATTTTTGCTTTTAATTTTCTGTTTGCCGATTTATATTTCTTTAGATTCGAATATGGATAGCACATAATAAATTGGATGATAACATAATAATAGTAACAGCTATGTATGGTTATACTTTGTTACTTTGAAATAGACATTTTGATAAAATAATGATTACATTTATTATATTACGTACGACAAAAATAATATTATCACTCTACATAGTATTATATTACAAAAAAAAAAGCAATATAATAACTTTAACTCTACATTTAATCATTTAGGGACTTGTATTATGTATTATTCCATTTTATCCATCAACTACAACAAACTGTTTGCGTATATCTAAGGAAATTTTATCTAAAAACCAACAGACCTGTTTGCGCAGAAATATCGAAAATCAACAAATATGTTATTACTAATTACATATAATAATTAATATAATATGGGTACATAATTGTTTGAAATTATAGCAAAATGTAATCATTTATTTAACATCGATAATAATAATACAATGTTACACATAATTACAAAGTTACACGCGCATATGTAATAATTATAGGACATGTTATAGAATAATTTCAGTTGATTAGCTATTATATAAAATAAAATATATGTAGATTATTTTATAATTAATAATACAGGTGAAAAAAATTGTGTTTGGTATAAAGCATAAATAATTAAGGTACCTATGCTGCAGGTATACAGCATTTATTGTGTACGTAACATTGTTATATTGTATCGTGATTTTAATTTAAACTTTAGTTAAAATTATTTAAAAACAATTATTAATTATTATTACCATAATTTTATTTTAAATGAGCGAACGGTCTGGTACTAAAAATGTTTGATTTCTATGCTGACCTTCAAGTAAAACGCAGTTTAAAATGTGCGCAAACTTGTCATGACCTTTATAACAACGCATGTGCGCCAACAGTTTATAAAATTACAGAAAAAATATCCTAAATTCGCGCAAACTGTCGATGCAGACATACTATTATACATTATTTAAGTATATAATATTATATTGCACGACGCCGTTTCGGGCGAATTACATTACGCTGCGGAAAAAGCGTTACGTAGAAGTAATTGCCGCGGCGAAATCGCCTTGAACGCGGCTGCGGTACCGTAATAATATATAATGTGTACGACCGCGACGACGGCGAGGACGATTTTATCACCTATTAGAATATTGTTGTGTCAATTTTGACCTTTACCAAGGCCGGACAAGTAATCTGTTTTTATTCTAATTCGCTAAGTCATTATATAGATAAATTTAAAGTTTAAAATCAAAAGATTTTTTTTCATTTTTTATTCAAATTATAAAAGTTGCAAGTTAAATAGAAAAAATATAGTAACTCGGCTATTATACGTAATTAAGACTCAGTTAATTTTTTTCCCAACTGAATATCTACGTAATACTTACATACGCCAAAGCACTATATAAGAAAATGTAAAATAAAAGCGTTCACATGAAAACAAAAATATTTATAGTGGGTAGTAAAAATAACGCATAGTTGAGAAATCGACAGAAAAAAATTATAGAAAGGGAGGCCATCCAATATGATAAACAACCCTATTGTCCCTATTATATATCATCAGCTATATAACTACCTATTTAGTGTTTAGGTAAATTATTACTCTTTCAATTAAAAAAAAAAAGGATGTATAAATTATAAGAAAAATCAATTTAACGCGACGGGAAATTTAATTAGTTAATTATACTAATCACGCGGCTGTGATAACTGCGTAACTATATAAGTATGGCAAACAATATTATATTTTAATTCTTTGGTCTTTAATGTTTGAAATCTTTAAGAAACTAAAATAATATTATTTTTATATTGTATTTACACGAAATTCGTACAATATAATATTATCGACTGTGCTTATTTACTCAAACGCTTTGTGAAGTCTACCGTGTCATATGACGTATATGATAATAATAATTACTCATTATTGTTGTATATTATTATATAATTTATACGAATTCGGCGCATTATTATCTATTATTAAAATATTATACATATTGTTCTGCAGGACAACGTGGCGTAATTACGGGCCGATTGTTGTCCGCGGGTCATTTTTGTCCGATCCGCTCAGTTTACGCCGACCGCTTGTGTTTACACACTCGATAATTACTTACATTTTCGGTATGCTACAATACCGATTTGATGTAGCGTGTATAGTATGTGTATTATGATAATGATAATATAATATAATTACGCGTTGTGGCCGCGGAAAAAGCGAAAGAAAACATATAATATTATAAACAACTATCGCGGGTACTACACAATACTATACCGTTTAATGCCGCGCGACACCGCGACGCAAATCGGCCCACCAACTGCCCAACATGCGAATATTATAATAATACGAGTCAGTAGGTATAATAGCGGCCTAAATGATGCGTTCAAATGCGCGAAGGTGCAACAGGTAACAATGAAAAACAACCGTGAAAAAATGCTTAAACGTGTATAGTGTTATACCAACGTCTTCAGTCGTCATCGTTAGTCACGAAAAAACGATTTTCGTACCAAAACTAACACTCAAGAAGTCCCATTATAATCGGACACTCAGTTCTTTCGGGATTTCGTTTTAATCTGACTACGTTAATATTTTATAAACATTTATAAAAAAATTATAAAACGGCAAAATTTAAGTATTTATCAAAATAATGTGACTAAAATAATGTTTTACCAACAATATGTGACATGTGATGGCATACCTGTTGTTTACAAGAGTTATATACACTATGAATAATAAATATATATCTAGTCACTGAGAATCATAATGAATCTAAATGAAAAACATTTCTGGCCGAGAATTGATCGAAAATCCAATATTTTACGAGAAAGGTCTTTATTCAATATTTTCACTCAACGACGAACGACTCGACTTTTCCCCTGTGTATTACATGCACAGCCAGTGGTTTTAATAACTTATCTGTGAGGTCAGTTTGAATTGTTAATACTATAATGTCTTTGAATGTAAAATTATTATTGGAGTGTAAATTTATATTATTATACATTTTATAACTGATTTATAAACATGAATAATAGATTTATTTAAAACAAAGTTATACTAATATCCACTTTATTGGTATTTTTAACTGATTATCATCAATATAATTAGTATTGCTGGTATAATTATTAATCGATTTATCAAATGTAGATATACTTGACAAAGGACGGCTGTTTGGTTTGGAGGTAAATTTTAGTTATTTTTCTTTTTTCTTAGTAATATGTCTTTTAAACTTTGCAAGTGAAGAAAAAATTTAAAAATATGACTTTTTCCAACACGTATAAATACTATAATATGTCAACGAGTGAAAAATGTCAAAGTAAATAGTAAGAAATGCGATATTTTTAAAATCATTCTGGCAAATTAAACAAATCATTTTCTTAAACGGCTGTATTCTTATACTTAAAATTCGAATTAATACAATACAAAAGTAATCAAGTTACAATTAAAAATAAAAATACAATATTGTATTAAATACAAATACAATACGATACTTACCAATGTCGAATAACCATACGGAAACTTAGCAACACAATAGTACGAGTTGAATAGTAAAACTAAAATCTCCGGTTGACGTGTATAATACGTGTAAGATACTTATTCTCAAATTCACAATAACAAATGACTGAACTGTACTTACTAAAAGACAAGTATACAAAAAGCACGGACGCGGGACAACGACCGACCAGATCGGTCAATTCAATAATAGTTTCTGGGAAATCCGTATGCTTTTGTATGCGTAAAAATAATACCTTTTCAACAGTTCATAAAAGAAGGTGAATTTTATTGATTTACATTTTATTACGATAAAAGAAAATGTGTTAAAATTGTTAAATTTTCGATACAAAACCACTTGCTTAATATTTTAGGTATTATTCTAATTATGATAACTAATTCACAAATCTATTATATAATTTATCAATTATTTAATATAATAATATTGTAACAATATAAAACAACATTATACGTTTAGCAAGCAGTATACAACGAAGTGTGGTTCATCAATATGGCTTTTTTTTATATATAAATACAATTTTTTTTGTTAAATTTCGTATTTTCACTTAATCATTTTAATAAATCGTTTTCGTAATATTAGTAAAATCACATAAAATGAAAAAAAAATGGAATAAATTATTATTTCCATAAATTACATTTATTAAACTTGATCGTTATTTTTAGTTCAGTGTAGTGTAGGAATTATTCAATTATGTGTTTAAAAAGGAATTTTGACACTATCTTATATTTTACCTTTTTGTCACTTATTTTTCGGAGTCATTCAATTATTGCATATTTATCACGTTTTTCACTTGACTATAAAATAAATTATCACCGTGTGGTTAAACATTATTATTCCCATCCCTTGTCTCGCGTACAACGAGCAGATTTGTCATTTCCGCCGTGCGATTAATGATGAATGACACGTGATTATATTATTATCATCACGTTTTCCGGATGGTTCTTTTTTATATATAATATTATATTATTTAGAATCATACATTAGCCGCGGACACAATGCCCGATAACGGTTGACGTCGGTGCGGAAATTAATAATATAAGAACATCGTTGTATTAATATTATATTTTATAATCGAAGCAAACGACGAGTGAACGGATTTACGACATTTACAATTTAGCGTGGGCTTACGTCTTAATAAAATCATGCATTATATACGCAATAACATATGAGCGCAATGCGAGAAATTCAATTATTGCGAAAAACAAAATTTAATAAAACACAACAAACATAGATAAAATAATAATAACAACAATATAATATTATATACTATATGTGATATTATATTAAATTTATATTCTTTCCTAATGATGTTTTTAGGAAATTGTATCGTTAAAGACGCTTAAAATATGGTTGCACCATCTTGTAATTTAATTTGTATAATTGCATGTAAGTACTATATGTACCAAGTATTATTGTATAATATATTACCTATTATAATGGTAATATGTCAATACCGATGTAAATATGTAATGTGGAGTAGTGTGAATATAGTAAAAGTATAATATTATAATAAGCTTATACATATAACGAGTACCTATAAATATTTTATAAACTGATTTTTAAGTCTTTACAGTATAATACAAAAGAATCTTTGTATTAAGTATGAAAACTTTTTGATTGAGAATCAAAAATATTACCAACATAAATTGAAAAAAATTCTTAAAATTTTAAATGTCTGCAAATAAAATATATAAAAAGGGTTTAGATATTTTATAATTTTTATTATGTCTTATCAATGCATATATATTATTTCAAGTCTAACAGTTGTTCTCTTTCGAACAAGAATAAAATGAAATAACAATATTACTGTTTTTTTAATTATTCAAAAAGTATTAGGAATCTTAAATTTAACCCTTAAAGTACGAACTAGATCAAATTTTCTAACAGGAACCATCATTCTCGGTATATAAAAGATCAAAGAAAATATTATTTTGTTTCTTCTCCAAAACATTTTAGCAGACAAAATATATCGTTATAAAATCAAATATATTCATCGCTTTACTCGGGATCCGAAAAAACAATTTAGGCGCCAGATTATAGTTTATTATAATATATATATGTACATAAATGATCGTTCTGGCGCCACAATATACAGGGTGAATACCAAGCACGCTCACTGCCTTTTTTCATTAATAATATAAGTTTTTGTAATCTGATTTTTAGAATTTTTAAATATAATACTACATTTTCGGATGTTTTACTTTAAATTATTTAACACATCATTATTTTTTGTAAAATTTTAATTAATTTCGACTCATTTAACTTGATGTATACTAAGAATATAACCGTTGTAAATAGCTATACATAAAATTAATAGAAATCAATTTAATATTTGCTTGGCCGTGTTATTATGAGTTGTAATTGAAACAATTACTAATTACTGCAAGTTGTATACAATATGTAATTCTAATAGCTTACTATCCTTAATTATTTGAAACTAATTAAAAAGAAAAAATACTTATCCTTATTGGATTTCTAATCTAAATTATTTTGTGAATATAAACCAATAAAATATTGAATACTATTTTTTTCTGTTGTGCGTTCAAAAGCATACCTATTATCCTTAATAGGTACAGATGTTTGATAACTTGGAAACAACTCGTTTAAATTTTCATTTAGATATATATTGGCCATTATACGAAGAAAATCATCTGCTGAATAGTTTAAACTGTTTAAAGTAATGAATAGTGGTTTTCAATTATAGAACAGATCGTATCGCCACAGGATAATCTTTAAATGGTACGAAAAATTTCGAGCACCTGAAAATATGGTCTAAATATATTTTAAAGTTCCAAAAATCAGATTTTGAATAATATTGTTTGATTAATGAAAACGTGGGATGTGCATGTTCTGAGTGAATCGTTCTGTATAACATTATATAGATGCCCGCGGGTGCGGAACAAAATAATCGAAGTTGGCTGAAATTCGGATCGTTAACATGACCTAAGGCCGAGGTATTTTTCAAAACAAAAATGTTAACTAAACCCATGTTATACAGAATAATGGAACCGTTGGCGTCGCATTTTTTGAGTATTATTATATACTTACATGTCGGGTGTAAGTATGTTGTATAGTCGATGTACAATAAGAGCATATTATATATACTGTACCCGCAATAAAACGGTCGGGCAAACACGTATAATTGAAAAAAAATTCATCACGTGTTCCCGTTCATGCGTATATAACTACATAACTTATATTAGTATATATAATATTAAGTATATTGAACGCGATATTTGATTGATCATAAATGAGATATATTTTTTTTTCTCCGACAACCACACCGCGACGCCGATGTAATAATTACGGCTAAATACATATAATAATATGATATTTAGCACGCATGAACCTCCTCTGTCGTGCGAGTTAATTGTTTCTTATTTTTTTTCCCCAACCGATTAACTTTAAGTTTGTCATTACAGTATGGTATTATTAATATAAATACCTATAATATATAAATGCATTGGTATCAGTATGCCATTATTATACCTATTTAGTACTTATATTATTATATATATATATATAGATATATACCTACTTATACGTGTAATTACACTGAATACATTTACTCTATTCTGTACTTTGACAGCGTATTTAGTCGGATAATATAATGATAGTTGTACTATAAATTATTATGATACACATGTAACAATATTAACATGCTCAGAAACAATATTATTAGCCAATAACGATATCGTTTTACACCTCGAAAAATCGTTGTTTATATTTTGAAATATTTTTAATTAAACAGTTTAACCGTGAGTAATAATTATAGTGATAAATATTGTCCGTAGTTGAGAATAAAAGTCGTAGTAACTTTAAATAATTTGTAGTTATTTCAACTTATTTGTCAATATTTGTAATATAAATATCAATTCCCCAATCGAGTTTGTGCATACAAGTTTTCAAAAAAATATTTTTCTTCAGAATATCATTTAGGTATGTCAAAATTAAGCAATTTAAAATTGATAATAGTAAAAAAATAATTTTTTATCAAAAATGTTTTGCAATTCATTCATTTTAGGTGTGTAAAAAAATTTTTTTCGAAAAAACGTTACCTAATAACCAACTATATTATAATGATAATGAATGTTAATTGTTAAAAGAATCATCTTATACAGTGTAAAAGATAAATAATTATTGCAGAATCATAATCGAGAAGATGAAAGACATTTTATAAAAATTCTTCAATATTGGAGTAAAAAAATAAAAACGTAATATTACATCAATTATTTTATTAATTAGTTTTCCTTATGTACCTTTACATTATGAAAATGTCAGTACATAATATATACTACTGGGTTTCCGCAGAAAATTTAATATTTAATATGAAGCAGTATCTTTTTTTATCATGACAACTACTGGTGAAACAGATATAAAAGGAAAATAATAACGCCCCGTGGAGTTATGTTGTTATTACGTTTTTCGTCCGTTCGCAGTTTTAAACTGCATGTACCGTTATATAATATTATTGTAAGACGAACTTGACATTTTGTATTTAATTACTGAACCGTGTACTGTGACTAACCGTGTAGAAACTAGAAGTGCACTCGCATATACACATGTATATAATATACTAGTTTACTATACTATAAAAGTAGTGAAGGAAACAGAGTAAGAGAGAGAGAGAGAGAGAGAGAGTGATCTGCAGATGAGTGACATTAAATGTATTTTATATTCCGAATGAAGTGAGGTATATATCTATTGTTTTTACGGTGACGTGTGTTTATGTAAATTATTTTATTCTGTATTTGTCATCACATTTTGGGCAGTTAATTTGATCCAATTTTCAGCTTCGAGAACATTATCTCTGATTGCAAATTTAATCTTTTTAGTAGTTTAATGTCTAGGTCCTTTTTTTAATATAAATATAGAAAAAACCGAAAAACTTCACAACAGGAAAACGGGTATATATTTACGCAACCTTGGACTAAACATTTTTTGTTCAGAAAAAAAAACTTAAAAAGCATTTTCTAGACAAGATGAAATTGAAAAATATCTAAAAAGATATTTTGTGCTTAGCCTACGAGTACAGCGGTATGATGCGATAGCAGGTATTTTGAAGAAAGATGAGACACCCGCAACACGATTCAGTGTACCACCATAAAAGAATATCTAAACCACGGTTGTGTGGAGGGTGGATACATTACACAACGTATCGCAATAATAATAAAACACCCGTTTGTGTACGTATATAATATATGCATACAGCTTATTTTAATGTAGGTTTATATAGTAAAAGTGGTAATAATGACGTGCCTTTGAACGTTTTGTGTTCATTTCACGCCTCCGCCGTTATTGTCGAGTGAAACTTTGAATTACATAATATTAAATTATGGGTAGTAATAAACGAATAACTATAATATAATAGGTAATAATAATAATAATAATAATAATAATATGAAGCATCCCTGCACCTATACGAACAACATATTATACCGTAATAATGTATATTACACGGAGTTACGCGTTTCCAATTATCAACAACAATTATGATTCGCATTGCGTGCGTATGAGACGGCTGACATGAATTGCCACGAAAACTAATTATTATAACTTTTTTTGTTATTCGACTACGTCCTACACACCAATAAACACGTATCACGTACTACCCTATACGACACGTGCAGTGACGCGAGAGCCGAAAGGATAATGTTATGTAATAATAATAATAATATAAGGAGTATAACATTTTGTAAACAAATTTACAGGGACCAATCTAAAAGAGTTGTCTCTGGATTGACAATCCGCAATCGGTAAATTCGTCCGACATTTAAAAATTTAATTATCAATATTTACATCTTTATTATTTCTCATAGGTACTCAATAATATACTATACTATACTAATTGTAAACGTTGTACGTTAACTAGATAAGAAATCATTTTTATATAAACAATTAAACTTATCTAGCTAAAAAATAGATTTAAACAATTTAATTCTTCCAATTAATTAGGAAAATAAATAAAGAAAAATAAATACAATTAGCTTATTGAGAATAAATTAATAATTTAAATATTTAACTGTAGAAAAATATATTTTGGTCAGTTATAAGTAGGGCCCGGATTTATATGCAACAAAAATCTATAAAATATGCAGTTTCATATCATAAATATGCAAAAAATATACAAAATATTTTTTTTTTATAAATTAACAAACTATAAAGTTTTGAGCAAAAAATGTACATGATCTAAATATATGATGTATAAAAATTTGCTAAAATGTATTAAAAAAACACATACATGTACAAATATTGTAAACACTTACATTGTATAAGTAGATACAAATATTATAAATTAATTAAGTAAAGTATTATATAACATTATTATTTCAAAATTCAGAATAACCAATAAAATTATATTTATTCCATGGTAAATTGTATGGTCTTTAACTTTGTGACAGGTATTTTTATTGTAACTTGAAAATTTGACTCTTTTAAGCGAAAACAATGAAAAGGGCACACCACACTTTAAAGATGGGTGGAGGGCTACGCACAAGAAAAAAAAATCATAATCCAGCTTTCGTGGAATTAGTTCCGAACTTTGTCGATTTTTGGTCTAATTTGATTGGATTAGTAGATATTCTTACAGATGTAAAATCTACGAATTGTAGAATATGCAACATTTATGCAACCATAAAGAAATATGCAATAAATATGCATTTTCGTTCAAATATGCAAAAATATGCAAAAAAAAAACTAACCATAGAATCTACACATTACGAAACGTCGACATTTATAATCAAAATTATTCTAGGTGAATTATAGAATAATATGCATTTGCATATAAATCAGGGCCCTAGTTATAAGCACTGTAATACGAGAACGAACCTAACTGATAACGCGAATAAATGTATTTTTTACTGATGCATAAATTGAGTGCGTAAAATATTAGAAATTGGTAAAATAAATCCTATATTTATGTTTAAATATTTAATTTAGACATTTCTGAGCAGAAAAAATTGTGTTTATTGTGTCTTAAATATTATTACCCGTTTGTTTATGATATAGTAGCTCTAGTCCTGATGTCATTAAAATATCATCATCGACCCGATACGGATAATTTGACGATTATTTTATTTTAATTTTTTCATCGCTATAATAATATGATATTATAATGTGTAATAATATTGTATAATGCGATGGCGGTAGTGTTATTATACGTGGCCGTTTACGGTGAATACACACATCATAATTTCTATTATTATTATAAATGTTGTATAGTATGATGCGATAACGCGTCTCGGTCCATTTTTGACAAATCGATAATACTCCTACGTCAATGACATGATGATTATAATAATAACGACGTATAAAGAATATTAATAGCATAATATGTATTACCTACTCGATTTACCGTTTGCGGGGGACCGCGTAGCTTTATCTGAGATCCGGTGTTGCGTGTGTGTTAGATTATTATTATTTATTCGCGAATGTACAGACACAAGTAATAAATATTTAATGCGTATAAGTATTAGCAAGCCGGCGATCAATGTGCAAATAATATGTGCGCGTATAAAAAAGGTCGTCACGCACGTCGTACGCTATTTCTTATACCTATGTGTAGTAGAACTTTTGTTTCGGGGCACGAAGTTTCAAGCAACCTTTGCGGGTAAATTTGAATTCGTTTTGTATGGATGTGTACACATAGTTTTTTGTATCGTACACGATTATAATTTATAATGTATATGATGTTCTTTTATGATTAATCCCGAGCCGAGTTTTGGAATATCATATGCCTACATAGGTACTTGTAAGGATATATAATAAGTATTATAATAGACCGTTACTACGATCACGACTGTAAGGACTAAATTGTTTTGCTTTACATATATTTACTTTATATGTTATCTTATTGCTGTACTGCACACGTCAAAGTCGTTCAGAATGGCATCATGTTATTGTTGAATGCGCGGATATATCATTGAAAAAAATAATTAACCTGTACGGAATCGTAGGTACTGTTCGTGTGTTTTTATTAGTTTTTTTTTTAACTAATTCAGTATCTATGAAGAATAGAGGACAACAGTTTCTTAAAAAAAAAAAAAATCGTCGATGACTGTGCAATAATACGTTGATGCGTGAACGACGGAGCATCTATAGCCTTCCACGAGACCATGCGTACCCCGTACAATCGCCACTCATCACGACCGACTGAATATGATTTGGACGAACAGGTCGTTGTCTCTAAATGACGCGATTGCACGTTTTACACCGTTGCAGAAAAACTACTGCTCCACCACAATTTGCCGTTTTCCACTAAACAAAAAATAATAATAATAATAATAATAATAATAATAATAATAATAATATGTGTGTGTGTCATTAGTGGACTATAATATAAAATAGTCATTTTGAAAAATATAATATAATAATTATGTACAATAATTTGTTGATTTGATTTTATTGCAGTATAATATACAGGAAACGTTCACCCAAATGTCCATCCTCATTTTAAGAAGAAAATATAGAACCGCCCCTTTTTTGTTGCTTACGGTCATTAATCATTTCAGCATAACCCGTCGAATTCTCCATATATGCCTAATACCGTGCAGGTGGGTTACACCCCCGATTATTGACAGTATAGGTGGGGCATCAAATATCGATATAGATTATCGGGGTTTATGTTAAAGTTGGTTGACATCAGAATAATGATGATAGATAAGTAGGTAAAAAAAATAATTTAACGTTTTTCTCTTTCGATTTTGTTATTAACCAGCTATATTGAAATTATAATGTCAACGTACCTTCAATATTATAATAATTTTCACCAGCTTTTTTTTTTTTTTGGAAATTTATGGTGGAAGGCTATTGCTATCATGGTATGTAATATTTTAATTAGAAGTTTATATTCATTTTGAAAATCAATTTTTTTTTAAATTGTAGCTATAAATGCCTTATTACAGTAAAAACAATAAACTATAGATATTAAAAACACAAATTAATCTTCCACAGTTCATTAATAAATGTTAATAAATAGACTTATTATTATGTAATGATCGGAACGAGTTCAATTCGAATATTACTTTTTTTCTGTTCCAAGTGTAATTTTCAAAAATAATTGCAATCTTATCTGTATATTATGTATAAATATATATATACGTAGGTACTTAAACACTAGTTAACGATAACGGACACGTCGTATTTATTACGGCGTGTTATTGAATAGTTTATTTGTGCAAAGAAAAACGAACTATTGGACAACGGACGTACATAATATTATTGTATATAATATAATTATTATATTGTATACTATATTTTGTCCCGTTAAGTTTAATATATAGGTACCTATACTTGCCGGATGAATGGCGAAAAATGGCGTGTCCGGCGTGTATTGATTATTATTATTTTTTATTACTGTCACCGTTGTCGTGGTATACGTCCAATTGGATTTTAATTCCTATTCGCGTGCAGTGTTCCTTAATGACATTTTGGTAGACCATAAAAAATAATTACAATATAATAGGACCTGCGAGACCTGTCAACGTCCGGTTGTAGATATACAATATACATGCAGGATGATTCACCAAGCATAGTCATCCTCGTTTTTTCTCTCTAACAATGAATTTATTTAAATTCTGGTTCTTGGATTTTTCAAATGCACTTAAAGACTAGTTTGTTTTACTTAAAGGTGCCCCGTGATGATACACCTTTAAATGACGACTCTCCTTTTCTACTGCAAATTATTAGGCGAACAATTGTTTTGGTAAATGTTCACGTATGAAAAAAAATTTGAACAAGCAGTAGTTTTTAAATCATTTAACTTTATGTACAAAAGACAATATGCTAATGATAATGGGCTTGAAAGATATGATATAATTTTTTAAATAATCTATATTAATCTATTTATAATTAATAAAAATGAACCAAGTATAATAAATACTAGATTTAACACTGGATACATTTTATATTATTTTTAAAACAATTCTTAAGAACTTTTATCTTTGATAAAAACATTAATATAACTGCAAAACTACTCCTTAAAATTTTGAATTAGGTAGGTACAATTGACATTTTCAAAAAAAAATTATATCCACATAATTTGACAAAAACTAATTATTAAATTAAAATAAAAAAGCGGGTATTTGGGTATCGCTCTGCTGTACATTAGGGGGTGGAGTGGACCTCGGACTATGATAGGTTAAATTTGAATGCAATGATAGGTATCATTGTATACGAAAAACGATTCTGAACGAAGATGATTAATTGTCAGTCTAGGATGTATTATATTTAAATATTGTCATATATTCTATTTTGAAACAAATAGTATAGTTACTATATGTTACTATAGTTACTTTATAGTATCTGTTTACAATAGCGGCTATCCTATGGTCTATGTGTTGCTTGAGCAATACATGAAAAATTATCAAAAATTGTAAAAATATATGACCCACTGATTGAATATTGGGGATTTGTATTTTATAACTAATATTTGTAGGTTGTGGTAGGTGGTAGGTCATCACTGATGAAAATATTTCTGATGACTCATCAAAAATATTTTCAGCAACACATATTTTTTTGAGGATAGCCGCCACTGTCTGTTTATATAATAAAAAAAGTATTAGGCAACATACGCATAATGAGAGTATGAAATTTAATTTAAATTTTGAAATATTTCGTTAACATTTAAACTTTAAATGCTTAGAAGTAAAAATTGTGACTAACGATTTTTGATTTTTTTTTTACTACGATAAGTAAAACTTATAATAAACCTTCTATTAAATTTTAAAGATTTTTTGGATAGCCAAATTTTTTTTATCGGCATTTGAAGAAAAGAAACTTAGAAAAGTCAAAATTTCAATTGTCTATAAGTAGCTTAAAAAAGTTCAAAATATTTTGAAAATTTAACCGTAAATAGATGACCATAACATAAACTTTTGGTGAAAATTTCAAGTATTTACAATGATTCATTTTTGAGTTACAGCAAAATCAAAAAAACGATTTTGTCGAAAAGTGATTTTTCGTAAAATTGCCGTTTTTCTTTTGTTTTTCTCGATTTTTTTGAAAACTGTTGGAAAATGCTTACTTTTTACCCACCCAAAGTACCAACTAGATAAATTTTCCTATTCAAAGAAGGACTGAAGACAAAAATCGGAGCATTATTACTACTCCATAACGTGATGACAGACACAAAAAAAATACACATCATTGTAAAATCAATACATATTCATCACTCCGTTCAGAATCTAAAATGGGGATATCCATGCTTGGGGAATCACTCTGTGTAATAATATGACGTATAATACTTGCAGTAGAGGTTAGAAAATGTATACACCTGTGTTGATATAATTTTTAAATATTATATTTTAATAGCTTATTATTGTGTCTATACTCTATACCTGCAATCGAATTATCAGCACATAATAATACATTTTATAATATTATGGTTTCCACGTAAAAACATCAACGCGAATACATTAATAAAATAAACTTATAATTAGAAACATGCATAAACCGAATGTTCATAATTATTATGAGATGAAAATGGTGAGATGTCAAGTAATTTTTTTTTATTGGTCAATCGCATAAACTGATTTATTCCTTTTTTTGCATCGTGATATCTTATTTGGTATTATAGTTTAAATGAGTATACTAATCTTTGAACGTACGTTTTATTGTTTTCGTGGAACGTACACTATAATAATACTTGATTGATCATTCACAAATTGTGAGAGTTTCGTTCAGCATCGCAATAATTTGTCGATTGTCATTGTCTTAATTAAATGTTTTTTTTAAATCATATCCACCAAAAATCAGTGGTTTGTCACACTTCTACAAAATATATTATATCTTAGTATGTATATTATATTATTGTGTATGTTTATTGTTTATACCACTTTGATTTGATTTTTCACTCACTAAAATAATATAATACATAAAAATGTATTAAAACATTTTTTAATTGTACATAGGTAAGCTTTATTTAACACTATGTGCATGTGTATTATACTTCAGTAGTGAGTTAATTGTTATGAATAAAAAATAATGTAATAATTTACGAAAGGAAAAAATTAAAAAATTTCATAAAGAAAATTGTTTAAAATAACATAATAAATGTTTTTTTTACTTACCCGTGCACATTAATATCAGAATATTTATACATTTATAAGACTGTTTTAAACAAAATGCAATTATATTTGTATGTACAGTGTTCATTAAATTATTTTTCGTTTAGATCGCACAGCATATATTGCATAAGTACCTACGTGGAAATTCTATCAGTTAAAATTCCAGTTGTTCCACCGCAATGAATGTAACATCAATTAAGTAAAGCATACAATTATGTTTTTTCTTATTTTTCCGCAAAATGTATCTATAATTGCTTGTTTTAACGAGACACGTGTACAATAACATGTTTCAGTCAGCAATGTCAAAAATGGCAGTTGTGAACATCAACTGGTTCTCAGACGCAAAATTTTATTTCTGGTAACTGGTAAGTATTGTTTGTAAGTATTGGTATCAATTAGTTGAACACATCTTTTTATTTAATCACTTAATATCTAAATGTATTTTATATACATATACCTATACAGGTGCTACTAAAATAATAAATAAACGTCAAGTCTTAAACTTTAAGTCCAAGATCGTATTGCGTATAATAAGGATTTTGCCAATTGACTTTATTTTTGATAGCAATAAGTATAGGTAGTATTAAACAACGCAGAATAGTCAACTATAGTCAACGTGTAGTCACTATACTTCCTGGCAATCATAATATTTATTGAAAATGAATTCGGATTAATGACAAAATAATAAAGGACAGGATTTTAAAATTATGTATTTATTAATTAGAAACTATAAAATAAAATATGATTATTTATCCTAACGCATTTTAATTACGATTGATATTAATACGGCTGTTTAGACAATAAGTCATTATTATTTTAATACATACGTATATACCATCGTTATATTCAAACAATCGACAAGCATATAACTTACTATGTTATGCAGCAACTATAGCGACGACTAAACGTGTATATAAATATAATTTGTATTTGAAATTGCTTATATTATATTTATCGGAATTTTCATCACGTGACTATAATAATTTCTTTTTGAAAATCTACCAGAACCGGATTGGACCAGACGAAAAATGACTCCATGTTTGGATACTAAAAACTACGAGTCACAGAATATATTATTTTAATCATTTAAAATTTCCGTTGACTCGTTTTCTGAAAACGTTTTGGTTGAATCCTTCTACAAAAAATAAATTTTAAATTCATTACAATAAGCGTGACAATTTGATAAAAAGTTCAGTATCAATTTCAATTCAAAAACTTCAACAATACACAGACATGATTGTTTTTTTAAAGAAATTTGATATAAGCATGTTGAAGAAAAAAATATAATTTACAATTTTAGGTAGGTATTTTGTCTAAAAATATTTATCACAGATTATTGAGATTTTTCATCATTACATAGGTTATAATATTACCGTAGTTAATATTATATTATGATTTTACGAATATATAAATGATTACAAAATGACTATAATAATCACGTACCTACATAATACAAATGGCAATTGATGGATATTTTATAATACATAGTATTAGTTAAAAATGTTGAGACATCTCTATAAACTTAAAATTTAAAAAATTTGTGCCAATTATTTAATGGTTATCTAGAGCCTAGATAAATTGAATTTAAATCACTCTCGGTAAAATATTCGTTTCTTATGAATAATATTTATCTTTTTTTAAAAATATTTTGTATTACAAGATTTTAACTAATTTGATACATAATGTATACAACGATATTGAAATTAATTTCTATCTACTTCATCTTATTTAGTAGTAAATTGTATAAAGCTCATACTTTTGAGAATTATACAAAATTTGAACTTATTATATAAACACTAAAAGAGAAACTACCGAAAATTTAATTATTAATGGTAAAATTCATAATTTTGTATAATTTTAGTTTTGTTGCTTTTTCGTGGGGTAAATTTAAACAAATTATACCTCATTAATGGTAATAGATTATTCATTTTCGTTTTTATTTTTGTTTTAATTATTTTTCTAATTTTCAAGTTTTTAAGTCTTAAAATAGTTAGATGTTTTTGAATTTTAAGATCTTAATATTTATATAAAACTTAAAAGTATATCACCTTTAACCTTATTTATTTCATAAATCCGTATTGTAAATACTCAAGTCTACGTATAATTTTAATTATCTATTCGGAACACAACTAGATAAATACTTTGTTTCAATTTCAAAATGTATTAAAAATATTTAAGTATTTATTTTGTAACTTTACCTATGTGGAAAAATACAAATAACCAACAAAAATATCTCAAATATATTATTTCACGATAATTTCTGTATGGTTTAATCTGATGAATTTTTCACAACTCAGTTATAAAAAAATATTAAATCACAGTAGAATATTATTTTCATACATAAATAAAACTTACTTTTATGTAAGACAAATAATAAATCGGTCTCGAATAGGTCTTGCTGACAATTAAACATAATAAATATATCTTTTTCCGTATTTACATTTGTATTTAAATATACCTATACCTATTGGAAGTATAGGTACTTCAAAAATACATTTAATAAGTATAATATGTTTATACCTATGCATTAATGCAACTTCCTCTACTTTTCAGTAAGTATATGTCGTGTCATATACACATCATATAATATAAATAATATATGTAGGCCCGGATAGATCGTTTTAATGTATATATGTATATATAGCGCCTATTGCATGAAGAAATCTTAGGTTTTTGCCGTGTCCTGTATATTGTCGTGTGTCCCTAACTATTTTTTTCGTGTTTAAATCGATTATCAAACATTCTTGGCGACAGCTTAAGCTGCTGTGCGTATCGTAAATCTGCTGCGGCCAACGACTTGTCATTCCGCCGTGGCCGCGAGCTCGATATAATATTAAATATTGGTAGCGGTTACATAATATATAATATTATAATATCACGTACCTATCTAATATTTTATAATTTTTTATAATATAATTATTATTATCATAACATAATGACGACGAAGAGTCAGGACGAGAAGAGCGTGTGCGAGGCGAGCGTTCGTACATATATATATATATATATATATATATATATATATATATAATATTTATATATACGGGAGGCACTTGGGGGAGATCGGTTGTACGCCGGAGTGTTGACTCTTGTCTTCAGCAGCGAGAGAGTTCAACGCCCGGACACAACGCACAACGTCGCGCGCACGTACTCACTACCTACCTAACCTACCTACCTACCTACCTACCTATCTAACCTACCTACCTACTCGCCCGCCCGCCCACCCATCCACTGTCGACCGACGGAGATTCGTCGCTGCCGCCGCCGTTGGTTTACCGTTATATCTCCGGTAATGACAGCCGCGCGCCGCTGCCGCCGCTGCGCATTCGCCTCTTCTCTAACGCGAACGGATCGAAGTCGTCATATTCTAGCCGCACGCGTCTTAGTCGGCATAGCTTGCGTACAGACATAGTATATACGAATACACGTGCACTAAAATACCTATAACTGCGCAGCTAGTGTACACGAAACAGTCTTTTCTATACTCCGCCGTACTACGTCGGTACGCAATATAATTTTTGATGTATATAATGTGCAGGATATTTGATATCGATATATATATATATTAAACCACTAAGATACGTTGAAATGTGACACCAAACATGACATGTGTGTGTAATATGTGCACACTAAACAATGTTGGGGGCGTCATTCATTTGGGCGAATAACCCAAAATTTACCTGAGTAGAGTATTATATATATATATCATTTGGGCGAGAAATTAACTGATCGTTTAGGCGAATTAATTTATGAATTATATAGGGATATATATACAGGGAATAATAGGGAAGTAGCATACTTACCTATACAATAATTTTTATATTCGTATTTACTATACAATGTATATTCAACTTAATATTATTATAATATCGTTTCGGCTGATTGGTGATAACTATTTATAACTTTATAAAAATTAATTCTATCAACACAAAAAATCAATATATTAGGTACGTAAAAATACTAAAGAAAAACAAAACTATACATTAAAATCATGGGAAGAATATCAAACCAGAACATTAACAATACTCGATTACATTAAAAAAATGGGCATGAAATATCATGCTAATTATTAATTATTATAATTAGTTAGGATTTTTAATACAATATATTATTATGATAATATTTATATAAAAATATAATACATTTTATTAAACAAATGGGCATATGAGATACCATGCTAATAAAAAAAATGTAGTTAAGATAATAACAATATAATGCATTTTTAACCATATCAATTATTAGAGTTAGCTGAGAGTCCTAAGTCTCTAAAAATCCATTTTTATAAAAATATATTTACAACTCACCCAAACGATGTATTATTTTGGGTCATTTGCCCAAATGAAAACCGCCCAATGTTGGGATAATTATATTATAACACACTCAAAACCTAAAAATAGCTCATAACATAAACTTTTAAACACTATTAATAGTATATAGGTATAAGAATAAATAGCTGCAAAAAAAATGAACGTCATACAATCATATTATATTCTAATTTATAGAAGTTAATGTAAGTTAAATAATATGATATATTGTTATTTACATTTGAATTTATGATAATGGAAAATAATATGTTATATAGTGGAACATCGAAAGGTAAACAATCTTGATAACTCGAAATAAATACCATACAAATTCCCTTACGAACATTTCGATTGCCTATTTTAAAGAAAATTATAGATAACTCGAACATTATGAATTCAGATATAAATGACGGATATTTTTTATAATAATAATTAGTCTTATATTGTCTAATCTTGTGCGTTCCTATAATTCAACCGAATGCATTTATTATATTTATTATATATTGTTGTATTTTTCATTTAGTTTATTTTCACTACATTCAGTATTGTCAAACGGGTTGATCAATTACACGCGTACTATGGTATTAAATGTAAAAATTATTAATTATTTAATCAAATTTTTATCATAGTATTTTAGTAACAATTTTAAAATAATAACGATAACAATAATACACAGTACACACTGTAGTCAGTAATAAAATGTATATACCTACTATAAATAATAACTATAATATATATATATTATATATATAATAACTGAAAATTATAATATATACGTATATAAATTTTCGAACACTTTTTAAATCGAAATAACTTTTTTTTTAAACCTTGATAACTCAAAAAACTTAGTAAGTCGAAAACTTCGATAAGTTTAAAAAAATTGCATTTTTCTTGAATTTCGATTTATCGAGGTTTCACTGTATTTTTAATTTAAAAACAGATTAATAAGCAATAAAATTATATTTTGGATGTGGATGATACCTTATGTCATAATAGTTATGTTTTTAGTAGTCTGATAAAAATTTAAATTATTTCAATATTTATAATTTTTTCCTCCAATAACATGGGTAATCTACTATATATGTTTAAATGTGAAAAATTATCAAAATTTATCAAATAACATTACTGTAATATTCATATTATATAGGTACTTATATATTATTAAAGTGTTAAATTGTATTTACGATTAATGAATGTGTGCATTAATATATATATTATAATGTTGTCTTATGGGGTTTGCTTAAAAGTTATATATAAGTTATAGTGTGTCTATACACTGCAATTCTCAAAGACGTTGTCAATATTAATTCTATACAAACTGCGTATATTTATGTCCGAGTGTATGTATAGACCTGCGGTTCCCAAACTGTGCACCGCGATGCCCTAAGACACTGCGAGCACTTTCTAAGGGCACCACGTCCTCGTAAAATTGGTTATCAATCAGTATTTTTATTGTTCTGTCTTTCGTGTTATTCACAGTAGGGCACCGCGGCTAAATTGGGATCAAAAAAAGGCACCGCGAAAAAAAATTTTGGGAACCGCTGGTATACAGTATACACACATATCGTATAAATAATATATAATAGACGACAGAAGCGAAACGGACATTCTACAATGCGACTGCAGAATTTTCCGATACAATTGAGGAATTCATATTAATTATATAGATATGTTATACTTATACGCCTGTGCATGTACAAATAGTAATAATAATAAACATGCTATGATTTATATTCTTTGCGTATAATTAGTGGAGATCCCGTGGAGAGTATTAATGATATAGATCATCATCATTCATCATTTTATCGCTTTTTACACAACTTAGTCTCACCGAAATTATTTTAAAGAAGGTGTAAAGGTTTAAATATAATGTAAACTCATTTTAAACAATATGTAATATAATATGTAGTTTTTTTAGATTCTGAACGGAGAGATGAATGTATTGATTTTACAATGATGTGTGTTTTTTTTTTTGTGTCTGTCGACAACATAATTAGGGGCAGTAAAAATGCTTCGATTTTTGACTTCAGCCCCTCTTTGAAAAGGAAATCGAATCTAGTTGGTACTTTGAGGGGTCAAAAGTTAAAAATTATTTTAATTTATGTTATCAATATTTTTTCAATGAGTCGGGAAAAACCCTAAAAAAATGACGGAAAAACGGGATTTTTTAAGCAAAACCAGTTTTCGTCAAAATCAAATTTTTTATTTTGCTATAACTCAAAAACTAATCGATGTAAATACTTTAAATTTTCACCAAATGTTTATATTAGCGTTCTCCATACACAGTTAAATTTTCAAAGAATTTTGACTTTTTTAAAACTATTTATAGACAATTGAAATTTTTATTTTTTTTTAGTATTTTTTTTTAAATAACGATAAAAATTTTTGGCTGACCAGAAAATCTTGAAAATTTAATACAAGGTTTCTTATAAGTTGTTCTTAAAGTGATAAAAAAAAATACAAAATCGTTAGTCACAATTTTTTTTTATAAGTGCTTAAAGTTCGAATTTATACGAAATATGTCAAAATTGCGAAAATTTGCAAGTAATTTTGTAGTTGAAAAATCGTAAAATTTTTTTCTTTTATAACTAAGTTTTGAAAATTTGGTACAAGGTTCTCCATAAATTTTTCTTCAAATACCTATCTGTAAAAAAAAAACTCTACCGGATTCAGACAAAAAATTTTTATGAGTGTTTGAAATTTAAATTTTTACAAAACCGCGTTAAATAACGGATTAGCCTCAAACGATTTTTGATATTTGTTGTTATTCAAATAGTATAAGTAATAAATACTTGAAAATTTTACCAGTTATTTAGATTACCATTTTCTTCACGTGATTTGATTTTCAAAACATTTTGACTTTTTTTGAGCTATTTATAGTCATTTGAAATAATCAATTTTTTTTTATAAATGTTGATAAAAAAAATTTAGCTGGGATAAATTACTTGAAAATTTAATAGAAGGGTCCAAAGGGCCGTTTAAAGTTTTAATTTTAATTTGAAATCAAAAATACATGTGTAAAATAACGTTTTACTAATAAATAATTTTCGATTTTTGTTATTTTTAAAAAATTACTTGACGTAAGATCTTGAAACTTTTACTTAAATGTTTGAATTTGTTTCAAAATAGAATATATGACAATATTTAAATATAATATATTAACATATCCTAGACTGACAAACAGTGGCGTTCTCAGGAATTTTTAATGGGGGGGGGCTCTGAAAATTTACTAGAATACCATGATATTTTTGGTAAAAAAATATTGTATTGTGATACCCATATGAAATATAAAAAATACGGCCAATGGGGGGGGGGGGGGTTCAAACCCCATGACCCCCCCCCGTGAGTACGCCACTGCTGACAAATCATCTCCGTTCAGAATCGTTTTTCGTATACAATGATACCTATCATTGCATTCAAATTTAACCTACCCTAGTCCGAGGTCCACCCCACTCCCTAATGTACAGCAGAGCGATACTCACTTACCCGCTTTTTAACTATGTTTTGAGTGAAATTTATTTTGGTTATTATACGTAGTACGTACTACGTACTCAAAATATATAGTTTAGACGACTACACAATTCAAAATCAATTTACCTAAATTACAATCTACTCTAGGTATAGTATTATAACAATAGAAAAACAAATTTATAGGTAAGTATGAGAAAATACTACGGTAATCTAAGCGAATTAGATAGATATATAATATCTATAATATATAGTATAGAAGCATTAACATAGTGATTAAGTTTCAAGTTCATAATAATTGTAAGACTTTTTTTAAATAAAATCTTCAATGATGATCAATATCGTTCTATACATTTTGACTGTTATCATAAATGTTTTACGAAAATAAGTATAGTTGTAAGATTTGAGAATGAAAATACATTTTGGGTCATATTACACGTCTATTATACACTATAAAAACTTTATCTTATAGACTAAGTAAATATATCGGGTTTAAAGTTAATATTTCTTATAGCTGCAACGCATTTGTGCAGTGAAAATAATCGTATACGATCATCACTTAACATCATATTTCATACTACGTTGACATTGTTTACCAAACCAAAATTGTTGTAAAATTTGTATACATCAAAATATGATATTATTCTACTATTCTAGAAACATTGGTGACCCCAATGATAGGATACCCCTCCTTACTAAATCTACTTTTTTTCATAAAATTCTTTCCTTGGCCAGCCAAAAATAAAAAAACAAAAACGCTGATATATGTTTTAAATCTGATATTAAATTAGTATTTGATGAGCTTAGATTAGATTAAAGATTAAATATGCAAGAACAAGTAATAACAAAATTTTTATATTTATACAGGACAATATTATTGTTAGTACAATTATAAATTACAACGAAGACTTATGGAACACATACTAAAAAGTTCTTTAACCGTTAAATTATAATGAATAAAGGAATGAGAAATCACTAAAATTAATAATTTTCCATAACAATTTCATAAATCAAAAAAGTCTCTTCCTATTGTTTATATTTCAATTTCTTAATTCCTACTTACTTTTAAAATACTACTTAAATTATACAATGATAATATTGTTATATACTTATATTATAAATTATATAACCTATAACTACAATATTATAATATCGGGTTTAAAAATGGCCCGCAAATATTTTGGAACTAATTATTACTGAAAAACTAAAATTATGCACCATCACTGATCAGAGTACATCCATCAGTGGCGACGTAGGTACCTCAACGTATTGATTTTTCGTATATTTTTTGAAAAACATTAAACCTGGCTAAAAACGCTTTTGAACAGACAGTTTAAATAGGAGAATTATAGTAAAAAACTACTAGGTATAACTTCATATACATACACTTTACAGGCTATATTTTATACAGATATATAATTAGATAACACGCGCAGGTGCTCGGCCGGGATTTGCTCGAGGGGTGAGAGGAAGTTGCACTAGCTTCAGTAATAATTCTAAATATCTTTAAAAATTGTTGTTTTAAATTATATTTTTAAATTATTCACACGCACAAGGAACATTATCGCTGTTTAAGAATTTAGAGTTAACTCATTTAAAAATTTCGTATGCTTCTTAATTCTTATATATTTGTAATTCATAAGTAACCTACAGTAGCACCTCTAGGATTGTAGATTTATATTTATTGTGAGTTTTTACTCTCTTAATAATCAAGATAAAATCACAAAAAATCCCCCACAAAATAACACAGAAATAATTAATGCAAGTAAGCACAGACATAAAATTTAATGTTGACTAATTGTTTTAGGTAGGTAACCAATAATCCCATTACATAGGAATCGTTTTTCGAATGCACTTTGTGCCTATTACTGTGTCGAAGTAAGTGTTTTTTGAAATATATTTTTTAAATATTATCTATGTGATATATTTTAGAATTTTAGAAAATAAATAAAATCGGTAAATAAAAAACTTAAATTTTGAAAATGATACGCATTACTATAGATATAATACGGTTGACGACTTGACTTAAACTATAGTTGTACACATTATTATATCTATAGGTCGTTTTATATAAATATATTATTTTTATTTATATTTATAATGTTGATATATCGTATTTTTTTCTATTATTGTACCAACTTATATAATATTATATGCCATGACAGATTCGTCCATTAGTTATCTTAAAATTTTGGTTTATAACATATGATTATCATGATTTACACTATAAGAAGTTAAAAATCATTGTACATTATAATTTATTCTGAATTAGCATGTCGGGTCCTATTATTCTATTTAGGTAGATAATGGTTTTGAATCACATCAGTGGGCCTCCAAAAGGTAGTCTGCTTTAATAACACCTGGTGTGCGTGCATGCATCGTTCACACATATAATAGTTCTCTAGTTAATAGTTATAATAAGAAACTGTACATAAATTTATTATATGTATTTTTGTCAATCTAAGTTATAATTTCATCGCTGCACCATAGTCCGTAGTACTACCTCAGATTTTACAAATAATAATTGAAGTTTATCGATCTCGCTGAAACGTACTTTTTTGATAATAAATTAATCTAAATAACTCTTATCTATCAATTAAACTAGATTCTATTATATAAATCTATGATAATAATAAAACCAGCTAAAAGAATGTTTTTTTTTTACTGAATTTTACGTTAAAATAACTTATTAGGTATTATAGCACATTTTATAATTTTAAAATTAACAATAAATGATATAATACCTATAAATAATTTATAAAACACCTGTACCTAAATCCTTATAATATAGTATATACGCTTACGTGTTTCATAAACCAAATAAAATTACTACAATTTCGAAAAATCCAAAAGAAACAATTACTGCTCCTTTTTTCGGTACACGTCTTTAGGTATTTTGTTATGTACACTCTTACTACCCATGTCAATATGAATCGGTAATTTTATAACTTTTAGTTAAAATTTAGGATAATATACCAATTGGGTAAGGTGATATGAAACAGATAGATAAAAATAACGGTCAGTCACCACTTTTAAATAGTTACAATATGACAAATCAAACAATTCACACGAATATGTATTTTCTCGCCCTTATTGGTAACAAATAGGCAACCCATTTTTTTTACATATGTATTGTAGTCACAAATTTCGTAACACTACGAATTTTCTCAATTTCATATTGATATTATATATCACAATGTTAAATAAGATCAGACTAATACTTTGCGAATATACCAACTCGTTTTTACTTTTCGTGTAGTATAGGTAACATATTCTTAAGATAATAATATTATAATATTACGATTTTGTGTATTCAGTCAAATGGAATTTATTTACATTACAGGGCTAATATTTGATGTTATACCTTCAAGTTATTTATAAATTTAAGTAAAACGAATAAATTTAAAGAGTTAATAAGACTGATATAGAACATAAGTAAATAAACTGAATAAACGCCTGCTCGGTGATATTTGACTATGACGATGACATCATAATAACGTATTACTAATATTATAATATATATGATTCAAAATTATAATTTTTACATTATTTATTTATTTTAATTTGAATATGTCACATGCAGGAAAATTTACTACGACGCGTTAATAAACATTTAATTTTTATGTCCGAAGAATTGATTTTGAATCCGATATGATTATGTATTTGATTTGTATTATGGACACCAAAATGTTTTATATTATATTATTTAAAGCGGACATTTGATTTAGTTGGAATTAGTGACGCGTATTTCCTGGTACATTCGCGTACCTATATAGACTCAAGATTCAAAGAGGCAACAATCGATTTTATCAGTGCATTGTAACGTGGATGACCATCTGGACGGACATGCATCTGACATTATGCATAGTCTGTAGAATTGATATGGCCAAAAAATTAACAATCTGTTTTTTATCCGCTGAATTGAAAAGCCGGACATCTGGGCGGGTGAGCCGGACGTATGCGTTTCAATAAGTGCAGACGAGTGTAAAGAAATCCTCAAAAGAAAACTTCAGTTCAAAATGTCACTAATCAACGACTGCAGGCACAGAGAATATAATATAATAGGTACTACTCTCCTCCTTTATCACAGATAGGCTACAGGTACCCATTCAATTTCAAAGTCAATTTATAGCTCACGATAAATCATCTGCATTTTTGTAACACAAATTTAAAAGTGATTATCGTTACCTATACCAAAAAAAAAAAAAAAAATAGGAAAAAAATACAGCTGCTAATCATATTGATTTATTTATTTATTTATTTATTTCAGCCAAGTTTAATTACAATTATATGATACTATTAGTAAATTATTACATTAAGAATACATTAACAATGGCTGATACGTATACCAACTGAGCTAAGCTCGTATCTGGTATACGGAGTTCATATAAATTAAAATTCTTATAATAGTAAAAATAAAAAAAATTTAAAAAGAAAGATACTTATACAATTAAAGATATGACTTAATTAATCAATATTATACAGTAGTAAAAAATTTAGTGGAATATATTTTAGTAAAACATTTAACATATACACATTCTGATAAGATATTATAATTATTATACATATTCACTCTTTAAAATTTCACTTATACACACATTCTCATCTAGTTCATTAACTATTTTATTTATAGCCTTTTTTATTTGATTTTTATTAACTGTATCATTGGTATTATTTGGTTGGTTTTTACATAAACTTGTTATTAGACTCTTCGCATCGTTACTTAAATTGTTGAATATAGTTTTACCCATGTGATAGGGGGAGTTTCTTGAATTTGTTAAAAATATATATGACGGTTTAATGTATTTACCTGTTCTTCTGTCTATTATTTCTATAGCATTTAGTGTGTTGTTTTGTATAGATTTTATTAAAATTTGTCTAATGTATAATTTATAGATAGGTAATATATTTGTATGTTTGAATAATTCACCTGACGGGTATTTTAATGGCAAGGAGTACGCTACTTTTATTATCATTTTCTGGGTTATATGTAATGTATTTATGCCTGTTCTATTAGAGCCTCCCCAACATGTTATACCGTATAGTAGTATTGAATTACATAGTGCCATGTATATTTGTCTTATGATTGATTTATTAAGAAATCGAATTTTGTAGAATAAAGCAGTTAAGCTCCTTATTTTATTTTTTATATTTTGGATATGTTCAGACCATTTTAAATTAAAATCTATTGTTATTCCTAAATATTTGAACGATAGAACCATTTTAAGTGGTTTACAAATGCAATTTATCGTGCCTGTTCCACAACTATGTATTATGAAGCTGTATCCAACAGGAAGCTGTGAACGCGTTGTAACTATTGGCATGCAGACCGATTTATTTATATTAATTGATAATAGGTTTTTTTTCATCCAGTCGTACATACACCGTAAATCTATTTCGACGGTTTGTTTTAATTTTTCCCAATTATCTTCGAAATTAACTAGTGCTATATCATCAGCAAACATGAATAATTTTCCTTTTAATAATGATGCAGGTACAGAATTAATATATAGTAAAAACAATATGGGGCCTAATGATGTACCTTGAGTAACTCCATAATCTTTGACATAGCAAAAATCACTATGATTAGATCCGATGGTGGTTAGTTGTTGTCTATTACTAAGATAACTGATGAACCATTTTAATGTATTTTCATTAAAGCCTAATTCTTTTAACTTGTTGAGTAATAATTGTCTACTAATTGAGTCGAATGCTTTTTCTAAGTCCAAGAACGTAATTAGAATTTTTTTTTTACCATCCCTTTTGTTATGTAGAAAGTTATTTATATCAATTAATGCGTCTTCTGTACCTAATTTTTTTCTAAAGCCGTATTGTCCATGATATATTATTTTATTTTTCTCCAAGTAATTTAATAGTTGATTTTTAATTATTTTTTCAAGGATTTTAGCTAAAATTCCTACTATTGATATAGGTCTATAATTAATAAAATCTGTTTTATCCCCTTTTTTATGAATTGGTACAATTCTCGCTACTTTCAGTTCATCAGGTACTATACCGTTTGTTATACTACAGTTTATTATGTGGGTCATAGGAAATATCACATTGTCTCCTATTTGTTTAAAAAATGATGCTGTATAACCATCAGCTCCAGGTGCCGAATTATTATTCAAATTATTTAAGATATTGGTTACTTCATAAGTACTAATAGTATTTAAATTGAAGACGGGGTTTGAGTTTAATATGTTATTAGTATTTATTTCTTTTTTAAAATTAGGATATTGAGTACTGTTTGTACTACTGGGAAAATTGTGTTCTACTAATCTACTTCCTGTTGTTGCAAAATATGAATTCACTATGTTTAAGTAGTCTTTAGGTGTAATAGTAGGATATTTTACTTCTATTATTTCATTAATTTGAAGCCCTGCAGAATTAATTTTTCTCCCTGTTAGTTCATTGATCACTTGCCAGATATCTCGTCCATTACCTTTACAAGTTTCTATTTTATTGGTATAATATTGTTCTTTTGCCTTTCGAATAAGTATCGTTAATTTATTTCTATATGTTTTGTAATAATTTATTAATTTAAGATTAGATGTATCCTTTTTAATTTTCAAATTAATTTTATCTCTATTTTTTATTGATCTTACAAGACCACTGGTAATCCATGGTTTTATTTTACGATGTTTATTTTTTGAAATATGATTTGATACTATATGATTGTTTTACTATAGTTATTAAAAACTCTTAGAGTGACATCGTTTTGATTTGAATATATTTAGCGGTTATATTATAACAATTATTATTGACAACTGCAGTACTGCAACAATAATAAAAATAAAATAATTATTGGTGTATTACAATATGTTCCCGAGTGCGTCCCAAAATTACCTTTTTTTTATTGTTCCGAGTGTGTCCCAAAAAAGAAGGTCATATTTTTTACATAGCCTTATAATGCGTCTCAGTTCATTTAGAGTTACCCAGGGTGGACCACGAGGAGGTGAACTGGCTTATACAATAAAAATATTTTGTGATTCTTATTCATGAGCCACCGTTTCCAGTGCTTTACAATCATAGCTGTAAAAATTAAGTACCTATAATGTATTAAAATTGTAGATTTGAACCACAATATTCGGTCGTTAAAACTGTATCTTAATAGTAAGTACCTATAGCTGTGGAACAAGGACGCGCACGGGCTAAATAATATAATTTGTCGATAATACTGCGGACACACTCGGACTATAAAAAAGATAAAAATTAAAATCGGGACGCACTCGGGATATTCCCGTATTACATATTATGTATAGGACATAATATAGGTATAGTAACTAGTAGGCGGTTGCCAGTAATAATTCGTCTAGAAATATTATTATTTACGAGATCTGGGTTTGTATTACAAATGCAGTAGGCAGGTAACATTTGGAAATCGAGTGATACATAATATGCGTATTGCGTATCTCCATTGGAAATATATATATAATTGATAATTTAATAATACATGACTATATTAATAATTATATTATTAGTCGCTCAACTCAATTACCAAATTACGGTATTAGTCGTCCAGGAAAGATTGAAACTTTCCTTTAACCAACATTTTTTAAAATTATTTTTAAGAAATATATACTTAAGTACTTTTTGTATGTAAATTTAGTAAGAAACTTGAATAAATGTGTAACAGTAATTAATTATAAATTATTATCAACCATCGTATAAATATGTGTTATTCTATGTTTTCTCCGGAGATAGACGAATTGTTTTCATTGGTGTTTTGTAGGTAACTACCGGCCAAATGTGCTGCAGACATGAATGGTTGATCTGTAACAGAAATTTCTATGATACACACTCATAATTTTATACAAAATTTATAATATTATTATAATATAATCCGTTGAATACGCGCACATTCGTTATTCGCAATTATAATAAATTATATACTCATCTACTATACGAAGGTATAAAACGTTGCCCCTACAACAACCCATCACAATTCATATATTATCTGTAGTACGTTATTAAACTTTAGGAGCGTCATACACCATTTAAAAATATATAAACACTTATGCACTTAAAAACAATTAAAAAAAAAATATACTCCAAACATACAATTTATTTTTAGTGAGATAGTTGATAATTTAATATATTAATTTTTTTTTACCAAAATGTAATAATTTTTGTAGAATATATACAAAAACTGTACTTAAAATATGAAAAAATGCTCTATAAATTCCAAAAAACAAATGAGATAAATAAATGTTAAATTTCGAAGTTCTTTGATGTATGAACCGAAATTTGTGCTGGGAAATCAGTGTTTAATCAGAAACAAATGCAATTCACATTTGAATAATACGCACACTAGAGCCTATAATAACTACAACACACACCGTGCATCGTACGATAATATTGCTATGGCCACCAACCGCTTGTCACCTAATTATATACATATGTGTCCTGCGTATACGCGCGGAATGCATATTATAACGTACGATGGTTTATACAAAAGACTTAGGTATGTCACGTTGCTTTAACCGTATAGTCTTCTGGCCGGTTCGAAGGGTACTAAATTATTATGTTTTATGTATATGTATGATATACATGTGTATACGGATAATCGGCGGTGTGGCGTACGAAAAACCAACGGATCCGCACACATGTGAAAGGCGGACCGGGTCGAGGTCGACTGCAGCAAGTCGTTAACGAACAGTGCAGTTGCTGTATAGTATAAAATAATGTGTATATATATATATATATCATTATTATAGTCGAGCTGACCACGTCTCGCGCATGTCCCACTATAATACGAGAGGGCAACGAGGAAACGAGTCTTTGCGCGACAAATGCCGCGCGTGTCGGCCGTTTTGAATAATGTAACGTAGGCAATTTTGTTTTTGCTTTGGCTAATTTCACATTATATAACAACCCATTATAACAGTCTAGAGTCTAGACGTCGGGCGAATACAATATAAATTCAAGGCTACGGATTTCCCTATAGTGTGTATAGATATTAACATAATAATATATATTTATGATGTACATTATAAATATATAATATATTGTGTTATACCGTTGTGGTGGGTGTAGAGATTGATTCACTCGTTCGCTCGACATACATAATCGATTTTCCGACGTGCATTGCGCACGGTTAGGTGATTTTTCACTTCGTTGTGAATTTGTTTGCATATTTTCAACGGTAAAGCGTATTTTTTCAAAACGAAATATCATCGCTGTAGTATTGTTTTAAGTACTCGATTTTTCCAAAGCTAGTAAGTTAATGAAAATAATTAATTCGAGTTAAATTGAATTAAGCAAATACAAGACCTTCAAATTATAAATCAATAATTAACAAACAATTCATTTAACTCGCTGAGTTTAAAGTTAATAATACAGGAAAACAAATATTAACTAATCTCAGTTTAGAATAAGTATATCTACTTTTTTAATCAGTATGTGAATTACAAACAGAATATTTTATTGTGTCTAAATATTTATTTTAATATTATCTTATCAAAAAATATAATAAAAATAAAATACTTGTATATTGTGTCTACAAGTGCCGCCTAAATTAATATATAAAACCAAAAATGTTAAAAACAATTTTAATTTTAACTAAATTCTTAATCCCAGAACTTGACTCAGACTTAATACCTGGAAATCTCTAAATAAACTTCTTGTTATATAAGTATGAAAACGTACAAACTTAACCCCCTCCCCTCATATGTTTCCGTCAATAAAAACCAGCAAGTTTTGAACATTTTTTAGATTATTAAAAAAAAATACATTCATCACTCCGTTCAGAATCTAAAAGAATCTTCAACTTACAATAAAAGTGGTTTTATTTTGTAAAAAAGTTTGAGTTAATACAAGATATCTTTGAATGGTATGAAAAATCTAAGTAGATATTTAAAATACTTCGAAATTCCATAAAGAATTTTAATAAATTTATCGTCAAAGAAAAATGGGGATGAACTAAACGTATTTGGAAAATCTCCTTGTTTATAAATTATATATATTTTTATCTAATGAAAACTTTGAATTTCTTAAACCACAATAAACCCTTCATTGTGGACAAAAATGTTAATCTCTTTCTGTGGCAGAAATTCTAAAAACAAAAAGTTCCAATCAACGTATGCCATAAACACGCTCGTGCCCAAAACGCAATTCAAACAGTTTTTTCGCTTATCCAGTAAATTTTGTTTCGTGTGTACATGAATCACAGATAATAATATTGGAATAGACTATAATACTAAATACAAATATATTTATGAATGATGAGGTGGCGAAGCGGTAATAACTATTAAAAAAATGAATTAAAAACATGTTAAAAATCACTAGTCAGCGTCTCGATACGTCAATATTCGTACAATTGATATACTTATAATATAATCTGCATATTAAGCTAGACTGAATAATATTTATTATTATCATCGTCGTCGTATACTATATAAAATAATATGTGAGTATTATGTATATTAGATTAGCAGAGAACAGCTGTTAAATACATTCCGTTAAATACCAGTTGCAGCGAAATGTAGATGTTTGATTATATTACGTATTTGTATGATGATTAGAAACATTATTTAAAATATTATTGTTCCACGAGAATCATTGAATTTTTTATCGATATACTCATAATATCGCATTCTTTGATCGGCATTTTACATAAACAGTATTGTTGTATTATAGTTGTTTATTTACGTTATTCAATACAGTGTAATTTATTTCTTGGATTTACGTGAATTTTTTACGAATATATAAATTTATTTATTAAATGTTTACATAACTTATAGTGTATACATATTTTAATATGTTATAATCGAATTCTGGACATTCATCCGTATGTGTTTTACAGTTAAAAGTGGAACACTGCTGTCATTTTAAATCACGGATTCAAACAAATTATTTTTTGTGCAATATTTTTTATTGAATTTATTATTTATTAATAATATTGAAATATGCTAAAAATAAATAAACAATTTTATTATTTATTAAATTCTGAATATTTTACAATAATAATTAATTGTATTGAATTGTGAATATTTTAAAACTATAGAAATAATAAAAATAATTATATGCTTATAACATTGATGGATGATCGGTGCATTAATTGTATGCAACTTTACAAAGCAAATAAATACAAGTGTGAGAAAGCAGGCAGACTTTTAAATTCTTAGCGCCGTTCTATTAAATAATTTACAAATATTAACAGGTATGTAATGATAAAATTCTAAATAATCTTTAAATAATAATAACTAGAAACATTTTTTAAATTGTTATATGTACATTTTGGAGTTTTGATGAGCGATTATATTATTAGGTACTATTTTAAAAGCTATGAAAATGTGGAAAATATTTTTTAGTTAAAATTTTATAAAGTTTTTAATAATGAACGCTTAAGATTTGATAATTAAATAGATGATTCTACGAAAAATAAATTACAGCAATATAAAAATCTTAAAAACACAAACAATTTTGTTTGTGTACCGTATTTCTAATGAAACGAATAGAAAAATACTAAATAAATATTATAACAGAAGAAATATATTTTTATAATATTGTTAATCAATAATGATTTATGCTTACAGATTATCTCCCACTCCGTCTCGATCACAGCAATCTATACCCAATAAAGAGATATATTCGACACCAGAGATTGGCTTCTATTTGGCGGAAAACGATTTCTTTAATTCAGCTGTTTGTATAGGCACGTTTTACTTTTTTTCGATGCATATAGCAATTTATAGTATTATAAAAAAAAACTGTAGACTTTGAAGCCAATCTGAGGAGTAGCTAAAGGTACCAATAAAATATTGTATTTTTTTTTATCGGATAAGTATTTTTTATACTCCAAGGATTATTTTATGATATACAGTTTATTGTTATGACCACAGTCTTTTCTTCCGTTGACAATTTTTTTCTCCCAATGTTTCGGGTTGTTACGACAGTATTGACTATTGTGTATAACTATTGGTACATGATTTGGCATCGGGTGCCGAACTGCCGAAAAATATATTGCTTAGTAATATTCAAAAGTATATGTGATTGTTATGAGTTATATCGCCACGAATTGTCCTATAGGTGCACACTATAGGTACACACTCTGTATACAGTGTACACGTAATGATAATATAATAACTGCAAATCAATATCGATTCGTTCGCCGTCGGATGTTTTCACACCATCCTGCAGCATTCCTAATTCAGATTTCCGGATGTACCTATTTTGCGTATGGAAAAATGTCGAATTCTGCAGTGTTCTGACACTAATCTTGACTTATTTGTTAGGAACGGACCACGTGGGGCTATAACAATAATATTAAACATTTTGTTGAACGGCGTATTATTGTAAAACTGCTGGAAAACGATTTCTATTAGACCTATTATACAAATTGTATACAAAATACGAGTTTGAACAATAGCCGTATGCATTTCTATATACTACGGATGTCTCTTGCGCAAAATCACCGACATAGTCTACATGACCGCTGTGAAGCCTATAGCAGTTATAATAGTTATGTATTTCCGGTACAATTTCTTAATAATTGTGAAAAACAAAAAAATAAGAAATAACGACATTTTCACGTAAATCAGTTTTTGACAAAATTAGTTTTCTTATTTTGAAATAATTTTATAAATCAAAAACAAAAAACAATGAAAACTTAAAACCAAGTTATTTTATTATCAATTTTTATAAATAATATAATTTTTCAAACAATTGAAATTCATAATTTTTTTTTATAAATGCTGATAAAAAAATGTTGACTCGGTAAAAAAAACTTAAACATTTTAATATAAGATTCCTCATAAGTTACTTTATTGTAATAATAAATAAAAAAAGTTGAGTATAAATCCACAAACAATTTTTGTATATTCGTCTGTAGAAAGAATTTTAGCAAATTGCACTAGAATCATGAAATTTAGTAAATTATTTTGTGATTAAAAATTCATATTTTTTTTATATTTATACCTAACATAAGAAAATATTTAATAAAATTTTATTAAATCTTTTTTTAGTCTTATTTTATAAGAAATGTATCGGAAACTCAAATTAAATTTTTATTCATAAGCATTTTTATTCAACTATTTTTTCATCAAAGGATTTTTGTTGTAATTTAAAATGATTGACCGCAAATACTTGAAATTCTTATAAAATAATGTTTAAATTACCATTTTTACCTATTATTTAATGTACAAAGTACATAGTATATTTTGACTCTTTTTGAGTTGGTTATATGTAATTTAATGTTTTTAGTTTTTTCAAACATCAATAAAAAAATAAACGCTAGGTCAAGTTGAAAATTGAATAGGTACAAAATCTTCCATAAATTGTTCTAAAACTGTATAAAAGTATTAAAAATACATAGAAGTCTATAAAATAAATGTTCTCTGCTTTTTCTACTATTTTAAAATTGAATACAAAATTATTCATAAGTTATTCATACTTGAATCAAAAAATTTAAAAAATATATTAATATTATCAGACGTTTAAATTTTGACGAGATTATCAATTTCAACAATGAATAATGTTGTTAATTTTATTTTTATATAATTTAAAAACATTATTTGTGGAGATTTAAAACTTTTTTACGTAATATAATAGATATTATTATGAATTTTACTATACGCAATGAATTTTTCAAAATAATATGTAGATTTATTTTAAGATATTACCTATTTATGCCAGGAACCTATTCACATTGTTTTACGCTTTTACGATAAGCCCGGTGAGATGGTATCGGCTCAAAAATTAACAATACGAGTAGTAGGTATAATATAATATATTAATATTTTACAAAATATATATATAATATTATAATAATATAATAAATGCAATATTTTTGACAAGAATATAATCAACCAACTGCAATATAAGTAGTAAAATAAATTACTTTAGTAAAAATATCAAAAAACATATCATGAAATATAGGTACTTATAAATGTTAATGATATATCGGTATATTATCATTGAATTAAAATCTGACACGTCCATTACAGAAATGTTTAAAAACACGTCGGTATAAGATTTGGCGACGAGAACATAGATAGACATTAAAATACGCGCGTAAAAATAACAAATAGACGTCACAAAAATGTACGTTAAGTATTTATGTATTTGAGACATATCAGACGAAAAAAAACAACTAAAAACTCGATTACTCCTAGTATTATAGGTAAGTAAAATTATAAGACATTATAATGTAAGCAAAAAAAACACGATTTAAAATTTTTGGATTGTAGATACTCGAAAGTCAAACCCGTGGGCGGCCTTGTCCACCTCACTCGCGTGTGTAGTTCCTATCTATAGGTACATAATAAATTGTATACGTACATTACATAATACCGGTGTCCGGTATAGCGTATACATAATGAAACAACATTTTTCTCTAACTCTTCTTCCTCCGTGTATACCTAATACATACAGAACAGTTGACTTCATTATTTACTATTGCCATACAAATTTAAAAAAAAAAACATCTTTTATAAAACAAATAACGGATATATGTACACACGCAAGTTATATTATGTGGTTTTGGGTTATTAAGTGGCATCGCGAGAACCGTATAGAGTCTGCGAACAGCGCAATGTTACTTTTTGTCTGGAATAATTTGTGTAAAACCGTCTTGAATTTTTTTTTTTTTTACTGAAAATTCTCTCCACACACGTATAAATAGGCAAATAATACGTATTCGTGTACGAGATTAAAGATAATGTGTACCTACGTACAACATTTGTTTATAAAATTGACATAATGCGTAAAATGTGCCGTTATAATGAAAATTACAACTATTATGTTTTTAGTATGAAATGATTTATTATTGAATTAAAATTTAACACATTAATTAAACTAATTAAATGACTTAGAACTCGCAATGACGATGATGTTTGGTACACCTGTTATGCAGCATAGCAACTTTTCTGTTTTTTTTCTTAACATCGTCAGTATTAACTACGCAATTAATTTTAAAATCTTTGCCCTCGAGCGTTTTGCTGATGGATAAAACTCCGTATTTTTTGATTTAATATTGTAGATATTACATAATCACATTGGTGTGTATTTAAGAGATGGCTTGGAACGGTCATATTAATAGATTTTAAGAGTTTAGTAAGAACTACTTAAGGGGAACCTTGTAAATCGCGCATACCTATCTTTAATATTTCTAAATAGTTATTAAGCTTATAAGAGAAATAGAGAAATCACTATAATATTTTCAAGCATCATGATCGAGCAAATTTTTTTTTATCAAAATATATAGAAAAAAAAAAATACCAAAAAAATAATACCACAAACATAAAATGTTAATATATTTTGTTAAATATTTCAAGTCTATATAATCTTATTTGTTTTTGAATTATAACAAAGTAAGACAATTTTCTAATGGAAATCGTTATTATTTGCTACAACTGGCCAAGCTTTGCTAATAATGTATTTGATACAGTATACACGGTATCTCATAAATTATAAATATATTAATTGATGATGAATTTAATTTTCGTGCGTCTGACACAAGCATGATTTTATTGCGGTTGGCTGGATATCGAAAGCATGATATAGAAATCCATTGTCGGTACCTATTATATAGGTCTTTACTCGTACGAGTATTTGTATTACAGTCAATGAATTCAATAATAATGCCTATACGAGTTGGAGTGATCACGAAACTGCAACGGGATCGTGTCTATACATGACGTGAGACATTGATTGAGAAGTAGTGCGTTATAGTATCATCAGATGAGTAATTTAGTGTAATAATATGCGTATAAATTGAATGCATTTATGTATATATATCATTACTTATATATTATAATACGTTATTGTTCGTTATCGCTGTAACAGTTTGAAGTTTTTTTCGTTTATTCTTGGGATAGCGCTGGATGACGAGTAGGTAATGAGTAACAAATACACTTTAATATTATATTGTAAAGGCCCACTCTCAATCAATATTCAAAATAAATAATATGATATTTTGCGTATAATATTATCATAAATCGAGTAAATTTTGTTAACGAAAATTAAAACCCATATGAGTTTGATACCATTTATCATAAATAGGGAACGGATTTAAAATATGCAAATTGCATTTTTTCTGAATATCTGAAAACATTGCTTCCCAAGCATAAAGTCCATTTCATACGTCAAGGAATTATAAAATGTAACTTTTATTTAGCATTTTTTGACATTTATAGTGCTTTTTTTTTTATGTTTTTAAGTCATTTTTATATATAGGAATGGATAAAATTTGATAAAAATGAAGCAGCACCTAATATACAGTGCTGTTATGAAACCTAAGGTAGAAGTATAACGAATGTATCTATTTAAATTGTTTCAGGGTATTTTTTAATAATATTCCAAAATCGGTAAAACAATTGAGCATAGAATATTTTATGCAATGTTGCCACATTCACGTTACCAACATTTTGTGATTTTTTTATTATTATTATTTAATATTCTAGCTTTCAACCAATATTTAAATTGTAAGAATATGGAATTTTTATTACTATATTTAAGCCAACTTAGAATCAAATACCAAGGTATATCAATTTAATTTATTATTATTTTATTATTATCAAACAGATCTATATGTTATGTAATGTGACTACTATTGAGACTATTATTGACTTATAAATGTTTTGATTTTATAATTTTCATGTCATAACTTTTGTCATTATCAAACAGATCTACATACTATTATAACGTGACTAGGTATATTACATATTGATTATTTGACTATAAAATCATATAATTATTTTGACATGTTATATTTTGAATTATTATAATTATTTGAATAAATATTTTTGTATAATAGAGTTCAAAATTGAAAATGATGGCAACATTGTGAAGTTTTTTTTGCTCAATCGTATAGTTTTTCTTTTGTACTTTAATTTCCTTTGATATGCTGAAAATTTTGCTCAATTGTGTCGCAAAAAAGTTGTTTTATGTTCAATCGTGTCTCAGCCTCCAAAATAGTCGTATAATATTCTTTATAAGATATTATAATATACAAGTAGAATTTATAAATTAACTACAAATATTGACAGCATAATTATTTATAATATTTCACAAAATTCATATTTTATTAGTCTAAACACATTTAAAAATTATAATTATATAACTTTTGGAAATATTTTGTTGAGCTTTTGATTTTTATATTAGTAATAATTGAGCTATGCATTATTCAGTATAATATAAGCCAGTTCTCAATAGATATTTTACTATATTTATATATTTTTAATATTGTCGGTAATTTATTTTATTTATTATGATTTTATGTGACGTCCAATATATTAATAACTGTGATTTTATGTTTTTCATTGATTCTGCTGTCAGTGCTGTCACTCATTATTTTAGAATAATAAAATGTACCATTAAAATATAAAAGTTAGAAATCGTTATTTAAATTAAAATATCGATAAGCTTAGTTTTTTTTTCCAAATGATATTTTAAAATACATATATATTCCTATACCATCATGTACTTCCATTTTTTCCCTGTAGGTTTAGCAGCATATTTTAAACCATTTTTTTAAATTTTAATTGAACATCTGCATACGCGTGCTACGAAACGTTTTTAATGCGATGAGTCTTGATTTCTAATTATGAGGAAGTCGTACAGTATACATACACAACAAAAAAAAGCAAACGAGATATCTATAATCCATCAAGACCTATCTGAAAGAATTCGTTGTGCGGGATCCCATAATTCGAAAAAAAAATTGTCAACTGTATAATATTATAATAATATTGCAATCGATGATGTATCGCGGCTTGTCGAATATACATATGTCATATATTATACCTCACTCAACGGTGCAAGGTCTGGTATTACAATATTATATGATTAATATTATGATATTATATACATTGCTCCCGTATCGTTTCGTTTTAATCTCGGACGAGCACAGATAAATCGATAAAGAATAATAATAATAATCATAAACGTGAAAACCAGTAGCTGCAATAACGTATACAAGACGACCACCGAGCGACTGCGCCAGCCGGTCCGCGACGGTTGTCAGAAAATGTGCATATATTACAATATTATATCGATTGCGTGTGTATGTGTGTAGTGGAGAGGAGAATCGTTAAAAGACGTATTTTTCATTGGAATTATCTTTCGACGCGGACTTCCACGTTATCCGTTATATTATGTATACACGACGGAGATGTAATATTATAATCATTTACGGGACGCGCGCGCATATATTATATACATTATGACAACGCATACCTATTAACATCTGTATGGACTACAGATAGAAGACATCTTATTCTACTGGTGTACAGGTATGTAGACAGGACATATATACTCGCAGTATGTACGAATGTATAGTTGTATAGTATTAATATTACCTATATACTAGCTGGGCGTTTAAAGCTCCGTCGATTCTGTATTTTTTAAAGGGCTTTCGGTTTCGTTCACCATAACGTTTTGCTCTGCGATTTGTTCGTTTTTCAAATGCACTTTTGTATTGTCTTAAATCCTAGTGATCCTACTTAATGTATATATTTATTATATTTATCATCACGCAAACAGACACGAGTGCAAAAAAAAATTTCTTGGGCTTTTATTCTATGGTTTTAAAATCGTCCATAGTACATATTATGTATGAATAATCACAGTAGTGTTCTCTTAAATGTCACCGAAATAGTACGCTGATCATAATCACGCGAATTATAGGTATTTAGAGTTTTGAGTAATCTAATCGTATCTCATCTTTCAAAATATATTACTCGGTTTTTTTTTCACCGTACAAATTGTCCACGATAAATTATTACCCATTTATTTTGCATCTTACAAAATGTCCGGTGTATGCAAATCAAACAATAATAGAGTATAATATGGACAGTACAAAATGTCCGTCTACCTCGTGTTGTATAAACGTATCGCTAAGCAAACTGTTGTCTTAAAACTTTCGATATGTGTTGGTAGAAAAGCGCATATAATAGATATAGACAATAGAGACATGGCGGCGTCTCGTCGATATAAAATAATAATAAATAATAACCTTAACCTATGATCATAGTATTTCATCTGCCCATTATTGCGTTATAGTATGGTAATGGGTGTTCGTGATTATTTATATAAAAGGTAGGTATTTAAAAAAACGTCCATCACGTCGTCGCACGAACAAAATATTACAGTTATCCAATACGCGTGCGCGTATATTATATCCGTTCGAAATACGCTCTTAACTTATTGACCGGCACCACTCGAGTCGGATGCGATGTTATGTAATCTCCAAATCTTCATTATCATTCATGATGTTTAATATATTGTAAAAGATTCATTCGAATTTCGTAAAACAAATAATTATTCCCGCTGTACGGACAATAGCAAATGACGAGCAACTATACCTAAGCTCAGCCTATCGTTTCGTATTAAAACGATTATTATGGGTATCATACCCAACAATACCGTGGTACCCATACGAGTTACAAGTACTATAATAGACACGGTTTTAAAGTTATAACATTACGTATTATCTGTCAATGTTTGAAATCTATTTGCAGTACGATCGACGGGTGTCAGAGTTCGAAACGGTCGAGTTATATGGGGTATGATATAATATTATGTTATACATGCACGCGTCGGCTATACGGAATGATGATGACGTTATAATATTATCATATTATTATTGTATCCATCCGACCGTCAGAATTGAAGAAAACAAAAAAAAAATTCAATTCTCACAGTGCTTTAATAGCAGTACAGTGACCCCGAACGAGGCCCCGCGTTTGCCACTATACCAATAGTTAAACACTTACCAACACGGCTAGGTGTACATTATAATATATAGCTACTATATATATATATATATTTTATAAGAATGACTGTATTTTATATTATGATATGTGTTGTGCTGTGTAAATAATATTCGCTTATGGTCCACGCTGTATACAGTAGTCACTACTATATAGTATTATACAGTAATGACTAATGATTATGGTTATTGAAGAGACCGTAGTAAAAAAAAAAACTTCAACTACCTATCCCAACATCAATAACCGTATTCTGTTTCACAAATGTAAGCAAAACTAATAAGTGATACTCAAACGTTATGATTATAACTTAAATTAGATTCACAAACGATACTTTTGCTTATGAAAGGAACAAATTATTATTTTCATACATATACGTATAACTTCTTGGGGTACTTTCAATTATTATCGGTACTAAACGATTGTATTTCAACACCGATTTTTCACTTTGCATAATTATTTTCAACTATGATTTTAATCGTTTTCTTTGAAGGTAAATATCAAATAGACATACATCGAAATCGCCAAAAATCTTATAACACAATATTAATATATATAATATGCCAATTTCTATGTATAACAGCATTTCAAGTTCCTTATCTAACCAATACAATCTCCGGTCAGTGATCGCCAGTTTACTTGCCTTCCTGCAGTCACCAACAACTGTCTAAACGCATACGCGTCATCAATCATTATTATAGAGTGTAGGTAATATAAAATATATTCGACCTACAGTAAAAGCAACTAGTAGTTTATACCATTAAGCTTTACGAGCGTAAAATTAATTAAATTAAAAGGTTTATAATATTGTGTGTACGTAGTAGGTAAGTTGTTATTAATATAGGTGCAGTATAATGTCTATATGCAATACTAATGCATATTATTGTACATTGTCCTAGCATTAGTCAGATAAGGCCATGTCAAATATTGTGTAATAACATTTTTCCAAACATTTTTGTTAAAATTATTATTTAAATGAGTATAGAATAAATTCTACGTATTAAATATTTAATAACTAATTAATATATTATATAGTTCTATAATTATAAATTATTAATTTATAATGTTCATTCACAAAGTAAGTGGAAAATCTTGAAATTTTAAATTATAAAAACACTAATACTAATTGGATATACTTAATTAAAAATTATTAAATAATTATCCAATTAAATTTGTAGAAAAAAGTGAACTCAGTAAAGACATCGTCAATGGGTTGCGATTTATAAATTTATATTTTAAATAAAGATACATAAATTATATACGATGAAAATAAAGTACCTATAATAACAATCAACGGTTAGAAACAACAATTAAAATTTCTAAAAAAATTGAAAGTCAGTAAAATATTTATGGTGAATTCTGTACTTTAGTAGAAAAAGTTTCTGAAGAAAGCTCATTTGCTTATTAGTATTGTCATAACGCCGTCTTCAATTATTATTGTAGGTACACCATATATAATGAGAATTTTTTATTTTCCATTGAGATGCATGGATAAATATTAATTGTTGTCATTAATTTACAGAATATTTACTCGTATAATATTAATTTTGAAAAAAAAAACGTAACAAAATGTATAAAACAATGAAAAAAACTAAAAAAAACTCAATACCTCGCGCGTTTCCACTGAAACAAACAAAAAATAACATTTTAATATTACCGCGCATAATATACCTATTGAGATAATGGTTTACAAAAATTGGACGGTCCAATCGTCATGGCCATCGCTAAGACGCTAAATAATCATGTTTGAGCAGGGATCTATTAGCCGACTGGTTTATTCATAAAAAATATGTATAGTGATTGTGCGACCCGGCACATAAGACAATCAGATTACTTACAAGGTGAATGGAAACGACAATAATTTATGATTGGGTAGGTATATCACATCGTATATATACCTAATAACATAGACATATTATTACATGTAAATTATACGCAGGTATATTATTATTGTCAAAATACAACGTGTCCAACACAATACTGACGTTTATAAACTATAATAGCAATACGATATAATATATATATAACGGACAATGGTTAAATAACACGGCGCGTATTGATAATTATTATTGATGACTTTTAATTCTAGTACAAGTCATAATATGGAAATAAGCTCGTGCAATCGTTTTTTTAATCACGTACTTGGATACACATTTTGATCGAGAACAATATCAATAATTATCAATATTAATTATTATTTAATATTTATAGGTACACGTACTGTCATCGCGGCATACACGATGTGGACCATATAAATAGGAAACGGAGAGCCGATTGGCAAGGCCGGGTCAAGGATCACACAAGATCCAGTGTAAGACCCTTAAAGTTTCTATACGTCATGCATAACTCATAATTCATAAACTACTCTCCCTAAATTCGATTTTTATGTATCGAAATACTCAGAAAATTATTCTGCTTTGGAATATAAAATTAAAAATCTATAATGTCATTCAAAAAAGTAAAAAACTTAAAAAATTATAAGGATAAAAAATATTTAAAAATATAATTTTTTTATAAAAACATTGTTTTTTTAACAATTTGAAACTATTTTAAAAAAATATTTTAAAAAACATGAATACTTTTGGAAATAATAAGTGTTGTTTAATAAAAAAATCACTCTGTATAGAACGATTTACCAAGTAGATAAGCTTACTCTTTTTTTTTCTTCAATAACGCTGCAGTCGTCTGCAAAATCTGATTTTGGAATTTTTAAATAAACTTATAGACCATATTTTCAAATTCTCAAGTTTTGTTGTACCTATTGCTTTAAGGAGTGTCTCGTGGAGATACAATTTTCGGTTTTTCAAATGACAATCTCCCTTTGCTTGAATGTTTTGATATAGAATTCAAATTCAAATGAGTAGGTTTTGTTGAGTTATTTTACTTTGTACATATTAAATATTAATTACCAAGATTAATTATAGAAATATATAGGGGCTGTTGTCTTATGGTAATTTGAAAATTGTACAAATATATATTATATCAGGGGTGGCCAAACCGCGATTCGCGTCATAGACTTTTGCGGCTCGCATCTTATCGTAACATTAAAAAAAAAAAATTATATAATAATATGACTTTTTTTTTTACATTTTGGCTCTTCCATATTTATTAATATATTTGGTGGCTCGCAAGTCTTTTCTCGCTGGCCACCCCTGTATTATATCATATTACCTATATCAATATTTAAAATTTGTAAAAATGGCGAAGTACCATCTGATATTATATTTAGGTATATTATAAGAATGACAGATGATTAGAAAAAAAAATGATTTTTTGGTCCATCCGAAATCGATTGAGATTTCGCCGTACTTTTCGTGAATTTCTCTAGGTCGTGATTCACACACTAAATTCGGATAATATTATAATTATTATTATTGGTCCATAATATTACCGAATATTACATACGTAGTATTTCGTGTATTTTAGCCGATCACAGACGGTCTGTAATATAATATTCAATTTATTTTATAGATACGAGTATATAATATGAGAAATTCGCAAATACTATTATTGTAAAATAAACGTTGGGATTATTAAATGTTTCAACGACCGAAAGAAATGAAAGAACAAACGCTCGAAATAATTGTAAAACTAGAAATACTATACATATATTAAATAATATTATGCGTTTTACCGATACGATTTATCGTATATTATTATTATTATTATATAATATTGCTCTCTGTACCACTCGCAAACACCTGTTAAATCTCACTACAGCATTTAAAAATTTAAAAACGTGGTTTGAAACTGAACATACTACGTGAATAACACGGCTGCCTCCACCTCCCTCCCCCCAAGCGATGCTGTAGGACATCTCGGTATCGTGCGGTAGACCCACCCCGATGTCGTTACGTGATCATACACTTGGGTTAGTTATATTATACAATAAGAACCTCGTTAAAGGGTGTACGGTGAAAGTGAGAGTCGCCACGGGGTGCCATCATAATATAGTTTTTTTTTTGTTGTTGTTGCTTGCACTTGCTTTATAGAAGATGCGTTTAGGGTAGGGTAGGTACATTCCACCGATCGAGAGTTCCGTACACTTTAACAATAACCGGTCATTAAAAGGGAATACGTCGATTGTTATCGAAGACATCGAGGGACGCGTAATATATAACGGGATGGACTCCGACACATTTTCACTTGACTTATAGTTCAATGAAAATACGGGAGCGGCACACAAGTGTCGACGACTTATCTGTTTAATCTGTTGTTATTTATTTCGTGTTATCGCGCCACAATTATACACCTGCAGCGATTGGCCAAGTGCCACGGAATAGTAGTTATACGCTTAAAAATGTTAACCCTGTGATCGAACGGCTACTGATCAAATCATCAGATTAATTTTGGAAAAACGTTTTAATAATACGTACATAGATATAGATTTCTATTCATAGGTTCTTATTTTATCACTTAAAAATTAAGCAAAATCAATCGGAAGGCAGTTAAGTTCGAAATAATTTATAGATCCTACAAAGATTATTTACGAATACGTCAAAATCAAAATAGAAGACTTCTATTATTTTTATTTATTTAAATAAATATTACAGTTTATAAATAATTAGTGTTATTAATAAGTATGCATTATTCTTATAACCGGACCTGCTTTAATGTTGATACTGGACATGCCTCAGCAAATTCCGACGAAAATCTTTACACACAAGGGAAGTAAAATATAACAAATAATTTATATTTAAATTTTTTAAATGAAAACTGTCTTGCACATTCAAAATAATCTCAAAACAGATAGCTTGTCTTACTTATATAATTATTTTAAAATTCAGCAGAAATATTCAAAATAAAATACTATAAAAGTATAAAAATAAGAATTATGACGTGGACATGTAAAAATATTATTTCTAAATAATATATTATAGCTATTTATTATTTGAGATTACGCAATATCGACATGAAAATGCTTCATAAATCACAGCACATACGTATTTATACAGGACATGATATGGAGAGAAAAACAATGTTTTGTATTATACGCATATTTTGCGTTTTTAATTGAATCAACTAATATTAGCATCATAAAAGCATAATAATTAGCATTATTATTATTATTATTATTATTATTATCATCCCTCATTTATAATCCAAACTTAGAAACTAACTTTTCCCTCATTCAAAAATAATACGTTCATACTAAATTATTTCTACTTTCAGAGTCATATAAGTGGTATAGCTATATAATGCTATATATTGTATTGATAGATTTTTATGCTTTTATTGATTGACTGCATTTATTTATTTATTGAATTTGTTTTTCCTATACTTAATTTATTATATTATACAATTTTTTTTTTTATTAGGTTGCAAAAATTGACTTAAATTTGAAAATTTAATTACTTTTATGTATACACAAAAGTAGTCTTCTATCCCAATATTATTGTTTTATTATTCATTGTCGACGTCCACTATTTGTATATTTATAATATTATGCGTTCCCGCGTGAATAATATTTAAAATAAAAACAAATTACAGGCCAAATAATTACATCGCAGGTACCACTGCAGAACGAATTGCAAAGAAATATTGACAGTAAGTATAATAATAGTTATATGTGTATGTATGCATATTACATTACATAAAATTAATTATATTACGTATAGTGGTTTATCGAATGTAAAATTCCTCGAAACGACGTTACGCACATTTTAATTGTTTCCATACAAAATTGGAAGTAATTAATACTGAAGTTTGCTATATTATATTCACCATTATTAGATCACATAATAACAACAATAAAATGTTAATTTATTCGTTTCATGTAATCACTCACATGGGTTGTCGCGTGCGTTTCACAATAATTTAAACTAATAAACTATATAGTATTATAGGTATAAACGCGTTTCATAATGTATATATTATATATATTATAACATCTATGCGTCTGCATACGTACTTGGCTGTATTTGTTTGCCACACTATTCGATTTCGTTGCTTGTACGAAAATTATCGATTTAATTTTTTTTTAGTAGAATGAAAATATCTGTATCAGTTAAGAAGAAAGGTCTATAGAGAAATTTTTAAAATTTTTTTCTTACAGCGTATCAACGTTTACTATTATATTACACTACATTATGTGGTCCTTATATAAAGACTAAATGTCAAATACTTAACCAACTTCTCAGACGACTCCTACTCCGTTCAAAACGTAGAACTTACACAGCGCGTTTACGACTAATCTGTTATTGCGGTATGAAACTTTAGGCTTCTGCTGATCCCGAAAATACTAAGACCATACAGGCGTTCCAATTGATGTTTCTAAGGTAAATAACTTCAGCTCCCTGGTGTATTACAATTGATTCGCTCCATAAAGACTTTTGCATTCCAACATCGACCACATTTAATCACTCTTACTTACAAAAAACCTCAAATGGGTTTCAGTAATCACCCAAATTCACAATTATTAAAGTAAATAAAAAATATTCTCATGATTATGAATAATTAGTAGTAAAAACAATCAAAATATATTTTTAAATTTTACCATGTATAGAAATTTGAAAATATTTTTAATATGAATATTTGGTGAAATTGTCAAGTATCTTTGGTTATTCTCATTCGCTATTGAGTAACACCAGAAAAAAAAACAAAATTAATATTAGGTATTAAAAATAGGATTTGCTAGAATTTTCCTTAATTTTTATTTTGTTTGTTTTTTCCGATTATTTTAAAAAATGCTAAATATTTTGACCTTTTTAAAATACAATCGAGAACCAATTATTTATTAAATCATCTTCAAAGTTATTGTAATATATGCAAAACATCGATGTACCTAGATAAAAAAAAATACACGTATGAAGGTTTTAGTTACTTATTGGCTCTCCCAAAAGTTTATAAAATAAGACTCTTCCACTTCTAAAGTACAGAAACATTATTTGAATATGCTACGGCCGTAATATGCCACCCGAGTGGGTATTTTGTCGAACAAAAATTAAGTACTCGATGAAATATGTACTAAGTATTATATTCGAGTTACATTTTGTAGTTTTATTCATCATAATATAAATTATCATATCATAATATTTTAAGAAGTGATAATGAAGTGACAGTGAATTTTCAAAAATAATAATACAGATTTAATATCGTCGAATAAATCGTATCTCGTTGACGTACGGCAATACTGCAGTAGAATAATTAAATAAATCGGCGTTTTTAGACACGAGAATACAGAAATGTTATTATATTGTTCACGTCGGACATGATTACATAATAACATCATTAGACCACTTCGACAAATAATTGACAAAGTGTGAGATATTATTAGTGTGTGTTATTCCTACAGAATAACGGTTTTTTTCGTTAAAATTTCACACGGTTAAATGTAGATTGTTCGTTTCACATAAATAATAATAGAAAAAAATATATATTTATAAATATAATATATACGCACACAAGTATACACACAGCGTTTCCGTCCTTGACCCTCAAAGAAATTGCGTTGCGACCGCCTCGAGAATCTAAAGAATATATAAGAATGTAAAATGTCACGAAAAATAATAATTGTTCGCAAAGCGTGGAGAGTACAACAGACAAAACATCCGTCCGACTATTATGTTATAACGTTTCTGATCGAATGTCATTTCTGTTGCAATGATGGAATATATAATAATATACTCTGATTGTTGTTGGACGGGTAGACACGAAATAATATTTGCATACGCATTTTCGTTTTTACCTAACTCACATACACAATAATTTATTTAGGTAATAAATTATTATTTAATTAGACCCAAAAAAATTTTTAAACGGAACTCGTGATATTCTAGTATATAGAGTATTATTCACTATTTACAGTTTCGCGTCTTCTTTTTAACTCGTCGTGGTGTTATAAAAATAAATTGTATTTGTTATTATAATATATTGTACTTTTTTTTCCGAAATTAAAATTATATTATAGGTTATTCCACACAAGGTATGGTTAAAAAGGATCAAGTCACTACGTTTCGTCTGTCTACATGATATTTATTGTTGATAATACAGTCAACTCGCGATATAACGAAGCTCATTATAACGAAAATTTCGACAATAACGAATAAATTGTCGGTCCTTTTAAATTCGTTTTATCACGAGTTGACTGTATTACATTAACCGTGTGTCATATGTATGGGAGGTACTTATTTGTAAATATTTCTGTAACATTGCTTAAGATACAATGATTGATATTTAATTAATTAATTTCAATGATATACCATCCTATATTCTATATAATTTTTTATTATTACACGTTCACACCGAATGTTATAATATGTTTTCTAATAATTTGGTTTTTATACATGATAATATTGTATATTATAATATTATTGTGAAATTGTGTTATCTAAATGTTTTGTCGGAGTCAGGAAGACAACTATATTAGTTTAGGTCAAAGATCTAAAAATTGGAAATCACAATGGATTACACTAAAATCGGTGTGTATCTACATAGTGTACCTAAACCATTATAAATCGTAATATATTCGTATAATATATTTTTGTACATGCCATTATGTATTATATATTATAGTGTAGACGATTCGATATCTATACCACATTTTTGACAATAGGTCACGTTTACAATGTGTTCGAAACTAAAAATATGTAATATATATGTATATATATATATATATATAGGTACATACTACATATTATTATGTATAAATTCAACCTTCTTATACATTTAAAAGTCTGCCATTATACTACAGCTCAAGTATGAATAATTTTCACCTTTGAAAGCAGAATAAAAAGCATGCTTAAACTACATTGCAGCAACCTACATAGGGTGCTTGAACTATATAAATGTTAACATTAACCTTACATTTAAGGTAAATGAGAACACAGTTTTTTATTATCGGTTTATTGGGATGAATTAAAATTAAAATTGTTTTAATCTTTAGTGCATCGGTTGGTGTAGGTGCAATAAAGTCGTGTTGACTATGAACCGTTGTGCAAAAGCTTACTATAAAATTTAAAATGTCCAATTCCAATAAGTTAATCAACGAATTATTCTGAATCAAGAAATGTCAATGCAAAAATGTTTATAATTAAAATAATATTTTATGGTTTTTGTCGTCGTTATTGCATCGGTGGACCAAAATAAATTTATTTCAGAAAAATTACTGCAATTAGTTGGGTATATTGCACGGTTCAATAATAAATTAATGATCACAAACCTTAAAAAACGTGTGTTGATTTAAAAAAATCCAATGAAATTGTCGTACAATTATTTAAAACAATGAAATATAGTGATGTAAAGAAATTGTGAATAAATATTATTTAACATCTTTGTAAATATGTTTGAGTGATATAAGCGGAAAAATATAACTAGACATCTCTAAATCTGTAGGTGACTCTTGTATAATGTATGAGACCAATAAATTGTGCTCAAATGTCAAGTATAATTTAACAAAAAATGTAATAAAAAAATAATCCGATGAATAGTATAAATTGTATGTAAAATTAATAATGATAAAATAAATATTCGACTAACTGTATATTGTCTTGTTAATAATTAAATTACTGAAATAGGTCTTGTTTGAAATAGTTTTGTCTTGATAAGGAGATAAGACTTTCGTGTTTTTTTGCAATTTCGTAGAAAATTATTGAGAAACTCCAAAAATTGTCTACTTTTATTATAAATCAAGGCTATCTGCAAGCTAGCAAAATTGTTTCGTTTAGGTATATACTTTTACGTGAAAATGACGATGAAAATAGTTACATATTCCTAGTCGTAAAAAATTAAGTTGTCATTGGTTAAAATTAAAGTACATATATCAAGTATTATTGTACCTATATAGTAGAGTATACTATTCAAATAAGTTAAATAAATTGTAATCAAAAGATATTATACATTCACAATACCTACGTAAATACACATATTATTATGTAAAAATTATAACACTAAATTTTGAATTTTACTCAAATAAAAAACGAATTGATTATATAAATTAAAGTGTGAAATATATACAATACGTTGTAAAGGGCAACTCATTGTGTAATTATTGAATTACATACATTATATACAGGTATTTAGGTATTTAGGTATTTGAAATACATTGTTTTTCATTTGAAAAAATATCTAATGTATGTATAGACATTAAAAAATAGTGTGTATACGTGAAGCTAATAATATCCAAGTTATCCAACGATAGAGAACCTCGAATAAACATTTACCTCGTTAGTCGTTTATGATTTACACCATGCATGTTTAAACATAATTGCGATTTCCGGCCGGTTGATGAACTATATATATGTATTATATTGTTCGTAAGAATTTCGTACGTGAAATGTGAGTTTCGGTCTTCTGCAACTCGTAAACGAGTTTCTAGCACATACAACTATAAATTAAACATTAAAAAAAAACAAATGCGTTAAAAAAAATACCCGGATCACCTATTTATTTTTGTCCTCGTTTGGCACAAAATCTAAACAAGTCATGTGTTTACAAAAACAAGATTTTAGTAGATGTTATTTACTTTTAACCGCGTGGATTATAATAATATTATTGCAATTATTAGGTGTTTATCACGTTTTGTCTTTGAAACCGTTACAGTATATTATTATAATATTATAAATTTATAACCATAATATGAAAAACGGATATGACCCTTGATTAAACTGGCGATAGATCGGTGGGACACGAGTACACGACTCATCCTAACTTCGCTGATCATAACTGTATCACATTTGGAAAAGTATAAATGAGGTCGGTGTAAAGGGTTTTAATATATCAACTATAGTGTACCAGTATATGATGCGAATCAAATAATATATAGTATCCAAAAACATTAAATTGTCGAAAGCTCGAGACTCTTCCTACGCACCTTTCAATAGTGGCGTAATCAGAATGGGGGTATTTTTGTCGTCGAATCATCACCCTATCTGATCGTATTAATATGATGCAAAAATAATAAATCCACTAAATGATCCAGATTTCTACAAAATATGTTGTGGTTCATGGCTCACGGGCTCTTTTCGTATTATATGTTTGACGTTATTAATATACAAGTTGCAGACGACTGTATAACGGAGTTTGTATACTGCAGCCTTCAATATTATGTTAAATTTAAGTATGAAATTAAAATACCCCTCTAAACATATCCAGTTGTCGTCCCGCCTGTGCGACTACGCAGGCTTTTAGACCTTCATCTCTGATTATTTTTCTCGGTTCGACAAAACATAATGATATTCAAGATTCAACCCGTAATGCGAGTTTTTGACAAACGCAAAGCGCTCATAAATTTTTTACAGCCACATCGCCTACACTGGGTCAACGATTTCGTTTCATAAAAGTCGTTATTGCGCAATGCGCAAATCGACGTCCGCGCACGCATGCAGTGTTTTAGTCGCACGCAATCGTCGATCTCGTCCAGAAGTTCTATACAGCCACACAGCGCCACGACCATTATATTATATTGTATGGAAGAGCTGATATATTATATGCGATCGAATTTCGACGTGCACAAGTGCTGGGCGTACCTATCGTTGAATTTCGACCGCTAAACCGGGCTGCGGCAACTATGACATAATGGAAGTTTGCTGCAGAGTTGAGACGGATGACTCAACCTTTGAAGGCTACGCACAGTATCATATCCGGTCTTCAACCTCAAACGGCCTTCGCCCGCAAGAGTCGAATTCTATAAGACCGCATATTACTATATATTATTAGTACACATATAGGTGCTGGTATTGTGCGCGCTTTTAAAGTATATATACTTGCTCGTATATATTATATCGTACAATAATAATATAACATAATAATGTAACACGCCATCATATTAATATATATTATAACATATAAGGACGTATTGTAAAACCACAGGCGTCCGTATTTTGATTAATACGTAGGAATTCATATCTATTATTGTTATTATTATTATTATCATCATCACCACCACAACCACTCTGCATAAACTATAGACCATTATATAATATTATTATTCGTCAATCTAGTCGACGATTAAACGTATACTATTAAACGTAGCGCGTTTGGATTTTAACTCATCCGCTTGCGACGATATCAATACGAATATATTATATAACAATAATAATAATTATTCGAATACCGGTGAGACGTACATTATATTATTTATAATTTTTCTATCGGTTAGGTTGGATTTCGATACTCGTTTTGATTTTAAAATGAGTCATAATGGCGTGTTTTTAAATATTTGTTATATGTATTAACTGGTTTTAAAGTTATTAAAATAACGATGCAGTACAGGTGATATTATACCTCAGATCATGAGCACTCATGGGGGGGAGCATAAAACAGGGCACTTTCCCTCCCCATGGAAAATTATTTATCATATTATTTTTTATTTAATAATATCGGTTCATTATTTTACCAATTTTTTTAAAATATATAGATAAAAAAGGTATTATATACAAAGGTATATTATATAGGCACACTATTTAATCACTAAAAAAATAATTGATTTTATGAATACACTGCGGGAGCAATAATGAGACAATATAATACTATTATAAGTTTGATGTATCATTAAAATATATCATTATTGCGATAATTATCTTATCGGCTATCTATTAATTATATCGATAACAACCGAAATGATTCCGTCGACGAAACACGAAAATTGCACGCATTTCTGGCTATAATGCTGCAATAAATAACTACCTTTAGGTAGCTTAACCTGGCCAATTATATGATACAATTAAAAAAAATATAGTATGACAATATCATTAAGGTTCGTTAAAAGTTGACAAAAAAAAGTACATGTCAGGGCAAAAGTAAGAAAAAAAAATAAAAATAAATTTTACTCCTCGAAATGATGCGAAACGAATTTATGTACTATATAAATATTTAATGGAATAATACCTTTTTAAGTATGGACATATTATCACACTCTCTACAAAAAAAAAAAAATCATATTTTGCTATATAATCCGAGCTTAATTAATATTAATATAATTCTCGGTCGTTGCGTTCGCGATTACTTTTTCCGCCACGTTTTCGGCCCATAGACCCATTGTCATATATTATTTAATTCGTTTTATTGTATGGCTGTCGTGCCTCGTTATTCGCGAAAACCGCCGGACACGCGTTAATATGCACAATGTACACAATAATAGTAATAATACTACATAGGTATAGCTACCTACCTATATATTATTATTATTTATTATATTATTATTATACCACGAGTACTCTTATACGAACCACGTCTGATGGACGACGAAGGAAGAAGACGCCGGGGGTAAGGACCAGTCAATGACCGAAAAACTCGTACACACATAATAATATCTTTATAATATTATTATTATATACTGCGGGTATGTAATAATATAATATGGTCGAGAATGTCGAAAGGCAGCTGCCGTGTAATTTCGTGTTTATGTGTGTGTGTTTGGTGTTATTATGATAAATCGTATATTACAAATATTATAGTATTATGATTTTACGACGACGATGTGATTATATATTATAATATTTGTGACCGGACCGGCCAGCGTATTCCCGATTCATAAGAAAATGATAATTTTGAATAGTAGGTATAATATTTTTAACGTTTTTATCAAATTTTAATCTATACGAAGGCAATTAATACTACTGCAAAGCCGATCTCATTAGAGCATGTATACCTTAACTGTATGAAATGCATAAAGATTTGGTTTTAAAAGTTTTTGTCAAGTAAAACAGCTTTCAATAAACGTCAACACCTTGATCGCTATATAGTTCCACTGAAGATCTGTAGTTTTCGATTAGAATAATAGGTATTATAGATAAGTACACAGTAATCTGAGTGATCTGCAATAATTGATGTCCGACGTTGACTGATATTAAAACAAATTATCCCTTCATATGAGTAGGTATTTTTTAAATTTTGTGGTTAAAAATTAAGTTATAATCTCAAATCCTACTCCATCATATGTTTTCAACTAGGTAGATGTTTAAAATCGATTATGCAATATGTAATTGCAGTTTTTTAATTTTTTTCCAACTACTTATGTCAGTGGCGTATATAGAAATAATTTTTGGGGTGGGCTATAGTAGATAGAAATTATTAAGTGATCTAACACCTAGAGGCATATTATTAAATGCACATTTACCTAAGGTATTTCGGGGGGGGGGGGCTGTGGCCCACTAGGCCCCCCCTGGCCCCTATATACGCCACTGACTTATGTATTAACTATTAAGTATATGCATTTAAAAATTATTTACTAAAAAAAAAAAAGTTTCGACTAGTATAGAAAACTAAAAAATACAAAACCTATCTGCAGATGGCGAATTCAGAAGACGTTCTGACATTACATTTAAAGTGGTAGAAAAGAATAGCTAGTGTTCGTACTCGATGATGGCGAATCACAAGTCACAGCATGAGCCGATAAAGATCTATTACTTTATCATAGATTTTTTTGTATTATGTATTGCCTTTGAAAAAAATAAAATAAAATTAATATCAGTACATCACGCGTTTTAAGTACCATAATACTTCCCAGTAACGTGCTGATTTTCGTTGATAGGTTTTCAGCGGTGCACGCCCCAATAAAATATTAATATGTTATAATATTATTTGACGACACTCAACAGTCAACAGCATACGATATTATAGCAACTAACCCGTTGGACGAAGAATGCAGTCGTCGTTTCACAGGATAATGTACATAATTTAACTGACGCGCAAATACATAATAAGAACGATTTAATCCGCATTAGCACGATGACACGCGTGCAATCAGGTAACGTCTACTAAACTCAAATTATGGTATAGCTAGTGTTAAAATTCTAAAACGGAGGTGTCTATAGTTATATTAAATATAATATCCCGCATCGCGACAAAAAAAATGGATAAACATATTATTATATACTTTATACAATTAATTATTTGATATTTTAGTATTCATTTGTGATTTGTATAATATAGTACTCGTATATAGGTAGACGTGTATTTAATTACTATTTACTAAATACTATAATAAATAATGTGTTATAATTTAAATTAATCAACATACGTATGTACATGATATGTATACTGATTAAAGACTTTTTTATTAATAAATATGGCAAACTTCAGGTAAACATTTTTAAAAATGTCTTCTCTATAGCGAACCAGACACACAAGTTCTATAACGAAACAGAGAATCTTACCAAAATCACAGCTTGAACTTTTAATTCCAATTCAATATCATTCTACAGTTTATCAAGACAACAATTGACCAGACGATGGCCTCTGCTTTCGAAAACAAACCGCATCAGACCGTTTCTTCTTAAAATTGTATAATAATAAGCTGCGTTTGATAAAATACAGTCAATGATTTATTGATCAATCTAAATAAAAATGTATATCAATTTAACTACACTGGGTAGTGAGTACTATGTGTATATCTAATTTTAGAATCGTATTCAAGAAACAGAAAATGTATATCTTGTTGACAATTGACAATGCTATACTTCACCCTAAAATAGTACACTTGACCTATATACAATATTTTTAACGCTGACATCCCCAAGCCTAATAATACTTTGTTAGCAAAATTTACTGCAGAGTGCAGATGATACGGCTATTTTATCTGCTAATAAAAAAATTATAATACGATAGAATAGTATTTCCAAGAATAGTTTAAATCGCATAGATACTATTGGTCCAACCTACTAGTTGATCAATAAACGAAAGTAAATTTATTGTAATGTGACTTGTAAGTCACTTTCTCTCCGAAAAGTCCACTCAGGAAAATACCCAGTCATTAGTCCTAAATCCTAATAATAAAAAAAATCTTCCCTGTCCTTGCATACTAAATAAAATCAAACACATTAGTACCTATATAATTCTAAATAAAAGCGTTCAAATTGAAAATCTCACTTTTAAAATAAACAAAAACTGGCTATTAACAAATTCCGAATTTCCCGTTAGGAATTTCCTCACAAAAGTATTATTAATACAATAAAGAGAAAAATGTATTGAAATAAAACTTAATAAAATTTAATTATCTTAAATAGGTACCGGTTGTTTTTATAACAAGCTTACAATTTATACAAAAATTTAAAATACACCTAGGTATATACAATTAGGTAAACAATTTATCATCATAAATTTTTTTCTTATTTCTGTATCCAGAAATTTTAAAATAAATGGTATGCCATATAAGAGTATTAATATATTTTCCAACACTTCCTGTATAATATGTATATTATAAAAGTACATTATACATGTAGTTAAAATACATTTTTTATTTCAACTCATTGCATTTATATAAGCGATGGCCAAATGGCCTTCGAAAATCACGATTTAAACTTTTTGCAAAACGCAAATAACATTTAGGTACTGCAGACACTCGTGGTTAATTGCGTGTTTAATGTCATGTGTAAAGGTTTTTTTTTCATACAGATTATTTTTTTGCATGCCTGCAGTAAATATAGCATTTTTGGTGGTCAGTTGCAGAAGTCGTACAATAAACAACTATGTTTATATATATGTCGAATAAACGAGTATATATTTTATATTCCTACAGCACGAGGACATTAAAAATACCTAATACTGTTATACAGGATGATTCACTAAGCATACTCACCTTCGTTTATCATTTAATAATGCATAAATATATGTATATATTTACGATATAGGTACATGCTATAAGGTTTGAGTGTCTGTAAGGTGTTTGAATATTCATACACCATAATATATATGTGGGTATGTGTGTCCTACTAACGCATAACATACCAATATTTAAGTCCAGTAGTTCCAGTCTTGTGTTGTTACCTTAAATATTAGAATAAATTGATTTATTATAGAACTTAAAGGTAAGAAAATGATCAAAGTTCTCACGGTGGCTTTTTATAATATTTAAATTTTAGAGCGAGTTATGAGCATTATTAAATTTCAATATTCTATTTTAGCCTATTATAATTAATAATTATTATATTTTATTTATTTATTTATCATATCGTTCATTCCTTCTTAACTTGTAATTACTATAGTAACAATTATTATTGTTATTAGAACACAATGTTGAATAATTCAAAAACCACTAGTTTGAAATGTTTGAATAACTATTTAGATGCTTTAGCATGTTTTATTATTCTCCTTATTAATTTACGGTGAAAAATATAGTTTTCTTTAACAAAAAAGAATTTTGTATTTATTAATTATTTATTTTTATTTATTTATTTATTTACGGACAAATTGTCCAATTTCAATTAAATTTACAATAGCGACACTATAGTAACTAAAGTAATTTACAATAAGTTGAGCATTAGCTACAATATATAAAAATAACTTAAAATGAACAGAAATCATACCTTATATCGAAATATATATATAATATAAATAATGACATACAAGATAATACAAATTAAGAGAGTACAATTAATTAAATAAATTATGATCATTAAGATTGTCACCATAAGACGTTAAAATATTTATTGGGTGATTTAACATGATAGTATTGCCGTTAGATAGGTACTCATTTAATGATTTAACAAATCTATTTAATCGAAAATATGGTCTATTAATAGATAACATTAAAAAAGACAAAAACTAAAATTTGAATAAATTAATTATTTAAGGATGAAAGGGTAATGGTGAACATGCTTGGTGAATCATCCTGTATATTTGGTTAATTGAAACAGCTGCAGGTGTTGGTACAGTTCATCACGCATCATTATCGGCCAAGTATAATATGTTATGCTGTTGCATTTCAGCATTAGTTTTTTGTAAACGGTACTATATTATTTATTACCAACAAAGTTGTTTTTTTGGCATTATTTTAAATGAATATATTAATATAATAATATAGATAGTATAAAAGTACAATAATATATGTATATAACATAGTATACTATGCACCATGTACTTGCATAGGTTTTTGTGATTTTTATTTAAATACTTTTAGTGATTAATGTATTATTTGACCAATTTGATTAAGTCTCAAGTTTATTTATTAATTTAAGATCATACAGTTATTGTAGTTATAGTAGTTACATATTATAGTGTTCAATTAAAAAAAAGTATAAAAAAAAAATCAATAAAAAAATCGTGGTTTGGTTTGATTATAATATGATAAATATGCAACTATTCCGTGGTAATTTTTCAGCGTAGTAATCAATGTACTGCAGTCAATTTTACTCTTTTAAAGAAGGCCTATAATATTATTTGATCAACAATTATTATTACGATGATTTTCTTAAATATTATTCGGTAAAAGCGATAAAAAGGCATAAATTAATGGTACATAATATATTACCGAAACGTCATATTTAAGTTCAATGGCACACTGCAATACATAAATAAGTTTTCCAGCGCGGAAACGTATACTGTTATTGTATACATAATACGGTTATCGCTATTTATTGTTCATTATTATTATTATTATTATTTTGAAGTTAATATTTTGACGTCTTAGTAATAACCATCGTGTATATATACAGCCTTGACGGATGATGGAATGCACCACGACATTATATAACTCAGTCGGTCCGCAATCCTATGTACCTATTTAAATCGATATTTATAAATCAATGCAACCGGCACTGTCGTGTGAGTAAAATTGCGTCGTACGGGCTGTCATGGTTAATTAGATACGAACTGCGTGATATCAAAATAATATAAGTAGGAAGTAGGTGTACTGTTGCCATTTAAACGCAATCGCGGTCATCATATCAATCGCTGGACAATAATTATAATAATTATTCCGAGTGGCGCGTTCGTATTATTATAATATACATACATCGACTGACGAACAAAAACTCTTCTCGTCTTCAAGAGTTATTGTTTTAATAAAAACAATTATATTGTTATTATTAAGTTGTTTTAAATATTTATATATATTAAGTACAACGCTAAAATTCATTGCCAAACATTAAGATGGATTGTTCAAATTGCATATGAAAGATTTAAATTGATGACAATAAATATAACTAATATTCCTTAAAAAATAAAATAAAAGTCTAAATTGTTTTATACATTTGTTTCTAAATAAAAATGGAAACCATTTATGAGTATAATCAAATAAATACTAATATAACTAATAAATAATAGGTACTGTAGGTACTTGTTATGGCACATCATCATCGTGGTTTATATTTAAAGGATTGCTGTAATTATTATTAATTCTAACGCTTTCCGTTATATTAGATAAAATAGAAAAAACAAACAAGTAATAATTAGTTTACAATAAATGACACAAATTATATTCCTTGCATAATGTTCTAGTTTTTTATTTAATAATAAGCAGTGATTTATTGCGTTAAATACTTTTTTTTTACATGTACCTAACTCAAATATGGGCTGTTTATGAATGTTTGGTCGGAATTTTATTTTATAATTTAATAATGACAAATTAATATAAAAATTAGTAGAAAATATAATTGAATCGAATTTTAAGCATGCGGTAGCTGTAATCAAACGTTAAAAATTCTAAAACTCTACCTTTTCTATCCGGCGCTGGAAAGTTATAATATATATCATCCAATAGTTTATGAATTAAATAACATTCAGTAAAATGATCGTCTTTTGTACCTATACATAGTAGACTTACCATAAATAAAGCTAAACTGACTTCTAAACCACTTAATATTTTAGATTTAATGTATTTTCCAATCATTTAGAAAGTGACGGAGAAAATGAAATAGGATGATACAGTTTAAAAGTCATTGTGTTTTCATTTTTTTTTTTTTTTTGTAACCACGACCTTTTCCATCGTCACAGTCACTACATAATATAATAATATCGTCTACGATTTCTGGTCCTTATTATTTGCTCGTCCGGTCCTATATGCGCTATAATCCTTTCCTTTTTACTTACCGCCTGCCGTCCGTTATTGTATACAAAAATAATAAATACATGTCATACGGTATATATACTGAGCATACTACGGCTATACGAGACACGTTTTATACGTATATTTTTTTTCTCATCCGACCTGAACTCGTTCTTAACACAACACATGTTATGTACGCACGTAATATATTTATTAAATATTTATAGAATTCGAAAACGGTCATAAGTTTATGAGTTATGTAGATACGCCCTCGTAGCAAAGGACACGCCGTCATCGTCGTCTTTATATTATTATACTATATTATACACGTTGAGATTAGTCCATTTTCGTTTTTGTCGTAACACTGTATTATTATAATCACATATTATTGTGTACCTGAAACGTACAAAGTATACATACTATGCGGAGTTTATCACTTCGGGATGGGACAAAACTAGTATTAATATATTATATATATGATCGTGACGAGTCACAGGCAAGCAAAATGCGGACGGCCTCTGAATGCTACACGTACACACATTATAACAAATAAACAAGTCTTAAAAATAGCAATTTTTTACAGTTATTTAATAATTATTTCTATTAACTAATTTGGATGAACACTGTCACTTAGATTTAATTATGCCTCGTGTTTTTTTTTATGAATATTGAAATGTTTGAAATTTTAATATTTATAATATGTATTTTATGATTTTTCTTCTTATATTTCATTTTCAAGTTGTTCACGAGTATTTATATATTATAAACTCGTACACACCCTTTTCTAATATTATTATCAATTATCGTCAGCTGCTGCCTGCTTTCATAATAGTTAAAAGTGTTTAAATTTCAACAGTACGCGTTTAATCACGATAACAATATTTATATTCGAATATGTAACAGCATATTAATGTTGAGCAATATTATAATAACACGTACCCACCTTCGGTACAAATATTTATAAAATTGTTGTCATCAATCATTTTGGAAACATAATGTAATTTTATTATTAAACAATATATGTATACATAATACATTATACTGTACACAATATATTGTATATCATCTCAAATCGAATTACCGATTTGTATTTGCTGACTTTGTATTCTGGTAACTTGTAGATTATGGAAAATAATTTATCATGTTTTTGTCACTAATTCACAGACCAGAGCTCAAAATCAACACAGGCGGTTATGTATTAAGTAACGATTATTTTTCGATGGGATAAGGCGTAAAAATGAAATGCTTGTTCGATCGATCTTCTGATGTAATACCATTTTCTGTGCAAGGAATTCCATAAATTATTATGTCCATGTTGAGCAAATAGTTGCACCTACGCGCCTTAAAAATAATAAAAATAAAATTGTTATTTATTATATTATAATGAGTATACAATTGTATCCAATCGATTTTATAGATATTATATTGTAAAAGTCTTAAGTCATTTTACTGTATAGACAATATGAATAATAATTTTGATGCAGGAAAGCTTACGGTTCGCCGAAACACAAACCTTTTTCTTAAGGGGCCGCTACACCGCAGCATTTGTTTTCTTTGTCGATTTCCTATACATACATCTAATATAGGAACAAAGATACTCCGTATTTCCACGATTGCGACTCTCTGGTTCAATTTAGTGCAAAAGCACTCACTATATTATATTTTATAAAGGAGAGTATTTCCTGTGCATTGGCCTGGTGAATTTTTTATAAATACCAACATGTTTTAATTTAAAATAATTTCAATTATTTTTAACTATTAATAATTTATTAAAAATCTATCCGGTCAATGCATAGGAAATACTCTTCTTTATAAAATATATAATAGGCGCTGTTGTTCTAAGCTACTGGTGTAGAGGCCCCTCAATATCGATAGAAAAAAAAGGAGGAAACTCCACTCTGCTGTATGATATTATATATTTCGGTATATACATTATAAAGTCATATTTTCTGTACAAGTACACTATAAGTATAATAATATGTATTGCAATTTAGGACATTTAGGTATGCAAATATTAAATAAATCCGCGAGAGCTATGAGTAATTTTATCTTTTTAAGATAAGTACTCGTCTAACATTATGATAGAATGTTATTAAGTTACTATGGGTTGCGTATTTCATTATACGTTTAACACATTACTATATAAGATATACTGCGTGTAAAATTGCAGAACTTTAGCGGCTGGCCATATTTCGAAATCGTCCGCGCGGACGAAACGGAAACAAAATAAAGAGCGACGCCATATCTGCCGAGTCGTCTACTCTCCGCGGTGACGAGTAAAAACAAAAAAAAAAACCGTATATTATTATATTATTATCAGGTATACAATATTTTATGGGAGGCGGCCGCGGGGCCGGTTTATCTCGGAGGCGCTTTGGTCGTGGATCGAGACCCGCGCGCGGAGTGCCGCAGCAGCCCGAGCACCGACGACGACGCCGCTGCACACACATTGTTCGGCCGGATGAATAACGACAGGTAAGCACCTCTAATATTATTATAATAAAACTTATATTCGCCTATATACGCTGCGTGTTGTGCGTATTTCCACGGCGTGCTCGTGACTCGCGGCGGAACTTCTGCAGCCATCACCGAGTCACGATTTCGCCCCCCCCCCCCCCCCCCCGAACGACAAACCCCACCACCCCCCCGCGAAGACACGCCGCCCGACCCTGCGCAGCGAGTTTCGATTGTCTATCGTGTCCGCGTGCGGCTGCACGGAAAACGTTGGCGTGCGTGTGCTTGACGACCGTTCTCCGTATAGTAAAATATTGTGTGTGGCTATATATTATTATTATTATTACGATGACGATCGTCGATCGTATGTACGCGTATATACATATACCTACGTGAACAGCGATGTTCGCCAAACGTTCTCGCCACAACAATATTTTCACTCGATACTGAATTAATTCAAATCCCGATTATTATACGCATTTATCGGACATATACTATTTATTAAGACCATAATATATTTTCAAATTATTGACATTTTTCGTATTATACTCGAGGAGTGTCCCGTGGTGATATACGTCAAACTCCTGTTTTTCAATTGAGAATCCCGTTTTTTAAATTTTTTTTTGCTATAAATTATTTAGTGGATATTTTTTATAAATAATTCGATGTACATCATTCGAATGTCGAACTGCAAAAGTTTGTATCTCCACAAGAAACTTCTTAAGTAAAACAAAATATCTTAAGAATTTAAAGACATGACATTTAAGTATGTTAATAATTAGAAAAATCAGATTTTTAATAACTTCATTATTGACATTTATTGTTCAACACTTAAAAAACAGAACAAAAAAAAAGGACTTGCAATTATTTATAAAAAAAAACTTAGTTAGGATAAAAGTACTATTTTATTTATCCAAGTTTCTAATATTTCAGTGTTCGATATGAAATACATTATTGGTTGAGTATATTGATATATTAATATGAATAATTTTAGATATTCTTTAAAAAAAAAAAGTTCAAACTGAAATTTCGATAATGTAGTTATGTTATCTCTGTTAAATATCGTCGAACATTCACACTTAATGAACCATTATATAATCTAGAGGTAAAAAGCGGGTAAGTGGGTATCGCTCTGCTGTATATTAGGGGGTGGGGTGGACCTCAGGCTATAGTAGGTTAAATTTGAATGCAATGATAGGTATCATTGTATACGAAAAACGATTCTGAACGAAGATGATTTGTCAGTTTAGGATATATTATATTTAAATATTGTCATAATATATTCTATTTTGAAACAAATAGTATAGTTACTATATGTTACTATAGTTACTTTATAGTATCTGTTTATTAATAAAAAAGTATTTGGCAACATACGCATAATGAGAGTATGAAATTTAATTTAAATTTTGACATATTTCGTATAAATTCGAACTTTGAGCACTTATAAAAAAAAATTGTGACTAACGATTTCGGATTTTTTTTTTATCACTTTAAGAACAACTTATAAGAAACCTTGTATAAATTTTCAAGATTTTCTGGCCGGCCAAAAATTTTTATCGTTATTTAAAAAAAAAATACTTAGAAAAATTGAAAATTTCAATTTTCTATAAGTAGCTTAAAAATGGTCAAAATATTTTGAAAATTTAACTGTAAAGAGATAACCATAATATAAACATTTGGTGAAAATTTCAAGTATTTACAATAATTCGTTTTTGAGTTACAGCAAAACCAAAAAATCAATTTTTTTGATAACTATTTGAAAATGTTTACTTTTGATCCAGCCAAAGTACCAACTAGATAAATTTTCCTATTCAAAGAGGGACTGAAGTCAAAAATCGGAGCATCATTACTACTCCAAATGTTGTCGTCAGACACACAAAAAAAAACACACATCATTGTAAAAGCAATACATTCTTCACTCCGTTCAGAATCTAATAATAATTATACTATTTACTTCAGTAAACTGAACATTAGAAAATAAAAAAAAGCACAATAAATAAAATAACATAATTTGATTCAGTTTATTTATCCCACATATCATATCTTATTGTATAAATTGAATTATAATCAAAAGAGCCTATACCTATTAGACCGATACGAAAAATACCGAACTATTACATCAGATTTTTGCAGTAAACCAATTTGTTATAATATGAAAATGTACGACACGTGTGTGTAACGACGAACCTATCATCATGTTAATGTTAGAGACATGCAATGTTGAACGTGTTCGTCGGTGAATCAAAGATTTTTTTTTCCAATATTTTAAGTAAAAACGTAACAATCACTGTACATAAAAAAGTAGTGCGACATTGCCAGATTTTCCGAGGTTTGCACTGTTCGCAGTATTTGTAAATATTTTTTTTAACAATCAACGGTTAATTTATTCAACATAAAAATATTTCGTTTTACATTGTAAATGACAACTATTGGACAACAATGAAGAATACGCCTTGCTTCTCGTCACAATCGCTATATCTATCATAATTTGATGCTATCTGCATAATGATATGTCAACGACTGTCGATTGCATTGACGTTAATATAATATATATATTATATTATACCTATACAAAACACTAAGTGTATACAAACATACTACTAAATTTAAATTTAAAGTCTATATAAGTTATAAACTATAACTAAGAAATATAATAATATAGAAATCGTTAAGTATAGAATATAGCTTGTACTTGTTATGCGATTTTTTTTTTAATTTCAGACTTTCGTAATGTTTTTTTATAATGCTTTGTGCAAAAATAGTTCGTTAAGTCGTAACATAATATAGGTATATGTTTTTATGGTTTTGATAATCGCCATTATATTATGATCAAACTTATATTATTATGATGTTTTAAAATATTATGCAATGGATAGTTATTTAAATATTTATATTTTTTATTTACAACATTTTCCAAAAACCCTCTCCACATATTAGCACAGATCAATTTGCTTTTTGCATTAATACCTAATGAGTATTATCATTATTATATTTTATAAATATTATACACGTTTAAGTAACAATTGAAGTCACGCCTATAAATGTTATAATTTCCGCATTACAGTAATTTATAGATAAGTAAACAGAACATTAAAGTTATTAATAACCTCACGACAATATTCATGTAAAAAATAATAATTACCTAGTTATTCTATACTCGATAAATAATTATTATTAAATGATTATCATAGCTTTAACTTACAGCCATTGGTTTGTTGATTATTTCTCAATATTAAACTGCATATATTCTTTATATTATATTTAAAATTACTATATTAACAGATTTAATAGATATATTTGTCACATTAAAAATAATTTTATATTAAAATTAACATTTTTAAATTCCCGTGTCGAATAATAATATGGTTTTTTATACAATATACTGTACTGAATCGAACTTATTTCTTTATTAATTTATTCGAATACTGACTTTTAGAATTTCTAAGTACTTAAGGATCACATTTTAAAATTGATTTTTATATAATTTAACATGTGCCCCGCGATTCAAACATAATTTTTTCAAACGAGGACCATCCATTATTACACTGTAAATTATTAAGTAGATGTTTTCTTTTTAAATATTGATATATTTAAATAGAAATTCTTATGCGTAATTTTTGAATTATTAAAATGTATATACTACTTACTAATTATTAGTATAATATTCCTTAACAATTATTTTACAAAACCTTAAAATATAAGTAAAGCTAGTAAAGGTAATATTTAATACATAACTTATATAATTATATTATTTTTACAACATGATGATAGATTAATATTAATTACTTTAATTTTCAAATCATCATTACCAATCTTATATTCTTCAGACCTATAATCATAGACCTATTATCCTTAGTATTAGAAAGTTAAAAAATTCAAAAACTACTAGTTCGAATTTCGATTAGATACAACAAAATGTTAAAAAATTATATTTAATCATTTAATCGACAATGTATATAAAAAAGCGTAATTTACATTTGAAAAAAAAAGTAGATATAACCACATAATTATTTATAAATGGTATAAAAATCTAAATATTTGAAAATGGGGTCAGTATACTAAAAAATTTCAAAAATCAGAATTCTAATAAATATTCATAAATTTATAATCAATAAAGAAAGAAATGAGGAATGGACATTGGTGAATCACCCGTAAGAGGTTGTGTATATTATTATGCAAAAATATTTACTCTATCCGATTATCGCATTGTTACTTTGTATAATTAATAACCACGTTGTTTAACATATTTTAAACGAAGCCATATTTACTAACGAAAAGATAAATTCAAAGATATATCGAAAATCTAAGACCCCACAAGACACGGCCAATTCCGTTGGCGGCGAGATAATCGATATGAAATGACTTGCGTTAAGCCATTTATATAATATAAGATTGTGCTGAATAGTACATACTTACTATACCTATAGGGTCTCTATTATCAAAATGTTATTGTATTTAAAATATAAAATTTCATTATTTTCAAAAAATAAATAATTAATATTGTCCATCTCGGGTCATATTTCTTCGAGAATCGAAAATGAGTAGGCTGCGAGTGTTCTTCAGTCTATATAATTAAATGATGATCATTGATAAATTGTATAATAATAAACGATAAAAGTAATAAATAAAAAAAATTAATGGTCGAACCACCGCGATTCAGTGTAAATTCTGGAAGTTGAACAAAATACAAATATTTTATATCATATTAGCTGTACGAGTATAACATAGGTTTTTTAATTTATTGTATTGATTTACTTATGTTATTTACTTATTATGCGTATAAAAAATAAAATGTGCATATTATTAATAATAATAGTAAAAGAGAATAGTATTAATACGCACACTATTAATTATGGTTTATAATATTAGTTATTACTTATTAGGTACCTGTAGTTATATCCGCTCCGATTTATAATTACGATTTATATTTCACGCAGGATATTCAAATCACTTAAACAGTTAACCAACTGTAATGCATTATGGTTGAGTGCATATACAAAATCTATAAGCCAGATTTGATAAATTAGTAACTACACCATAATGGACTATTATAAAATTAATAGTAACGTGTTATATATAGTAATTCCCACAGTGATAAATAATTATAATGTACTCTGTATATTGGTAGGTAGGTACTCGGTACTCTAAGGCGGGCGGCAAGTTCGTAGTTAATGACATTTGAGTAACCTATAGTATTAATAAGTCGACGTTCAGGAAGTCAAGCAATACGTGAATAGTTACAAAATAATATATTCAATTCTAAGACCTGTAATGCATTATAAACTATATTGTACTAACATTAATAAATTATTTAAAAATATTGAATATATATTATTTTTTTTTTAATATCACCCGGGTCGCACAATGTTTTAATTTAATAGTAGTGGTTCAACAACTCATATAACTTATTTAAACGATATTTAGTATTTTAATCTCGTGTATAGGTGCAATCTGCGAACTTACCAACAACTACGTGTAAATTTTTTGATCTCTTTTACAGCCGTCCGAAAAAACGATACTCTGCACCCGTCATTGTCTAACCGCAGTCTCCGGTAATAGTTTAATAGTTCTCTCGCTCTGTTTAGAGGTTAAAATATTAATTTTGGTGTGATAAATAAAAAAAAATCCAATTTGTGCTCTTTCATATATTTTTGGCCGGACGCCAACTGTATATTATATTATGCAGTTATGATCGAATAACACATTACACACATTTATATGTAATAAAGAAGCTATATTGATACAAATCTTCACACAATCACACGTAATACATCATAATATTTACCAGTTACCACAATACTATAGTATAAAAAAAATTGTGTGCATTTAGCATTATATATTATATAATACGTCATCGGTTATTTATTTTTCAATATAAAAAATAATGTGTGCGGCAAATATCAAACGACAATAATTATTGTTCGTCGTTGCGCACTTATCCGAAGTATGTGTTATAAATTATATTTTGCCTGTCATAATACATGTCGCTGTGTTGGTTCAGTAATATGTAATTAAAAATAAACCTTCTATGAATAATTTGAACAATGTTGTAATTATGTATGTACATATCAAACTAGTAAGTTATCCATTACTTCTATATTATATAAATATAAATTAATGTTGCTTTCTATTGTAGGTTAAACAGATTTACCTACCTACTTGAAATTCGGCATGCAATTTTTTTTCAAATCAATGAAAATTTCCGCGATATTTGTAATCTTTTTAACATAAATATAAAAGAGTCCTGAATTAATTTTTGGGAATAATTTTATTTCTTCGACAAGAATACAGCAAGCTGTTGATGTCATTTCAAAATTCTTGAAAATAGTTTTAGAATAATGCCATTATCGTGTGTTGTTGTTTCAAATTTGTTTTTGTATAATTTTTGATGTTATATTTTAACTACCGTACTATGAACAAAGGATTCAAATATATTTTTTTTGTCCACACTTTTTTTTTTCATTTTTTTTTGTGTTTTTTTCATTTTATTCTATAAAAATATGTACTGTGATAATAAAATTAATTTTTAAAACATCAAGATATTTTTTCATTAAATTGTACTCAACTTTTATTTGTAGGTATTTTTATAAAATATAACTATAGGGCTTCTAGTAGAAGCCTTCTACTTCAGAAAATCTCATCACTTCACGAGGTTTTTCAATCTTCCACGGCCCAAGGGTTTTAAAGAAACCCTCGTTTTGCTTTGATTTCGGTAATACATTAACCGTATTTACTGTAAACATAAATTAATGAAATAAAGAGTAAATAAAGTATTTTATTCAGTGAATACTTCTTAAAATATAATATAAGTTTAATGTTTGTTTTTATTTTGATTCCTGCTTTGGATTTATTGTGAGACAACGTCCGTGAGAGAATTTCGTGTTGTCGTCGGTAATGATAAGACCAATTTTATTAAAACTTTGTCTTTGTCGAAAATCCCCTTAAATTAAAAATAAATTCTGGCAAATGGCACACGTGACTTAAATATTTCATGTAACGTCTTGTAAATCATATTTAGTATGGTATAGGATACGTTGGTACTTTATCTGATATATTAAATACTAAGTTGTATTTAAGTAATTATATCTAATATTTAGTTAAAATTGCTAATGTATAGAAAATCAATAAAAAAATAAAATAGCTGCTACTTTATATGAAGCTATGTTTTATTTTTTTCACATTTCAACTAATATTAAATGTCACCAAATGCATCTAAATAATCAAGGTCTTTTTTATTCTTATATTTGATTAAACTCATTTTTAAATATGAAAACTAACATTTATGAAAATAATAGATTGGTCTTGATTGTTTTATGGCATTATTAGTAATATTTTGTACGTCGAGAAACTTTAAAATGTATAATTTTGGTGGAGAATCATGAATTGAAATACAACTAATTACCTACAAATAAAATAATTTCACTCGACAAAGCCAGAAAAATATTTTTAATACCACAATAATATCTTAACAATTGCTCGTTCAAAATAAGATAAACTGTAATAATGGTTCATTTACAAGTAGTGTAAAAACATAGTGAAAACTTTTATTTACGTGATCTATGAATATTCTTAATTTTCAAAACAAAAAAAAAGCGGGTAAGTGAGTATCGGTAGGTTAAATTTGAATGCAATGATAAGTATCATTGTATACGAAAAACGATTCTGAACGAAGATGATTTGTCAGTCTAGGATATATTATATTATACTTAAATATTGTCATATATTCTATTTTGAAACAAATTCAAACGTTTAAGTAAAAGTTTCAAGATCTTACGTTTAGTAATTTTTTAAAAATAACAAAAATCGAAAATTATTTATTAGTAAAACGTTATTTTACACATGTATTTTTGATTTCAAATTAAAATTAAAACTTTAAACACTTGTAAAATTGTTTAAATTGAATAATCCTCAAACGTTTTTATAATTATTCTAAGCTTAACTTATGGACAGCATCGTATTAAATTTTCAATTCTTAGCTTTTGATAGTAAAATATTTATAAATTTTTAACTACCAAATAGTGAAAAATATTCATGATTTTGACGAATTTTTGTCAATATTTGAACTTCAAATGCTTATAAAAAAAAATTGTACCTATGTATTTTTATAATTTTTGAATAAGAGTTAGAACAAGTTATGTGGACCCTTCAATAAAATTTTCAAATAATTTGTCCCAGCTAAATTTTTTTTATCAAAATTGATTATTTCAAATGCCTATAAATAGCTCAAAAAAAGTCAAAATGTTTTGAAAATCAAATCACGTAAAGAAAATGGCAATATAAATAACTGGTAAAATTTTCAAGTATTTACGACTTATACTATTTGAATAACAACAAATATCAAAAATCGTTTGAGGCTAAACCGTTATTTAATGCGGTTTTGTAAAAATTTAAATTTTAAACATTCCTAAAAATTTTTTGTCTTAGTCCGGTAAAGTTTTTTTTACAGATAGTTGAATAAAAATAAATGGAGAACCTTGTACCAAATTTTCAAAACTTAGTTATAAAAGAAAAAAATTTTACGATTTTTCAACAACAAAATTACATGCAAATTTTCGCAATTTTGACATATTTCGTAAACATTCGAACTTTAAGTACTTATAAAAAAAAATTGTGACTAACGATTTCGGATTTTTTTTTATCACTTTAAGAACAACTTATAAGAAACCTTGTATAAATTTTCAAGATATTCTGGCCGGCCAAAATTTTCATCGTTATTTAAAAAAAAAATACTTAGAAAAATTGAAAATTTCAATTGTCTATAAATAGCTCAAAAAATGGTCAAAATTCTTTGAAAATTTAACTGTGTATGGAAAACACTAATATAAACATTTTGTGAAAATTTCAAGTATTCACAATGATTAGTTTTTAAGTTATAGCAAAATAAAAATTAGATTTTGTCGAAAACTGGTTTTGCGTAAAAAATCCTGTTTTCCCCTCATTTTTTTAGGGTTTTTCTCGACTCATTTAAAAAATATTGACAATTTTTAACTTTTTACCCCTCAAAGTACCAACTAAATTCAATTTCCTTTTCAAAGAGGGGCTGAAGTCAAAAATCGAAGCATTTTTACTGCTCCAAAAGTTGTCGTCAGACACAAAAAAAAAAAAACACATCATTGTAAAATCAATACATTCATCACTCCGTTCAGAATTTCAAATTACCAGTCAAAAATTAAAATCCCATAATAGTGTCAGTTATTTAGAAGTATTCATTAAGATACGTTTCACTGTAATTGAGTGAAGTTCACAAAATATGAACGTTAAAAATTAAAAGTTTTCAAATACTGATTTAAAATACACATTTGTTGTGATCATGATATTTAAGTTACAATTTGTTTAATATTACCGTTCGAGAACCTTTAAATAAATTATTATTAATTATTATTATATTTAGTAATCATATTCAACCCATTCTTGAGTTTATCAAAATAACGGCTCAAATTAGTTATTAACTAGTTTAAATTCATTAAATTTTATTTTGTATTTTAGACGCATAAAATTAATATATTACGGCTATATAGTATATATTATATACTTTAATAACATACAATTATGAGTAGATTATAAAAAAATGTTCATAAACTGAAATCTCATACCTGCAATTAATTATAATTCATATATTTATAATAAAACATGTAATAACAATAAAATTATAATACCTAGTTCATTTTTTTTATCTGTAAAATACTGAAGGAAAAAGCTTATATAGCCGCAGAAAATTATAATCTTTAAGTCAATATTATTAAGATATGCCTAAAGGTGGTTATAATTTAATTATGATAATTATTATTATTATTATTATAGCAATATTATGTTTAAGTGAATTTTATTCAAATTGTTTAAGTGATCCGATAATATAAATAACATAATCATTAATATCGTATTACCATTTTTAACTTAAATAGTTAGGTATAGCCAGATAAACGATAAGTAAATAGAAAATTATATTTACATAGTAAGTACTTAATTTTTAGTTATCTACTACTCTAGCGGAGAGATGATTAGGTTTTTGATGTTACGGTATAATAAATAATGTGTGTGCGGTGTTTTTAAACAAGTTTTTGAAAAAAAAAAAAAATAATAATTAAATTTCTATATTGACTAAAATATTACCTCAATTATTGGACACAAATAGTAATATATTATTTTTGAGATGTAATTTTGTATTCATTGAGTGGTTTTCAAGGAAATCGCTAAAAACATTTGCGAAAAAGCGTACGCTTCAAATCTAATATAGAAACTTAACGGTAATATCAATGTGCATATTATTGTATAATGTATATATTATACTAGTCTATAAAATTAATAAATATTCCAATGAAATATTTGAATAAACCGTGTGCTTGTTACTGTCATTTAGAGTGCTTAGACAGTCGTCCAAGGACGTCTACACGATTTAGCCAACTATAATGTATTTTTAAGTTGATACAAATTTTTATCACAATCAATATATTTTTTTTTTTTTAATGTCAAAATAGACTTATTTATAAATAAGTGAAGTTTACACAATTATGATAAATATAATAGATATATCATAATATATATTATTATATATTTTCAGTGCGACACCGGGAAATCCTCAGCTATATAGTTTGTTTCGTAATTAGAAACATTATTCTAGAAACTCGAATTGATTTTATTTAAGTTACCCATACGATTTCTCGTGGTAGAAAAGTATGTTTCTTCTTCCGTGTACTTGTATACTATAGACTATAGTTATATCTATGTATTATGCATATATTATGTTCTATGCAACGTGGTATTCAAATGTCAAGTTCTTTCAATACTTTTTGTGTTATGAGTTTGTGACTTATGATATTTAGCATTGAGAACGTTTTGCGAACTATGGTCTTCGCTTTTAATGTAAATAGAACCTCGATTAAAATTCCGCCTAGACGAGGACATCTACATGATTTTAGTAAATTAATATTATATATTTAAGATAATATAATACGCTGTAGCTCTTATATAATAGTTAAATAATAATATAAAAAAAACGTAATAATCTATATCAGCTATTACGTGTATGGTAATCACCAATCATTCTAATTTTATAATATTTTGTAAGGAATTTATTCAGTTTTTAGAATTCAAGAATTATACTTAAGGACAATATTTTCAAAAACTTAAAAATGTTTATATTCTTTGAGTACCTATAGCTTTCTCTGGCGATACAAACTTATTTTATAAAAAATACGATCAACGTTTAATGTATTTTATTGTTAATCGCAGGTGATTTATTTAATTTTCTAACGAGTATAGTTTTTGAGTAATTACTAATTAAAATGTATAGGTATATAGGTATTAGGTTTGGTTAATTTTTTAATAGCACATATAATAATGATTTTACAAACAAATTTTAAATATTTAGCCTTGTATTTATCATAATGGACATATTTACAAACTATAAAATGTTAATTAATATAGATTACTATTGATAAATTCGATTTTAAAAGCATACATATAGCACGCATAGCCCACATTTCTTCTTAACTATATCATGAATATTATTAGTCCTTAAACGTTACTCATTTGAGTTTCGATTTACATAACAATTTTCAAAAAAATCATTTGATTAACGGTTTTTAGTAAAAAGAATTGTTTATCGTTTAGAATAAAAATGAGTTTGCGTCATCACATTACACTCATTAAATGGCAAAATAGATCGAAGTAATTGAAAATATGGTCTTAAATAATAAAGATTTAAAAATCCAAAAAATCGAAACATGAATAAATACATATAGATAATTAAAGGAAAAGATTTTGTTGGGCATAGCTGATAAATCACCCGATAAACACATACCTGTACATAATATTTACAATTTATTAATATTGCTATGAGTAATGGCGCAACTATACAGTGCCGGATTGGAACCCAGAAACTTACCGAGCACAATAATTTTACTGGCCCAGTTAATTTAGCTAAATATTTTAGCAAGCGGCCCATGTATCATAATAATCTTGCGGTCCAATTCGGACTTGCAACTATAGAACTTACATCTTGGAAAGCTACAATACATTGAGATTGGGGGACAAGGGTGTTTCTGGCTTATCAGTTTATTCAGAGTACTGAATAATAACATTATAATATGTAAAATTATACGTTTATGTCTTAAACAAAATATTTTATTTGATTTCTAGACAAAAAATGTTATTATTAAAATAATTTAAACATACAAGTTTTAACACAAAAAGTTGATTATTTACCTTCGACTCAAAATTGTAGTACATATTCCACACATTTTACTTAATTTACTAGAACAAATATAGGTTATTTTTTTAATTATTTTTTGTTCAGTGAACATTTTGTAATAATCAGTTTTACCTATGTACATTCATTCCAATAGGATAGAGTATATATTAACCACGTGCGTGCGGCGTCCTTAAGTCCTTACTGTATATCATTCGTGCGCGCAGTATGCGTATCATTATTATTATTTTTTACTACCACAGGTATAGTACTATTGTTATCATTGTTATTGTTATTTATCGTACAGTTTATTTTTCTAGACGCACAATATATGCACAGGCAAACGCACGAGAGAGAGTGTGGGCCTCCGCTGAGGGTCTGCATAATATTGTAATAATATAGTAATGGTATAATACAGGCTGGATAACCTACTGCAGTATGGTCTAAGACTTATGTATAGTTGCACCGCGCTATTCTCTATTGTAGTAAATATTATTGTCATGACAATTTTTATTATTTTTATCATCATCATCATCATTATCACCACCGGCAGGAATGCACACCGACGAAAAAGCGGCAGCGGCGGTGACTTATAACATCATTAAGTTTGTTTTGCGCGCCACCCCTCTGCCGCCTCCAACAACCACATTTGCCAACAACATATTCGACTGTAGTCTATAATATTTTTATTTCATAACTATATATTATAAATAATATTAATTAGGCGCACGAGCATAATATAATAATATGTGACACAAATAAACGTTGCACAACGTGAGCTCGAGGTAAAGTGGAAATAAACTAAACAGTGCTAATATTTAAAAACGCACGCACGCACACGCGACTTGGTGATGTACAATCGAAATGCCATTTATAAAAAACTTTAAGCCATTTTCAAGCATAGAGTCTTGTATCAATTAATGTTGTTCAATCACTAAAGTTTAATAAAATCTGTAGTCACATAATGTGTTTGCAAATTGGTACACGTATGGGTTATTATTTAGATTCCTAAAGTTACCCCCCCCCCCTCACACAAATAACGGTAGAATAAATTTATCAGGAGTATCAACACAAACTTTGTAGAATTAATGCAGTTAACTTACGTAATATATATAAATTTATTTATTTAAGTATCTATAGGTACCGAGTTAAATTTTGTTATAAAACACGTGCATTTAATAATTAAAAATAAATTAACTTAAAATCATTACTTTGATAATTCTAGTTTATTATTAATAAAAAAAAAATCTATAATAATAAAAAATTTTTATGTATTGCGATATGGTTAATATATTTTTTTCTTTTATAAAAAAAAAGCCTTTTTAAATTGGTTAATTTAATGATTATATTAAAAACCCGACACGTAATAAGGATTTTACCTTGGGAGGAGCTTAAAAAAAACTCTTTTTACCTGCCTGTTCTCTTGAATCAACAGAAATTAATATTTTTTATACATTATTGTTATCTGTTGGTTGTTAATGATGAACTAGGTTTCTATTAAAACCGTTATTATAAAATATAAATTATAAAATGTATAAGAACCCATAAGGTGTAAGAAACCTATAATCAGTTAGTAACTATTTATAATGATAAATAATCATATAATAAATTAATTAATAGTAGGTAATTGAAATAAAGGACGACGATTAAATAATAGTAGCATAATATTGATAGCCAGTGATCAACGATTCTTGTCAATGCTATCATTAGATATATAAGTGATTCAATCACATGTGAAGAGATATTACGCTGGTTATACAAAGAATACGTGCGTAGAAGACATAATACATTTTTTAAGAAAATAAATTTTCTTATACGTTCAAAGAAATTTTAACATTTTGGTATACTGTTTTTCGTTTATGTTAAATTTATTAAATTTGTTATTTGTACAAGTTATGAATAAGTTTTCTAAAGCTATTATTACAAATTTACAAACAGAGCCGTGAAATATTGAAATCGGCGCCCGGTGTCCAGGGTCATTTTGAGTGTCATTACTAAACAAAAAAAAAAACTCTATAGGTCTTTAAGGTAAAAATTAAATTGTTATAAAAATCAAATATCCCATTATTAAATGAAACATTTGTTTACTTAACTTTATTACGAATAGTAAATACTGGTTAGTAGAGACATTGTTGTTGTGGTAGTGCAGTAAACAGTGCATCTGCCGTGGTGGATTGCTACCTATTATAATACCATTGATTATATAGAATAGACTATAAATATTAAAATAATAATACTACAATTAATAATTTAAAATAAACAATATAAATACACCATAGAATAGTCTATATTCTATAGTCAATGCTAATACCCATTGGGGAATTATAAACGAATGCGTTTAAGTTTATGTGAGATGAATCTGCTAAAAATCAACGAGCCTGCGACGACCGGTCCTTCGTCGTAAACTCGTAACCGTTCCGGCTTGCATCGATAGCGCCGGTATACTTGATACCTTTATGTTCGCTCATAAAACTGTATTTTTCCGGCCGAAGAGGCTCCGCAAAACCCTTAAAAACCATTTCCGATTATCCGATCGCGTAATGTAATATCCAAAAATCGTCGTTAATATACGTCGGCACTGACGTTGACGTCACTCTTATTGATTTACTCGCTAGTCGCTACTATATTATATATAGTCGAGTATGGTAATAAAACCTTCATTATCACGACTTCATGGCGTTTTCGTCGTTGCCGACAATTCGCATAGTTAAGTAAAACACACTATTTCCATATACCTATTATAATATGATTGCGACGATAATCGTCGGACGATTGTGTAATGAAAACATTTTATTAGATACCAAAATGTTTAAATGTCAACGTCTTTTTTTTTTATGTGGCCATCGATTCATGTATAATATATAATTTTTTGCTCTATAAACACACGCGCTATTACCTACGTCTGATACTATTTGTAAGCACACTCCGAATTATCACCACAATAAGAACAATATCTGAAGTATGTACGGGATGATTCATTTACGCACGACACTCGCTATTTCAGAAAACACTAACGTTTTTGAAAATACTTCGTTTAAATGATTTTAAGTCGTTATTTAACATTTTTACCATTTTTTTTTATCGTTATCATATTGTAAACTGTTCACTCTTTTAAATAACCACATACATTTTTATTTCATATTTTAAATTAACTTAATATAAACTACTCGTCTGAAATTTAATTTTCATGTATGAATAAAGCACTCCAAAAAATATCCTGCTTTGGAGGAAGGAGTTTAAAAATGTATGTTGTCTTTTGAAACAATGAGCATCTAAGTATCTTACATTAAACGATTTACTCAGCTTTATAATTTATAATAATTTTAATCGATAAGATTTAAAACATGAAAAATTGTTTTATCTATGATTTTTCAATTTAAGATTTGTGGGACATTGCCACTGGGAGTGTAAAATGAAATAAAAATATTTACTTTTAATACAACTATTGGAATCTAAGTCATATACCGTAAATGCAATATTATAATTATATACCAGTTATATACCCGCGTAGACGGCAAGTCCTAGGAGACCTAGGTGCTGTTGCAAACGTCGGGCCAAACGAGGATAATCGTATATAACTATTACATATATAGCCATATATGTAATGCTATACGCTGAACATGTGTATAGTTTGTTCACTCCGCAATCGCCGAAACGAATCTCGTAAATTATATTAAATTATATAATATAATATGTATACTTATAATCGCGCACATGTATGGCGCATTGTTATGTTTTTATATTGTGCTTGCGCTGTCCGTACCCGTGTCCCACGGTTGCTGTGGGTCGTCTGCTAATGGAATTTCTATAAAGCTTACGCCACTTGGCCAGAGTGATATAGAAACGCGGAGGATCCAGTGGCGTATAGCTGCAGATACTATCGTTCTGATGTTGTAGACAACGTGGAGATTATATTATTATACGTCCTAAGACCACCGGCGAACGCTAACGGCTATGTAGTAATATAACGTTTTTAAACGAACTTATGATGTCTGATCGTATTATTGATTCACCTAATCTGCAAACGAATATCGACTTTAGGGCGCGTTTTCTCGTCAACTTTTAAATTCCACTCCCCTTATATACCTGATCTCCCGTTATAACTGCCCAGGTGTATGGCTGTATATTTATAATAATTATTCTCTACATCGTCTAATCAATCCATTTGGTCCACAATGAGGACCCTGCACGCATTAACTAAAATAAGAGCATTTTGAAATAAATACGTTAACCATATAATATAAACTTCAAACCGAAGACTCTATTTCAAAGATATTGGATACGTTACTTTTCCTACTGACGTTATTATTATTATATATTAATATAAGCGCGTGTACTCGCTGTGTTTGAATTTTATTATGATATTATAACTACCTAATTTGGAAAAATAAATAACTGTTGTATATAATATATAGGTAGTGGTTACTAATACGTTATATATATTATTTCAATAATATTACATTGTATTCATGGACAACGACAATTGAAAAAAATTTGATTAATATATTATATTGTATTTGTATATAGGTATTATACTTACGACTTACCTACTATACGTAGATAACAATAATATGATATTGCACTAAATATCGTATATTTTACTTACCTCTGCGATTGTTCCATAAAATACATAATATAGTAGATATAGAGATACTTCGTATTTTACAATACCGTCACATTCAGATATCAGATATCGTATTGTGCTGAAATTATAAAAATAATGTATAATATAGGAACTCAATGACTGACAACGCTGCTGGCAATCATAAGACTTGTCATTGAAAACAAAAATGCGATTAATATTATAATAATAGTAATAATATACTCATACGCATAATATATTATATTATTATTGTAGTATATACCCATACGTGCGAGTGTATAAACGCGAAGCGGAGATTAACAAGTCACGGTTTGCCTTTTGTTTCAGATGTCTGATAAAGAATTTAACGTATACACACACACACACACACACACACACACCTACACGCATACAATTATATACGTAAATAGTATATTATACTTATCTAAATCTCGGTACAACATTAACTCATTAAAAAACCACGCACATGATAATAATAAATGTAATGCGAATATTATAATATATTATTGTTGCTGCTACCGCACAACGTCTTAACGAATCTGTAGATGGATTTCGATTACAGTTAAAATTTATATATATATAGGTGCTAGCGTCTAATGTCTATATACGTATTATTATTCATTTATAATATACAGAATGATTTATCGAGCACGCTCGCTCCTATTTTTTTTTTTTTTTTTTTTTTTTAATAACGAGTTTAATTAAATTCTGATTTTTGGAATTTATATGTAAGTATATTTAAGAACAGAGACGGTTTGAAAATAGTGTATTCGGCGCTATGAGACAAACCACAAACTCATCGCCACATCCCATCACTTGTTCAGGCTATAATAGCATTATATAATATAACACAATGGATTTCACTCGCGATTATCATTGTTTAATCTATTGAAAATTAAAATTATACATTCCGGCTAAATGGTCAAAAAACCAATCTCTTACCGAGTTATAGGGCTATTAAACATATTATAAGTGATGCGCTGCATAAAAAACTATGTAGGTACTCACACCGTCTCTGTTTAAGGATCATTTGTCAATTTTTCAGATTTTTTTTATACTATCTAAAGAGCATTCTGTTACAATACCTTCTTCATTTTCTCAAAATGAATATTATCCATTTCACTTGTAAAACGTTGACGTATCTAAATCAAAATTTAAATTGTCTCTAAATCTTGGTAAAACAAAAACCTCATTAAAAATAAGTGCATAATATTCATAATATTATATATGCTTAATATAATAGAAATATAATAAATTACTATTGCTACTATACCTCATAACAATAACGAATCTGCAGCAGCAGATGGATTTTGATTGTAGTTAAAATATATGTAGGTAGGTATTCACATATATATATATTATAAAATACAGAATTATTTATCAAGCACGCTCATTTCCGTTTTGTTTTTTATAATGAATTTATTCAAATTCTAATTTTTAGAACTTTTAAGTACCCATACTTAAGGACCCTATTTTAAATGATTTAAATTGCTTATACCATAATATAATTTTATAAGGAGTGTCTAATCGGTTATACAAACTTTTTTTTTCAAACGAGAAACGATGCACGTGATTTTTTGTTTAATTTTGATGTATCTAAATCAAAATTCAAACGAGTATGTGTTTGCCCTTTGGGTATCTTAATCTCCGTACATCATTGAACAGCAAGTGCACAATAATATGTATATTATAATGGGAAAACAATATATTATTGCTGCTATACCATCAGGTAACGTTAACGATTCTGCAGATGGATTTTGATTAAGAGGACGCCATACCCGCATGTGTTGTCTCTGCGTCTTACTAACGTACATCATAACAAATTTTCGTTTAGTAGAATACATTTTGTGACGTTAGCTTTAATATTAGAGTAAATTTACCTATTATCAAATTTAAAGGTAAGAATATTATCTAGACAATGACATATGTTTTTATTGATATTATCATTTTAAAATGAGTTATGAACATTTTAAAGTTGTTATATTTGACATAGCTGTAACTCACTTTAAAATAATAATATTATTAAAAGCATATGTCATTGTCTAGATAATATTCTTACCTTTAAACTTGATAATAGGTAAATTTACTCTAATATTAAAGATAACGTCACAAAATGTATTCTACTGAACGAAAATTTGTTATGATGTACGTTAGTAAGACAGAGACAACACATGCGGGTATGGCGTCCTCTTAAGGTTAAAATGCATTGAAGTAATCACTACTATATACAGTACATTATGTGTGTATCCACGACCTATCTTATTATTTATGTGTGGTGTATATGTATACGAACATTATAAATAGTACGACATTCGCTGCTAATGAAGATCGAAGAACACACGCGGGATATAAAAATTTCAATCGCAAATGATAAATTTAATATCGGCCCAATGTTTCGATTTCGTATCCGTATTCGATACGTCCATATATATACGAGCATTTTAGCTGATAAAAATCTTATAAAAATTCTCACGGCTTGTTTCGCTAGGCCATTTTCAAATATCAATAAACCAATTGTTTAATATGATCATCATGATGTATGATGTGGGTACATAATATATTATTATCAGCACTGTCTGGAGTTTTAAATGTACCCATTTCTCAATACCTTTGGGCCATTTAAAAATATATTATATTTTTTAAAATAATGAACATCTACCCCGATGATGCACGATGCACTGACTAAACAGTAAATATATACGTTCAGAAATTTATTTTATATATACGGTCATAAACGGAAGTCCATGGACCTCCCCCACAAGATAAAATTCTCAAAAATACTAGACAATTATTATCAATAACTATATACGAAAATTATATAATTATTTGATGTAGATACAACTATCTATAGGGAGAATTTTACCTTTTAAAGAATTTAAAGAAAACTGACAAAAAAAAATTAAGAAGATAACATTATTTCATTCATACGACTATATTTTAAAATCTAAATTCTCATGAACTGGGGCTTAAATGACTACAAACTTATAAAAGTTATATCTATTATCGTCAAATACATAATTAATAGCTTTTTTTTAAATAATTAACTAAAAATAAATAAAATGGTAGCATTAATTATTATAATCCGTGTGTACTGAAATTAGTTATGCCTAACTAGACTTATGATCAGTTTTTTTTGCAGTATTCATTTTTTTCTCGAATTATACTGAGTTTTTATAATTGCATAAAACAATATTGCACTTTGTAATAGGTATATATAAATATAAAATATACATATAAATTTACTTAAATGTAAAAAAATATAGGTTCATATAAATTATAGTGAAATATTTTAAGTATGTGAATTTTCTTATTTTTGAATATTATAAAATTTAAATGTCTACAAACATTTCAATAAAAATGATGAATTAAAAAATAATCCAAAATACATAAATTTTTTAATTAGCTGTTCATTAATGCCATAATAATATATTAGTATACACTAATTGCATGTAACTCCAGAACTCATCATCTTTATTCGTTGATTTTTTTTGTTGATTATGATAAAAACTATACATTTATTAAATTATATAATATTGAATACGTTCAGATTACAACATAAACACTGTGTATTAACAGGGACTATACAATTTAAACTTTTTATTATTTAATTTAATTTTTTTAAATTACATTCGTTAGAAATTAATTAAATAATATGATAATCTCCACCCTTGTTCACAAAAAAAGAAAGAATAATGATTTATAAAAATAATCGTGTGATATACTGATATATTAAACTGTACGAGAATGCATATAATATTGGTGCACTGCACACGCAAAAACTCGGGTAGGTAGTCACTTGCCATAAACAACCCCACAGCAGAAGTCGACGTATGTTTACGCCTTAAATACTATAATAGCTATAAATTATATTATTATTGTACTACGACATTATATCGTCTCCGGCTGACCCAACTGAATATGTCCAGTAATAAAGTAATTTAACAAACGACTCGTATATAATATAATATGGTCGTTATATACAATAATATTGGATTCGAATTCCAGATGTTGACCGTAGGTACAGAGTGATGCCCACCCACTTTTCTTCTTCAATAATGCAGTTATTTGAAATCTGGTTTTTGGAATTTTTAAATATACTTAAGATAGAGAGTACAAAATAAATATATATATTGTAGTATAAGAGTGCTCTGTTTTTAAATGTCTAGGTACTCAGTATAGTAAATAATAAAAAAAAAGGAGTTTTTCGTTTGGAAAACATAAGTTTGTATTGCTACAGAACACTACTCTTAGTCCTTTAGTAGTACAACAGTTATTAAAAACTTAATAATATATAGACTTTAAGTGCATTTAAATATTTCGAAAATTATAATTTGAATAAATGCATTATTAAAGAAAAAAACAGTGATGATCATGCTCGACGAATCGCTCTGTATAAGACATTCGTGGATGTTACAAAATCTGTATAAGTGCCTACACTGCAATTTATAACTGCACGGTCATCGTTGCAGTATGTTTATGTATAATAAACCATCACCCGGTTTACTGTAACGCGTCAAACCTGCTCGAATTTCGACCACAGGACCCGGAGGATAGCAGCGTACAATTATTACTAATGCTGCAAAACCGACGTATATATACTATAATATATTATTATATAATTTAATTTACAGTGATTCACCAAGCACGCTTACCCTCCCCTCTTCCAAATTTGAATGCGGAATTTCAAAAGTATATCGAAATCGGTATTTTTAAGCATACCCAATGGCCTAAGGACTAAGGTCATATTTTCAATATTTTATGGCAATACACACTTTTTTTTTTCAAATGAGAACCATCCTTTGCTACTGTAAATCGTATTACCTATTAGTATACATTTGTTTTGCACATATTGAAATACATAAATAAAAATGTGTACCATGACAAGAATTCGAAAATATCGTCACTATTAAGTAGGTAATAATTTCAAAACTCAGGATTTGAATAAATGAATTATTGAAGTAAGAAATTGGGTTAATAAATCGCACTGCAGTATATATTAATATATAATATATACATATACCACGCGCGTATATATAGCAATGCTACAGATTTCGGTCCGTCCGAGCGTAGCTGTAGGCTCGAAAATAACATCAAACACGTGTGAAAAATATCTTTTGTGAAGACTCACCGCCGCACCAGGGCCCATACTGCATCACACCAACTGTATAGAACTATATGTATATGTTGAACGATATTTTACGCGCACCATACGCGTCCATGATACGCCACCGCTGTCGTTATAATTCCATTTTCTATTCATTCGTGCGTTTGTCGTAAACACTTAAATAAATTGTACAAATATCGACGGGCGAATAGCCTCTCGTAGACCCGCCTGACTTACGACATTCACGCGAATTTTACAAATTACTCGCACGTGGATCCTCGAACGTTAATATTTGCAGACGTCCCGTACATCTCATTAAATTCGTATTTCAATAAATTTGTCATTGTGTTATCGACTGTCGTCGTTTAGCCATTGCCATTAATGTCGTTATTTTCCTCGTCGATTTATGTTTCAGCTAGTGTATTTCCTGTATAGACTTTAAGCGTTTTGCCGCTATATATACTTATACTAATATTTACTATAGGCTATTAAGTAAATAGTGGCTTGTGGTCAGGGCAAGCTAGTTAGGCGGCGCTGCATAACTGGAAAAAAAAGAAGAAATAAAAAGTCTAACGTCTATTATTATAATATATTAAATGACAACATAAATAATTATATAATGCGACTATTAATATTATAAACGACTTATAAATTAAAATGAATGCTATTTGATAATAATTCTTGAACGAGTATTCTCGATTTAAAATAATTTGTCGAAAGAAATTAAATCCATTTTTTTTTCGTCTCAATAATATTTCTTTACAAAATCGCTCGCATTTAAAATTGTCCAGTCCGTATCGTTACATCCGCCGCGATTTCGGTAGATGAGGATATCCACGAATGTGCATAGTTGTTGAAAACGCCATGACGGGCGCTTATCGATATTTTTAAAAACATAATTCCAATATTTTGCCGATGCTTAACGGATAATTATCATTATTAAAAAAATTAAATTTTTAAGTACATTTTAAATTGTAATTTTGGTCAATAAAATACTTTTTTTTTCAAGAGTTAGCTAGAAATTTTATTTCAGTGCTTACCCAATATAATATATTATCATCTCACTCTACCATATACACAAAATTAATTTATGTTTAAAATATTTAGATTAGTCTTTAACTTTTAAACTATAGGTATTTATACTACGGAAGTACGGGCTTATTCTCACAACTATTCTACGGTACGTCGAGATTCACGTTTATAAAATGTTTAATATTAAAGTTAATAGCAGCAAATAATATCGCATAGTAATATTATCATATAAAATAATACGCGATTTGTTTAGTTGCGCTTATAGCAACAAAAATATGTAATAAAATATCATTAGAAAGTTATAAATATGGGCTGCGGACAGACCAGCTCAGAATCGTTTTTCGTATTATGCGTGGATTCAAGTATTCAATACATCCATTACACTGGCCTACCTACTCGATTTTAAGATGTACCTGCACTGAACACATTTACTATGCAGCGAAGCGACTTTCCCGGTTAAAAAAATGATAGTACATAATATAAGTAGGTACCTTTTTTTACGTGTGGCTGTGATTTAAGTCGGCATGTTATTCCACGCAAAATTCTGATATGACGCCCCCACAAACACTTAGATGGTTGATCGAATTTATATAGTATTATTATTCCAACAGCCGTATTCGGGGTCGTTTTTATACTCTTGTCTGGTCGGATACGTAGGTACAGGTTTTCGCTTAGGACAATATTTACACCAAATACCTAAACTCAAATACCAAACGTTTCGCGTAATAAAAATCAAATATTCATCTACAATTAATTTTATTCTAATAAAATTAGATACTTTTTTATTTATGTACATAAAAAATATCTTCAATAAGTATAAAAAAACGTTCAAACGTGTCACACCGTATAGTTCTATCAGGTCCCGAAAACAGAAGTTGTAAATATAATTGCAACTGTATAGATGTATAATGTTGTTACAAACGACGGAAAATAAAATAATAAACCTATGCTAACACCACTTCAAAATGAGATTTATTGCAATAAAATAAGTCTAAGTCGAAACATAAAATTTACAATTTATAACTGGTCAAAAAGAACACGACAAACCGGTTAAGCAGTGTATTTATATACGTATGCATACGTATATGTAAGTATACTTTTAGTTTAAATGTGTACTCTGCTCGTACACACGTACGTTTACTTTACATACATAAATACATAATATAATATATACATAAACGTCGAGGTGTAAAAATATAAATAGCTAAAATAAAAAAAATAAATAAAAATGTTACAAAATATTTGACTGTTGTAATATATCTCACTACAAACGGTATATTTTATTGGTTGTAAAACGTTTTTGTTGTATTTTTTACAGTCATCCGTTCACGTCGTTCTCAATATTCACTCACATACGTCATACAATATAATATTGTACCTACAAAGGCCAAAGAGACCTCTATATTTGGTATGCCGAACTGAAGACACGCACGTCCCGACCGTCCCGTCACATTTGGAGATTTATACATATATTATAATGTTTATTTTCACGTATTTTTTGTTTTAGAATCATTCATTGTACAGAATTTAACAGATTTAACTCATAATTTTATTTAAACTAAGTATAAGTAATACATATTGTTATCTGTATTCAATATTATTTAATTTATTTTAGTCGAAATAATAATAAGATAATAACTATATTGTGATATTGTATAAGAGTTGTGTATATTATAATAATACGGTAAGACACTTGGCTAAATTTATTTGTCAGTTTTTTTCTATTATACGCTATTTTCTTATGTAGTTTAGATAAAATGTATACACATAGATATTGTATTAACATGTGTATGAATTATATAGATAGGTGTTAAGGTATGTAGTAAAAACATTCCACGTAAATAATATTCAGATGTCTGTTATATAAATAATATAATTATTATAATTAAATTATGTTTATACAAAAGAAAAAAGAAATAATTACAAATATATAAAAATATGAACAAAATTAGTTTTTTTTAACACCATAACATTTCTTTTAAAACTTAATTTTTCAATATTAATTTTATCGTTCACAATATTGTTGACATAGTTTATGTATTTTATTTAATTCTATGGATTTTATTCTATCTGGTGGCAACCAACGTCGTAAATTTTATATTAATAGATTAGTTACCGATATTAAATTACATTAAAATAAACACTACTACGCATTACGATATAAGTACATATAAGTACATATTATTTCCATTTCTCATATTATGTTTTCTATCGAAATATTTTTTTTTTATAGAAATTTTGACTAAATTCAATTTTTTTCATAATTCAGTAAAAGTACTCAAGGAAAAAATTAATTTAACAAAAATCTATGACAATATGTGCGGGATCTTGAATTATTTCAATGCGAATAAAAAATAATGATTTTCAAACATTACTGTTTAAATATCAAAGCTAAAAAACAATTTAATCTAATATTATTGTAATAATATAATAAAATAAACAGAAAAGTAAATTTCCTAAAAAGTATCATTTTCACCCATACAAAGTAATGAAGAAATATATTATAATTACTTTTAAATCAATTCAATAATTATCTATTTTATTTAGAATAAATAAGTTATATATTTACTGTTTAACAGATACTTAATAATGATCGAAATAAACTAACTTTATTTCGTTAAATTCTATTATTATGCCCTGAAATGTTTACAGATAACAAAGTTCAAACCATTATTATGTCATGTGCTGACGTGGAAATATTTCTAAAATATGCTATAATATTATTATTATCACTACATATTCGATATTACTTTTAAAACGTCTAAAATCACGTAAACCACGTGTTGTAGTAACCATTAAATAAAAAATTCCGATCGAAGTAAGATGTTCTTTTTTTTAAGTTTAAATAATGACGATTTTTTTAAACGATACAACTATAGTAAAATACATTTTTTTGGGAATATTTTCTTTTAACAATACTACGGTTTGAAATCTTTAGAGGTACCTTTAAATATATAATTGATGGACCTTAAATATTGTAAAAGGTAGATACCATACAAATCGAATTGTATTCATTCGGTATATATTAAGTAGTTCACTACCTTCCACGGGTATTATACTCTGTCCGCAATTACATATGTGTTTATTATACAAAAGTATACAACTCGTACTTTAAAAGGGATTACAAATTGAAATGTTTTTTTTTCGTTTTTACTTTTTCTTTGACGTTTCTTACACAATACACTCGTGTACATCGTATATCAACAGGACATCGGCGATTTCGTCTTCTTTTTTGGTTATAGTTTTCGGTATTTAGGTAGAACCGCCCTGTCATGTCGTTTTGTGCACTCGGGTATTGTTTCTTTTTTTTTATAAAAAAATTTTTAAAAATAGTCTATTGCTTTTAGGCACGATGAGTTATAATAACATAAAAAAAAAATCCGATTGTTTTGACGGCAGATCGATATAATATAATATCCTTATAAATGATAATACCATAATATTAATATTTATTTTGTATTTACGTATATCATTGTACCTTTGTCCGGTGCACACCACATTCATATGCCTGCAATAACCACACGCTTTGAACAGTCTGAACCAATATAAATTTAAAATTGTGTAAACTCACTCCCCAATATATGCGACACATGAAGTATGTTATGAGTACACGAGTAGTTATGATCTGTTGATAGCAATTGGTATACTAATAAGTACGATATTATGGTATTATGCAGTTTCCTTCAGTCCTTCTACTTCAGACTACGTTTAAAAAACGTTTCATTTAAAATATTGTCTTCAAAAGGTGTAATATAAGTACGCTCAGGAATCGAATTTTTGAGAAATGTATAATTAAACAATTTAAAAAATCATATGTTAATATTTTCATATTAGTGAAATTGTTTAACATTTATTTTTTAAGTATCGAATATGTAGCTCTAACAATTTATGTGCCTATCTATTCAACTTGCCAATTATAAACGCATAATAGTACTGTTCGAAATCTTTAATTATTAATTATTTTTACTAGTATAACTTAAAATTTTTTGAACGCGCGCATACGGCCATTATAATATAATTATTAAATCATTATGATGTAGCTGTTCTACCCGCGAGCGCATAATTGTATTTAATTTGTTTTTGCAGAAAACGTCGCAATATAATACACCACATCGGTTCATACCAATTTCTGACTGATTATAGCTCCAAAACATTTTACGGTCTCTTTAATTGTATATTAATTATTTCGGTTATACCAATTTTTGCTCGTTTGACAACATGCCCCTCTTAAAAATAGTGCATGACTGAACTGCAGTTCGAAAAACTTTATTTTCTCGCACGCTGTCTGATTATATAATTATATTTCTTCGGGCACTTTGATACATAATATATACGTACATCAAATGGTATTTATTTATCGTTGTTGTCACCTCGTAAATGTTAAATGATAAAACATCTCTACGTTGAAGTTGTCTGTTATCATGTCATAGATAGGATATATTATGCTCGTAAGTCGTATATAACCGATCAATTTTTTTTTAATCCAGCGTTAATAGGTACATAATACATATTCATCTAGCGTGAATAATTGTTAATAATATAGTACTTATAAAATTTTAAATTTCAAAAATTTAGAATTTTAAAAAATGCATTATTATAAATTATATTAAAAAAATAGTCATAATCATATTTTACGAATCATTCTTATATAAATCCACGTGTATTACTATTGCATGTAGGGTAATCCGAAAGGGTGTATTCATAAAGTGATAACTGATAAGTAATAATTTGAGTGCATCAGTGAACAAATTTGTATGATAACGTCAAATATTTTTTCCGCCCATCGTTCAAATAGTCTGTAAAATGATAAAAACAATAATCGTAAAAGATAACAAAATTAAATATTACAGTAGTTGTAATTAGCATGTGCATTGTGCAGTGCAACTGCATGTGTGTTGTATGCTTATAATATGTAAATTATATTTATTATTTATAATATATTATTATTATTATACATAAAAAACATACTTGTTGCAATATACCTATCGAATTTATATTTACAATTGTTTTTTTCTTCTTTAATTGTATAAATTACTTTTAAATGTAAAATCACTCATTTATTAACATAATATAGTTTTGTAAATAGACAGCTATAGTATCTATACCTATAGGACTTAGGTTATAATATTGGTACTGCTTTCTTTTTCTATAAATTATGAAGTAGACCAAGCAGTATTTAATGAATAAAACAATATTAATTTTTTCCCTTCATTTTAAATACATTTTATAAAAACTATTAAAAGAAAAGTATCTACACTCTACAGTAAAGGTTTGATGAAAATAATAAGTAGTAAAAAAAAAATTTAATTCATTAATCATACGTTATTTAAATGAAATTGATTTAATTTAATTTAATAAATGTTAGAGTAGTAAATTAATTAATTTTACAAGCAATTAGAAGAAAGTAAGTATATGCTGTATTATTGAATAGAAAGGAAAAATGTACGTTTATATAGAACATATTATTATAATTTTAATATCAAATTACGTTTTACAATAACGTCTCATTATCGAATATTGATATATTAATTTTGAAACAATCGTCATAGATTAAATGCCATAAATCATTTTTTTATAAGACAGTGTTTTTTATATTTTTTGATATATTTATACTCACTGTTAGATCAATTTTCTTCTGCCAAGTAATCCATAAAACAAATTCTGTTGTATTAGTATATATGTAATTAAATATTTGTTACTTATCATCAAGTCATTATTTATCAAAAACATTTCAGGATCCATAGGTTATAGTAAACATTACAGTAAAAATATCTTTTAACATTTTTAACGGACACTTCTGTATAGTGGACATTTTCGGGAACGGCTATATTATACGGAAATATTTTCACTATACTTAATACTTATCTGTAAAAAAAAAAACCTCTAAATAACAGATACTTTTTTGGCTAAGTTTTAATAATTTATATCGTAATTAATTTAAGTGGTATCTATGTATAGAATACCAATATACCATGCTAAGTATAAGTACAGTAAATATATTTTTAGTCCAAATTAATGTAGTTATAAAGAAGATAAATTTTCACTTTCTTTGTCGTCGTCGTTGTAAGTTTTTTATGTTTTCCCCAAGCGTATCGTACACATAGTGTAATGTTTAGTGTAATATGTTTTTCATCTTTTTCATTGTCATAATTAAATACGGAAACTCCAGCTGCAGCAGCGCACAAGAAATCTGTCCACGCCGTTTAACAGCCGTTAAGAGGCGGTTCAAATTTTTTCTTCTCACACCGAAAAAACACTTGAAAAAATGTACTCTCTATTTATCCAGACAATTTATCACGATACCTAATAAAGGTAGTTTTAACTTAAAATATTTTTTTTTTGCCCCGCGTAACAATTTCGTAGTCTGTAGATAAAGGTAAAACGAAAAAAAATCTTATAAAAATAATCACATCCGGTCGAGATCAGGGCGGTCATTTAGACTTGATTAGTGTAATAATAGTATACTGTGCGATAAAAATCTATACATTTTTCGAGACCGGCCGCGTGGCGTGGGCTTGGTCATCGGCTCATCGCGCTTTGCTGTTTTTTCGATGATGATAATAATAATTGAACATCAGAGTACGTATATTTTGTATATACTTACGTATACCTGACCATATGATAATGATTATTAAAATAATATATACACGATGGTAGAGGCGCCTAAACGTGTCTACGGAAAACTTTACGTGTGAACTATGCGGAGGGAAGTGGGTGGAAGACGATGAAAAAACCAAACGCGACTGTTGCAGTTAATTAAACCACGACCACAGTCGTCGGCGACGTGTCGCGGGTTGACCAGATGACGCGGGATTTATGTGGATACATATTGTATAACATGACCTACGATGTGTGCTGTACTGCTGTGTCCTGTGTGTCTGTACCCGAATACGACAACGGTCGGGCAAGGATTCTTATTTTCTCCCTCCCGAAGGTCAGTCGACGAGGATAAAAAACATAAATAAATAAAAACCAAATATTATATTATAATATACATTATTAACATGGGATATATATCGTTAGTCCTTACACAGTTACACCCACCCTATCGTACAGGTATTATGTCCTTGAAATAAAATATGCTCATATTATATTATACTCGTTGATTCGTCCCTTTTAAGTTGTAACATATACAATATTATACTTATATTGTGTTGACGAAAAGGAAAAAACGTATAAGAAATTAAGGATTCGAGACGCCCTCGCATGCTGCTTATAAGGGGTCGGGGCTAAATGAGTTGTTGTTATATTATGACACCTATATACTTCTATATTATATGTATATATATATATATATATATTATACCTAATGCGCGCGTAAATACTAAATTATTATTATGATAATGGTACCGCACTCGCACAGGTGAGAATAACGCCGACCGAAGGACATGACCCCATTCGTCGTGCCCGCGGTGTGACATAGGTATAATGCCTGGTGCCTATGTACATATTATTAATATAGTAATGTACACAGGTAAACATGCCTGTAAACAAATAGCGTTTAATTACGGTAAAAAAAACCTCAGGTAAACGTTGAAAAAAAAAAGCGTTTACAAAATCGTCGTTTTGAAAGCAGATGGCCAAATATCACTGGGCTGGCTCTATTCTTCGGCGTATGAATTCTCAACGCCGTTTGACGTGTACAATACGTCTCTACCTATACATATATATAGGTACTGTTAAAAAAAAAAAATAAATCCTTTCCACCAAACGCAACAATCGTTGCATCATTTAGATGTATATTCAAACACTTCGAATAACAAATGTATACGTAGTATTATAGGTAGGTACCTACGTATACCTTGTTGTAAAATGTAAAGCGTTCGTAATGATTATTTTTTGTTAAATAATACTTTAACGTGTTGCGTATCCAAATGGCTATATATGTATTCTATACGACGCGTATAACGTATACACAGTGTGTATATATTAATGTATAATAATAATAATAATATATGTATGTATTATTCGTTTGTGCGCTTACATAAAATAATATTGATTTCAGGGTCGAATGTATGCGAAAAACTGTTTGCGATTTTATTTTTATACGTTTTCCACTCTGAAAAAAAAACGGGAAAAAAATGGATACTCCGTAATAATGTGCATATTGTTGTAAAACATTATAATAAACTATGAGCCCTCTCCTCACTCTAAAATCTTTATAAATATTATATAATATATCATATTAACTGACATTAAAATGCATAATGATATACATTTTTTAACAACATTCATTCACTATGGGCACTGTAAAAATATTAAATTCATTAAAAATGTTTAAAAAATAAAATAATTGTTTAAACATGTAAGTGTATAATATAATCTCCATAATTAACATTACTGTACGGTGTATATATCGTATAAAGTTCACATATTACAATGATTAACATAAATAGTATGTGGAATGAATTAAAATTTAAGTAATAAGTACCTGTTTAAACCTAGCTAGACTGGATTTTAATTAATTTTGTTTCATTTTTATGTACTCGCGCAGGTACCCGAAGTCTATTTAATAGCTACAGATTTAATAGATAACGAACAAATTTGCATACCTAATTTGCACACGCTCAGAATATATTTATGTTTTGGTCAAACATTTAGAATATTATAACAATAATATTTTGATATTATACCAACAAACTACACGCATCGAAAAATTATTGTAATCCTCGCGTACAAGTGTAAAATGCATGACGAAATTACTCGCCTATTTTGCATAAAACAAACCTGAGGAAATAATAATAACTCAGTCGTTCACGTTCACATATAATATGCGATGATAATATTATTTGGATCGTTCAGATTTATCTCTACCAATACGTATATACATCACGGTTTGTTTTTAACGTAAACTCATCTTTAGAATATTCTGAAAATATATAATATGTCCAATATTATTATTAGATAATATATTATACACGTTTGTGCAGGTGACGATAAATTAAAGAGTTCCGTTATGCGTACATTTAAACTAAGTAAATATCTCAATATATTATGCTTAAATATACCTGTTATGTAAAAAAGAATAATATCAATAACAAATTCATAGTCTGCGATGAATTGTCGTCATTATTTTTAGATCTAAACAGGACGCGTTTCGTCGTTGCGTTTCGCCATCATTGCTGATGATTCTTGCGTGATGGTTACGTAATCGAAAATGATTATCGTCACACGTATACGGAATGGTAAATTTTCAAATATATTTTTAGACAACGATGTCTAGTAAGTCACTGAGCATCTATGTAAAACATGTTATAGATACTTGTAAAATATCACTTTTATTGTTATTATTATTATTATTACATTAGTGCGACTATTTTGTATAAATGGAAAAATTGTACGCACATAATGTAGCTGTAGTTACTAATTGAAGTAATATCTGTGTGATGTTCTCCAACCGACTTTAACCGATTGATTTCGAACATATACCGATATTTTGTACCATCAAAAAGTCTGCAGATGTTAAAAAGTATAGAATTTTAAATTTCAAAACATGTGTCTCACAAACCACAATATTGACAATGGTTTCGAGTCAGTCAGTTTAAGTTGGGAGACCAATTTGATGGACGTATTCAAGTAACATGATAGTCCTAAGTCAAGCTCTAAATAATAATCTCTACCTTTAAATTTGATTATTGGTTAATTCATCCTCAAATTAAAATTAACGATACAAGATTCATTTTACTGCGAACATATTGCATTGTACAATGTGCTGCGGTTTAAAATATATTATAGTTTTAAACAGAGCGGCAAAATGAGTTGTCAATTTTATTTTAAGACAAGACTACCATTTTCAATATTTGCACGTCGGTTTTTTTACGACATCTCGTACATTATGAAATATTACGATTTAAAAATTTAAAATGATGATAAATTCACCACACACTTATAAATTATATAATATCGTAAAATCCCAACGTACAAGTACTTCAAACGTTTTTACCATTATGTTTGACCACAAGTGAATTCATCATTAAATTAAAACTGACAACACTAAATTTGTTCTGCTGAACGCAAATTTGTTTGCAGTTTGAGAGATCACAAGCGGGTGTGGCGTCTTCTTAAGGGTGGTGCCATAACATTTTTGCATAGATACACAGACGCAATAACAGTAAAAATAACGACAGTACCTTTACGCATATAGGTATTGCAATGTGGTCATAATTTTCATATCCAAAAGCAGGACACTTTCTAAAAGTTTTTGAGGATTACCGATACTTATATTTTATAAAATTACTTAACGCACATTTCACTTTATTATTACCCTGATTAATTTTACTTTTATTTCAAAATAATATTGTTTATAAATAGTAAAACAACATTTGAGACTACTTTTTAAATAACATATAGGTATTCATAATAATCTATACTAGACCATTTTCAATAAAAGTTATGTATCGATAAATTTCTTGACACTCGGAGGGTGTGTATAACTTTTTTTCCAACCCTTAACGAAACGAATAAAATATATGGTAATAATTATTTAACACATAAATAAAATTAGCTAAGTTAAATAGGTGGTAGAATTTCTTTCAAGACTATAATCAATTTTTTACTAATGGTTAAATAAAATTTTTATAAATCCCGAATGTTCCTGAATATGAGACAAAAGCTTCGGTCCGGCTAAACGGTCTATTCGTAAAGGGGACGCAGATTTCAAAATCGGGACAATCCGCCCTAACGTGATGCGTCTAGCATATATAATATATTATGAATTTATGATATTTATTCGTCTGCGATGTCGAAACGAATTCAGTCTACGGTGAATAATACACCGCGATGTAGCAGGTGGTCGTGGACCGGACCGGATACCGTAGCGGAACAACACGACCTGCGCTTATTTCAATGACATTGCGGCGCTCGATCGCGTGATGTTGTAGTCGATAGATCACGTCCAAGTATTAAAAATAATAGTTGCTATGGTTATGGTATAATATACTAATATATTATTATACAATCGGTTGGGTTTTATACGCCGGTGATTCCGAGTTCAACTCGATGCTATAAACGATAATAATAATAAAAATTATAATATTATTATATTATATAGTCGTAATAACAATAAAACATTATGATGCGTAAAAAATATAATAATAATAATAATATGATAACCATGTTGTAACATAAATTACCCGCGTATAGTGGAGTGGTTTTTGCCAAGGCTGGGCATTAACGAGTTGATAAGTTAAAGTTAAGTTACTTTTAACTAAGTTAATTAATGAGTTACTTTTTTTTTTAGAAGTAACTTCTAACTTAACGAGTTACATTTTTTCCCAAATTATTCAGTAACTAACGAGTTAATTTTTTATTGGCACGGTAAGTTAATTTATTTCTTAAACCACAGATTTAAAATAAATCAATTTTGTACAAATTAATTTTATAAAAAAAAAAAATCTGAAATTTTAAATATATTAATTAGGTAATAATTATTAGAAAATAATTTTTAAAATTGTCATTTTGTCAAAGGTTGGCGTAAACTTAAAAAGGTGAAATACGTTAAAGTTAATAAGTTTAAAACCATTAACTTGGTGTTGACTTATTAATAAAATAGTGAATTTTCTAATTAATTTAACGTCTATTATTTATTGATTAGCGAAAGAACCCATCGTAACGATTCGAGATTTACCGATTAATTTAATACGTTTCTTTAAAATAATTTTCATTTAAATATCCGTTATAACTGTAGTTAATACGAATTAATTCATCGATAATAATCTTATATTTTTATTTAAGTAACGAATATATTGATTACCCAATCATGTATTTTTTTGATCTGCCATCAACTTTTAGAGTATAGATAGTATAAATGTTGAAATTTTCAACATCAATATCTTTTTGATAAAAAATGAATCTAGTTGGTACTTGGAGTGATGAAAAGAAAAATTTCCCATTATATTTTTTAATAATAGAAAAAAATAAAAATAAAAAAATAGGTAAAAGGATTTTTATGTATCACCTGCAGTTATTGATAAAATTGATTTTCTTTTTAAAGTGAAATTTTCATATACTTTTCCAATTTCAAAATAAATTTAATGTTTTTGGCAAAAATTAAACCAACCTATCTTTTTATTATACAGGTGCTATAATAAAATAAATTACTTTAATAACAATATCAAAAACATAACACCATCAAATATACTTAGTAGTATAGGACGACTACAGACCATCTTCGCTCAGAATCGTTTTTCGTATACAATGATTTATCATTGAATTCAAATTTAACACAATATATATACTACATATATTCATATATATTATATATAATACATTACAGTGACTTACTCAATGACTCGACAGTCGATACTTACTAAACTGTACAGCAGAGCGGTTACCTACTTTCCCCCTATTTTCGTTTAATCAAACTCTATACAACAATAATTATGAATACAATTAATCAAATAAAATACATTCCTTCATTTAATGATTTAGTCGACACAAAGGTGTAATAGCCTATACCACTATTACAGTTGGTATGCAATAAAGAAGAATAGTTATATAGAATGTATTTATACAAATCGAGAGTTGCGCAATCACCATATGATTCGGTTGGCAATATTAATTAACTATAATTAATATTCTTCTCCATAAAATCAACTTAAAATTTTTATAATCAAACAAGTTAACGGACAGAGTTTATATCAATACTTAAATAAGGCATAGCTTGACATTTATAAAGTTGATGTTTTTTTTTTTTATCATCACCTTGGCCACTTGTTACAATCGTACCATTAAAAAGTAAGCGTTCAATCAAACTGTATAACTTTATGATAACTTGTCAATGTCCATAATAATTAATCGTATGATAAATTATGGCCAATTATGTAGTTATGTCAGTTTGCGGAAATCATTATTTTTCCAATTGTACACCTATATTACTGTATTATTGAGCTATTTTTAGTTTTCACTTAAACATTAATAACTATGTGTTTTGGCCATGTGATTGATGTTTATATGATAAAGTTAACTTATACTTATACTTCCCACTCATAAATCCAATTGTAAAATCTATGCACAGAAAATTAACTCTAGATTCGAAAAATAAATCCAAAAATCTTAATTGGTAGGTTAAACCGATTTGTTCCTATTTGTATATAGGTATTTATATTTATTGATCTTTCGCGCACCGCCACGGGCTACATAATTATTATATGGGGGTATATATACTTATAACAGATTTTAAAAACACATTCCTCCGAAAATCATCGTTATAGTATACCTACTATATAAAATGCAAGATTATAATATACATAAAATATACCTACTACTTATACATATATCGACTGAATCAACCGTTATGGTATTATATGTTGTGAATTATGACCGCCAAGGCCGACAGGCATTGGTTTGTATAATAAATGATCGAATTTATAATAACGTTAAGTGCCCATGATATGCCCATCAAAAGGTTATTGGACCAATCAACAAACGTGGAGAGGAAAAAATAATTAGCCTGAGCATCATACCTTATCGCGAGACGTGCCCCTCGCGTAATATTATAATGACGACATTTCGGGAGATGTACCTGTACATAAACGAGCATAAAATTATACACTTATTATGGGTAACATTGTGTTTGAAACTGCCAACGAGCGTGACGAATTTTTAACAGAAAAATATATATCGAGTCGACGGTTTTCTTCATTACATCTGAGCTATACTAATATATTATATATATATATATAGGTTTATATACGCGCATTATATATATATAATCAGCGTGTGCCGTTTTCGATGAGACTATATATAATAAAATATATAAACGCAGTGATCGCGGTATTGGAAAAAAAAATCGATCTGCCGAATCACACCGGCCGTATCGCGACGACGAGTTCATCGAATCGGAAATGGAAAATATAACGTCTCATCGCGGTTTGGACGCGCCGTTGTTTGTTGCGGGTTTTCGCATCTCCGACGTCGGCGACGGCGGTCGCGGTCAAGATTCTACGATTGTTAAACACAATAAGCGTTAGTAGATATGTATTAGTGGCATTATATTATGCGTCGGTTTAAGCCGAATAATCCGCGACTTCGCCCGTGGAAAAAAATAAATAAAAACCGTGAAATTATTATAGAATTCCTCGCCAGCTGAAAAATACGTGCGATCTCCTCCCTCCCCTGATCGATGTGTGAATACAGTGACGTTATAATAGTCATAATCCCCGGACGGACGTACTTCGCATCGACTCTGTGAAAAAAAAACCGTGATATCATTGAAATGCCTCGGCGAAAATACATAACCATTTAAAAATCTATACGAAGTGTAATCTGGGTTTACCTGGTAAAAATGAGAAATAGATGGACGATGTGGCATCTATAGGGGAAGTGCCAGGGGGTGATTGTAAAACTGCATTTACATATATTACAATACATTCGTATGTATTTTTACATTATTCCATATCTCTTACGATGTAGATTACACTTACTAACTATATAGGTAGTGTAAAACTGTAAAGAAAGGTATGTTCCTGATAGGTATATTTAATTTCGTGATATTTCTTTTAGCGTTTATAATGATCATACCTATTCATCGGTAAACATATAAATAGCGTCAAATCATACTGGTTGTCATCTATAGATGTGATTTGACACTATTTAGATGTTTACCGTCTTACCGATGAATAAGTATGATCATTATAAACGCTAAACGAAATATCACAAACATAACTTTCTTTATCCTATATATAGAGTTCGGTTTGGATTAGTTTTCTAGTGTTTATTTTCGAAAAATGCTTCTTATAAAACCACTTTTGGGAGACTGGGAAGAATTTTAAAGGTTATATAGTTGCGAATAGCTATAATAGTTAGACTATGGATGTACGCATATAATATTGTGTATACCTATACACAAACTTTAGTCTAATCCAAATCGAAACACGTTTATGTTCGCAAAATGAATAACCTGTATATTTAATAACATTCGATCCGACCCGTTATCAGTAAGAATAATAATTATTATTAAATCGATTCGTATATACGATGAAGTTTGTTCTTTGGTCGTTAATCATAGTAGTATCATAGATAAGTCATAACATAGTAATAACAGCACACTGTTATGCTATACTCGTACGCCATGTTTCTGACGACAAAATTCCGTTGAGTGGAAATGCGCACTGAAAGACAAAAATTTGTTTTTCCACTGATTCGTTTATATTTTATAAAATAATATAATTATATACTTACCAAGTGATTTAGTATATAGAGATTTCGCGAAGTCATCAACATAAGGGCATTTCAATGTGTTTTGGATTTTTTACATCAATAAAACTCTGACTTTTAAATGTAATTTCAATTTAGTTTCGTGACTGTACAAGATTTTTAATTATAGTTTACAAACTATTTTCTTGTGTTTTAGGATGTATACAAAAGTTTTTTTAAAAAAAATACACAATTAAAAATGTAAAAAATAGAATATGAATTCAAACGGTGGCAAATCATTCGACCGTAAACCTAAGTAGTAAGTGCTTAACCTAACCTTACTGAAATAGCGAGACGGAAATGAAGGCGGTGACAACGAGTAGCGTCAAATTCACACATAGTAAAATAAGTTCAGATTTTCGATCAAGCCATCATAATGTAGTGTTATTGTTTTTAAATTTGTTTTTTGTATGGCATTTCCTTGGTGCTTTTTTTTTATAGGGCATTTTCTTGAATTTCTTTGGGACATTATATTACGTTTCCTAGTTGTATAGCTCTAAAAAAAATACATGTGCAGCAATAAATTGAACAAAAATAAAAAATAAAATAAAAATGTCCACGGCCAAACCTTTATGTATCGATGATTTGATTGTCGAGTATAATATTATGCGGGACCATCCGTGGACCGCGTTCGTTGACATACTATAAGTCTGTAACTGGTGCACGCGCACGACGTCTATTCAAAACTGTACAAGCATATTATTACTATTATTGTTACTATTTACTTGTATTATTGTCAAACAGACGGCAAACGCGACTCGGGTTTACATTATACTTTCATACACGGTCACCTGGTCACTATGTACAAGACGCGTTATTTCACACTCACACAACCATTACAATCGTTCTGTTGGTCCACTGAAACTTTAGCTATGTAAGTATATATTATTATACCTATACATTGATTGTGTGTGTACGTCACCTCTCATCAATGGCCCAGGGTTGTTATGATTTAAACTCGTTGTTTTAACCGCGTATTCGAACATTTGTAAATATTATATATACATATATTAAGGAAATGAGGACAATATGTTTTGTTTTAAACGTTTTGTACATTTGTCTAAGACGAACAACAATGTGTTTAAAACATTTAGAGTCCAGGTGAATATGAAACACTTTATTTTTCTTATTGAATGGAAATCAAACATTAATATCCAAAATTTTCGAATTCTTATAATAATAATATACTCGGATAATCAACATCCACATTAATATCATTATGATAGCACAATATTACCAAATCATCATTATCAATAAACGCATTATTTTTGCATAATATGTAGGTATTTCGATTAACTATTATATACTTGAATGAAACACAATTTATTGAATTGTTTTCTCACATTCGCTCTTAGAACATTTCTAAGATCAAATTTGGAATCATTAAAAATTTATAGAACAGCTGTTTATAGAGGACCTATTTTATACTTGCACGAAAAACATATATATAATATACATTTTAAGATTAAAAGTAAACATAAAAATTAAAATAATTTAAAATAACCGACAATTTGAATATTAAAAATAAAGTTATTTCGCATATTTCCAAATGTTTAACGCTATTCATAATGCGTATTTTGGTTTTTTTAGTTCATTTAAAATTTTAATAATAAAAAATTGCACATTAAATATTTTTTAATGCTATGATGAGTTCCGAGCCCTGGTGCTGGTATAGATAGAACCCATCTATATAATATATAATATTGTCACTATATTATTTCACCGCTGAAATACTCCGACGTCTCTTGTATGAAAATACAATAGGAAAAAAACTGCGATCCTATAAATAGGTATAGACACGACGTGTAGAATAAACCTATGATATACATTATATTTACATACCGACATGTGCGACAGCCGCGGATGGAATCCGGTACCGACCTTGACCCCGGACTGAGACGCCGTTTGTGTGACCGAAACCTCGTGGCCCACAGCAGCTATACACACATACAATACGTTATGCTATACTGCCGTGTTGTGGCAGAATATTATTATGCTATCGATCGACGTCGCTTACATCACTTATTTTTCACGTATTTCGGCGACGGCAGATAGGCGTGACGTCGTTCGTGACGGAGTGGACATCGCAGAGGCGTTATCTGCAGAGGCTCGCGAAAGAAGAAAAATATTTTACTAATAATAATATTAACTGTAATGCGACGGAATTGCATAATATTTTTTCGACAATTTAATTTCCAGTAATAGGTATATAATATATAATATTATTATATTATAAGCCGTCACTATATGTTATACATATCTCTTTATTGGGAATGGGCAATATCACGTGATTTTTGTTTTTATTATTTTGTTTCAACTACCTAAACCATTATATTATTATAATATACTGTATACCTACATTTAAATAATAAACGATCAAAATGTACTACTGGTTTATGAGAGATGGAGAGTATCTAGTAAATGTATCAGGAAGCTTTCGCTTGTAACCATTTATTACATTATTTCGGATTTGTTAATTTATGTATATTATTAGTTATATTAAAAAAAAATTTATATTTCTATAAATAGTTGCGATTAAAGACTCAAACCGCATAAATCAATCGTGTATTATCCAGGAGACACCATGTACAGGTTGACTGTGTCTCCCAATAAACATGTGTGCTTATTTACACTATTAATTACAAGCGGTCGAAAACCTGTTAATATTTAATTTTTAATAATTCTTAGATATACCTATTAATCAACGTAAAAATGTAAAAAGTTACTGGTAAAAATCGTTATGACCAAAATGATTTCAAAAGATCAAATCTGCAAGTGTCTTTATTTTTTTACTACTTATTGTTTAGTTTCTCATTCTCGTAAAATTTTGTTTTCCTATGTTTTTTTCTAGACGGTTTTGTAGCTTTGTTTCGTATTGTTACGTGTGTACACGTTTATGGCTGTATACCTAGCCGAGTGTCAATGGAACAAAAATAATTGGATGAACAGAGTTGAAAAAATACGTTTAATTTTACGTAAAAACTTTCACAACTGTCTGTGGTCCGATTATAGTGTTTGCTGAAAATTCACAATTAAGATATTATCCACTTTTCTCAGAATTAGACTATGATGTAGTATGCCTTAAACAAACTTAATACTTGAATTGCGTGAAACCGACACTTAAATCCATTAGCCGTGAAAATCGTATTTGTTCTCCACTCGGCATACATTTCATAATTTCGTACTCTTAAAAAATTGTATATTCACTAAATATTCAATTCAACTGTGTTAATTTTAAGCGAATTTAACACCACCGAGCCATTTACGAATTATTGTATCTTATCGTTACGTATAAGACATCGTAAGGTTCAATGAACTCGAATCAAACACCTAAAAATACCATGTAGGTACTTACTCAATTCATTGTTATCCTGCACTGACCTCGGATTATCCTTTAGGTACCCAACCTATAACTTATATAATATATATATATCATATAGTCAATAAATATATCATGTTAAGTATGATGACATTTATATAATTGAATTATATTTACCGTTATAGGTTTATAGAGTTTAAATAAACAATATGCTACCGAAATAGCGGTTTTTTAACCGTCTTTATAAATGAACCATTTGTTAACATATCTGCTTAGTATATCTGTATCTTCTACGGACATTTTTTTCCTTCCGGTTGTTTACCGCAATCCCTTGGAATGCTCGCTGCCGGTAGTACCGAACCACGGGACGCATTTATTGAAACTCATGTCCTTGCAATATGCATCACGACACTATAATAGGGATACTACAGCATCCCTCGAGTGACCTTCCGTTTATTATGTTATAATATCAATTCCTTATTATAACAATATGTTATCGATATAAAACTCAGTTAAAAATAGACATACATCGGAAAGATATTATATGACAAACAAAATCAACAATATGTGATGCAATCAGAAAATATTTTAAGGAGATGTCTACACGGCGTTTTAAATAATAATTATAACTTACAATAATAAGTTTAAATATTATATAACATATTTATACCTTGTGGGCATTTCAAATCTTTTTTAGTAAGAATAACGAAATTTGTTATTATTTCATTAAATTATTCCTACAATAATCATAATAACTATTATTAGATAAAAACAAATGTCATATAAAAAAAAATACATATTTTATAAACTAATACAATTTAAAAAGATAAAATGCAATAAGAATTGAGATTTTGATAAATCCTTTACGGAGAGACAAGAAAACTTATTTTATTCAATAATATATATAGCCATATAGGTAAGCACGAATATCGGAAATCGCAATAGATTGTTTTTAACAAAAACGCAAAATTAATATTCAAGCCCTCCTATAGATCTATATCCGCAACGGATTTTGATTAAACCAAGCTCTCATACAAAAGCATAGAATTTCAGGAATTTGTGGTGGACTCGCTTCACTTGACCCATATTCACAGGTGGTTAGCGGATTATTATATTGTGCAGGTAGGTAGTGCATAAATATATCATTCCACGGCAGTACTCCGCTGCAGATATTGTCGTTTAATACGTGTACAAGGTTTATAATTCCAAAGAATCTTTAGAAAAAAAATTAAGCTCCAACCCTCTCGCCGGAACCTATGCCAGCACCCTACCCACGTGCTACGAGAATAATAATATAATTAATATTATACGAGGCGTGCGTTAAGCGAAATGAACATCGGCGTCGATAATGCACGGCGCGACACGCTGCAGCACTTTATTACATATTATATTATTCATATATCTCGCTGCACACCGCACGCATTTCCGCCATGCATTTTATATCGAACCGCGTACCGTGTAATCGGTATAACACGCACCTATTGTCGTGCACATAGCTACGCGTCGTAATTTACCGCTAATATGTAGGTATATGACGGTGTGACGGTATATATAGGTACCTATCTACCACGAAAACCACGCGTGTGCGGGTAACTGCGCCGGTAGAGTTGTGTCGACGACACAGCGCGGATGACGATCAGAATAATTATATGGTAACAATTTTTTATGAAACTGTGTTATTTGTACTATATTATTTGCACATTAATATTGTCAAAAATATTTGGACCTCGTCGACTTTACTTCGTACGAATACGAAAGTATAATATTATGATGGTGCTATAACATTTATCTACGTCCGACTACCATTTTACTCGCTATAACAACTGATTACAAATTATCAATAAAGTAGTAATAGAATCAATAAAATGTTAATTTTTAGTTGCAGAAAATGAACGTATGAGTAATAATATTTATAAATTAAACCAACAGGTACCTACCAACTATGTTTAGATAAGTAAAATAATAATATGACAATGAAAACATTTTTGGTGCAGTAGTAGGTACACGTTTAACTTTACGCTCCAATATATAATATAGATTCAATCGCTATTATAATATTCTATTATACTTAATTATTATTTTTATAATATTATTAAATTATTAAATATCTAAAACTTAAATTGTATAATATAAAATACAGATATTAATAAGCTAGTAGATTTAATACTGCCCATAATTATTAATTAAGTTCAAAATAATTTGCTTGTGTACAAAGTTCATAGTTGATTCTCTCATTTTATAAGACTCAAGTTGGATTAATTTAAAAAAAAAACAAACATTGATTAATTAATATTCAAACTCGGGTTCAAATTATAATTTATAGTTAAAGAGTCTTTTCCGATTTTCTTTTTTACCACCCTTAGAAGTCAAGAAGTATTTTGTTAATTTAAATGTCACCTACGGAGGATTTTGATTTTTCAAACGACAAAGGTAATTGCAGATAATCAAATGTTAAAATATTACTTATGAATCAGATATTTATTTACCGACACTGTATCAAATATATCAATAAGTATTTATTAAAATCATTAAAATCAAATTTCGTACGAGAAGTTAATTATTTATAAGTATTAAAAAATGTGATGAATGGTCTAGAGTGGCACAAAGACATGGTACCTTCGAAAATGTTGCAGATTATTACCCCGTTCATACAAATTATAAAAATGTTAAGTTCTTATAAGTTATATAAATACTATAAATAATTAACTATATACTTATTCGACATTTGATTTTTATGTTTGTAAATAATCTTAAAAATATTCTGCTTTTGATACACTAAATTTCCGAGTTGATGATATTCAACTGATTTCGAGTATAAATTATTATGAACTATATTTTACAAAATATATAGGTTAATTCAACTTATAATTATAATGTTCATATTATATGGATCGTGAGAAATAAAATAGAAAATTAACAGCCACGGAAGATTTTGTAGTGAGTAGTTCATTATCTAAAACCGTAAGCAAACGCAATTCAACAATTATAGAAATTTCAGAAAGTATAATATAAGTAACTATAAAAATTTATAATTAATGATTATTCACAGAAAGTTAATTAGTAAAATAAACGTACGTGTATATTATTATACCTATTCCGCGTCAAAAACAAGTAGAGATTACTATTAGAAGTTTTCTATAAATTTATTACATTATTTTGGGAATTAGTTTTTATAGATATTATTAAAATTTGTATGTGTACAGTTAGTGTGCATAGCATTAATACGATTATAGCTGTTGTATTAATACATACTAATAAACTTTGGTTTTATACTACAAGAACATAAAAAATTTTCGGCAAATTATATTTCTGACAACAAACGTGTTTGGTTTTTATTCACACCTCGTTCTCAAAATGACTGGGAAATGATCATCATAATTTATTATTCCTCACCTTTCTGTATTTCTCTGTCACTTTATTTTATTAGTTATCTGATACCTTTCACAAAATGGACTACTTTTGGTTTGGGGTAATATAACTAAAACATTTTAGATATTTACACATAAAAGTGGGTTGCATATAATATGCGTCATGTTTTGATCGATAAAGGTTGAGAGAAGGGACAGATTGGTTTTAAAACTTTTAAAAGTCCATACCTCATAAGCACATCTTAATATAGTGTCATATTGTTATAATAACAGACATGACGTGTTTGTGTTAATAATGTTAATAATGCATGATAAAATGTTCAAATAATTTTAGAACTTTTTTAACTCTCTATAGATATTTTAAATTTTTACTTTTATTAGATTTTTTTTCGACTTGAGTTTGATAAAAAATTTAATGTAAATAAAATAACTTGAAAATATAACACAAAGAGGTTCCTCATAAGTGCATTGTTACACTAATTATTTATTGTATTAAAACTGGGTATTTCAATTTAAAATAATTAAATTTGAAAATTGAGTTTTTAGTAAAAAATAATAATAGTCGTCTACATGACTCATGTGTCTGACGGCTCTGATGACTCTGAATAGTCTTAATCTTATTTTATCGTTTACATTGAATGAATTTTATTCAATTGAATTAAAATTTAACACGTCCATTAAAGAGACATACATGTACATTCGACGCCTACTATATATACTTACAGCGAACCGACTTCCTTGATTTTTAATATTTAGGCCTTAGGTATATTATATTTGATGTGATATTTTGTATTTATTAAATAATAGGTATATTAAAATATTATAATTTACCTTATGCTTTATTTTTAAAATAATTTTATATACTTTTAATTGTATATTTTGTATAAAATATTCCATTTTAAAATTATACGATGCAATATTATAATATTTTCATACATGAATAATTTTTAAACTTGCGATGTTTTTTTACTCCTGACATAATTGCCATGTAATATTTGTCATGTTCTACTACAAATTTATACACCGACATTGTGACGTTATTCAATAGGTATCGAATAGTCAATGCTATAGCCTCCACTGCTTAATTTAATATGTATAATTATAGTGGCAAACCCTCAAACACCACAATAACCTAATATTATTATGATTTATATCTCATATACGATATACATTATTATTTATAATATTAATAGTTGAAGTTGGAAAAAAAATTAAAACTATAATAAATTATTGGTGAATGATTCATCATTGAACAATAATACATGTTAACTACTATATTTTTCATTATCTACAAAAAACATTATTAAATAATTATTTATACTGTGACATAATAATAACATTATGTTGTATTTGTAAATTTGCTATCGTATTAATGAAAAAATTCTTAAAAATAACACATTTGTAATATTTCGGTATTTTTTTTTTTTTATATAGTAATATCATCTACATAAAGGTATAAAAAAGCGAGTAAGTGAGTATCGCTCTGCTGTACATTAGAGGGTGAGGTGGACCTCGGACTAGGGTAGGTTAAATTTGAATGCAATGATATAGGTATCATTGTATACGAAAAATGATTCTGAACGGAGATGATTTGTCAGTCTAGGATATATATTATACTTAAATATTGTCATACATTCCATTTTGAAACAAATTCAAACATTTAAGTAAAAGCTTCAAGATCTTACGTTTAGTAATTTTTTTAAAATAACAAAAATCGAAAATTATTTATTAGTAAAACGTTATTTTACACGTGTATTTTTGATTTCAAATTAAAATTAAAACTTTAAACACTTGTAAAATTTTTTAAATTGAATAATCCTCAAACTTTTTTATAATTATTCTAAGCTTAACTTATGGACAGCATAGTATTAAATTTTCAATTCTTAGCTTTTGATAGAAAAATATTTATTTCGGATTTTTTTTTATCACTTTAAGAACAACTTATAAGAAACCTTGTATTAAATTTTCAAGATTTTTTGGCTGGCCAAAGATTTTTATCGTTATTTTTAAAAAAAATATTAAAAAAATTAAAAATTTCAATTGTCTATAATAGCTCAAAAAAATTCAAAATACTTTGAAAATATAACTGTGTATAGAAAATGCTAATATAAACATTTGGTGAAAATTTCAAGTATTTACATCAATTAGGTAGTTTTTGAGTTGTAGCAAAATAAAAAATTCGATTTTGTTGAAAACGGTTTTGCGGTTTTGAAAACTGTTGGAAAAGGTTTACTTTTGACCTCTATAATGCACCAAGGATATCAACTTTGCCATCGGAAACCACCCCCAAAGAGTTTGAAATTGAAGCATTATTTCGACTAGTTATGCTATACACAGACACAAAAATAAAAAAAAACACACACCATTGTAAAATCAATACAATCATCACTCCGTTCAGAATCTAAAATATAAGAATAACGTGTAATATAAAGTGAACGGCGGGCGGACAGATGGCGAACGTTTGGGATTTTGTTTAAAAATGAAAAGATATTCATATAATGGTATAAAAGTGGAAAACAGTTTATTATGATGTGATAGCTGATGATTTGACCGTATTCAAGATATTGTAATCCGTAAACGATGCATTTTTATAAATAAATTTAATTTTTTGTGCTAATAACCATTATTAATGGTAATCGTTTGAATAGTCAGAATCTTTTAAACGTTTACAATTCAAAAGACAAATACGTTTGATGTTTATACTGCACAATTTAAAAATATACAAAAACACGAATGAATAATGTACGTTGAAAAAAACGTGACAGATTTTATGAAAATAATAAAGTTATGCAGGTTTTGTATAAACTTTATTGAATATAATAAATTAATACATAACAATATTCATTACTTTCATGGTACACTTCGCTAGCATACACGTGACTCATATATAATATTATTGTGACTTGAATATATTTTTTTTTTATTTTATTTTTTTAAATAATTGTTCGTGAATTACAAATTCAATTAATTTTTTTTATTACTATTACTTTTTTACGTAATGATTTTACAATGCAAATAGTAAACCGATATATTATACAACATTAAATTCAAAAAATATATTGATTATACACAGCTACTGCCTACTGCATGCGCATACCACTTATATATACACTTATATATAGTAGGTTCTGTATAAAAAGTAATTTAACCGTACAAATTTAGTTAACAACGTTTTAAAGAATAAGTTTTTAAAAAGTATTGGATTTAGTAATGTACTTTATGAGGCTTTGTTTACGGAAACATATAATACACAATTAGTTCATTTAAATCGAGAAACCCGAAGGTTAAAGTTTTATGATAGAGTACGTCTGTTTTTTTCCCGTGAACGCGTTTTTGTGACATTATAATATACTTATAAGTTATAGCTTATTATAGCTCATTATTAAAAAAAAATGATTTTTATTTAAGAGAAAATTTTTTTACGTTCGGAATATCCATCGGGAACGATTTGAAAATAAATGCTGCAACCATATTTTGCTTAACACTTGTTCTAAAAATTAATGTCTAAATAAAGAAAAATAAAAATAATGTGATTAATTTATTAATAATGTGAAAACCTTCATTGTAAAACAAACGTTTATCGTTTAGTTCAGCATCAAACAAAAATCTATATATCTTATATATTATATATTATATACCACAAATGTTCGTATCACAGACAATCTCAATTTGACTTAATCAATCTTTTAAGCACGAGCGTATAATACAGGATCAGCATCCTAAATAATAATTTCTTATTCTACTTTAATTATATTTATTACATCAAATTATTACCGGCTTACGAATTGTTTCTTTATGCATCATGGTTTAAGTTTACTCGTTTGCATAACATTATCTGAAATCTGAATAATATATGTATACGACAACATATACAGTATTAACATTAATAATATTATAATACTCTATACATGCCTACAGGTAAAGGGTCACAATATAATAATAAATGATATAATGTATATGTATTCTTATACACAGTACACGATTGAAGCATGTGTAGGTATGTATTATTCGCGTATTGTATACGTTATAATATATGATATAATAATATTATTGAGGAATTTATTGACGATAATATTATGATAACTAAAAATAATAAATCATTATAATCAATGATCGAAGGTATTTTTAGTTTTTCGATTTTGACTATCAAAAAAATAATTTATGTTTAAGTAATGTAAATTTTATTTTTGTTTTTAATTCTGTTTTTAATAAAATACAGGTTGAGCACTATTTTTTTGTATTATTTGTTACTAGGTATAGTTTTTGTTTTTTGTTCCAATTAATAAAATAATAATGTATACAATGTATTACGGGGTTTATTATTTTATTTTAATGTCTTGAGAATTAGTTTAACTCTTTATAGAAACCGATATAATACATAATACAATATATAATAATATAAACACACGTTTACAATTTTACATTGAATTCAAAGACGTACTTTAAATAATTGAAAAAATGTCCTAATTCTGCAAATATCGTTATTTAAAATAAAACCACTATTTCTAATTTTTGGTATCGTTAAAAAAAAATGTTTGTCTTTTAAATTCCATTATCGTTTTTTAATAAAATTTCTATAATTAGGTTTACATTTCTGTTTAGTTTATAATGGTTTTTTAATTTTTTCCGTTTTGATTTTTGTTGCATGTGAGAAAAACGTTTCAATCCTTACCACATATAATATATATATTATTGTGTACGTCTTAGTCCCAGAGTATCGGCACACGTTGCAAATATAACGGCGGATGATAATGCGCGCGGGAACGAGAGTCACCAGATGAATTAAAAATTGTTAAGGAAACGGTCGCGGACCATATGGACGGGAGACAAACATCATCGTACGCCCATATAATATATATATACATATATACGACATCAATACTATTATACGTTATACACAATATTCTACACGTTTTGCCGTTTGAACACGACGCGTACAATAATACGCTGCATATGTTTCGGGTTCGACGTAGAAGACTAGTTTCAATATGTACGCATAACATAAATAAATATCATATATTATGCGCTATGCCGTATACGTATTACGCGTCTTACGGTTAAAGGAATGAGAAATTTTCGTTTGCGGAGAAGTGAAACGAACACATTATTATATTCTGAGGGCCCAACTCGTTAGCCCTTTCTCGGGCGTATATAAATCTGTTAATGACGGGACGTCCCTCGGCGCCGGTCGCCGCATGTGCAGCAGGAGGTCGCCGCCGCCGCGCCGGCACGGGTGCGCGTGTTTTGCGTACGGCGGATTATTGCACCACGTGCGAATGACACACGTTATATATTATTATTGTGTAATATTGAAATCGGAATAAAACCATATATATATATACATACACGACGCGTTATTTCTTTAGGTCGGTACCGGACAAACGGACGACAGTAGGTCGTATGAACTTCGTATTATATACAGGATGATTCGCACCTCCCCTTTTACTTCCCTTCAAGAGGACGCCATAGCCGCATGGCGGTCTCTGTCTTACTGACGTACACTTTAACAAATTTGGATTCAGTAGAGAACACATTTTGTGATGTCAGCTTTAATAATAAAGTCAATTTACCTATTATCAAATTTAAAGGCCAGAATATTATCTAGAAAATGACATTTTATGCTTTTATTGATATTATCATTTTAAAGTAAGTTATTATAACGTTTTAAAGTTATAATATTTTACATAGCTATAACTCAGTAGTTTTCAACCTTTTTAACCATGCGGCAACTTCATCTCTTACAAAATGTTTTTAACACACCAATCCATATAATACGTGAAACATATTTTATATATACAAATAAATACACACTAATAAAACTATTAATAGATTTTTCGCGGTATAGGGGAACGTGGGGGAATAGCGGTCAGTGGGTAATACCGGTCAGTGACATATCTCATGAAATATGATAGCTAAAATTTAGATTTTAACGTTATTTGATAAGTGTTGTTATCAAAACCTAATACCAGATGTCTCAAAATTATAAACACAATTTTTCCCACCAAAAGTTTGTTATCAATTTTACTATCACTTTTGATCTAATATTTTTCAAAATCGAAAATCATCTGAAAGAAAGAGTTTTAATTTTTTTTCTACATTAATGGTTGTATTTATCTCTAAATATTATGAGGATTGCAATTATGTGATCATGGTTCACCTAAATAATATGGTTTTTAAGTAAATGCATGTATTTAAAAGTAACTATGAAAGGGGTATTACCGGCCAAATGTGATGGGGTAACTGCGGTCAAATTTTGTTCACTTTTGGTACCTAAGATATATTTTTTTATACTTTTAAAATTTATTAATACAGAAATTACACATTTCTAATGCATTTTAGTAATTCTTAAAATTGATAAATATCTCTGTACAGATGACATCATATTTTGATCATAATTTGTAAGATTTTTAGAAATTTATATTTTGTCCTTTACTTTTACATGTATTATTGTGTGACTGGTATTACCCTACTATATGGGTAATGCCGGTCATTTGCATTTTTTTTAAAAATGAAAAAAAAAAATATTACACTTAACTTTAAAAATTTGAAACTTATATATGTAGTAGCTAACAACTTTGTATTTCTAATGTTAGCAATAGTAAAATATTTGGTTCATTATTACCGGAGATACACGAACTCCCGCTTAGGTGGCCGCCATTCCCCCCATCTTCCCCTACTTCACGAGCGCTCACGGTACACGTACACCAGTTGAAAATCACTGCTATAATAACTCATTTTGAAATTATAATATCGATAAAAGCATATACCATGCTCTAGATAATATTCTTACTTTTAAATTTGATAATAGGTATATTTACTCTAATATTAAAGCTAACATCACAAATGTATTCTGCTGAACGAAAATTGTTATGATGTACGTTAGTAAGACGGGAGTTATTAAAATATTTATATTAAGGATAATAACTCTCAAAAATGGCATTGAAAAAATGTATGTATAGGTAGTATTGGATTTCGTATTTATATTATGTTTAAATCAATTTTAAAAATTATAAATGTTCATAATATCGTGTTTAATACTAATTATTTATAATTAGAAATCACCACATTATCAGTTATATATTTCAAATTCATTATCATATGTAACTATTATCCAGTATATAAAATTCAATAACTCAAAAACTACTCATACGAATTTCGATTTTGATATGTCAACAGTTTTCAAAAAAAAAAAAAATGAAAAACAGAAGTTTATATTTCCATTTCAGCCTTGCGGGCTCTTTGTCTAATAGGTACAAGGAATTAGAAATGTTTAGATATTAAAAATAACGTCTTTATAATGTATACTTAAAAATAGCAAGTCAGATTTTGAATAATTGCATTAATGAAGAAGTAAAAGTGAGTTGAGTATCATAAATGGTGAATCACTCTGTATAAAGTGTACATATGTATTATGTACCTATATATTTTACGTCTTTTCTTGTAAATGATTTCAGACCGGGAGTGACATTTTTAATGGTCAAACAGACATATAGTATACAATATTGTATGTGTAGCCCAACCTACGTGTATTGTGTATAACATACAGTAGGTAGAAGGCGGTCAAAAACGATATTTTCCAGACTTAAGCCCATTATATTGTATAGCTATTTCCGTTTGGTAACAGTGGGCGGTTCCGTCGAAACTGTACCTACCTTTTTCGATTACCTATACAAGTGTTAACAGACCAGTGGGATGCCCATTCTGGGTCAAAATGAAATTGAAATATAAAAATTTTAAATTTTTCGAAAATACTAAAATACAAAATCGGTATATATTACAAAATCCCTTATTACACAGTTGTAAATACAAATACCTATACGTATTATATAGTGCAGTGGTCTTCGACTTTTTTGGACTCGTGACCTATTTATTTAGGCCTACATTTTTCGCGACTCACGTCAGCTTTGTAGAAAAAAAAAGACTAAAATTGCTGAATGCTTTATAGTAATACTACTATTATAACTGAATAATTAATAAAAATTACATTTAAGTAGAATTATAGAATTAATACGAAAAAATATAATAAAAATAAAAGATGACTGTGACTCCGACCAACTGGTTGAAGACCACTGATATAGTATTATAGTGTATTATCCAATACATAGAAACATATATAAATACAAAGTAATTTTTTTCAAATTAATCAAAATTATGCAAAATAAATATTTTCAAAAATGTTTATAATTTTGATTATTTTAAACAATAACATAATAGGTAATATATATTTTTAGCTTTTATTGCAAAAGCCATTTTTTAAATGAATCATCAGTCATCCGACTAACTTTATTTGACTCTTAATTCAATGGTAAACTTTAACTCTTTTTAAACATTGAATATGTTTTGCTGATTTTTTAAACATACTATTGGAGAACTGTCCTTATAAATACCGATCTCTAATCATTGATTACTATTTATTATTATTATTATTATTCTATAATCGCTCCGCAAATCTGGTTCTTCAGATATCAAATTCCTGTATAAAATATTCAATGGTACGATGTATCGTGATATTATTGAACTCGGCAAGCGGACAGACAATGAGAAATTCCGTTATTATTATATATCGAAAAGACGACCACGTACTGTTCTCGGGTCAATACGAAACGAAAAGAAATGATTTAATTTATACGGGTGGCGAGAAATAGTAACAATATAATACAAAACGGAACAAATGAAAATGAAAGAATTTAAGGCGGATGTAATTTATCATACCTATATATAAAACGGTGTACAATACGACGGCTACTGTAAATTTATAAACGATCCGATTTATTTCAACCAAACGACACGTTTGCACGCAGTGGTGGCGGCGACCTGGCGTCTATAAATTGCGACCGAGTTAAGGCGATGGACAGTTGACGTGGAACAAAACCAGTTGATTTCGTTGAACTGATCATCGCTGTTTTGACTTAATCGCACTGTGTGCAGTGCATTTTTTTGTTATTTTCCTGCGACATCGCGTCGTAGACGATTTTCCCGATTTCACAATCGACCGACGTCGTGTTATTGACCGTCGGAATTCGCGGATAAGTAGGTTACCTGATGCGACCAACTACGATAATAATATTTACTTGCATACGATTATTAAATTGCTAAGATAAAAAATAAATTAGTCATAACATACGCACACGATAATTCGCATTAGATCCATTCAATAACGCATCGTCGGGAGGGGGTCGCGAAGGAGCTCATAGTTTGATATGTACAGCTGTTTTCAAAATCTTAGCCGACGATGCCTTCTATTGGACAATCACGGTGCCCTGCTGTGAGTTTTCAGACGGACTAAGTCCCGTTAACCTGGTAAGAGAACGGCTGGCCAGCGCTTTATGTACGATCGCCGACAAATACTTGTGGTCGGCATAGCTTATTATCGTATCGCCATAGGACACTCCTTAGATGGTAAGGCAAATCTCGAGTATTCGAAAACAACATGGTCTTTAGTCTTTACGCGTTTAAATATTCCAAAAATTACATTTTGAATAACTGCGTTATTAAAGAAAAGGGAGGGCGAGCCGGGCTCCGGGTAAATCATTCTCTAATTCTCTATATATTACAATATTTTTAAAGGTATGTAAATTATAATAATAATTAGGTATTGAATTTTCGAGTTTAGAATTTGATATTTAAAGTTCTTTATATTACGTGATGTACGTATACTCCGATTTATATCGCTCACTTTTAGATTCTGAACGGAGTGATGAATGTATTAATTTTACAATGATACCTATGTGTTTTTTTTTTTGTTTTTTTTTGTGTCTGTCGACAACATTTGGGGCAGTAAAAATGCTTCGATTTTTGACTTCAACCCCTCTTTGAAAAGGAAATCGGATCTAATTGGTACTTTGAGGGGTTAAAAGTTAAAAATTTTCAATATTTTTTAAATGAGTCGGGAAAACCCCTATAAAAAATTACGGAAAAACGGGATTTTTTACGCAAAACCAGTTTTCGTCAAAATCAAATTTTTTATTTTGCTATAACTCAAAACTAATCGATGTAAATACTTCAAATTTTCACCAAATGTTTATATTAGCGTTCTCCATACACAGTTAAACTTTCAATGAATTTTGCCTTTTTATGAACTATTAATAGACAATTGAAATTTTTAATTTTTCTAGGTATTTTTTTTTTAAATAACGATAAAAATTTTTTGGCCAACCAGAAGATCTTGAAAATTTAATACAAGGTTTCTTATAAGTTGTTCTTAAAGTGATAAAAAAAAATCCAAAATCGTTAGTCACAATTTTTTTTTATAAGTGCTTAAAGTTCGAATTTATACGAAATATGTCAAAATTGCGAAAATTTGCAAGTAATTTTGTGGTTGAAAAATCGTAAAATTTTTTTCTTTTATAACTAAGTTTTGAAAATTTGGTACAAGGTTCTCCATACATTTTTCTTTAATTATCTGTTAAAAAAACTCGACCGGATTCAGATAAAAATTTTTTATGAGTGTTTGAAATTTAAATTTTTACAAAACCGCGTTAAATAACGGTTTAGCCTCAAACGATTTCTGATATTTGTTGTAATTCAAACTGCATAAGTCGTAAATACTTGAAAATTTTACCAGTTATTTATATTGGCATTTTCTTTACGTAATTTGATTTTCAAAATATTTTGAATTTTTCTCTCATTGAAAAATTATAAAAATACATAGGCACATTTTTTTTTTATTAGCATTTGAAGTTCAAATATTGACAAAAATTCGTCAAAATCATGAATATTTTTCACTATTTGGTAGTTAAAAATTTATAAATATTTTACTATCAAAAGTTAAGAATTGAAATTTAATGCTATGCTGTCCATAAGTTGAGCTTAGAATAATTATAAAAAAGTTTGAGAATTATTCAATTTAAAAAATTTTACGAGCGTTTAAAGTTTTAATTTTAATTTGAAATCAAAAATACACGTGTAAAATAACGTTTTACTACTAAATAATTTTCGATTTTTTTTAAAAAAAATTACCAAACGTAGGAGCTTGAGACTTTTACTTAAATATTCGAATTTGTTTTAAAATAGAATATATGACAATATTTAAATATAATATATCCTAGACTGACAAATCATCTCTGTTCAGAATCGTTTTTCGTATACAATGATACCTATCATTGCATTCAAATTTAACCTACCCTAGTCCGAGGTCCACTCCACCCCCTAATGTACAGCAGAGTGATACTCACTTACCCGCTTTTTACTACTGTGTGTACCTGTGTAGTAAATGATTGATGTTGGACATTTCGAGATTTAGGCACTGGTAAACAGACGACGTGCGAAAACGTCCGGTCACGGAAATACCTATACTTATCATCATGTACCTGCGCGTATTTTTTATATGGTGTACAGGTGAATACGCGAGAATAGCATTTCCGCACAGGATGTACGCCGGTCCCGGTGTCTACGGACGGTGTGACGTATAGGTATATAAAACCCATATAATATAATATATATATATATATATATCGTATGATCATATTAGGTATTCGGCGACGGAATCTATTGCACGGCGTGAGAAAAATCGCTATTATGTTTGCGCGGCATCACGTCACATACATATCGGATCCACGGGGTGGCGCATCGTTTTGCGTATAGTATTATGTATATACCCGAAAAGCGTACATAATCCGTGTATATAGTATGGGTACTGTCATATCATTATATCCTGCAAACACGGTCGTCCGCCGCAGCGCTAATGCACAAAATAATGGAAACACTTTCTAAGGGACGGCTATGTGCACATAATATAAATTTTCATGCGCTATATATTATATCATTATATAATAATATACTGTATAACACTGACCTACCTATACCCTCGCTGACCACCCGCAATACGGCGTAACATAATAACACGTCTATCCTTCCTCGGCACTGCCTTCGCCTGTTAACATTGCGAATTAATGGTCGCAGAGAGATCTTTCCTTTTCCCAAGAGCCACAGTGCATATTATATAGGTATATAATATGCACTCGTACTCGCACACTACAATAATAGCGAGTTGTCATGGTATACAATACATATTATCTGATCTCTGGATCATATAATAACTAACACTATTATGTGTTGTTGGATCATGTTGTGAGACTGTGTATTACTTCGTGCATTGTTGGATCGCGTTATAAAGTTTTAAAGTATTGTATATATAATGTATATGTTGAGTCAACATTGTTGACGCCTATACAAAAAGGCCCATTGACCAAACGACCTGTAGTACCTGTTTCGGAATTGTCTGTCGAAAAGGTTCTGCGAACAACCATACGGGACGAAAGATCGGACAAAATAATATCAACCGCACAGTAACTGCTGATTTTATTTGGACTTGTGAATAGCCGTCGCTACGGGCGCTTTAATGGCAAGCCATACGAACATATTATAATATTATTGTTACGGGCAGGATGTCGCGCCCCCACGCGTGATCGCTTGTTTTCTACCATCGTCTCTTGTACAAAGGTTTTATATAAATAAAACGGATTTGCATACAAAATAAAATACAAAAGTGAATTGACTTCCTGGTTATTTGACCTATCGCCATTATATATTTTATAAAACTCGAACGTGAGGTTAATTATATTATCCGTTTTTTTCCTATACGATATCACAGTTTTTAATCGAATTTTAAGCAGAGATGCGATTAGCGATATGTAAATTTTCTGGAACTAAGTTACGGGAAATTTCCTGAGGAAATTCCCATGATCAGGAATTTTTGGGGAGTATTATAATTTAATAGGTAATCAATTACTATCTCTTTTAGTACTGTCCTTCTACTCACGTTCGTACAATTAACTTTTTTTTGAAGGAATTTTTCCGAGACGTAAGGGAATATTCCTTGTTAAACACAACTAGACGTGAGTAGAGTAAACCGATAATATATAAATTTAACATACAGTTTACCATTTTTTTATTTCTCAAAAGAGGGACCTTTTAAATTAATTGTAACTATTTTATTTTAAATTTTGGAACATTTGGTATTCAATTTTTGGCGACTGTCATTGCAGTGATACATGTATTGGAATTGGTTACTAGCAAATGGTTAACCACACATAAACTATTCTACTAAAATTGTTTTATAGTCAACTGTTATTTTAATGACTAAGATACATAACTAATGGTTATTATTTATGATTAAAATTCGAATATTTCAATGACAGTTTTTATATTTTTCCTGTTTTATACGGAAAAAATAGTATAACTGCAGTGTAAGATATCATTATTCATTTATATCAAGTTACATAATCTAATTAGCTATTTTTAACAGTTTAACAGTAAATTTACATAAATTCTTAATTATTTAAACTGTTGACAGTGTTAAGACAATATATAAATAATGTTTTTCCAATTTTGTCATTATAATGAGTATATTTACTCATTACAAAGTACAAACCACATTTTTTAATAAAAATATAATAAGTATTTTACCTTTTAATTTTTTTGAAAGACAACGTGTTTTAAATTGTATTCTATGAAGTACCTATAAGATTTTTTAGATACTTTGAAATTCAATTTCGAATGAATGTTTGGCTAAATATATTAATTAGACGAGACTAATAAGTATAATAACTAATAAGTATGAGTAGTAATTAAATTTATTTAAAAGTAATATAATAAATAATTTCTGTAATATATAATTTGGTGCAACCTTTTTAAGAAATAATGAAGAAATTTCGATCGTGGTAGAAAAAAAATTACAATCTTGGGTGCTCTGCAGCTGTTGCAGGTGGATCACTCCGGCTACTGGGGACACGTGCAGATCCTGCAGTGCAAGCATGCGTCGTGTTCGTGTGTATGAACAATTTGTCGACAACACGATAAACTTCTCTGCAGTTTGTTAGTTTGTACAATTTTTGCCAAAATGTTTTTGCATAAAAATGTTATTTTCGGTTTTTATAATTTTATTTTGTACATTTTTACCGATAAATCACGTTTGATGAATCGAAATACGTAGGTAAAAACGTTTACTGCACAATAAACATTATACATATTTAATAGTGTAATATATTAGATGAAGCTCTTCAGGCCGGTTGGGTTATGATCAATATTTTCATTTGATTTTTTTCAGACTTGAAATTGAAAATAAAAATTGTATTAATATCGGTATAATTAAAAATATTGTCTTTGCTGTTTAATATGTTGTTTATGATTAAAAAATAGTTATTAAGTAACTGGTAGATAACGTACTAACGTATAATATAAATTTGTCTTTTATACTTATTGTATTTTGTAGTCTTTATAGATTGTAAATATAATTATAATTATATTTTATTATTATATCATTTTTATCATTTTATAAAGTATAAAAATAAATAAAAATATGAATAATACCAGGCAATATCCTAGGTCACAATTTACTCAGTATTTTGAGGTCAATAATGTTAGCTGCCCTAAGAGTGATTTATGATTTTATTTAGATTACTTAAATAAAAAAAAATTAATATTTCGGTTCAATAAAATTTTATATATGTATTATATTTATTACAATGTCTTTTCTTTAAAAAAAAAAAATACGTGTTGAGATGAAAAGATTTTTCATAATACTAACCGACCGACTGGTTGACTACACATAGGGATTAAGGGATGTCAATATTATGTAATTTGTCGATTTTAGAAAATTCAACGGAAACGCCAGATCGTTATCGAATCGGTAATCCCTAAGACCCGATAGATGCTAGGCAGAATATTCTAGAATAGACGCTAATAATATTAATTATTTATTTTCGAAAACATAAGTAATATATCTACAAAAACAATACAATTAATCAAAGATTTCTTATACATAATATTATGTACATTATTTTATTATCTATATAAGCCTTGATAATAGTTACCAATAATTATTGACCTCAATATTTTAAATTTGAATACGAAACCTATTTAATAATATTATCATTACTTTTCTTTTTATTAAGGCTCACAGTAGAATATGCAACTTTTGAATTTATTTATTATGTAATGATTATGTACATGCAATTATTATATATTGTTTGTCAATATGAAAGAAAAACTTCTGAAAAAATTTAGGGAAAATCAATTTTTCCAAAGCTCCAGAAAATATAGAAACATGAAGACAATAAGAAGAGAATTTTAAAACATTTCTGAAAATCAAAAAATTTTCGGACAACTAAAAAAGTTATTCATAATAATTACAATTAAAATAATTAACAAAGAAATAAAATGTTATTTTAAATCACGTTTATTACTATACAATAAATATAATAATATAATATGTATACAATCCGGAGCCCTTCAAACAGATTAAACGGCAGTTGCGGAGACGCAGAATATATTATTACGTCGAATACGTGTTAGTACACGTGACATGGTTGAAAAAAATATTAGCTACCCTCCCGGCAGCGGCGTTGCCTGTATATAATAATAATAATATAATATAACATAATACGCGTAGTACGCAAATAATAAGAAATAACCCGGAAAAGTGTAAATTCCGTGTGTATGCACCTATAATGTGTGCGCACGTGCAGAATATATACATCATATACACTACACATATTAAACATACTTGCAGGTACATGCGACATGCCTGTGGTACAAGAAACGTGATATAATTCCGACGAATGTACTTAAAGACGACGATATATCCATTAAAATACTATATTTATGTACATAAAAAATAAATAAATGCGAAACCGGCTGCAGCGAACGGATTTTGCGACCGGTCCTCCCATCCTGCTGCACATCACCCACCGTATAATGATAATAATATGTGCAACATCGTGTTCGTGTATATGGGTCATGGATTATAATGATATTATGTTATGCGTACACGATGGCGGCACATTGACTACCCCGTCCGGTGTTCGCCTGCTGCAGCGGTGGTGCAGTGTAAAACATCATAAATTCATAAAAATTAGGAACCACTTTCGAATACAGAGTATAATATACCTTGTAATAAAAATACCCACGAATTGTATATATTATTGTGTAGTGTAAGTAGTGAGGTGTGCAGCTTCCCGAGGATTCGATTACCAGAAAATCTACGAAGAAATTCTAGGGAATTTATCGAGAAAATTAGAACATTTATAACTATTATATAAAATATATTGTTCATAAAATGCAATTTTTAATTAAACTAACAGTTGTAACTAACAAATATTTTAAATCTAAAAATATTACAGGAGAATATTATGAAGAATTTTATGAAATTAAAAAAAAATAAACGTCTTGTTCTTATAGAGATGATGATTAAAATCATACACTGCAGAGCGATATATGACACGTGATACATTCAGAGCTGAACTTGTAAATAGTTTAGTAACGTCTATGTTACGACTATTCATAAGACTAGAAAAGCAAATAGGAGGTTGATAAATATAATTTAAAATAGTGTATATCACGAAGAAAAGGAGAATATATTAAATCAATTTCGTATTTGATATTTTAATCGTAAACATGGGTAGGCGCAATTAGTTTTTCCAAACATCTAGGAATCTACTGTCATAAAAAGACCATCTAAATAATAAATAAAATTTGCAGAAATGAAATCAAGGACAGAAGATATATTTTTTTTAATAGGTATGTGCGATAAGGATATTATTGGGAGAGAAGAAATAATCAGGAGGGATAGATCAAAAGACAGTGAAAAAGTTGTAGACATGGGCTCCTTGCATTTTAAAATGCATTTAACCACATAATTAACATTTAAAAAAGGATAGGAGGGCTTAACACTTACTAGAGGTCAAACAAATTAATTTACAGTAAAACTATCGCGCGAGAGAATTTTTAATGAAATTACATTGATATAAATATAAATTTAGAAAAGTTAACAAATCACGGATAGTAATTGATGCTCTCGAAAATAAATCAGATATTTGTATTTATTTAACGTTTAGATGAATATGGCACTGCACAGCTATAGAGGTATCCAGTTAAATGTTGGTCTAGTATTCTGTGTATATATAACTTTAAGTCTTTAAATTCCCAATTAACTAGTTAACTAGCCGTGTGAAATTCGAAAATTTAATATTTTATTTAAATTCTCAGAAACATACTCTGATTAGTAATAAGAGATTAACAATATAATATATACTGCCATTCAGAAGAGGTTAAATCTAAAAACGATAAAGATAAAAATAAAAAATATATTGTGTAATGTAATGAATTTAAATTTTGTAAAATAAAATATATTTCCAAAAGCGTAAATATTTTTCAAGAAAACGTTTTTGTGTTTACCTTTGAATAGAATAACCCATGTCTTGTAACAATTTAAACTTACAGTACATAATACCGTGTACATATACCTACCAATACCTGCATGTCCACAGCCCGCAATCTCAGTAGGTGGGCTACCACATTTGTTCAAAAGTAACGATGATACCGAGTGCGCGTATTACGTAATGACACTGTCGAAACGTAATAATAATAATAATAATAATAATAGTTATTATTGTAACACCTGCTCTGCTTACATTCGAGATATAATATTATATTCACGTAATTTTGGTCCTTTCTGCTCGTCCGACAACGGCCGCGGTATCACGGTTATTGTTTCATACCGCATACTGAGTGCGTATACCTATATAAATGTATGTACATATATATAATTATATAAATTTGGTATAATATTACACGTGGGTATCTGGTGTACATGACGTACGATAAATATATTGTCGACACTTTCGGTACTTTCCAGTTTTTATATCTGTGCAATGTATTGTATATACCAACTTACGTTTTATGGCACCTATGACACTAAAAAATACCGTAACGACGTAATGAGAAATTCGATAAGAACGTCACGCCAAAAATGTGTAAAAAGTGTGATCATATTTTCGTGCGCGTTGTATTGTGGCGTGCTATATTTATTACACCTTGTATGGATACTGCTTATATGGGTAATATATACATGGCTACATATTAGTTATTTGTTTTCACTTTTTGTTTTATATTTTATTATCATTATTTAGCACAAGGTGCGAAATTTTAGAAATTTTTAATGCTGATCCTTAGCCAGCGGTGGTGTTTAAATATACTTATTTCATAATATTTAATCACATCAAATAATATATATAATATATATATATATAATATATACTTGATTATTACTCTACTGCGATCGCTGAATTTCTTATGACTTTCTTAAACTCCGGATACCTATGTCACTTTTAAGACAGTAAGTTAAAAATTTTCCTGTATCATAAAATGACGTTTGCTGATATATTCCTAACCTAACCTAACTATAGTTTTTTCTCCATTTTTTGTTGCTATTAATATAAAATTCATTGATTTAATATAATTTCCAAAAAAGAATAAACATACATATTTCATAAAGTTCCTTATAGTTAAATTGATTCATTGAAAAATAATTTACTCTATTCTATAAAAATAATAATAATAATATTATTTTTTCTTCTAAATATTTCAAATACTAAAATAATTTTGAAAACTGAAAAGTATTCGAGTCTATATTCAAGTAAATAATTAGAAAATATTAAGGGTAAATACACAAATATGTCCATTAAGACATTTAAGTAGCTATATTATTCAAAGTATTTTTTACGAAACAGTTAAGTCTATATAGAGGTACGTAATTTATAATTGTATATATAATACATATGTATATATTGGTAAAACGTTATAGACATATTAGGTATTTGTTTAACTTGTTGTCGTAAACGATATTTCGCACATCGTACATAATAAGTAATATTGTTTGTTAACACAACTTTTACCAATATAGTATAATATGACATCATAAATTACAATGTTTATTTGTATTGTTGGCAATTAACGTATTCAAGAGGAATTCGAGTTTCACATTATTTACATATTATACTGTAACGGCAAACTTACAAATATCGTACCCCTTGTGATGTAACAATAACAGGAATTTTGTATAATATAGTATTACCTACCTACAATATGACTGCGATAATTAAAATATAATTAATGTACGCGCGTTTCACAATCATAGTAATATGATTAGTTTAGGTGTACGCGTTAATATTTTATAGACACCTACAAACAATAATGCTCAAAAATTCGACAAAAAATAATTCATTAATATTATACAGTAGGTGTTATACCTTGACGATCCGCTATCCGAACTTCCTACGTAAAATATAATTATTGGAATATGAAAAAAAATTGTGAATTATTTAAGCAATTGGAATGTGTTGAATACAATAATTGAATGCTTCAAAAATAATGCAAGAATAGATTACGTTTTTTTTTAAATTGTAAAATTGTAAAAACTAATAAGTAATATCAAATTCATCGATTTCATAACGATCATAAGAGTGTATATACTTAATAGTTTATAGCTGTACCTGCAGTACTTACGAGATTAATTATGAATCAATGCCATATTGCCACGGGTTACTATGGTGAAATAGCTTTTAAATTTTATAAATATTAATTTTAATTGAATTATTGTTTCTAATTTTATATTTATATTTAATCACAATAACAAACTCGAGTATTTGCGATTATTATATTAGATTCTGAACGAAGTGATGAATGTATTGCATTTACTATGATGTGTGTTTTTTTTTTTTTTTTTTTGTGTCTGACTCCAACATTTGGAGCAGTAATAAATAATAATGCTCCGATTTTTGACTTCAGCCCCTCTTTGAATAGGGAATTGAATCTAGTTGGTACTTTAGGGGGGTCAAAATTAAAATTTTCTAATAGTTTTCAAAAAAATCGAGAAAAACAAAAAAAAATGACAGAAAAATGGAAATTTTACGGAAAAACCACTTTTCGACAAAATCGATTTTTTGATTTTGCTGTAACTCAAAAACGAATTATTGTAAATACTTGAAATTTTCACCAAATGTTTATATTATGGTTATCTCTTTACAGTTAAATTTTCAAAATATTTTGACCATTTTTAAGCTACTAATAGACAATTGAAATTTTCGACTTTTCTAAGTTTTTTTTTCTTCAAATGCCGATAAAAATATTTTGGGTGGCCAGAAAATCTTGAAAATTTAATACAAGGTTTCTTATAAGTTTTTCTTAAAGTGATAAAAAAAATCAGAAATCGTTAGTCACAATTTTTTTTTATAAGTGTTTAAAGTTCGAATTTATACGAAATATGTCAAAATTTAAATTAAATTTCATACGCTCATAATGCGAATGTTGGCCATAGTAACCATAGTAACATATAAAAACTATACTATTTGTTTCAAAATAGAATATTTGACAATATTTAAATATAATATATCCTAAACTGACAAATCATCTTCGTTCAGAATCGTTTTTCGTATACAATGATACCTATCATTGCATTCAAATTTAACCTACCATAGTCTGAGGTCCACCCCACCCCCTAATATACAGCAGAGCGATACCTACTTACCCGCTTTTATTACTTCGTTTTACTAATCTAATTTATTCAAATTCAAAAAATGTTTATATTGATAAATCGATGTACGTTATTATACAGGTTCCAATACAGTACTTAAGTATCAACTAACCCATTTATAAAACTTGATAAATTATGACGTCTTTGTGTTTGAACTTGCAGATGTGAAGTTTATCAAAACTATAGTAGTAAAAATATTTTGGTTAATTTATTATTAAATATGTGCAAATAAAGTTTAATATTCGTATGTGCAGGCGCTGAGGTAACGTACGTGTAATGGGGGGTACTCATTTTCGCCAAAAAAAATTTATTCGTTTTGGGTACTGCCCATTTGCGCCAAATTTACTTGCAACTTGCGTATATATTTTACATTATAACGACTTGATTAATTCATATATTAAAATATTTCGTGTCTGTAACGTATAATAAAGTTATTTTTATAAGTCTATAGATTTTACAGCTTTGTATATTATCAACTATTATTACCTATATTCTATAGTTTTTAAAAACAATTTATACCAATCCTGATTATTGTTTCAAAAAAATGTGTATTATTGGTTATTATTTAAAAAAAATAACTATAGTAATTGACTATAATTTAAATAAAATTGTATTGGTTATAATTATTTAATTGATTAATATTTGAGAAAAAATTATGTTACTTTATTATAATTATTATGTCAGGTACATTTGGCGCAAATGGGCAATGCTCCGTGTAATACCTTTGATTGTTAATATAATATTAATTGTATGTTATTAACTGATATAATTAAAGATAAAAATACTATAAAATTTCTAAAAATTCATTAAATATAAGTACAATACACTTATTATATATAAGTCATACATATAAAAAAATACGTAAATTTAACAAACATTTTTTTATGGTAAAATTGTCGCCACTAACTATTAGACGTACGTAACTATTTTAATATATAATCAATAGAAATTAGTAATTCAGCTTGTGAAATATTTACAGAGATCAACTCTATATATTTTCTACCTAGATAGTTTATGCATATTAAATCTCTGCTGTAAAAAAATATTTTTTTTTCAAAATCTTAAATATAAAATAGACATTGACAAGAAACAACAAAGCTCAGGTAAAATACGCATAATTTTAATACAAATTATACGCAATGATGGTTTAATTTCGTTATTCATGGGGGTGCGGAAATTCTAATAAATCGTATTGTTCGCTGAAGGAATCCAATCAAACGATATACGTGTAAAATATATAATTATTCTCGATTGACAACAATTACCAATGTATAAATATATTAAAATATCATACAGAATTGTTACACTGTTTTTTAACAATAATCAATTATATTATTTTCTTTATATGTAAATATAGGCACGTATTTCCTATAATAAGAAGGGTAACACTGATTAATGTATTTGTTTAAGGTCTTATGACTGAATAATAATAACTTATTATCAATTAATAATATTAATAAGTAATAAATATTAATTTATTTCTCTTTGAAATCTACAATCAAACTGTATGGCTATACTTGCAATTTTTAATACATTTTTAATGATAATAATTAAAATATATACATTTTTTATGCCTGTATAAAGTGTAAAATATAAATTGTTTGCCATAATAATTTTATCGCTATTTAAAATAGTACAAACTCTTAGTGGTTTTCGATTTTTGTATGTGACCGTATAAGGTGTCCTATAACTCATCATAATCTATGAACCAGCGAAAGCTGGTTGCAACTTTCATTCCACTATGTAATTGGGTATTATAGTTGAGAACTTACTCGAGGACTATCGAGAAAAAACCCTTTTAAGGGACCTTGGTTTATTTGCATTTAACCGAGTCGTATATGTTTAGAGTCAATGAGATTAAGTAACAATATTTTATTAAAATGATCATTAACTGCAGTTATAATTTCATTAATTATTGCAGTGGAATCAGTGGATGGTGTAGGTAATAGTTTCGAATACTCTGTTTATTTGCGATAGAAATACAGAAACTTTGGTTCGTTCATTCAATTCACGAAATATCTTCGATGAGATATTACTAAACAACCCTAGCTAATTCAACAAGATCAACTCTTGATCAGAGATTACCTATTTCGTTCTGATGAAATGAAAATTAATTTTCAAGATCTGTTTAGAGGATAGGCCCGTAATATTGCTTTGAAGTTTCTCAAGAAAATGATTAGATGGATATCATAGTATCATGATTAGAATAATTCTTTACTGTTTGGGAACGCGTTTACACGTTAGTAGTTGCTAGTTGGTATAATAGTAAGACGATATAAATGACCAACAACGTATACTAGCGTTTAAGTCTCGGGAAATAATTGAACAAGGTGGTGGAAAAAATCAAAATATAGATTTTTAATCTTTAATCATAATATGATTATTGTAAGATTAATATGACTGATAAGTATTTGAATAATTAAACATTTTGTGTCAAATAAAAATGATGAAATGGCAATTATAATTATTTGTTTTTAAATATTGCTTCAACAATATTGCTATCTAACGTGAAATGGTGTTTCTGTAAGCTAAGTCACTGATCACCATGTTTATTTAGTTAGAACGACATGAACCGATTTCGGTTAGTCATAAACAAATCTACATTTAACTCTACAAAATTCAATAAATAAGTAAATCAAAATCCCAAAAACACCTCAAACCAGCATCCCTCAACCACCAACAACACTAGTCCCATAAATGATAATCTTACGCAAAAAATTTTCACTGAAACTACACCAAATTTAACGTATCCAAAAACACCAAGCAATTATATTTAACACAATTGACGGTATCCCAAAAATCGAATATATTAAAGCGTTTAGCCAAATTATAAATCCTTCAAACATTAAATTTGCTTCAAGAACATTACTTTGGAACTTGAAAATCCCAATTGGGAACTTTATCAAGATCTTTTCAGCCAAAATATATTAGAAAATCCCATAAAAAAAGATACTGAAACTCATCTGAAACACAAACCTAAATAAATTCTATAGTAACTCAGTTTTCAAAAATTATATTAGACACTACAAATAAAAATATTGGAAAAACAAACACGATTCACAAAAAAAAACTGTGTCAAAGTGGGATGAAGAATATAATAAAGAAACTATTAAAAAATATAAAAATGACTTAACAAATTTAAAAAAACTTAATCACCCCCAGACTATAATATTATATTATATTATAAACCTCAAAAAACTCGATCAGCATCCTGCAGATACATAACCAAAATATCCAAAACTGAACTCTGGAAAAAATATTAAAGTTTAATTAACCCCAATTCCTGTTAATTAGAAATATGGGGAAAAAATTAAAGCAATCAAAGGATTGTCTTACCAATCTTTTTCAACTATTCTCAAACATAATCACGTCGCCGTGCCACTGCTACCATGCGATCACGTAGTAAAATGGAAGACATTTTGGTATAAAACCGCGGAGCTCGTTCATTTGAATACGCAAAAGAGTAGCGTTCTCTTGCTGGCCGGAGTATATGACTGCAAAAAAAAAAATATAGCAAAATAAGACGTGGCAAGCCATCGTATTCTTAGCTGCTGTTCGAATAAAAAATAAATTCGGAACTGACGAAACATAGGCGCAAGGGGAGGGGATTGTGTGGACTTAGTCCACCCAGTTTTTATGTTAGTGTTAATAATCAATATTAGTGTTGTAGGAGCAAAGCCCTCACGGGTCACTGATATCAATTTAGCCAACCTAGAAATAGATCTCGAGTTGCGCCTATGTGGCGAACATAATAGTAATTAATTATATACATTATAATACACATAGGTACCAAGAACGAAACATTTTTATGGAATTTTGCGTTTATGGATTTAATGCTGCAAATGTTTGTCACTCTGACTACTACAACAGCTCATTTGTACTATATAATATCTAACGTAAAGACTTAAATTTTACATAACGTTTCTAAATAGCGTAAAATTGTTTTCAGATGCATCACTGATAAAAAGGCGGAGCCTGTAGTATCTCAGCAGTGATGACGTGGAGACGAAAAGAACACATTCATGATTCATCGGTCCAAGAAGCGTGCCCAGGCGGACGTAACCTTTGCCCGGATTATGAGCCCCGAGTATCCGAGTTCGAAATTCGACCAATCACGATGGTTAGGAGTGATGTAATGTATCGGTTTATCCGGACGTCAACAATTTCAGGATCCCCATCGAGAATTCCTCCGAACCATAAGAACATTACAGTTTAGCGTTTCCGGTCCGACTGTTCAAAACACCATTTCTAGTGCACCCCACTATACGCTCTATTCGTATTCAGGTTACACGTGTGGTAAAATCCCAACGCGCATCACATAAATGCCATCTTACCTACCTGTTTGAGTTCATCATGGCTGTCGGAACGTCGAAGAGATGGGCGATGCGCGGAAACGGACGCATATTGGTTGCGACACTGGGCATGGCCCTTTTTGGCCAATAACGAAAAGTGTACGATTCCCGTTTCTGCTAAAATGTATTTTCACGAAGAGATGTTTACACCGATTATTATTTTAATTTTATTATTATTATTAATTATTATTATTTGGGAACCATGTACAAATGTAATAAAATCACATATCCATCATTATTTTTCTACTATGTATTTCAAAATGTCTTAAAAATATAAATTATAATACAAGAAGATAATAAAAATACTTAAGTCGAATAATATGTACAACTAAATTAAATATTAAATTTTATCAGATAATTATTGCATTTATATTTCCGTTACCGACGATTATTGCTGTTAGGTGTTCTAAATTATTTACAAATGTCACTATTAGGTATATGTTACATTACTATATGTCTAGTGTATACAGTATACTTAACTTAGTCATTGGTTATCAAACTTTTTTTGGCGGAAACAGGAATAGTACTAGATCGATAACTAAGCCTATTCAGCTCGTGTAATTTAATCGAAGCCAACAATCGAGGCGAGAACACCATATCAATTATTATTCATATATTATTGATAACAAATCATGTTCCTTTTAGATTCTGAACGGAGTGATGAATGTATTGATTTTACAATGATGTGTGTTTTTTTTTTTGTGTCTGTCGACAACATTTGGGGCAGTAAAAATGCTTCGATTTTCAACTTCAGCCCCTCTTTGAAAAGGAAATCGGATCTAGTTGGTACTTTGGGGGGTCAAAAGTTAAAATTTTTCAATATTTTTTAAATGAGTCAGAAAAAACCTTAAAAAAATGACGGAAAAACGGGATTTTTACGCACAACCAGTTTTTGTCAAAATCAAATTTTTATTTTGCTATCACTCAAAAACTAATCAATGTAAATACTTGAAATTTTCACCAAATATTTATATTAGCGTTCTCCATACACAGTTAAATTTTCAAAGAATTTTGACTATTTTTAAGCTATTTATAGACAATTAAAATTTTTAATTTTTCTAAGTATTTTTTTTTTAAATGCCTATAAAAAATTTTTGGGTGGCCAGAAAATCTTGAAAATTTAATACAAGGTTTCTTATAAGTTTTTCTTAAAGTGATAAAAAAAAATCCGAAATCGTTAGTCACAATTTTTTTTATAAGTACTTAAAGTTCGAATTTATACGAAATATGTCTAAATTGCGAAAATTTGCAAGTAATTTTGTGGTTGAAAAATCGTAAAATTTTTTTCTTTTATAACTAAGTTTTGAAAATTTGGTACAAGGTTATCCATACATTTTTCTTCAAATATCTGTAAAAAAAACTTTACCGGATTCAGACAAAAAATTTTTATGAGTGTTTGAAATTTAAATTTTTACAAAACCGCGTTAAATAACGGTTTAGCCTCAAACGATTTTTGATATTTGTAGTTATTCAAACAGTATAAGTCGTAAATACATGAAAATTTTACCAGTTATTTAGATTGCCAGTTTCTTTACGTGATTTGATTTTCAATATATTTTGACTTTTTTTGACCTATTTATAGACAATTGAAATTTTCAATTGAAATTTTCAATTTTTTTTTATTTTTTTTTTAAAAATGTTGATAAAAAAAATTTAGCTGGGACAAATCACTTGAAAATTTAATTGAAGGGTCCACATAACTTGTTCTAACTCTCATTCAAAAATTATAAAAATTCATAGGCACAATTTTTTTTTATTAACATTTGAACTTTGAAGTTCAAATATTGACAAAAATTCCTCAAAATCGTGAATATTTTTCACTATTTGGTAGTAAAAAATTTATAAATATTTTACTATCAAAAGCTAAGAATTGAAAATTTAATACTATGCTGTCCATAAGTTAAGCTTAGAATAATTATAAAAAAGTTTAAGGATTAATCGATTTAAAAAATTTTACAAGTGTTTAAAGTTTTAATTTTAATTTGAAATCAAAAATACACGTGTAAAATTACGTTTTACTAATAAATTATTTTCGATTTTTGTTATTTTTAAAAAATTACTAAACGTTAGATCTTGAAACTTTTAATTAAATTTTTGAATTTGTTTCAAAATTGAATATATGACAATATTTAAATATAATATATCCCAGATTGACAAATCATCTCCGTTCAGAATCGTTTTTCGTATACATTGATACGTATCATTGCATTCAAATTTAACCTTCCCTAGTCCGAGGTCCAACCCACCCCCTAATGTACAGCAGAGCGATACTCACTTACCCGCTTTTTATTTTAATTATACTTAATATTTTGTGAATTAAAAATATATAAATATTCATTGATAAATTTTCATATTACAGTATTTACTATACTCAAGTACCTATAGGTAATAATTTTAACAATTATCATAGTAATATAATATAATTTACCACTAAATACCTATATAGTTGTTGTAAAATACCATAGGTAGTAGGTACCTATAAATTAGACGTTGTGAATAGAACTAAAATATTAACTAGATAATTGTAATGAATTAAAAATAAGGTATATAGCGGTATTTAAAATTTTGAGATAGTATTTTGATTATTTTGAATGTTACTTATTTTTTAATGTTTTATTTTTAACTCATTACTTTATGAAAGATATGTTACGGGGTTGGGTAAGAGAGTTTTCCTTTTCGAATAAATAAAAGTATAAGAGATATCTATTATGTAAATTTTGACTTACCTTTCGGATGATTCGAGATCTGAAATCGTGTTTGATGAAACTTGATGTAGTGGATGCTGGACGATTGGAATGGAAAGGGATGAATGAGAATATTATGTTCAATAAACCGAAAGATATGATATTAACGTGAATTAAATATATTTAAACTTATAAAAATTTGACAGAGAAAATATTATAATTTTTTGATAAAATGTTGGGTGAACGACTGAGCGAGAAGTCGATTGTCGTGTGCTCTTTTATATAGACATGATAATAATCATCCTTTGTAATCGAATTTGGAGATTGCGGCGTTGCTCCTCTGCGCGTCATCATCGGTATCTTATTTACTAAATGCTCATATTTGTACAGCTGCAAAGATTGCGATTATTTCTAAATTTCAGAGTAATTTAATTCATAATAATATATATTTTGATAGTCTATGTTTGTGCAGTTGTACAGATATTTTATTATTTATTTTATTAAATCTAAAAGGCATATTAATGACTAATGATATAATATAATAATGTATATATCATTACATAATGATAAACGATAAATGCATTTTTATCTAGATAAAAAAGAAAAATAAGTAGAGTATGTATTATTATACTGCAGCCCGTTCTTAGAAGTTAAAACGTACCCATCCTCTATTATGTTGTCACGATTAAACCTATACCTACATAGTAGATATACGAAATAATACAACATTTCGAGAAAAATATATAAAATGTCAAACATAATATTATTCGCATAGTTATGCACTATATTTTTTTTTTATAAATATGCTTATCACCGAGTTTTTCTCGGTAGCGGGATTATTGTTATAGTAACAATAACGTCTGTCTGTAGAGACATTTTAGTTTTTGTAACCGTTATACATAATATGCGTTCAAAGTATTTAAATACATTTAATAAATTACACGCGATTTTATTGTTCACGAATATTTTCTAAAAATCCTATAAGAATAAATAATTTATTAATAAATAGAATAAGTAGTTACTCGAACATAAAAAATGTCTTTATTGATAAATTACAATGTATAACTGAAATAGCACAACAGCATATACCTACAATATACATAGCACAACTTTTACTAAAATAGATCAATAAGCTGATAACCTTTAACGTTTAAATTTTTACCTATTATATAGGTTAATAGATAATAATATTTTTGTATAAATAAGTCTCAACAATGTCTGCTATTATATTTATAAATATATTATTATGTTTTTTTTAAACTTACACAATACACATAAAAAATAAAAAACGATATAATTAGTCACTTATACCTTATTATAAATTCTAAATAATTGTACATATATTACAAAAAAACTTACTAAACTATTACTGATAAAATTATTAGTCTTGAATGGAATTATAAATTTTAAAAATGTATTGTGCTTTTTAAATTATACAAATTTTTTTATAAATTATTAAAATAAGAATGTATATTCTACGCTTTGCACATCTAAACCATATCGTTATAATTACACATAAATATTTAACTATATATAATTATAATATAATATATAAAATATATAATTATATATATAAAACCATATAATATAAAATATGTAAGTTACGCGTATGCGATTCAATATTCGGCTGAAGCACGTACAATTTTCAACAATTCATCTTTAACACAACATGCACTCAACAAAAAATGCCGATGAAATTTAGGTACTACATTCGTAACATTTTTCACAAGCAAAAATTAATCAAAATATTATAAAAAAATTTATTAAATTGTAGATATCATTATAATTTGAATTTAATTTTAAGAAAACGTAAGTAAATAACTAATAGCCATTGGTTTTAAAGCCTTTAAGAAATATTTTTAAAATAATCATATAGTCTGCAGTATACTTACACATATAATACACATATTCTATCAATATACTTCTTTTAAAAAGTATCAATATTGTAATTTTTATATTAGTATTTTTCCCTGACAACCAAACTTAAAAATATCAACGAAAATTGTGTTCATAATATTTTAAGAATTTGGTCACCGACTTGCCCAGTTCGAGGAAGTAGATTTTTCTACTACAGTACACGCCCATAATATATGATACAAAATATATTTTCAATAGAATATTATCAGAAAAAAATATATATACCTAAAATCTCAAACCAAATTGAATTCGTATTTAGCTGTCAAAAACGTAGAAATGGTTATGATTATTATTATTACAGATGAGTGAATAATGCGATAGTGCTGTTTAAATCAATTTCACGGTCGTACACATTCAATTCTAAGACACATTAATATTATTTAACTTATTTTCAGTATAATATTCAGAGTAAAAAGAATAATTTAAAAAATATTATTATGAAATATACACAACAAGCCTAATTTTTTTAGATTTTACAAACCTTGAAAAAAATTTAGAATATATAATATACAAATAAATGTACATAATATAGGTAACTATTGACTATTGAATTATAATGTTATTGGAAAAAATCTCTACTAATCTTTTCAACATAATTTATTCACTACTTAAAATGTCTATAAATAATAATATAATATAAATTATAATGATCCTTTAATTTAATTGTTATCGATTATGATTTATATGAAAATATGCTATCAGTTTTTGGTGATAGACATTGTATTGTTTTTGTTATCAGCCTTTGTTAATAGTGTTAACTACGTCATATAAGCATTGTAATTTCTTTATGGTTAAATGTTGTTATAATTATTATTATTTGGTACTATACAGTGTCCCGTGATGATTCATCCTTTGCGATAAGTAATGGAGATATAATAATCTTGGTTGTTTAAATAAGATTCACAATATTCACATAAATAAGAACTACAAATATATCATGTTTTAATTTTTTTTAATATTTTGGTAAAAAAGTTAAAAAATATATTTTTTTATTTAATTATTTTCAAAAAAAAAATTAAAGATTGCTATTTGGTAGAATTCGTTTTTCTAAAAATATTGACGTTTCAACATTTTAATTTCATTAACCATCTGTTTTTAATATTATTTCTAATTTCGAAAAATTGTGAATTATTTAATACGATAGTATCAAACATGTGGCCCGCGTGCTCGTTCGGCCGGTGAATGCTTTCAGTTTTAATACGCAGTTTTTCTAGAAACTAGAAGAAATATAAAATATCAGGAGATTAATGAAAATAAAACGTTAAAATGTCAATATTTTCAGAAAAACGAACTCTACAAAATGGCCATATTTTATTTTTTTGAAAATAATTAAATAAAAAAAGCGGGTAAGTGAGTATCGCTCTGCTGTACATTAGGGGGTGGGATGGACCTCGGACTAGGGAAGGTTAAATTTGAATGCAATGATAGGTATCATTGTATACAAAAAACGATTCTGAACGGAGATGATTTGTCAGTCTAGGATGTATTATACTCAAATATTGGAATATATTCTATTTTTAAACTAATTCAAACATTTAAGTAAAAGTTTCAAGATCTTACGTTTAGTAATTTTTTAAAAATAACAAAAATCGAAAATTATTTAGTAATAAAACGTAATTTTACACGTGTATTTTTGATTTCAAATTAAAATTAAAACTTTAAACACACGTAAAATTTTTTAAATTGAACAATCCTCAAACTTTTTTATAATTATTCTAAGCTTAACTTATGGACAGCATAGTGTTAAATTTACAATTCTTAGCTTTTGATAGAAAAATATTTATAAATTTTTAACTACCAAATAGTGAAAAATATTCAAGATTTTGACGAATTTTTGTCAATATTTGAACTTCAAAGTTCAAATGTTAATAAAAAAAAATTGTGCCTATGTATTTTTATAATTTTTGAATCAGAGTTAGAACAAGTTATGTGGACCCTTCAATTAAATTTTCAAGTGATTTGTCCCAGCTAAATTTTTTTTATCAACATTTATAAAAAAAAAATAAAAAAAAATTGAAAATTTCAATTGTCTATAAATAGCTCAAAAAAAGTCAAAATGTTTTGAAAATCAAATCACGTAAAGAAAATGCCAATATAAATAACTGGTAAAATTTTCAAGTATTTACGACTTATACTGTTTGAATAACAACAAATATCAAAAATCGTTTGAGGCTAAACCGTTATTTAAAGCGGTATTGTAAAAATTTAAATTTCAAACACTCATAAAATTTTTTTGTCTGAATCCAGTTGAGTTTTTTTTACAGCTAATTGAAGAAAAATGTATGGAGAACCTTGCATCAAATTTTCAAAACTTAGTTATAAAAGAAAAAAAATTTTACGAATTTTCAACCACAAAATTACTTGCCAATTTTCGCAATTTTGACATATTTCGTATAAATTCGAACTTTAAGCACATATAAAAAAAAATTGTGACCAACGATTTCGGATTTTTTTTTATCACTTTAAGAACAACTTATAAGAAACCTTGAATTAAATTTTCAAGATTTTCTGGCCGGCCAAAAAAATTTTATCGTTATTTTAAAAAAAAATACTAAAAAAAATTAAAAATTTCAATTGTCTATAAATAGCTTAAAAATAGTCAAAATTCTTTGAAAATTTAACTGTGTATGGAGAACGCTAATATAAACATTTGGTGAAAATTTCAAGTATTTACGACTTATACTGTTTGAATAACAACAAATATCAAAAATCGTTTGAGGCTAAACCGTTATTTAATGCGGTTTTGTAAAAATTTAAATTTCAAACACTCATCAAAAATTTTTGTCTGAATCCGGTAGAGTTTTTTCTATAGATAATTGAAGAAAAATGTATGGAGAACCTTGTACCAAATTTTCAAAACTTAGTTATAAAAGAAAAAAATTTTACGATTTTTCAACCACAAAATTACTTGCAAATTTTCGCAATTTTGACATATTTCGTATAAATTCGAACTTTAAGCACTTATAAAAAAAAATTGTGACTAACGATTTCGGATTTTTTTTTATCACTTTAAGAGCAACTTATAAGAAACCTTGTATTAAATTTTCAAGATTTTCTGGTCGGCCAAAAAATTTTTATCGTTATTTAAAAAAAAAATACTAAAAAAAATTAAAAATTTCAATTGCCTATAAATAGCTTAAAAAAAAGTCAAAATTCTTTAAAAATTGAACTGTGTATTGAGAACGCTAATATAAACATTTTGTGAAAATTTCAAGTATTTACATCAAGTAGTTTTTGAATTATAGCAAAATAAAAATTTGATTTTGACGAAAACTGGTTGTGCGTAAAAAATCCCGTTTTTTCCGTCATTTTTTTAAGGTTTTTCCCGACTCATTTAAAAAATATTGAAAATTTTTATCTTTTGACCCCCCAAAGTACCAACTAGATCCGATTTCCTTTTCAAAGAGGGGCTGAAGTCAAAAATCGAAGCATTTTTACTGCCCCAAAATGTTGTCGACAGACACAAAAAAAAACAAAAAAAAAAAAAAAACACACATCATTGTAAAATCAATACATTCTTCACTCCGTTCAGAATCTAAAAATATATTTTTTAACTTTTTTACCAAAACATTAAAATAAATTAAAACATGAAATATTTGTAATTCTCGTCTCTGTGAATCTTAATAAAAAAAAAACAGTATTTTGATATCTTCATTATTACTAGAGTTGTTATCGCAATGGGTAAATCCTCACGAGACGCCTTATGTGACACATGTATATGTATATGTATACCCACCATCATAATATGATATTATACATAAGTACCCACATAACCATTGATTGTTATTTGTTATTAATTTATTATATTTCGTTAACAGTTTTTAATTTTTTGTTTATATCATACCAAGAAAATGGTATACCTACAACACCTATTTAGCTAGCTATATAAGAGGCATATGTGATCCTTCACAACAAATTAAATTAACGATTTACCGTAATATAATTCGTTTAATGTAAATCTTTCGTCGCTTTAAAAATTCCCGTATGGAATTTTTGTACATAGCCAAAAGCAGAGTAGTAACGCTAGTACCTACTTTTTTTTTATATATATATATATACGACTGTGTATTTTCAATCATACAATCGCGAGTCGAACGTTTTTTAAACGACGATTGACGAATAACATTCGCGTGTCGAAGTGTGCGTAGCACTCTAGGTAGGCAGGTACTATGCAGGGGTAAGATATATGTCATATTATGTATTGCGGGTATACACAGCGCGACTATTTTAATGTCGGACCTATCGCGTACACGGAATGCCGCGTTTCCACATATGGTTCGTCCCGAGAGAGACCGCCGACTGATTTTATTTTTTTCAAAGACCTCAGTATTGGATAACTCGATTAAAGGATGTGGACGCGGCGTCCGTCGTATATACATTATAATATATTTCAGTATATTTCGCCCGCGGAAAAAAAAATAAGGACGAAACGACGACGACACACATTGTATACATATTATACACAGAGTAGTATATATTTTATTGTGCCGCAGCGGGTACTTATAGCACATATACCCCGTACGTATACCGGCTGCTAAATTATACGCGACGGTTCTCGGAAAACTAAGGGTTGTGTGTACGCGTACGGTCTAGGTATAATATATATAATACGCCCGCCGTGGGTCAGTAAAAATATATTATGTACATTATGTCTTCCCTGAAATGGAAACATAAATAATACATCGGTTTGTGCTGCACGCGGGCGTATATCATGTGTATATTATATATATTATATATACATTACTATTATTATTATTACATTATATGGTCTGCAGCAGTTTCAGTCGTGTATCGCATAATCGTTTGGACTATATACTCGTCACTCGGGATTCTGTCGTATGGCATACATATACATGTATATATATGGGTACCAACAAGACCATATGTGGACACTTATTATAATATACGGAACAGATTTATTTATATGTATTTTTTTTTTTTTGTCAATGCGTTCGTGTATACTTGTCAACGCGTTTGATGTGCAGATATCGGTCAAGTGCAAACAGAAATGAAATAATACAAAACGTTTACGTATTTCTATGCGTGTCGGGTTTGGCAAAGAATTATACATATTATATATTATGTACATATAATCCCCATTATATATATAAAGACGAACAGAATATACAATGCAGTGATGCACTATATATATATTATATATACAGGTATACCCGACATGCACCTAGGTATATATAATATATGTGTGTTCGTTATATACATGCATCTCGAACCGGATAAAACTGTCGGTGGTCTGTACAGATTATAGGTACATAGGTGGTATATACAACTTTAGTATACAACGTATAGTGTTTGATACGTCATGTTTGACGTTCATTAGAATTATTTAATTTTACGCGGAGAAAAAGGATTTAAAATATTAAAATACCTACCTGCTTTTATTTAAATTCGTAGTGAACCTACTTTATTATAAAGCGTTTGGAAATTTAAATACAAATATATATCAATACTTTCGATTTCAAACAACTTTAAACTCTTTGAAGTCATTTCGGAAAATATAACACTTTTATTCAGACACCCACTCGCTGATACTCTCATTTCAAAATATTTTATATTAAAAAAAAAAACACGCATTAAAGTCTTCTGTTCTTTGTTCAAATTCTTAATTCAAACTCGCAAGTTATAATTCACATTTAACACATAGTTTAAAAAAATATGTTGATTTATATTGATGATATTAGCTTGTTCAGCTTGTTGTAAGAACAACTTCAAATTTAATTGTCAAGTCTTGGCTACGAAATTAATAAATAAAACTACTATGAATAAAACAATTTGCACTGTATGCTGATTTTGGCTTAAAAAATAAATTTAAAAATTTAAATATTTTATATGCCGTAAGATAGTAAATTTAGACTAAAATATTTTGAAAATATCATTGAATATAGAAAAATATATTTTGAATAATAATAAAATGGTCAAGTTTATACGATTAATATATTTTTTAATGATAACAAAAATCGCTTGAACATAAATAAATTGTTATTATAAGTTTGAATTATAAAAGCTATAGATGTTAAATGTATTAGATATTAAAATTTTTTTACATTTTTAAACACAAACTAATTTACAAATGTTCATTGTTTTGATGACTATCAGAATTTTTACCGTTAGGTACAAATTTTGACAAATGTATTTTTGATATTTTTAAATCTCCATATGTACAATACACGAAAAGCCTTTTAATAAATTTAAAATTGTTGACTAAAAAATCCTATTTTATCATCATAAATTAGTAAATTGTATAAAACCAAAAAAGTGGACATTTCTAAATGTCTATAAATAATCCTAAAAGAGTCTAAATATTTTTAAAATTATATAAACACTAAACTAAACATATACAATCTATTTACGTATATTTATTTCTCAGTTCTCTGTAATTTTTAAGTATCCACTCGCCCAAAAACCAAACTTTGATTGCAATTTTCCACGAGTTAACTACAGTCAAACAACAAGTTAAGTATACTTCAATAATAGCATGAAGGTTACAAAATGTTTCAATTTTTTTGGATACAAAAAGTACCCTTAGACACAAAAAAAAATACAAAATATATAATGTACATGAATACATAAAATGAAACACAAAATAAAATGTTTTTGAAACTAAAAACTGGGTAAGGTACTTATAGTTAACTCCATTCAGGTATAATATGTTTCGATCAGTGGCGTACACGGTGGGGGGGGAGCTAACGAGCTGAAGCCCCCTCCCCCCCATTGCTGTATTATTATTTTTGTTTTTAAATCTACCAACGATTTAATATAGCGTGTATTTACCCATTTATTAGAACCACATACTATGATATTTATAATTATTATACAGGTTACAGGTATTGTATCATCTTAGTCTGTGATTACGACCACAGTCCATAGATGGGTATTTATAATCTTATATAAGTATAATATAAATGTATATATAATTTTTTCTTATATTTTTTGTTTATTTTATGCTTAATTAAGTAAGAAATAAAAAAAGCAACTATTTTAATTGTTAAACCAATACACTTGTTACAACAGAGTATTTTTTTATTTTCAAGCCCTCCCCATTATAAAATCTTGTGTACGCCACTGGTTACGATTCATTCCAAACACCGCATAGTATTTATAATCTATATATACATAGATTATGCATTATTTATTATAAAATATATAATATAGTATGTACATAATCAGAGCAGAATAAATCACCAATAATAATGAACCACCTTATGGCACCCCTATAAGCTATTTAATCAAACAGCTCCAGATTTTTAGTACTAATACAGAAGGGGTCAATTTTTTATGAAAATAATAATAAAAAAAAATCTCACCCGGTGTGGAAAAAAATAGTTTTCTTTTTTATAAAATAACATATGGACACTTTTTATAATATAAGAATAGCTTGTGGTATAAATACACACCTTTCGTGCATTTTAAATTTTCATAATTATCATAATTAAGTATAGCATATAAATAAACTATATACACAGTGCATAATGCATATAATTTAAATTTGATGAATAATATTAAACTCGTTATTTATCAACATGATTTTCTTATATAATAATAATATAAAGTATTATCAACATTATTATAAACGCTCAATATTGTTGGATAATTAAACACGGTGGTAGCATCCAGCTAGAAAAGCATCTTACACGCAGCTGTCGAAAAATCTTATGTATTATAATTTATTATAGTAGTATTATTGTGCGTTTGAACGTATAGTTAAACTACAACATTCCACTAATAATATTATTTGACTGAATTGCAGCAGTGTCGTGTAGGCTTATATACTTACTAAGAAATTTTATTTTTTTGTTTGACTTACGCTTCCATAATAATATAATAAGAACAATGCACATATTATATCACGTATTTGACGAATACTCAGATGAAAAAATCCGCACAGAAATTAAAGTAATGGACCGTAGTTGTTTTGGGTATTTGTCTACGTGTGTAACTCGTGTTGTACTTTAGTGGTTCTAAAACATTTAAAAGCACATACCGAGGTAATAATAGTGAACCATAGAAATTCTATTCGAAATGAAATACTAAACAAGAATCGACTAGTGTTATGTTACTTGTAAATAGTTAAAATACGTGTCAAATATTGATTACTGTAGTCATGTACTTAAACAAATAGAGGAATTATTAATACAATACGAATTATTGAAAACGTATTTTTCAGAAGTTTTCTAATAATATTTTAGTATTCTTTTTATTTTATTTTGACAATGATTCTCCAATCTACCTATATACATATATCAAACGGAAACTTTTAACTATTGATATTTTGGTTATGTAAATCGGTACCTAATAGGTACGTACTAACATTAAAATATCAAAAATAGTTTATGTATTTCTCACTACTCGCCTAACGTCTATGTATTATACACCTTTGTTTATTGTATACATTTTACGAATTTGTAGTTATGGTCTCGTGTCTGTAATAACAAGGGGCCTAACCTAAACTACGCTTCACGAACTTACTTAATTTCATGTTTTAACAATTTGTTTAAAAAATTAAAACTAAAAAATGAAGCTATAAAATTGTAAATCTATAAAGATAGATTGTTTTTTTTTATTATTAATTTTAAAGAAATATCAACAAAATGTATTATATTTCAATCGTTAAAATAAAATAAAATACACATTGAATTTAAACTATAATGTAATAACCTAACCTATACTACCCATATTATATTATATGAATAATAAAATGTACAACGGCTTTAAATACATATAATTATAATAAAGGAAATAAAGGAAGGAGTATCAATGTATATAGGATAGATAAGTTGGGACCGAAAAATAAAAACAGCTAGGTGAAATGGAATAAAGAGCAGATTGAGGAGAAGTCACATGAGATATCACCACAGTTGAAGAGAATATATTATTATGAGAGAGACAATGATAGAACTTTGATATGTTTTACTGCTATAGACACCTATATCAGCGGTTATGGCTGGACGCCATTTGCAATTAGTTATTCTGTGAGAGTAATAAAATATGCATAAATGTTCAATTTAAATAACTATAATAAAACTTGAAAGCTTGATACAATAATCGCCGTAAATTTTTCTTACCAGAATAAAAAAAAAACATAAATGTAGGTAAGCAATTATAATTTTTTATGAGTGATTGAAATAACGATTTTTCATCAAACCATACCTTAATTACTTTGTTAAATATTAACCGTACGAACTTTATAACTTCGAAAACGTTTTATCATTACTAATTGTATATTATCACATTCTCTACTTGTGCAATGGCCTTTTTCCAATACTCATTTAAGGAATTTATATTATACACAGGAAATATTTAAATACTTTAAGAAAACTAATAGACATTTTTTGTTCAACTATATATTTATTCTAATTTATAAGTCACATTTTATTACTTTCAATTAAATATGGTTAGGGATATAGATTATAGTATAAACTATCGTATAAATAATAAAAAATAAATCAATATCAAGTTTTTATTGCTTTATTATTAATTCATTTTTAATTATATGCTAATATTTTAATGATCACGTCATTATTCAACACATTTCGCCTCTGAAAATGTTTCGACACTGACTAGTTCGCAGTTACTATAATATAATGAATTAATGATACTTAATAACTTTATAAACTGTAAAAAATATTCAACAAATATATATTTTTAGAACTATCTATATGGACTAATGTTTTTAAGTAAACACTTAATTCGAAATTCATTAATATTTTGTTTCCTGGTTTGGTGGCAGTTCTAAAGAAAACAAATTATAATAATTTAATTTTACTATAAAAACTGTTTATTTTTAAAACTAATGGACTTTTTGTATAATGTTGTTATTTGTTGTGCCGAATGCCAATACATAAATACAGTAACTCTGATAATAATGATAATATTATGTTGTAGCGCGTGGACATTCCATCACACAGTATTGCAATTGCAATTCGTAATCATATACCTATTTATTTAACATTTAAATGTCACCGTTAAAAAAGCTAAACAGCAAGTCGATGTATAAATACATTTCTTTATTTTCTGCCGTTATCGCACAATCGCGTTTTCATACATTAATTGTACGACATATATCATTATAATATTTAATTTAATTTATTATCTGTGTCTCATAGGCGCTCACACCTACATTAATATGTGTAAGTATAATTTTATCGTTCCGTTTTTCTCGCATATACCCACTGCTGCAATGCTATAATACTGCTATACATTAATATTTCAGCCACTGTATGCGCAGTCGCAGAATATTGCGTACTATACACTATAACTTCCCACCTACCTACCTATACGGTATATACGCCTCAATTAAAGAAGAGTTAAGAAACGCGTATACACAACGGTACAATTTGTATTTTTGCGACGGCGATTCTCGCATGAGGCACACGCGCACACGTGTATAATATACATATATGTGACTCGTTTATATCATTAAACAAGTATATGGTATACATTATAATATGGGTATACACACTTTACATGTTACCTATTTATTATTCATCATCGTCCGAGCGCTGTAGTCAGGTTCAGACACCACGTGCATGACCTAATACCATATTATTTATTAATAAAATAATTATTGGATGAAATAATAATAATAATAATAATAGAGATAGAGCAATAATTCATTGAACACAAAAGAAAATATAATATAATTTTGTTTAATTGTATTAGTAAATAATTATAAAATTATAATTACAATAATATATAAATATTATTTACAAAAAAAAAATGCTATAGATATGTAACTTTGAATATTCCTAAACCTATAAATATCTGTAATAGGTATAAAATAATTTATTTTATAACTTTATAAATATTTGAAGAAGTTTACAAGTTGACAAAAATCGTAAAAATTTCGAAAATTTGTATATTATTTTATAGTCATATATAAATTCATAAGCGACTTAGTTTTTGTAACTAAAACTTCAAACACATCGAAAACTAATTATTATTACTAATACCATTTTTCATTTTCTAGCTTAAAATGAGTAGGTGAGCCAACTTTAAAAGTTCATACCTATGGCTTTAGATGGCTCACAAATTCTAACAAGTTCAAACTGCATATTTTTGAACTTTTATAAATACTCTTTACGAACTATAATAATTATAACGCATCAACAAAATTTTATTTTATTATTTTACAGTAATTACATAATAAAACTGCATTTTCAATGAAAATTATGGACAGTCGTGCGGAGCGATAACATACCAGCGCTTTATTAGTCAAATAAATTCTTGGGGTACCTGCTAGCTATTAGCTATAGGTACGTCGGTTATAATTATAATTATTATCCAGTTAAGTACTTATTATATTATGTATAACTTTGACTTAATGCGTCAGACAACGTTGCATATTTACTTTGATACATATAGCTATAATATTTTAACATTTCCGCGACTGCCGTGCAAACAATGTTATCTGTTATTGAGTATCAAGTTTAGATGATTAGATTTTAGAAAAACGACAAGACATGTGTGTGTGTGTGTGTGTGTGTGTGTGCGTGTGTTATAAGGTCTCAAGAATTCCGACGATACAACTACAAAATTAAATGCAAATCTATAATAAAATATGTAATATGTATAGGTTGTCGCTATAAGCGGCTTTGCGCCATAGCAGTTTACCTATATATACCGTAGGACGAAAAGAATAAAATTACTAATACGCAATTGATTAAATACTATTATAATTTATCGTATGTTATTTATTTCTTTTAGAGGTTCCCGAATCCTGACTGATTACAGCACAAATTAACATAATTTTGTCTTAAAACTACATTCGGTTTCGCACCAAGGATATTATCATATAATATGACTGACGGTCAATATATTATTCATTTTATTTAAGTGGAATTTTCTGCCTTAGTCGGACATTTATTAAAACAGCTAGCCAATAATAATAATATAATGAAATGCCATGAAAATCAATCGAAGTCGACATGGACTAGGCATTTTCAAAAACGTGTGAAATCATTCTTGACGTGCGGTAACGTATATGCACTATGCAGTAATAGCAGTATTATATATAGTATTGCAGTAGTAATAGTAGTAGTAATTTTTGCTGCTGTTGTGCGGTGGCGTGCGTATATATTTTATAATAATACGAAATAGTATAATAGAAAACGAGTAAAAAAAAAAATGATAGTCGAACCGAGAGTAAACTGCACGGCGGCGACGCGATGGCGGTTAGTGCCTAGTGGGGAGAAGAAAACGACTCGCAGCACGGTCGTGGTAATCCGGCGGCGGTGAATCACGTTGACCTACGTTCGGAAAGACGCGCTCGCCAAGCACCGTTATGTACCGAAGACGACGGGTTGGCGATATTTTAATGTTATGCGCGCGCGATCGTTCCTTCCTGTGTGTTGCGCAGCACACATTGTATAGCCGTAATGCAACGTCGCAGGTATTATCATCATCGTCATCGTCGTCATTGTTATTATTATTCGTCAACTGGCGGCCGACGTGCCGGGCCCGTCGGACTTCGCGTCGGAGTTTTCACGTCGCTGCCGAGATGCACGTGGCTTCCTGATTTTATTCTCCTCGTAGACATACAATAGTCGTATAATACCAATAGTGATTACCATAAAAAATGAAAAAATAATACATTTTAGTTTACAACGTCAGACCGATATAACTGATATAAGCTACGTAGATTGACGTGGTTGACAAATTACATAAACGATGTAATAATAATATGATATTTAACTCTAAAAGCTCAAACAAGTTAATATCGAAAAAATATCAATTCAATTCATCAATATTAATAAAATATGTTAATTATTATATTTATTTATTTTAATTATCACGTAATCTGGCCTTTTAAAAAAAATTAATCGATGGTTCCTTAAACGCCCCTTCACTGCTCGTTCAAGTAAACTTTAAAGTTCCTCATCGGGCCACAAGGTCTCGAGTTCCTTTTGCTGTACCTCTCCACTGTACCAATTACGGTAAAAACAAACCAATTGACCGCATGATGCGGTTGGCAAACGAGGACCTCTCCTTTCTCAGTTTACCTTAAATTGTGTTATTTTTGTACATTTATTGTATGTAATTTTACTTGTATCCTAATTGTTTTAGTTTAAATTTGCTGTGCCTGTAATTCAGCTGTATTTTTTAGGCCATCACTCCTTGTATTTGTTAGCTAACTTATTTTACTGAATTATTTTTATGTACTGTACTAAATAAGGAATTTTTTATTCCGTGTATTAATTAATAAATAAATAAATAAATATGGTTGTGCAACGCAATTTTTGTAAATATTTTGTAAAAATGCATCCTATATAAAAAATTAATTTAACAATAAATTACTATAATGGGTATGTTTGAGATATTGATCATTTTACGAATATTATTATAAGATATTAATTAGATATATTTGTATATTATAAAAAGAACAATATTGAGTATCGACTATAAGTACGTTTTATAAATATAAATTAAAACATAAAAATATGTGTATGTAGGTACCTACATGCAAAAATACACGGTGTATTTAAACTTTAAACACCCACGTCCCACATGTGACCTATTGTATTTAACGATTTAAATAATTATGTACATTATTTTTCAACATCAGTAGTAACGATTATTACTTCATAATCATATAATATTATAATTTATGTGTTAATAGTAAAAAATTTGCAAAAATTTATTCCGGTACCGGGAATCGAACCCGAGCCTCCTGGGTGAAAGCCAGGTATCCTAGCCACTAGACCATACCGGAGTTGTGGAGAAGTTAAGTCGACAAAGGTCAGATACAATTGAACATTTTAGGTGACTTTTTTTATAATAAAAATAAGATGTAGTTGGTATATTTTACTTTTAGAGAGAACAATAATAAAAATGTAAAGAACTCGTCAAGATAATTCGGAAAATACCAGAATTCATTAATAAATAATATTATTTGAATTCATGATTACGTTAAAAATAACCTTAAAATAGGCGCTTGCAGTCCTAATGGTATTATTGTAGTAGAGAAATATGTCAATTAAATTAAAAAGTTTATCGTTACAATGGTAAAATAATTTGTGAATTTTCGTTGTTCTTTTCTTTAATTACAATCAGCCTAATAGCTATACACCACATCTCCACATACCACAACCACAAACAGATAAACTATAAGAAGTAAGAAACTAAGAACTATATATAATTTTTTAAAAGACACAACATTATCTGACTTAATGTAAATTAAGCATATAATAATTATTTTTTTTAGATTTTTGAGTTTCAGTGAGAATTATTTATAAATTGTAATACTTATCACTTATTACCTTATTCTTTGTATTAAATTTTAAAGTCTTACGACTCTTACGCTTACCTATATAAAATTGAACATTTTTAACTACAAAATAAAATGCGAATTTTAGTGATATAAAATAAATTATATAAATATACATTATTATTACTATATAACTTCAAATGTTTATAAATATAATCATGTTTCTTGTATCTTCGTTATTTTTTTAATGGCTTTAATTACAAACTATAATGAACCTTGTTTTTGAACTTATGAGTTGTTCAAATATTTTTGACCGTGAAAATATATTTATTTTATACTTAGCCGCTTAGGTAGGTATATGTATATCACCACCTATCTTATAACTATATTAGTAATAAAATATAATTTATAAATAAACAATAATATTAAATTAATCTAAATATTTAAAAAATTATGTCACCGTTGCGTATAGGTCAATATAATTATATACGAGCAAATTACAGGTCCTCAAATATAATTGAATTTCTACAAAACAAGAAAAATCATTATTCTGTTTTCAAATACCGTCAAATTTTAAACAATAAAATGATTTCAAAATTTTCGTGTTTTTAACGAATTGTGTTCGTGTTTGAATTTCGATATTGCCTTACTTCAAAGTTCAATCTTCTATAGGAATAATATTTATGAAATTACAAGTATGAAAAAATGAATGAGACATTTTATATTAAATGTATGAAATCATTTAATCACAAACACAGATTATAAAAAATAAAAAATACAAATATTGACGGTCACCTATCCAGTTACATAGCAAAAAACCGCTGGCTAAGCTGAAGGAAACTTGATAGAATCCCACAACCGCCAAAGGTTATCACCGGTACTATTGTAGAGAAATATATTATTTAAATTACATTTATCAATGTATGTAATTGCAAAATAATTTGTACATTTCTGTAATTTTGATGAATTTTGTATTTTTTTTATCCATATTCTTGTTTTCATTAGTTTTCCCGATTTGTTTAAAACTACAAGGATTTTTTTTCAATGATACTCTATAATAATAACTACATTTTTGAATATCAAACATATCTATGAATAAATGTAATGATAATTTTCTTAAAATGTTAGGTTTGAATATGAAACTGATAAGAAACATAATTGAGATTTGAGAATATTAGAGTTAGTGCTAAACCATAAGTCATAACTTAAAATTGTTTAGCCAATTAAAGGCTTAAAATATTTTTATATATTTATTTATTATTATTATTTTTATAGTTAATATATTTTCCTTATTATAATGCTTATGATATAGATGACAAATCCATCAAAAATATTTTACGACCAGTATTGGGTCACGGACCTTAGGTTGGGAAAAACTGCTCTAAAATATGGAGCAAATTGATTAAGCACTCTTTAATTCTAAGCAAGATTATGTGCACCTTCGACTATAATAGCGTTTGAGAACTCGGAGAAAATAAAAATGTATTATTGGAGACAACAAATCTCGGACAATCGTTACGGATTTATTAACGTGATATAGGTACTCTGCAACGGCGTATTCGTCTTAAGACCGGATATTCTTTTATACCTACTTTATTCTAGATGAGTGTTCGTTCTAATCATATAGTACCTATATCCAAACACTGTCGACGCCCGACGGCAACAATATGAACGATTACAAAATATAAAAATGTGTATTTTATTTCGATGTACCTACACAGTTTTTACTTCGTGAAATCGTTTTAAAAAGAACGACAACATAATTCCAGCTAGTACCTATGACGACCTATATATATATATTATATATATAATATATATAATATACCGACGAAAATGTCGTATTATATTATTATTATGTACATCCATATATATATACCCTATATACCTATGTACCTTGTGAAAATCACGAATGCAAACAGGTGCAGTGTTTCGTCGTAGGTAGGTATACTCGGTAAACAATAATAATAATATGTAATATATTATAATTTATAATTTTATAAAACATATATGTATATATATAAGAGTTATGTCTTATAATGTACTATTACTATATCATAGCACGTCGAACGGACCCACCTTAGAACGATATTTTAAAAACGTTTCTTTTTGTTTTCTTCTCTTTTTATGTCCCATAAAGATAAAATATATATACGTAGAATGCTGTTGTATGCTACGCGTATACTGTATTGTGTAGTAATGCCTGCGATTCCTTCGCATTCTTTTCGTATCGCATTTGATTCGTATAGTTTTCGAGTGTATTACATAATATCGTCGGGCGCACTGTACAGTCTTCCAGAAAGTTGATTTGGCTGACTATCATCGTTGTATATAATGTAAATACATCAAGTCTTACATTGTTTTGGTTAAATTATTCAAATCGGAGTTCAATTTTTTTTTATATTGTGTACAGCAAAAAAAAAAAAAAATTATTTTAATATCGATTTAACCAACATTTTACCCATTATTTATTTGATATTAATAAACTACAGTCTACACCTATATTATAATATAAATATAGTTATTTAGGTATGGTTAGAATGGTTAGATATGGTCTCAGAATTAATTATTTAATATTCGATATTTTTATTCTTCACGACCTTATACAAACTTTAATCTGAGAAATCGAAATATTTTTATTACTGTTATGTACATGATCAATGATCATTCAGTTTTTATTGGTTTTATAAAACTACCAAAAACGAAATAAACTTAATTTGTTGACTGCAGCGTACGTCTTATATACGAGTAAATTTACTAGGTAGTAACTATATAATATAACTTCGATGTAACATAGTGTAACAAGTGCCAAACATGCAATCGTATATACAATACTATACAGCTAGAGTGTCCCGTGAGGATTTATCCATTGCAATATTTCCTGAAATAATGAAAATATAATAATAATGATTTCTTAATAAGATTCACAGGAACAGGGACAAAAACTTGAAAAACTACAAATATTTCATGTTTTAATTTATTTAAATTCTTTGGTGAAAAAGCTTAAAAAAATATATTATTTTATTTAATTATTTTCAAAAAAAATGTTTAGAGTTTGTTTTTTGAAAATATTGACGTTTCATCATTTTAATTTCGTTAATCTGCTGATTTTTAATATTTTCTCTAGTTTCGAAAAAAAACCGAGAATTATTTAATACGATAATGGTATATCATTGTATTAAACATGTGGCTCGTGTGCTTGTGCGGCCGGCGAACGCGGCAATAATTCACAGTTTTTCTCGAAACTAGAAATTTAAAAAAATTATTTAAGGTTATAGTATAGATAAAGTATATGTTATAAATAAAGACCGGATTTTTGTGCAGCTAACATCTAAAAAACGTGCAATTAAAATGTTAAAATGTGCAAAATCGTGCAAAAATAAAATTTTACTATAGGTAGGTACTTCAAATTTTATTTTTCATTCTTTTTTTATTATATTATTATTTATTAGTGTTGGCATTAACTATCATAAAATTTATAAAATTAAAAAAAAAATTTTATTTATTTCTGGATATTTTTCGATCCAACACTTTATTTTAGAACAATGACTACTACCAATTTTTGGAATTTTAAATTAAATAATTTCAAGTAATAAGTATCAACTATAAAAGTATAAAATATGAGTTGACTACGGCTGCTGTGGATAGACTATATAGTACTGTATAGTATGTGTGTATGTAATCGATAATCTATTGACTACCGTAGTAGTTATTATCTTAATTACATATATAAAAGTCCAATACTTCATATCACAAATAATACAAAAAATATTTGTATAAAAGTACATTTTAATAAAAAAAAACCAAAACGTGCAATTGTGTGCAAAAACCCCAAAACGTGCAATTTTGTGCAACATAAATCTTTCTTTAAATTAATCTACATATCTTGATTTGGATTTGTAGCTTGTTTCTATAGAATTAAGAACACGCGATAAAAAGATGCAATTGCACGGGAATCCGGTCTTTAGTTATAAACATTGTAATACACATTAAATAAATATGTTAGTTAATGTTGACAGTGTTTTCAATCTCTTTGTAGGTACATAGTATGTTAGCATAATATAGTAACTAGTAAGTATACCTTTTATAACTAACTACTGAGCGTTGTGTGATCTGCAGATCTGCCATGTTGTATAAAAATGTAAGTTCCTATATGTGTACCTACCTATAAATTTCGATATGTAAATATATTAGTTAATAGTTACTTTTTTAGATTCTGAGCGAAGTGATGTTAGTCTTACAATGATGTATATTTTATTTTTTTATTATTGTGTCTGAACTGCTCTGAAGACACTTTTATAAAACTTATAAACTTATATAATATGTTAAGTCCAAATGTTATTATTATTCGATAACTTACAAAGCATATAGTCAGACCAATCTATGTATAATAACTCGTGTATGAGTCTAAACATCAATATCATAAATTCTGTGTTTTACATGGTGATGTACATGATTTTTTTATTTTTGTGTCTAAAAACACTGTGAACTTTTAAAAATAAATCGATTATAAAGTTTAAGTTTCTGGTGGGAAATTAGATTGTTTGATATTCCGAAGGTTCAAAAGTAAGTTTCCCAGTACTTAACGAATAAATCTGAAAAAAATAAAAAACAAATTACGAGAAAACGAGAAAATTTACGAACATCTCGGTTTTTTTGTCAAAATAAAATGAAAAAAGCAGGTAAATGAGTATCGCTCTGCTGTGCATTAGGGAGTGGGATGGACCTCGGACTAGGGAAGGTTAAATTTGAATGCAATGATAGATATCATTGTATACGAAAAACGATTCTGAACGGAGATGATTTGTCAGTCTAGGATGTATTATACTTAAATATTGGAATATATTCTATTTTTAAACTAATTCAAACATTTAAGTAAAAGTTTCAAGATCTTACGTTTAGTAATTTTTTAAAAATAACAAAAATCGAAAATTATTTATTAGTAAAAAGTTATTTTACACGTGTATTTTTAATTTCAAATTAAAATTAAAACTTTAAACACTCGTAAAATTTTTTAAATTGAACAATCCTCAAACTTTTTTATAATTACTCTAAGCTTAACTTATGGACAGCATAGTATTAAATTTTCAATTCTTAGCTTCTGATAGAAAAATATTTATAAATTTTTAACTACAAAATAGTGAAAAATATTTATGATTTTGAGGAATTTTTGTCAATATTTGAACTTCAAATGCTAATAAAAAAAAATTGTGCCTATGTATTTTTATAATTTTTGAATCAGAGTTAGAACAAGTTATGTGGACCCTTCAATTAAATTTTCAAGTAATTTGTCCCAGCTAATTTTTTTTTATCAACATTTATAAAAAAAAAATTAAAAAAAATTGAAAATTTCAATTGTCTATAAATAGCTCAAAAAAAGTCGAAATGTTTTGAAAATAAAATCACGTAAAGAAAATGACAATCTAAATAACTGGTAAAATTTTCAAGTATTTACGACTTATACTATTTGAATAACAACAAATATCAAAAATCATTTGAGGCTAAACCGTTATTTAACGCGGTATTGTAAAAATTTAAATTTCAAACACTCATAAAAATTTTTTGTCTGAATCCAGTTGAGTTTTTTTTACAGATAATTGAAGAAAAATGTATGGAGAACCTTGCATCAAATTTTCAAAACTTAGTTATAAAAGAAAAAAATTTTACGAATTTTCAACCACAAAATTACTTGCCAATTTTCGCAATTTTGACATATTTCGTATAAATTCAAACTTTAAGCATTTATAAAAAAAAATTGTGACCAACGATTTCGGATTTTTTTTTATCACTTTAAGAACAACTTATAAGAAACCTTTTATTAAATTTTCAAGATTTTCTGGCCGGCCAAAAAAATTTTATCGTTATTTTAAAAAAAAATCAAAAATTTCAATTGTCTATAAATAGCTTAAAAATAGTCAAAATTCTTTGAAAATTTAACTGTGTATGGAGAACGCTAATATAAACATTTGGTGAAAATTTCAAGTATTTACGACTTATACTGTTTGAATAACAACAAATATCAAAAATCGTTTGAGGCTAAACCGTTATTTAATGCGGTTTTGTAAAAATTTAAATTTCAAACACTCATCAAAAATTTTTGTCTGAACCCGGTAGAGTTTTTTTTATAGATAATTGAAGAAAAATGTATGGAGAACCTTGTACCAAATTTTCAAAACTTAGTTATAAAAGAAAAAAATTTTACGATTTTTCAACCACAAAATTACTTGCAAATTTTCGCAATTTTGACATATTTCGTATAAATTCGAACTTTAAGCACTTATAAAAAAAAATTGTGACTAACGATTTCGGATTTTTTTTTATCACTTTAAGAGCAACTTATAAGAAACCTTGTATTAAATTTTCAAGATTTTCTGGTCGGCCAAAAAATTTTTATCGTTATTTAAAAAAAAAATACTAAAAAAAATTAAAAATTTCAATTGCCTATAAATAGCTTAAAAAAAGTCAAAATTCTTTAAAAATTGAACTGTGTATTGAGAACGCTAATATAAACATTTTGTGAAAATTTCAAGTATTTACATCAAGTAGTTTTTGAGTTATAGCAAAATAAAAATTTGATTTTGACGAAAACTGGTTTTGCGTAAAAAATCCCGTTTTTCCGTAATTTTTTATAGGGGTTTTCCCGACTCATTTAAAAAATATTGAAAATTTTTAACTTTTGACCCCCCAAAGTACCAACTAGATCCGATTTCCTTTTCAAAGAGGGGCAGAAGTTGAAAATCGAAGCATTTTTACTGCCCCAAATGTTGTCGACAGACACAAAAAAAAAAAAAAAAAAAAAAACACACATCATTGTAAAATCAATACATTCATCACTCCGTTCAGAATCTAAAATAATAAAAACACACATCATTGTAAAATCAATACATTCATCACTTCGTTCAGAATCTAAAATGAATAACGAGAAAAGAAAAAAATTAATTTTTTATATTTACTTTTCAATTTTTATAGCCATGATATTAAAATATTGACATTTCACAATATTATATTATACAATATTTATTTTTTTTGAACTATTTATATAAACATTTATAAAACGTTTAACTTTGAATTTAATTATTTTTCGATTCATGTTAAGAAATAAAATTTAATATTGAATTATGATAAAATATTGTTATTTGCGAGTAAAAAAATATAATCGATACCTTCACACCCCTTCTCTCTCTTTACACAATCCAAATAATGCGACCACAAAGGTAACGAATAAAAACGAAATATCATTCGGTATCATGACATTTACATATCGACTGCCGCTCAGTGATTTGATCCCGTCACAGAAATATAAAAAACCATGAAATTGAGTTTTTCGCCATAATAATAATATTATTATACGTGTGCCTTTGACACACACGCACCAGGCGCGCGCGCGCAAACACATTATCGTGCGTACATTGAGTAATACTGCGCATTTTTTTATTTTATTGTTTCGTTTATCACATATTATATTCGTCCGTCGGATACGTCGTCACATTCAGACGGTACATAAATTGTTATGTATGTAATATTTATATACCCATACAATATATAGGTACACACTCGCGTATTTCATATATACCAACCCGGCAGCATTCACACGGGAGTGACGATGACGGCGCGGCCGAGCAGGCGGAGAGTCTGTATAATTTCTGGTCCTGTTAAATGTCATCCGGTCTCGTTACGACCTTGATGTACACGTTAATCCAGTTCGACTTTGACTCGGCACCGATATTATTTTTTTTTTTTTTATTCTCCGTTTTTCTTTGAATTAATAACGACATGTCGTCGTCGACGAGCTCTGCCGAAGTATGCTGAAAAAGTTTCTTTATTATTATTATTTTTCATGAATATTTTCCTTGTGATATAATATATACGTGTAGGTATAATGACATATTATTATTATATATTACACGCGAACACGAGCAGTGTGCGGATAATGCGAGAATATCGCCACTATCGCCACACGCCCGTTTTGTAGGTTAGCACGTTTTCAAAGTCCGCGACGTCGCTCTCACCTGTTATTATTTATAATAATATTATGATGTTTTGCGAGCGTACGTTATTTATTCGTATTTCTAAATGCTATGCTATTATAATAATATGTCGTTTCGAACGGTCGTCATTTCGAGTTAAAGTGCCCCTATCATAACACTATCGTATAATATTATACAAAGCGCCGGCCTACGCGTTGTGGGTAACGCGCGTATGTTATTATAATAATATTACCTATTATTTGTTTATTCGCCAACCCGTCCCGGTAGATATCTGCGGCGCAAGAAAGTCATCGGTGTGCATATTATGGCTGTAGCCCATTTGCGCCCAAGAGCAGCCCATTTGCGCCCCGAGGGTTATGGACATTTGCGCCCAAAATAAAAAACTTAACACCCCGATTTATAGCCCAAATGCGCCCATTTTGCATGCAACGTTGCCGTTGTTTTTTTTAAATTTAAAAATCCTACGTAAAATCAAAATTAATAAAAAGTAATAATTTTAAAAATAATGTTAAATACTACATACCTAGTATGCATGTTATATGTATAGGTACCTATATAAATATTATTTATATTGCATTAAATTATAAATTTCAAATAGAAATATTTTTACGTAAAATCAAAATAATTAATAAATACAATTACAATAATATACATATATATATATAAATTTTAAATATTATTAAAAATGCATAAAATAAATGTATATAGAACCAAAATAAATAATTCATATTAGTTGTTAGATGTTGTTTAAGATTGTTTAAAAATATAAAATCCTACGTCAAAAATAATTAAAATTAATAATATAATATATTAGTCAATAATAAGAATGTTAATAATGCAAAAAATAATTAAATTATAATAATATTAAAATAATATTATTTAAATAATAATTAATATTGGTTTCGATTAGCTTGGGAAACCATCAAATATTATTTTAGATTTTATAATTACACACCATTACGCCAAAATACTTAATAAATGGCAACGTTACACGGTTTTCACCTAATCTGAATCGGGCGCATGTGGGCTATGATTTGGGGCGCAAATGGGCTACGATAAATGGGTTCGGGCGCAAATGGGTTGCGCCGCATATGGCCGCATATTATAAAGCCGACCATTATAGATAAATCCCATTTGACCGACTTCGAGAATCGTGTGAATTCTTGAGGCTGCAGTAGTTTATAGCCGCCATAAACATAGCTGCACAGATATAGAGGTATATATATACATATTATTATGTATATATAGATACGCGAACACCAGGCTATATAATATATACACACAGACACACACACGATGAGAAGGCCGATGCGCAGTATGTGAATATTATAATTTGCGCGCATGCAGGCTCGTATAATATATTATTGTATTGCGCCTATTATAAAATATGGCAATAGGTATAATAGCAATTAATGGGTAATAGGCATAGGTAAAATAAAAAAAATGTGCAGTTGACGACGGATCGAAAGAACACACGCATACATATATAGAGGTACCTCTATGATAAATTATGATTGAACGTTTCATTGACGGATATACCAGCTACACGACTTATATACAGTACCTATACTCGTACATACGATGTTGAAGTGATAGGAACCTTATTGCAAAATATAGTACCATTTACCATCAGAAATCGATATATAATAATAATAATATGTAAGATTAAATTTTTTTTTATTATTATTAATCGTGATCAACGTTTTTTTTTAAAAAAAACTAACATGTGTGTTAATCTATCATCGCAGTAAATGTAACGATATGTGTTATAAAATAATATAATGAGCAATTAATTTAATACGAGAATATTATAATCTAATATTACTACAAAAATAATATGGTATGAACGATAACTCAGAATTTATTTTTAATATTTATCCTATAAGGGCTAAGATGAATGATACATAATATATATTATGTACATAGCTGGATTTGGTCAAATATAATTTTTTTTTTTAAATATTTTGTAGACCCAAGACATTTATCACTTTATTAGTTGACCCTTTCTCGTGTGTTTGGATTCATAAGGGACTTGACTAATTTACAAAGCATAATAGATGGTTAAAAATATTTTTTTTTTGGATTTCATTGTCGAAATATTTTATATTGGTTTGCAAATCGATAATTGTAATTGAATAATTTATGAGAGAGAATTAGTTGTGGCAAATAATGAACCTTACCTAATAATATATAATTATCACCTAGCACGCGCGTATAATGCGTAGGTACTTATGTAATTATCAAGAACTCGAGTTATTGTGTGGATAAAATCGGTAGGTAATCAATTTTAATATAAATATTATATATTAATTGTCTTACAACGATACTATTATTTGATATATCAATGAATAATGGAAAATGTTTCAACAGTGTAGATTTTATTAGATAAATTATACATGTTAACATATTATTATTAGTCATTATTTATTGGCTGATGAGATGGGAGGAGTGATTGTGAATCGTTGAACTCATCAATCAAAGTGTGTTGATCTTTCGGGTCCCAAAAGTTACAAATAAGTAATAACACCCACAAATGACTGTCAGATTATATAGACAATCATATGACGTATGGTACGATGACTGAAATTTTCATTAGCAATTTAATATGGTGTACATATATAAAATACATGATACATAATATTTAATTTAGGCACTCAGCACATGTTTTCAAACTGGGTTGGGTGATTAAAATAGTGTATAATGTTACATATCTAAATAATATTAATTATTATACAAGTAATACTATAATATTATACAATATTTAAAATTTAATTTTTAACATATTTGTTATTATGCATAGAATACATTGGCGTATTGTGTTTTACAAAAATTCATAAAAAATAATTTATTTACATATTATTATAATTGCATAATGGCTATATTTTAAATAACTTAAATAATATTCATATTATGAACACCTATATTGAACATAACAATATTAAAATATTGTATTGTTATTGTATTATATTACATTATATTATGAAGTAAATAATAGACAATGCATTCTGTAGTGTTTGGATGATATAGACGATATAACTTTATTATATGCATAGAAAGTTTAAAAATACAATATATTGAGGAATATACAGTTTAGGTAGTATAGACACTTGTACAAGTAAACAAGTTACGCACATAACATTTACAATACAGCCATACAGGTGATCTATTTTCCACCTTTTTATAACCAAGATTTGAGAATTAGATAAAGTTTTTTGTACATTTCTTACAGAAACGTCTGAAACCGAATATTCAAAGCAAATGATCATTATATTTTTATAGACATTTGTTATTCAAAAGTCTATAATTATTACTTATTATTATGGAGTATTAATGAAAAAAATCCCTGCAATTTTCGAACTAGGTAATAGAGAAAAATTAATAAAAGCATGAATATACGTAAGAAAAAAAAAGTACAAAATTCGTCAAAATCACGAAATTTTATACATTATTTTACCACTATATTGATAAACGTTTTAATTTAAATAACATATTTCTCGTCTACGTTAGTACCTTTGATAACCTCTGGCGGTTGTGGGATTCTACCAAGTTTCCTTCGGCTTAGCCAGCGGTTTTTTGCTACGTAAATGGATGGGTGACCGTCAATATTTTTTTACTTATTATTTTTATTTTTTATAATCTGTGTTTGTGATTAAATGATTATACATTTAATACAAAGTTTCTTATTCATTTTTTCATACATATAATTTTATACATATTATTCGTAGGAAAGTTTAAGCTTTGAAGTAAGGTAATATTAAAATTCCAACTTGGAAAAATGTTGTAAAAATTATTAAAATTTTCTAATTATTTTGTCGTTTAAAATTTTATGAAAGTAGATAGTTAAAAACAAGATTGTATGACCCATTCGGCGCCTTATGCACAGCGGAGAGGTACTCACTTACCCATCTTTTTTGATAATACCTATCAATGGCTATCATATATTATTACAAAAAAAAATGTATTAGATTTTCTCAATTTTTATTTAGTATTTGTGCGTTTTATCGCGACTCTTATTATCGTCCCTTTCTCTATGTGTTGATGTATTTTTGACATCAAAGTAGCAGAAGACCGATCAGGAACTTCTACTAAAAATACCTCTTTTGTTTCACGGCATATTCCGCCAAAAATCCATTGCTGGGGGAGTACTCTTCCACAATTATTTTTACGTTTAGTGAACAAACTTTCGTCAATTTCTACTATTTTTCCTTTTCCTCCAATTTTTTTATTTTATTTTTTTTTATGTTAAGTGTCCTAAAAGTTACCCAACCAGTCTATGAAAATTACGATAAGTGCGATTGACACTGGAAAAAATAGAATCACGTATAAAACGGCTTCGCTATAACCCATAATATGAGGTAGTCGCGGTAACGCTATTATGTGGCGCGCGGTAGGCGTGATAACGCACAAGTATCTTTTATTTTAGTACTAAAACTATTTTCTATAGTCATTTAACAAATAAGTATTAAGTATTGAACTTGTTTTTGCTACCGTGTTTCACATTGCCATGTAACGCGTGATAAACTACAGATTTAAAAAACCTTTTTGTAGTGAAGTACTTACCTACCTACCGCCTAGTCTATAATGTAAGTGTAATATTATACTGAAATACATATTATATATACATGTATTACAAAATAATATGAAAATAACTATTAATAATTTTACGAACGCGTTTTTATGTGAACATCCGGATAGGAATTGCTGTGATGGTTGTATAAAAGAGCTATCCCTAATATAATTATATATTAGGTATTTAGGTATATAGTGTCTTTTTTTTATTAAAAAATAGATGTAAGCAGGATGCTAAGGATGTTTATTTTAAAAATCACCCACGAATTTACTTGACATTTACGTGCCTACCTAATCCTGCTAACACGTGTTTGGACTACACTTATAGATCATAGACACATAATTATGTTTCAGCAGCAGACAGTGTGTGCGTTTAGGTAAACGGACAGTTTGTACTATCTATTGTTTGAGTTGCATATCGCGGACACTTTGTACGGTGAGAATAAATTTATAGAAATCGATCGCGGACACTTTGTACGGTGATAATAAATTGGTAAAATTCGATCGCGGACGTTTTGTACGGTATGTAAATGTTTTTGCATACTTTGGATAAAATTCATACTATAAATTCATATATTTCATATTGAGTAAAAGAATATTATTGCGAAAAATTCATGTTTTATAATATATTTCGTAATTAATATTTATAACTTAATATTAATATTTTGTATTTAATTTTAGCCTTGCTGATTAAAGTATAAAACTTGGTTATTTGCAGTCAAACATAAATTTTCCAATTTTTCAAATATAAAATTAAAAATATTTCTAGTTTCCACTATTGTATGTGAAATGTGAATTATAAATTTTATTTCTAAATTATTTTATTTTATTTCTCAATTATATTATGTTAAGACAAACAGCCAATCACTGATGTATTTCAACAAATAAATATTTTTTTTTTAACTATATTTTTGTATTTATCTTATAACAATTTAAATGCATATTTTTGCATATTTTGGTAAATAAAATGCATATTTTACAATTTGTTATTGTATACAAATCCTAGCCCTGATTATTATTATTATTATTATTTATGTATGAACATTGTTAACTACCTGTGTTTTGTAATAACAAATAATTATGTCTAACATTTCATGTCTCAATATTTTTGTTTACCTGAAATAGTACAAACTGTCCGCCATATACATTTTATTACTTTTTTAAATAGTACAAACTGTCCGCCATGTAAATTTTATTACTTTCTGAAATAGTACAAACTGTCCGCGGTTTTCATTTTTTCCGGGTGACCGTACAAAGTGTCCTACAACCGTGCGTTTATGGTACCTATATGTATATATACAGTATACACTGGCGTCGGTCTGCTGTGATCGCCGTATAGCTGCAATTGTAATTATTATTTCAAAAACTTTGTAGGGTTAGTTGAACAATCAACATCGATTTATATACGCCCAATAAACCTGATAGCTAATAACTATACTTATTAGTTATTACAATGATTTCTGAAACTGGTTTAGATCGAATAAAAAATCGAAAAACCACGAAGTGCTCACTCATCAACCCCTATTCAAATCAATAATTTAAGTTTACACGTGGTTTTAAATAAAATATTTTAATTATGTGTTTATTATAACTCCTACTTTTATATAATATAATATTTATTCATGTGTAACTGTACGCGTGCATTCAAAAACTGTCCTGAATATTTTATATTATGTTTCCCATACAAACTTATAACGTTTTCCAGTCACGAGTTTAACACACACGAATACATCAAAATTATAATACGTACACGGAATAACTCGACTACCGCGAGTTCTAATCTCTTTATAAAATGTAAGAGATTCGCAATGTTTTTGTTTATGCCTTATTATGCGTGTATCACATTGATTGCGCGTGATGTGTGTATTTGAACGGATTTGGTGAATATTAACTATATATATTGTCATATATAATATGTGTAACATCTAAGTTGAATATGTTAAGTCACTTATGGAAATTATCCGGAAATTTCATGTCACATCCGCTAACACGTTTTATCATTTTACTCGCACTTTTATTTAAGATTTCTCACAGTTACCTACTGAACGAATAAAATAAAATATAGAATTATCGTATACAAAAAAAAAAAAAAGAATGCTATATATAACTTATTATATAGGTAATATATAATAAAAATATTTTTTTATATTATTTTATAATTTATTGGCCAATGTTTACATTCATAAAAGTAATATAATATTGTAAACCTAATTGTGAACACATTGTGCTAAATTATATACCTTTAAATAATTATAATATGTACATTTCATTATTATTAAGTACCTACCTTCTGTGATATTATGCCAACATGTTTGTTAATGTCAGGAATAATTAACAGAACCATGCTATCAACACCACTATAATAAGTACCTATGATGTTTAAACGTCAACACATTTAACAAAATGCAGCTATTCATTATTGTCTGACGTGTGGTGAGTATAATATTATTATTTACAAATTATGTAGTAGTCTGATTTAATCGACCATATTAACTCGATAGATTATTAATAATTGCTGTATAGGTACCAATTTCCAATAATATAATAAAGATATTCAGCATTAATTCTATAAGGATTTCTGCACATCATTTTGCACACTGATCACATTTTGTTTTTCCAAAATTTTGATTTTCAATTAGGCACTAAGAAATAAATGTGCCCTAAAGTTATTTTAGTTATTACTTTATTAGGCACTGGTTTACTATTACGAATATAATGAATAGATTTGTGTATACGAAATTATATTTTATTATTATAATTTATTAAACTCCGACATGTTTGGCTATATTATTTTAAAAATCTTACTCAGTCCGTTGTTTTTTCTATTATACTAAATACTAATATGCTTGACTTAAATTAAGTTGGATAACCTTGTTTCTTCTAAGAAGTTGATAATATTTATGTTAGACAGTATATATGTGTCTGGTTATAGTTCCTATATCTGTTGTGGTATGTAATGTTTTATTTTACTTTTTTACTCAACGAAGACATCGAATATAATATAGTATATAGATAATATTGTATACTAAGCAGTTAAAACTGTATTACGTAACCTATTAGGCTATTGAAATATATTTATTTTTTTTTTAAATATAGGTATTTTATAAACATATTATATTATACCATCACAGGGATTTGACCTCCAGAAGTCAAGTATATTACCTACTTAATATACATGATAGCATTATGGTATTGGATAAAATTTATTGTAAACACGAGTAGGTATCTCGGGCGCATTATGCAAATTAGTACGCCTATTAGACGCGTTTTATAGGTAGAGTAGGTTATACTATTCTATTCCGTAAAAACAAAACACTATATTATAATACTGTGCAATCGGGATTTACTCTAATGGACATCATAACTGATTTTATATCTATATTCGGCTTACATGATATATATTATTAATTATTATATAATATAGATAAGTGTATATTTATATAGCCTCGATTCTTTTTATGCGTGTTATCCTTGCATGGTAGCACCCAGTGGCGTATTTTCAATAATTTCTTGAGGGGGGATTTTAAAATTGTTAAAAATTATATTACGATAAAGCTTATTTGTTTCATCTTACTTTAAATTTAAAACTAGGAATAAAGAAATAAAATTAATACAAACAATATTAATTTATAACTGAAAAAATGTTGTCGTGCCGTTATACTGTATCGCCGCAACGAATTTCTGCTTGGTCTACTAAGTGTCGACATCGGTCACCGGTGCTCTACTATTATGGCTTTTGTGGATTGTGGACAATATTTTCATTATTTGTTTATCAACAACTCTGTACACACATACTAGATAGGTATTTTAATTAAAAACTTCTACGGCGCGTTTGTGCATAAATCCATGGTTTTTTTTGTTCTGGGGGGGGGTTAAACCCGGGACCCCCCGTAAATACGCCACTGTTAGCACTTATACTATTATAGATATATCTCATATCCGTAGTTATGTTGATGTCGCAAATCAAACATAGCTTTGCATAGGTCTGCAATTTATATATATAACTACAAAAATATGTAGTTTTTTGGAATTTATAATCAAATTTTGGGTAATAGTGTGCCCCATAGTTTGTAAAATGCTCTATATGCATACATAGATACACCTATAACTATAAAATATATATACTTTATAAAGTCGTGAACTAATAATTATGTGATAAACTACAATATTAACTGATTCAATTATGATGCAGTTATATAACAGCATATTACGCAATTTGTATTTATTTATATTTTGTTTTATGGAAAAATCTCATACATCGATATACTTCATCTTATACTGCTAAATCGTGAATATTTGCTTATAATATGTCTCGCGATACAATGATTCTCAGTATTGAGTTCAAGTAATGGCATTTGCCTATTAATCGTGTCATGATGCAGACGTGAAGTTGAGCAATATTGCTTAAATACCTATATAATACATAACAATAATGCGGGATAGGAAAAGTTATTTTTAAATGATATCACGACTCAAAGTATCACATACAAAATTTGCGGTAAAGTACGTCAATAACACTGTACCTATTAATTGTTATTTAAAATAATGTTAAACTTAAACGATATTAAAGATACAAGAATTGTTATATATTGATAAGCTAGACGATTTATAAAAGTCTTTTATATCAGAGGTGCTACTGTTGCCTCCTCTCCCGTTCTCATTATGGCTTTGTGTTTATTTATATTTTATTTTTATTCGTATTTATTTAATTTACCAATTTCGGTACTATTACTGTAGAATCTATACTATAGATTGTAAAATATATTCTTTTACATAAAATAAAAAGGGCATTTTATGAAGTGAAAAATGTAGATACCTAATTAAAATACAGGGCTTGTATTTGAAAAAATATTTCGTTTACGTTCTTAAGAATTAAAACGTTATATAAAATTTACATTTTTTATGGTTATTTCAAATTAAAACGTATAAGTTTTAGCTTTTTTATATTATTTAACGGATGCGATGTTATACCCTGCAATCCCGCATGTGTTGACAGTGTTGTTATTATAAAACTATATAGCAAAAATTCGGTTTACGATGTTATTTTTTATTTTTAGTAAGTAAATTTATAAATTTGACATAGGTATATAGTCAAATGTATAGGTAAGAATATTATGTAAGGCAATTAGTAAGGTTTTATTTAATTTTTAATTTTTAATTAAGTTATGTTTTTTTTAATCGTGTACAGTTGTATATTATGTTCATAATAACTTGTTTCAGAATCAAAATACTAAGAATATCACTCGAGGTACCCTATATCTAATAAGTAACATTTTTGCATTTAAATTATAGATAACAAGCCAACTTATAGCCAACTCATTTTAATATTAAAAATTTCAGAGTAAAACGGATTCTTCTTTTTTTTTTACTTATCATTTTCAATAGTATTTTTTTATTTATACATAATTTTATCTGCACGTATAACGTGTATTATTATACTGTTTGCAAACCCTGCCATAGACAGTATAGTATAGTATAAGAACATTTTAGTACAATACGTGCATTGTGGCTAATGAATTATGTGCCAATGGGCTTTTGTTTTATTTTCAAAACAAGAATGAAAATCTTTATCGTCCTTTTAAGTACCAACCCACATATAGGTACGTATAGGACGTATAAGTACGCGTACCACGTGTGGTCCACAACAGCGACAACTATACGCACATAGCCAGCGCTCCGGGCTATATACACAGCGAACGAGCAGGGCGCACTACAAGTATATTATACATCACGCACTATAATGGTGTATCAAATAATATTAAATTAACAGCGAAAACCAAAACGGATATTATTATTATATTAGCGTCTCGGAAAACCCGAAAATCCGGGCCCCGGCGGCAACCGCTCGCAACCGGTTCCGCCGAAGGTTAGACATTGTAATCTTCACATTATATTTTATATAATATGTATATTATTAAAACATGAGGTGATTTCTTTGGGCAAGCTATGTATGAATAAGTTCTACCGAACCAATTAACGTCATTTTTGTTTTAAACGCAATTGTTTGGCGTGTGGATGAACTATTTAAAGAAAAAAGTACAAAACATGTATTAGCTACAACAAGAGTTATTAGAAATAATTAGTTTTTCGTGTCTATACCATGTGCAGTGTACACTGTGCAGTGCACGCACACGTACCTATTCACTACCTAACGCGTAGATGAGGTACTATGCCTACTGCTGTGCCGTTGCCGTTGTTGTGAGCATGAGTTTTCTAATTTCTGTCATTACCAAATTTGATTGTTAAAATTGTTGGTGAAATATTTTCGGTATAAGCTCAATATATGTGTACCTAACTATGTATAATAATTATTAAAAAGAAGTCAAATTACTTAATATTGTATGCTATTTCTAATTTCTAAATATTAAATAATATACTAAGTTTGTTATAATTGTTAATTTTTATACTTATTTGTATATTATCTATTTTTTTTAAATTATATTTATAACACGACAGCGACGGGTGATTCGGGTAGTATATGTATTAGATTCTCATACTATGTAACGTCGGTGTGTGTAGGTACCTAATTATAAAATACTTACTTATAACACGTACGCAGATCGAGCTGAGATGATTTTAATAATGATACATATATTATATATGTTAATTATTGGTAATTGGTATACATACATTTTAATAATTAAAAATCAAATTAACAAAATGTACAAAATATCATGCAATAATATACAATAATAATATTATATTATAGTTATTTTCTCAACTTACCATACCTTCAATATTGCCTATAGGCTATAAGCAAAAATATGGTAATAACTAATATTTAAAAATGTCCACATTGAGCATGGCCACGGACAAAATATGCAAAAATATAACCGAATAAATGACCATGTACAAAAATGGTCTAGAAAAAAAATAGTAAAATACTTAATTTTTAAATATTGCAGCATTCACTAAAATTAATAATTCAGTCATTTAGTTAATAATATTATTTTACATTATACGTCATAACACAAAAATTCGTATCTACGGCATATAGGTACGAATTTCAGCATTTATTGTAGCATCAACTTCAACATATATTATATTATTATAATACTATTATAGATGCAATGTTTTCGTTTTTTTACGAGATTATTTTACCACGTTAATAATAAAATGTTTAGATATACTAAGATACAACGCTTTTGATAGAACGAGCGAAATATGACCTGGAAAACCAGCGCATTAGGAAACGCATATCGTCGTGCTTTATTACTCCTCCGCACAAAGTCAGATTACACATTACTTTCGTATTTCTCTGCAAGTCCTATTTTAGAATCTAAATTAAGTATTATGGCTGATAATATTATTCAATAAATAAAAAATAAATGATGTCTTGATGGTTACACATATTATACAATTCAATACAATTTAAAATTTTGAATTCGTTGGTGTTAAACAAAACAACCACAAACGTGTTTTATTTAATATATTGTGAAAAGGTTTTTAAAACTATATAATGTGAACTATTAAAATAGTCTTTTTTTTTTATAATATTATTGATAAACATTTGGTTTGAGTTTATTTTATATTACTTGGGTTTTTATATAATATAAATTTGTACATCATACTATAAACAGTAAACAGTATGTCTAAGAATGTGGGGTAAAAGTTGCCTACAATTTGCAAATAAATAAATATTAGGTGCTGACTGCTGCAGCTACAAAATACTTCTGGAATAAATCGCAAGAATCATATATTATTCATTATTAACTATTGACTCATGTTTTAAGTCCCTAAGAATTATTTTTTTTCGAATTACAATAAAATAAATAAAATTATTCATAACAGATGGTAAACGTATTATCTAATTTAATATAAATTTTAACTGAAGAATTGAAATTAAAGAATTGAATGGATGTATTTTAATTATTTTTAAAATAAAAAAAATTTTATAAATGAAACCAACGTATTAAGAACCCTGAGTTAAATTCTTAAACTTTTGTTTTTATAGCTGAAAATCGGATGAATTTTTAACTATAAAATAAACTGTAAATTTTCATCCTCTTGAGGAATTTTATCAAAATTTGAACTTTCAAACGCTTATACAAAAATTTGCTGTACGTTATTTTAATATTTTAAATTGCTATCAATACTATACTTATGAGGAAATAAGTACCTATATAAAATGATAGTTTAATTGTTTTGTTAAATGTTTCAAGTTTCTACAGCTAATATCTATTTTTTTGAATGCCTAAAAATATGATATATATATTTTATAAAATTATTTAACTTATATAGAAAAACCCGAAAACATAATATGAGCCATTTTGTATTACATTTTTAATCTTTTTTAATCACAAACACAGACTATAACATAAAAAATAAAAATAATAATATTGGGACATGGGTAAATGGGTACCTCTCTGCTGTATACATAAAGCGCCGAATGGATAATACAATTTTGTTTTTAACTATCTACTTTCATCAAATTTTAAACGACAAAATAATTAGAAAATTTTAATCATTTTTACAACATTTTTTCAAGTTGGAATTTTAATATTACCTTACTTCAAAGTTTAAACTTCTCTACGAATAATATTTATAAAATTATACGTATGAAAAAATGAATAAGAAACTTTGTATTAAATGTATAATCATTTAATCACAAACACAGATTATAAAAAATAAAAATAATAAGTAAAAAAATATTGACGGTCACCCATCCATTTACGTAGCAAAAAACCGCTGGCTAAGCCGAAGGAAACTTGGTAGAATCCCACGACCGCCAGAGGTTATCAAAGGTACTAACGTAGACGAGAAATATGTTATTTAAATTAAAATGTTTATCAATATAGTGGTAAAATAATTTATAAAATTTCGTGATTTTGTTGTTTTTAAGTTAATATTTTTTTAATTCCTTTTTAATTTATGTTGAAAATAATTTTTTCAGAAATATCTGAAACTTTAATTATAAGTTTCTTAACTATAGATGACCTATGTTGTTTTTACAGAAATGTAAAAATATCGAAAATACATTGTCAAAAATAAGTTCAACTTACCGGACTGAGAAATAATGTTAATAATAATATTATATAAACTATCCTGGAGTCTAACTACCTATACAGAGGTCAATCGCTCTTAAGAATCGTTTTTCAATGATTTATCATTCACAATATATAATTGTTAGTCGTTACCGTGACCTACTCTATGACGACAAAGGTATAGATACAAGTGAAACCTTAATCTATGGCCTATGCAGCAGAATCGAGTTCTCCGTTTTTGTTTTTATCGAGACGTCAATATTTATATGGGTACACTAAGGGTCGTCGATATTTTCCCCCTGTTAATGTTTTGTAAATCCCAGAAAAACACTCCAAACTAATATAAATCGAATCGAACATAATACGAGGTCCATATTATACAGTAGTGGATTTGAAATTATTGTTAACCTTACACAGAAAAACTCGTATTAAACGCGTACAAAACAAACGGCTAAATACATATTATGTTTAGTTATAGTTCATACGTTTCACCATAATATAGTCGTTTGTATAGAAATACGTTTTTGAAAAATCTCTACACGGATCCCAAAAGAAATTAAACGTGTTTTTTTCTATTATTATGTTGTATAGTATTATTATGTAGAAGTGTTCTCGACGTTCTCGTGTTACTGAAAGACATCTTCGGAGAATGTGGGCCACGTGATTCGGTTAGGATCGATCGGTCGACGGGTCGATTTTTACATTATATTTTGATTCAATTTGGTTACCTTTTAATATTTTCTTATAAGCAAACCAAAAAGATAGTAAACGGCCCACAATGCATGTATCATTATGATAAGCGCGAGTTAAAATTGTCTCATATATATAGTATATTATCGAATATTACGAACGTCGAAACAATTTAACAGTTCGAAAAGCCGATTGGTAATTTATTGAATACCACGCAAGTGACGAGTCACAACACTGCAATAATCACATAATATGACGTTATCTTCAGTACTTAAACCAAACAATACAATGTCTCAAACCACTAAAACGCAGTTAGCGTATAATATCTTTGCAGATCGTCTATTTAATAATTTATGACATTCCGACAATACAATTAAACCGAAACTTAATAAGCCATTATTTTAACATTCCGCGTGCAGTGGCCTGCAGTGAGCACCAATTCAATCTTATTCGAGAGCTGAATATTGTTAAATTTTTTTTTTTTTTCAAATAAAGTCCAATATGTTTAAATCATAATTATTCACGTATTACTTTTTGTATAATATAATAGATCAATTTCCGTTGATATCTTTTCCGTTCTGACGAATCTATTGGCCGTCACGTATATTATATGTTTATATAATAATAATAATATTATGCCTAACCTTAAACGTAAAATAAACAAAACGGTTAGGTTACGTCGAACGGCTTTATACGTAATATGCATTATGTATATTGTATGTTATTAAATTATACGTTGGGATTTTGACTTTTACTTTTACATGGGTAGGTACCTACCATATTTTAGTCGTCCTGCAACAGACAGTATTCGCCGTTAAATTTTAGTGGTGAGAACAATAAGGCGTGTACAATATAATATACTGCAGTCTGCAGGTACCGCCGCATTTTCTATACGAGCGGCTTTTTTTTGTGATTTTCCAAAGAACTCTTTATCCCGTACAGATTTGTTTATCGAACGAACCCGTGTGAGAAAAAAAAAGAAGACCTGTGTAATTTTACCGAGTAGCCTGTAATCTCTCGTCACCGCGGTTATATTGAATTCGAAGCGTTTTATACTTGTGACTACTGTACACAATAATATTATAATACAATATGTACAGGTACGCACCGCCCAGCCCCAAAAATATTACAAAACGAACGGGGCACGACAATAGCAACTGTACAACAATTGTGTTGGACGCGCGGTAGGCTATTATAATAATAATATGAACGTATATAAAATACCGACGATACGCACAGGTACCAAAGCATCGTAGTTTGGTATTCATTTATTAAAATATTATTATTATTATTATTATCATAACATTATATTATTATACATTCGTATTGTGCGCGAAGCCGAATTTCCTATGCCTCTGAGGCTGATTTTCGGCGTGTCGAGACAACAACACATGTGTGTGCACTGCTGTTGTGGGTATTTGGGTCACATGATATAATATACATTATTATAATTATAACTAGATATACGACCTACGCTAAATATTATGCCAGCCATGACGTAGCATATATACTTATACTTATTATACTACAATAATACACGAGTCGCGAGTGTTACAATTGTATAATTTATTTATTATTTACTCAGTGGAGGATCGTAAAAATAACTAAAACTATTTCATCGGCCGTCAAATTTGTTTAGTGATTTTTATTTTTAATGTAAAACCAATGCTTATTAGTCTTGTAGAATAATATGTTGAACATAACCAGTCTGCATATTATAAACAAAATATTTGGAATTAGTATTTTTTTTTTTATAAAGTTTTGCAAAAAACTCAAATTGACCTAGGTGAAGCTTTAACTTATGCAACACTTTTATCATCAGAGCTTAAAAAAATTAGAGATGATGCAGATAATGAGTTCAAGATCATTTTTAATCAGATTTTAAATTTATCAGAAAAATATAATATTACAATTAAAACTCCTAGATTGTCTAAAAAACAGGTTCATAAAAATAATATTCCTTGTAACGATACTGAAACTTATTATAAAATTGCAATTTTTATTCTATTTTTAGATACATTTCTTCAAAGCATTGAAGACCGGTTTGTAAACCATAAACTTATTTTTACTTGATTTCAATGTATTATAAATTTTGAAAATGAAATAAATATAAATTAAGTTGAAAAACTCACTGAGTTTTATAAAGAAGATTTGATGGAAGACATAAAACAAGTTTATGAAGAAGTTAAAATGTGACACTCTTTTTTAAAAACTGTAAATAAACCTAATAACATTTTAGAGTATTTAGACGTCTGTGATAGTTTAATATTTCCAAATATGTTTATAAAGTAATTAAAATATTAGTAACATTGCCAGTGACGACATGTACAGCCGAACGGTCCTTTTCAACTCTTCGTCGGTTGAAGACTTATTTAAGAAATACAATGAGTCAAAATAGATTAAATGGATTGACATTATTAAATATTCACCGAGAAATAACAGTAACTCCAGAAGAAGTTTTAAATCAAATATCTAAGACAAAAAAGAAATTAGACTTTGTTATTTAATTTTTAATTAATTTGTTATTATAAACTTGTATACCTACTTATATGCAATAAAAATATGCTTTAGTAACAAAGTCTGTATTTTGTAAATGATTAATAAATGATTAATAACTCATTATAAATACTTAAAATACTTAATACTTTAATTAATAAAAAGGTGTAGTATAAATTATAAATCTTTATATTAGTAAATATAGTACCTATAATCTCAATGCTTAAGTTATTTATATTTTATACATTCTTGACATTCTTGTAAAAAAATGTCTGCTACATGGAGTAATGCTAAGCTTTTAGGGATTTATATAAATATAGGTAAGTTTACCAACAAATTTTGGCAATCCCCCCCCCCATGAGAAAATCCTGGCTACGTCCCTGATATGTTCTATAATCAATAATATTATACTACAGAAAATAGTCATTTGCATTTTTAAATTATATAGTTATATCGTTTTTTTAATCTAATGTATCATCACTTTTATTTGATAAAAAAAATATTTTTCTCTTCAGTTATAAGCAATATAATATTATCTCTGATTATTATTTTTATATGAACAGCCTATCGAAAAAAGTCCCGATATGATATTCCGCCGGCATAATCCACCAATGTATATATATATTATTATATTAAACGTATACACATTAATTACGACATCGATGGGAGTAGGAACACTATTGTCATGTCCTTGAAAATAAAAACTAAAACCGTCGAAACAATGATCCGTTCGATTTACGGTCTTGAATCACGAGACGTTTTCTTTACTGTCTTACCAATAAGTATATAATATTTAGCAACACGATGCGATTAAATTAAAATCAATATACTTGCTACATAATAACTGCAACCGTTTAAATACGTCTGCTGCTCTGCTATATGTAAACTGTAAATAATGTATATATAATTATATTAGATATTATACATAGGTGTAATTTTTTTTATACACAATTTTATGCATTATGAGAAGAGTCACATGGTTATGTTATTGAGAAAATAACATTATTACCGATATTATCGCTTTGTCTACTCATTCGATAGGATACACCCTAATTATTCAGTTATGTTGTTAGCAATAGATATGAATCTAATGATATAGACAAATTGCTATAGCTTGGTAATAAATTGTTCAAATGATTTTTTCTACAATTATTAGGATAAAACATTATTTGAATAATCTTCAAATGGATTAATGCTCTACTCTGGCAAATTATAGTATGATTACGAGATTAATATCTAAATTACGGTCTTATCAATACAATCGCTATAATATAATATAATTGTCGCGCTATTGCATAGTAGCCATGCACTAGATATAATAAACCTGGTGCAACATAAAGGGATTTTGTCTTACTTCGTCATGTTGTTCAAAAGTAAATATATATTATATTTATGTATATACCTATTATATGTACACATTACAATGCGTCGTAAGACACGTAAAATAATATTTATGTTGCCATCAACTAAAGTTTCAATTTTTTTTTGTGTTTCGGTAAAAAGCAAAACATGTTTTGAACTGAACTATAACTTAAGGTTGGAAAAAATAAACGACTAGTTGCTTTATTCTAATCCACGTGTTTAACGAAATTTGTTTTAAATTAAATTTGTTGGTATGACGTGGACAGTATGATTATAAATATAAATGTTGCAGTTTATTTCAAGGAAACAAAAACAACCGGCAATACCTGTCAAAATTTGAGTAACTCATCGTTACTAAGGAGACTGGTGTAACATCACCTCTTTTCCGGTCACTACCGGTCGACTTGATCCCTATGGCGAAGTTATGTCTATGTTAACGAGGTCTCGAGTACTCGACCTCGGCGTGTAATATCAACGCTAAAGATCAGGGTTATCTTATATTCTTATTTAAGTAAAGTACTCGATTTTCGACATATCGATAAAATACAACACAGATAATGTATTAATGTATAATCTAATGTAAAAAGAATATGAGGGTTACCGATCTAGATATGGTGTGCCGACGTGCGAGTGTAGGTGTTCAATGATGGCCGTGCTGATCGTCGCGGAGTCTTCTCCGTTGTTGTTTTACTGTTCGTGTCACACACTATATCACCAATCGCGCTTATTGGAAAACCTTAAGTCGGCTGACAGCCCCGCTCACCATTCGTCACACTCAGCACACTCAACATATCAGCAATGCCCTACCTAAGGAGCAATATACGATGTCGAACAGACGGCAATCGTTACACCAGTGTTTAAGTGACTTTATTGCTATTATATTATTAAGTACTGCTTTTACGTTACACCTATATATATTAGTATACACGTTTTATAAAACATAATTAATAGTTATAGAATAATAATCAGGGCTTTGCATCCGAACCTAAAACCGATTCAACTCGAATGATTTTTACCATAAACACTCCCACGACTAACTTTTTATTTTACAATTCAAATAATTTAAAATAAATAATAATTTTTAACCGATGGCTTAAGTTTATTAAAATAATTATTAAACGTAATAATACACTCGATTAATATACTATAAGGGTGGGCTAGGTGATATCCGAAAACTCATTTTATTTTTTTTCCGTTTTCAACTCAACTATATTTAAACACCCGAATGAACTCATATCAACCCGAATAATAACGGCAATTAACACCCAAACGTTTGTTTAGATTTTGTATTCGGGTGTTTGGACCGCACCCGAATATGTACGTACAGCGCCCGAAACCCGAATAAATTCGGATTCCGGGTGCAGAGCCCGAATTTAATAACGAGTTATTATTATAATATTAATATACGCTGCCGCAACGCGTACAGTATTTACTTATTAAATTAATACCTATATCCATGCGTAACGACGTATGGAAATATTGTACGCTGTAATATTATTATTGTACGTGTACGGTAATATCGTACGGGCGTATAGCGGCGTGGGTATATACATTATTATAACGTACAATAAGGTACGGCGTATAATACGGTGCTTTTGACAGAAACGTATAATTGCAGCCGCACCGCGTCGGCGACGACCTTGGAAACGCGTACGATTTGCACAAACTCGCATTATCATAATCGTAATAAGTATAATAACGACCTACAGCAACGTCGGCGGCGGCCGGTATGTAGCTGGTACAGCATGCATGAGTATATACTATATAGCAGTAGTACAACAGTGTTGTTGTACAAGTATACCTATACATATATATATATATATATATATCATATATAATATAATAAATAATAATATAACGTGTGTAATATCGTTAGTCGTCCACCGTACGCGCGTGTTATTCGTAAGTTTATCGTACAAAATAATACAATGATGAATTATATATTATTATTCCGATCGACGAATACGCGACGTCGAAAACCCGACAACCGTCGAATAATTCGAGGATATCCGCAGTCTCTCCTTTCCCTTCCCAACCACCCACAACGCCGACACCGATATCATCACGTTATTGAATTGAGAATATTTTTCGTCCTGACGAGTGTAACATGTATATAATTATACGTTAGTCGTCGTCAGAGCCGTCCCAAAGTTTTTGGGGGCCAGACGAGGCAATGCTGAATCCCCTCGATCATCACAACGCGATATGATTAAAAAATGAATAATATATTTATATAATTATATAATATAGTCGCCGAGATTCGCGAAATGTTGGTGAATATGAAACCTACCTGCAAGGTCATTGAATTTCGTGATATTCGTGTCAATGTATGACTTATTAAAGTGTTCAGTATGTATAAAATAATAAAACTATCTTCTGTGCACCGCGTCAATACTTGCAATAACCAATTTTTCCTAAGAAATTTGCGTATATATTATATTTGTCATCATACTTCGCACTCTGGCACGGCGACAATAATAAAATACGAACATTATTATCACATGCATTAGTGTTATTAGTAAATAATCTACTAAGCCTATAATAACTGTAGTTAAAACTAATTATTTAATTATTTGCTCTATCCGTTATACAATTATTTTAAATGTAAATAAACAAATTAATATTCTTTAGTTTGGCAATTAAGTTATCAAAAATGTGTAATCGCCTAAGATACCACTGCAGCTATAATGGACAACTAAAAAGGGAATACTATCGTGGTATATAAGATGCATTTTTTTTGGCAAAATATTTAATTATGAATTTAAGAAAATATGGTCTGTTAGTATTATAATATGTGTGTGTATTGCACTGCAGTTATATTAAATCATAATAATATATAGTCGAACGTTCATATTATAATTTAACGTCTACTAGACCTAATGAAGTCAAATTAATTGTTTTCATATAAGCTGTCGCATTATGCAGGATGTCGTCGTGACGCAGTAAATGTTTATAATATTATTTATTTTTGAAGATCAATATATTATTATATTAATAATACGATTACCGCGATGACGAAAAATATATAATACATGATTTTACGATGCGGTGTATAATTTTCTTCGCGGTCGTCTTCGTCATTCGCAATACCGTTCCGGTCGTGCGTATTGTATAACTACATATTATCATGGCACCTATACCTAATATTGTACAGTTTCTATCCGTTCGATCACACGTATCGGAATGACGTGAGCGTTATTATTATTACGTATAGGTATGTCGTGTATATATGCGCACCGTGCGCGGTACGTGTGTGTTCGTTTATTGTGTTAAATGAACCGAGCGAATCTCGTATACGGTAGTCGTAGTTGCCAGTTGGTGTGTGTGTGTATAATGTATATATATATATAGTACCTACGCTTACCTTTACTCTTATATTACATTATTGTTTGCGGTCCGGCGGGGCATGTATATAGCTACTATAACTATATACGATCCCCACACACCGCCGACGACCAGTCCAATGGCGCAGTAAATAACAATAATATAATATTCCTTTTTTCGTCTTCATTTTTGCTCCTCTCCTTTACCGTATATACATTGCCAATATACAACACGTAATGCTAATAAACGATAAGACGTCTAATACGCCTCTCCCTATATACCGTCTTCGGAATTCCATTGGCCACCGCGTCAATATAATAATAATAATAATAATAATAGTATAACGAGATCGATTCGACGCGCACCGCGACGTCCATCGGCTATACACCTATGTGCGCGTATTATTATATTATATACAATACAATGAACGGTCCGAGGGGATTCCGTCTTGAGGAGAGCGCACATTGCGTATGGGTATATATACCTAACGAATGTAATATATACATACGTACGCGTTGTTCAGCAACGGATGGAATCGGTCAGGATTATTATAAGTAATAATAATAATAATAATAATAATATATGTTCTGCCGGCGGCCGGCGAGCGAGTGCACACTCCGCCCCTGCGGCGTAATTGCGGGAAACAAACGGCGTCGGCGACGGGCGAAAAGCATAATATTATGTAACCCGTCGCGTTTGGACCACCCCCGAATAAGGTGTATATGGTATTTATTTTGTTTGTTTGTTGGTTTATTTTTTTTTTAACGCCGCGTCGGCGGTACGTGAGAAAATAGAATATGGCGCGACCATACGCGCGTTTTAATTTTCAACCGCGGTACGATCATAAAATAATAATACCACATGATACCTATAATAATGTGGGTGAAAAAAGATAAAAACAAAACGTTTAAAACGAAATTCATTGTCACTCTGTTGTAGTGTACGTACACACGTGTCATTACAGTAAAATATACGATTGAACAATAATATATATATTTTTAAGATGTGTATAGAAAATAACGTTTTGTCTGCGTAGCTGCAGCTACCTACTTATAATTTACGTAGATGCCTATAATAGCACAAACATCGTCGGGAATATTCGATATGGCTATAATAAAAAAACTTGACTTGATCACGGGGAAGCACGAGGGGGAAAACAATCCGACTATATAATATCAACTATAGGAATGTACTGTACCTATACTGTTGCAAGAAACCATATAGGTACATAAACGTTTATAACCAATACATTACAGGTATGTTTTAAGTTTTAACCGTTTCTGACAAAGCGCTTCTGTTCTTTCGATATACCACCTATATAGGCTATAGTATACCTCATACCTATCTATTGTGGTTATATATTTTTAAAATGTCAACATATGTTTACGTAAAATTTCAGTGGGGGGTGAGGTGGGACATGTGATGAATTTTTGCTACCTAGCTATATACGCTACTGCTGTGGTACATTAATATTATAAGCTTAACGTTTATATAGACTCCTCCTTGTAATACCTAACTATATTATATTATTATGTATCTACTAACATCACCTGTATTATGTATTTATATTCTCACATAGTTGACTAATGTGCGGTGTACCTAAAATATACAATATAATTTGTACAATAATATTGAATATTCCAGCGGGTGTCGCAAACGTTTCGAAAGAAACGGAATGATAAAACAAAATAAAAAAAAAAAACCTCGTGCGAATAAACGTGTACTCGGGTGCAGTATATTAATTATACAGTCTGTATTACAGCGTATATATAGGTAGCCTGTCTGCAACAGTGATGCCTATAATGAAAACAACAAAACTATAGAACCATATGGAAATGTCACGGTGTAAGTCTGTAAGTGTGTATATAAGGCATGAATAATGGTATATTATAATATATAAGTATATTATATAGTCGTTGTAATATACTATATCTATAATATACATACATATATATATATGTATAGGTACACAAATTACGTATATTATATACACTTTGTAGATCTATAACGACATTAATACTATCGCTATGTATAATTATAGTAGGTACAATATACAGTGCAGTGTTCGCGTGTCATATAATTTACAGGATGGATTCTTTTGATAGCAAACACACGGCTTATCCTGAAGAGGAAAAAAATAATAAACGATAGTTTTGGAGAATTATTCTTTAATCTTTTTACCTAATTTGGAATCTTTTGTTTGAAAATTCTATTTTTTGCTATATTTTTACGAGTCCCGAAATGTGAGACCAATACATTTTACGGAATACCTCCATGTAAAAATAATATTTTTACAAAAGCTAAAACGTTTTGAGATGAATCAAAATAATCACCCTGTAGCATATATATTTTTTTATCCATTACTTCCTGTCTAAATACTAAAAAAGCATATTTCATATATATATTTTAAACATACTTGATAAAAAATTAAGAACAAGTCCATAAAAAATATTTACATAAACTTGCAGATATCCAAAAGTAATATAAATTACCTGATAACTATATGGTTCTTTAATATAATGTAATAAAATAATATTATATATAATAGTATTATAGTAATGATTTTTTAAAGTCATACTTCCAAAAGCCCTGCGCCCCCTGCCATACCTTTATTATGTGATTAGCATATTTATTTATTCATACGTTTTACATTCAATTAATTTGTGCGTGAATCATTGACAAATGGTATAAACAGTTTTATAAACAAGCATAGTTAAGCAAGTTCATTTTTTTACTAACTAAAAACTATATGATGATTATAGGGTATTATTAATAGTACTATACCTAATCTACTAGTACTTCGTAGAAGTTGTTGGTCATTAATAAAAAACAATTCACACCAAACTAAACACAAAATGTGTATTGACATGAAAACAAAATCGATTGAAAATTAAGCACAAAATAAATGAAAATAAATTTTGTATTCAGTGGTTTTATATAAATTAAGTTAATCGTTCAATTAACGGGAATCCAAAATGAATTAGTCAAGTTAAAAATTGAAAATAAAATTGACTCTTTAACTCGTATTAATGTTGATTCTAAAAAATAAAATATACCTATAAGTTTAATGGCCAGCCTTGTTAAAATAAGGTTCTTTATACACACGTATTATAATTTTTTATCGTACGTACGAGCCGTGTTCACCTACATAATAAAATCAAAAAAATTGCAAAATACTCTAAAATAAGATACTAGGTGTTCAAAAAAATGTTCTAGTCATGGTATTATCTCGTATACAATATGTCTACGTTCTACACACTGCACGGTTTCAATAAATCGATGATTTATAATATATAACAGTTCGCAGTGCCTACAACAGCATCCGCCACAGTATATATACCTATCCATTGAATTATAAACGGTTCGTAAAATGCGTAATCAGTCTTTAATAATATATTAATGTACAAATATTTTACCGTATAGCCATATAGGTACACGGGGGCGTGTACGTGTATTCGTAAACGGGTGGAATAAACCTTCGGGATTTACGATACTACCGCTTTGCAATCGTTGCCACTGGCCGTATGCCAAAATATTTGGAATGAAGGTTTTCTCACTCCTCGGGCGGCTAACGATATGGCGGTCAACTATATAATATTACAACGAGATTTATATACGTTTCACGGTAGCGCGAAACAGTTTGTGTGTGAAGAGGTCAGTGTTTCAGTGTAATATTGTAAATCAACATTTTATATTATAGAACAATTGTTCTGTATATCAGACTCTTACACACCATAATATAGCAAAATCACTTTAGATAAATGTTTAAATCGAAAGAAAAAATTGTAACAGCTATTATATTATTAATTATATTTTATTAACTAATTACATATTGATCACTGATATAGTTATAATGTTGTTGTAAACGTATAAAAAATGAAAACCGATATAGCGGTGGATAATATTATACCTATTTTCATTACAATATGATTACAAGTAACAACAAGAGTAAATTAACCGTAAAAACAAATATTTTAGATATACACGAAGAAAGAATAAAACAAATCCTATATAATAAGGAAATTAAGTAAATCCTGAAAAAAAAAATACAAAAATCTGTCCGCAGTTAGGATAATTTCAAAATTAGTCGCGATAAAATGCATAGATACACTGTTTACCGTAACCAACTATATTATAGGACAGGTAGGTACATGTTATTTTAAACATAAACTTGGTCGCTCCTCCTACCCAACGATCAAACTATAGCGATTTATTTGTGTAAGTAAATAGTAATCGTTTATTCTCTTTATTCCCTTATTTTATATATTTTTCTACTTAGGAAAAAAAAAGAAAAATACAAAATAATAAATACTACGTTATTATTAGGTATATTAAAAAACACATTTTGGCGCTTTAATTTTATATCTCGACACGCCAAAGGAAAACGTTTTGCGAAAAATTGGTACCTATTATATAAAATGAAGCGTTTCCATAACATTATTATAGTGCGAAGTGATTGTTTTAGAACAAGGCTGTACGTTATTATGAATAAATGTATACATGTTATGATACATGTAAGTAGGTATTAATAATTATATTAACGTGGTTTGTGCCCCGATGATGTGCATGCAGAGTTCCGGATTTCCCTTTCGCTTCCGTTTTCCCATGCCCGAGTATAGTCAGATATCATATGATGTATATACATTTCATATTATATATATAACATAATATACGTACCTAACGCGCATTGGTATATAATATATAAATATATATTATATATTATATATATATATGTTAGTGTACAAAATATGTATGTATTATAATATTATATGTACGTGTGTATTTCAAACCAAAACCAGTTTTACTTATCACACCAGTCTGGTAGTTAGACATGACCTTGTGGGCACCTCTGTGTCGGGAAACTATAAAATAATGCGGTTTGCTCGAAACGGCAGTGGCGACGGCACCGTTCTTCGTTCGTAGTATAGGACCCACTCGCTGTGCAAACCGCCGCCAAGGCCGGTCAGACTAGTAAAATGCGTACACCGTACAAGTAAAAAATATATTAAATATAATAATAATATGTATAATGTATATAAATATACAAATACGACAACAACAACACACGATACGCGTTTGTCCGCTAAAAAACTCGCGCCAGTCGAATTAAAATGTTGGTCATCGCTTCCTGAATGGCTAATGAAGCGCACACGCACGCACGATAACCACTGGTGTGCGAGCTCACAATAATAATTAATATTAATATTTAATGTATTTATATTATCGATATAACGATAGACGACGTGTTCCGAATAGTAGTCGTCTTCGTGATGTGTGTCAAATTGGCATTCTTCAATCGTAGTACGTCGTACTTGGCCAGACCCGATGATGTTAATATTATTTTTATTATTACATTCGATGGTGACTTACTGGTCATGACGTGATGAAATAATACAGAGTAGAAACAAAGTTTTTTATTTTAAAACACTTAATTTTAATTAAACTTGCGGATTTAAAAACGTGATAGTAGTTTGATCGAGATATCCGTCATGCGTACTATTCACTTCGTCTCCGACCGCAGGCCATCTATGAACTCGTTCACTCGAACCAAAACCTTTTTGGGTTTTACGAACAACAGTTCCTGTAACACACAATCGTCATCACTGATATACGACCGCAAAACCATTCGTGTATTGAGACTATGCGGTTTAGTCAGTGGCGGATACAGCCAGGCTATTAATTTGGCTTGGGTGATAGATCTACACAATAATTTATTACCTACTGAGGTTCCTATAGGATTTATCTGAGAGCTTGTATATACTATATAGATGTCACTTATAACTTACCCTTTTATCGTCAACCCCCTGTAATTTTCACGTATAATTTTTTACTTGCTTATTTAGTCTGATGGGTACTAACTTAACCAAATAATGCTACCAAATCGATATAATTAATGTGATCGATAGCATACCTATTATAAAAGCTTTAACTTTTTGGTTCGGGGTGGGTTAAAATGCTACACCCTAAATCTGCTTTAGCAAGGTTTCTCGTGAAAATGTAATATAGTTAATAAGTTAAATGTAATTTAGATGTAAAAATGTTGAATCTCCGCAATCCGCTCTATAGGTGGTATACCATACCGCTATCATATTATAATCATTAGAACCTTCATCACGGTGTCCAGCAATATTTATATATATATATTCGCGTACTTACCCTGGCCAATCTATTCGGAGGTTCCACCGGATTTTTCACGTAGTCTATGAATTCCACCATGTCTTCAAAGTTTACAATACAACCGTTTTCGGTATCCGTGAATCTGCAACAATATATAATATACATTACATGCCAAAGTTTATGGTCACGAATATAACATAATAATTCTATACGCATATCGCAAGAAGATTTTCTATTTATTAGAATTTGATCTGGAAATGCGTTCCGCGCCTATGGATTCGGTTTCAATTACAAGGAACGAAAACAGAAAAATCTATTACAATATATTATAATTTATCATATCGATCTACATTCTATACTATTAGATTAATGATATACAGTAACAGTACGCGTGACGAATTTGAAATATTGATTATTATAGCAAACAACAACAAATTAAATATTATAGACATAATACGACTGATTGTGAAAAAGCAAAAATATAATTAATTTATACGATATTAGTGTTATACGCATCGTCAAACATATATTTTGTAAATAACATTTTAATTATGGGAAAAAAGTTAGTTTTTATATTTATGAGTAAAAATTGAACGCCGTCAACTGTCATTTCACGCGTTAATGGAAAAATCTGTGGTCCGATAATTTATTCATAATTTTTTTTTTTACCAACGAATATGATCATTACGGTGACAATGCGAATGCAGCGAAAATTAATTTGAAAAAAAATAAACGAAAATAATATGATAAATATGGTAATTGCGAATGAGAAAAAAAACTGGAATCAACTTGATTAAATATATTATGTCATATTGGCTATAAATATAGCTTTATTATTTATACCTGAAAATGACATTTTAAAACTATTGTTAATGAGCTTAAAAATTATTTGACAATAATTATATTGATGGAGCGTGTTGTCAATTTTGAATTCAATATGTTTGATAACGATTCATATACGGTTGTAAATAAACAAATTAAACAATATTTTAGCAAACAGTGTTATCTGCTCTTATAACTTTATCACAATATACTTGGACAGACGACAAAATATGAGATTATAGATTTACATCTTTAGATGAAAATACTAAATAGTCGAATTTTTAAGTGCGTATATATTATATACATCAATGCTTACTTATTAACGAGAATATTAGTTATTTCCTCGTTCAACGGGACTTTATTGCTTTTCATCGCCTTGATTACTTCAGTGCATGCAATGTATCCTACTTTATCGGATCTTGATTTTCTGGATCTGAAATTATTCTTTAAACCGTCAAAGTGTATAAAACCGCCTTTTCTCATCGCGTCTTGCACTGAGCTTCTAAGCACATCATCAGTAAAAGGTTCATACGGATCTGGTCGTTTATGCTTTAGTGCAAGTACTACTCCAATTTGAGGATTCAGTTCTCCTCCAAAGGACAATACTTCTCTGAATTCATTTCTGTCCACCAGTTCTCGATCTTGAAAATATTTCGTTCGAAATTCGTCCAAACTCTGGAATCGATTATTTATCTGTTCACGCGTTTTTCTTCTGGCTATTTCCAAATTACTGTGTGAGAACTGAAAGAATTACTTTTATATTAAAGTTCACTTGATTTTTTTTTCAAATTTACCTCATTTGGATTATCGATCATGAACTGCAATGTCTTATCGTCGATATCTGTAATATTAAACTTGAATTCGTCAATAGAAATGTTAATTCCTACCGCTAACTGATGAAAAATGAATAAATCTGCCTGGTTTTGGTCTTTACTGAACCCACGTTTTGAACGAAACATTCCGCCACGCATTCCTTGGAAAAATCATATCAATATAAATTAATAATCGAACAATGTATAGGTACACAGTAAAAAGTAAGAGTATTAAAATATTATTTTCAACAGTATAATTGTATAATGTATATATATATATACTAGGTATCTAACTTATTATTTAAGGTAATAGTCGAAATAATAAAAGAGGGAAGTTCCACGGAAGTCGCTTTAAGTACAGTTTTAATTGTTGCATGTACCTACTTCTTTATTATGAGTACATCACTTTAATATATATGTAAGTTATTTGAATCCAATGATTCCCATAATATTGTATAAAAAAATGACTCTTAGTAAAAAAGGTATATACTATAATAGGTATATATTATTATGTTATTTTATTATATATTTCCTCGTGGTAAATATTTTTGAATTACAAAAAATAAATAAAATAATTGTTCTTCGTTTAAGTATAATTGCATTCAAATTTTAACTTAAAATGTCTACACAAAAACATTGTGTTCATAATTTTTTTTAGGTTTATTCATTTTAGTTGGCAACTAAAAAAAGTAAAAAAATATAATTTTAAAGTTCAAACTGCTTATGAGGACCATATTATATACAATTTTCAAGCTTTATGGCCTAACAGCATTTTTTATGTGAAAAAAAATTCAATTTTTTAGCATCTATAAATGTTCAGAGTCAAAATTTCAACTTCAAACGCTTATAAAATATATTTATATAGAATTAAACTCATTTTTTTATTTATATTTTTTTTTAATACTAAATTGATGTAGGTACCTTTTATTGAATTTTAAAATCTTATAGCTAAAAAAATATTAAACATTTTATGCATTTTTAACTATAAAAAAAATATTAAAAATATGATTTAACGATATTGATAATACCTATTTGTAAAAAATCCTAACTTAATCGGCTTATAAAAAAAAATAATGTATCATAATATACAAGACATTATAATATCATATTTTATATGATAATTTTTAATTGATATATGAACAATCTGTGAGAAAAATTTTTATTTTAATATTTAAGCTTTTGACCAAGCAAAAGTATTTTAAAAAAAAAACTAAAATCAAATCAAAAAATCAAATTTTATAAATTACTCAAAGAAAGTCAAATTAAAAATTATTTTTAAAATTATACAATGTATAGAAAATGTATTGTTTGGTGAAAATTGTGTAAAATACTTTAAAGCTAAAACTTAGGTACCTGAATTTGTTTCTCTATATTCGTATATAGCGAATTCTGTATCATCCAAATAGTACTTCAACATGAAATTTCTTCCTCGATTAATTGGATCATCGGTTATCATTTTAATGAGAAACCCAAATATCATTCCTGCACCTCCTACTTTAAGCAAACCCTTCCTTAGTACTTCATCATAGTTTTTCAAAATTATTTCTACTCGTTTTTTATTTAACATTTCTTCTTCAATTTCCTTCATTGTTTTAGGAGCTTCTATTGGATTGAAGGTTTCTAAAATGTAATTTATCATAGTTAGGCATAAATGTTAAAGTTTATTCTAAATATATACATTAACTATAAATCTATTATAACTATTAACTTATAAATCTATAAGTATACACAAAAGTAATAAAAATTATGTCGTTTTTACTATATTTATTGAAAAAGCATAAATGTTTTCTCAAAATTTTAAAATTATATTTACTTAAATGCGTTTTATACACATAGTTACGATATTATTGTACCTAATGTAATATTTTAAAGTCAAAATGACGTTTTACAATTCTCTATACATAATATATATTATAGAAGCAGCACAATAATGGTAACGAGGATACCTATTAATACGTAGCCATTAAATACATTTCCGTTTTCATTAAAATGTTGAAAGTATTTTTTTAAGGATGAAAGTAGCTAAACGCTGTGTTGTACAGACGGTAACAAGAGTAAAAATTCAAATAAGAATCCATTAGTATTGTTTTTATAGCGATGCGACAGTGAAAACAAATTATATTAATTTAATCAATTTAATTGATAATCAGTAGAATTATATTATTATTATTTTCTAAATTCGATTTTATTATGTTAAATATTACTCACCTAATTTGTATACATTTTTATAAAAGTTTTTGGTACATTGATCACATGAAAACAATACGACAGAACGACCATACACGTTTAGAACTTGCCCGATGAACAAATCTGTACAATGATAATACGACATTTTTTGCTCATCTCTAAGCTGAGAGTCCATAGTATAGTAAAACGAATTTTCGTTTGTCGACATAACGTTCAATATGTCTTGTTTGACATTGTGGCCAGGTTGTAAACACCACGGGCCTTCCTGGAAATGAAACAAACACGTCTAAACAATAGTATTTAATACCATATTATTGTGTATCACACGGCGATGTGTCTCGAAACACATGCTAACCGCTATAAAATAATCAAACTATTAAAATTCGATAAAAGTAAAAACTTGTAAAATATTTCTCCGTTTTGTCTCTTATGGTTCGACGGGTTCAAGGCCCGATCGAATCGACTGATAACATTTTTTATATACCTGCCCATATATCTATATAATATATTCAAATACAATTATACAATAGAGTTTAATATGCTTACTGTAGGTAACCGTTGTCTTCTCACAACCATTTTGTGACGTATTCCTGTTACTTTTGTTTCATCAACGATTTCTTCAACCAATTCCATCGTGTCGTCGACGAGGTAATAGAGCACTTCATAGAAATGCAGTTCGCCCTCCATTTGGTAACGATTGTCCCAATAGCCCCTAAATCGCAAGATCAGACTGTCGTAACCATTAGGAATTTGGTTTTGACTTAAATTCGGTTTATTTTTTAACGTTATATCCAGAGCGGTCTGTAAAAAAAATCACGTGACATTAGAACGCCATTTACCAATATAGTCACGATCTGTATATTATATTATTATTCGGGACACTTATGACCACACAAATTATAACAATGTAATATAAAGAACACATTGCAAAATAATACAGTACTTCACTTTTTTCCTGTACTCAAAATATGGGTCTTCGGGAATCTGTTCGTTGGGCATGGCGGGAACTCCCATCGTGTGCAAGAAGTCTCTAGTAAATGCGTCGACACCTGTGATTCTTAACTCTTTTCCGTAAAATGTGACCGTAGTGCCAACAATTAAATTGGGTAGCCTGTAATAGGGCCCAGATTCTTGATCACAACCAGGTAACGGTATTTTTTGTTTTTTTATGAAACAACCTATGGCCGATTCAATTAATATAATAAACACAAATGTAATTTTCAAATTTAATACATATTTATTTAAAACTTGTTATACGTGTTTTATAATAAGAAAGGTTATTACCCTTCAATATTTCATTTCGATCGCTATGAGTTGTATCATAATTATTTAATGTTTTTAATTATTTAAATGTTCTCTATACATAGGTAGTTAAGTTATAGTGTAAATAGTTTAATATTACAATGTTATTCAATGATCACTATTTTTCCCCCTAAGTTAATTGTGTTATTTGATCAAATTTGAATTATTTTTTATTTAAAACCCGTTATTTATTTTCAACTAAGTATAAGTACAATAATTATTTGTATAAGAACCTTGAGGATAGCCACTGTTCGGTTTCATCGGTTCGTTTACTTGAATCATTTCGTCCACTAAAAAATAAATGATTTTCAGCCGTTTTAGTATGAAATCTATACCACCGGAGCTTCCAAGTCCTGACTTTTTGTAATATGCGTAATAAGTGAGAACCTATAACATACGACATAATAATGTATTTGTTCAACCCGTATTATACGTTATTTCGTTTATAAATATAAATTTATTTTCGAATCGTGTAGAATTGATTGTATTGATGTACCAATTCTAGTTCAGTACACAAACCGTATAGTCGTGTCGTTTAAACCGGACCGAAACCAATAAGTAAAACGATACCCAAAATTCCCACATGAACGGACGTTTACTTTGTTTGTAATGAAATCGAATTTCGCATAATAGCAAAAAAAAAAGAAAACTACTAAAACGAACCGTTCGCACACCGAAGTATTATTGATCGGAGTACATTTCTCGTGCACAGGCACTGCCTTCGCTAACCTTGTATACTTATATAGAGCTACCTGCAAAATTTCTGCGAGGCAGCCGATAATAATCGAAATTCGAGAGCATTCAGAAATAATTCCATACACGTTTATACACAGTTATCTGGTCCATCAATCTGCTGGCCGCGATTGGAATCATTTTGTAACGCGTATAAATAAACCATATTACAACGAAATATTAAATTACAACGTGATATACTATCTATGTACATAGTTGACAGGTTTGACCTAACTCGCGTATTATTTTTCCCTCTCGTGATGGATACCAATATCGTGTAACGTTATGCTGTTTTTGGCCAGCCATTGCAAATATATTATTATGATGTTATATATAATATGTATACCTATTAAATACACAGCGTTTGTTTGTTCGGTGTTTAACACATACTATAGCTGTATTTATTATTTTACATCCGTTTGTTAGTTGGTTTATTATACTTATATAAAATATAAACATTTTTTTCACCTGTTTATCGTCAAACGCCAACCAATTACGCATGTTGATGACGTTGCGGCCTTTGGCCAACATCACCATGGCTACGTCTTCATCACAGAATAGTGGTTCATTTTTTTTTTCTATCGACTTGATGAATCTCACGTTGTCAATGCATTCTAAATCACTACCTATTGGATATTTATCTTTGATTTCCTGTAAAAATTTAAAGGTCGTGTATAACTTTTGTAAATGTGTAAACCGTCTGCAAATACGAGACGAATGTTGTTTGAAATCGCGAGCATTTGGTATTCATTATAATATTATTAATGTGTTCGACTTGATTTTTTGCTTATCTTATTTTCCTATAAATCCATTTATAGGAAAAATAAAACTAATAAAAGGCAACAGTAATTTCATTTTTGCATTGGTATGTATCACGACTCATAAGTCTATAGAATTACGCAATGATTGATTGGAAATATAATAGGTATGTAATTTTAAAATAATCTGTGAACAATTACCAATGTACTAAATTACCAAATGTACTAAAAAAATTTAACGAATTTGTAAGATTTGTCCGTATCATATTATATTACACATTATATTTTATAACCTATCTAAATAGAAGGTACTATCCGTGTGACAGAAAGGTGAGAACTACTGTAACTTTTTAATACGATAATAATGTCACGCATATAAATATAAATAACACAGCGCTCTACACCTGAAACTGTAAAAAATCACAATCAATGTATGCAAAATACGAGTAACCACGTTATATATGTAATATGTATAAAAAAAAATAGAATCTCTATTCGCGTGTTGGACACGTTTACTCATTTCTATGCAACGCCATCGAGAGCCGTCATAATATTATTGAGCCTGTAGTTATAAATTTAATATAAACTATACCTAATACGCAATAGTGTAGTAATAACATTGGTAAAACTTCGAATAAGAAAAATGCAAATAGAATGTTTTTATTGTCGAAACGTTTAATAATTGTATTATGGACTCAACTTCTGAAATATTCTCCCCTTCTTCGAATTGCAATTGAAAATATATATGTATATATATATATACATATTTCTGATATGTTGCACGCGTTTATATCCCTCTGTTATAGTGTGTACAAGAACATATTCGCAAACTATCCGAGAAAAAATTATTATGAAAATGTCTATAGTTCTGATTGAAGTAAAAATTATAATACTGTTAACACTGAACTATAGATATTAACCAAATTTAACGAATATAAATTATATCATGACTAAACAAAATAAAATTAGAGAAAAAAATGTATCAAAATTTTAATAGGTACACAAATTGTTTGTCGTTTAAGTTTTACCAATAATTTAAGAAATTACATTAATTTTTGTATTATTTTATATAACCTATTAAATAATATATTAATACAGTATTTATCAAATTAATAAAATATTTCAAAACATTAAAAAAATTATATACATACTTAGTACCTAATTTTAGAATTTTTCATACAAACAGTCTTAACTTATAAAATTTAAAAGGATAATATCTTTTCAAAATTTAGAGGACTCAGTTCGTAATTCATATGCAAAACGTAGGTATATATACTATATACGTATTATATAGCTAATATTACAAAACTGTACGATGCTTGAACGCACTAATTTCAGAAACTACTTCACCGATTTCAATATAGTTAAATGTATCAATAACTAGACTCCGTGATAATCGAGGCTTTATTTTCAACACCTTTAGGCATTATACGTGTCTCTCACTTATAAATTTCGTTTAAGTTCACGAAAATCGAATGCATTTTTGTTTGTATACATTATAGCTACTAAATTTCTAATGGTTACAAAAATAAAATAAAAATATAAAAATTGGTATAGGGTAAATTATAGCCATATTATTGCGCATCGCTATGGGATTTTTTTTAAAATAATAAAATAAAATAATATTTAATTTACATAATTTGTTATTCAAATGTTCAACAAAAGGCATTGTTGTCATGCTTGTACCTTACAGATTCAAAAGTTACTCAACTGACTTTGATAAAAACTTAGAGATATCAGAAAAATTTGAATAGTAATTTGAACCATATTTTAAAATATACCAAGTGCTATATCTAATCTGTCACGTACACTCATCTCAATAGAATTAATAAGTTCACAATGCAAGGTACAGTAGATACACCGATGCCGACTTGCCTATCAATTCGAGTACACCAAAACTGAGATACGCCGATATAATGCCATATAAAATGTATTGATTATAATAATTATTGTTATACAGTCTTCGGACCGGAAGCGGAAACGCAAAACCGACGACAAAGACTTTGTGCACAGACGAATTCGCGTTTCGTTATAACGCAATAAATATGATATTATATATTTATATTATTATATATATATATATAAATACGCGTGTACGTGGCGCATTACACTGTTATGGTCTGTGACCTTCGGTCGTTACTCTTTGCGGCCCGCAGAGTTTTTCGTAGGATATATATTATTATTATTATATTATATAGTGAACCGAAATAATGACTACAGCAAACAACGGAGCCGTGAAAATTCGCGTTATTATGTACCGTCGCGCATACTATTATGGATAGAGTTATACATTATAATAATATAGAGCTGTGGATACGTCTATATTTATATACGACACGGACACACAGTCGATATATAAGTACCCAAATAATATATGCGAGAGAGCGGATCAAACGTATATACATATTAGTTATATGTATATAGTGCAGGAAAATATTTCGGGGAATATTTTTCTTTTCGTCACATTTTTTTTTTTAAACAATTTTTTCTCGCGAGTTCGGAAAATTGACTTTTTTGATGTTTAATCTGGTATACGCGTATATGTATATTATACCCACGTATAATACGATATTGCATACTATTATATACCTATATTTTGTAAATATATACATGTTGCGGCCGACCAACGATGTATTTTAAGTATATTATGTCGGTACGGGATGATGGACGGTTTTCGACGTGGGAAACATATAATAATAATATACTCGTATTATATATATATAATATATACAATATACATATACGCGTTGTCTCACCCGATCTGAATGACACAGCCGAGACAATAGTGATAGTAATGTGTCAAATCATAATTCGATTGTAAAAAAAGTGTCAAACATTATTGAAAAAAATGTGTACGTATTATATATATCGAATTTGGACACTGTTAAGAATTGAAAAACAAATTCGAAGTCCTTCAGAAAAATAAAAAAAAATAATAAAAACTTTTCACTGTTAGCACTATATTATATCGTTATCCAGGCAATATCGTGGTAGATATATAAGGGTTTTTTTAAATTTATTCTCCGCAACTTCATTAAATTACACTAGCATAATACATTATATTTATTTTTATTGTATAAAGATTAATATATTATGAATAACCATGACTACTCGAAGATGTCAATGAAATAATGCGACACCTTTGGTGTGGGTACCTGCTTGTACGACGTCGTCCGGGTGAAACATTCATCAGTATTTATTTTCTATACAATTAGAATTGTCAGCGTTTGAAGTCTTTATATCAAACAGATCTTATTTTTTAACGGAGGAAAAATCGTGTTTTTTCATTCGAACCTAAAGACAGGTGTCAACATTGTATGGCAGTGGTACCCAGATTTTTTTTTTGACACTCAGTGCCTTGTTTGAACTAACGTTTTCCCACGGGGCGCCCTTCCCAAGTCTAAGCATGACTAATCATATAAAGGTAGCCGACGTCGCCTTTTGATTTTCCAATTTATTTTAGACCACAATCATAATTCTTGGCGTCCCTGTTAAAATCACAGATAGTATAAAAATGGATAGACTGAAGAGACAGGCTGCTTTTATATTATAGCACACTCGCTCTAATAAGGAGTTTTATCTTTAATTATATTTTATAAACAACTGATAAGATTAAATTATCAAAACGTTCATTCTAGTGTGATGAATTCTGCAGGAGGCCGATCTATTCTTACAATATCTATATATTGTAAAATATATTCATCACTATTCTTCTTAGCTCAGACATTGGGAATCACTGCTGTACGCGGTCGCTAAAAACACTACAGAAAATCTGTGGTGAGGTATACTGTTTTTTAACACCGTATAATATACATCGCACTTGTATAGATACAATTCGTTAAGGAACTACTTCTGTAGCGTTCTGAGAAAATCCGCGTAGACAATAAAACGTGTAGATAGTATAAATAAGAACTCACCGAATACGACTGATAGATACCCGGTATTTTTGGCAACAGTGACCTATCGCATTGGTCCATTTTCGCACCGGAATCGAATAACAATAACGATAAATATATTTCCGAGATGACGATAATATGCCGCTGGAATATTGACCGTGCGTATCCCAGGAAACAATTTGGTTGTTTCTAATGTCCACTACGCTATATATAATACTATTATATGTTACTAATTATACGTAAAATATTATATTATATAAGTGCACGAATGACTGGAATGTTACTTCAATCTTTGCTGTTGTGTATAATATTATCATACTTATCTATGGGCGATGGGCCGTGACCGACAATAGTAGTGAAACAATATCGGTTTTTCATCATAAGCGTACCTACCACACGAAGATAATAATAATTATCTGCGTAACATTAAAACGGCATTATATTGTATTAAAATGTGCGTAGGATGCTATTAAGATTTTAGAATTTAGACCATACTGTATATAATATTAAATTATCATGTGAATGTCACAAACGTTATTTTTATTTTTACAACACGTACCTACATTCAGCAACTAGGTAGGTTGATACCCATTGTAGGTAGATAATATACATTATGACATCGTACGCATCTAAACTATTTTAAAATTGCTTTTGAATTCTTGAACAATCGGGTCTAAATAAAAAGAAACAAAAATAAAATGCTATAAATAACGAAAAGTTTAAAGTTTATTGAACTGTACATAATTTTACCATTAAAAATGATCTCACTACATATTATATAGGCGAACGACGATAAGCCATAAGACTCGTTTGATATCCAAAATAATAATATATACCTATGTACAATATAACAGTAATATAATATATGCACGATAAATATACAAAATGATTACATTTTTATGGTATTCATCTTATCGATAATGATCATTAATTAAGACAATATTATTATTTTCAGAAGCAACTACTACCTTTATATATATGTATAATATTATGTACATTTTTACAACTATTTTCAATTTTTAATTGTGTCTATAAGATGCGCGTAGGTTCCAAAACAATAAAATTTGAAACTAAAAATGTGAAGAAACACATTTCATTATTATATTATTAAACATTGTTTAACATTGTTAATGTTTATCACGTTTTTCTATGTTTATATATAATTCATCAAAGTGAAAAATAATGAAAAATATTTCATTTTTGCAGTATTTAAGTATACCATATTATATATATTATATACCGTACATATTATAGTATAATATGTAATTTTGCAATAATTTATGTTTATTAAACTAACTCTGCTGCATCTATTTTTATAAGCAATTTAAAATTTCACATACCATCATACTATTCATACTATATACCTATATCGTGTGGTACTAATATAAATTTTGAAAGTATACAATAATAAATAAGCTGTGGCTAATTATACCTATAATTATAAATGTATCGAAAACATAGGTTAAATAGTAATTGTACGTAGCTATTATTGTGCAATATATTTTATTTAATTAAATATTTAAATTCTATTAAATATACATATTGTACTCGCAAACACTACACAGGTAAATAACTTGTAATAATAACGTTCGTGAAGTTGGCCCTTACACTTAATTAAAACAAGTTTTGCATATTGCCAACATTTTGCAATTAATTAGCAAGAATTTGCAAGTCCAGTCCCAGAATTTGCAAGTCTATAACAAAGAAGTTTTGAGGGGTGGAACCAAAGAAGGGCTAACTTCACGTAACCCTTACTTGTTGTCCGAAACTTTCGAAAATGGTATCAAAACACTCGTTATAATTAGCAAGAATTTGCAAGTCCACTCCCGGAATTTGCAAGTCAAAAACCTCACCCCTACGAATTTTCAAAGTTTTCACCCCAGCCCTTACTTGTTGTCCGAAACTTTCGAAATTGGTATCAAAACACTCGTTATAATTAGCAAGAATTTGCAAGTCCACTCCCGGAATTTGCAAGTCAAAAACCTCACCCCTACGAATTTTCAAAGTTTTCACCCCAGCCCTTACTTGTTGTCCGAAACTTTCGAAATTGGTATCAAAACACTCGTTATAATTAGCAAGAATTTGCAAGTCCACTCCCGGAATTTGCAAGTCAAAAATCTCACCCCTACGAATTTTCAAAGTTTTCACCCAAGCCCTTACTTTAATTCTACTAGATTGTATAATAATAACGTTTATATTTTCTCACTTTTTTGTATAATATATATTTATCTATATGTATTTGTGTGATAAGGTTATTTAATAACATTTAGCATAGGGAAACAATACTATAATAAAGATAAAATAAAATATATCTTAGCAAATAATATACAACTGTAATAATTTTTAATAAACCATCAACAATAAGTATTTCTGCAAAAATAATCAGATTTTCATAATACACCAAGCAGGTTCAAGGTATTTGTGCTATACGGTAAATGATCCTACTACCGGCGCAACCCATTTGCGCCCGAACCCATTTATCGTAGCCCATTTGCGCCCCAAATCATAGCCCACATGCGCCCGATTCAGATTAGGTGAAAATCGTGTAACGTTGCCATTTATTGAGTATTTTGGCGTAATGGTGTGTAACTATAAAATCTAAAATAATATTTGATCGTTTCCCAAGCTAATCGAAACCAATATTAATTATTATTATTTAAATAATATTATTTTAATATTATTGTAATTTAATTATTTTTTGCATTATTAACATTCTTATTATTGACTAATATATATTATTAATTTTAATTATTTTTGATGTAGGATTTTATATTTTTAAACAATCTTAAACAACAACTGACAACTAATATGAATTATTTATTTTAGTTCTATATACATTTATTTTATGCATTTTTAATAATATTTAAAATTTATATACATATATATATATATATATATATATATAATATATATACATATGTATGTATATTATTGTAATTGTATTTATTAATTATTTTGATTTTACGTAAAAATATTTCTATTTGAAATTTATAATTTAATGCAATATAAATAATATTTATATAGGTACCTATACATATAACATGCATACTGTGTAGTATTTAACATTATTTTTAAAATTATTACTTTTTATTAATTTTGATTTTACGTAGGATTTTTAAATTTTAAAAAAACAACGGCAACGTTGCATGCAAAATGGGCGCATTTGGGCTGTAAATCGGGGTGTTAAGTTTTTTATTTTGGGCGCAAATGTCCATAACCCTCGGGGCTTCTCTTGGGCGCAAATGGGCTACAGCCCCTACTACTTGTATCGGTCGTTAGAGCTTTATAATTTATTGAACCATTAAAACAAGTAACTTAAATATGGTAGAAACCACAATACTACTACACTAGTAAAGATTTAGTAATACAAAATACATAAATTATGTATATTTATTGTGATAAATACAATATGTAATAGGTACTACTAATACTGAATCACTTTTACATAATAACTCAAAGGTATTGGAAACGCTAGTAATAAAGAGTGTAGTTTGGTTACTGAAAAAAATATTTTAATGTTCAAACATCACCAAGTCCAGCAGTAAAAAAGTAGTACTTGAATGTTTAATCTTCATGTTAATTGCAATCAATTAGCATTTCGGAGACTATATCACAAAATCGGATAGCTATGTTAAGTTGACTGTCCGAGAAGAAAGTTGATTTTTTTTTGGAAAATTTTCAGTTACAAATTGTTTGATGTCAGTTACGTAACATGTGTAATGATAGTTTAATATTTTTACACATGTTTGAAATGTAAAATAAATGTTATTAGATAACCTTATCACACAAATACATATAGATAAATATATATTATACAAAAAAGTGAGAAAATATAAACGTTATTATTATACAATCTAGTAGAATTAAAGTTAAATGAACTTATTTCATTCCCAAAATATTAGAAAGTGTATTTTAAACATCATAAAATTGTAAATATATTTCACCTAGCAAGGCTAGGCATTAACGAGTTGATAAGTTAAAAGTTAAGTTAATTTTAACTTATTAACTTAACTTACTAGTTCGCTGTTTTAATTAACTTAACTTTAACTTAACTCATTTATATCTACGTTAACTTAAAATCAACTTCTACTTTTTAATATTACCAATTAAGTTAATTTTAATACTTTGAATAAACCAGCAGCAAAGTACAAATCTTACATATAAATAAATATATTTCTATATTATATTATATTTATATACAAATATAATATTTGTAATATTTAAAAAATAAAAGTTATAAAAGTAAAAAATATAGTTACTAGTTTTTTTTTATACCTCATCTTTAAATGTTTGAGTTATTTAATTTTGAATTGTAAAGGTTAAACAATAAAGTAAGCACATTTAAACTAAAATGTAAATCAACCCAGACTCCAGAATGAAATATAAATATTAAATAGAGTGATAAAATGTTACAGCCCTACAACAGTTTTTAAATTATATACATCATATTAATATATATTATTAATATTAGTATATTACATTATTACCTACTATACAAGTGATTTTCACTTATTTTAAAACCTTTTCAATGAATTTTTTTTTTATTATTAACTTAACTTTAAACTTAATTGATATATTAAAAAAATAAATTAACTTAACTATTAATTTAATTGAACAAAAATTTTTTAACTTAACTGAGTTAAAAAAAATCATTAACTTGCCCAGCCTTGTCACCTAGTATATTAAATTATTTTAAAAATAAACTAGTGAACGTTAAGTATAACGGCGAAAGTATGGTTTTCATTGTTTTATTGTGTCTATACACAATAGGCTATTCTAAGTATAGGATAGCTGTTTATGAATAATAATTATTAGGCATTCAATTAAAATTACTTAACATTGGGCAATGCCGGAATGGTGAAAACTTTGAAAATTCGTAGGGGTGAGATTTTTGACTTGCAAATTCCGGGAGTGGACTTGCAAATTCTTGCTAATTATAACGAGTGTTTTGATACCAATTTCGAAAGTTTCGGACAACAAGTAAGGGCTGGGGTGAAAACTTTGAAAATTCGTAGGGGTGAGGTTTTTGACTTGCAAATTCCGGGAGTGGACTTGCAAATTCTTGCTAATTATAACGAGTGTTTTGATACCAATTTCGAAAGTTTCGGACAACAAGTAAGGGCTGGGGTGAAAACTTTGAAAATTCGTAGGGGTGAGGTTTTTGACTTGCAAATTCCGGGAGTGGACTTGCAAATTCTTGCTAATTATAACGAGTGTTTTGATACCATTTTCGAAAGTTTCGGACAACAAGTAAGGGTTACGTGAAGTTAGCCCTTCTTTGGTTCCACCCCTCAAAACTTCTTTGTTATAGACTTGCAAATTCTGGGACTGGACTTGCAAATTCTTGCTAATTACTTGCAAAATTTTGGCAATATGCAAAAGTTGTTTTAATTAAGTGTAAGGGCCAACTTCACGAACGTGTAATAATATATTTTTAATGTGTGGATATTTGCAGGTGATTTGTTTTTTCCACTTTTAATATACGAGTATATGTATATAATATAATATATCCATAATGAGATATATAGTTAAACATTTATGTTTATTTTGTAATAATGTTTTAATTCAACTAATATTAATTAAAATAGATGACGCCAGCAATATAAGTACGACTGCAATATGTATGTACAAATAAAACCATATATAGTCTAGTTCACAATTTACAGTTAAAATAGGTAAATACACTAGATATGTGTATAAGTACTATATAGTATATACACTGGCTGTATACATTATTATTGAAATTCAAATGTTACAATACCATTATGCCACTAGTATCCTGCTAAATCAGTATTATAGTGTGATGTACGTAATAATACGAGTATAATAGGTATAATATTATTGTGTACACAAGGGTTGCATGTACGCGAGCACTGATGACAATTTTCAAAAGTCGTCATCCTATATGATTATGATGTGTATTGTGTGTATATTATTATATAGTATTTTAATAATTATATGTATTCAATTAATGATATTTATATTATTTCTTTAGATTTTAAACTGAGAAAAATTAAAATTAATCTTAACGTTATTTCTGTTAACATCATTGTCATATCAGTTTCCTCAATACAATTGTCACATATGGACACATTAGAAATACTATTGAAAGTTAATAAAACCGATATCATTATTGATAAACTGAGACGTTGGCTTAATGGGAATGTTTTCAAAATTTTAGAAAATCAATATATTTGACTGTCGGGATGTCAGCGATTTAAAACTCGATGAAGTAAATATGGACCATAGGCCACAGATTCCAAGGCAGTGGCGTAATTAGTGATTTCCCGGGGGGGGGGGGGGATAACATTTTTTTAGAACAAAATTTTTAGCTTTTTATCACTACCAACAAAGGTGTTGCGAGGATTGTTAATTTTATTAATGAATCACGGTAGAAATAATGTTTCAGATAAAATTATTGAAACAAATTAATAGCTATAATTTTCAAAAAGTATAAAAACACATGCTAAAATATTTTTTTTTTTACTTACATCTCTAGCTGTAATATACCTAAATATTATGCTTTGCGTTGTTTTGAATATAATAACGTTTCGATGTGATCACACAGTTATATATTTGTATATATTATGTGCGTGTATAATATGCACTGTGTACTTAGCGGCATTAGATATAACGTATTATAGTGCAAGACTGTGTAAACAAAGGATAATGACCTATACGAAATATTTTAATTGTCCTCAATTTCGGTGCAAACGCCTATTATACAAACGCTCACGCGTAACGTACACCGAGATTATTTAAAACATTGAAACGCGCGCAAATTAAAAGCAGCCATCCGCGGTTCGGTTTAATGATCTCCGAAAATAAAACACCGGCTGCCGCCACCACGGCCCGTTATAAGACATCAAAATGCGCGAGTAGGTAAAAAATATAATTATTATATCATAGTATACTATATAATAGAGTGATGTAGATTGTTGTATACGATAACAACATATTTTATACATAATATAATAATATATTATTATAATTATAATACGTACAAACGTGTATAATATATTATATTATTAAGATGTACACGTTATACACGTAATGTTACCAAGCTTCTGCAGAGAAGTCGGTTAGTGAATCTGATTAAAGCGACAGAGAACAATATTATGATTATATTATAATATACACAGTTTAAAATGTAAAATGTATAATATAGCTATTATAATATTGTATATTATTAAAATTATTAAATACACACAGATCCGCCGACAAGCCACTGAATTTTTTCGTTTTTATTTTTCGTAGACACGTTAAGTTAAACACATTTAAATTAATTAATTTTTTTTATATAATATGTATCAAATATCAGATTTGGTCGAAGACTGTTTTTGCGTAAAAATTCCTGTTTTTCTGTCATTTTTTTTTTGTTTTTCTCGATTTTTTTGAAAACTGTTAGAAAATTTTTACTTTTCACCTCTATAATGCACCAAGGATATCCACTTTTCCATCGGAAACCACCCCCAAAGTTTGAAATTGAAGCATTATTTCGACTAGTTATGCTGTAAACAGACACAAAAAGAAAAAAAACACACATCATTGTAAAATTAATACATTCATCACTCCGTTCAGAATCTAAAAAATGTTTATATGATGTATTTTTGAAAAAATATTTAGTTATTTATATGCTATCGTTCAAAAAACTTGTAAGCGATGGAGGTGATAATTTATAAACTTATACTTAACTTTATCAAGTTAATATTTTTCTCTATACATTATAAGTATATAGTATAATTTTAAACCTGCAAAGTTAAATATATTTTTTGTTAACTGTTAACTTATAGCCTAACGTTGACTTATCTAACACAAGTTGATTGTTTTTATTAAATTTTTCACATCTATTATGATATAATATGTTAAACGCGTCGAGCAATCAAGCTGCTGTAGAGGAAACCGGATAGTATATAGTTTCGATTAAAACGACAGAGTACAACAATAATATTATAATTATATTTAAATAGACGCTCTATAAATTATAATCATACATATAGTAGGTATTAGGTATACACACACACAGACCTATATAGGCCACTCAGTTTTCTCGAGGGGCTTATTTTTTTATGCAGAACAGGACTCCAGCTAAACTGCGACAACATCGATGATAGTATTTACTCTACGTTAAATACACTGCAGACTACAGCGTATATAATAATAAATAATGTATTATTGTACCTGATAAAAGAACAACATTCTTAGAAAAATATTTTTATTAGTTCACAAATGTCTTAGATGTTTTTTAGATTTTACAATGATGTGTGTTTTTTTTTTGTGTCTGTGTACAGTATAACTAGTCGAAATAATGCTTCAATTTCAAACTTTGGGGGTGGTTTCCGGTGGCAAAGTGGATATCCTTGGTGCATTATAGAGGTCAAAAGTAAACATTTTCCAACAGTTTTCAAAAAATCGATTTTTTTATATAGTTGTAATTCAAAAACTAATCACTTAATACTTGACATTTTTACCAAATGTTTATGTTAGTATTATCTATATACAGTTAAATTTTCAAAAAATGTCGACTTTTTTTGAGTTATTTATAGACCACTGAAATTTTCAATTTTTATGAGAATTTTTTTTTGAAGTGTCGATAAAAAAATTTTGAATTTTGGATAACCAAAAAAAAACTTGAATATTTAATACAAGGTTCCTTATGAGTTATTCTTATTGTAGCTAAAAAAAAAAAAATTTTTTCTATTCCATATAGATTCTCGTTAACATATCGTTTTTTGCCTAGATATTCGTCAGGTATTGTAAATTGTAAATTGTAATGCATATACACGATATCGATTATTCACACGTGTGATGTTCTGAGATTTTTCAATAAACATAAATACCTATAGCGTAATCTAACCTAACATAACCTAAACTAACCTATATCTTTTGTAGGATATCTACGAATTGTAAATGTATTTTATATTAGCATTAATAATATTTTTTGAACTTTATTTTTTTCAAAAATAAAATCGTTTTATTCGATTTTATTAAACGATATGCATAGAAAATTTAAACACTAATTTTTAAAATAAGCTAACATTTAATAATATCATATATATTATATTTATTTAACTTTTTGAATTACAAACAATTTATATGAAGGATATACCTACTAATTTGTAAAAAAAAATAACTCGTTACAACCACCTAAACTAAGTTGGATATAATGCTATAATCTTAAAAAAAATATGTAGGTACAATATAACTGTATTCGTGAGAATTGAACACTGGAGGCGTTTTTTTTCGAATTATCTGGTATATTGTTTGATAAAATGGCGATAAGAACTAAGAAGAACTGCGTGAAGAATTAATATAAACGATGTTTTAACTCAATTTTGATCATTATTGCTAGGTAAATTTAAACACATTGTATCTTGTATCTATATGTTCAGTTTTTTATTGTAAATTTGTAAATCAAAAATATCCAACTGCTATAAGTGGCCTATTATCTATTATGCCATTACAGTTATAATACTTCACTCGAGATACAATAAGTATACCGGCATTTTTTCCTACGAGTGTTGAATTTTCTTTTTGCAGAAGATATACTTATAGAATCTTTCCAAAACAACGATTAGTGGCTGCAATACAATATCTTGTTAAAAGTATATATATTCCATGTTGCTAGTTAGTACATTTTTCACTAGCCAATATATTATGATATCACCATGGTAAATATACTGAAATATTATTTTATACTAAACATAAACTTGAAACATTCCACTAGGTAGTATATGTATTTATATTAACATTTTCAGTATACAATTAAATTTTTAAAGTATATAGATTAATTTTTAGATATAATATATTAATATAATTTAATGTGTTGACATTTTTTTTTTTCTTTAGACTGGGGCAAGGGCTAAATATTTTGAAAATGTAATGCAAGATTCAATATAATTTGCTTTTATAGCAATTAAAAAATATAAAAACTATAGTGATGGAGGCTCTGCTTCGGTTTGCTTCGTTTGCCCTTCATCAATTCAAGGGCTTTACTATTTCAACCCAAAGAACCCCCCCCCCTTTGCATCAAAATATTTAATATTTGTATTTAATTTAAGTAAATATTTAATAACGATAATAGCTATTTCATTTTAATTAAAGAAATATCGTTGATAATATTTTCTATAATATATATTATACATTTTTAAAACTAAAAACTAATTAAATGAATTTTAATCTATAATTTATTTATACCTCGAAAATATTGAAACCATTCATCAATTTATTTATACAAAACCAAATTATAACGATTAAGATTTTTTTACAAAAAATAGTTCAACTTGTATTTAACATTTCTAATAGAAAAATAAATTAAATAAATTATTTTATAATAATATTATAATATTATATATATAAATAAAATATTCTATCAGACCACCTCTGTGCAAAATTGTTTATCATAAATACAACGATATTATAAATCATTTCATTTAAATTTAACGCATCCTTTACATTTTTACAATGAGTATAGTGACCCACTCAATGGCTATTATTACATATTTACATACGCGCGACAGCAAATAAACAGTAGAACGATAATTATTAGGTTTTTTTTTTTTTGTCACATTTGATGTATAAAATATTGGTCTAGTTATAAGTATTTATTTAATTTTTTTTTATTTTTTATTCATTTTAAATAATCAATATAAAGGATAGTAATGGAATTTTATTCAAACATAATTTTTTAGCAGTCTATAGAGTCTATAGACTATTATGATGATTGATGACTAATGATGGCACTTTCCTGATTATTTCAGACTATACTCATAAGATCGTCTATATTATCTTAAAGTATCTTTTAATTGCAGTTTTGTAGATAAAATCAATTAACTAAAAATTCTAAACTGTGATTTCGTTATTATACCTACGTATAATAAAGTGTTAAACTTACACATTTCTTAAGCAGTATTCGCCGTGTGTTGTTTACAGATGACGTCGCGTTTACCGTTTACTGTCGGTTTGATTATTTTAACAGTGTGATATAACGTTTTAAATCGGCGCGAAAAATAAACCTTACAATAAGCGGTGTATTTATGCAGATGATAATAATATAGTAAAATAATAATAATATCGTGATATGTGTGGGTCGTTCGTAGATTGCAACAGTGAACGTTCGATTTTTACAGTTTAGAATGGTGCACGTCGGCGGTGGACATATAATATTATTATGCATATACTACGTATACTTACATAAAACAACGAATGGCGAAAAGTAAAACTTAGCGTCTGCCGTGTTTTGACATTGACTCTGTGGCGGCGCTCCGGTTTATCCTCGGCGGGAGAGAGATAGTGTGTAAGAGATAGAGAGAGAAAAAGGGAATGAGAAAGAGAAAGAGAGAAAGAGAAATGGAAAAACTAAAGAAATAACCTACCTAAAACTACAGGCATATGGTATAGCGTATGTATAAATCAGTACCTATATAATATATATATACCTATACGCGGATAAATGAATACAAAACCGGTCGAACTGATTTAGTCTCCGTAGAGGAGAGTGTATAATAGTTATAATGATAATATCGTTTGTTGTGTGTACACGCTATATATGCACAATATAATATAATAGAATATAACATAATAATAAATAAATATATATATGTAATATACAGTGTGGTTCAAGTCTTCGTCCGATTTCAAAAATTCATATTTATTGTAAAAATGAAAGTGATACAGGACTGGAGTGAAATTAAAAATGTTCTCAAAATAATAAAATTGTAATATAGATTTTTACAACTTATAGGTACAATAACTTATATGTTTATACTAGCAGAATCGTACTATAGTGACCCCGATTTTGGCTTTAGTCACCTTGAGGCATGAAAGTCTCGGTTATACCTTACATAATTAAGTATACACTCAGAGCCGTCCCCTATGATGATTGAACGAACCTCCAAAGGTAATTTGTGTATGCGACTTACGGTCGCTGCGAGCCATGTCGAATTCAAAACCGTTCTAAGACTCTCGAATCGCCCTGTACACGGTATGTATAAAAGTACAATTTTATTATTATATATATATATATATATATATACATAGGCGAGATGTACTATTATAGCGGATCGTTGTCGTGGTACACGTCTAGTACGGTTGTGTCCGCGGCGGGTGGGTGGGTGAAGGGGCCGGTCGTCGACGGAGCGGTCATCGCGTCGGTGGGCGGGGATAGGCGAGCGGGGCGAGGTGGTGGTAAATACGGTCAAAGGGAGGGTATAATATATTATATTATATTATACCTGTTGTGCGCGTGCATGTGCGTGTGTGCGTGTGCGCGTGTGTACGAATATCGTGTTCTGTCGAACGGGTTCACCACCGCGATATCCCGCGCATGCGTGCCACCGGTTACATCAGACTGGTTTCCCCGCCGCGTTATGATGATTATTATTATGGTATTTTTCGTTTTCCTCTCTACCGTATATACAGTACTATTATTATTATTATTATTATTATTCTGTTTCTTCTCTACCACCACCACCACCATCGCCGAACCGCAGAACCGTGATCTTGGCAGTGGCCCGGACACGGTCTTCTACGTGCCCGCGATCAGGCGGTGTTCAGTACCGCCACACCGCCGCCAACCGACACCGACACAACGGTCACATATCTACAGCCAACGCGCCGACAACCCCCCACCCAAGTGTACCGTTGCCACGCCCACACCGGTGCTGTGCGGCTGCCGTCCAGGAGTGAGGGCCCTCCGAGCCGCCGGCAACGTCTCGGTCAACTCGAGCCAGTAGTACGAGTTTCTCTGCCGACGCGTCTGTAGACGACACGTCCGCCCGACCCGACATCGCCGCTACGATTTCACAGACGTACCGTTTGGTTCGGTACATTATTATTACTATTATTGTTTTTATTATTACAATTTTTTGATTTTGATATTACTTTTGACGGACAAACATTATCACTGTGTAAAATTCCTTGTTGCGTCCGTCATTTTAATTTATTTTTTTTAGTGCGTTTTTTTATTATTTTATTTATATTTTTTTACTACAGATTTTTTAACACGTCATTTGCACTGCGTTTTATCTGTTCGTCAAAAGTGTAATACTAAATATCACACCGTACAAAAAGATCTATCATTATGACTCTGTTGCAATGGTGGACGAGCCGCCGACCCGCTCTTTACGCACCGTACCGGCGCGGCTGACAGTGATGCGAGCGGATCGTACATTCGCGGACATAACGGTTGATTTTCATTCCTGATATTATACAACTTTTTTTTGTTTTGTGTGTTTTTTCTCGTCTCCGCGGAAAACTCATCTGACCGTGACCTAGCAATCACCACGTCGACATGCCGAAGATTTTCCTCATCAAAAACCGGTTGCACCAGCAGCAACAGAAACTGCTGGAAAACCAAAAGGGAAACGCGCACGTATCCTCCGACCCGTTGGTGCAGTCGCTGCAAAACTATCACAGCGACAACCATCACCACGGCAGGTTACCGTCACCTCCGCCGTCGTTCTTAAAGCCCCATTATCAGCACCATCACCAGCCTACGCCACCGCCGCCACCGCCCGCGCCCATAAGGCAGCATCTGCCATCGCCGCCGCCGCCATCGCCACCAACACCGTCGTCACCACAACCGCAGTCCAAAGTTGACCAGGAGACACCGGTGCCAAAAGCGTCGCAAGGTAAGACCCAGTCGTATATTTATACTATCTGCACCGTTAGCTATAAAACATTTAGGCACAAAGACACGACTATACTGTGCTATAATAGCAATAACAATAATATAATATAATTTATAATATATTAAACTGCAATTATATGTGCATTGTAATAGGTGGTATAATGTGATGTACGCATGATGCGTTTAACGCCGAAACAGCTATAACCCATAAACCGATTTTTTTTAAATATATATTTATATTTTGATAGTTATAAAATTAATTATTTACCAAAACTAAATATTATGTTGTCATACGGACTACATTATATTCTTTATAATATATACTATTTCGAGATCAATTATTGGTTTATAAAACATGAATTTTTTTATGTTTTTTTTTTTTTATATTCGTTTAAATGGTTTATTAATGAAACATTATTTTAAGCTGTTCTGGCATTATACGTGCTTCAAATTATATCCGTATATATAGCGCAATTATAATTGTGATCAATGAAATTATTTTTCACCGAACACACTATTTTTTTTTTTTTTTTTTTATTAAAGGGAGGATTTTTTTTATAATATTCATTTTAACGCTATAATATATAAACCTTATCACGCACATAAGATATTTTTGTCCAAGCTCGCACGCTCTAGGAACCATATAGTAATCGATCAGACTTAGATGCGGCGGTTGCTTGTGGCACCACGTATATTTATACATATTATTATATTATATTATATTATATACTTGGAACATGTATATTGTATACTGTATACCGTGATCATATTTAACACATTAATAAATTTACTCACGACTGGTGTGTATGACCAGTCGCCACCTGTAAGGAAACTTAAACGCCCGGTATGGGATTTTAAATTTTGTAATAAACGTAGGGCATTCGAACTGTGATAAAATTAGTAGCATGCCGGTAATTGACTAAAATTCAATTATGAATTTTTCAACTTATTCTTTTATATTAACGATTGATATTTATTTTTATTGTCCAAACGTAGGTAGATATTTATTAATAACTCCGAATCTCGGGAATTCGTCGAACAAAAATTTGCGGGCAATATATAATAAGACAATATAATATGGCTAAAAATGTCTTCATAATTATTCAATTATTATTGTTTCTTTGAATAGGGTTCGTCATTGTTTTATGATAGTTTGTACTTATTTTTTTTTTTACAAAAATGTTATTGCCTTCGAATGTAATAAAAGATCTCCAATTTCATCCAAGCTATTATACAATAATTGACTTACACGACCCCTTGCATTATTTTACTTCATCAGTTATAAATCACGATCTGGTGACGGACACAATCATCGGTTTGTCATCAACAGATCATATCACTTGTTATACCTGCATAGGTATTGTATTAATGTTTATTCTGGTTAATTTATTTAAAATGTTAAAATTGGTTGAAGTTTTTATTGAGTTATAGTTTCATATAGAGTTCGAGGACTGTATAGAGTCTTACAATCGTATTCGGTATATAGTCTTGTGATTAATCATTAATAGTGTCTTAAGAATTACAGGCCTAAAATTAATAAATCTTTGTTCAACCTCAGTTTTATTCATCGAAAGTAGACGTGCACTTGTTTTAGTGTGTACCTATCTACCTGCCTATCTATTTATCCCCTATGCACCTATAATGTATGAATAATAGTGGCTGATGGTTTTATATAAAACCTCCGGTAACCGCGGGCGTTTTAAATAATTCTCAAAGCGTGGACCATTCCCGCGGCGACCGATTACAATGCGAGCTGGTGAAAAAAATTTACAAAAAAAAATATTTGCCAATTCATGTAACCCGATTTTGGCCACGCCTTGTGTTTTTAGTTCTTTTGTGTACCTGTATGGTTCCAAAAATATGACAAGGATTTTTTCCCTTCACATTTATATACACTTTGTAAATATAATAATCACCTAACACCGTCGCGACTTGACGCGACAGGAGGCCAAAAGTCAAAACGTGAAATATAATAAGTAGTAGGTACATATATAACCGTACTTATATAAATTCTTTGTAAATATGAAATAACTAATTAAATTTAGGAAAACAAATAATTTATCGTATTATATTATTTTAATATGTCTTAGAATTTTTTAAGTATGAATATTTATAATAAATTAATAAACTTTAAATAGTTTTTGGATATATTTAGTTTGAAACGTTGAACCATAGGATTAATTTTACTTTCTTAAAAAAATCAAAAAATATCGTAAAAACTATTTCATTTGTTAAATAATTTTCGAATATAATGATGTCTTAAAATAACAAACTATAACATATTAAATTTAAGTTTAAAAGAATTAAAATAATTAAAATAAATATATACTATAATGTCCTACTTTTTTATTAGCAGTTAATAAAATGTATATGATTTTAAATATTATTTATAGCAAGTTCGCTCCAAGAATTAAATATGTAAATTTAACTCTCAAAAGTGCTTATTAAGTAGTAATAAAATGCATAAAATAATAATGCCTAAAGCTGTGTGTTTTTTTTTAGTATTGTTAGTATAGGCATATATTATAAAAAAATATTATTACTCATAATAAGTCTGAAAACGTATGTTGCCTAGAAAAATAAAAAATACTTATTTTATTGTAAAAATAATCTGGCAAGTTACATATTTTCTCCATCGTGTTTCCACGGGGAAATAATAATCGTCGTTTTCGAAAATCGCTTATTAGTTGTATAGCTAACACCGCAACAACATAATATACAGGTGTACATCATTATTTTCGGAAAGAAGAAAAGAAAGTATATCGCGACATCATATTACAAATCAGTAATGCGCGTTCGTGTCATAAAATCGCTGCCTATATAGCATTTTGGATTGAACGGGATTAAAGCAGATGTTGTTAGGCAAATTACTTACAATTTCCTTCTACAGATGCAAACCTGTTGTTCAGTCCCTAGATATAAGTATATAATATTAGTTGTAGTTTACCGATATAGATACTTTCTTAATTCTTTAGACATCTCTATGGGACGATACAGAATTATTTTTGGTACAGTGCGTGTACAGAACGTGTTTAATAATCATCGCATAATAATTAATTCAAACAAACGGGAAAACTTAATAGAAAAGAAAACCGTATTTCATAAAAGTGCATATTACTCGCCCTGAATAATATGCTCTACACTATATGCAGTTAATAATAATTTACAGTTTACATATCACTTCAATAAAATATTACAAAACAAATGCAAGAACATAAAATATCTGTTTCCGCATTTCAGTTATTACTATGTAGTGTATAATATGCATTAAACCTATATAATTTATCAATGATAAAATATTATACAGTCGCTTCGGGAAATAATTATTATCATCAAATCATCGTAATCATTATCATCATCATCATCGTCATTATTCTCGGTTCTGCGATGTGTTCTGTTTCTCGTCAACGGCAAAACCGGTTTTCTCGCATTCCCGTTACCCCGCTGTAGTCGCCATCAATTTGATCGCGGGGACAAGATCGCCGCCTCCCGGCACAGCATCTCGCTATTATACGGCATAGATCGTCCTCGCTGACGACAACTTTTTACGGGGCTTTCGAGTTTCGGTTTCCGCAATGGTTCCGGTCCCCGGTCCCTACGGCGCGACTGGTGACGCGGTGAAACGGTAGAGAAACGAAAATTACAGCTACGGATTCAAGATGTATAATAGGTATATTGTATATATATATATATTTTAGTGCTTAGATGCTATGTTATATACATAGCTCCCACCGAGAACGCGCGAATGTACGCGGACGGAAAATAATGAGAATTAAAAAATAATGAAAAAAAAAACCAAATAAAAAAACAAGGTCAATTTCGTTTCGCTTCACGGGCCGTCATTACCGCGCAGGTTCAACGTTCTGGAAGACGCTCGGTTGGTCAGCAAACTGGCACAATGCGTTCCGACAATTTGCCCGAGTATATATATATACACAATAATTACCGACGTCGCGAAGTCGCGGTGGCGTGTCTTTCGGATTTTTTTCCTCTCCGTCTTCTTCGTCTTCTTTCGGTTTTTTCGCTCGTTTTACACGCCTCCGTGATTTTTCCCATCATGGTTTTATATAGGTATATACCTCTCTCCGTCTACAATTGCTATAATATACCAGCCGTACGCGCAGTCGTCCATTGTTCCGCCGTTTTCTTCAGCTGCGGTTTTTCCGTCCTGCGTACATCGTGATGTACATTATTTTATTCGCACGGAAACCGCTGTTCGGAAACCTCAACTCTATATATATATATTTAAACGACAACGACGACGGTACTATTAAAATACATGTTCGTGTGCCCCACGCCTAAACTCGAACTCGGTGTTATCGAACTTTGCACCGGGTATGCGGTATACGGACGATTGAGCGCAAAACGTTCTCGAAACCAATCGCCGTCCCATCGGGACTATACATATATGTAATAGTAATATTTTACAACTACTACAGCAGTATAGAATAGCATTATGACATTGTTTTTATAAATAATTTTACTGGTTACGCGCAAGGTCGCAAATCCCAACAACGGTGTGTGAGTGTGTGTATGTAATATGTATGTATGTGTGTGTGTGTGTGTGTGTGTGTGTGTGTGTGTGCGCGCATACGATTTAGATAACACAAATTGCATATTGTTTTTTTTTCTTAGCTCTTGCAAGAACGTCAACGTCGACTTAACTATATATATGTACAGACGCCATGGGTCTGAATAGGTTGAATCGAAATTACATTTTACGTAACGGTTTGCCAACCACCTTCACATAACTCGCACCGCGCCGAATACAATATTATAACAGTGTACGTGTATTAGATTTGGAGGTTTTATCTCGTCGTCGCCATTTATTATATTATTTCATGGTCGCGTAAGGCCTTGCTGCGGGGGCAAATGTATTCGCGCGGTACACTTCCGGAAACGCGCGCCGTGGTCACTGCATGTTGGCGCAACGGTGTCAGGCCTAAAAATCGCGTTATACACCTGCGCGTTTCGTTTATAAACACGGCAATGGCACTGCCATTGATGGTTTATAGTTGTATTTAATACTGTAAAATATTATATAATATTATGTTATTTTCGAACGGTTATAAATAATTTTTTATTGCGACCGTTTACACATTATGCTTGTTGAATACGTTTACGTCGAAATTGTTTTCCAAAAAAATATCTCATGAATGGCTCTTACAATAAAATGGGAGGAGGCTCTGGACCCTTTTTATTACTGCCGCTCGCGTATACCAAATAAAGGAAAATGAAATATTATACATGTTATAATCATATTGTTCGGAGGGTGCAACGGCATTCTTTATACTCCTCCACTATATATACGCACTCTTTGCTCTGCGCTCTCTCTTTCTCACTCATTCCCTTTCTCTGTATATCTGTATTCCTTCGAAGGGTGACTGCCACGAATTCTTAACAGGTGAACAGTGAACACTGCCTAAGTTACAGGTGCCCAAAATCAGTGCTTCTATTGTCAGTGGTTCTCATGGTGTTTTCTAAATTTATCAAGGATGAATGGTTGCCGCATATTTTAACGACTTCGTATTGTCTCTTTAATAGTCTGCTTTTGTATGCGTAGCAGCATAAAAATAAGTTGGGTTTTGTATCTACCTCCTTTGAGTCATGTAGTATGGTAAAAAGGTCCTTACCTACCATATGTAAATCTCACTATGATTATCAATTCATTCTCCGTGTTTTTTTTTAATTCCATATAAACACAACACCATGAATATATTTAAACATAAATCAAAAATATGCATTGTACCAACATAGGTTTCGTGAGAGGTTAAGAAAAATTTACTAAGCAAATCAATTAAATTAGTAAGTATCTATAAGTACAAATAGATTCAAGTACACTTAAATGCGTTACTTTTATACTTCTATGAGATAGGATTTTACAATCTTAATAATAAATAAAACAATAGATAGTTTTATAATGGTGGACGGTGTTATTAGACATATTATATTATGTTTAAGTTTAAAATTATTTTTATTTCATTTTTTTAATCAAATTATGATTTTATAAATTTATTTAAACTATTTTGTATATTATTTCATAATTAATTACAATTAACTAGAATAAGAAAAAAATATAATATAAAATCTTTCGGAGAACTTTATAAAAAAATATTGAGCTTATAAGTATGTTGTTTTATGTTTTGCGTCGAAATTTCTCCCGTTAAAATTGACTGTAATGGAAATTGTAAAAAGTGTTTCTATAATAATTACTGGAAATAACTAAACACAAGCTTTCATTTCAGCTATAGTTAATTAATTATTCTTTAACTATTAAACCATTGAATGATTTATTTATTTTTGCCAAATTATCAAACGTTTCGAAGCGAAAAGAGTTATAACAGTATGACGAGTACGGCTTTCACGCGCATACAGTAGGTAGGTATAGACATTAATGAAATAATATATTTTAATCTTGAACTACAAACGCGTTTATATTAATGATTTGTACATAGATGGCCAGTGTACATTATAAATAAAATAAATAAAATAAACTAATATCGAGGTCTTGCACACACCGTTCACCTCGACGAACGGAACTATATGCCATCACATCAGTCGTTTGGTCGAAAAAACGTAGATTTTATATCTAATAATAATGATAGGAGTAAGCCAATGGACATTTTAAGTAATTTCCATGGTATAAAAAAATGTTTACCATCGATAAACGTATAAGTCTATTTCGTGTATAAATAAATCACAGGCCGAGTTTCATTAATAAATAAAAATAAAAATACTCGCGTACCCATCTAGTCGGTATACACTGAACCATATAATTCACAAGTTAATAACATATTGTAATATAGTAGGACATTGATACCAATATATTATTATTTATAATACTAATGATGGTATAATTCTATGGTGTAACCTGCATATTATAATAGTATTATCTACAGGTGACAAGTGCGCCTAAACCCGCATGTTTGCTAGATAAAAAGCTCTAATAAAAGTTGTGTTACAGTACCACCGTGGTCTATAATAATATTATGACCCACCGCAGTAATAATAACAGCGGGTAACTTAAAATCGTTGTTCTCGTTGATTCTATTGACAAAATAAGAATAAGTAGATAAGATAATTAGAATTTATCACGTGAGAATGAACATTACGGCATTTCGAGGTTTCAGGGGGTCTTATCAATTATGTATTAAATATAATTTATGATATTTTAGCCCCTTATTACTAGAGTGAGTGCGCTTATATAGCGGCAGTCTGTCTCTCATAATAATGAACATTTCGAGCCGTCATTTTTGATTTTGACTATTATGCAAACGTAGCCTATCCATTCTTATGTTATCTCTATGTATGAGTTTAATCGACATGGCGATTTTGGCAGAAATCGACTTTAAAACCGTTTAACAATAACGATATGATGTTATATTGTTATTATACGCGTCCGACGGTACTTGCGCGCAAATACACGGGAAACGCGCTAGCCCCACTACCGGAACAACTTCAGCCATGCCGACGATGTGGCAAAAAACGATGGCGGCTTCAGAGGAGCGGCAAACCGTACACAGTCATAGACGCAACAAACACGACGAATAAAATATACGTTCTGAATATCACTGTTATAGCCGGCGGATTTCTTTTGTTTCCCCGCCCCGCGACCGTACATTATACATTTATTTATCTGTTTTTTTATATATATACATATAAAACACTGTCCATCGATCTCTATTTAATGTACATATATATATAATAGATTCTGCGGCCGTTAGCCGACGGTCTACTGTAGGTATATAATAATATTATAGTGGCATCGGTTCGTAATGAACCTGAAACGAGTTTTACCTTGAAGTCTATCGAGGTGTGCCGGACAAAAACCTGACTGTACACGACTATTATACATAGGTATATAATATCATATTGAGAAAAAGAGAGAGAGACCGCCGAATCGACCAATGCCACGACGTCGACGGCGGCGACGTTATAATACATATATTATTACTATTTTTTTTATTTTTTATGTATACCGTCAAGTTCTTTTGACCGGCTCGTCAAGCGTGCGTCATAATATAATAATGGGTCCCAATCGTCGAAATCACAACATTACGTAAGCCGCGATTTAGATCACACACCTGTTGCAGTCATACGCGTCGTCGACCGACGGTATTTCGTTTTCGACTTTTTCGCAGGTGTATTTGAAAAGCGGTTTTCGCCTGCTCAGCTGGTGACTGTAGGTACCTATGCGTGAAAAAATTAAAATATGTGGAAAATAATTAATATAACGAAACATCACCGATGCTGTGGCGTGATATCCGCTCGCAATCGGACGCGGGCAATAACGATCGCTAAACGCGTCTACCACAATAACTATACGATAATAATAATAATAATAATATACGGACTTACCTATAACACGACATCGCGACTAGTACGGCGCGGCGGCGTCTCGAGGACGGGCCAATAGAGCGATTATACTCGTATATATATTATTAAATATATATTGTACAGTCGGAGACGCGTTATATCATAATATGCCTCTCTATACCTATGGACGGTTACGTTTTTTTCTCGAAAAAAAAATCATTATAAATAACAGAATCCTTTATTCGGTTATAATATGCGTCCGTTGTTGCGACCGAGGCCGTCGCCGTTCGGTGTCCTTTGACGGTCCCGCCCACCCTACCTCCCGCCAAACGCGCTACGGTGGAGGCAATGCTAGCGGTTATATCCGTCTACTACACGTAGGTTATACCTACCTACTTATGTTATATATTATTGTGTGTGTATAATATTATGCTACCGCAGACAGGACAATGGCACTGACAATTTACGGCCAAAAATTATTTTTATAATACGAATAATATATAATTATATGTTATTTATGACGCATTTCGTATTATTATTATTATTCTACGTCATAAAAAAACGCGGGCAACTCGTAGAAAAAAAAACTACAATTTTTCTATTTCAATGGACGAGTTTTTAATATTTGTAACATAGCGGTTTCCGCACCGTGCATAATATTACGAATTATATATTCACTTCTCAAGGTGTTCAACGGGCTGCGGCGTTTATATACTCACATCGCGTCGTGGAATCGTAGGCTTTTTTTTTGATTTTCGTACATCTCATCATCGTACAACGTTTGTCCGACGAGTCCGAGGAGGTAACGCTTCATCGAGTTTCTCGCCCGACGCGTAGCGATGAACATCTTCTAGAGGACCAAAGATATAATAACCAAAGACATCATCATTTAAACCGTTCGCGTCCCATCGATAATGACGTTATGCAGGTACATTACAACTATATACGTGCCTACTATAATATTATCATGGTAATATGATTCGACGCAATATAGACGAACAAATATTACACTCCAAAAAACGGCTGTCGATCAACAATATTATTTCGTATTCATTTACTGCCGGTGGCCCGTAAAAAACACACAACTTGTGTGTAGGTACGCGTCGCGCCTACGACGTCGTCCTGTTTGTCGCCCGGCCATAATATTATGTGTGTACTATGTACGCATTCACAATATTATATACATTACAATGTGTGTGTGTGTGTGTGTGTGTGCTGAGACGACGGCGGCGGTACCGTTATAATACACGCGGCCGGTCGCTATTATGCCCGGCGGAAGAGAAGAAGAGTGTGACGTTCGCCATTATGATTTCGTATAGTACAATAATAATAATAATAACGTAATGCATAATGCGTGTACAGTTTTTTGTTTTTTTTTGTTTTTAAGTTGCCCTCTCTTGGCTAACGCCCGTCCATCCCACGCCAACCGAAAAACAAAAACGTTATATTATATTAAAAAAAAAAAAAATACAATCGCGACGACGACATACCTGTACGATATAGGCGTACCTACGCGACCATTGCAATAATAATATTAAAATATTTAACATTGCATTATTATACGGGCGAGAGACACCCACATTCATTATTATTCCGCATTCGTCGTCCCGTGAAATATACCGTACGTTTGCGGCCAAAATCCGTCTAAGGTCGGTATTTTTTAAAATATTTTTCGGGCTTCTCATCAACAGATAGCGTCGTCGTGGAAGCATCACCAAGCCATCGCCAACCGACAATAGTGCGTATTTTTTAATACGCGTTGTATAACATACGCACGCGAGCACACATGTCCCGTAAAACGTAGGTATACCTAATAATAGGTATAATACGTGTACCTATACGAAATATTCGCACTCAAGACACGTAGGTATATATCGTGGATTGTGTCGTCCCGATTGGCGGTGGTGCTGGCGGTTTGATTTCGAATAGCGATAAAATTTAAATTACACGCGTTCACGTTATACACATTTATATATACGTATATATATTATATGTACATATATATATATATATATATGTATACATTCGGCACCGTCTCTCTGCAGCAGCGCGCACGCCGCCGCCGCCGGAGTATGATATTTTGTCCTTGGGAGATTTTAACGACCGACCATTATGTTGTAGCTGCCGCAGACGTGAACTTTGCCTTGAACTTGGTTAATGATTTGAAATTCAGCAAGTATTTCGCACGGTTATACCTATATATATAATAATAGCGTCGTGTATTGTGTACGCGTATATTATTATGATCGTATACACACACACGCGCACGCACGCTACGCAAACAAACTCGCTCTCCTACACACACACACGCGCGCGCGCATAAAAGTATACATGTACACGTTTCGACGGTGTATAAAATGAAAAAATAAAATAAAACAAGTTTTGCCAGTCACGCTCTAAGATTTGTTCACACAAGCCACGCGCATCGTCGGCGGCATTGATTCGGATATATATATATATACCTAATATATATATATATATAGTCGTGAAAAAGAGGTGAACTGCGGCGAGTGTGATGCCTGCCGTACTTACCTGCGATATATATACATATATATATGTATATATTATAATATTGTTGTAAACGTAACGAAATTCAATGGCCGCAAAAATCCGATTTAATTGGTTACCGCTGAAAATTGTACGCTTTTTGCTCTTTCAGGTGAGTTGAATTAGAAAAAAAAAAAAACACGATCGTCACCATTACGGTGAATAATCTCTGAGGTAAATGTTGCGGGTCGGACACAGCTATATTATTAATTTATATGTATATATATATAATACGACTGTTGTATTATAGTGTTTTCTGTGCAGGCGACGGCTGAGTGCAACGACATTGATCGTTACGGTCGGCCGCGGTAGCTGGTTGGATGGTTTTTTCCGTTTTCCTTCCGTACACAATACTTTTACACCGGAACGGCATAGAGAATACGTTTATATACATATATCAATACAATATATATACGTACTCGTAGATGACCCAGAATACTTCATTATATATTATAGAGTTTTCACGTGAAACGCGTCTAAGTCGAACGACGTCGATTCGAATCGATGATTATAATATATTATGTTTTCATAGACATCTGGTATACCTATCGTATTACCTGTACATTTGAGAGTTTCGATATTGAAATACTGTGTCGTGAACGCAGCCTTATTTCTCGACAATCCGGTTAGAACCGTTCGTCCGGTACTCGTGACGCGGCCAAACCAGGTCCCGGCTATCATATTATTATTATATTATACTGTGTGTTTATTTTATTCTCTACGTCCTACTTCTATCGTGGTTCGTCTATGCAGAGACCACGACGGAGTATCACGAAAGTTCACAAGATTTTGATGTGTGTTAAAACTTTCGGTCCGATATGGAAACTGCGGCACATTGCATTAAACACGATGATAATATTTATGTGTTACGACGTGGTTTAAAAATACCACAAACATTATGTTCGACAATACGTTTTTTACCCTATTGTCAAACACAAGGATTGTTATCTGTAACCATTAAATGTAATGAGTCTGGGTGTCGACTGTTGAACAATAATAAAATCTGACCTTGGACGTCGCGTGTTGTTCCTTTTATTTGTCCCGTTTTGTTTGTCCTGTCTGACTACACAAAGACCTGGTCAAATACTGTTACAACGGCGATGTGAATTATGGTTTTATTGTAGTCAATATGGGGTTTGTCGGTAACCCTTTTATGCCTAACGCGCGTTGTGGTTGTTGATTTTGGGGTAATCGCGACCTTGTTGTTCTGTTAGTACAGTATAAAACAATTATCCTTGGACTAGAGACAAACAACAGTCTGGCAGTAGGTTAAAGGGTTCGGGGCGTTGCGCGTTACGTATAAGTTTATGATGTTTAAAGGGACCTTGAATATGATACGGTATACAGGTGTTTTTATTAACAAACCTATCACACGAATGACAATCGATTCAAATTTGGTTAGCCAAGTTGTACCTTACAGTGCTGTATTGTACATTTAAATTAATTTGTATTTATGTTTTACAGAGAAAAATGTCCCCAAAAAAGATTTACTGCAGGATGAAGATGAAAAGGTCGACCGAGTTGATTGTTTTGAGCGAGAATCGCGAAATAGAGCCGAATCTCCAAATCACCGAGTTAGTCCGACAGTGCAGATTGAGCCTACTACGCCGATCGTGTGTCCACCATCACCCGATTGGAACCCACCGCCTAAACGGCGATTCATATCCACGTCGGATGGAGATAATATACCATACGGTAGTAAAGATAGTTTGCAGGTAACCCATCGTCAATGCGAACCACCAACTATCAAAGTCGAAGAGGAAGCTGTGACTAGCCCTGAGGCTGAACCGAAATTGCCACCACCACCGCCGCCACCAACACCAAAATGTCATCAGGTGTCCGTCATACAAAGAACACCAGCAGCCGTAAAATCACCTTCCGTCTGCCCGAAAAGACCGATAACACAGCCTCAGACCACTGTTCAAGAACCAGAACAAGATGCACCGATTGATTATCATGTGCCCAAAAAGGAAGCTGATTTGGACTTGGACATTGTTCGAGCCATCAAGAATAAATTCACAATTACATTACGAGGACAGTTGGTTTCGGCACCCAATGGTATCATTACTGCTGCTGCCGGCCGTGGAAGGAGCAGTGGTGGTCAACAAGGGGGTGGCGGTGGGGGAGGTACAAACGGTGGTGGTACCAACTCTGGTTCAAACCGTGGTTCGTCATTGCATTCGTACACACTCGGCGGTGGTGGAGGTGGTGGTCCCACCGGTCTCTTGGGTAGTGGCGGCGGCGGAGGCGGTATGGCCCCAGGCGGTGGTGGCATGAATCCTGGCGGTAACGGCAAACATTTCGGAGGGCCAAACAGTCCTGTGTCGCTGCCGCCCTTCCATGAGAGCCTCATAAAGTCTGGTGGTAATTGCTACTCTGCTCAATACAACAATCAATATCATTTGATGATGACCGAACAATTGTGTTTCAATAACAACGACACAGGACAAAATCCTGTGGCTGGTGGTGGTGGTCCTTTCTCAATTGGCTTGGAAGGTCCACCGAAACAATATTCTATGTTACAAAATGCCTCATCGCTTGGTATAGATATTAAAGAGGACGATTGCGAAGATCTATCAAGCTACGTAAAAGAAACCAACGGTTTCGACACATTGATGGCTGATTCTGAAAATGGTACATCCAACGATCCTTTGCAATTCACTGCTACTCTTACATTTGCGGGTCCCACCGATCCTGACTTCCTGGACAGTCTTAATGACGCTGCCGAATTGTTCTTCAAAGAGGTAAATATAAAAAAAAACGGTTTGGATTTTCAAATAAAATACTTGTATCATGTGCAACCTAACTCACATTGTATTATAATTAATAATATTTAATAATGACATTTTGTACATGACGATCAATATTTTAATTTTTTTTTCAGCCCCAAGAGTGCATTCCTCCTTCACTTGTCGAGCAACCTCTTCATATGTTCAATGAACATAGGAACGGATTTTCTGAATCACAATCGGAGAAACGTAATTACCTACAGCAGGTGAACAATAACAATAATGGGCAGCCTGTATCATGCAGAAATAACTATGGAAGTTATGATATATCAAAGGATAGGTTATCACAAAGCAGTTTTGAAGACTCCAACCAACAACTGCAACAGTTACAAATACAAGTGCAATTACAACAACCACAAAACGTGGACGTAAGTCTAACATTAGTCAAACTTCCCTGACCGCATATAATATAATCAATTCGTTATAACCTTTTACTGTTTTAGGCTTGTGGACAGATGATGTTGTCACCGGGTTTATCGTCATTAGAAATGGACTCAAACACCAGCATGTCGGCTCCGTCACCTGCTAGTGTTAGTATGGATGGTACAATGTCATCACTTACGCCACCACCTCAAAATGGCAAAGATTCCAGTAACTCCGCTTTGGATGTCAGAGTACTGCAACATAGGGTGAGAAAGACCACCCCACCCGTAGGGAAACCAAAATATACTTCTTTCACCAGTAAATCGATGGCAAAAGTACATATCGTTCTTTGATATATTTCTTTATTCCCCAAAACCACCCAGGACCCATTGTGTGTACTAATCTCTAATTATTATTTACAGCTCGGCCTTCCAAATGATTTGCCATTCGAGTTCGTTAACGGTGGCCATGGCATTAAGAACCCATTAGCTAATCACGACACTCTACCGCCACCGCCACCATCAATGCTAATTAGAACACCAGAGCCAGAGAGGAGCAATACTTCAGTAGCTCCCGCAACTATTGTATCAGTAAATACTACTCCCGAACCAGTCGAAACAACAAAAAACGGTTCAAAGTTCTGTTGTAACCTGTGTTCCAAGACTTTCAACCTACAACGTTTGTTAAACAGACACATGAAATGTCATAGTGACGTTAAACGATACCTATGTACATTCTGCGGAAAGGGTTTCAACGACACGTTCGACTTGAAACGACACACTAGAACACATACAGGTATGTACATTGTAATTTTAGAAAATATACAATCGACATTTTATTTTTAAATTGAAAAACAAATAAAGATAACTCACATAACTAGTTAGTTTCATGTTTATTTTTTTTCAAATATAAGAATATAAGATTATATACTTTTAATTTATATGTCATTGTTAATAATAACACAATATTATATTCCGAATATAATTTAAGATCGACGATAATATTATTTGTAATATCAACTAATAGCCACTTATAGCTTTACAATTATCTTTGACTTTTTGACTTTTTTTTAAAAATTACATGGTGTGGACTGTAGGACTGGTTGAATATGTAAATGATGTGTAATATAAACGAAATCGATTCAAAAATTTAAAAATCTCTCAAATTTGTTTAGTTTATTTTTGTTTCAAAAAACCGATAGTAACCACATGATTTAATATGTGTTTTCTATCAACAGGTGTCCGACCTTACAAGTGCAATCTGTGTGAGAAATCGTTTACCCAACGTTGTTCACTCGAATCTCACTGTTTGAAAGTTCACGGAGTACATCATCAGTATGCTTACAAAGAAAGAAGGACAAAGGTACGTACATTCTTGGCACAACTGCCATAATAATATTATATTATTATGCATTTATGCCAGTCATATAGTCTGTCTCAGTGAAATAATTGTCATAATATTTACGGTATTTAACGTTTATGTTTTTCATTACAGATGTACGTTTGCGAAGAATGCGGACACACTACCAACGAACCTGAAGTTCACTACATTCATCTCAAAGAAAAACATCCATACAGCCCGGCGCTGCTCAAGTTCTATGACAAGAGACATTTCAAGTTCACAAACTCAAACTTTGCCAACATGTTGCTTCAAGTACGCACCTAATATTGGGCTGATTGCAATCATATTGCTAGACTGACCAAAATGTTAATCTATTTTAACAAATATTTTTAATTACTTACACTACGTAGAACTTAATTTTTTTAATAACAATTTATGCTGTGTATTATTGTCATTTGACTTAAAAAAAAAAAAATAAGGAAATAATTTAAAGTTAGTAAATACGACAAAATATCACCGCTTAAATATCTCTTACCATTTTATAATGTCTCAATGGCAAAATCATTTTATTTTATAATTTAAAACCCATTTTACTGATCAATTTTTTTTTGTATTTTAAGTAACGAAGCAATCCTTTTGATTGGCCGATCAATATGTATGATTTTTAGTTCTGAAATTTTCTAAAATCCGCACTAACTTTATGTTAGGATCTATACTTTTTTCGACTTTTAGCGTTGCTTGATGGATATGGGGTTTTTTGATAAACCTATAATAATTTATTGCAGGTATTTAATTTTAAATACAAATTGAATAATAATCACAATACAAGAAGTACTTTTGTACAACTATTTTGTCATTATTAAACAATTTTATGTATTTTATAAAGATTACAATTCCGTAATAAATTATATTTTTAAAGATAAAATTATTATCGTTCAATTAAAATTTTTTAATTATAAATGTATGAAAACTCATTTGCTATCTTAAACACCAAATCCATTAGTCTGTTATAATTGACATAGAGAACAAAGATACTTGTTAGTCCTGATTTTCAAAACACACTATCATAATTTTAATATTTCATTTTTTCTGATTTATAAAAAAAATATTGAACTTAAGATTAGCCAGATAAAAATTGTCGTTTGAATTATATTGATCGGTATAAAGGTGATTTTTTTTATTGTGTTCGAATGAAAAATTATTTCTATAGAAAGAAATTGAACATCCAATACTTAATTTTTCAGCTGTAAACGTTAGAAAATTAAATTGTATTTTAAAATGTTTTCTTAATTTTAATCCGTAATAATTTACATACAGAATAAATAAATTACAAAAAATAATTTTAAATTAATTTTAGAGGTTTTTAAGCGAATTCTGTCAATCATAATTATTAATTAATGGTCATTGAAGTCATTTTGCTTTAACAATTGTATGCTTTGCGATATTTTTAAGCAATGTTAAACGTAGATAGTTGTGCAATTCTCAAAAAAATTACTAACCAATTATTCAATATTTCATAAAAATGTATTCTATAAGTGCATGAGTGGATATTTGGTTACATCGTGATTGGCTTAAAATATATACTTAACATGGAACTACGAAGAAGCTTCAATTCTTTGGACTTTATAAATAGTTTTAATCGAAAATAGGGGGCTTAGAATCCCCAGTTTAGTCCTTCCTAATATCCACCTACATGAGGTGATGGTAATTTAGTGGATTAAAATTATGTACTTAATACTGCAGTTGAAGTATAAGCTTACAAATCCAATTCGTACAATTTTGACCGATTTATTGCTAAGGTTTTATAGATTAAATAGTTTTTTTTTCGTCCAAAATAAGATAAATACGATTTCAGCATTATGCTTATCATTCAGTATTGTCCTAAACCATACTGTCTTAATATTACAATTCATTTTATACATTTTTTGAAAAAAATATACAATTTTTTACATTTTTAATTTGTGGATTCAAGACGAACTATTTATTATATTCATAATACAGTAGTCGCCATTTATTAGACTCACAGTTAATTGACTCAATTGCTTATTGGACTTAACAGGCTGGTCCCGATTTACATGTATACTTAGTCATAAAAAAATATTTTCTAATATTATTACAATAATACAATGGTCAATCATCAACATTCACTACTAAAATTATTCTACTATTGAAATTGTTTCCTAAAAATCTTCCAAGCTAACGCTATGTGTTCTGTCGTTGGTTGACAATCATCTGTGGAAGTCGTTGATCATCGGTGTCAATGCTGTCGCCGCCGTGTATACAGAGAATCACAAATCGTACGGGGGCCATTTAGTAGTAGGGTTGCGCCGATTCTACGAGTTTTGGTCGGCAGAGTGGTTCAATCTTTAACCAAATAGTTTTTCCTTATTGCCTCATTTAAAATATTAACATACTTATCTAATTACAAATCACATAATACTCGTATTCTTGCATTTGAAAAAGATAATTGTAGGTAACTAAACTAATTTTCACTTATTTCCTTTGGCAAAATAAAATGTTCTAAAAAGCCCAAAATATTGTTTAAATCGATTGAAACATTCAATATTTAGAAATATATTGCACTCTATCACAATCTATTGCACTTAAATTCTAAATAAATCATTAAGTACAAACAATTACGTATTATAGTCTGAATACATTTTACGCGTTCCACTTCAACATTTGTTTGTTGTCAATATTATTATATAACTATAGCTTGATGATCTAATCCATGAAACAGTGGTTGCAACTTATAAGTTTGTGATACTTTGAGTTTTCGGGCGTTAAACAAATATATGAATATTCGTAAATTTCCATAAGAGTGCTTGGAAGAAAAATTTCACGTTATAAAAAATTTGAAATGGTTATATACATATTAACATATGATTTTAAGAACTAAATAAACACATACATAATAGTCGGGATAGTCAGTGAAGCAGTGAATTTTTTAAACTAGTTAATTAGGCGATACAAATGTTGCCCAGTGAAAATATTTTGTCAACTAGTTAACTTTATTTTTTTTTATCAGCCAGTAAAAATTCTTTAAAAACGCACTGCGTAGAAGTCATATTATTCGGATTAATGGGCCACAGTAATTGTGACATTCGTTTCACCAATGATTATTGTAACTTATTATTACCTATTCAAAGAGATTTATTTTATTTGTTCATACAGCATTTCAAAGAGATAGATATAATTATGGATAGAGATATTGTAGTATCGGCGGTATTTTGATTTTAAAAAAAAAAAACGTGATGGTACTATTAAGTACCACTTACGTTCAGTCCTTTTAAATATTTATCGGAAGTGTGTTAAAAGTTATTTGAATGAGAGTTTATGTACGTCAGGCTCGAGTGCTCAACACGTCGTTCAGTCGTTGATATTGTTGTTTTCTAATAGAAATGTTGATATAATATTGTATAACATTGTGTTGTTTGGATTTTGTAAATAATCATTACTATAATGTTAAATGTAGATTTAATTTTAGATTTAAGTAATATATTTATTTGACACACTCACATATGCGCACTCACATATTTATAAATAATATACACGTGTATGTATATTATGCTTAGTTTATAATGTAAATTTTAAGTAATAATTTTTTAGGTACAAAGGTGAAACGGATCAATATTGTGATTTGTATTATTATTTATTAGCAGTAATTATGATTGTTCATAAAAGGTACCTATAACTGTGCCCACATTTACGTAATTATCATAATTATTTTACTACAACGGGCGATTTAGGCAATTGTTATTTTTTTAAATATTTTTTTTTTTATATACTTTTATAATCAACGATATAGTTGTCATTCAGTATTATACCTAACCGAACATCAGTGTTTTGACATTTTCGTTACTTGAAATGATTTTATTTTTAAAAACATTACCGCGCAGTACCTATTCGGATATTTCAATGTATCGGAGTACAGACTATACTGTAACTACAATAATACTGTCTGTGCTCTGTTCCCGTATTACGGTATTCAGTGTTTCGGAAGGTCAACTGTATTACGGTTAATGCATATATTATATAATATTTGAGATTTCTACATAAATTTGCTCTAAAACAATTAACGAACAGATTTATACCTGTATACCTACATACTGAAACGAGTGTCGTCTATCAACATCGTACATTATTCCTTAGTCCTTAAGTAGGGCACTTGCTGCTAATATGCCGAGTATGAGGAACGGAAATACTCGTTACAATATTTAATGTTTTTATTTTCTGATGGCAAAAATCCTATAGTTGCACAGATTTCATTAAAAAGGAAAAGAAACCTGTATCTATATAATAAAATTACCTCATTCCAAAGCCTTCTAAAATATTGTCTTGGTGATCTGGTGCGATGCTGAATGGTGACGGTACCAACGGGGCTCGTTAAATCATAGATTATAAATCGGAGAAGACCTCCAAAGGTCCCATCTGAAAGGGTATATAACCAAAAGACCAATAATACATAGATATAAAGGTCTAACGATTAATGGCACTGCTTGTGGTATATGGGCTCTCATTAAAAAATTATATATATCATGATATAATAATAACAACGTGTAAATAAAATTATATATAGTTGTTTTTAAATTTATTGACGAATATAGATTTGTGTAGTATTTAAAAAAAAATCACTTTCGGTTCGGGTAGTGATATCCTAAAGTATTTTTTTTTTTACCTCAGTGGATGAAAAATAAATTATTTATATATATTATTATGTTAAATTATATGGTTATTATTTAAGTACGATTATAGTCTATATAGTATTAAACATTTTTTTTTTAATTGGGAAAGGAATTCAATATTTTTTTCTATAGTATTAAATAATTAAGTATAATATTATATATTTATATGTAATACTATAAACATAAGCCTGTGATACATTTAAACTTATTCTTATACACATCCTAACTGTATTAATTGTATTATTATTATTATTTTTATTTTTATTTTTATTATTATTATTATTATTATTATTATTATTTTATTATTATCATTAAATTATTATTATTGTCTTAACATTAAGTAAACAATATTATTTAGTTTGTAGTTAATTTTTACATTTTTACGTTGTACTTTTTAAGTTATTTTAATAATATACATTTTTATAAAAATATATACATTTATACATTATTAATAATATTTTTTTTCATCGATTATCAAGTGAAGTTGATGTAGAAGTCAACGCAACGTTATTAATCAGCTTATAAATTATAATTATGGAAAAATTACTACACCAAAAATGTGGAACTATAACCACATCCCCAATCCTTAGGTTCTTTTTATTAGCTATTACTAGTCATTTTCAAATATTATTTTTCGTTACCTTCTTTTAGATTCTGAACGGAGTGATGAATGTATTGATTTTACAATGATGTGTTTTTTTTTTTTTTTTGTGTCTGTGTACAGCATAACTAGTCGAAATAATGCTTCAATTTCGAACTTTGGGGGTGGTTTCCGATGACAAATTGGATATCCTTGGTGCATTATAGAGGTGAAAAGTAAACATTTTCCAACAGTTTTCAAAAAAATCGAGAAAAACAAAAAAAAATGACAGAAAAACGGGAATTTTTACGCAAAATCAGTTTTCGACAAAATCGAATTTTTTATTTTGCTAAAACTCAAAAACTAATCAATTTAAACACTTGAAATTTTCATCAAATGTTTATATTAGAGTTCTCCATACACAGTTAAATTATCAAAGAATTAAGACTTTTTTTGAGCTATTTACAGACAATTGAAATTTTTAATTTTTTTAAGTATTTTATTTTAAAATAACGATAAAATTTTTTTGGCCGGCCAGAAAATCTTGAAAATTTAATACAAGGTTTCTTATAAGTTGTTCTTAAAGTGATAAAAAATAATCCGAAATCGTTAGTCACAATTTTTTTTTATAAGTGCTTAAAGTTCGAATTTATACGAAATATGTCAAAATTGCGAAAATTTGCAAGTAATTTTGTGGTTGAAAAATCGTAAAAATTTTTTCTTTTATAACTAAGATTTGAAAATTTGGTACAAGGTTCTCCAATAATTTTTCTTCAACTATCTACAAAAAAAACTCTACCGGACTAAGACAAAAAAATTTTATGAGTGATTGAAATTTAAATTTTTACAAAACCGCGTTAAATAACGGTTTAGCCTCAAACGATTTTTGATATTTGTTGTTATTCAAATAGTATAAGTCGTAAATACTTGAAATATTTACCAGTTATTTAGATTGCCATTCTCTTTACGTGATTTGATTTTCAAAATATTTTGACTTTTTTTGAGCTATTTAAAGACAATTGAAATTTACAATTTTTTTTTATTTTTTTTTTATAAATGTTGATAAAAAAAATTTAGCTGGGACAAATTACTTGAAAATTTAATTGAAGGGTCCACATAACTTGTTCTAACTCTCATTCAAAAATTATAAAAATACATAGGCACAATTTTTTTTTATTAGCATTTGAAGTTCAAATATTGACAAAAATTCGTCAAAATCATGAAAATTTTTCACTATTTGGTAGTTAAAAATTTATAAATATTTTTCTATCAAAAGCTAAGAATTGAAAATTTAAGACTATGCTGTCCATAAGTTAAGCTTAGAATAACTATAAAAAAGTTTGAGGATTGTTCAATTTAAAAAATTTTACGTGTGTTTAAAATTTTAATTTTAATTTGAAATCAAAAATACACGTGTAAAATAACTTTTTACTAATAAATAATTTTCGATTTTTGTTATTTTTAAAAAATTACTAAACGTAAGATCTTGAAACTTTTACTTAAATGTTTGAATTAGTTTCAAAGTAGAATACATTACAATATTTAAGTATAATATATCCTAGACTGACAAATCATCTCCGTTCAGAATCGTTTTTCGTATACAATGATACCTATCATTGCATTCAAATTTAACCTTCCCTAGTCCGAGGTCCATCCCACCCCCTAATGTACAGCAGAGCGATACTCACTTACCCGCTTTTTTTATTTGTCACTAACTATAATTTCTTAATATTATGACATCATAATAATAGTATGAATTTATTCAGAATAGTGTAATTCTTAAGTTGGTAAAATAGACGTTATTTTGTATTCTGTCGAATCAATATTCATAGGACTTGATATGGCTTATTTTTGATTAATTTACAATTTTATTCATATCTAAATTTCTAATAATTCTTGTTCGTAGTATATAATTATATCCCAGGTCGAAAAAATTAAAAGTTTTTATTCTAAACTTGAACTTTAACAACCATTTTATAATAGTGTATTATCGACAGGTAACAATAAAATAGTAAGGCTATACCAATATGATAAACATTTATTTATTTTTAAATTTTAATTACAAACAATGTTCATAAAAAAACACTTTAATAATTGGATTATCAGTTGCTTACATTAAAATATTGTGTTTTTTTATCTCTCGTAAACTGTGTCACAATAATTCTTATTCTTAAAAGTAATAATTAGAAAATATATAGATATACGTTAGGTATAGTAACTATATGTACCTAAATATAATGTATTGATAGGACCAACTTAATATGTTTATATCTAATTTACAAAAATCGGTTACGTTTTAATATTAAATACATTTAAAATATCCATTTACATTGTGAAGTTAAAGGTTCCACACATTTTTATATCTTAAAATAAGTATGTTCCTATTTTACTTTATAGGTACTGCCAATGGCTTATTTATACTATACAATATTATAATAGAATATTTCTATAATATTATTAGCATTAATATTATTTTCTATACATAAGTAATTAATACATAATATAATTTATAAAGGTAGTAAATTATTATTCGGTAATCATTTTTGTTAGTATTGAACTTTCGTTATTTATTTTCTATTAAACGTATTTTTCCACCAAAATAACTGGATAAATACACATGTACACTAAACACTTGTACTGTTTTATGTAAATTATATGTAGAAGACGAATAGACATGATTAATTTACATAATGTTTAAAACGTTTTACAATCCCGTTTTAGAGTGAATTGGTTGAACAGGTGTTCGGCTGTAAGAAAAAAATTTGGAAACTTTTGAAGTAATTCATTTGCCATATTGATTATTTCTTTAAAATATGGTCGTATAGATTTACAAATTTGGATTTTAGTGTTACTTAGTGATAAAATTATTGATTTGAAATGGTCGTGTTATATGTTTTTTAATAAAAAAAATTTGTGGGTAGAACAAATGGTTAGACTATAGGTACTTACTATCTCAGCGATCCTTTGATTTAAATCAAGCACATTTTATTTTATATAGGAATAATTTTAGTGTTTTTGATCAATTAGTTTTGAGCAATTTGTGTGAAACTGTATGAAAATTTAAAAAAAAAATAAGTGTACAGAGGTTGCATACCTAAATATAGGACTGCAATAGAAAAGTATCCGAACTTTTGTTACGTATTTCGGATAACGACGAAAAAAAGAAAACATAATATGAAGAATAATATGTATATCGTATGATATACTGGTAATACATTTTATATACAAATTCCATGCGAGTACTCACGTACTCGGTGACCCCACCCCGACAATAATTGACCTATACCATTTAAGTTCGACGAAATAAAACGCAGTAATAAGTACCTATATATATATTATAATGACCCAAATACCCAAACCGATAGCCACTGAAAATGATTCTTTAGAAATATTATATCCCTATATATAGATATAATATATACTAACCATCATGACAATATTGTAACAATATACGATGTGCCTGTATTATACATAATAATATATGGGCTATAAACCTTAAGCTTGTGCGCTTGATATTATTGAACTCTGTGAAGATAAAATAAAATTAACATTTTGTTTTTTGTTTTTGTTTTCCATATAGTGATGATTGAATATTCTACTATTCCCTTAATATTACTGCACAGAACATTGTGCACATAGAAGAGCCGCATCACGGACATCGCCTGCTCGAAGTCGCGCTCGCCCTCGAAACCTTCTATCCTTCCTACCTACCGACCGACCCCTTCGGTCGCGGGTCATGAAATCGTGTTAATATCGCGATCGATACATAATATTATAGTATAAGGTTTGATGTTGGGATCATAATATGTCTGTCGTCTGAAGTCATCGGCCGTTCAGGCGTCGCGAAAGCACGTACGCCGCGGGTCGCCGGAACCGCGAAAGATCGCAAAAACTATAGGTGTATTGAGTATAAACAGCAGTGGTGAGGTTTGCCGTTGCCTACATAATATGAGTATACCTACAATGGCCACAACGGTAGAGCATAAATTAAAGGTAGCGAAATGCTTGAAGCTGAAAATGGTTTGCTCCGTGATACCGCCTTATGCCAAGGCCATGTACGGTGTATAATTGCGTGGTTCTCTCTTCAGGATGAGAACAGTAGATTTTCATAATGTCGATGGATTTAAATCATGTAACAACGAAACAAATTTTTTTTGTTTTTATAAGTTGACCGCACAAAATTGTAAATGTAATATTATCTGGGTACCTATAAAATGTGAAAAATGTGTATATTGTAAATATACTGTATATATAATTGAAATTATAAAACTTTGAAAATACTATATGTATATTGACAGGTACCTAACCAATTGTTTTTTTTTTTTATTTATTTGTTTGGTTATACATTTTATATACATATTACATATGAGTAAATAATAAAGTCTATATAATATTATATTGTCTTATATTTTCTTATTGATTTTAATTTTTCATTAGTCCCCATTTCTTATTTCTATAGGTTCCTATCCTATCATCGAAAAATACGATTATATTATTATTGTGTATAACAGGGATGGACAACTGAAAGTTATTACAAGGCCAATTTTTAAAAATTAAAATTTAGTCGGCCAAAGTATAGAGAGCAAATAAAAATGTCATTCAAAATATGCATTTTAATTTAGCATAAACGTAGAATAGAGTCTAGACGATTGATTTTGAAATAGTATGATGCAATTTGAAAATCTAGCGCGGGCCAGATAAAAAAGGTTCAAGGGACACCAGTTGCCCACCTCTGGTGTATATAATATAATATTATAAATATATCTACAATAGTTTATTAGTCGGGTACTTTTTATACAATATTCATTAAATTTAAAAATTATAATATTGTGATTTATGGCATGTATAGACATATTACCTTACAGTAATTACCTACAGTAATTAATAATTATGATACATATAAACACACTTGCGTAACCAGGATTTTACTTAGAAAGGACGGGAGAGTGCTGATAATAATTATAAACAGGAGGTTTGAGTAAAATCTCTCATAAGTTTAGTATGCTGCAGGTGCCTTGGTGAGTAAAAAACACTCAAGACTTTTTCAGTGACCAAGTACATACAAATTACAATGTAATATAATATAGAAAATATATAGTATAGTAAATAGTTAATACGTTAACGTCATGTTTTAGAATTCTGGGAGTCTCAAAGCGTCCTCAGTTAACCCATAGCCTTGCCATTCAATAAACGTAAAATAAATAAAGATACATTAGTCGAAGATTATGCCACTTATGAGTGTTGTATTGATAAAAAATAAAAATAAAATGTAAATACGTCTTTTTCACATAGGTTGGTGCAAACGGTAAAAATATTATCACGCAGTAGAAATAAATTTAAGACCTGCTGCTTATAACGTAAATTAAGTAAGTACAATAGTAGTTTACACATAAAAATGTGTTCTTGTATATTCAAAAACAAATTGTGAAAGCCAAATTAAAAACATAAAAATTGTATATTACACTTATACGCACAATTTTTACAAGGCTACTTATATTTGAATTGATGCTAAAAATGTATTAATTTTCAGGGATTATAATTTCTAAAAATACATCTAAAATATAAAAAATTTACATTTCGTTATAGAATACTGTGCGTGACCTGATTTTGCTCAAAAATATACCTTATTATAGGAAAAACTCACCTCTCATACAGTGAGACGATTTAATTTAATTCATGTTTTTATTATTATTATTATTATTATTGAAAGAAAAATACATTTTACAAGGCGCAATAGACTTAAAAATTTCTAAACCGTATGATAAAAGTTTGAATTTTCAAACATTTCAAGAGGCTTGCTCGTGAATATTTTTTATAGGCAATTTGTACACTTGTTGCTACCACCCGGCACCTTTATTTAATGTAAATTATTATTGGTATGAGTGTAAGTAAAATTGCGTAGATCGTTGGATAATCTACGTACACGCACGCACATGTCAACGTGTATCACAAAACAATTAAACAGAAAAATTACAATCGTGATTTTATATGCTAAAAACACAAGTACTGGAAAAACTCTCATGCCTCGTAAAATGTTTTGAATTTCTGATTTTAACATTTCTGATATATTTTTTTTTTTGTTAGTAAAAAAAAATGTGTATACTACTCATTGGGTTTCAATTTTTGATTACTAAAAACAAAAAAAAATTAAAAACTCGAGAAAATTGGCGAAATTAAAATTTTTGCTATAGAATTAATAAATATAATTTGTAAATTAAAGTTCAATACACCTTGTAAAAACGAAAAGCCTTTTTCTTTCAAAACAAAAAAATTTATATCGCACAATTTAATCATTTTATCTATGCGAGGTACGAGAGTTTTTCCTGTGAGAATTATAATTTAATATACAATATGTTCCAAAAGTCACACCTTACCCTTATGGCTTATAGTATCTCCGTGGAAAATAAATATATTTAAATGTGGCTGAAATAGATATTTTATTATTATTGAACAAATGTGAAACAATTAATTTTTTTTTTTTGTACTATTATGATGTACAAATTGAAATATTATTTAATCTTAACTGTAAGCTTCACTAATAATTAAATATTTACAGATTGTCATACAAAAATCAGCGTTCCAAGCGAGATTAATTAAATCATGCAATTTGTGGTTTATTCTTAAGCAACATAACTATATTATTCTTAGAAATTCAAAAACATAACCAGCTATAACTTGGTCAATTATAATTCAATTTTAATATTTTTTGTTTTGTTTTTGTTTTGAACTGCTTTAAAAATAATATGATCAGCAAAATGGCTATCTTAAAAATTTAAAAAGCATTCAATCAGAATTCTATACTTATTACTGTAAAAAAAACCGCATTTAAATACATATATTGATTTTTCATAGAGATAGGTACTATAAGGGTAATGCGTTACTTTTGGGATATGTTGATATGTACTATTCAGATTTCAGAGTAACTTTTTGTAATACGACACTCAAACAATTAAACTGTTTTTGGAATTGTTACCTATCATAACCAAATGGTTATAGTATATAACTAGTTACAGTTAAGTTAAAAAGATACTTTATTTAAAATATTTTATAGTCCGATTTTAATTCACAATAACTTTCTAACTTAATGGTGAGTTGAATTAAATTGTAATAATCTAATCCAACCTGATGTTATAAAATCAAAAAATATAAAGTTATTTTTGTAATCATTCCAAAATTCATATATTCCAAACATAAGTAACTACTACCGAGTATCAGCTGTACCTATAATGCATATATTTTACATAATTATAATATTATTATATTTTAATAGGAAGTTACGGGTAGTCGTTATACTCATATATATAGTTTGACTGTAGATATCAAATAGAAATAAACTTTGATTGGCATTACTCATTATTCATTAATATCATTGCATATAAATACTTAAATACTTTAGAAATGAAGACAATAATGTGTATTATATTATGCAATTAATCAATGAACATTATTATAGGTAGTTGGTTTTCGAATTATTTTAATGGAAGGCTTTACAAAAAATGTTTTGACCAAATGAGGATTTATAGATTTATATAATTTAACGGTAAGTTAATACTTTTTATGTTAATCTTGTTATTATTCGTTACCTATAAATAATAAATAATAATAAAGTTGGCCGAGTCAGGCCTCTTATATTTAATATGGGTAAAATATAACTTAATCCATGTTTTCATCATATAAGTAACGTTATGTGCTTTGTATGAATATTGTAGATGATATTATGATTATGTTATTAATTATTATCTTGTTACGTAGGTACCTATACCATTGACTAATTATTTATAGTAAAATTAAAAACATCAATGATATAGTATATTTGTATTTGTTATTAATTTATTGCTTATTACTCTATACTTTGTAGTCTAATGTCTAAAATATATCTTAACGGTTAACTAATAATTTTTTTTTTTTTTTTTATTGCACTTAAAAAACATCAACAACAAAGGTTATTAGTTTTTGGTTAAATTACAATGTGTTGGTTAAAATTACAATATTTATATGGTGTTAATTTTATATAGTTACTATTTACATTTATATTACAATTTTCTTAACAGTAGGTTTAAACTTTAGTGTACAAATAAGATTTTTTGAGGAAGGCTAACATGTTCAATGTGTTTTCGCTATTCGGTCCTAGAGCTTCATATAAGTTGGGTGGAATGTTGAATTTTTTTAACTCTTCTGAATATTGATAGCACTCTGTTATTATATGCTTCACTGTTAGTGTGACCCCACAGACTGTGCATTGAGTTGGTTCTTCTTTGGTCATTAGGTGTTTGTGAGTAAGCCTTGTGTGACCTATTCGGAGACGATTTATAATGATTTTTTCTCTTCTGCTGAGATTTGGATTTTGCTGCCAGTTTAGAATTGTGTTTTTTATTTCGTTGAATTTAGTCCGTTGTTTGGACCAGTGCATTTGCCATTTTATTAGTGATTTGTTTTTAATTTGGATTTTGATGTCATCATATGTCCAGAAACTGTATATTATGGTTGTTTGGTTGTGCCGCTTCCTTTGCTGCTTGGTCCGCCGTCTCGTTCCCCCTTATGTTTGTGTGACCTGGTACCCAAATGAAAGTGATATTTATTCCCCTAAGCTTTAGTTCGTTGGTTTTTCCTTGTATGTTCTTTGCAATGTCTGTTGGGTTTGCAGTATTTTCTAAGCTTCGTAGAGTGCTCAATGAATCAGTGAGTATCAGATTATTTGTTAACCTTTTATCTTGTTTTTGTATGTATTCTATTGTTTTGAGGACGGCTATTGCCTCTGCAGAATAAATAGAACATTCATTTGATAATCTATATTTGATTGTTGTATCAGTGTGTACAATTGCAATACCAACTCCTTTTTCGGTTTTTGAAGCATCTGTGAAGAACTTGTTGCAATTTTGGTAATTATCTAGTACTTTTCTTAAATGTTCTTGGTAAGTTATTGGGTTCGTATTTTCTTTTTTATTTTGAGCTAGCTCCATGTATATCTCCAATTTGAAAGACCATGGTGGGAAACTGTAAGGGTTTACTTTGAGAATGGAGCCCAGCTGGATTTTATCTTCATTGGCAATCTTAGTGGTTTCAAATATGTGTTTGTTGGCTGGATTGTCTGCATTTCTAGTGATGCTGGCTGCGTAGAGAAGTGTCTTCTCTGCTCTTCTTAGCTCTGGAGGAGCTTCTTGCGCTATGTTTCTTATGCTTTCTATAGGGCTTGATTTGAATGCTCCAATGCATAGTCTTATGCTGGAGTTTAATACGCTGTCTATTATTTTAAGATGTGAGTGACTGGTTGATTGGTATAAAATTGCTCCGTAGTCTAGCTTTGCTCTGATAAGTTGTCTATGTATACGTAATAGTGTATGTTCGTCTCCCCCCCATTGGGTGTGGCTTAACATTCTTATTAAATTCAGTCTTTGGTTAATATCCGTTTTTAAGTATTTTAAATGCTGGATCCAGTTCATTTTTGTATCGAATTTCAGGCCGAGCATTTTAACTGTGTTATTGTTTGGTATGTTCTTTCCATCTATTTGAACATTTATATGTTTTTGGCCTCTTTTTCTAGAGAATATAATGCATTGAGATTTTGTATTGGAGAATTTGAAACCTGACGTATTTGCCCATTGGGTTAGTTTGTTGGCTATTTCTTCGAGGAATCTTTGTACAGTTGATAGGTTGTGGCTCCGGCACCAGAAATTAAAGTCATCTGCGAATAAATTCGCATTTACTGGATATTTGATATTTTCCATTATATTGTTGATTGCCAACAGAAACAAAGTTACTGATAGCGACGAACCTTGAGGTACACCGTTTTCTTGTAAGACATTTACAGAGAGTGTATTTGATACTTTGACTGCGAATTGTCGGTTATCTAGGAAACTTTTAATATAGTTAAACATATTACCATTAGATATCATTTTACTGAGTATTTGAATTACGCGGTGTCTCCATATAGTGTCATAAGCTTTTGAAATGTCTAGACATATCATTCCAAGATATTGATTTGTGGCAAACGTTTTGTTTATTTCGGAGTGTATGGTGACTAAGTTGTCAAGAGTGGAACGGGATCTGCGGAACCCACTTTGTTCGTTTGCTATAAACTTATTCTTTTCGAGGAACCATATGAATCGATTATTTATTATCTTTTCCAATATTTTTGCCATTGTATTTAATAGGGTTATGGGTCTATATCCTTCCGTCGTGTTTTTGTTTTTTCCTGGTTTAGGTAGCGGTATTACTATTCCTCTCTTCCATTCGTTGGGGATGTTGCCTGTGCTCCATATGTTGTTGTAAATCCTTAGTAGTAAGTCTTTAGATTTTGTCCCTAAATTTTGTAGAAAGCTATATGGAATTCCATCAGGACCTGGGCTTTTACTATTGCATTTTTTTAACGTCTGTTCTATTTCATTCATTGTTATTGGGAGATTTATGTTATATTGGTCAGGGTTTGAAGGGTTTATTACAGATACTATTTGTTTTCTTTCATTTGGTGTTTTGATTTCGGAGATGAATTTTTTATCATATGAGTTATTGCTTGAGATGCTTTGGAAAAAGCTGGCGAGTTTGTTGGCCACTTTCTCTGGGTCTGTGATTGTTTCGTGGTCATTTTTTAAAATGATTTCAATGCCTCTGCTAAGGCCTTTAAGTGATTTTATTTTTAACTAATAATTTATAGGTACTGTAACATTCAAAGAACTAAAAATCAAATTAAATATGTTTATAAAAGAAGCCTAGCAACTATTTAATAAGGGGTAACATTTAGGCAATTTGTACACTCGTTCCTACTACCCCTTGTTGGAGATGCTATACCCTTACATCATGTGTTGTCGTATTGCATTCGTCTAACTAACATCATTGCATCTAATTTGCATCCATTAAAACCAAATGTGTGTACAATTTATAAGAAAAATGTGAATATAGGTATATTATAAATATTACAAATTTTATAAGTTAAAAATTCACGTTTCTAGCGTAAAAATTAAAATATTGAAAACAAAAGCCAATGGGATAATCTTTTTATTTAATTTTGATAATAGGTCAATTCACTCTAATATTAAAGCTAACAACACACAATTGGTTATACTGAACGCAAATTTGATGAATGATGTATATTTGTAAGACGAAGACGCGAAGACAACATAATATGTGAGAGTATATTATAGCGTCCTCTTAATAGTAAGTGATTATTAGTATGAATGTAAGTAATGCTGCATAAAACGCCACGAGATTAACTTATATCGTATTTTTCATTGCAATATTCTAAATATTAAAATTTTTTTTTACTTGCTAAAAAACTATTTGTCCGCAAAATTATGGTATATTAAAAAATAAAGTAAGTGGTTTTTTAAATTTTTTAAATTTTATTTGATTTGCTAAAAACTATTTGTCCGCAAAAAAATGTGTATAACAAAATTCAAAAAATCGTAAATGTACATGCTGTCGAAATGCTGCTCAATTAACCGGTGAATATCGAAAATCTTCATTTTGTATATATGTTTACGATAATTCCCGGTTAATTACGTAATTTTGATGTGTTACATCATTTACCATAACATATATATTAGGGTGGTCCTTATTTATATGGGTTAAATATTTTTGTTTGAAAATTTAACACAGTACCCCCTTAATTTGTTAAGTTATATGAGTAAGTCATTTGGGTAAAATTTGGAAGATCTCACTCAACCCCTTCTGGTGCCGCATTAGGGTTGAAATTTGGAAAAAGAGGGTAGTTTTTTGTTTTTTTTATTTAATTCAGAAAGTATTGTATTTATCGAAAACATGTAAAGAACTAAATTATAGATTTTAAAATTGTCTATAAAAAACATATAACGTAAATTCTAGTAGGTCTGTTAATTTTTATAAAAAAGTACATAGTAATAATATACATTGTACAATGTATTATAATATACATTATCTCGTTTATTTGAAAGCATATAATATAAATACTAATGAATGTACGATAACAGTAAAATTTTGATTTAATATGTTATAGTTAATCAGTCGAAGAAATACTGTAAACATTTGTCGGTGGCTATGGAAATAATTATTATTAGAATTCAATTGTTCTGTCACCCGTGTTAATCATTGAATAATATTGCTAAACCTTATCTTATCTTATTTTTTTCGTTGGCACACATTTTTGTCAAAACATTTACGATTTTGTTTTTATAGTTTAATGTATAACACAAACCATTTTAGTATTCGATAAGTGGTCTAAGTTAATTGTTTGTCGTTTATCGTTTAATTTAATATGCCACGAAACCGTGTTTTTCTTGTTGGATCAATGGACTACCAAATTACTGGTAGTAAATTGCCATCTAAAAAGAATTGTTTAAGTGTATTATTTTATAACTTACGAATTGTAAAATTAAATTTGCAAGAAAGTGCAGCACTAGTTGTTGACGAGTGTTTAATATTTTGGAAAAAAGCTCGCATACCTACTCAAGACCCATCTAATATTATAAAAAAATTGAAAAAATTATATGACGAACTTAGAACATTAGAAAAAAGTAAAACTCGGAAGAGCGATTTGTGCAGAAAAAGAGAGCGAGACTTTGAAGATGAATTAAACAATTTATTCGATATTGCTCATGCTAATGCTATTGATCTAATGAAAATACAAGAGGATAAAGATTTTTTACAACTCCAACGAAAATCAGGTCGTCCAGGTTGTATGATGGGTGTGGATATGAAATTAACGGGAGTTGAACAAAGGAAACTAATTAAAACTGAAATGAAAATGAAAAAGCTTATACCTTTTTCAGAAACATTAGTAACAGGTAATTTATATAACAGTATAATAATTAAAATATAATATTTAAAAATGTACTAATAGTTTATGCATAATTTAGAACAGTGTTCAATTTCTTCGTCTACGTCAAGTTTTGAAGAAACAGAAAATGAAGATGAAGTAATTAAACAGTTATCTCCAATCCCAGGTCCATCAAGAAATAAAAGAGGTAGGATAGAACTTTTAACACCTAGATTATCAGCCACTCTTGATAGATGCAAAATAAGTGATAGAGATGCTGTTCATTTGTTAACTGCATGTGTAGAAGCCCTGTCATTAGATCCCAGTATTTATGTTATAAACCGAACATCAATTAAAAAGTCACGTGAAGACTATCGACAAAAAATATCAGAAAATATTACTTCCGAATTTCACGAAAAAAAATTAAATTATGTTGTGATCCATTGGGATTCAAAAATACTTCCAGCCCTTACCGGAAAGAATAATGTTGATCGTTTGCCAATTATTGCAACAGCCATGAATGTTGAACAACTTCTTGAAGTCCCGCAAATGCCATCTGGGACAGGATATGAAATATCTTCAGCTGTATTTGATACTTTACAAAAATGGTCATTACTAGATAAAGTCCAAGCATTCGTATTTGATACTACAGCTTCTAACACAGGCAGGTTGAATGGGGCATGCGTACTATTGGAACAAAGTTTAGAAAGAGAAATTTTATTTTTGGCGTGCAGACATCACATTTTTGAACTTGTTTTACAAGGTGTATTTTTAGAATTAAAGTTATTTCCTATGACAGGACCAGATATATTACTTTTTAAAAGATTTCAACATGCGTGGGAAAATATTGATAAAAGCAAATTTTCCACGTCGATTTCTGATATATATATTCAAAATATTATAAAAAATGACGCTGATGAAATTATTTTATATGCGAAAAAAAAATTACTGAAAATCTTCCTCGAGATGATTACCAAGAATTTTTAGAACTCGTTATTATATTTTTAGGCGGTGTTCCACCTCGAGGAATTGCTTTTAGGCAGCCTGGTCCATACCATTTAGCCAGATGGATGGCTAAGGCCATATATTCTTTAAAGCTATATATATTTAAAGATCAATTTGAGTTAAATAGCAAAGAAGAAAAGGCACTAAAAGATATTTGTTGTTTTATAGTTAAATGTTACGTTCAGGCTTGGTTTTCGTCACCCAATGCAATTGAAGCTCCGCTTAATGACATTTTATTTTTAAAAAAATTAGAAGAATATAAATTGCATAATAAAAGAGTTGCAGACGTAGCATTAAAAAAAATAATTAATCATTTGTGGTATTTAAATCCAGAGTGTGTTACATTTTCGATATTTGACGATCGTGTAGATAACAGTACGAAACTCAAAATGGCTGAGAGAATATTGAGTACTTACGATTCAAGCATAGAAGATGACGAGGAAATCGAGTTGAAAAAAAAAATAGCACTTAAATTGGAAGATGTTTCACATTTTATTCGAAAAGATCTATTAATTGATTTAATAAACTCTAAATCGATTGGAATGTTCAAAAGATTTGAAATTTCCACACAGTTTTTAACTATTGATCCGGCTAATTGGAATAACCACGAGGACTACATAATAGGAAAACAAATTATAAACTCACTAAAAGTCGTGAATGATACAGCTGAGAGGGGAGTCAAGCTTATTGAAGAATATAACAAGAAGTTTACGAAAAATGAAGAACAAAAACAACGTGTATTACAGGTAATTTATTTTACTATTTTCAAAATAAATTAATCTTAAAAATGTTATTATATTTTCTAGACTGTTCAAGACTACCGGAAAAAATATCCGCAAAGTGACAGACAAACGCTGAAGAAACCATTTTAGGTGGCATTAATTAATTATACCTACAATTCGATGTAAAAAAAATCATACCTATTTTTAATTCTATTTTATGTTGTAAAAATTAAAGAAAATCAAGTAAATAAAACCAAAACGTATATTACAGAATCTTAAGACTTTTTTAGCCATAATCTTTTTTTTATATTATTTAATTCTGTATAATTGTTATTCAACATATTTTGTCAAATATCCAACCATACGTTGTATATATTTAAAAAACCAAAAAATGCAATTTCGTTAAATATATACAATATTTTGTAAATTAATGAGTTTTCTTAAAAATAAATAGACTTAAGAGAATTTACATAATATGCTTTTTTATAGATAATACTAAAATCTATAATTTAGTTCTTTACATATTTTCGATAAATACAATATCTTCTGAAATAAATAAAAAAAAACAAAAAACTACCCTCTTTTTCCAAATTTCAACCCTAATGCGGCACCAGAAGGGGTTGAGTAAGATCTTCCAAATTTTACCCAAATTACTTGCTCATATAACTTAACAAATCAAGCGGGTACTGTATTAAAAAAATCACTTTGAAAAAATAAGGACCACCCTAATATATATATTAGAACAACTTATGTAGAATTTTAAGATATTTTCATTTTGTCATACAGAGAAAGATATTAGATATACAATATAAAATATTGAAAATTTCAAGTACCTATCTATGGTTTTTTAATAACAAGATATCAACAATTATTTCAGAAAAAATAGTTATTTTAATGATGAATATGTCATATTAAAAAGTAAAAACATTTGAACTTCAACATGAAAAATTAATTTGATTTTCCTAAAGATTTTTTAATATGGGTTTAAAAAAACGTAAGTATAAAGAATTATATATTACATTTTAAAATCTTATAGATACAAATAAAACAGGTAACATAAAACAAATAAAATGAGCTAAAAAATTTAGAATTAAAATTACATATTAGTACTTAAATAATATAATTTTGATGAGTACTTAAAAATGTAATTTGAAATTTGAAATCTGCAGTTTTCAAGTATTCTAATCTGGAAATTAGATTATAGATATAAGGTATCATAACAAGATAAGTATTTCAAAAATAAAATTTTTAATTGCATTTATCGATGATATTTTTCCATTTTTTGACATCTTTGTTTAATTAATTTTTAGAACATATATTGAAAAATCGTACGAGCTTTTTAAGCTTTTTTTAATTATTTACTAATTATTTCTCAAATTTAATCAACAGAAAATATAATTTTGAATTCAAGTGAGTAGCTCGTTAAGGAAACACTACTCTAGGAGATAACACTGGAGATTTCAAATATTAATCGTTGTCTTGCATACTATTATGCATTCGATTATTTAATGGTTATTTATTTGCTATTACTTATCGTTCGAAATTCTGAATTTGGAGTGCCAGGACATAAAAATGTCCAACTTCTTCTTTGCAATTATATTATATAAATGTTCACAAAGAAACAAGAAATTATTATTACAAACAAAAAAAAACAAACTAATAATCAACTGTCTTTAAATTGTTAAATAAAACCTAAAATATTTTAAAAATTATACATGTATAAAAAATTCAATCATTAAAATTGAGTGATAAGATACATAAGTGTACATTGTATATTAGTATATTTTTGGTGATTATTAATTAACTATTAAATATTTTGAAGACACCCAAAATAATACGTATGTACATACATTACATAACACAGTGTGTTTCCTTTTAAAGATAACACGAAATATTTCTGGCCAGTCCAGTGACCTCAGTTTGATATGGGGTTTTCGGAAAGAGATAATACAGAATACCTAAATATATATTTTTTGATGATCTTCAAATGTTTATGTCTTTTAGTGCGCAATACAACTTACATTTTTTTTTTCAATCAGCAACAGGTGTTTTAAATACCAAATTCGCATAGACCTAATTTTTTCTAATAATTTAAATATCTTAACCATGGCTCTAAAACCTAAATTAACTGAATGAAAACGAAATGTTTTAATTTAAATCATTGAATTTGTCAACGATTACCCTATAATTTTACAAATTTCCTTGCGATTCCTCGTATTTTTTTTCACTCATAATATTATGTTTTTAGACGTTAAAAAATTATTTTTAAGACTTTATTTTCTGAAGTATACGTTTACTTAAAATTTTGTTTTATATACTAGGAATAGTGTATCACATACAATTGAATAACTTGTTATGAATTTTAATAACCACATTAATCGAATGTTATATACTATTATATCTTAATATTATTAAATTTTTCTGAAATAACTTATTAATGATTTAATCCATATCAGCACATAATAAATATTGTTCTTAGCATACGATAGTTGATAAGTAAAATTTTGTTTATTTAATAAAACTAAAATAAAATAATTTTTAGAGATTACAAGTAATGTCTAGTTATTATTTATATAATTTATTTTTATTTCGAACGATATTTATTTGATATTGTTTACCAAATAATACGATGTTATGTCTAAAAACAGATTATAATTGAAAAAAATAAGCGGAATCACACGGAAATTTGTAAAATCATAGGATAATCGTCAAAAAATTTAACGAATTAAATTAAAACATTTGCTCGTTGTCATTTAGACAATTTAATTGGGCTGTAGAGCCACATGGTTAAGAGATCAAAATTACTAAAATCGGTTTATCCTAATTTGGTTTTGAAAGCACTTGTTCTGTTGCTATAAAATACCGTAAATTGTATTACTTGTATTACGTATGCACGCATTGAAAATCATTAAAAGTAGAAAATATATGCACTTTCCAATGCATGCGCTTTACACCGCTTGCATGTCCCACTTCTTCACGACTAGAAAACACATATCGCTGAACGCGCGTAGATCGCGAAAAGCTTAAACTTTAATAAATGTATATTTTATTAAGATATTATGATGATGGTATACTCGTGTAGTATGCTACCTACCGTAGTTATTTTTATTTTATTTCATTTTATTGCGGGAAAATACATTTGAGTCATTAAGTAAATATAATATAACAATGGTACAAAATTATAGCAAAAATAGCCATTATGATAACTGATAAATATCCACCAAGACCCACGATAACTTACTTTTATTATTTTAGTCTGTGTTGTGTTCGCGTACCTACATGTATTTCGCTGCGGGTTTTACTTTATGTACTTATATTTTTTTATTAAATAATATAATAAATAAATCAAAACGCTATTTGTATCGGGCATTTAATATCGAAACATATTGTGTTAATATTATCTTCAAAAGAAAAACCTGTTTCTAGAACTTAGTATACTTAGTGACTATAGTTTTTTAAAATTAAAAGATGGTGTTATAGATATCGTTTTTTTGTGGAGGTAAGTAAGAATATCAAAAAAAAAAAGTTTCCCAGTTTCAATTACCCAAAAATTTACAATAAAACTCATCACACGATTATATAAATTGAAATAACCTATACAGATATAAAGGTATGTAGCCGATTGAAATCTTTGATTAACATAAAATACAGGGGCGGACTGGGACTATATCAGCCCAGGTGGAGATGAAATATACCGGCCCAAAAGCATAATAATAATAATATATTTATTGTCATAGATACATAGGAATAAATATGGTGATGCTGTCGCGCTTTCGCTTCTCACTAAGAAAACATGCAAGTTTCCTAATTTTTTCTTATTTGAATATTGTAGCCCCACCTAAATAGTACAATTAGTAATATTTTTAGCTCTAATGATAATGTCTACGTTATTGTTTGTAATATAAAATAAATGATAATTCCAAAATAAAAAATAATAATAATAATAAAATAATAAAAAATAAAAATGAAAAAAATAAAAATAAATAAATATATATAGATGAAAAAAAAAGTTAACAATTTATTATTAATCAACAACATAATAATATCACAACCACATCATCAATTTTTTCATGTTCATATTCTTATAATTAATTAACAGTAAATAGGTACAATTTATTATGAATAATGAATATGAATAAAATGTTATGAAAATGTAAATAAATTATAATAAATAATTCCAAATATTGGTGTTTGCAAAAAATACTAATTTACCGTATAAGAAGTAAAGATATTATTACTAAAATCATTGTGTGTTTGATATTAATTTTGGAAAGCTTTGTTATTAATAACTTTTTTATATTGTGGCAGGTTTTTGCAGCTACATTTTATTTTTTATTTCTCGTTTCTTAGCAACCTTATCGCTTCTTTACATTTTTGGTTGTATACATTTCCAAATTTTATTAGTTTATAAACAAAAATTATAATAATATATAGCCGACTATAACTAGTATAACTAGTATATTATTCACTATCCACACGCATTTGTGTGTATGTGTATTGGCTGTTGGGTTGCGGCGGATACAATAATAATATTATAATAAGTAGATATCAATAAGGGTTATTAATAGGTAAATATACTTATTGACAATAATGCCAGCACACTAAGCTGATAACTGAATGATGTAACACTATAAAAAGAATCATATTCATATTATATAATTATTGATTAATGATTATAGTGGATACAAAATTTAAATAATAGACTGCACGAGCATGACAGACAGCCAATTTACCAAAATATTACACATTTATAATTTCAATTTAGAGCCCCTAAATTGACCGGCCCAGGCGGATTTCTCCGCCTTTCCGCCCTGGCCAGTCCGCCCCTGATAAAATATGCAAAATGCTCAAATCAATGAGTTACTAGGTATTTCAATGTAATTTTCATAATTTTAACGAGTTTTGTAAACAATTGAAATCAAATTTATATTAAAAAAAAGCGGGTAAGTGGGTATCGCTCTGCTGTATATTAGGGGATGGGGTGGACCTCGGACTATGATAGGTTAAATTTGAATGCAATGATAGGTATCATTGTATACGAAAAACGATTCTGAAATTTATTTTCAGAATGAACGAAGATGATTTGTCAGTTTAGGATATATTATATTTAAATATTGTCATATATTCTATTTTGAAACAAATAGTATAGTTACTATATGTTACTATGGTTACTTTATAGTATCTGTTTATTAATAAAAAAAATATTAGGCAACATACGCATAATGAGAATATGAAATTTAATTAAAATTTTGACATATTTCGTATAAATTCGAACTTTAAGCACTTATAAAAAAAAATTGTGACTAACGATTTCGGGTTTTTTATTATCACTTTAAGAACAACTTATAAGAAACCTTGTATATTAAATTTTCAAGATTTTCTGGCCATCCAAAAAATTTTTATCGACATTTAAAGAAAAAAAACTTAGAAAAGTCGAAAATTTCAATTGCCTATAAGTAGCTTTAATTTAACTGTAAAGAGATAACCAGAATATAAACATTTGGTGAAAATTTCAAGTATTTACAATGATTCGTTTTTGAGTTACAGCAAAATCAAAAAATCGATTTTGTCGAAAAATGGTTTTTCGTAAAATTGCCGTTTTTCTGTCACTTTTTTTTTGTTTTTCTCGATTTTTTTTTAAACTGTTTGAAAATGTTTACTTTTGACCTCCCCAAAGTACCAACTAGATGAATTTTCCTATTCAAAGAGGGGCTGAAGTCAAAAATCGAAGCATTATTACTGCTCCAAATGTTGTCGTCAGACACAAAAAAAAAACACACATCATTGTAAAATCAATACATTCTTCACTCCGTTCAGAATCTAAAATGTATCTATGTGTTTTTAATTATTTTATATAGATAAAAGAAAAACCTATAAAGGATCTAGTATTCAATTTTCAAGAGTTTTGACTAATCGAATATTTTTTTATTGACATTTGTAGAAATTAAAAATAAAACTAAAAAAAAATCGAAAAATTAAATTGCGTATAAATATTAAATACCTTACAATGAGTTAAAATATTTAGAAAATTAAAATATGTATAGAAAATTATCATTTTTTCAAATTGCAAGTTTCTAAAGTTATTTGTTTTCTAGAGACATCAAAAAAACATAAATCCATTTTCTCGAAAACTAAATTTGCATAAGATCACCGTTTTTCTTAACAATTTATTTTGCTTTCACGATCATTTTGAAAAATATTGGTAATTTTTTATTTTGACCTTTCTAATGTACATACTAGAATACTAAACCCTATTTTCTATCTAATACCTCAGTCAAAGTTGAAAGTCGAATCATGTATTGACTATTTATATTAATATTATATACAAATTCAAAAAACACATTATTTTAAATGGAAAATCAATAGATTCATCCCTCTGTTCATATGCTAAAATTATTGATAAAAGTTGTTATTGCATTATTAAAACGTGTATTATGTATTATTTAATTGAGGAGTATATTATATTATTATTTTAAAGTATATAGGCATAGGATTTATTTCCTATCACTGTATTTCTCAATAATGATTAATTTTGTGGTTGAGGTGTCATTATTATTAAAACGTAATATTATACTTTAAATATTTCTTAGCTGGATGCTTACCCCTTACCATAGTACTCCTATGGTATAACTTGAATATAAAGGTATTAAGTTATTACTAATAAAGTACAAGATTTATGAGAATTAAAATTCTAAAATTTTGAAAACACTTGTAGTTATTATTGTTAATATACTTAATAATAAAATTACTTTTATTATACCTATTTTTAGTTTATACATGTTTATTGAACAGTTAATTAGAGTATTTCAAGTAATTAAAATGTAAGCAATGGTATTTAAAGTTCAAAAAAAAAAAATTAAAAATCAAGATCAAAAAACTAATTTAAATTTGGGTAGGTAATTAAAAATTATGTGGTTATAATTTTTAAAAATACTCATTTGCTTGTATGTTAAAATTATTGAATAGGTATTTTTATTTAATATATAAAATAATTACTGTGATTTAATCTAAAATAGTTTGAAATATATGATGTGTATTATTTTTGTACTAGATGGTGATAATGATATATAAATAATAATGTTACTTTTTTTGCACTCAACTCATGTGTTGTTGACGTTGTTGTATTTATCAGAACCAAGCTCTCATACAATACGGACATTTATAACATTTGTTACGTAACACTAATCGACCGTAATGTACTGTATGGATATACATTTTTGTATCAAAATTGTCACATTGGTGAAATTGATTAGATATCCTCTTTGCCAAAGAGAAATAATAATTATTATTCATATTGTTAGTTAATATTTTTATTCAAATAATTTAATGTGCTTACACATACTTATACAATACATGAAGACATAAGTATTGTTTATTATTTTCCTTTCTATTATTTGCACAATTAAGTAAAATAAAAAAAAGATAGGTATTATTAAATTTGTTTGATTATATTTAGTTAGAGATTTTGAACAAATAATATTTTAGATTTTCTATACATTATAAAAATGTATTAGGTATAGGTATAAATAAAAATTTCAATTCAATATTTATTATATTAATCTGGTGATAATATGTAGGTAGCTGCATTTTTCTTATAATGTGTAACTTAAATACCTATAGTTATCATAATTTTAGTGTGTAGCCTACAATATTTATTTATTTAATCATAAATTGTTTCGATTATAATGTAGTACCTTTATACGTTATACTTATCTTATAGCACAATTGCCGGGTATTTTAAATGTCAAAAATATAAATTGCATTGTATAGGAATAGGAATACAGATAATGATCGATATTTTATAAAATCAGTTCAGCTGCGTACTGCATTCGTCGCATGTCGTTGTGTTTATGTAGGTATATAGTATGTTGGAAACTATATAGCAACATTTGTAAATGATTGTCTTAGAGTATTATGGCCAGAGGAAGGTAACAATAAAAAAGTTTTATTAATGTTATCCCGTATCCGATGCATCAGCCCCATACATGGTTAAGGCTGCAGCTAAAAATTTAAAACCATTTTATTACAATCTTATTCATGTTACTTGTGCTGTTCATGGGATTCATCGAATCGCAGAAAATATTAAGATTAGCTTTGTTAGAACCAGCAATATTTTATGCAGATAATTTCTAACATTTAAAAATGCTATTCAAAACCTACAAGATGATGTTAAAAGTATTGGAAACTGTAAAAAAATTCTAACTAAATTTAATATATAATTAACGATTTAACTTATATTAAAACAATTTTTTTGATTATTGTTGAAAGTATTAAAAAGTTTGAGACTTAAGATTAGCTATTCAATGATGCTTTAATGTTGACTTGAAGAGTTCTTCTATCAAACATTTTCCCCCGGAAATGTTGTTGGGGTTTATATATGCACGCATAACAACTATTGTATTTTTTAAATTGTATTAGAATCTCTTACACCACATCAGTTGGTGAGGCAATAATTTGTATGAAGTTTCAAGGCAAGATCAAAATTTATATTAGAAAAAATGACTACATTCTGGTGAAATAAGATTGGCGAAGAATACATTTTGAAGGTATCAAACAATTCAGGATGTATACGGTTGCACGCTTTACTTTTAAAATAGTTCCAATTTGCCTACGACCTGATGAAATAATGCACGGTTATTTATATGATCATTAATTATACTATTCTGTAATCAATTATATGATTACATTTTAATTTAATTTTTATATTGAAATTTATCATTATTGGTTTAATACCATAATGGTATGCTGTCAAACATGGTTACAACTTTAAATTACATTGGTTATAAACAAATGTCGTGCTATCAATTTTATTATATTTTAGTTTTTAAATTGATTTTTACTATTTATATTGATGCAATGATTCGTTCAATGGTGTATGGAAATAATTAAGAGCAAAATAAGTACAGTATGTACATGGATATCTATTTTTAAATGACCTGGTGAAATTTCAGAAAGACCTGTTTGAAACCTCGCACACCCGAAAAAAATACCTGAAATGACGCCTCTAGTGTCAAACTTAGGGTCTATCCTAGTCCTAGGTTTAATATCAATCTATCAAATAATTTTTTCACTTACCTACACTGATTTAGATAATCGACAAATTTGAATTAGATTTAGAGTCAAATTATTGAAATAGTTTTTTTATTGGTATGAAGACTTATCAATAACAACAGTAACTTTATTGATTGGTTGATCGCCTATATAGCACTGTTGCAGACTTGTTTAACCTATGATAGAGATTAGAGATATATGTTGCATAATTATTGATACTCAGACACATATGGGTGGACCAGGGGCGTATTTAGAAATGTCTTAAGGGGGGAGGCACAAACAAAAAGTTCAAATTTGCGTACATGGGGCGTAGAGTTGTAAAATTTCTCATATAATAAAAATAAGTATAAAATACGGTGAATGGGGGAGGCACGAGCCCCATGTGCCCCTCCCTTAAATACACCCCTGGGGTGGACCCGGTGAGAGTTTTTAATAGATTAAACATTATCTACTTAGAGAAAAACGAAAATATAACAAAGGCCGAATTTTACTTGGTGATCGATCACCTCATCAGGAAATATTTGAATATGATTCAGATAAAGAAAATAGGTTCACTAACAATTAGGTACCTTCAAGAAACTATGCCAAACGAATCGAAGGTTCGAGGGTTTTTAATATTATAGTTGAGGAAAAACGATATTTTTGAAAAAAAGATTTTTATTGATGAACGTCGTGATTGTGCTACATGCATACTAATAATTCAAAATTAAGTTTTAAGTGATTTAACTATAATATCAGATGAGTGGAAATCTTCAATCAGTTTAATTCCCGGGTTATAATTATTAAATTGTAGATCATTCCGAAAATGTTGTTAATCCAGTCACAGGCGCAGTGGCGTAATTACGGGGGGGGATTTGGGTGTCGTATCCCCCCCATGACCTTTTTTTTAAAAAACTAAAGACTGGTTAACTGCATTTACCTATGTTTTTCTTTATCTAATAATATTATTATAAATAGTCTATATTTTATATTTCATAGAAATAATACAAAAAAACACAAATCCTTTATGGTAATTGTACGTAATACCATTGATTATATTTATAATCAGTAATAATACTTCGTAGTTCGTTATAAACGCAGCCACGTATGTGGTATGTGTATATTGTATAGGTATCACTGTTGCAAAATATGTTGTGTATATTTTGACTTTTAGATTCTGAACGAAGTGATGAATGTATTGATTTTACTATGATGTGTGGTTTTTTTTTTTTTTTGTGTCTGACGACAACAATGACAGAAAAATGATAAAATTGATTTTTTGATTTTGCTGTAATTCAAAAACGAATCATTGTAAATACTTGAAATTTTCACCAAATGTTTATATTATGGTTATCTCTTTACAGTTAAATTTTCAAAATATTTTGACCATTTTTAAGGTACTTATAGACAATTGAAATTTTCGACTTTTCTAAGTTTTTTTTCTTCAAATGCCGATAAAAATTTTTTGGGTGGCCAGAAAATCTTGAAAATTTAATACAAGGTTTCTTATAAGTTGTTCTTAAAGTGATAAAAAAAAATCCGAAATCGTTAATCACAATATTTTTTATAAGTGCTTAAAGTTTGAATTTATACGAAATATTTCAAAATTTAAATTAAATTTCATACTCTCATTATGCGTATGTAGCCTAATACTTTTTTTATTAATAAACAGATACTATAAAGTAACCATAGTAACATATAAAAACTATACTATTTGTTTCAAAATAGAATATATGACAATAGTTAAATATAATATATCCTAAACTGACAAATCATCTTCGTTAAGAATTGTTTTTCGTATACAATGATAACTATCATTGCATTCAAATTTAACCTACCATAGTCTGAGGTCCACCCCACCTGACTACTGAACTACTGACTTTCGTAGTTTCGTAGTTTCGTCGTCATTCGGTAATCGGACAATCGGTTTCAATTTACAGTTATAACTGTTATAAGTATAATACCTATTCAGTATTTGTAAATGTGAATATTTTGTAATTATTTATTCCATGTCTCATGCCTACATAAATATATTGCACTGAAAAGTGCTTATGATAAATACTTTTTATTTTTTTTTTGGGGGGGGAGGGGTATAAGTAAAATGTTAAAACATTAATTCATCCCCCCCCCACAAACATGACCAAATTACGCCACTGCACAGGCGCAAATGCATAGAAAATTGAAGAGGTATATGGTCAACGTTTAGAACTAAGATGTTACAAAAAATTATTTTATAATAATTTATAACTAGGTATTACCTATTCCTGATGACTTAAAAAAATTGTACATATTATAGAATGAATTATATTATTCACAATTCCTGAATTCTATATTCAAAATATGTAGATTAATCATTACAAATTTACAATATTATTAGATATTTAGATACAATTATATTTGAATATATACTATAATATATACCTCTTCACACTGTTTTTTGGTACAAATTTCTCTTGAAAAATATTTTTTTCTTATTGCATAAAATTAGATACGTGAAATAATATAAAAAAAAATGTATCTTTCATTCTTCACCATATAGGTACCTACCAAGTATATTTTTATACATTAACTTAGTATAAACCTATATTAATATATATTAATATAGACTATAGAGTTATTTAGTATTTTAGAGTTTTTTATGACCAATTAAACAAATGTTAGGTACCAGCAATATGCTAAATGTTTTCATATTATATATTTATTACGCTTGTAAAATTATTATATGACATATTATTACATATTATGTTTGGCGTTCACATGTTATAAAAGTACAAATTAAGTATATTATTAATATTAAGCTAATATTTATTTTAAATTCATGTTGTTATTGTAGTTGTCATAGATAATAAAGATCTTTATTATCTATGGTAGTTGTGCGCGGATCACAGATATAAAATACATATAAAAAGATATTTTATATCTGTGGCGCGGATTTATATTTATGTAAAGTGATTACAACAACCAAACAGATAAAAAAAATAAAACGTTTCTAACTTCAATACAATATCATCAAATTTGCTAAAAAATTGCTTATCATTCGCGATAGGAGTACAATTGATCAACCATCAATATTTTTAGGGTTGTTGGCGTTGTTGCTTTTTAAGTACCTAGTCTAAATAATCATTAAACGTATCACCAAGTTAATTCTTGTAAAATAAAATTAAAAAAAAAAAGATGTAAGAAATCTTTTAACATTTTTTTACAATACCAGATGATGCCAAAACTATTCCAAAAAAGTACTGAATCAAATATTGAAGATAAAGTTAATAAATATAATTAAGATCAAGATTGATTTATCAATTTATTAACCAAATTTTTAAATATACATAGATCATAATCTATATCTTAATACATTTTTTTTATAATTATTTTTAACATTTTAGTAATATCCATTTATTATTAAATAATAAATATTAATGAGGCTAAATGTTTTTTCTTTATGTTATCATGTAGTTTGGTACTATTGATTGTATTTTGTAGAAATACATTATCCAGATTTTAAATTAGTATTAGTAAAAGTAATATCCTACTTGTTAAACTAGGTATTTTATTTTTATAATATTTTAGTAATTATTTTAATTTTAATATTAATAATAAAGTAAAATTTAATAAATCATAAAAAAAAAGCGGGTAAGTGGGTATCGCTCTGCTGTATATTAGGGGGTGGGGTGGACCTCGGACTATGGTAGGTTAAATTTGAATGCAATGATAGGTATCATTGTATACGAAAAACAATTCTGAACAAAGATGATTTGTCAGTTTAGGATATATTATATTTAAATATTGTCATATATTCTATTTTGAAACGAATAGTATAGTTTTTATATGTTACTATGGTTACTTTATAGTATCTGTTTATTAATAAAAAAAATATTAGGCAACAATGGCATAATGAGAGTAGGTATGAAATTTAATTTAAATTTTGAAATATTTCGTATAAATTCAAACTTTAAGCACTTATAAAAAAAATTTGTGACTAACGATTTCGGATTTTTTTTTATCACTTTAAGAACAACTTATAAGAAACCTTGTATTAAATTTTCAAGACTTTCTGGCCACCCAAAAAATTTTTATCGGCATTTGAAGAAAAAAAACTTAGAAAAGTCGAAAATTTCAATTGTCTATAAGTATCTTAAAAATGGTCAAAATATTTTGAAAATTTAACTGTAAAGAGATAACTATAATATAAACATTTGGTGAAAATTTCAAGTATTTACAATAATTCGTTTTTGAGTTACAGCAAAATCAAAATATCGATTTTGTCGAAAAGTGATTTTTCGTAAAATTGTCGTTTTTCTGTCACTTTTTTTTTTGTTTTTTTCGATTTTTTTGAAAACTATTTGAAAATTTTACTTTTGACCCCCCCCCCCCCCCCCCCAAAGTACCAACTAGATGAATTTTCCTATTCAAAGAGGGGCTGAAGTCAAAAATCGGAGCATTATTACTGCTCCAAATGTTGTCGTCAGACACAAAAAAAAAAAAAAAAACACACACATCATTGTAAAAGCAATACATTCATCACTTCGTTCAGAATCTAAAATGTTTGTTTTTATTATTTTTTATAAGTGTTAATATTACATTTAATAAATCTATATTATATATTTCATATTGGCATTATGTAAGAAGAAAAACTTACTTAAGTAATTATTGACTATACTACATTTATTATTGATACAATGCAACTTTGTTTTGACCATGGGATTTTGTTTTATTTTTAATACCTTAATAGCTTCAGGATTCCCTCATTATACTGTCTGGACTCAATAATGGGTATCTAGAGATTCCTTGTGGTGTTCATGGTTAGTCCCAATACTCATCTTCGGGTATCCTACCAGTATTTAGAGTAAATATAGAATAAGTACATTTTGGAAGAATTTGGCTCATTATTATTATTACATTAAGCTTCTGCAGTAATGTCAAAATGTACTATTGAATGAAAATAGTACACTATGGCACAATCAACATTTTAATTATCAATTTAAATAGAAAAATAGTATATTTAAAGAAATTTATGTATTAAAAATATATTAAGTATATTTTTCTGAATTATTACCATATTTTAATTTTTTTTTACTATTTAATAACTGTTTTGCAATAGAAAATTGTGTTCCCTGAACAATATGTAAAGTATGTACCTACATACATTAATGTGCAATATTATATTGTAATATTAGTACATAGAGTATATACTGATATAAATAGAAATGTACTATACCTATAAGCATAAACTTCTGTTGGAGTAGTTATTTTAAATATTTTTGCATTACATATTATAATATTCTATATTTCTATCCCATTTATTGACTGTGTCGGTCTGACTAATCAACTATCAGGTGATTGCCGAGGGCCCTAGAATCTTCTTAAATATTAATGGCATTTAGCCAAACTGGAAAATACATATTTTAATTACTTATAAGTTGTGAAAGTTAAAATTACTTTTAAACATTATCATTAAAAAGCCTGCTTTATTTAACTAAATTCTTTTAAGTACTTCCAGACACACCAATTAATAAGAGTTAAGGGATCCAAATATTGTTTGTTTATTGAAAATATAAGTTTGATATTCAAAGTAACAAGTACTTAATAACTTATACTTTTGACAAGCCAATAATATCTGGAACCTTTAACTTGTCTATTTATTAAAAAAGTTATCATTAAATAATAAAAATTGATGAAATTATTGATATGCTACTATAACAATGAATTAAAAAATCTACTACTTTAGTAGTAATTTAAAATTTATTTAATTATGTATTATTATTGATGTATATTTATTTATGTATTTTTTTTTTTACAATAAGGTATATTATTTTCTATTTTTTGTGTACAATTGTGAAAAAAGTATGTAAAGCATTGTTTATTATAATTTTTTTTAATAAATAGTTCAAGTCTTGAGTCTTGACATTTATAACTAATAATTTCAAAACAACATAATACGGTAGAAATAATCCTATTCACCACAATATGATATGTATGAATAATGAGTACCTTAGTTTTTTCTAAATGATTATTATAATATTATAAGTTTATAAGTTTTTATTTGTTTTATTACCACCATTTATTGTATTATTTATTTTTATTTACTAAATGGTTGTGTTAAATTGTTCAATTAAATATTGTTACCTTTAAACTGTATTACATACTGTTCTATCTGGCACTAAATATTATATGATTTTTTAATAATTCTTTATTATCTGAATTGATTTTCACATAAAATATTTATCTTTGAATTAAAATTTTAAATATGACTTACCTAGGTAGACATAACAACAAAGTTACTTAAAATCAACTATACGACGAGTCAATAAATTATACATTATAATATTCAACACTAAAATTTCCAATAATATAATAGATAGTTAAAAGAATTAAAATAAACTAATTTTATTTTTAAGCTGTAAATTTAACACTAATATTAGTGAAATGTTTATCAAACTAATGCATTTAAGGAAGCACTTTTTTATTACATTTTTTTAGAACGTCTAAATGTTGACACTATCTATATATCGGTATTGTTTTGGATTTTATAACCAATTTTTTATTTGAATAAATTAAAATAAATAAATATCAATTTGGTTATTATAAAAATCGTTTAGTTTTTTCAGATCTATAAAAGTTAATAAATATAAAATACAAGGGACATTAGTTATAATTGTACAATTATTAAGTTTTAGTCCTTCACTGCTTTAAAAACCAAACTGTAGGCCCATCACTGCCATTCAGATAGAAAAAATATTTTTTCAGTCCATGAAATATTTTTCATTTTGTAATAAAAATTACCGAATGTAAGACATATAAAAACTACACAAGTGGATATTAAAATCACTCTGGCCGATGATCTGTTTGAAGGAGCGTTTTATGCTATTTTTCATAGGTCAAATTGTCTCTAGTGTGTTACATATTTATTTAAAATAATTTTTACAGTTATTAGTATAATTAAATACTATTTTAGTGTAAATATTACATTGATGTGAACTATATTTTATCTTGATACTTTGTACATTTGTTATTTACTTATTCAGTGATGATATTTCTAATGGTACTTATAATTTAATATTTAATAAGACTATGTGATTAAAATGACAATGTAAAAATATTTAGTTTATTTGTAAGAATGGTTCACATTCTTATAAGATTTTTTTTTTGTAAATAGTGTAACAGTGAGAATAGAATATTTAATATTACTTATAAACTAGCATTATTATATTATATTATACATCAATATATCGTACGATATATTGGTATCATGACAATTTCTTTAGAATTAGTTAATTATCCACATTTTTTGGTTACTCTTTCAAAAGTGTTTCTATATTTTTTTCTTAATTAAAACTACATTTTGCTGTAAATATAATATAAATATGACACAAGATATTATAAACAATAATCTTCCGAAACTTAAATTTTACTTTTAAATTATTTATATAATGTTTTAAAAAAAAATAAGCCAATTACTATAACATATTATTTTTATTTTACATACTAACTAAACAATATATTTTTTTTTGGTTTTTAATTTTTCTTAATAATAATGATAAATACAACTGATGAATTAATTAAATATACAAATATAATAAGTAATTAAAATTAATGAATCGTACAAGATTAAATAAAAATTATATAATTACATACATAAATATATATACTAAAAAGCTCAAACTAAACTTTTTTCTTTGTACTATAAAACTTCATAAAAGTATAATTAAAATAAATTACATGAGTTATCTGAGATATTCATGAAGTCAGTACAAATATACAAAAAAAAAAAAACAATGGCCAACAAATAAGTAGGTATGATAAATAAAAAATAAAATAATAATTATGTAGTTGGTAGCATAAAAGACTACTATTGAAAATTTGAGACATTAAAATGGAATAAACTTGTTCAGATAGTATACAAAATAGCTGTAGTCATACAATACATAATATTACTCATAACATAAACATGGCATTATGGACAGTTATTATAAGCTAAATGTTACGGAATGATACAAAATATATTTAACAAAAATGAAAAATAAAACAATTCAATCGATCAATATTAAATATAATTGTTCGATTAGATAATGATGATAAGTGTCTTCAGATTAAAAAGCTCAAGAGGCACTTGCATTAGTGTGTTAAAAATATTATTCAGTCTCAAATTTTATGTTGATAGTAGTCTTAAGACTAAGAACTATCAAATATATATTACAAAAACAAAATGGAACTGGTCATCTTCTACCGACTGTTAAAATGTAAATTTAAATACATTTAATGTCACAGTGTATATATATATTATTATATGACAAAAAACTATTGGAAGATTGAGTAAGATTGTTATTGGTTGAAAGCTATACAGATATATTTACACAAGTAAAAAAAGACTATTATTCTGACTTGTATTGTCTTATTAGGTACAATTTCAAGTGAACATTATAATTAATATAACACAATATATTAAATTTTTATAAACAATACAAACTTAACTTTATTAATTATTATTGTAAGAATTTTGATGAAAATTCTGTAAAAATGAATTATGGAGTATCCGCAGTATCTGCAGTATCTGGAGTATCCGCAATATCTGCAGTATCTGCAGTATCTGCAGTATCCGGAATATTCACAGTAGGTAACAAAAAATCATTTAGAATTTCATATGTGATTCTATATCTCAAGAGTGGAGTATCTTCCTGAGTGTATTTGTTTTGTTTTTTTTTTCCGAATAAAGCATGTCTAGCATTTGTACACGTAAATACTCCACAATCATAATCATTAGTTTGCAATGGACAGTCTCCAATGCGTAATAACCAGTGAACCTTTTCTTCATCTTCCGGCTTCCTATGTATACTGTATGCATCATTTAAATAATTAGTTAATAAAGTCATTTCAGGTGTATAATTAGTTGATTTTATGCTATCATAGTAAGTTATACTACGTTTCTTAATTTTCACTATAGTGAAGGCCCAGTGATTTCCCAGGTGTGTGGGAACTATAACCTTATCACAATCAAGTACATTTTTTATTGGGCCTTTTATCGAATTGGTAGCTTTTTCAAACCCATGGATATCATAAATAGTAAGAAATAATGCATCTAAGCTCACTATTAATTCATTTTCATAATTTTTGACCAAAAGCCTAAAATAATGTTCAATTATTATATCATTAAGCCATAATATTGGGGAAAATACATTTACTAAATCTCCAATAGTACAAGAACAACAACGATCAGGATGAAATTTATCAGTTTTTTGTTTGTCAACAACATAATCGTATAATTCCAAGTAAACTTCTTCATTGTAGCCCGGAAATATTATGTCTTGGCGATCTGAATGAATATAATTTATTAAATTGAAACCAGGCATATCAATTGAAAGCTCGATAGGTTTTCTGCTTTCTGCATCATTATCATCATCATCATCGTCGTCAACTGAAAATATAGGAAGGTTTTTATCTATACCTTTACCATTATTCATTACATTTTTATCTGTTTCATCTGTATCTTGACTATCATTTATAAAATTATCATCCTGCATTAAAACATTATATTTATCACTAGCTGGTTTTTCAGTTTCAGATGTATAATTATAGTCCACAAATCTATCCATATTATATTCTTCCTCGTGATTTAAGACTTCAATATCATCTGTATCAGTTTCATTAAATGATGAAATAAAGTTACTTTCTTCTTCTGATCTATTTGAATTTCTCTGACGTTTGATGTTTCTTGATGTTTCACCATAACTACTTTCCTCCTCAAGAATCCTCTTTGACAATATTACCACTGTATTATTGTCAACTTCGTTACTGGTATCTGATTCATCAACACAACCAATCTCATAAGGTGGCTCATCTTCAAAGTATTCAAGGGAAGTAGATTCATCTGCAGATGTAGAGGGATTTAATTTATTTTTTAGCAGCATTGTATCAAGATTATCAAAGTTTTCCATTTTATTATAAGATGAAGTATTGTTCCTGGGATCAGATATTTTTTTTAGTATATATTTAAAACCTCCAAGACTATTTATAAAAAAATCTTCTGGGTTTTTGGCCCTTTGTTTTTTTGTATATTTTCTCAAACTTATTTTTTCAACAATTACTTCGTCGATATAAACTTCTTCAACATTTATTTCTTGAATATAGTTTTCAGGGCTGTTATTAACGGTTGGCTCATGTTCTTCTGTTAATTCAATGGTCATATATGAGTCTTCTTCACTTAAACTATTATGGTTAATATTTGAATAATTTGATGTGAACTCACCATTCATTATACCTTCTTTTTTATTCATTTTCAATTTATAATCAGTAATATTTATGGCCAGATAAGTCTAAAACAAAAACATAAAAAACTAATTTAATATTATAAGACTATAGGTAATATGGTAAGTATAATAAATACAAATTTTTAAGGTGGTTATTTTATGATAAGTTATGAAGCTATTACAATCACATAGATAATATTGAGAAAAAAATTAGGTACCTAAAACGAATAGGTATGTATGAAAATTGAATAGAACTAGGAAAAAAATTTAACATGAATACTTGTTTTATAAAATCATTATATTATTATTATTGTTGAATTTGCATTATTTATTTTGTATACCATTTTAAACAAATCAAAATTATTAAATAATATAAATTCTTAGAAATTTCATCATATAAAAATTGATATAAGTTTTATGTGATTATTTATGTATTTTTGGAAAACAAATTTTAAAATGATATAGCAAACGTATAATCTACATACAATTTATTATATACAAGGTGTAACAGATAAAACTGGTTTTTGGAATAACTTTTGTTCTAATTAATATTTTCAATTTTTTTTTCTCATTGAGATACTCTGGCATTACATATATAATTTAATATATTTTTTTTTATTTTATAGTATTGAAAATAAAAATTTTTAAATTAGATTTAAATTTTTTTGGATAAATTCAAAATAGCCAATTTTTGAATCTGATTATAAGAACAATTTTGATGGTAAAAAGATTTATAAAGTCAAGTAGTTTATATTTAGAATCTTTTAAAAATATCAATATTTTTTGATTAAATTAATTTGGAACGTAATAACTTTTTAAAAAATATTATTTTTGAGAATTTGTTGACATGAGTATATTTCTTAAATTATTTTTTTTTATTGATGAGTTTATATTTATATTTATATTTAAAATTAGATTAGATTAAAATAAAATAAATTTAAATAAAGTAAAGAATCCATCTTTTGATTGTACTCATAGGTGTGTCTAGGCCTTATTTGCAGGTTGTGCACAACAATGGCATATCCAGGAAGATAGGGTTACTACATTAGAATTATCAATTTTTATAGTCTTATAAATATAAACGTTACAAGTTCACATGATGATAATTAAAAAATAAAATTATATGAAATCAGAAACTGAGAAAAAAATAAGGTTATAATTATTATGCATCACAATTTATAATGTAAGTTAGATCAAATTTCGCAGGTCATGCCTGTGCAGGACAGGCAAGACCCGTAAACACGCCTGTGATTGAACTTGAGAATTTACTAATTTTATTTTTGTATTAGCCTGAAATTAAAATCCATACTCAGTTAATATAATATATACAGGATTTTTAGTTATTTAAAATTAAATCAATAATAATGCATGTAGATTGTAGATAATACTTATAACTTTTGGAACAACTGAAAAGTATGATTTTCGATATATTTTTGAATAGCTCCTTTTAACTTTTTCAAAACAATTCTTGTTTCTTTTTAGTGAAATTTTGAAATACCATAAAAACGATAAGAATGTTCTTAAAAATGATTCAATTATCCAGTACTTTGAGATTCTAATAAAAAGTTACTTTAACATTAGTAACATAAGATCTGGTTTGGGATTTTAAATTATGATTCCAATAAACGGTTGATTCTATAAACCATCACATTCAGTGGAACTCACTGTATTTTGAATATTATAATACGCTAGATAAATGAAAATATTTTTGAAAAAAAAATAATTTATTATAAATACACTATGTATAATATACTGTAGTATAAATATGTATGTAAATGTGACATTCAAAATAATGGGTTGGTACCAATTCGATATACAAATTAAATATATAAGACTTGATTTTTCAAGGACTGCAAGTTTATAAACACGGTAAAATGAAAAATTTAGAAATTATTAAATTATTTTTGTAATTTTTGAATAAATTAAAATAATTGTTGTGTTATTATTTTTATTTTTATTTATGCCTGAATAACTTGTCACTGATAAATTTGAGAAAATAATTTAGACTATTACAAAAATGAAAAATAAAAATTATAAACAGAAATTGACAAGTAAATTGTTTAATTTATAAAATTGATTACAAGCATATAACAGTCCGCTTTTAAACTAATCTGATTATAGTGAATAATAATTAAATATTCAATTGGTAAAAATCAAGGCTACAACTATTTTAAAATATCTCTTATGTATGATGTACTTTTACATTGAAATAGTCTAACTACTTAGAAAAATTAAACAAAATAAGCTACTAGTAATTACCTTTACTTGTTTTGTTGAGAAACTTAATTATAAATAAATTAAAATATAAATTTGTAAATAACTTACATTTAAATTTTAAGGAATTTATGTTTTAAAGATAATTGAGATGTCAATCACTTGATCTATTCTGATGTACCTAAAAAATAAAAAATTTTAATTAGTAATTTTAAACAAAAATAAATAAATATACTTATATCGTTAAATACAAACTTATTAAAAATATTCTTAAATTTAATATTGATCTTAAAACAGTCAATATAATATAGATTATAGGTACCTTTAAATTTTCACAAAGAATAAAAAAAATGTCTAAATAAGAATTTCTCAAAGCATCTGATGTTTAAAACGGCTACATTTTATGGTTTATCATTAAGAGCTAAAGATAGTATAAAATATTGTATAGAAAAACTCAATAGGTCTCGTACCTAACAAAGGAAAAAAAACATTATAATACAGGTAGCAATTCTCGATTTTCAATAGTAATAAAATATAGGTACCTAAGTATATTATATATAAAAAAAGCACACGTTCTTATATTAAAATTCACCCGTTGTCTCCGTCTTACTAATGCACGCCGTATCAAAATATACGTCCAACATTTCCTATTTTGTGTATTTTGGTTAAGTACCAAGTATGTATTGGAGTATTCCCATTTTGGGAAAATATCAATTCAGATTCTAGTAATTGAAATGAAATATTTTTCAACGTTCACAGTAAAATAATCGTGGGTTATTTATACATGTACCTATTAGTGTACATAGACGGAACTACATTTACATAATTAGATTGGGCAACTCATATGAGTCATTTTGCACCTATCATATACCCAAAGAAAAGGGTGAACGGCGATAGGAAACACCAATGTTTTTTATTACAATACAAATGTATAACATAAGTAATTATAATTGTTTTAAACTTATAAATCTAAAATTGTATAATTTTTACAAATTTTACATGTAAAATACAGATACTAAATATATTTTAAACATTTAAACTATTGTATTTATTACGTATAATTAATTTCTCAATTTTTTTTCGTATTTATACCTAATTTATTTTATTACATTTAAAATAATATATTCTTAGCAAATGTATACATTAATACGAGCAAATTAGCCTGGGGCCAGGCTGTAGTTCCGCCCATGTTAGTGTACCTAGATAGCGTAGGTAATTTTAACACATAAAATAATTGAAAAGTTACTGTTTATAAGCATAATATTTAAATGATTTCAATAGGATTTTCACTGTCTTTTTTTTAAACTTTTATCCGCCGAAAAAGAAACATTGATGTCGGTATTTTCGAACTGTAGAAATGCGTTGTCGGCTATCAAGAATTTTTGAAATAAACCAGGGAAAATCTGAAACCGTTAATAAGGGTCAAATTAAGTACTCCAAGACGAGTAGCGGGCATGATCGAGGAAATTTACTTTATAGTGGTGCCAGGAACGTAAACGTAGAGGAGGGGGACATACATCGTCGATAATATTCTATGTAATTTTATCGTAATACACCACATACGACGGCAACATAATATATTATTAATTGCTAGCGGTACAACAAAACAAAGCCAAATAAAAGCAAAGACGGTGAATAATATTGTTGAATACGACATCGTTATTAGTTAATCAATCAACAAAAATGGAATGTTACAAAAATGGAATGTTTAGGAAAACCAGAACCACTATATTATGTTCGTGGCCAGAACCACGTCTCACTGAATACCCACATATCAATGAAATCGTTGATGTGCACGACGCACGTACGTTGCAATCAAACTTCGTACTACTAATATGTGTTTGCAACACTGAGTCTTTGGTTTTTGATAATGGTGTTGAACACACACCACGATTTAAGATCATAGACCTATTAACTCAGTTTAAATAGAGAGTTAATAGGTCCATGTTTAAGATGGTACACCACAGATATATGTATACAATAACTATACAATAATTATTGTATATATCTGTGTAGTACACACACCACTGAGATAAATAACAACAGTGACACACACCGAAATTATTTTTCCTCCATGGAGTAAGAACACATTCTTATCGGATTTTGTAAAACAATATGGAGGAAAGGCAGCATTAACCTAAGTGTGAAGTGACGCGCATCCGACATTTACAACCTCCCCCCCTAACCATCCCGAAAGCGAGATGAATGACCCAACGACAAAGAAACACACATTTTAAACGTTTACGTGTTTTTTAAAATCAAATCGTTCAAAGTTAGCCACACGCCCAAAACTATTCAGCCAATTGGTTACGAAAAAAATACAAACGACCGACGAGTTTAAAATCATCGGCATTACGCAATTAAACAGGTAAGACAATAGAGTATATTTAATTTACTTTTATTATTTCAGAAAACCACGTTTTATTGGATTCATCTGCTGCAAAGTTTGCGCTGAAGTGTGATTTCAATTTATGGAATTTATTTGTCATTTAAACTATAACTAGCATAATGCAGACACGAAAAATGGTTTTTGAAATAATCGAATTAAACTCGCCAATTGTCAAACGTATTAGTTCGTAACTAGGAAGGTCAGTTCGATGGAGAAGACATGAAATAATGAATTAAAAAGGATGCATAAAACGACATTTCATTTGTGACAAAAATTTTAATAAGAGGTAATCATTATGTCAGTAACCTATATATTTTTATAATAAATAAGTGTAGGAATATCAATGGTTTGGAAATAAAAAATAAAAAAAAACGCCCAATATCATACAGATACAATTTACTTAATCTTATAAATATAATAACAGCTATGAAACTTTAAAATTGATTGCATAAAAAAAGAAAAACATAATATTAATAATAAAAATTACATTTTTATGTTTGGTACTTGTCTATAAAAATCCCAAAATAACCTTATAACCTTTGCTATTTTTATTGCTAAAATAAAACTATGTAAACATTTAAAAAAAACCATACTTAATATTATATTAGGTAATAATTATCAGTTTATATAGTATGTAGTAATAAAAACAAATATCATAATTGAGCTCAAAATAGCCTAAATTATTAAATACAGCCAAATAAGAATCTACTAATTACTTGTCCAGTTGTCTATAATAGAGCCACAAAATACTTTAAAAAAAATTCAAAATAATAATACATAATAGCATTGTATTTCAGTAATAATTATCAGTTCATATTATATTGTAATAAATAGTGTGAACTTTTATGCACCAAAAGTTATCAAAATATGCTACATAATATGCAATTACGCAAAAAATATGCAATAACATTTCAATGATTTATATCACAAATTTTAAAATAAATAACCATATGCATTTCTAATTTATTTTCAGTAAAATTGTGACTTTTATTTGTCAATATATTTTTAACATGTTGACTGCCATGCGGCCGCCGGTGTCTGTATAAAAATGATTGGGTATTGATAATTTTTAGACTGCCGACTGCTGCACCGTATCATTAGTAGGAGGCCGTAAATTAATTTAGATTTATATTATTAACATTTCTGTGGCATTAAAATAATGATCTAGAAAATGTGCTGTGGCATAGCTCGAATAATTGCAATTTTTTTTGATGATTTTTTTTGAATGCCACATAGCAGTTAATGTGTTAAATACTAAGAATGATCATTTAACATGGGGCATATTTAAAGCAACTGAGTATTGTTGGGTTTTGATAAATATCAAATAGATCTTGAAATACATTTCAGTTATCACTGATCATATTATAATAAAAATTGTTAGTTAATAATGTAATGAATGTGTACAAAATTTTTTTTTGTTACATTATATTATAATAACACTTTACACAACATTGTATTTAAATAATTTAAAAATATATGTACATTCAGTAAAAAAAAAAAATTAATAAAGATTATAAACATTTTGAAAATTTATAATAGACATGTCAAGTTCTTAAATATCGATAACAATAAACAAATGAGGTTATAATCAAATTTCTTTTCTTTGAGATACTTTTTTTAGATTCTGAACGAAGCAGGGATGGAAAACGTTTTTAATTTTTTCGTTTTCGTTTTTGTTTATCGATTTAAAAAATATCGTTTTTGTTTAACGTTTTTAAACGTTTTTGGTTATTACGTTTTTGATTAGCGTTTTTAAAAACGTTAATTTCTTATTGTTTCTAAACAACGTTTTTGGTAATTTTTTTTTTATATATATATAATATAATATATTTTTATAGCTTATAACTCGTAACTTTTAACTTTTAAGTTATAATAGTAACGCGCAATATAGAAATGCACTTAAAGGTTAAAAATTCAAATTAAATATCTTTAATATTTAAATTTTAATTTTTAAATCAAAATTATAATTTATAGAAAATGTAGAAAATTTAAAATTTCTGATTTAAAATTAAAATATTTTTAAATTTTAAAAGTGCATTGGTAAAGAATGTCAACAATATTATCAGAATTATCAGTTTTTCGGGTTTTTCCGTTTTCGATAACAGATTTTTTTTTCGTAGTATAAATAATTAAATAATGTATAATACTATAATTTATTTCCGTTTTACGTTTTTGTTTTCGTTTTTCGTTTTGTTTCATTTTCGTTTTATTAATTGTTTTCGTTTTTTGTTTTTTTTCGTTTTCGTTTTATTTATTGTTTTCATTTTTCATTTTTTTCCGTTTAATAACGTTTTTTAAAAACGTTTTCCATCCCTGGAACGAAGTGATGAATGTATTGCTTTTACAATGATGTGTGTCTGACGACAACATTTAGAGCAGTAATAATGCTCCGATTTTTGACTTCAGCCCCTCTTTGAATAGGAAATTGAATCTAGTTGGTACTTTGAGGGGGTCAAAATTAAAATTTTCAAATAGTTTTCAAAAAAATCGAGAAAAACAAAAAAAAAGTGACAGAAAAATGGCAATTTTACGAAAAACCACTTTTCGACAAAATCGATTTTTTGATTTTGCTGTAACTCAAAAACGAATCATTGTAAATACTTGAAATTTTCACCAAATGTTTATATTATGGTTATCTCTTTACAGTTAAATTTTCAAAATATTTTGACCATTTTTAAGCTACTTATAGACAATTGAAATTTTCGACTTTTCTAAGTTTTTTTTCTTCAAATGCCGATAAAAAATTTTTGGGTGGCCAGAAAATCTTGAAAATTTAATACAAGGTTTCTTATAAGTTGTTCTTAAAGTGATAAAAAAAAATCCGAAATCGTTAGTCACAATTTTTTTTTATAAGTGCTTAAAGTTCGAATTTATACGAAATATGTCAAAATTTAAATTAAATTTCATACGCTCATAATGCGAATTTTGGCCAAATACTTTTTTTTATTAATAAACAGATACTATAAAGTAACCATAGTAACATATAGTAACTATACTATTTGTTTCAAAATATAATATATGACAATTTAAATATAATATATCCTAAACTGACAAATCATCTTCGTTCAGAATCGTTTTTCGTATACAATGATAGGTACCTATCATTGCATTCAAATTTAACCTACCATAGTCTGAGGTCCACCCCACCCCCTAATATACAGCAGAGCGATACCCACTTACCCGCTTTTTATAATAGATTATCAATTTATATTCACTGACAAATAAAAATAAATACTAACAAATATTATTGCAACTTATTATAATTTTATAAATAATAATATTATTGATATTAACAGTATATTTATATCTAATATTGCCAACTTTACACAACATTAACTATGCAACTATTTTTAAAGTCTGGCAATTATAAATAATGGTTACTAAGTGTAACATTAGGTTAGCATAAATATAACTTCAGGCGACGCCATGGAAGTAATGCGCAAGCGGTTCCCACGGCGTCGTCGGTTCAAAAACAAAAAAAAAAAGGATAAATATGACTTAAAGTTATCCATCCTATTTGTAATATTATTATATTATTATTATTATTTATAATAACATTCAATTAAAATAACCTATTGAAAAATAAAATTTAAATATTACATCATATCATCTAAAATAATAACATAAAGTTAGTATAAACATATTCTTATAAATTTTAATTATTGTACATACAAAAAATGTCGTTTAAAGTAAATAAATAAAGTTTATAAAGATTTAGACACATACATTAAAGTTAAATGTTCTAAAAAGCATATTAAAATATATTTATTTTAAGCATTATATCTATGACAACCAAAACATTAGTGTGGCAAACCACAAAAGTTAAAAATGTAATCTATTGTTTTATATTTGTAGAACAAAAAGTTTTCCATGTATTATCATTAAGTTTATATTATACTTAAAACATAAAATTTAAAACATTTAAATACAATTTAAACATAATTGTATTCCCTCATGTATACATTTACTTTTTAAGTTAATACATTAATGTAAAAGATATTTTAGCAAACATTTTTCAAATGTATACAATAATAATTTTCTTATTTTATATGGTTATTTAGGTACAATATCTTTTTTGTTTTTTGATTTTTTATATTCTTGATGGTTTTTCTTCTTTGAAATATGTTGCTATAATATCTTGCATTAAAATTTTAACATCATTTTTATTTAGAATAATTTATACCCAAGTATTTATGTACTTTTGTGTGGTATAAAAAATCCTTAGTGGCCTTAGGTTGATTGAGACTTTCCATTTGATTTACTTATTTAATAATTGATATCCAACAATAACTTCCCTTCTAATTTTACTAAAATAGTGTGATTACTGATAACATTTTAGAATATGAATTTGTATGATTTATTTCTACTAGTAGTTTTTCTTCTTTGTCAACTGTTATTCAATTTGTTTTCGTCGTTTGTATTTTTCTGTACTTTTAAAACCCATTTACTTTTCTTCTAGGTATGGTTGTATTAATCTTGTTTACATTTTTGTTTGCAGTGATTTTTGTATGTTGTTTAAGTATTGCAAATTATTTGTTTCCAACCAGTCATGTTCTTAATTAATAATTTTGTATTTAATATTAGTACTATTGTTAATTGTAGGATTTTGAAAAGATGAGTTGGTTTTTTCTCTATAAAAAAAAAAAAGTAAATATTAGTAAGTATAAGTTTATGTTTTTATCACAATATTTATAGCAAATATTACATTAAAGAATAAAAGTGAAAAGAGGACGTTTTGTAAGATAGGTAAATAAGTGACCGTTTCCATAAAAAATATATTAAAAACAAATTGTATAGAAAATAGTGTAAATTTTTCCTCTTAAGAGAATCTTTGTATAGTATTTGTTATCTCTCTCTAACCCACATGCAGCATAGTAAATTTTACATTTACAATAATGACTATAACCATATTCATTTCTCAAATTGGAATGAAAATAGTGAAATGACTGCTTATAAAATTTAAAGTTAAGAACATTATCATTTAATTTAATTTAATTTTAAAGCGAGTTATGAGTATTTAAAAATTGAAAATTATTTATACATCTTAAAAAAGTAAAGTATTTTTCTTAACACTAAAATCTTAACATAAAAATTAACAACTTACCTTACGATTTAGATTTAAATCAGCATTGTTATTGATGTCTGAATCTTAAGCACTATCTTAATTGTTTTGTTAAACATAAAAGTGTTGAATTATCAACTAGTTTAAGAAAAATAATGTTTAAACTTTTATTCACAATAATCAAATTATGATGAAACAAAATATTACGTTATTATTTTTCATTGAAATAATATTATCATGCAAACAATTAAAACAATCAATTAGATGATAACAGTTACTAATGAATAGCATATAAATATTTATTTATTTATTAAATATAGGTATATTACTGCACTAAGTTGATTGTAAAGCAATTTATTAATTTGAGATACATATACACTAATGCATTTATAACAACAAATTATTTTTCTATAAATTATTATATTTTCAAATTATCACTAATAATAACCAACTTTATGTATATACATAGGCGCTAGGTTTTAAAAATCTTAATAGGTGCCTTGGTAATAAAAATAAATACATAATTTGGGAGATTGGACTTAGCCTCCCGGTCAACACAAATAATCTAATACTCTTATGGGTGCCTGAGCCCCTGGGCACCTATGTATATATTATATTTTATCATAACTATTGAAATATACTTTGTATATATTATCTATAGATAGCTTAGATTAGAAGTATACTTTATTAATTATATACATACATAATAACATATGACTACAGTACAATTTCTGTAATGAAGCCACTCTCAATTTGTTTGTAAAAATATTCAAATTTCATTAAAAATTAAGAAATTCAATTAACAATTCCATTAAATATAAATATCAAAACAGGCGTTCGTCTTAAACAAGTATAAACTGATTATGTAACATGATTTAAGTAGTGTTTCTCAATTAACATTTTATTTTGCATAATAATGCATATTTATATAAAAGTGAATATTTCACTCATGATAAAATATTTTGGGAAATTTGTTTAAATAAAAAAAACACTAACAAATGTCATGTGCCATCTTTGATCATTCACGCGGCTATAAATAATATGGTTGCCCATCGACTTATGACATAAGGATAAGGAAGGTATATATCATAGCAAATAATTATAATAATTTAATGACAAAATTGGTAAGTGACGCGTGCAACTCACTAATTTCGTACGTTTGGCGATTTTATCATGTTACTTATATCATTCGTTGATCTATAATCCCAACATAAAGATTTCCGATTCATATGAATCGCTACTAGCGCTCGCATGTAGAAGTGGCTGTAAGCGCAACTACCAAACATGGCTCAATAATATTTGCGTTAACATCACGATTAAAGATATACAGGTTGCACATTGACTACTGCTGAGGTGATATATGAAATGACTATTGCCATAGATAAAGTGTAGCGCTCCTAGCGGAAATATTCCATATTATAAATGTTTTATTAAAATAATTATTAATGACGATAATTGATTCATATTTCATAATATTATCTTAAAACTAATTAATAAACAGTAAATAATGATAATTTATTGTAAAGTAACCATTCAATTATATTTTATTTCTATGTTAGTTCTAAATGTTGACACATGGGCGCTAGTAGTTATTCTTTTTTCAGCTATTTTATTTCGTCACTTTGTAAATCAATCTGAGAGCCGTTTATTATAGGGCGATGTGTAACCTGTATATCTTTAATCGTGGTTAACATGCAAGCAGCTGAAAATATTATCTATTGGTAACGTGTACGGCCATACCTAAACGTATACCGTGTTATGAATTCATCCATCGGGTAAACATTCTGTCTTCAACCGTTGATTTTTATGAAAGACTAGCTACGAACTCTAACTATAAAATAGAAACGAATAACATCTGGGTACAGTAAGTTTATACTGAAGAATAGCAATTTTTCATTGAGTACAACCATACGTAGATAATCATTCGATTAAAATAATGAATACGAAACATAAAATACATGACCATTCGAATGATTCCCCCTCTATGTCTTGGCAACCGTTTACCAGTTCAACTAAAGTTGACCTTAATTCATAACCCTACCCTTTTATTTTCGTTTATCCACGCCTCGTTTCATTCAATTTGTTATCAAAAAAACGGTTACGCATGGATGGCGAGAAACGACATGAGAAGACTACTATCCTCTTGTGTTGACCCAGAGAATTTAGAGAAAATAACTTTAAGCTTTTTCTTCCATGATTAAGATAAAAAGACTTGATGAATCAATAATTTAATCAGAAGACTGAATGCAGTAAAGTTGTCCAAATAGGTGCCAAATCTTCGTTTTTTTTTTCTTTGAATAGTTAAACTAGTTTTTCCATGGGATTTTTTTATGATTATATTTTTGTTGTAACATTTTTCTCCTACATGGAAGTATTTAGTGATTTAATAATATATCTTCACAATAATGCGGATTAGATAAGATTTTTTTGTACGTCGCAGAAGATGTCACGTTTATATTATGTGATGCACAGTATCAATAAATGTTTTACGACTTATGAAAGAACCTCATATCATCTTACTCTAAAATTATTAATGGAAAGTTACGTGTGGAAGCCATAAACTACAAAATCTATACATGGTAGTGTAAATTTGCTAAAAGCTTTTTTTTTTAACTTATATATATATAACGATAACCTATATATAACTTATATATATTTTTTTCCAACTTATACTATAATAAATTATTATTAAGTCAGAAAAATTTAATAATCTCAAACCGAGTTCTACATAGAAGAAATCTTTCAAATTTTACATTGTTGTCGTAATAATGTATGCATATTTTTATTAGAACAAGATATTTAAAATTCGATAAGAAATGTTTATAATTTAAATCATTCTTATTAAAATCACGCCTATTTTTAAAATATTTTGCGCTTCAAAGATGCTCCAATTATATTGATTGATGTGGAATGATTAGTTAACCATTTTAAAAATGTTTTGAGACCTAATAGACAACATGTAAAAATCAATAATTTAAAAGAAATAGTGATTATTCTACGCAACACATCATATTGATATTTTTATTTTAATGACTTGACTTAACTCATTAGTAACATAGAAAATAGGCAGACCTATCACATTAAATTAAAATGCAAATAAATCTAATGTTATTGATTAATAAATCCATATTTAACTCAATGACTTGTTTAGGTATAGATTTAAAACAATTTTCATTTCATGTTAAATTTTTAAGATTATAAAAGAATAGTTCACTTAATTATAACTCCAAAAAATTCATATCATTTTTTAAATGCTAATAATTTTTTGTACCACAGTTTCATTCATGTTGAAACCCAAGCCTATTACACACATTCATACAAGACTATACTTATATATAATTATATAAGTTTGATATTCTGTCTGTACAAACAAACACCTATAGTTTTATAAAACAATAATTAAATAATAGGAAATTATTTTACAAATAATCTAAATACAAAATAGAACAATTATATATAAAAAGGAAATATTATGTATATTTATATTTTATGCATACATTTCAAACTTAACTTTGTTATTATTACTAATTATCTTATATATATATAATATACATAAAGTGTTAAGGTATACAAATATTTTTTTTTTTAGGAAAACTTATTAATATCATATTGCTATCTTTTGAACCTTCTAAAAATATACAAACCACACCAACAACTTAACTGTAAAACATCTATACCATAAATTATAAAATGAGCAATAACTAATGTAATTTATAAAGTAAATTTAATGAAAAACTAAAGCAAAGTTAAATAACATAACATTTTAAAAAAGAATGCTAAAATAATTGTAAAAGTAAAAAAAAATATTTACAAAAAAAATAATACTATACTCTTTTTTGAATAATAATACAACAGGACTTATAGCAATAGACCACACTCATAGTAGAGATACGTTAATGTATTTTTATTCTAAATAGAGTATAGGTTATACAATTAAATTATTTGGTTACATCAAAATGTTGATGGAAGAATTTATTTTCATCAGTAGCCTTTTCTGCAATATATTCAAGTTTACTAAAAAAAATTGACTACATAACAATATTATTAAACATATAATTGTTGACAGTAGAAAATAATGCAATTACTTCTGGGCACTACAAACCATAAGCTATATTTTCCGTGTTTCATATTCTTCACTTTCTTTTTTATTTACAGCTAACTATACTTTCCTTACCATTTTCTCTTAAATATCTATTTTATAGTAATAATAACTAATATCAAATTTTTGTATCATAGCACACCACTGGTATATAATGCAGGGTTTTTTATAGCTTCATATCAGAGATTTTTGACAATATTTATAATTTTAAAAATGTAGTATTGAGGTAAGTTTGCAGTTATCAGCCATGATTCTTCAGACATACTATCTTGTAAGGTTAGGTTACTTAAATTATATAATATTTGAGTTCTGTTTTGCCATTAATTTTTTGAATGGCGTTAGGTATGCTTCTCTTATTTTAACTTTTACTTAAATTCCTTGTTACTTTTTTTATTCATATCTATCGTGGTTTGGTTGATATAATCCATCTTAGAGTTTTCCTTTTACGATATAGCTTTATTCATCTCTAATGATGTTTTTCATTAAGACACAGTAAATGCCTTATACATTTTTCTTCTCTAACTTTTATATTATGCTAAAGAGTTTTCTTTTATTCTATTTAGTTCTTCTATGTTTATTTATTGGGTGTCATATATTTGAAAAGTTTCCAATTTAAAATAAGTAATATACTTATAATAGTTTGTACCAAATAAGTGTATACTGTTTTGGCGCATTCAAATGAATCGTGAAACCACATCCAATGGCAAAGTCTATTCAATCTTCCATTGTTAAATGGCCGTCAATGATGTAGTGCCACCGTGAATACAGGTTTTTGTACGCCACTTGGTGCGCTCTAGTTTGGTACAGACTATAGTGATACAATGTATTCAATTCTGTAATCTTTGTAATATTCACATCCAATGCAACTCTATAGTGTGCTGGGAGGCGATTTTTGGTTAGAGTTACCCATAATAGCACATAAATGAGGTGGGAAATTTAAAGTTATATTTACAAAACGATTATTTATTATTATTGATTTGTTTAGAAACTATCAATTGGTACACTCTAATTCAGTCACCTTTGATGTGAAACGCACTATAAAAGTTTTTTTCTTTTAAAAACATTTTATACAGTTATATTAATAATAATTATATAAGTCCAATTTTTTACCACATCTAGGAAACAATTAAACCATATGTTTAGTTATTTTGTTATTACCAATTAAGTACACTAGATTTTTAACCTAACTATTCTAATATTTTATTTTATTAAACAATAATTTTTTTAAAAATTCAAACTAATACCCTAGACCTACATTACTAAACAAGTTAAAATATAAATAAATGAGGGGTACATTCTAAACTAGTAACAGTAGTAACCATCAATAAATAAGCATGTATTACAATAAGGATTTAAACTTTTTTTTTATATATTTTAAGTTTTAAGAGCAACATAAAAAAATGGTTAACTTAAAACTTCATTCTATTATTGTTCATAGTTTCTACGTGTTCAATATATTTTATACATATTTTAATTTTAAGAATAATACTTTATAACAAAAGTTTTTACAAATTAAGGGGCTGCCACACCAAAATATATTTTCTCTGTCTATCTAATTAATTAATTATATGTTATTAATTTGAATCAACAAAACAAAACAAGTCTATATATATATTAAAAAATGAGTGTTTAAATCAAAATGTACATGCTAAACCTTAGAAAAAACAGTTAAAACTGTAACTATTTAGGTATAAAAATGTATTTTAGTTTTAAATGGAATGACTATATAAAACAAATAAACTAAGAAAAATAGAGTAGTGTATCAAGCATTAATAGAGTCCATAATTAATTATGGTATTCTATAAGGGGAGATACATATAAAACAACAATCGATCTATTTAAAAAAATACAAAATAAAATATTAGAAATTATTCTAAAAAAAGACTAGAGATACCACACAAAATGCTTTTACAATGATATGAATGTACTATCAATAAAAAATTATTTTATAAAGCTCGAAAATGTATAAAACATTACCATAAGAAATTAAACATAGCAATTATTTTAAGATTCTAAAATAAACAAATTACACTTTGCCTACAACAAGAACAAAATATAGACAGATTCATAATAAATGTAAAGGATTGTTTACTAGTTAGATTATTTTAGTTATTATAAACATTGTATTATTGATACATGTTAATATGTTCGTTGGGCCCATTATCTTCTTGAAGAATAAATAAAATAAATCTAGCACATAATATAGGAACAACAATATTCCATATTTCCACAATTATATTTTAGAAAGAATATTTCCTATGCATTGACAAGATAGATTTTTAATATTATTATTTTTTTTTTTATATAAGTAAGCTGAGTAAGCATGTTTTAATTTAAATTTAACTATTAATTATTAATTAAAAAATGAATATTGGTGCAGTAGCCCCTTAATCTGGATTCAACGACTAATTATTAACTATATTAAATTAATTAATTTTTGTAGCATTTTAAAAATAAATAAAAATAATATTTTACTAAAAGTTTGTAGCTAATTTAATGTAATATAAACAATAATAAAAATGGAGACAAAAAATTCGAAATTGCATCAGTTGAGAACGGCTGGGCCGATTTAGCTCAAATTTTTTTTAAATGATAGAGAATGTCGGGGAGCGGGTTTATGGCATAAATTATAAAACTCCTGCGAGTTAGAGATTTAGAAAAAAAACTGAGTTATACCGGTGGCGTCCTCTAGCAGATAAAAATATAAATATAAATATAATATAAATATTGATAATAGCAGGGCTTGAAATCGATTAATATCGAAAAAAAAAAGTATTATTTTTAACAAATGATACATAATAGGTTAATCGATTAAAAAAGTGTAACTCTAGACGAGATAGTTATGTATAGGGCTCGGAAGTTGATGACCTTAAAAACAATAAAAAATGACCAAAAAAATGGCAAAAAATGTCCTAAAAAAATTACAAATATTAGTTTTATATTAATAAAAATACATTTTTTTTAAATATTTTACTCTATTTTACTATAAATTTCAAAATATGACATAAAAATGACAAAAATTTCCTTAAAATAGGAAAATAAATGCAAAATAAAAATTAGTTATTTAGATTCACATGCTTATGAAACAGATTTGTGGCCAGGAGAGCATCGTCTAAAAAGTTCCAAAAAAAAATGCAAAATGCATCAACTTCCGAGCCCTAGTTATGTAAAATTGATATGTCAGCGATATCATCTACACACTAAATCAGAAAACCAAAAATAGTTTTTATCCTTTCGCTAAATAATATTATCATTGTTAGTATTATAGGCAACCAAACTTATCGCGGGTACATTTTTAACGGGCGACGAAGTGCACGGGGACAGCTAGTTATTTATAATAATACATATAGTAAATATCATGACTAAGGCTTGGAACTTCATTAGTTATTTTGTATTGAAGTTTTTAAGTAGTGATTATAGTTAAAAAAAAAAACCTTGTAGTCTGTTATAATCAATATTTATTATACTCAAAATAAAATTTTTAATAATGTAACTGTATGGTTCATAGGTAACATATGAATTATAAACATGAACAGCCAGGCACGTATTTAGTGGGAGGGCTCAGGTAAGCTCATGCTCAGAGGCGGCAAAATAATTAAATTTTTTTAACTATTCAACTATTTTCATTTATTAATTGATAAGTTAGATTTTAATATTACACTAATATTGACAATTGGGAGGGGAGGAGGGTGGGAATAAATTATATGCCCAAGTCAAATTTTTTAAATACAGCTCTGATGTGTACGGCTATGAAACATTCTAATAGAAGTAATGTATATCCATACAAGACACATAAAAAAAATATTTTTATACAATATTTTTTGTTTGCTTGAATTTAGTATATTATAAAATAATCACTTCAAAAGAAAACATACAATATCAGTGGACCATTTGTTTGAGGAGCTTGGGGATAAATATGGGATTAATTTACCATTTTATGGTACAATTTGTAAATAAATAAAAATTACAGTTATCAGACATTTTCTTACTCGCAGCTATGTTGGTATTCATCATCAAGTAGATGACAGCTATACAAATACCTTCTATAAACGTTAAATTATTATTAAATAATTATTGAAATAAGGGGCTTTGTAAAATTTAGGTAACCAAAACAACATACTAAGTGAATAGAATGATTAAAAATTATTATTCTAAATAAACTACTTGAAAGAAGTTTGTTCTAAGTGATTTAGTATAAATTAGTTTAAAGTTCCGTGACTATAAATACTAATAAACAATAACTTTAATGAAAACTCAAGTACCTTAATCAGAAAAATAATTAGATAATTATTTTATAACATTTATCATTTTAAGGTTATAATAATAATAATAATAAAATCAAAAGCTGTCGAAAATATAATTTAAGTTTCCTTTTCTGATGTAGTAGGTTATACTAGTCCAAAAGTGTATACTCGTATAATTAAAATATATCAGTTGTATTGGATTACAAATATCTATACAACGCCAACACCCCCAAGTTCAAAATTAATTAATATGTTTACATGACGATGTTAAAAAGGTTATGGTTTCAAGGATACTTGAATTTTTATTGGTAAATAAAACCACTTTAACTATAGTAGAAAAGTAGAAAGCAAGTATTCATTTATTTCAATTGCGTGCAATATAGACGGGCACAGTGAATTTAAAATGATTCCGTGATAGATGGTACAGGTGGTAGTAGAAACTATACCTAGGTACATGTATTACTAAGCAATGTGAAAACAGTTTGGCCCCCATGTAGTGATTTATAAAAAAACAAAAAGGTACATATTATATATTATTATGTGCATGAATCATCAATAAATCTTAATAATGCATATGTTAGTAGCATAGACTGAGTCAAACTATAAATTTGAAATCTGGTTTTAATGTATCATATAACATAAATACTAAATATTATAATATTTTAAGAAATAATGAAAACATTGAATACAGAATAAATATGGTGCTGTTTGATTGTGGCAACAATAGTTTTAGTTCTAGGCACATTCAATGTTAATAGTTCAACGCTAGACACCTTTAGTTATGATCATAAATAGGGCTGGGATTAATATGTAATAAAAAATAAAAAATATGTACATATATATTATGTAGTTAAAATGGCTAAAATATGTAATATAAAACAAAAAATATGTAATAAAATTTAAAATTATGTCAACGTGTAAAATTAAAATTAAATTCTAAATAATTTTTTAATAATATAGGTACAATTACCTAATTGTTTTTATCTTCTAATCAATTTAATTTAAAAAATATAAAATATTAAGATATTTTCACAACCATGCGAACGCAAGTACTGACACATCTGACCATAGGCGCAATTTGGGGGGTGCTTGGGGGTGCTAAGCACCCTCAAATTTCATATTAGCACCCCCAAATTTTCAATAGAATAATCGAATTTTTGACAAATTTGTCAGTTATTTATATTAAGAGAGATCTAAGCAATAAAATTGATAAAGATAAAATAATAAATAATTTTGCTATGTCTTTAATGTAAAACTTTAATGTTTTTTTTTTACTTCTTGATTTTAATCAAGTAAGTATGGCAATTTAAATGAAAAAAGTCTGAATTTTTGGTTAATAGGAAAATGATAGAAATGTAACTCAGTTGTAATTAGTAGGTGGATAATTAAGCTAGCTTTAACATAAAATATTAACGAGAGAGATCCGATATCACACCCAAGCGGTATAACGATTTGAATCCACAAAAACGTCAACGTGAACAATTCCAAAATTTCTATTTTTAACTTTTCTCCAAAACTATTATAGCTAAAAAACTGGTTGTTAGCTCATTAAAAAGGGATTATCAAGTAGATACAAAGTATGACATTAAACATTTTCAAAAAATGTATTTAATTTTTCATAGTTATTTTAGTTATTTTTTGCTAGATTTTCATTTAGTGAGATAGATCTCTGAAACTGGATTTTGTTGTTTGAGGTCTTGTTATATTCACATTGGCTAGTAGAAGTGCTGTGAAGTTATTCAGAAGTTTGTCTTCAATCGTTTACTCACTACAAAGCTATAAAGCTGAAAAACATAAAAAAAAAAACGCCTAATAATAAAATGTGTTTTAATTTTTTTTTTGAAACTATAGTAAATTAACTATAAAAGATAAAGTTCTGAAAATATTCACTGCACTTCTCTTAGCCAATGCGAATCCAACAAGAATCCAAACAACAAAATTCGTATCCGGCTTCAGAGATCTATCTCATTAAATGAAAATTAAAATAAGGTACCTCAAACATAATACAATTAAATACATTTCTAAAAATTGAAAATGTCATTTTCTGATTTAGAAAGCGTTTTTTTTTTTATTATTAATTATAGATAATAAGTTAATACGATGAATGTATGAATGGTTTTGTAAGGGGGGTGTGGGGGGCAAAGCCCCCCACGGGTCACTTTGGTTAACATAAATTTAGCACCCCCATAAATTTAGCCCAAATTGCGCCTATGCATCTGACACTGCTGACAATTTGTAGATATATTTTGTCTAATAGGTAATTGTTGAATACAAAGTATAATCTAAGAATATTAATGTATGGTTATCGAACAGAAACAAATAAGATAAACTATAATTAAGTTATTAATATTTAACTAATACTTATTTCCCATATTATGCATACACTTACAATTTATACGAGTACTATTATCGAAGTATGAATTAAATCACCGAAATCGTCAAAATTTATGTAATATGTAATAAAAAGCAGAAATTTTACAAAATATGTAAAAAATATGTATTTATGACGAAATATGTAAAAATATGTCTTATTTCATTGCAAATCACGTAAACAAACTTATCATTTACAATAATTAATTTATCATGTTTTAATAAAAATATGTATTTACATACAAATCCCAGCCCTAATCATAAATATTATTGAATTAACACAGTAAAATCATATTATAGTCAATTTAGAGGCATAATATTTCAATTTTTACCATGGTAAATATACTGCCATTCAAGCATATTATCTCTAAAACATATTAGTTAACTCAACATGTTAGATCACAAGTGAAGTTAACAATCTTAACAATTGTTAGATGGGCAACCATATTACATATACAGTCTAAGTTTGGTCATAACCAAACTAGTTGAGGGTAAAACACAAATAAATGTTTTTAATGTTAAAAGTGACTCAAGTCATTAGATCTTACAATTAATACAGTGGGAATGGTGACAAACTACCAAGACACAATTTTGACAAATGATCGAATGGATTGGCGGGTGAGGGGGGAGGGTGCACGCACGCACATTAAACTAATAGTAAATATGTCGGCGGAGGGCGTCAGAATGCGTTTTAATAAAACAACGTCTGGCCAACGATTTGACCGATCTATCGAAGATAATTGAACGCGCGCACGCGAATATACACGTGCAGCAATTATTAACTATAATATTAAAGTGACACAACGCAAACAGACGCCGAGCCAAAATGTCTTTGACGTGCCTACTGTTGTTAAAATGGCGGTACAACGTAGGATAAAGGAATATCACTCACCGGTAGTGGTCGCGGAGTATTCTAGGTGAATGTTGAGTGGATGACTGGAGGAAGTCACAAGAAATGTCAGCAAACGAATGAAACGTCGTCGACGACGGCTTTTCACAATCCCGCGAACGGTATTTATCTGGGTATTTACGTCGTGTAATGAGCCGGCCGTCAATTCTTCGCTCGTTCGTTGTTGAATAAAAAAATAGCGTGAAACGTAAATCTTTCGAAACGCAGAATGACTCAGATGGTTAGCCAACAAATGACAATGAAACAGTGGAAAAAAAATGGACGATTTGTAATAAAAACCTTAGTATTAACGCAGCTGCACACAACGATGTTTCCAAAGTGACGGAAAAACGCTGAATGATGAACGGCGAGTCGGCGAATGCGCATGCGGCATGCATACAGGACGTTCGTCAATCGTCGCTTTGAATGCTTTGATAGTGTATTAGTACAATATTAGTGTTTAGTGCGTCTTTAGGTTAGCGTCTGGTAACCGGTGGTGTCAGGTCGTCGACAGCTTGTCCCAAACGTCGCTTGTACACCGCCGCCCATAGAATATGACGTAGTCAAGGTGGATGTAGTAGTTGTAGTAATAATTACATTGTTTGCGCCGGGCCGCCGGGGACGTTACGTTTCTACCGACGACATTCGGCTAAATCGACGCCGTGTATGTAACCACTACTATACCCTGCCAACAAAAATGGTATAACTGGTGGCGATGCAGTGCGGACTGTGAAGTAGACTTGTTTGTTTGTCTCGACGACGTCGGGACGCGTCGACGCCTTTGCCATTGCCACCGCCGCCATATTATCAATTATCATGTTTTACAGATTATGTACGTCGATACTCGATTAGGACGATGGCGATAATATTATGGCTATAGCATAGTTTTCGTCTGTTCCCCCACTGCCTGCTCATTTGTCATATAACTTATAAGTAGAATTACTTTTAGTTTATACACGAATTATAGGACACGACATTGCAATGTGCGTGTGCACGTGTATCAAAAACGCGTCGTTGTCACAATATTAAAATGATTGTCATACTGCTGACTTTAAACGTGCGACAGCCGACGACGACGTCTCGGTTTTTTTTTTACTTTTATCTCTATTCATTAGGAGTCGTGTGAGTGAGAGAGTTGTTGATGGTTGGGTGTGGGAGCGGGAGAGTGAGATAATGAGAAAAAAATATCTCGTTTGACAGTGACGGCCGACGGGCTTTGCTAATGGCTAAACTGACTCGAGTCTCGAGTGGCCATCGCTGACGACGATAAAAAAATTAAAAAAATATATAAACTTTAGCCGAGGACGAGGTCTTAGCCGATCGCCGCCCACCGACTTGTCGCCGCGCATTGTAAATTTGTAACCGTTTATTAAACATTCGTAGGACGACATCACAATAACACCTTTATATACCTGATTTTATATTTATGATAATATGTATATGTCATAATATGTGTGTAATACAATATCATAATATGTAATGTTGTACATAATAACAATACAAATAATAATAAATAATAATAATAATAATACCGTCGAGTGCGACGGCCGACGAGTGTTTTTGTTTTCATTCGTCGTTGGCTCTGGGAAACTGTCGCGCACGCCGTCTGAATAATATTGCGCGTTGAAAAACAAACGGAGAGGATAGAGAAAAAAAAAAAACGTTAACAAAAAATTCGCAACCACAGCAGAAATCGCGTATCGTTGTTATATTATTATTATTATTATTATAAATTATTATTCATTATTATTACGAGCGACACAATTGTTAAAATAAGTATCGTCGTTGTGTAATTCGTAGCCGCTGTAATTCACGTCGACGATATTATTATGATACCTATTATTATTATTATTATTATGTAAGCCCTCGGTGGGCCCGCGTAAAACCAAAGTCTGACGAGCGCCCTCGTCGTCCCCTCCCGCCAACCGCCCAACCGCCCACCAACCCACCCACCCATCGCTCCGAAAGCCCGACAACTTGTCGTCCACACGGTGTCGCGCGCGCCGCTGTCAGTTAGTCAGTCAGTTGCCCAAAAGGTCGAGTCCGGTATGGTGACGGTTACCGCCACTACAGACTGCAGTAAGTGGTCGTTGCCATCGACGTCTTGTCCATGCTACTGTCGTTATAGTACAATCGTTACTGTTGTGGTGGATAGTCAATTGGCTGAGACTTTGTCTGGACGTCAGTAGCAATATATCCGTCGACAATAGTCAACAAATCGAAAATAAATTTATCGTTAGTTAAGCTATGCAAACATCATGGCTCGTGTGCCACCACATCCGTCAGCCGGACACAACAACCCATTGGTCAACCGTCTGGTGCGTGTTGGATACTACGAACTGGAAAAGACAATTGGCAAAGGCAACTTTGCTGTTGTCAAGCTGGCCAAACATGTTGTCACAAACTCCAAGGTAAGTGTTTATCTATACAATCAAAATAAATTAATAAGTAAGTATTTAAAAATGTATTGATTACAGTCAAATTGTCATTTATCGTATGACATTTATAGAGAAATGGGTAGATACAATCCATTTATTTTATATCGATACTCCCCTGCCTATAGCTTCTTGAAACATTAAAATATTAGAAATCTCTTACCTCAATTTGATTAATGTATGAAATTACATTTTAGAAATGTATGTAAATAAATAGCTAAAAAAAATTAGTTATCAGTACATATTATGTATAATTTATTCCCATTATTTTTTTTTTTTATTTGATATTAATATTTTTAAATGTCTTGTGTATTTTTAGTCTTGACATACAATAGGTATACAAATTAAAAGAGTTTTCCTGTACATGTAATCTGCTAGGTATGTTCCAACAAATATTTTTTACTACTAAAAACATCCTTTACAGATTAAAATCTGAAATCCTTAAAGTTGAATAAGCTCTGATTAAATTACTATCCATTACAATATGAAAATATTGGATGTTTAAAATTGAAAAACTAACTTTTAATATCAATTAAAAAAAAATTATGTTGGTTTTATATAAAATGGATTTAATTTTTAATAAAAAAAATAATGAATATAGGTATCAGTTGTCTTAAAAATATTTTTTTAAATGTGTGAAATTTTTTTATAGTTAATATGTCAAAACTTAAATATATTAAATTTGTACATTAAACTTCATATTACAGCCTATCTAAAATGATTATTATATATTCATTTTTAAATAATTTATATAAAATCATAAATAATTAGAAACATTATTTTGTATTTTTTAATATCTAAATTATACTTGAGATTATTAAGTTGCCATTACTAAATTACTATAGCATTGGACTATTGCCTAGTAATTGTTATTTAAAAATAATTGTATACCTATAGGTTTAAATTTATTAAACTATAAACCTATAAATAAAAAGAAAAAAATATTTCCCATTATTTTTCTTAATAATACCTATTTCCTAGTTGGTGTTAAAAAGGTAGTTTAATTCATAAATTATTATACCCAAGATTATACCTAATTGCAATAAATAATTTACTTAGCACAATTATTTGCTTTCTGGATGTTTCTTATTATTATTCAATTACAATTATTTATACAACATATTGTAACAATAGAATAATAGTAAGTAAAATTTAATTATATCTTGGCAAAAAGCAGAACATAGGTTTATATAAACTATTAAATTGTTATTATTTATTTTATTTATAAAAAACATCTCAATTTTTTTTTGCAGTATAATTATAATATTTTATAATTTTGATCACAATTAGTTAATTTATGAATTAAATGATTGTTCTTATTATTTTAATTATATTTTAAGATCTTAACATACCTAGGTATCTATTGCTTATCTTCTTAATTTAAAATATATAAAGGGATATGGTAGACAGTGGCATAGCCAGGAGGGTTTTGGGGGTTGAAACCCCCCTCTTCGGCCGTATTTTTATCAAAAATATAATTTTTATAATATAAAAATACAATCATTTATTTGTGGTTAAATGTATTGTTATGATGTATTCATGTTTTGCCTATGTTTTCCCCCAATTATTTTTAAAATACTTAGTATTTTAAACTGTTATCTCCCAAAACTACCAACTTAATCCAATTTGCTACTAAAATTTCGCTAAAAAAATGATTTGTTGATCAGGGCATTTTTTCTTTTAAAAAACATCTTCAAAAATAAAAAGCTAAAAAAAAAAAATCACAAATTATTGTAGTATTAATACATTTATAATTTTGCTCAGAAACTAAAAACAAAATAAAGCATTGGTATTTTGTTTTAATCTTGGTATCAACAAAAACATATATTAAAATATATCTTCTATAGATAGCCGACAGGTCATATTGTAAACTTAAGCACTCTCCAAATGAGTTAAATATTTTTCAATGTTACCTATAGTAGATATTGATAAGGGGTTTGACATTGGTATACAATAGATTAAATGTTTTAATTTTTCAATAGAATTTAATAATTACTTTAGTGTTATTAGGCAATGTATGTATATCTATTTTATACTCATTTTGGATTTTATTGTAGCTTTTAAGATAGAAGCTATCTTTATCTTTATTAAAAACAAAATGAGATAATAGATTAAATCTATTACATTTACTTTATTTATTTTTTATAAGGTTAATTTGATTAAATAATTTTACAATTTGATTTTAGATCTAATATAAAAACAAACATATCTAGTTAAATTAAGATATACTCTTAAAAATCGATTTAATTAGTTATTTTAATAACACAATGTAGATAACATATAAAACAATACATTTTACCATTTTTTCAAAAAATTAAAAATTCTTCTTAAAAATTGTATAAATGACGCTTTGTTGTATAATTTAATTATATTAAAAAACAATTTTTTTTACTTGTTGAAGCATTTTTTCTATAAAAAAATTTATTTTTTAAATGCCATTTGATGTAAAATATTAAAAAGTGGTTATAAAAAATTGAATAGAAACATATATAATTATAACATTGGTAATTATTTTACTCTTAATAAATTATAGTTTGAATATCTTATTTTTTCCTATGAAATATTATATAGGTATTTAACTCACCTTATTTAGATAGTTATACAAATAACTTGAACCTGTAGTACCTGTCATATAGAAATACTAATTTTTAATTTATGATGATAAAGTATAATATGTTTATCTATTGAAACATATTTAAAAATAAAACATATCAATTTAGTAACTATTACAAAAGTATAAAATTAATATTCTAAAAAATATTTTAAAATGCTTTTATATTATTAAATTAAATATCTGAAGGAATGTGTAGGTATGTATTGTATGGCAGAATAAAAATAATTATGAAACAAAATGTGTTTATACTTGTATACTATATTATTCATTTGAAAAAAAAAATGAATGAGAATTTTTTTTTTAAAATATTCACTTATTTTATGATTTTTTTTTCAAAGAAATATGCTCTGAAATATGGTATATGTATATTGTATATAATCATACAATAAGTATTGTTGTATAAAATAAATACTAATATGCATAAAATGAATAATAATAAAAAAAAATCTAAGATTTAAAATATGCAAATATGTAGTTGGTAATATCTAGTTGTGATTTTAATCAGATTTATATCTCTTTAATTATAGTAATATCTGATAAAATTTGATTAATATGCAAAAGTACTTATTTTCAAATATATTACTAGGTCTCCGATATTGAATTAACTTATTTTATAAATTATCCCTTAGTAAGCTAAATTATGAGTTCATATAAAAGATATTTTTATGCAATTTTGTTAACTTATGCAAAAATAATTTTTATACTTGGGAATGTCATATTATTTTTAATAATGAATTTTTAAAGTACCTAATTTTTATTAAAAAATGATTCTGGAGTTGTACCAAAAATATATTTTATTTTATAATATATGTTATAGCTATAATAAATGTTATTAAGTTTTTATAGTAATACTGTTAATACATATATTTTTCTTTTATTGCTTAAATACAATATTGTAGTATATTTCTTTTGTATAATAGATAGACTATTTTTTAGTTTGATTATTAAATGATTACGTATGGATTACTTTAACCTTTGGTTTTATTTATTTAGGTATTTATTTTTTTATCAAACTACTGACCTTAGCATTTGATTTTGTATAAGTATTGAAAAAAATAAGTTTTCTATTTTTACATTAAATAGTTAAAATTTTAATGACAAATTTTAAATTTAACTTAAGTATTAAAAATATTTAAATGTCTAATATATTAAAGTAGGCAGGTGCTACACATTTTTTCTTACTTTTAAATAAATGATAAATTGCAATCAAATTACTTAAAATAAATAAACTAATCTTAGGGAAAATTTTGTTTATTTATTATTTATATGTTTTAATTTATTTATGTAATTAAATTTCTAATGTTTATTGAATGATGATTCATGACTGTTATTCACTTATTTGTAGATTTTGAATATTAAAAATATAAATTGTGTGGTTCAATATAAAAATTAACATAAGTGCCATTAATTTGGCCTATTCCTAATAGGTAATATTTTTTTGGATAATTTATGTAAATGTTATCATACTCAAATACATATATTTCAAAGGTTAAATTTATATCTGTGGTTATTTATTTAAAAACGAAATGGATTAGGCTATTTTTTTAAAAAAACATTTTATTTAATAGTTATATACCAAGTTAAAGAATTAATTTATTTTATTAAGTTGTTTCATTAATTTATAATAGAATAGCCTAATAAAATATGTAAAAATTTTTATTTTTAAACATTTCAAATTTAATATGAAATATTATATATTTTTTATTTCAATGTTTTAAATGTTCATTATTTTAACCTTTAATACAAATCTATTGTAGTTAGATAAAATGTTTTATAGAAAGTATAGTATTAAATATCTGACGTATACAATAATATAATACTATATACTTCATGTTTACTATGATTTCCAATTGTATGTAATAGATAATAATATATATATTGTTAGTAGAATTGCATAAATATAATCTCATTAATGTTTACTTGTACTTGGTATTACATTAGGTTTCATAACGATAATAATAATAATAAAAGAATCACGAAGATGCTGACCTCTTTGTTCCATTTAAAGTATTAGATAAAATAATAGTTAAATTTAATGATTAAGTACAATTTCATTTGGCAAAATCATTATTCATAATATTATCTCTTTATTTTCAATTTTAATTATTTTGCATAATTCATTGTTGACTTCTTACAAAAAAAATTACTATTGGTGATGTATTACAATATTATTTTGTACTGAAATCTTATTTTTATTTATACAGGAAAACATCTGGAAAAATATGTATAGATCACCAAAATAATTAAATTATTTATTGATAATCATCATTTAAAAATCAAAGTTCATTAATTCTATTTTTTTAATCAAATAGTTTAAAAAATATCATTACTTCATTCCACTATTTAACATTTTCTTAACATGTTAGGCTTATAAACAGCTTATTATGATTTTAATTTTTAATTGTGTCTAGATTATTATTACAAATTGACCCATCAGTTAAATTTAATTTGAGTTCAATTATTTAATGATCATTATTAAGCATTTCTCTTATATTAAGATGAATAAATATAGTATAGATAGATTATGGTAATGTATCAATTCAAAACACCATTTAATTGATTTAAAAACATTAATCTACATTTTATATTGTCAAAACTTAAAAATGACCATCAAATTAAAAATACCAAAATCCAAACATTTTCTATCGTATTTCATTTGCAATTTCAACTATCTAATAACTTTAAAATGTTACTATAAAGGGTAGGTAATACATTTCTTTTGGTATGAAAAAAAATGTTGGTTCTTTTATATTTAAAAATAATAAAAATAATAATAATAATATACTTAAGTGATATAATGTATCATAATATGATACATATGATGTGTAATTTTTAGCATTTCTATGAAAAAACTAAAGGGCTTATTATTATAGTTTTAATTTTTATTAATGTGTATAGTAATAAAATTATGTATATATATACAATTTTCAAGATTAGCTATTTATTATTTTTAATATTTGTTTGTTTCAGGTTGCCATTAAAATAATTGATAAGACACAATTAAATGAGGATAATTTGAAAAAAATATTTAGGGAAATTCAAATTATGTCAAAACTTAATCATCCTCATATAGTGAGATTATTTCAGGTACTGATTTTTTTATTTTGATCAAAGAAGAATGTAAAATATATGATATTATAGTAGGTTAGTTTAGTTATTTTAACAAGAATGCATATAAGAATATTTTATGTCTAAATATTTTAAATATTGCATCTTATTTATAATTATTAATATTTTATAAGAAAAATCAAGGTTTGAGTAGTATATTTTATAGATAGTTGATGAAGATAAGAAACATAGTTGGTATATAAAAAGATACCTAATAAAATCACTACATCATTTTATGTGTGTTTAACAAGACAAATGAACCGTTTAATACGTTTTACACTTAATTAAAATTTCATATTGCTTTTGTTTTTTATTATTTTACATGTTTATTGAACATCATTAATGTACCTAAGGCAGTTTAAAGGGATCAATAGGAATAATTATAAAATGTATGAATTTACAGTTTTCTACTACATGATCTTTTTTTTTTTTTCATTACAATTTTACAAAGTACTAGCTGTAAAAGCTAAAATATCTTAAAAAATCAAATATTTTTCATGTTATCAATGATATTATTATTCATCATATGCAACATGAACAATAATCTGCTATTAATAATCAGTTGATAAAGGACATTTGTCTTACATTATGTAGACTAATAACAATAAAAAATATTATGTTTTATTATGTTATAAATTTATAATGTTATTTCATAATATCGACATGCAGTCATACCTTATTATTAATATGTAACTGTATTTACACTATATACCTAACTTATTCATTAAGTGATTATACTTTTGGTATATACAGTTTTGTTATCAAAATATTATATTATTCAACTGTCATAATTTAAGTTTATATATTTGAATATTTAACTTGTTTTTTTATGATATTCTTTAATTATTTAATCATTGGTGAATAGAAATTGTAAAAGAATTTATTTATAATTGTTCCTAGTTCAGAAACTCAACATAATGCATTATAAATACTTTTAAATTAAAATTATATTTACAACAATCTACAAAAGTCTAAAAAAAAAATTAGGAGCATAAACTGTAAGGACCAAAAGTATCAAATGATGATTTTCAATTTAAAAACTACCAATACTAGTAAACATTAAAGTGTACTCGCCTTGAAATCATCTGATTAAAATAGTGAATTGTTAATAGCTAAAGACTAAGCAAATTAAATTGGTATAATAGTTTTACAATTTTAAATAAATGACATCTTATGTAAATACAGTGTATCTGCAAAAACAGGGTACACTTTATCACTCATTTTTCTCAATTTTTCTGCAGTTTTAAATATAATATATTTATATAGGTCTTCCTAAACCTAAATAATTTGTAGTGGTGGAGGGAGAATTCAGTTATAAATTAATGTTGAGTAGTGTAATGAAGAATTGATCAATGATGAACTTATACATTTTCAGATTTATATTATAATTATATTTATATGTACTGTGATTTAATGTTAATTATAATGTATTCAATTTTGGTATTTACTTTCTAATTTAATGACATTTAATTTGATGAACCTACTGCCAATAGTTATTTTATATTATATCTATAGTTTATTTTCTTTTGATCTTTTCAACAATTTAAATAAATAAATAAATGACTTATAACTAACTGTATCTATTTTGTTGTATATATTTGAATTATTTATCACACTATAATCATTAATATTTATTATTTTCTTATCTAATTTGATCTACTTATTACAGGTTATGGAAACTGAAAAAATGATTTATTTGGTAACTGAATATGCTGCTGGAGGAGAAATTTTCGGTAATTAAAATTTGTGATGTATACTATCTATCTGGGTATATTATATGCAAGAACGTGCATAATGTATTTATTGTAAAATTGTTATTGTTACCTTCACAAAAATTGATTGTTGGCTACAGGTAGATGAAGTCTAAATATTGTCAGCATCAGGCATAACTTTAATATTAGTTGGGAATGTTAGATTTTTGAAAATTAGCCAATTATGTTATATGCAAGAAAAGCCATTTTATCATTGTATAGACTCGCATATACATTTTTATTAATGTGATTCCATTTATACTAGAAATTGTTATTTTATGTGCTCATTAAAACCATTATTTTGTGATTTACAATTAGTAGGAATATACCAAACTTTAATATTCATTAACTCGAACATTTAAACTTAAAAATATAATGAATATTTTGTCAATTAAATTAACTAAGAGGATGCCATACCCACTTGTATTTTTTCCGTCTTTTCTTCAGTGAAACCAATTTTTTGGTGTTTAGTTTAAATATTAAGAGTGAAAAGACCTATTATCAAACTAAAAGTAAAAATATTATGTGTGTTCTTTCATCTGTTTTTTACGATATTTTAATTTTTAAATATTAATATTTTACATACTCCTACTTTCTTAAAAATTAAATTACTGTAAAAAACCAACAAAAAATAAATATAATGTTCTTACTTTTAAGTATGTTAATAGGTCATTTCATGATGAACACACTAAATTGGTTCTACTGATCAACAATTTTTTATGTTGTACATTTGTAAGACAAAGACAACACATGCATGTGTGGCATCTCCTTAATCATTATTACAATATGTTGGGATACAACTATCTCTGCCTATTAAAAAGAAATATACCTCAATTTTATTTTAGTTTATACTCATGTATATTTTTAACAATTTTTTTATTCTTAATATTTAAATTCAAATTTGAAGGTTTTGAAAATCCTTACTTATTAGCAATGTTGTATTGGAGTTTTCATTGATAAATGATAATATATTGCCAATTCTTGTGTATATAATTAACACTTTTACTTAAATAGATTAGATTGTATTTTTAAATTTATGAGTACAACACTTATTTATTGTTATAAACCATTTAATCAACATGATTTGAACAAGTAATTTTACCCTTCATCAATTAAAATAAAGTAAAAAGATTTTTACTTTATTTTAATTTTAGTTTTAAATATCAATTATATCAGTTTTATTCTAAGATAATGTATAGAATATAGATAGATGATATAAGCTATTTAAAATACATATTTTGTCTGTTATTTTAATTCATTTTAGATTTTCTTGTAAAAAAAGGAAGAATGGACGAACCTGCTGCTTGTCATATTTTTAAACAAATTGTCGAAGCTGTTAGCTATTGCCATAATAAAAACATAGTTCATAGAGATTTGAAAGCAGAAAATTTGCTTTTAGATGCTGATAATAACATTAAACTTGCAGGTGCCGTTTATTATGAAATAAATTATTACATTTAAGCATAAAAAATTGCCCATTGTTGAATTTATTTAACTGTATTATTAAATTATTTAGATTTTGGATTTAGCAATCATTTTTACGAAGGAAAATTACTTTCTACTTGGTGTGGTTCTCCTCCTTATGCAGCACCAGAATTATTTCAAGGGCAAGAATATGATGGACCAAAAGCTGATATTTGGGTAATTATTATATTTACAATAGTAAATTTATAAATATTCAAAACGTTTCGATTCAACTTTTGTACTTATTTTGCTTTTATTCACTTTTTTATAAAATTACGTCTACAATAAAAATATAATTTATTAATTATTTTTACAAACAAGCTATTTTAGCTGATAACATATTATATTTTTACAGAGTTTAGGTGTAGTATTGTATGTATTGGTTTGTGGTTCTCTTCCGTTTGATGGAAATACTTTAAAAGTTCTTCGTGCTAATGTTCTTTCTGGAATGTTTCGTGTGCCATACTTCATGTCAGCTGGTAAATAATTTATTATACAAATCTAACACTAATATAATTTAAATAATATTAAATTTAAGAGGACGCTACACCACATGTGTTGTCACCATCTTACAATGCAAAACATAGCAAAAACTGTTAAGCACAAAATAGAACAGAACCATTTAGTAGTGATAGTGAAGACTTCAAATTGATATTATACAATTTGGTTGAGAACATTATTTGTGAAATATCATTTTTATTTTTTTTATATCACTTTTACAATAAAAGTCCTTATTGTTTCAAAATCCATTTTTTTTAACTTGAATAATTTTTTTTACAGTTCCATTATCAAAAAAATAAAAACAATTATTTGACAGCCAAAGTTCTTCTTTTTATGTGGTTAAAATTTAATTTCTTGGTTATGACTAGCCTTTTCAGTTGTTTCCCTCGCAAAACTATTTTAGCTATATTTTACATTTGTTAGATATAAGAGTATGTATTTAATTTTAGATTTAATATAGTAAGTTATTTGTAACGCTTACATTTTCTAAGGGATTAGTGTATTTGTTTAAAAAAATTAAAGTAAATCATTTATAATTTTGATTTTAACTTTTGTTTACTACAGTAAAATATTTTTTTTAAATCCACTACATTATTAGCTTGTATCTTTATGAAATTTTTTTGAATCAATAATTCTATTTAATAAATTACGATTGCCGAAATTATTATTAATATCTAAAATGTTTTAAATTACATTTCTCTAAAAAATTTTATATTAATGAAGTAGTCAAAACATAATAATAGCCAATATATTTTTTTTATTATTATTGTTATAAATGTATAACAATTAAGTGTAGTCTGTGTTATGCATTTTTAATTGTTGTTGTTTATTCTAAACTTAATCAAATTATTTAAACATAGTGTTTTGATTATTAAATGTTTCGATTTTTTAAATAATTAAGGATAAATCTGGCATAATTTACACATGATTATACTTAACTGTTCTCTTAAATAATTTATATTTAATTATGATATAAGTTATATTGATAACTGTTTTATAAATTCTGATTTATTAATTTATGTTAGCATGTGAACATTTAATACGACATATGTTAGTCATTGAGCCTGAAAAGAGACTAAGTCTGAATCAAATAGAGTCTCATAAATGGATTAAACAGGTACCAAGAATTTTAATATTTATCTTTTAATCATAGCTTTTAATTATTGATTTTAATGTTTAAATTATATTATACTTTCAGCTGTCTGAACCAATTACTAAAAAATTGATAGTGGATGTTAACCCAATGATGAATACAGCAGTAATAGAACTTATGTTACAGTTGCCAGGTCTAGATAAAGATATGATTGTTAATGTAAGTTTTTAATTAATTTATTTATTTTAAGCATGTTTTCAAGCAGTATATTAAAAGTATAAACCAGAGGTTGCCAAATGGCTACCTGGGGGTCGCATACGGCCTGTGAACAAATCTTATCTGGCCTGCAGACAAAGAAAAAATAACCTATTATACTATGACAACATTAACTGTGTTATTATATTATGTACTTTTGATAGCCCAAAAAAATTTTCAGATTCCTAATGTGGCTCTTAAAATGTATTAATTAGTGATCCTTGATATAGTCTTTTTATTTTTATATTGGTGCATCTTATTATATGTGAACTTAGTTTTGCTGGTAACGTGCATATTTGTTCTTCCCGAACATCTCTATATATGTCTCCTAAGTATCAAAACTTATTTTGATTGTGTTGGGTATTGTGGCACTCTGATGCATATCTGGTGTTTTATTATTGATGTAGAAAATTTGTTAAAATGTTTGAGTAGTTATCCGCCACAACTAGTGTAATTCTGACCTAGACTTTACCTACAATTTGCTTCAAATGTTATTAGTTTGTAAATAAATAGAGCCTAGAAATTGTTGCTGTTCTAGTCCATTGTTTTGGATTATCAAGTATGATATATGTGATGACAAAATATTTTTATTAAAGGATTATTTATGTCTTCAGCTGAATCATGCAATTACTATTCATTTAAGTTAGATAATTGTAAATCAATTATACTAGTATGATTTTATTAAATTTTAAAGTTATTAGTATTTTATACCAAGTAGAATAGATCTTTATATTTATTTTTTTTATTAGTCTGTTCAACAAAAGAAATTTGATCATGTCAGCGCAATTTACCATTTACTGGTTGACAAACTAGATTCAACTGTTAATCAAAGCAACACTACTAATCAATCATTAGTTAACGAGACTAGTAAGTTAGCATTTGTTCATAAGTCATAAATATTAATAATAATTTGTATTAATTTCATATTTATAGATATAAACGGATCTGTTAATATCAATTCAAATCTAATTGAAAATTTACCATTATATTCCATGTCACTTTATGGCCAAGACGGTTCAATTTATGATAGTCAGCAATTAGAAAAGGTATTTTATAAAACTTTCCTTTATGTTATTTGTACTTCAATATACTTGATACTTTGTATGATTACAATTTAAAAACAAATTATAGTATGGTGATGTTGATATTGGAGAATCTGCTAGTTCAAATAAGACTCAAGATAATCATCCAGTGACTACTCGTCGCCATACTGTTGGTCCAGGAAATGGTTTAATGACTCAAGTAACTTATTACTTTTATTTTGTAATTTTTGAATCTAAATTTCCTTTATTTTATAATGTTAATGGGTGTATTTTAGTTTATCTGTTGATACATTTAAACATTTAAATTAATTTTAAATTTATGTATTATGTATTTATGTCTAATAAAGTTTTAAAAGTTTAAAACTGTTAATACTCATAAGGATGGATGAAATGTTTATGATTCATGCAAAATATTTTTTTTTTTTAATTTAAATTAATGGAAAAAAATACATATTAACATTTTTAGAGATATCAACTCATTTTCGATAAAAGTATCACCTTAAATATTACATATATAGTGAAAACTCTATAACAAAACTCTTTACAACGAAAAACTTTATATAACGTAAACATTACATTAGTCATTCATTCTCTATAACATATAGTCACTCTCAATAACGAAACAATATTTTATGTTTCATAACACAATATACCTGTTATTGTATTATAAATTATAAAAGTAATCGCCAAAAATGTCAAAATTTACGAGAACGATTACATTCTTTCATCATCTACTTTTAAATTTTTATATCGTAATTATACTGTTATTATCAATATCAAATATATTAATTTTATTATCGACGTAATTTCTAATAAAAATTTTATTTTTTTTAAACCCTCTGTTACGAAAACTATCTTAAACAAAAAAAATCTCTTGATCTCTTCAAATTCGTTATAAAGAATTTTACTTTATTATTATTATTATTATTTAGTTTAATTTTTAGTGAATACATTATTTTAGGTGATGGAATCACATTACATAACACACCTTCAAACTGGACGTAATGTAAATGTTTTGCCAAATACAAATTTACCTTTGAATATTCCATTAGTAGAATTTCAATCTCCTAAAAATTTTACAATTAAAGATCAGCATCTATTAAAACCACCACAAGTTATGGGAGCAAGTAATATTAGATTTTAAAGATGTTATTATGAAAAATGTATTTTGCACTTATTATTTTTTAGATAACAACTTTGGTAGACGTGCATCAGATGGTGGTGCAAATTTACAAATGTCACAAAAAATGAATTGTACATTTAGTGAACCAAGTAGCAAAGAAGATTTAAAAAAAGTACATATATCCTAAAATAATATGTAATATTGTAATATATACTAATTAATAAGGCTGGGATTTGTATGTAAATACATATTTTTATTAAAACATGATAAATTAATTATTGTAAATGATAAGTTTGTTTACGTGATTTGCAATGAAATAAGACATATTTTTACATATTTCGTCATAAATACATGTTTTTACATATTTTGTAAAATTATTCATACTTCGATAATAGTACTCGTATAAATTGTAAGTGTATGCATAATATGGGAAATCAGTATTAGTTAAATATTAATAACTTAATTATAGTTTATCTTATTTGTTTCTGTTCGATAACCATACATTAATATTCTTAGATTATACTTTGTATTCAACAATTACCTATTAGACAAAATATATTTACAAATTGTCAGCAGTGTCAGATGTGTCAGTACTTGCGTTCGCATGGTTGTGAAAATATCTTAATATTTTATATTTTTTAAATTAAATTGATTAGAAGATAAAAACAATTAGGTAATTGTATATTATTAAAAAATTATTTAGAATTTAATTTTAATTTTACACGTTGACATAATTTAAAATTTTTCTTATTACATATTTTTTATTTTATATTACATATTAATCCCAGCCCTACTGCTTAATAATGGCAAAGTTAAATAATAAAATCTTCAAAATAATGATTAATTTCTTTTGCATATTAAACTATATTATGTTGGTCAAGATTATAACAAATATTCATGTAATAATTAATTTTATTTTGCTAATAGCAGGTAAAGATTGATCCAAACGATTTAAGAAACGCAATAATTGATCAATCAAGTAAAGGAAACTTATTATCTGAAGATAATGCTGTATCTACTAGTTCTAGGTATTTATTATACCTAGATATGTTTAGCTATCTTTTATAATTTTATCAACTTGTATAGTTGTACTTTATATTAATATTTAATTTACTAACACTTACAGTCGCTATACAAAAGTAATGTGTAATACCTCTAGACATGGGATTGGAAATAAAGAAGAAGCTCAGACCCAACAAACAAATTTACAAAATACAAGAACTAGACGTAGTGGTGTATCAACTGTAATGGATAGACCACCAGGTATATTATTTTATGTATAATATTGTATTCATTTTTAAATTGCTTGAGATTTGAAATTTGAGTCTTACTTAATTTGTGTATCATTCTACTACTCAACATTAAATCCTTGTTGTAAGTACTTTTTGATTTAATTTCTTTTAACAATTACTTTTAAAAATTCTTTATTTTTATTATTGTTATATTTTGTTTTATAAATATTACAAGTTATATATCATACCCCTTGTATTTATATAAAATTAAATATAAATTACACTTGAAATTTTCTAGTTTAAATTTAAAAATAACTAAATATAGTTTTTTTGATTATTTACTTAGTAAAATAACTTGTATATAATAAATAATTTAAAAGGAATGCAATTCTTTAATTTACAATCAAATAAGTTATAAAAGGACTTAAGAAAAAAGTAAGTTATTCATATATCTTATGCATTTTTAAATAGTATTTTGATTTAATAATACTTAGTTTTGATTAGTTACTTGTTACTCTGTAACAAGTTTTGAATTTTCTAATACTATTTTTTGTGTGCCTTTAATCTGCAATGTTACTTTTTATTATTATTTTATGTACATTACACAGCATTATAGTATTGGATTTGATGTGTGGTCTAGTTTTAATTTTTATTATTATTATTTTTTTTTTATAGCTAACATATTTAAGATTTTTTTTTTTTTTTGAGAGAGAGTGCAACAGTAACACATTTTTACTGAAAATATTCTATCATTATTTATTCATGATTCAGTAATAAATTGATTTAAATTATTTTATAAAAAAAAATTGTTTAAAGTGAAAAATGTATTCAATTTCAACCAATAATAATATAAGTTTATCTAGAGAACATTTATTTTAGTTAATGATATTATGATGAAGGAGATAGTCATATTCAAAACATGTTATGTTATTTATCTAATTATATAATCAATCTTTATTTAATTTTTCAATAGTTGAAACATCCTTTTTAGTTTTTTAATTTATGTCTTATCGAAATACTCTGTACCAATTTAATTAAAAACTGTTACTGTTAAGGTCTCTTAATTAGTAGTTTTTTTCCATTGCTTATTTTTTTTTTTCAAAGTCATTAGTCCTGAAGTGGTGCGTGAAGTAGAAGCACGTATGAATCGAGAGTATGTACCACCACCATTACCAATGGTCAGCACTCCTAGACATAGTCACCGTATATCTCAGGTTTCAGTTTTACCAACAGTACAAGAACTACATAGACATTCAGGTATCATGGTATTTTTTTTTCTAATGAGTACCTAGGATCTATGGACATAATCTTGTATGTTATTAAATTTTTTTTTTTTTGTTATTTATGAAAACGTTTTTAATATGATTTGATTAGGCCGAGAAAGTTTAAAAGATGTAAGTGGTTATTTGCCGTCTGAACGATATAGTCCTGTACGAAGAACAAGTGAACCAGTTGTTACATCTAGTGAACATCTAGAGCAACCTAATATACGTAATATTCAACAGGAACATATTCAACTTCAAGTAAATTTAACTGATCACTATTTACTGTTATAAATCCCAAGTTAATATTAATCTGTTCCTTACTAATAGCAAAAATTGAGTGAAAATACATTAGATACCTGGGATCATGCTGAATTACAAATGCTTCATACATATCATTTACAAAGTCTTCAAACATTAGTGGATCAAACTTCATTTATAAATGCAACTACTAATCATCAGGGTATTACACGAATCTCTTATACTGGCATTTTGTTTAATACCATTGATATTCAACTAGAACATTTTTTTTTCAGGTAATTCAAATATTCTTAGCCAGCATTTGCAAAATTTAAATTTACATCAAGCACCTTTAGTTAATGTTCCACAAACCCAAGGTAAAATTTTTTAATATCTATAATATTTAAGATGTTTAAAATTACTTATAAAAATTATATCAAATGCTTATTATTTATTACAATCATATTTAGTTAATGTTCAATAGGAGCTTAAATAACCTATTTATTTTGGCATTTTCATTTTATTATTATTTTATGTGATATGAATAACTGTTTACAATTAATAATCAAGAGCAACCTAACCTGTTAGCACTAACCAGTTAATTTGTATGTACCATTAGGTACTATAATGAGTATATATATTATTATTTATTATACAAGTTATGATAGACGTCTAGATAAAAGTAGCTCACTAATTGCAAATACTTTTAGTGTCAATACAAGTCGTCGGAGCTTTGCCTCCTTCACCTCCCTAGACCAAAATTTATTTGAAATCTTAACACATCAATTATTAGTATATTAAAATATACTTAAAATAACTAATTTTATTTATTAGATAGTATCTGTATCCAAATTGTAATAAAGTGTGACAGTTTCTCATAATAAGTGTTTACTATTTAAGTCATAATCATAAACATAAATTATAAATTAACAATGAAGAAATTTTTATATTTTATTATTTAAGTCCAAATTATTAAAAAAAAATCTTAAGGCGATGCATTTGCTCCCCTAGGAGAGGCTCCAGGCATTCCTGAATTATGAATTTTGAATATTTCATTTCATTTTTATAATTTATTGTTACATACTAAATGTTTTTATTTTTAAAAGTCATTTACATTTATGTATATTTATAATTTATATTATATAGTTAAATTAAATTTAGTTTTTGTATACTAATTGGTATATTTGGTTTTGATAATAAGTAATAACTAATATTTCTAATCAATTACATCTGTGATTTATAAAAAAAATTATCGATTTATTTAAATAATATTTATAAATTATAGTGCAACATAAGTTCACATCAAAGTGTTCAACGTTATAGTAATTTTTTTCTGAAAATAATGTTGTTTTGTTTTATATTATAGGTTCAATTACTCAAGGTACTCCAAATATAATGTCCAATCATCAAATTCCAGTTCCATTGGACTTGCGAACGAATAATAAAATAAATCCTCAACCAACTATTGTAGTAGAAGATAAAACATTAGGTTAGTGTTATTCATACTTAATATTATATTAGTGTAGATACCGCTGACTGAGAATATTTAATTAATAATTATTATTTTAATACAAATTTATAAGTAAATTAATAAGTACAGTCATTTGTGTGATCTTATTCCGTTTTTTCATATTACTAGTTTTTCAACTTTATTTCAAAATAATCTATATAATTTAAACTTATGTTAACATATATTTTTATCTCTATTCTTCTCTTCTAACTATATGGGATTGTTTCCTTAAGAGAGATATAAATTAAATTCAGAATATATTGATGCAAATTACCTTCTTAGAAGTGGTGTTGTAGTAAAATAATTTCTTATCTCATCTGTCCATAATCAGATATATATATAATATACACATACTCGCCAAGTTTCTGAGTCTAGTGGTTTTGTCTGGGTTTTGACAAGTGAGTGAATGAGTGTATCATACATATCCCTTAATATATTAATACATATGAATTATTTTTTAATTTATTTATTTCATTGAAGTTTTGAAACTTATGGTTCCATAGTCTAATATTTAATTTTGATGGTATTAATATTTAAATATTATAAATTTATTTATTTATTTTCAGAAATATATGAAGAAAAACTTCCAAATCCAGAAATATCACTAATGATAACAAATGAAGAAGGTGGTATGATGGAAGTTGACACATTACTGACAAATTCAGTAAATTCTATGAATACAGGTAATACTTTACTAAGAAAGTCAAGTACTGATCAACCACTTTCAGCTATACATGATGGTTATGAAGAAATCAATCATATAACTGTTGATAGAAATAATATTATAACTGATATGGACTCATCAACTTGTTTGAAAACCGCTCCACTTTTTTCTGATTATATTCTAAAAAGAACAGCTAGTGATGCATTTGTTGTGGACTTGTCTGATTTCTATTCCAACTTCACTTCTGGTAACATACTCAACATTGTCAAGTATTTGATATCGTCCAACATTCGGGTATGGCCCGTGCTAGATAGACAAAATGTGTTGCAATTTCCAACAGGCTTGCAAATTGAACTAGAAGTATGTTCAAGCGACACAGGTGCCAACTCGTATTTAAAAATTCAACGACTTTCTGGAGATTCAACTGAATACAATAACATTTGTCATAGGCTGGTTGAAGACTATTTACCTTGTAACAAATAATATTGTTAATCATATATTATTTTTAATCTTTTCATGGCTGTGCTACTTTTGTGAATGCAATTAATTAATATTAGTCATTAGTTTTAATAAGCATCTTTCGTTATTAGAATTTATCAACAAAGACCTTAATCATGCAGTTGTGAATTATAACTAATCATCTTTATCTTATACAGACTGATTTCAATATAAATTATATATTTTACCAAACTCTTATTTGAGATTTTCATTTAAATAATTATATTTTATAAATTTTTTAATTTAATGTGCGTTTTTAAAGTGGCAGCACAAAATGTATTCCATTTGTTCTATTCCAATGACTATATAATCAAATATATTGTATATTTAGCTAATAAATGTGAATACTGTTATTGTATATTTATTTTAAATTGTTAAAATAATTTTATCATATTGTTAACTCGTTTTTTTTCTTAATTTGTATAGTACGTATATGTCTTAAACTATGTGACAGTAAAATAAATGCGTATTAGAATAAAATATTGCATAGTTATAGAAAAAACATTTTTAGATTAATTATCAAGTCTTGATCAAAATCGTATTATACTCGCAATAAATGTTATCAAATTTCATAACTCATGTCAGTTCAGAAGTCTTAACTTGACCAAATATCTATTAAAACTTGTATATATTGTTATTTAAAAAAAAAGTTTAATATCTATTTGGTATTTAAATTTACTTCTGGGCTGTACAAGTATCTTCAATACTTCAATATTGATTCGTTGGTATTTGTTTGTTATTATTTTTTTACTTTTTTATTTTTTTTTTATTTAAAAAAATGTTTATTGTGATCTTTTTATTGTTATTTTAATATTATTTTTTTTTCGCAGTCTACTGTGATCTGTGGACCATGTTTACCACCATTGGCTATTAATAACCTTACCTTATTCTAACTTTAATAGTTTACATTACTGTATAGTCTATATTATATATATAAATTTATATATTATGTGTGTGCTCAATATTAATGTTGTGTACATGTTATTTGTTGTTATTATTATTATTATATATATTTTTTTTTTGTGTATTACAATGTTATAAATTGAACACTAAACTTCTAAGCTCAATGCCAATGTTGTGAACATGTTAATTGTTATTATCTATACATTCCATTATGTAAGTATAGAATATTGTGATAGACTAATTAATCAAATACTACAATTTTTTTTTTTTTTTTTTGTTTAATTAAATGCATCCATTAATGCACTCTTGTTAAGAAAAATGTAAAAATTGTAAGCCATTATATATTTATATACATACATATAAAATGTACCATTATAATTTTAATATTAATATGTTTATAACCATTTATTAAATGGAAGAAAATATACAAAAATAATTTATCAACCAATAAATGGATGAATGTTAATAATAGAATTATTCATTATCCATACATTAATTTTTATTATTATTATTATTATTCAAACCAAATGAAATTTTCACATACTAAAATAGTAAATGTAAAAAAAAAAATTTGATCATCATCTGAACACCATCAATAATTCACTATAGCATATAATATACACTGCATAATAAATAAATAAATAAATGTACAACCAAATAATTGATTTCTAACGATTTCAATTTACTAATGGAACTGTTTAATTTAAATGTTCTAAGTAACTGTTCTAAGTATCTTTTCAATTAAATTGGATACAATATTTTACCCATGCAAACACGTTTTGTTAAACTCATCCAAGACACTGAAGGTGGCTGTTCAACCAACTCTGGAAGATAATGCTTTACTGTAGCCCACCATGAATCTGCAACGATTGTAGTATTCAAAACCACTGTACTCGAATTCTCATTATTGACTATATTCATTTTTATTATACCTGTTGGAATTTTTTTTTCTTTAATAATGTTTTAAGGTCGTTTTAACAATATTCATAATTATTTTTTTTATTTTTTCAAGATCAATAGGCCATAATGTTACATGTGAATAAAACACTGACCTGCAGAACTGCTCGGCTTAACAAACCATATCAATGTCGTGTACACAGGGAGAACTTGCAGCATGTACCTTAACCGTATTAAAATCCCTTTTGCCATTACCATAATTGCTCGCATCTATAAAAAAAAAATTGAATAAAAAGGTTCAATATATCAATGTTAATAAACAATGTTGTATTTTACGTACAACTACAAATACAATGTAGTAGATCAAAGTTGTCGGTAATAGAAACAACAATATTGCAAATGATATGGTACCCACATACAATTGTTGTGTGGTGTAAGGTGTAGTCCTTCCTGGTTGTGGATTACAACTTCTTCCCACGAAAAGTTTTGCCAATATCATGAGACTCTTACGTTGTAAGTTATATAGCCTATTAACCGTTCACATTTCAATTTATTGTATTCCAATTTTTATTCACAGAATACAAAAATAACATGTTGGTTATTGTAAAAAGTCACTATTTTATGTAATTTGAGAAAGAAGCATTATTTGACATAAAAATATTTAAACATATTCACTATCAAATATAATGAGAAAGACCTTAAAATCATAAAATTAAACATAGTAAAAACTAAAAATAATTATGGCTATTATTAAACTTGTGCAAAGTTTAAAAATAAATACACTTCCATATACTATATTTTATTTTTTGATATTAGTTATATTTATCCAGCAAGTTATCAAGTACATTGCCACAAATTCTTTTGTATTTGAAATCAATTATATCGTTTTTAAAATTAAAAACAAAACACCAACTAATTTTTTGCTACCATTCAGAACTATAGGCGTTAATTTTATTTTAAAAATGAATCATATTAACTATAATTAATGTCCAGCAGATAGGCAACGTATCCCACGGAGTTTTAGGATTTTAACCGGCACTAAAAAAGTAAACTGTCCATTTTTCAATAAGCCAGACATTAATTCCGACCCAAATTTTTAGCGGCTCACCAAGTTTAAAATAACTCGCCGGCTATATCCAGCCTGTTAACGTCTGCAGCCAACTTACTAGCTTTTAAAATAGTCATATCAGTAGACCCTTCCAACTCCAATATAGTTACTTTTTTTTAGTGTTAAAGGATTTTAGTGCAATAATTGTACTTGTAACTTGTTTATTAATATTTTTTTCTTAAAAATGCTCATGATTTTATTGTAAATATTGTATATAATATTTTTGATCTGTAATAGTTAAATTATAAACTTTTATGTTTTGAAAACCGCACCTCTACATATTTTATGCAGTTAATTAAGAAAATTATTGCCAACAATTTTTTTTATGAACACCAATTTATGTATGGTAGGTATTTTAATGATGGTATTTAAACTATGGAATTTTATATTTTCCCCTCTCGTATTGATTATCTTAAATTATATCTAGAACCTAAAAATTATAGTTTACAGACTTGTTATAATTATTATACAGATATTCTAACTTATAAACATATCATGCAACTGAAATATAGGAAATAATAAATACTCTATGAATTGAGTCTATTGGCATTCTAGTATTAAACTAGAAACTAGTCGATGTATTTAAATTCTCTTTTTCATTTGTATTGGTTAATTAAATGTATTTTATGATAATGAATTTTTATTAGGCTATTTTTTGGATTTCACCTATTGTTTTAAAATGCAAGCAACATTTAACAAAAAAAAAAAAAAAAAATGAAATACTAAAATACTATTTTTATATTAAAATAAATATACTGAACATGTATGTTTAATTTTTTGATTGAAGATACATTTTTAATTTATTATCCCAAAGTAAGATATTATTTTATGTTTTTTTATACATAAAACTCAAAATGTATGCAAGTATTTAATTAGTTGTAAATTATAAGTTGAATAACATTTTTATATAATTTAAATCGTTTTACAAAACTGTTGAATTTTCAAATTATTTTATATTCAAAATTCTTAAAAATTGTGATATCATAATATTACTAATATTCATGTCAATGATTTGAAAAATTAATAAAAGGTTCCACAAAAGTTATTATTACTGGAATTAAAAAATAAAGTTGATCATAATTTCATAAATATTTTATAAAAAAATTAAATCAACCTGCTTCACATTCAGCAGCTATATCTAAAAACATAGTTATATAGTTATATGCAATAAGTCCATAGTTATATGTTATATTCTAGTATATACTATTTCATAAAAAGAAAGATATGATATTTATAAAACTAAAATACCTACAACAAATAAGAAACGAGGTTTTTGTTTAATGTGAAAAATTTGAAAATAATATTGTAATTTGTATTCAATATATTTAAATAATATATCTGTACCACAGATAAATGATTAATAATACTAAAAATTTAAGTTTAAAGTAATATGATAGGATTATTAAGATGTTTAACATAATCTAACCTAAATGTAGGAGTCAAATTGGAATAACTTATCTGTTTTTACAATTAAACATAATATTGAAGATGAAAAAAAGCCTATGGTGATGAAATTCTGAGATAGCTAATAAATTTATTTAAAATCAGGTAGGTAACTAATATTGAATTTAAATATTTTTTTAAATAAAATAATTATTACTATGTGTCGAACTATTTAACTTAAATAAAAAATTTACAAATTTGTGTTTACTTTCAAAAAAGATTTTAAATAAAATATTACCAATCCAATTTCACTATTTCATATTTTTTTGAAGTCTATTTTTAAAGCAAAATTAAAAATCCTCTTCAGAACATTTAATATGTATATAACAAGCAGTGGAAAATGTATAACTAAAGTTTTGACTATTTGATTACCATTTCCAAATTAGGTAAAAATAAAAACATACTTTTTATCTATTTTTAAAATTTTAAATAAATTACTAATGACTTTATTAGTTCATGAACATTTTAATAATTCTATAGTTTTAAACTTATAATGCACAAAATAATTAAGTTTTAAGTATAAAAAAAAATTGACCTCACCATGCTGCGTACACATAAATGCAATATACATGAAAACTGACTATTGCCAATACATCTTCTATGATTGCTATTTGGTAAGATAATCCAAAAATACCAATGAAAACATAAACTTGATATGTTAACTCCAAGAATGGCCGACATAATACTGTAAATACAGATAAAAGTTTTATTATTTTATTATTTATATTTTTATATTAATTATTTGGTCTGTATTAATAAAAAAAAACAAATATATATATATTAACATGTATATAATACTATGTAAAGCTCAGTATTTTAGTCTATGCATATTGTATTGTATAATAACAATAGCACTTGATCTATTATAAATGAGGAGCTTGGTCCTCAGAGTCCTAAAATAAATAAATAATTGATAAATACAACCAGTAAAAATTACTACTTGATTACTGTAGTTATAAAATAGCTAGTTGGACTTAGTCATAATTGCTCAGTAAATAAAATAATTATAATTTCCATGTTAATATATTATATTGAATCAAAAATAAATTTAATTCTTAATCATCATTCTTCATTTAAACATGAAAGAATCCGATAAATATATTATTGATACAGTAAAAATTAATTCAATTATTAATTTTTTTTTAATTTTATAAAATAGGTTTATAGCTCAAATCTAGAATTATGGGTGTTTCATTTATACATTGGCACCAGTTGAGCTTCATTAATAGTAATTAAATATAGGTACTAAATATACAATTTACATTTTATATATAAAAAAAAATTGCACATATGGCGATAAAACACGTGTGTATTTTACTGTAATGAGTATACCTAATAAATAAATATGTTTATTTATTTATTTATTTATTATTGTAATTAATGTTTGATTAATAATTAGTTTAAATCAAAGCACTTAATTAATAGATATACATTACCTACCTAAAAATGACCACCAGAGATTGACTAAATAAAGAAAACATGTCCCAAGTAAACTGTTAAGAGGATCATTGAGTTTTAACCCTGCTGGACTACCCATAAGCCATTGCAACGTACCCTGTAGCACTTTAATCACTTGCTGTAAATAAAAATAACTATTTTAAGTAAGATAAATTCCTATAAATATGTTAAATTTGTTTACATGTGAAATACTTGAAATGTAGGAGAATAATTCGTTTGACGAAGTAAATGTAGTATTAAGAATATACAGAATTATTATTCCGAGAACTGCATCACAAATACATGACATCAAATAATTAATTGATTTTGCTCTTGATAAAATGTGTTTATTATGTATGAGATTTTCGATGAGCCAAACATAATTTTTGATTACGCCCAATATGTGTTTAAATAATGTCAATCGTAATATTGTAAACTGTACTATCTTTGTTTCAAGACTGCTTATAAGCATATTGAGTATAATCAACAAATACTTAGTAAATCTTTGAAACATTACAACTTCTGACAGAAGATACTGTCTCTGCACATTTTCTGTACTAGATAGCCATTTGGACAGCATTATGAAACTAATGAATTTCTGAGAATCCCCTTCATTTTTGAATAGTGTCCCATAGTCGTACAATCTTGAAGCATCATATATGACGAGTAAAAAATTATCAAGTTGTCCAGGCAACAAACTTGCATTTAAATTTCCATTGATTTCAGTAATGCACAGAATATTAGCGACTGTACGTTTGAAACAGACCCGACAATCAGTTTTGGTAAAGTGGCCTATTATATTCACCTTACATCCTGTGTTGTTCTTTATATAATTTGGAAGTACAAAATAATACCTGACGTTTTTTATAAGCTTGATGAATCCTAATAGTTCAACCGTAACGTCACTAGTCCCTAAAAGTGTTTTGGGGAAAAATATCACTTGTTTATTTTCCATATTAAAAAACTTGGGAAATTACACTATTGACTCGTGTACTGATGTCATGATTCGTGATCACCAAGATCATTCTCCATCATGGAATAGCTTGGAAAATATTTGTTTAATTTGTAAAAAAAAAAACGTCGGTCGATAGACAGTTAGATTACTTAATATTCGGGTTATAATATTCAAAATTAAAAATCGGATACGAATAATTATGAATGATACGATTGCGATTGAGAATCAGAAGGTACTAATTTTGTTATCTAAAACCAGGCATCTTATCATTCGTTTTATTCTATGGTATTATATCACAGATAAATCTTTGCAAACAATGCAAACTGGAATCATATTTTATTCTACATAAATCTTTTTACTCTACCTTTACTAATATTTTTAATTTTAACCCCTAAAAATAATGAATGGATCAATGTGATCGTAAAGTTTTATCGTTTACGGGCACCTTAACAGCACTTCCACACAACACAATATTTTCAAAAAAAATTGTCGACATAATGCATCAACGACATACCTATGTAACATTGATTGAATATTTTACGTAAAATTATAATTTATGTGTATACACATAATATACAAAATGTATTTAACGATATTAATTTCGATTTAATTAAAAAAATTTTTCGTTTCCAAAAGTTGAGTTCGACCCAACTAGAAGTTTTCCGGCGGATCGTAGATATTCATTGATATCATGATCCAACGGCCGATCACAATACGGTGGATAACGTACCTAGCAATATAAATTTGGCTTTTTATGATTACAAAACTTATTTTTTTTACCAATAACCCTCCTCCACAAAGTACAAAAGGAAATTTTTTTCCTAACACAACTGACTCGATTTAATTACCTAGTTAAATTTAAATACACTAATGGGGATTTATGATGTACACCAGGAATGGGCAAATTTTCAAAAAAAAAGTAGGTAATTAATTATAAATTACAAATTACTCAAAATACCTACCAATAATTAATTATAAATTACATGATTGTAGAACATTTAATTACAAATTACAAACTATATAATTGAATTACTTACAATTACCAATTACATTTAAAAATTTTATTACAATTATATAAATTATTAATATTATTATATAAAAAGAGCATGAATTAAATAAAAAAAACAAAAAAACATTGGAAAAATATAGGTACCTACATAGAAAAACTAGATAATTCCGCAATTTTGGTGACCATTTAAAAATACAAGTTTTTCGAATTGTTCGTCAGACAACTGGGAACGAGTAGGTGCCATATAAAGCTGTTCGATAAAACTTAATATTATGCTGTATAATTTATATATATATATATTGTACATTGTAGAAAATCCTAAATTCTAAATTTTTATCATTGAAAAATTGTAATTCTTTATACCGATTACAAATTACATTAACATTTAATAATTAATTACCAATTACAAATTACATAAGTATTTTTATAATTAATTACCTATTACAAATATTACTTAAGTAATTGAATTACTATAATATAATTACTGTAATTGAAAAGTGCCCAACCCCGATGTACACCAGATCGGACTGAGATATTCAGATATAATATAATATAATGTTTTTAATTTTTTATAATGTTGAACCACTACAACTGTGGACCATACAAGACGCTGCATTGCTATCTAAACTTGTCAGATCGTGGCATCGTGCGAATCAAGGTTTATCATATTTCCTTATCTTATTCTTATCTTCAATAACACAGTTCGTATCATCATTCTTGTTAGTTGTCCGATTCACCGATTGACATGTCAGCAAAGCTAACGCAATGCATGAGCATAGCTCTAACTGCTCTAAGAGAATTTTTTTAAAATTTTTTCTCAAACAGAGACCGGTAACCGTTAAAATTTAATTTTAAATGATTAAATTTAAGTAGAAACACCCCATAGTAACTAAGAATGTACACGTATTAAATATCACTCACGCTCTACATTGTTAGAATAAAACAGTTACAATCAATAGCGATGGAAAAGCAAACCGATGACCGGTCAGTCAAGTCCAAAAATAAAAAACAGACAAGGAAAAAGAACAAAGCTGAAAGTACTGAAAACCAGGTTTGTTTATAATTATGATATTTTAATATGAGTTTGGATATCTATATACTGATAGTATCGACTTTGAACACAAACAAATCTTAAACAAAATTTATTGTGCTTGATGAAATCTATATATAATGAGTATTGATGTAACCACTCAACTTTTCCAATTATAATTTTAAGATTAAAAATTAGAGCAACACAAGAGTAATTCTTGTTGAAACATTTTACAATTTATAATTTTATAAATGTTTTTTGTTTAATTCTTATTTTGTTATCATCCCCAATAATTTAAATTCTAATTATTATCAAATTATTTAATTTATGTACTTCAAAGAATTGTATGAATCTTACTTTTCTAGCAAAATGAACTTGAATGTGTTACTAAAAACCATGAAACCAACGAACAAAAAGTAATTAGCGAACAAAAAGTAATCAACGAACAAAAATTAATTAATGAACAAAAATTAATCAACAATCAAAAACCTGATATATTTAACAATTTTAAAATAAGTATTGAAATAAATTTATTGGCAGTAATACTCTTTATGTCAGCTCTGTCATCAAGATTTTTTAAACTTGATCAACCCCGTAATGTTGTGTAAGAGTATTTACCTATGTTATATTAAAATTAATTTATACGTATTTGTATTTTTTAATACATATTTTTCTAAAATACAGATTTGATGAGCTTCACCACGGAAAATATGTTAGTTTATATATGAAGCGAACATTTTTCTTTGACACTCATCCACCACTTGGAAAGCAATTAATAGCAGCTGTTGCATATTTATATAATTACAATGGTATGTTCTTTCCTATAATTGATTTTACATACTGTTGTACTAATTATTTTTATTATTTATTTTATTCTATAAATAATATAATGCTTTAGTATAGTATAGAAAGTAATTTCTATTTCATTAAATCAAAAATAAACATTTCATCAAATGTTAATATAGTGTACTCTTGATAGACGATAATCCGCAAAATTAAAATTACGAATTAAACATATCAACAATTACCAAAAAGTATTAATATGTATTAAACAAGCATTTTATACTTTACGTCGTTGTTGAGTAATTGACCATCACAACTCAATTAAACCAATAATTATGAATAATGTGTATATATATATATATATATATATATATATATACATAAAGGTATATTGATGAAACAGAGGAAGACAACTGATAATCAGCAACACGGATAATCTGCTCGCGAATAATCAATAGTACACTGTATATTATATAATCAAGGAAATAAAAATTATTTATTGTATTTTTAATTATTTATTTTAAGTTTTAATCAATATTATTTATAAATATGTTAATTAGGTCAATTTAAATTTGAAAGAATTGGAAGTGAGTTTAGTGATGATGTCCCATTATTTGGTTTACGTTTTGTACCAGCATTATGTGGTAGTTTGATTATTCCTGTTGCATATCAATTAATGTTGGAACTAGGATGTCGACATTGGTGCGCTGCTCTTGCTGCATTTCTTCTCCTTTGTGGTAATATATATTTTATATTTTTATATTTTTATCATTATTAATTAATTAAATTTCCTCTTTTAGAAAACACATTATTAACACAATCTCGATTCATCTTGATGGAGTCTATACTAATATTTTTTACATTATGTGGATTGTTATTTGTGTTAAAGTATAAAAGACTGAATATGAAATCACCTTGGGCATTGACTTACTTAATAATTGCGTCTGTTTGTCTAACTATGGCTACATGGTAAATTTAATATTAACTATATTATTACATATAAATTATAGATTAAAAATATATTATTTTTTTTATAGTGTCAAATATGTTGGACTTCTCTCGTGGCTTTTGAGCTTATGGATAATCTGTAGAGATTTCTGGGTTAACCATTTAGGTGATAAACGTCTATCAGATTTTACTATTTTCTTGTGTGTAGTATTAAGGTGTATTATTACATTTTCAATATCCATTGCCATTTATTTTTCTGTATTTTTCATCCATCTTATAATTTTGAATAAAGCAGGACCACACGATAGTGTTATGACAAGTGCTTTTCAAGCTAGCCTAGAAGTAAGTTTTTGTAGTTTATATAGTTGATCTATTATATTTAAATACATAATTTTTTTTAGGGTGGACTAGCATCTATTACCAAAGGTCAACCTTTGCATGTTTCACATGGATCACAAATTACATTACGTCATACACATGGAAGGACATGTTGGCTTCACTCACATACTCATGTTTATCCTATCAAATATGCTGATAAGCGAGGAAGTTCTCATCAGCAACAAGTTACATGCTATACATTTAAGGTTAATTGTATATATAATATAATTTGTTATAAAAATTGTTTCATTAATTTTTATATAGTTAAAAATCAATCATATATTATAATTTCATAACTTTAAACTTTTCTAATGATTATTGTATACAGGACGTAAATAATTGGTGGATAGTTAAAAGACCAGAAAAAAATACATTAGCAGTAGAAAATACAAAGGAACCTGATGGTATAAAACATGGTGATATTATTCAGCTGGTACATGGAATGACAAGTCGTGCTTTAAATTCTCATGACGTTGCAGCACCTGTATCACCACAGAATCAAGTATATTTTTATTTAAATTAAACAATTTATTGCCAAATTGCATATAAAAATCCTAAATATTTAATGAAACAATAGTGAGTGTATGATTTGTTTCCTTAAATTTCAGTATACTACTAAATTAATCAATGTTTTATGCAACTAAGCATAAATTGAATGTAAACTAAAAAAAATTATATCTAACAAAAATTGCCATATCTTTTAATTGTATTAATTGTTTCAGGAAGTATCATGTTACATTGATTATAATGTTTCTATGCCTGCTCAAAATCTGTGGAAAGTGGAAATAATTAATCGTGATCAATTTGGAGATGTTTGGCAAGCTATTAATTCACAGGTATATTTACTAAAAAAAAAAAAAGAATTATTTGTTTAAATTATATGTTTTTAAGGTAATACTAACTCATTTAAATTCAACACAAGCATTGAAGTTTAGTGGTAGACAGTTGCCAGATTGGGGATTTAATCAGCATGAAGTGGTTACAGATAAGATAATATTTCAAGATGATACAGTATGGAATGTTGAAGAACATCGCTATACCAAAAGTAATTGAATTCTTTCGCTAATAATTTTAGTTATGTAATATTTCTCTGTAACAATAACCTTGCTTTAGGCGAAAATGAAAAAGAAAGAGAACGTGAACTTGTCGCTGCTGAAATGATACCACCAAAAGGAACAAAATTGGGGCTTTGGGAAAGATTTTGGGAATTACAATACAAAATTATATTTTCTTCACCAAACACACAAAATGTTCATTCGCACATGTACAGTAGTGAACCTCTTGATTGGCCATTAATGGTTCGAGGAGTTGCCTATTGGTTAAGTGAACATAATAATGTTAGTACATTTAATTTGATACATATTATTTATCATTGTGTGTATTATTATTATAATTTTTTGTTTAAAATTACACAACAGGGACAAATTCACCTGTTGGGAAACATTGTCGTATGGTATTCATCTACAATATGTCTATTATTATATTTATCATTCTTTGCTTTTTATTTACTGCGCCAAAGGAGACAAATTTTTGATTTATCTTTTGGTATGTAATTTAAAATTTTATAAATAGTATTCATATTAACTAATTGTTTTGATTGTTTACTAGATGAATGGGAACAATTCAAAACAATTGGAGAAGTTTTAGTAGTAGGATATGGTTTACATTATATTCCATATTTTTTTATTGATCGTACATTATTTTTACATCATTATTTGCCTGCTCTTGTTTTTAAGATATTACTATGCGCTGCATTTTTACAGCACCTAGCAAATATTGTTAAGTATGTAATTTAAAATGAATTAATTAATATATAATATCATTTATATTATTATGTCTATTTGCAGAATAAAATTGATCCCAAGATTTATTTTTCATTTAAGTCTTTGCATATGGATTTTAAGTGTTATGTATGTATTCAAAAAGTTCATTGTCTTCAGTTATGGAACTTCTCCTTTAACATCTAAAGAAGTTTTTAAACTACGTTGGAAAGATACTTGGGACTTCATTATTCATAAACCATAAGTGTAATAATTTGGTGATTATACTAATAAGTTACTTAACTGGATTCACTATGAGAACAATTGTTAATTAGCATTTTGTTCAAATTTTAGTTTTTATTATTTTAAAATATGCGTTATAATTCATTCACTATTATGTTCATTAATTTTTTAAAATTTTTTTTTATTAAATAATATGTTTGTTAAAAAAAATAATAACTAGATTAAATAAAAAGTATATTATTTAAAGAGGACACCACACCTGCATGTGTTGTGCATGTATGCTCAAGATATGAGTATGTAAATTATTATAAATCAAATATTCTTATACCTAGCTTATAAATTTAAATATTAAAAAACAATCCAATGCTGCATCACTAATAATGTTCTAATCTTTAACTTTGATAATAAGTAAATTCACTCCACTACCAAAGCTAACAACCCATGACGGGCTCTACTGAACGCAAATTTGTTTTGTTACATGTCAAATAGAGACAACACATACAGGTGTGATCTCCTCTTAATATTAACTATTTAAAAATCAACACAGACTTATAACTGCCAATTCACATTGTTGTTCATTTAGTCTATCTACAAATGAAAAGTGAAAATATTATGCTCTCTTACATCATAATTTAACTACAATTTAATAATATATGTTTAATAACTTTTTAAACAAATTTAAAGAATAGTAATTTATTTAATAATTATTATTTAATAAGCCTAATATACTTTTACACAACACAAGAGAAATATGGTTATTATGTACTAACAATTTTTTTTTAGTACATAATAATTAATATTGTTAGATACTAATGGTTTTTGCCAAATTTTTTTTAAATGTGGTATCCATTTATAGTTTTCAACATAAAAAGGTTGTATTTTAAATACTCACCATTTTTTTCTGTTATTCAATATAAATACCATCAATGGTTTAATATATAATTGTCTAATGTCCAAACACCATTATTTTATTCCTTATATTTTACAACCATTTATTACATTGAAAGAACTGGTAAAAAAATTATGCTTTTTTCAATAATTTTGACAAATTATTATTAAAATATAGATCTCTACTGGAATCCAATGATTTTGGTCTTATTTACTGATATTTCTATAAAATATATTTATATCATGTAAATAATACTGCTGTATTTGAATAGAAAGGTAGTTTTTTGACTTAATCGCCTAAGAATACTGTAAGATTTTGGTTGATTTATTAACACAAGTTACATAAACAGTATTTCTTAATTTTATTTTTTTATTTTTAAGTTATAAACAAATAACTATTTAAAAATCTACTTAACTTTAATTTTATTTTTTTATTTTAATTAGATCTGTTTAAAATAATTTTTAAACTAAAAAATATTTCATCTTATGACTGATATGTCATAAAATAATTAAAACGAATAAGTTATATATATATTGTAGTTTATGATAAAAGTATTTTTGTATTGTGATTTATTTACAATTTTATTGAACAACATTTTACACAGGGTATTATAAAATACATTAGTATTACTAACCTAATTTTAAGTATTTATTAATTAGTATTATTTAGTACCAAGATATTTCTGTAAATAATAGTCAAGTACACACTGCTTGTTATATTTCAAATAATTAATTTATTAGAATGAAACTATTATTACCTTAATTTCTTCATCTTTTTAGCTCTGCCTTTTTTATATGAAATGTTAAGGTCCATTGCCGCTACTACTAAATTCCTTCATCACTCCATCCTCTATCCTAGTTGTTCTTTATTTATACTTATGTATAATAATGACGATTCTTTAACAGCCATCTCTTTATCATTGCATAAGCTATCTTTTAGAGTGTTTTGTGTTTGGTTTCTATCTTATAGTGTACTCTGACTTCTATGCATGATTGATCTAATTTATCCTGAACTCCCAAGGAGACTCCAAATATATTTGTTTCTTTGTACAAATTTCTATACCTTGGGTCCTCCTTAGATGATTCTTTTTGGTCGAAATATGCTTCAAAAAGACTAGTTTTAATATAGCAAATTTTTTTATCCATTTTTATCCTCTGCAAAAGAATGAATAAATAATGGTATTAGTCACTATTTTTAGTTTCTGCTACCAATATAGTTTTATTCCTTCATGGCTGTTGATATTTTTGTTAATATTTACCCTTAAGTATTTGAAATTTATCGCCCTTTCAAAATATTATTATTTACAATGAAATGTCTTGTTTCTAAGTTATATCTCATAACTATCATGTTTCAGTATTTGATTTTTTCCTCATTAATCCAATTTAATAGAATATTCAAGTTTATTTTAAACTTTTTAATTAATAAATAACATTTACATTGTGTGTATTTGGCTGATTAATTTTTATTATTTCCTTATTGTGATAGGTATTTATTTAGTAAGTATATATACGATTTGCAATATCAAGGTTATTATTAAATATTATTTTATATAATTTAATTTTTGTTATAGCCATATTTTTATCTTTATGTAAAATTGTTATGCCTTTTTTGATATTTTTAATGTATATTTATTATTTATAGATCTGAAAATAAATAATTTTACAAACACGTTTATGTTTACAGTTTATATTAAATATTTTATGAAAAAATTACAATTAATGATTGTAAAATAACTTTAATTTCTGTTGATAAATGGTAAAAATAATGGTTAGTATGCTCATCAGTCTAGTAAAAATTATTTTATTCCAAAAGTACTTTAACTAATTATATTTATTTATTTGTACATTGTGTACATATATCATCAGCAAGACTGAAGCATTTAAAATTTGTTACTATTATAAAATATTTATTAGTCTATAATCTAATTAAAAATGTAAATATGCACATATCTTATGAATACATAAGATGCCTGTGGCCTTTTTACTTAAAAACATAGCCTATGGAAAAACTTTCACTACTTGTTATCAATGGTATCAGAGATTGCATATATTTTTTTACATGTCTTCTATGTGTAGCTAAGTGAGTTAAAAATGTGTTCTATGAGTTCATATTTGTTGTTTTTTTTTTCAAAAAAGGATAATAATTTTTCATACATACAAATACATTTTTAGTAAATTTTCATTTATTTTTAATACAATTTATCCCATAAAATAATAATTGAACACAAAACATAAGGTTTCATATATGGACGATTGCTACAATGAAATAATGGACTGTTTATAATCTAGAGACTGAAGCTGTAAAAAAGATAATTAAATATTAATATCACAATATTTACAAAAATAAATATACTTTTTAGATTAATAGAAGTTTTTCCCGTAGAAAAACTATTCATTCGGACAATATTCATAGTTTTTGAAAATTTCAAATGTTCAATGCGACAAATTTAATTTATTTATGTAGATAAATTTATTTTTCAGGTTGTAAAAAAAAATAAATAACAGCAATATTTTTTGCTTTTTAAAGTTTTTTATTGTGTTAATTATTGTTAATAACAAACTATTAATTACATAATAACTTTCTCAAATCCTTCTTAAGTGATAGAACCATAGAACTCAAAAAATTAAACTTAATGATTAGTTTAGTGAAATCCTTAAGTATTTTATGGTGTAACATTAGGTACAGTTCTAGGTCCTTTATTATTCATAATCGTTATCAATGATCTTAAAATTTCATACTAATTTAAATTGAAATACTGAAATTCTATTATCTGAACAAATAATAGATACTTTGTATAATAAAGAAAATAAATCCTAAATGATATTGGTGTTTGGTTTAGCAAGAACAAATTGAAACTAAACTTACTCAATTCTAAATATATTAGTCTTAACTTACAAAAGTTTAATACTTAATATAAAAGTAGTTTATTAGTTTATTCTTTAAAATGTGTTACAGTTTCAATAGATGTTGGCCAAATTGTGTTGAACTTGAAAATGTAAGGGAATTAAAATATCTTGGTTTAGTTCTTGATTATAGACTTAAATCATATTAATTATGCAATTAATAATTTATGTAAATTCTTCTTCATTTTAAAAAAGTCAAATATAAATTTAATAACTCATACAAAAGAATTATTTATTTATCTTTATTTCAGTCTGTTTATACTTAAAAATAATATTTAAATATTTACTAAATTTGCCAATTCTAAAAAAAGAAACAAAAGCTAATGATTTTAGGTATATTTTTAATTTTAATTATCTATTTGAACATTAGATAAATAGACATACAATAATCTTCTTAGACCATGATTATATTACAGGATACAAACATAATACAAGTGTACATTTACCAAGTTATAATAAAGTTTTTGGCCAAATAAGTGTTTTATATTATAATGGTGTAAAACTATGCCAAATTTTAAATATTATTATAAATCATGTAGTTTTAAGTCTTTCAAAAGCTATGTTAAGAATCTCGATTTATCTAATATATAATTAATTATAATTAATTATTAATATTGGTAATTTTAAATACTATGTACTTACACTATATTTTTCCTTTTAGATTCTAAACGGAGTGATGAATGTATTGATTTTACAATGATACGTGTTTTTTTTTTTTGTCTGACGACAACATTTGGAGCAGTAATAATGCTCCGATTTTTGACTTCAGCCCCTCTTTGAATAGGAAAATTCATCTAGTTGGTACTTTGGGTGTTCAAAAGTAAGCATTTTCCAACAGTTTTCAAAAAAATCGATTGTGAATTGTGATTCATAGGCTCCTGATTAATCAAAAAAAGTTGCCATCCCTCCGAAGTCCGGAAGTATCCGCCATCTTGGATTTTATGTGCGATTTTTCAGTTTTTTTAAATTATCTTTGAAAATAATAATTTTATCTCAAAAACACCTTTATACAAAAATGTAGCTGACAAAATTTAAAATAAATATGATTCTATTATTTTTTTTTTTGTAGCTTGAATAGGTTAAGAACAAAATGTATCCATGTGTTATAATATTAGACGCGGCGAGCTATAATACTATATATAGGCGGTAAGTTGGCGATACTATTTGGTAGATTGTTGGATGGAAATATTATAATGGCCCTTATGGAGTTTCAGCTAATTTGGACTTTGTTTGCTCATACTAAGCTATGACCTAAGTCCAGTAAATCAGAAGTTTAACAGTTCAGTAAATTAGGCGATACCGACTACCGAGTATTGATCAGGCGCGGATCCAAGGGAGGCAAGAGGCCATGCCTCTCGTAGACTTTGCTACACGTCAGGTAAATTTTAGAATGACTGTTTTTAGCAGCCGATAAAATACGATACGCACATATTATTCCCCTCCCCATAAATTTAGTCAGGATCCGCGCCTCGTATAGATGTATAATTTACATATGTGTATATGCTGGTTACATACCTTTAAGGGACTAGACTTACTCGACTGTAAATCAATAGAATTTTGTTTGTTAAACTTGAAACGAGGTTGCACAAAATTACTTTATCAAAATACTCTTATTGTTAATTTAAAATGAGTAGTATTTCAAATTTCAATGTTAATCTTACATACCGTTACACTAATGACAATACCTCGTAACTAAATTTTTGGTACTTTTCAGGAGAAACATAAAACTGAATAATTATTGTTACACATTGACTACATTCTTTATGTTTGCATCTTAAAATAACTTATATTGTTTTGGAATATTATATACATAAATAATCCATACATTTTTTTATGTACACAGTTTAAAGGAGATACGTGATATTGCTCAGCCAGTAATTTAGATACGTGGTATTTCTGTTAAATATACGAGGTATTACTGTTTGTAAAATGATCAAATTTTAACCATACATTTTATAATAATTATTACTTAAACATAGGTAAGTAGTAGTGTGGATCAGTATTATGCTCTTTTGATCAGTCTTTATCGAAAACATGATGTTATGAATATAATAACAGGATTATTAAAAATAACAACACAAAAGTAAACTATTAAAATTTAAGAAAATAAAACAATATTTTAAATTATAACAATAAAATATTATTATATTAAGTAATGGAGATCTATCTTATGATCAATATTATAACAAAAGAATATTAAATAAAACACAACACTTTAGATTATAACAATAAAATATTATTATATTAATTATTAATTAATGGAGATCAGTCTTATGATCAATATTATAACAAAAAAATATGAAAAAAAAAGTAATTATTTAAAATAATAAACAATATTATGATGTTAATCAAAATAAAACACAACATTTTAGATTATAACAATAAAATATTATTATATTAGTAATGGAGATCAGTCTTATGATCAATATTATAACAAAAAAATATAATAAAAAGTAATTATTTAAAATAATAAACAATATTATGATGTTAATCAAAATAAAACACAACATTTTAGATCATAACAATAAAATATTATTATATTAGTAATGGAGATCAGTCTTATGATCAATATTTTAACAAAAAAATATAATAAAAAGTAATTATTTAAAATAATAAACAATATTATGATGTTAATCAAAATAAAACACAACATTTTAGATTATAACAATAAAATATTATTATATTAGTAATGGAGATCAGTCTTATGATCAATATTTTAACAAAAAAATATAATAAAAAGTAATTATTTAAAATAATAAACAATATTATGATGTTAATCAAAATAAAACACAACATTTTAGATTATAACAATAAAATATTATTATATTAGTAATGGAGATCAGTCTTATGATCAATATTTTAACAAAAAAATATAATAAAAAGTAATTATTTAAAATAATAAACAATATTATGATGTTAATCAAAATAAAACACAACATTTTAGATTATAACAATAAAATATTATTATATTAAGTAATGGAGATCAGTCTTATGATCAATATTATAACAAAAAAATATAAAATAACACAACATTTTAGTTTATAACAATAAAATATTAAATACAATGAATATGACTAGACTTTACCTTTTTTGGTTTTTAGTTCATTACAATGTAAAAGTGTGTCATAAAATGAATGAGTATCAATTGGTAAAACTTGTTTGAGTTTTTGTAGATCATTCCATTTAGATAATGATAAACTCAATGGTTTCTTGTACAATGGTTTATATTGAAATTTTTGATCTTCATCTATTCTTATGGTTTTCTTTCTAGGAAATACTTTTTTTGGTATTGCACAGTATGGGTCATCAAATAAAAGTTTGAAATAAATGCATGATGTTGATGGGTCATATAATAGTTCACGAATGTCTTTTACTTCTGGCTCTCCCTTTCCAATACCAGGTCTTATAGAGGTGTAAGCATTTAAATGTTTAAAATCATAAAAATAACTGTGTGTCAATAGGATTGCTTCAAATGGACTAGGGTCTAGGATTGTTTCGAGATTCTATTGTTAATCGCACATAATCAGAGGGCAAAAAAATATCTTTATTTTTGATTTTCCTTTCTATAAGAGAATGTGCACTATCGCACTCCATTTGTGTATGTCCTTTAATTAAAAATTTTTGCTTAATAACAATATTTTGAGTCTTACAAAACTGAAGAAGAGCGTTTGAAAGAATAACATTTCTGTTCTGATACCCACATCCATCAGAGTAGATAATAATTGGTATTTGTTCAGTACATTTTGTTAATAAGTGCTTGATAATAATTGTAGCAAATACAGATGCCTCTAAATCTGCTTCGCCTTCATGCCACCAGTAATTACTGCATTCATTAGTTGCTAAGTTATATATTGTCAAGTTATGAATTTTTAACTTCATAGAATAATATAATGCACTTGCTTGTACTGCAGGGCATAATTTGACCGCTTGCATGTCGATAGTAAAACAGTAACACTTATTTTCTTCTGCATTTTTTTTGTCCTTTTGTTTCTCTTCCCTTGCACTATTTTTAAGAGCAATATGCATGGCATATTCTTCTTCAGATACTTGGAAATTTTCGTATGCTGAACATAAATCACATTGATCTTTACGTGGTTTAAATATTGACACTTTATTTTCTTTCATGTATTGAGTAAAAAAACATTTGCTTAATGGAATAAGCTGATCTTCAGTACATTTTTTTTTATAACAAGTGAATACTTCTTGAAAGCTGTTAAAAGGCCCTTCAAGATACAATCTATTTGTTCTATCACGACAATAGTGAGATGGCATTTTTGCCAGGCTGTTAAACCAACTTTTTATATGTTTTAAACGATCACAAAAAAATGCTCTCCTAGCCATACTCTGTGGTGATAATTTGATAATTTGACCTGAATTATCATATGATGTAATTTTGGATAACTTTGGAATACCATGATTTGATTCATTTACCCAAGAATGTAACATAAATTCATTCATTCCAAGAGTACCCAAGAACATTTTCTTACATACTTGTAATGCAGGTAAATCTTTATATTTTAAATGATATGTGTATGTATTTAATCGTCTAGTACTATCATTACATTTAGTAGTATTACTTTTAGTTATCATTTTTGTTACCATATTACATGAAAATGTCTTCTTTGCTTCCCATGATGAATCCCAAAATGTAGAAAATATTTCCAATCTTTGATTTTCATTAAAAGATTGGCAAAAACGGTTTTTTGCTTTAATACAAAATTTAGATTTACAAATTGGCTGTATATTTCTTGCTGGTCGTTGTACATCTTGACTAACTACATTTCCTTTCCTCTGAAAGCCCATATATTCTTGGCCATTCATTCTACATCTTTGACTAATTTTTCTTTTCCATTTGTTTGGTTGAGGCTTAATACTACGCGTATCATTAGCTTTAGATTGTACATTATTCACATTTATATTTTCTACATCCATTTGTTTATTTTCATTACTTATATCATTTGGTTTCAAAATATTCTCAGTTAATAATTCATAACATAAAGGGATATTATTTGCCTGTGGAATTTCTAACATATTATCATTATCCTCTTCAATATTTATATCAGAATTCACAGTATTCAATTCAAAATTTTCCAGTGGAATTTCTAACATATTATCATTATCCTCTTCAATATTTATATCAGAATTCACAGTATTCAATTCAAAATTTTCCAGTGGAATTTCTAACATTCTGTTATAATCTTCAATATTTATATCTGCATTCATAGTATTCACTTCAAAATTTTCCAGTGGAATATCTAATATCCTATAATCATTTTCAATATTTTTATTATCAGAATTCACTTCAAAATTATCTGTATAATGTTCCAATGGAAATGCTAACACCTCATTATTTATTTCTACAACTGAATTTATTTCTGGTTCATCGAAAACAATTGTAGCTGAAGATATAATATCTGCTAAATTATGAACATTATGTTCATTTTTCACATTTGTATTATTATTATTTATAACAGACAAGTCCATCATCATCTTTAATCTGCGTCTCGCCATTGTGCCTAAACATATTAATTTACTAATAATATAATATATTATAATAAATATAACAGTAGGTAAAGGCATTACAATACAATAAAACTAACTGTCTATAATATTATTAATACAAAATATTATATTAATTTAATAGTATTCATTATAACATACTAGGTAATATTATGTTATAATGTAATTAGCGCAATTTCACGTAAGTAAGATACGACACAGAAAAAATGAATTATGCAAAATGAAAATATCACGTATCTTAGACGTTTAATTACAACTAATATATTATATAAATTACATCTATTACATATATAACTATAGCAATAATACTTAAATGTATTAATAATTAATCGATTTTAAACAAAATATTATAATTACCTGTTGTTAAATTGATGTAATGAAGACTTCAATCCGTCACTTTTTCAACCCATACGTTTGTGTTAAGTTACGTGGTATTACATGTGATAAAGAGATACCTGATATTACTTTAATTGATTTTGGAGGGAAAATATCAGTCTTATCGTTACGGAGGTGATTAAAGAAAACAACCACAAAGAGATTACAAATATTTTGATACCAAAAAGTCATTATCGACAAAAATTGAGTTACGAGGTATTGTCATTAGTGTAACGATACGTTCAATTTCTTGCAGTACTGTGATGTTAGAAGCGCCATTAGAGATGAGTGATGACCCGTTTTGGTATAAGTCTAGTTTACCGGGCACCTTTTTTTCTGAAATTTTTTTTTGTTGGAAAGGGTTGTTTTGACGAGTTAAGAACGATGGTGCAAAAAAAAATTTGCGGAAATGATTATTTTGGAAGTTATAGCCTCCCAAAGTTAACGATTTTACGTTTATACGCATGCGCGCAACATTACTAATGCCGCGTGAGGACCTCGAGTTTGGCGACCGGAGGACTTTATTGTTTTAACTTAATTGTTTTTATACTTTAACTGTGTAACACTGCCCATATACTACGACATAACTTACCCTGTAACCTACTTAAGGTGGTGTTGCATAGCAAATCGGGGGATTTTTTCGATTTGCGGAGCGGAGCGACGGCGCCGAGGAGCGCAGCGACGAGTGCCGCTAACAAGGCATCATTGCCCATGTTATACAACATAACTTACCCTGTGGCCTACTTGAGGTTGTGTTGCATAGCAACTCAAGGGATATTTTTTCGTTTTTTTTTTACATTGAAAACCATACAAGGATATCTTATTTTATAATTAGATAAAGATGAAGATGAAAATGACTGTGAAACTGATGAAAATGAATGTGAAACTGATGAAAATGAATGCTTTGAATAGTTAATAAAAATTAAACATAATAAAACAAAATGTGACTACTGACTTGTAACTTTTAAAATAAAAATCTCGAGGTCTTCCGCGCGGTAATATAATAGTGTTGCGAGCATGCGTATAAACGTAAAATCGTTAACTTTGGGAGGCTATAACTTCCAAAATAATCATTTCCACAAATTTTTTTTGCACCATTGTTCTTAACTCGTCAAAACAACCTTTTTCAAAAAAAAAAAATTTCAAAAAAAAAAGGTGCCCGGTAAACTAGACTTGTTCCCTCGTTTTTTGTAACTTCCTTAACGAATATGAGCGAATTCACCCTACAGCATATATCTTTATAGTTGTAATAATATGTCAGTGGTGATACTGGTGACAGTGTAATGGCGTTGTGGCGGTTCACCGTAACATATTTCGCCCCATTTAGCGCCAGCACTGTTACGCGTTGGTCACACCCCTCGCAGCTACAGCCTGAGTGCGTTCTTTCGAACATGCACACAAAAACCATTCCCTGTTCTGGTTTTGTTTTTTGCGTCACACACTCACACTCTCTCTCGCATCTTCATATCGACCTCCCCCGTTTACGTCTACCTCCATACACAAAACACACCTTGTGCGATGCTGCGACGCTGCGCCGTGACGCCTTTTCTTATTATTTTAACCACACTTTCATTTTTAGAATAATCAATAATCGGCGATCGACCCATTGTTAAACTTCCTTTTGAATTAATAAAATAAGCTCTCGTCAAACCAAGTATCTTTTTTATATCTCTTTCAATCGGAATTTTGTAAATAATGAGATATGAATGTTAAGTCTTTGCTATAAATTACTTATTATATTAAGTACTTAGAAGCAGTATCCATTTATAGCTCGTGTACCAAACATAGCCTCATATTATAGTGAGATAATGAGAATTCCTTGATGATTTTTCATAAATTCAATACATTTCTTTACATATTTTTTCATAGTACAGTTATCCTGTTACTTAATAGGAATGATGTTATTTTCTAATAATAAGAAGCTCGTTTGACTGACCCTTAATAACTCTACGAGTGTCAAAGTTTACCATTAACTATTTAAGTTCTAACTACATCCCACATATTTTAGTTACAACTTGATGAACATTCTCATCTATTTTTGATTTTAACACTGAAAGCACCTATAAGTTTCCAATAAGATAATTTAATATAACAATAATTATAACATCAAGATAATTAGCATGTTGAGAATAATAATATCTTTTAAATGATTTGGATCTGGGATCGGATGATTCGATGAACTAAATGACTAAATAAAATACGAAAACTATTAAAGTAAACTTATTAAGTTATAGAAAGATTCAAAATATCATTTTTTATTGAGACAATGTAATGAGATATAATTTGGTTTTATGTTCCAAAATTCTAGTCCCTTCAATCTTTTATTGTGATTTTTTAGATTCAAACATATAATATATATTATATTTATAACTAATATCGTCACCATGTTTTGTTAAAAGAAAACTGTTTTATAAATATATGTATATACTTCTACACGCAGCTTAACGAATGAAGGTCACTACAATACAAATAAGTACTTATATATTGAACATAATATACAGAGGCCAGTGATGCATCTTTTCTTGTTCTACCTTCCACCTATACCGGTTTACCCTTACATATATTTTACATTCACCCATTGAACGTACAATTGTAAAAGTATCTTTAACATAGGTATAGGTAATAAATTATATGAAATGATGACAATAATAGGCCCGGTATGGCAGTGACTCGATAAGATAAATAATTCGTGGGTATCACGCAGAGCCAAAAAAAATGTGACCATAATAAATGAATTTAACGCATACCCTCTTATACTTACTATTCAAGATGTATAAACTATAGTAATGCGACGCAACCGGTCTAATGATTGAAATCTTTTTATTTGATCGTCAGTCTGGTTCAATCCTTCCAGCAATAATATTGTGTAGCACATCAATGTCTGAGCGCGGATATTATCCCTTAATCTTTACCAATTATTATAATAATATATATATATATATATATATGATATATTATATCATAAGTGAACAAATTTTAATGGACTAACGTTTATTAATTTATTACACAATTTTCGATACATTTTTTCCCTAAAACCTAATGTACTTTTAGTTTTAGTTTTATTTTTTAAGTCTTTATAGACTAAGTTTAGAGAACAAATTAATATATTATTACAAGCACATAATATACGTAGATATATCAATTCAAAACGAAATGGACGTAAAGAAAAGTTCAGATGCTAGAAAGGTAAAGGTAAGATTCTCATATCAGCTTGTCACATATTATTTAACTAATTATTTGACTATTTTTCGTTAAAATAATTTATAAAAATATAAAAATGGCTAATTCTATATAGGATACTTACATATTATGTTAATAAATTTGCTAAACGCTTAAATAATGCTTATTGAAAGTTAATCAAAAAAACGATTTAATCTTTATTATATAATAGCTAGCAGTATTATAACTATAAGTAAGTACTTAATATTTAATCTAGGTACCTTTAAATATAAGTTGGCTACAGCAATTGAGATTATTTTTTAATGGTATTTATTATTTAGTATTATTTACATATTTTTTAAATTTTAAATTTTAAATAACTCACTTAAATACGTATTAAGAGTATGCTTCACAGAAACGAAAACATATAACCAACATTCCAGAGACAGTGTACTTTGTCGAACAGTGGAGGTTTTTAACTTTATTCAATTCCAATAAGAATTGTACAGACCTTGTGTTGTTATTGTATCAAAAATAAAAAATATGATATTTAGTGATATATTTTGTATAATTAGGTATTAATTATTTCTTCTTATGCGATAACGTTAATTATTAAAAATTAGGTAAGACGTCCTTTTATTATAATGTACATTTTTTTTAATCATAAATACGTCAATCATCATTATAATAAAGGTACACTACCTACGACATATATAATTTTGAATAATGCGGATTGCTGGTCGTTCCCTGCGAGTTACGATTACATACGTATATGTAGGTACGTTTGTTTCTTTTCATAGCACAATAACCAACGTAACGTGTGATATAATCTTTATCTTACCAAGGACGGTAAGGACACCCTTAAAAAACATTTCAAACAACAATGAGTCCAACGTTACCAACAAGTACTATATTTAGTATTCAGTATTATTAAACTAATGCAAGTAGTAAGTACTATATATATAAAGACATATAATTATAATAGTTACTACTCGTAACTATATAACATTGAACATTTAATTATACAGAGTACAAATATACAATTTCATTTTAATATATAATATTCAGTGGCGGATCTAGGATTTTTTTATGGTGGGTGCTATTTTGTTAATAATAATAGTCCTAAAGTACTTATTTTATACAATTTGGGGAAAAAAAATTAATAATTTGGTATTTAAACATAATTAAGCAATATAAAAATTATAAACAATCAGGGTTGGGCAGTATCTTCGATACAAGTATCTTAGATACAATTGTATCTTGTATCTTGTAACTCGATACAATTATATGAAGTATCGAGTATCTTGTACGCGATACTTCAAAACAAAGTATCTTGTATCTAGTATCTCGATACTGCTTTTTTATTATCTTGCCTTGGAAATTATTTTTCAGTACCGATAAATCATAAAATATAGTTATAATATTATGTGATATATATCTGTGACACACGCTCATTGAATTGGATTTTACATCAGCTGTATCTTATTACTTATTAGATATCCGTAATTTTATTTGTATAGACGTATAGACTTATACTATTATTAATTATATATTAGGATTTAGGACATTATATTATTACTAAAATTATTTTTATTATATATTTATATAATTTTTAATGTAGAATTATTATTGATATAATTATTATTATTTAATTGTTTTATAATTGTATTGTGGTTATTATTGTAGTGTTGACGACAACGAGATTACGTAATTTAGTTGTAGTTAATTTTTTTTATTATTACTGTATTAGTGTCAATTTTTATTATTTTATTTGCCATATTTAATTAATATTTTATTAAAATGTATCGAGTATTTAGTATAATAGAGTATCTAGTATCACTATACTAACCCTGTAAACAATTAAACATACATTATTTCTTTTAAATTAGCAAATTATTAGTAATTTTTTTAAAAAAATACGGGGAACGGTGGGTGCTTCAGATCCCAAGCACCCCCCCTAAATCTGCCACTGTAATAATATTAATAGAAATTATATTATATTTCACAACATTTTTGGTAAGTAAATATTATTCAGGTTTCAATTTTAAAATAAACAATTAACATATTAAATTAACTTACTATCAAAACATTATAGATATGTTATAGTAGATTTTATAAAATAATAGTGCACATAATGCATTTTGAAAAATTAAAAAGGTAACTAATACCAAAATAACTTAACCCTATAGATATTTTTCGCACATGATTAAGACTATTAAAATAATATCAATATTATTATAAATTAAAAATAATAAATTAAGTACAATATGATAATATTATATACATACACAATATAATTACAAATCATAAATAATAAATTAAAACCTTAGTAGGTACCTATCCATAACCAGTCTCCAATAATAAGTAATAACAAATTTAATAAATATATTAAATTTTCATTCGGTGCAAAAAGGGGACAACCAATTTTAAATTGGGCGTATAATATTGTATTCAGGGGGGCTAGGGGGGCTGCAGCCCCGGGCCCTTGTTGATATTTAATTATTAAAGTGGCACTATGAAATTTAATGATATTATTGTTTATGTACTTTACCTTCAGTTAACAGTTTATCTTTACATACATTTTATTGGTCAGTTTCATATCATTAGTACAATCGGTAGTTGTTAGAATTCTATAGACTCTCGTAGTGATGTTAAATTATTAAATTAATTTTTAGTTGAGTTAGTTAGTTTTGTTTATTACTAGTATGTACCCAAAACTATTGAAATTTGAAAATGTCTGAGAAAAAAAAGATTTATCTTAGTGGTTATGCAAAACAAAAATTAAAGAAGGAGGTAGAAGACGCAGTAAGCAAATTACCTAAATTAACAAATTTTTCAAACTGTCAACAGTGCAAACGAAGTAACTAACACACTTGATTTTTCAGATATAATTCAAAAGTTTAGTGAACTAAAATCTATAAAAAAAAAACCGTTGTTTTAAATTCTAAATCATGTAAATTTTTTTATTATTTACATCGACTATGTTGAAAAATGCATTACCATTTTGACTTTATGTACATTGTACATAATGTAGGTACATCAGTAAACATTTGTTTAAATTAAAAACGGCATATACACTTCTTTACTTATATTTATAATTTTAATTTCTTCGTTTTATTTATATTAATCATCATTAAATAATGATATATAGACTTATAGTATAATTTATTTATAATCTTATAAAACAAATTGAATATATCCAAATTCCAAGTTCTGCATTGAAAGCATTATGCCTTCTTGCTACCGAATTATTCGTACCTACGTGGAAGATCTTATATTACTGATTCATAGTAATATTCTACATATTGATACTATATATTGGCAGATTTCGACCATTTCGACAGTTGGTCCGATACACGTATCATCAAAATAGTTAATCATCGAGGATAAAATATTTTCGTTTTCAATCAAATAATTTGATTTAATTAAATCATTAAAATATTGTACATTTTAATTTATTGGAACATAAGCAAGTGCACATAGATATCGAATTTTTAATGCAATCATCTTCAGCGTAAATATTTTGTAGTACCTATGGAAAAAGCACCCTTTTGTTCGAAATCAATCATTATATGCGGTTTGGATTCAAATTTTTTTAAAACATTTAATAATTCTTTTTATAGGATTGTTTTGTTCGGTTAGTCATTAATTCGTAAACAACTAGATAAGTTGTTCAATTATAACAGATATGACGTAAGTACTTATGGTATATAACTGTGAAAACAATTTTGGAACTGTTCAAAATGTCCTATCATTCACCCAAATATTACAGTTATTTCTGAATTATTAATGGTCGAAAAAATCAAAACTCCTTTTTCGTTTTCGTTTTATTGCCATAAAGAAAAAAATGTTTATTATTAACTGACTTATATTCGAGAGGTATATTTAAATCGTTAACTGTTAATGGATTTTAAGGACAAACTTGAACTTATTTGGATCTTACTCTACGGATTGTCCGAGAAATAAGTGATTTACTTGGTAATTGAGCAGCAACAATTAGTTGCACATTAGTAACAGCTTCACTTTTCAATAATTAAATTCCTTGTGCACACTTGATTACTTTTATCATCATCTTTGATTTTTTCCAAAATTTCTCTGACTTGAATTTTGGCATCGTTTGGCGCATGTTAATGACAGGATTCCTTTAATATTGTGCCTATAATATATTAATGTATATAAATAAATAAACTTCGTAAATAATGATATTTTTATAATACTTACAATAATTACATGTTCCATATATTTAGTACTAGTAAAACACGAACTGCAATTTATATTTATTATACTCAATACAGCGCCAAATATATTTGTTTTTACTATTGTAATAAAAAATAAGGAGGTATACATTATGTAAAATAATAGGTTATAAGTTATAACCTTTTCGACTTTTAATAAAAAGTAAGAGTAATATTTAAACAAAAATAAAAAAATAAGCTGACAAGTAAAAACTCTTATGACAAAGTCAAAATGATAATATATAAACGGTTTATATGTGGCGTAGTCAGGGGGGGTTGGGTGTTGAACCCCCCCCCCCCTTCGGCCGTATTTATATAAAAATATAATGTTTATAATATAGAAATACAATCATTTATTCGTGGTGAAATGTATTCTGTTATGCCGTATTCACGTTATCGACTGCACTGGTGATAATAATCATTATCATTCAATTATTTTATTATTTCAACACGGTTGTGGATTTATTTTATTTTATTACTAAACCCCCCCCCCTAAAAAAAATCCTGGCTACGCCACTGTATAAACCTGTTAAAATGCCAAGCTATTGCAGGACCGTAGCTAAGCACTGGTAAGAGGGAATTTGCCAGGGGTGCACTTTTACGAAAGACGCAATTTCATCGAGTGGCATTCTCAATTCAAATATGAGAATTTACAAAAATAAAAACAAATATCTGTCGTTTTTAGTTAGCGAACCACAAAACGCTTCTCGTTATGCAATGGCATATTGGAAACCACGCTAGGGTATTTATTTATATAGCACTGCCTTTTTTAGTTTGTTATCATTATTTAACTATTGTAATGATATGCTCATATATCATAATTGTATTTTTAATTACCTATTCTATAAAATAAATGACGGTAAAATTGTCGCACACAGATAACCGTTAATAAAATCCAATAATCACCATTAATCATTGATGAAGAAAACGATATACATTGTTTGGTCAAGTAGGAACTCACACATACTTGTGAAAATGTAGCACAAAACGGTCAAAACGTGTGATCTATTTCGTGTGCCGCCAGAGACAAGGGGTGGTCTCCGTCGTCGGGGAGAAAGCTAATTTCTTTAAGGACGCGGAGGCCTTTGATGGAGCCGCCTGCGACACTGACAGACTAGTCTTTTTAACAACACTTCTCTCAAGAGTGTTATATGCAAGGCCGTAACTGGGGGGGTCCAGGGGTCCGGACCCCCCCCCCCCCCCCCCCCCCCCCGAAATTTTTAAAAGTAGAAACATTTTAGCGGTGAATGTAGTTTATTAACTATAAATTGTATTAAAGAATAATTGTATATTTTCGTTAAAGCAGTAATTTAAAATAAGATAAAATTTATCATTTTATTTTATTTCAATATCGTAATAAAGATTAAGATTAATAGGTAAGGTTAGCCGGTTAGGTACTAGATACAATAGAAGGTGATTGTCACAGACAATATAAACTTATATATGAAAGTCGGTCGCAGAAAATCCAAATTATTTAAAGAATTTGATAATATCGTGTGTATTGTAAAACGTTCATTTTACTGCCGTTCGTACTCACGTAAACTTTATAAAATGAGTAAAAGAAACCAAATTCAAAATTATTTTACAAAGCGTCAAAAGGTATGTTAAAAATTTACTGATTATTATTATATAAAATGGTTCTAATACAAATTTATTATGTGCATAAATAATTATTAATTACCATACTAAAGACCAATTAAAAAGTACTACTTTAATTATTTTAGACTGATGATGTCCCCACTATCCAAACACAAGTAGAAATAGTAAATTCGAACGATACCGAAAAAATTGAGATTGAAAATAACAATATTAGTTACTATTTAAATAAAAATGTGTGTGATGAACTAAAATTAAAATTTTTAATTTCTCCTTGGATGCCAAATAAAAATTATGTGTTTCCAACATCCACATTTTCAAATAAAAACCTAAAATTTCAATTTAGCTGGTTTGAACGTTTTCCGTGGCTTGTTTACTCGAAAATTGATAATGGTGGCGCCCTATGTAAATACTGTGTAATATTTGGTCAGGAATTTGGAGGCAAAGGCAATAATCAAAAACTTTCCTCTTTAGTATTTAAAATTTTTAATAATTGGAAACATGCAATAGAAGTATTTAATGAACATTCTAAAAAAGATTTTCATAAAACTAACGTTTTACGAGGTGTTAATTTTATAGCAATCTATTCAAAAAATCAACAAAATATTGCACAAAAATTAGATTCAGCACGTGCTGCACAAATAAGTTTAAATCGAAAAAAATTAATACCGATAATTGAAACTATAATTTTATGTGGCCGGCAAGAAATAGCTTTTCGTGGTACTAATGATTCCGGACCACTTTCATTAGAAAATGTCAAACACAATGATGGAAATTTTCGTGCTTTATTGCGAATGCGTGTTTCATGTGGCGATAAAAACTTAATTGACCATTTTGAAAATAAAAAATGTAATGCTTTTTATATTTAAGTCCTCTGATACAAAATAATTTTATTGAAATTTGCGGGAAAATTATACAGGAACAAATAGTTGAAAAAATAAACAATTCAAAGTGTTTTTCAGTATTGGTTGACGAGACTACTGATATCTCTTGCTTTGAACAACTATCATTATGTGTGCGATATTTGGAACAAAGTATAGATGTTAAAAATGATATTAAATACGTACTAAAAGAAGATTTTTTACAATTTATACCGGTATATTCTACAACAGGAAAAAATTTAGCAACGGTAATTTTAGAAAATTTAAAAAGGCTCGGTGTTAATAGTCGGTACATGTTAGGACAAGGGTATGACGGCGCAGCATCTATGAGTGGCAATTTCAAAGGCGTACAATCTGTGATACGTGAAAAACACCCTGCTGCCCTTTACGTTCATTGTAGCGCACATTCTCTAAATTTAGCATTAGCACATTCTTCGAATATTCATTACATTCGTAATTGTATTGGAACGATTAAATCAGTGGAAAATTTCATTAAAATTTCTGCTAGACGAACTGAGTTGTTAAAAAATAAAATTAAAGAATTTATTCCCGAGACAAAATGGACTAAATTGACATCTATGTGTGAGACTCGGTGTGTCGAAAACCACGATGGAATGATTCGATTTTTTGATATATATAAACCTATTGTCGATACTTTAGAAGAACTCTAATTAATTATTTCATGATATTGAAACATCATCAAAAGCACTAAATCTATATCGTAGCATAACGACCAGTGAATTTGTTATTAGTTTAGTGACAGCTAACACACTATTTTCATTGACATTACCTTTATGTAAATCATTACAATCAGTAACATGTAATTTAAGTGAAGCAGTGACATTTGTCGAAACTGTTTTGAATGAAGTTGAAGACATGCGAATCAATATAAACCAAACATTTAAAAAAATATTTCAAAAATCAAAAAATATGTTAAAGTTGATAGACGGAGAGGATCAGATACAAATGCCAAGACTAGTTGGATGTCAAAAAAATAGAACTAACGTTAATGTTAACTCCCCAGAAGAATATTTCCGTATAGCTATTGCTATTCCTTTTTATGACGATTTTATTCAACAACTAAAAGATAGATTTTCAAAACACAAAACAGTTTTGTCTTCTTTATATTTATTATTACCAAAAATGTGTCATAAAGTTGTAATATCAGCTACAGATTTTAGTTTATATTCTGACTATATAGATATTGATTTATTACCCACAGAAATTAAACTATGGAATAGGAAATGGATCTCACATTCTCAAAACGATCGTCCTAGTACAGCCGTTGAAGCATTAAGCAATTGTAATTCTGAATTATTTCCGTGTATATACTTTTTATTAAAGGTTTTAGCTACACTACCAGTTTCAACTGCAACGCCCGAGAGAACTTTCTCAACGTTGAAACGGGTGAAAACATTTTTGCGAAACGCTATTGGACAAAATCGTTTAAATGGCCTAGCATTATTAAGTGTTCATAGAAATATTGAAGTGGATCCAGAAGACGTTTTAAATAAATTTGCTCTTCAAAAAGATAGAGCTATTTTACTAATATAAAATAGTGTCAACTTATTGCTTATAGAATATAAATTAATAATCATTTTGTAAATTTAATATTGAAAAAATTGTATTTTATATTTTAGATTCTGAACGGAGTGATGAATGTATTGATTTTACAATGATGTGTGTTTTTTTTTTTTTTTTTTTTTTTTTGTTTTTTTTTTTTTGTGTCTGTGTACAGCATAACTAGTCGAAATAATGCTTCAATTTCAAACTTTGGGGGTGGTTTCCGATGGCAAAGTGAATATCCTTGGTGCATTATAGAGGTGAAAAGTAAACATTTTCCAACAGTTTTCAAAAAAATCGAGAAAAACAAAAAAAAAATGACAGAAAAACGGGAATTTTTACGCAAAACCAGTTTTCGACAAAATCGAATTATTTATTTTGCTATAACTCAAAAACTAATCGATGTAAACACTTGAAATTTTCACAAAATATTTATATTAGCGTTCTCCATACACAGTTAAATTTTCAAAGAATTTTGACTTTTTTTGAGTTATTTATAGACAGTTGAAATTTTCAATTTGTTTAAGTATTTTTTTTAAAAATAACGATAAAAATTTTTTGGCCGGCCAGAAAATCTTGAAAATTTAATACAAGGTTTCTTATAAGTTGTTCTTAAAATGATAAAAAATAATCCGAAATCGTTAGTCACAATTTTTTTTTATAAGTGCTTAAAGTTCGAATTTATACGAAATATGTCAAAATTGCGAAAATTGGCAAGTAATTTTGTGGTTAAAAAATCGTAAAAATTTTTCCTTTTATAACTAAGATTTGAAAATTTGGTACAAGGTTCTGCATAAAATTTTCTTCTACTATCTGCAAAAAAAACTCTACCGGACTAAATCAAAAAATTTTTATGAGTGATTGAAATTTAAATTTTTACAAAACCGCGTTAAATAACGGTTTAGCCTCAAACGATTTTTGATATTTGTTGTTATTCAAACAGTATAAGTCGTAAATACTTGAAAATTTTACCAGTTATTTAGATTGCCATTTTCTTTACGTGATTTGATTTTCAAAACATTTTGACTTTTTTTGAGCTATTAATAGACAATTGAAATTTTCAATTTTTTTTTATTTTTTTTTTATAAATGTTGATAAAAAAAATTTAGCTGGGACAAATTACTTGAAAATTTAATTGAAGGGTCTACATAACTTTTTCTAACTCTCATTCAAAAATTATAAAAATACATAGGCACAATTTTTTTTTATTAGCATTTGAAGTTCAAATATTGACAAAAATTCGTCAAAATCATGAATATTTTTCACTATTTGGTAGTTAAAAATCTATAAATATTTTTCTATCAAAAGCTAAGAATTGAAAATTTAATACTATGCTGTCCATAAGTTAAGCTTAGAATAATTATAAAAAAGTTTGAGGATTGTTCAATTTAAAAAAATTTACGAGTGTTTAAAGTTTTAATTTTAATTTGAAATCAAAAATACACGACGTGTAAAATCACGTTTTACTAATAAATAATTTTCGATTTTTGTTATTTTTAAAAAATTACTAAACGTAAGATCTTGAAACTTTTACTTAAATGTTTGAATTAGTTTCAAAATAGAATATATGATAATATTTAAATATAATATATCCTGGACTGACAAATCATCTCCGTTCAGAATCGTTTTTCGTATACAATGATACCTATCATTGCATTCAAATTTAACCTACCATAGTCCGAAGTCCACCCCACCCCCTAATGTACAGCAGAGCGATACTCACTTACCCGCTTTTTTTATTTGTACTTTTAAATAATGTGAATAATTCTATATGTATATAAATAATTAACTATTATGTAAATTTAATATTATAATGACGACTTAAGTTTTTAATAATGATAATAATCAAATGTTATATATTTTACGTAAAAATGACAAGTATTTAGTATATATATTTAAAAAAATGTCGGACCCCTCCCCCCCCCCCCCGAAATTTTTTTCCAGTTACGGCCTTGGTTATATGTACCATAATAACCACGCCGGATCCTGTGAGCGACAACTGAGCTTTTTTTATTTCAACGAAAGATATCAGTGTTATTTTAGATTCTGAACGGAGTGATGAATGTATTGATTTTACAATGATGTGTGTTTTTTTTGTTTTTGTGTCTGTGTACAGCATAACTAGTCGAAATAATGCTTCAATTTCAAACTTTGGGGGTGGTTTCCGATGGCAAAGTGGATATCCTTGGTGCATTTTAGAGGTGAAAAGTGTTCATTTTCCAACAGTTTTCAAAAAAATCGAGAAAACAAAAAAAAATTGACAGAAAAACGGGAATTTTTACGCAAAATCAATTTTCGACAAAATCGAATTTTTTATTTTGCTAAAACTCAAAAACTAATCGATGTAAATACTTGAAATTTTCACCAAATGTTTATGTTAGTGTTCTCTATACAATGTTAAATGTTCAAAGTATTTTGACTTTTTTTTTAGCTATTTATAGACAATTGAAATTTTTAAGTTTTTTTAGTATTTTATTTTAAAATAACGATAAAAAAATTTTGGGTGGCCAGAAAATCTTGAAAATTTAATACAAGGTTTCTTATAAGTTGATCTTTAAGTGATAAAAAAAAATCTGAAATCGTTAGTCACAATTTTTTTTTATAAGTACTTAAAGTTCGAATTTATACGAAATATGTCAAAATTGCGAAAATTGGCAAGTAATGTTGTGGTTAAAAAATCGTAAAATTTTTTTCTTTTATAACTAAGTTTTGAAAATTTGGTACAAGGTTCTCCATAAATTTTTCTTCAAATATCTGTAAAAAAACTCTACCGGACTAAGTCAAAAAATTTTTAGGAGTGTTTGAAATTTAAATTTTTACAAAACCACGTTAAATAACGGTTTAGCCTCGAACGATTTTTAATATTTGTTGTTATTCAAATAGTATAAGTCGTAAATACTTGAAAATTTTACCAGTTATTTAGATTGCCATTTTCTTTACGTGATTTGATTTTCAAAAAATTTTGACTTTTTTTGAGCTATTTATAGACAATTGAAATTTTCAATTTTTTTTTATTTTTTTTTTATAAATGTTGATAAAAGAAATTTAGCTGGGACAATTTACTTGAAAATTTAATTGAAGGGTCCACATAACTTGTTCTAACTCTCATTCAAAAATTATAAAAATACATAGGCACAATTTTTTTTTATTAGCATTTGAAGTTCAAATATTGACAAAAATTCGTCAAAATCATGAAAATTTTTCACTATTTGGTAGTTAAAAATTTATAAATATTTTTCTATCTAAAGCTAAGAATTGAAAATTTAAGACTATGCTGTCCATAAGTTAAGCTTAGAATAATTATAAAAAAGTTTGAGGATTGTTCAATTTAAAAAATTTTACGTGTGTTTAAAGTTTTAATTTTAATTTGAAATCAAAAATACACGTGTAAAATAACTTTTTACTAATAAATAATTTTCGATTTTTGTTATTTTTAAAAAATTACTAAACGTAAGATCTTGAAACTTTTACTTAAATGTTTGAATTAGTTTCAAAGTAGAATATATTACAATATTTAAGTATAATATATCCTAGACACCTAGACTGACAAATCATCTCCGTTCAGAATCGTTTTTCGTATACAATGATACCTATCATTGCATTCAAATTTAACCTTCCCTAGTCCGAGGTCCATCCCACCCCCTAATGTACAGCAGAGCGATACTCACTTACCCGCTTTTTTTTATTTGGATTTGTATATCGTATTTTTAATACCCCTTTCTTAAGACAACTACAGGAAAACAAATACAACTATGAATAAGATATGGTACATGAGCAATGTGCATCATATTCATTAATTTGTATAACTTGCTTATCTACATTTTATTACTACGGTATATTTGATCATATATTCTCGAATCACGATCTCGAGAGCCCTCCGACAATCAGGAGGAAGGTATAATAGCGTAAATTTAAATAATTTTAATATTTACATCTGATGATAGGTAACTAAAAGTGGTGAGATTATCTAGATGATTTATCTAGATAAATACAAATAAACCGTTTCACATTATCTAAAAAAATGATCTAAGATAAACAAATATGTATCTCATCTAGATAATTACATTATTTACGATATTTTTCGGTTTTAATAAATTTGTTTTGAATCCTTGATTTAGGTATTTTTATTTTAAGTAATTAACTAAATTCTCCAACACTTATAAGTGTAGGGAAAGGTTCCACAGATTCTGGTATTACTATAATACACAATACAGCAATTTTTATATTTAATGATAAAATAAAGATATACTTGTTTTACAATCAACAGAGCGTTTTTTTTTAAATAATGAACATTTTATATTTTTAAGGAAGTAGAAAAAAAAATTGGATGAGGGCGCAAATTTGGTAGGTATTCTGCTAAGGGTGCTACTATAGTTCTTGCTATGGCCCTGAGCTAATGTTAAATTACAAAAATCTCAACTAGGTAATCTGTTAAAACAGATAAGGCCTCTACCATTTCTTAATTTAATGGCATAATAATATGTACATGTAGTAAATACCTAGCAATTAGTAGACTATCAACTATTTTAAAATATCATATATTAATAAATTTTAAAACATAAAATGTTAATCTTAGATATACTAATATGTAATAGTTAATAAGCTAATACAATCAGTATAAAAGATATTTTGACCAAAGATATTATTTCGAAGATATTTTTACCGGTCCCCATTTTTTATCCCTGTTATTCTGTTAATATTCTAAATAATGAAAGATATATTTCAAACAAAATTAATTTGAATAATACTAATAGGTACTCGCCACACGTCAAGAAAGTACGACCAATTTTTTATCCAAAACAATTTCTTTCACAGGACGTTCATCGTATAGATGGTACTGTGGTAGACGTGAATTTGAAAACAGACTGTGCGCAACGAACGCAGAATCGGCCATGCTCTTAGCGTGCAGCGATTATTTATATTTTATATTATATTAAACATAGGTAGGTATGTACTCAACAATCAATAGACGTTTTTATCAAATTAAAATTAAAAAAAAAAAAAAACAAATGTTTTATTTTGCATTTATATTATGGTGTTTTTAATTAATTGCTATTTTTTTAGCTATATATTTTTTTTGTACATATTTGTTGCCAATTAAACTAAAATCCATTTCATTAAATTAATAGCTAATTAGTAATTAACAATAGTTTTTTACTTTTATGATATTTCCACCTAAAGAGAATATTTCTTTATTTTTATTATAAATATTTTCATTAGTGTAGGTATATATATATATATTTTGTATATTTATTAGAAAATCTACATATACATTTACTAAATTTCTAGTAGCCTGATAGTTATGCATCCATTAACATAAATTGGATGAAAGGCATGTGTAGCCAGAGCCGTCAATGAAATGGTACATTTAACATTTATAGCGAAGCTTTAACCCTCTTCTCTTCTAACCCTATGCGGCTATGCACATGTTTATTTTGGTATTTGGTCTTATTATGGTTATTACGATTAAATATCTCACATAACAAATATTAATAAATAATAAACCAAAATGTATAATGACTAATGATAAATATATTTAATAAAATCCATCACATACATAATGTATCTACAGAATTAATGTAAAATATGGATACTATAATTTCACAAAAAACTGCGATAGAATTATTTTATTTTTATATTCATGTTAGTTTTAAAATTAATGATGCTAATGATTGTATGTATTAACATTTAACCCCATACAAAATAAAACCTTAATTTTTTTTTTTATTGATTCAATCTCAAATTCTCAACATTTGTTAGAAAATAATTTATTTTTACTTTACTACAATACTATACTCGTTAATATTATTTTCAAGACCATATAAAACGTATTAAAAATATAATTTTAATAACTATATGGATTTTTATTTAAAAAGTTAATAATACTAAAAACAGTAAACACCAATAATTGAAAGTTTGATTCAGTTCTTTTTTACCTACTTTAAACATTTCTTTAAGAGAATGTTAGCGCAATATTTGTTTACTTAATGATTCACCCATAACTTAGTTAAAACATATTTATGTAGTCGTTTTGTTAGTTTTTATAAAAATTATAGAGGATAATATTTTCTAGGGTTTGAAATAACATATTGGTATCATATTTTATTATTTTATTTTTAAAATTAAATAAAAAAAAGCGGGTAAGTGAGTATCGCTCTGCTGTACATTAGGGGGTGGGGTGGACTTCGGACTAGGGTAGGTTAAATTTGAATGCAATGATAGGTATCATTGTATACGTAAAACGATTCTGAACGGAGATGATTTGTCAGTCTGGGATATATTATATTTAAATATTGTCATATATTCTATTTTGAAAAAAATTCATAAATTCAAACACTTAAGTAAAAGCTTCAAGATCTTACGTTTGATAATTTTTTAAAAATAACAAAAATCGAAAATTATTTATTAGTAAAACGTAATTTTACAGGCGTATTTTTGATTTCAAATTAAAATTAAAACTTTAAACACTCGTAAAATTTTTTAAATTGAATAATCATCAAAATTTTTTATAATTATTCTAAGCTTAACTTATGGACAGCATAGTATTAAATTTTCAATTCTTAGCTTCTGATAGTAAAATATTTATAAATTTTTAACTACCAAATAGGTAGTGAAAAATATTCATGATTTTGACAAATTTTTGTCAATATTTGAACTTCAAATGCTAATAAAAAAAAATTGTGCCTATGTATTTTTATAATTTTTGAATGAGAGTTAGAACAAGTTATGTGGACCCTTCAATTAAATTTTCAAGTAAATTGTCCCAGCTAAATTTCTTTTATCAACATTTATAAAAAAAAAATAAAAAAAAATTGAAAATTTCAATTGTCTATAAATAGCTCAAAAAAAGTCAAAATTTTTTGAAAATCAAATCACGTAAAGAAAATGGCAATCTAAATAACTGGTAAAATTTTCAAGTATTTACGACTTATACTATTTGAATAACAACAAATATTAAAAATCGTTCGAGGCTAAACCGTTATTTAACGTGGTTTTGTAAAAATTTAAATTTCAAACACTCCTAAAAATTTTTTGACTTAGTCCGGTATAGTTTTTTTTACAGATAATTGAAGAAAAATTTATGGAGAACCTTGTACCAAATTTTCAAAACTTAGTTATAAAAGAAAAAATTTTTACGATTTTTCAACCACAAAATTACTTGCAAATTTTCGCAATTTTGACATATTTCGTATAAATTCTAACTTTAAGCAGTTATAAAAAAATATTGTGACTAACGATTTCGGATTTTTTTTTATCACTTTAAGAACAACTCATAAGAAACCTTGCATTAAATTTTTAAGATTTTCTGGCCGGCCAAAAAATTTTTATCGTTATTTTAAAAAAAAATACTAAAAAAAATTAAAAACTTCAATTGTCTATAAATAGCTCAAAAAAAGTCTAAATTCTTTGAAAATTTAACTGTGTATGGAGAACGCTAATATAAACATTTGGTGAAAATTTCAAGTATTTACATCTATTAGTTTTTGAGTTATAGCAAAATAAAAAATTCGATTTGGGCGAAAACTGGTTTTGCGTAAAAATTCCCGTTTTTTCCGTCATTTTTTTAAGGTTTTTCCCGACTCACTTAAAAACTATTGAAAATTTTTAACTTTTGACCCCCCAAAGTACCAACTAGATCCAATTTCCTTTTCAAAGAGGGGCTGAAGTTAAAAATCGAAGCATTTTTACTGCCCCAAATGTTATTGACAGACACAAAAACAAAAAAAAACAAAAAAAAAACACACATCATTGTAAAATCAATACATTCATCACTCCGTTCAGAATCTAATATGTTGGTTTAAATTAATATTAAATTGTATAATATTTACATAAATTGATAAATCTTCAAAAATACTATTCTCTATAATTTTTGTAATAAGTAATAAATTTTAGTCAAAGATTACTTAAAAGCAAAAAATAAATTATTTTTTTGTGAATGTGTCTTGTGTTGTGTGTAGGGCTAGAGAAATGGAAAAAATGTTTACTGACATACTATTAAATAAGAAACTAACAGAAAAGTCACAATTAGATCGAATCAGTTTCAAGATTAATTTAATATTATTTAATATATAAAAATATATATTATATATATAATATATAATATTCAAGTATATTCTAATTTTTTTCAGTTTTTTTTATAGATGTACCAAAGATTATACCCATCTCAAATAGATTTTTCATTTTTTTACTTAAAGGTTGTATTGTTCAATAATTGCTTTCTATCATCATAATATTTTTGTTTAAGTGTTAATTTTGGTAATACATAATATATACCTAACTTGTTTTAAAACAATTAAAATAACTGTTAAAGAAAAAACCTTCTAAACAACTATAATGTTAATTTATTTTAATAATAGATTAACAAAACCAAACTAAATAGTACCTAGTTATGTTGTTTGTTTGTAAGCCAAAGATAAGTATAAATGCAATTCTAAATAATTTTTTTTTTTTAGAGTATATTGTCTTTAGACCATTAAATTGACGTGTTAAACTATTAATAGGACCATCATTATCCGTCTATGAGTTTTAATAGTGGTAGTAATGTACTATATTGAAATTTTATATTAAATAATTTTGAATAAATTTGACTGATGGTATTCATTCAAATAGATATAAATGATATAATGCACAAAACTTTTCAAATATCTTATGTTTATTTTGTTACCATAACATATAGAATTATGTAACATGAAGGATTTTTCTAATTTTTTTTGGAATTAAAAAAAAAAAATTATTATTTAAGAAGTTTTATGCTTTTCAAATCAGTGAATTTCATAAATTAGAATAAATGTTTAAAAAAACATAATTATTGATATTTATTAATTTTATTTTTTTAATTGTAGTCTTATATTACTAAAAAAGTTATTAAAACAATTAATGTGATATAAAAAGTAAGGGAATTAATTGCCTGTGAAAATCAAAGCAAGTTTGTTTGTAATTTGTTTAATATATTAAGGAATAGTACAATAGTTATGGCCAAAAATAATTATTTCTAACTAATGTTGAAAATTTGAAACTGAATTAATCTAAAAAATGAATTTAAGATTGTATTTTAAGAAGTGTTTATTATTAATATATAAAAAATATTAATATCATGAACATATTAATTAAGTATAATTAAATAGTAAGGTTAAAGTTAAATTGACAAATAGCATGAAAATCAAAATAAACAATAAAGTAATTTTATTTCAATTGTTTTTGTAAAAATTGTAGAAACCATGTTTTACATTTATATAGGTATGTTGAATGTATGATTAATCATATTGTTTAAATAAGTTTATTATTTGAGATATTTAGATTTGGGTGGCGGAGTAATTGCAGTAAGATAATATCGCCTTATGTATGAGCAGGTTTGTCCAAAACTTTCCAATAATATCTACTAATGTCAATCATGTAATTGTAAATAATAATTAAATGTATGTATAATAAAAAAATTATAATGTACCAATAAGTAACAGCATCTAATTATAACAATATGCATGTCATAATTATTGAAATATTAAAAAATGTGTATGCATGTTTAAAAAAATGTTTGATGCTTGCTTAACCGTCTTTTTGATTATCTGTCAAAGCTTTGGTTCCGAGACTGGCGTTAATCGAGGTTTTACTGTACTGTCTGTACTGTAATCATCAGCTGTTGCTATAGCGCAATAGTTTTTTTTTTATAAGCTTACTGAATTTTGTTATGTCACAATATAATAAAATTATATGAGATAAAAGCCATTTCACAAATTAGATATTGTAGTCACGAGTTTATCGATTAAAAAATACTTGTCTTGATAGATATTTAAAATCTCACTAGGTTGATCCCATCTGTATTTTAAATTCTGGACCCACACAAATTTATTTCATAGATATATTTGACATTTTATTTTACATACACATTAGCTACACTACTTCTAGCACAATTTTCAATCGTGAAACGATATCGGGAAGATTATTTTAATCGAATGACGAATACCGGAAAATTATAGGTACCTATACAGTATACAAAAAATTGTAAAATAGTAAAATAAATTTTTTAAGTTGTTATCAATATTTATGGTGTTATCTCAATCGAAATACATACAAGGACTCGTTTTGTGACTGGCTCATATGCGTAACAGTGCTGCTTGAACGAACGTTTCGGAACTGACGTTGGCGGATCGCTCCGCCAGTCGAAAAGCTTTGGTGTTCGTTTTGTTTTTTTTTTTTCGTTTTTTGGCGTTATCATTGATTTTATATCTCCGCAGTTGTAACTTGTATACCGAAATATATTTTTGTTTATTAGTAGATAAAATAATAATATAGTATGAGGTGTACATACTATTTATGTTTGATAAATATTGTTGTGTTATAGTTGTATCAAATTTGTAATAACGAAATTTTTCGCTAAGTGATAGGCATAAAAAAAAGTATGTATTCGTTTGTATTTATATTTATAATTTATCGGTAATATTAGGCTTGTGGCAATGGAGCATTTCAAATATTTCGCTGTAGTGTGGTTAAATTGTTATAAATCTACACTATACCTATTACCTATTCTACTGATCTGCCTGTGAACGCCAATGTTCGAGTTCCGAGATTCTTACATGCTGTTGAAAGATATATTCAGTTTGGCATTTTCTATTTTTATTTTTTCTATTCGTGTTGTATGAGTGTAATAAAGAATGTTTTGTTGCTGTTTGTAATTAGTTCAGAATACATTCTATAAATTACTAGTCCATTTTATTGTTGTATAGTATGAGTCTTTACTATTGAAAATATATCATGGTCTAGCTATGTTATGTAGTCTAAATCGTATTAGGTATTTGATATTTGCGCAGACAAAAATTTTTGTTTTTGTGTTTTAAAAAGCAATATAATTAACTGCAATACCTAATTGTATTATTAAATTGTGTACTTTATCATTACATTATTATTATTACTATTATTATTTGTTTTTATTTTGTGTATGATTTAGTGAGTATTTGATTGAGTGGAATCCTGAATAAACTTAAAACACTATCACTATCACTTTATTTTTATTATTTTCTGCCAAAACTAGTGTCTTGAGGTTTGTGTTAAGTTTAGTTATCATTACCCATTTATATCAGATGTTTATTTATTAAAATATATTTTGTAATACTTGAATCTGTAGTAAATATTCAATATGAAAGAAATGCTTGGTGGATGCAGCGTATGTTGTGATGATACGGGATGGACTGAAAACCCCTTGGTGTATTGTGATGGGCCTAATTGTAACGTTGCTGTACATCAAGGTAAGTTTGCTGTCATTAGCACAGTAGTTGTCACATTATTAAAAATTTAATTTTTTTTGATACCTTAATGTCAATTTTTGTGAAATTTTCAAATTACGTAGATATATTGTTTAATTTATTAAAATCTTATAACAGCTTGTTATGGAATTCGGATTGTACCAAAAGGAGAATGGTTTTGCAGGAAATGTGAAGCGTTTAAAGAAAAATCTATTAAAGTGGTTCGTTAAAAAAAATTAGACTCATTTTAAACTCTCCTTTTAGAATGTAAGAAAACTATGGCATTAATTTCAGAAATGTGAACTGTGTCCATCTAAAGATGGTGCTCTAAAACCTACTGAAAATGGGAACTGGGCTCATGTTGTATGCGCATTATATATACCAGAAGTTACATTTATGGATGTTACTACTATGGAACCAGTAAAATTGAGTGCAATACCCCGAGACCGCTTTAACAGAGTAAATAATATTAATTTTCCACATATCAATTTTTTTTTCGTCTTAATAGGGCTTGAATTTATTTTTAATTAGTTTCCAACTTTTAAATAGATTCAAAAATAAATTATTTGAAGTATTTTAATTTTATATTATTAAATGATAGTACAATTATGACAGATGTTTAATTTTATTATTAAAATTATTAGAGTATTTCTGCATGTTAATAGTGATGTTTTGTTTTGTTTAGTTTAGTTTTTAAAATTTTTTTAATAGTAATCATAATTTTATTCAACTAAATTTCTTAATTTGGAAATAAACATTAAAAAATATTGATCTTGTCTATTCATTGAATTTTATTAATGTTTCTTTCAATAATGAATATAGTTTAATAATTCAGGGGCGTCATTTGGGGGGATCAGGGTGTGTGGTTGCACCCCTTAATTTTAAAATAGTTTAAATTGGCCTGCACCCTGATGAAATAATGCACGTTTATTATTTATCATTTAAATTACATACATTGGTTTTAAACAAATATTGTGCTATACATTTGTATATTGTATTTTCGTTTTTAAATTGATTTTTACTACTTATGTTGATGCATTGATTCGATCCATGATGTATAAAAACAATTGGAAACAGGATAATGTACATATTTATGTAGTATATCTATTTTATATGGCCTGGTGAAATTTCAAAATGCTTGATACCTCGCACACCCGAAAAAAAAACCTGAAATGACGCCCCTGTTTAATATTAATAAGCTGTTCTGTTTTAAATTTGTTAATACATATCACATATCATTGTTAATAATATATCTTATAGATTATTTTTTTTTTTCGATTCCAAATTAATTATTAATAATAAAATATGATAAATGAAGATCTTCATTATAAGAAACAGCTATTTCCACTTTAATGCATTTTCTAATAAAGGATAATTTTATTTATATTGCAGTGCAATATCTGTGTGTGTGTTCATCTGATGAATAAGCTAATATATAAATTAAGATATCTGATACATAGGGTTTTAGTGCAATAACGGGGTATTGTATTATTCCTCCTAGATTATTTCAAAATATGGTTATAGTTGATTCTTGTAACAAGCCCTTCAAGTATTAAATAAATAAATATTTAATGTCAATATAACGTGTATAAATTTAAAAAGTTTTAGTTATATTAGAATTAAAAATGTTGACATGATATAATTAAATCTTGGTTTCTTATTAATATTTAAAAATTATAATTTATTATGAATTTTTAAAATCTTTCTATTAAATGATTTTTTTAATTCAGACTTTATATTGTGTATTGTGTTATAAAGAATACCCATTCAATATCAATATTTTGTAAATTAGATAAAAACTCAAAACTCCTTCAAAATGTTTAGTATTTGTAATTGTTTAAGTTTTACTAATTATAAAATATGTTTAAATACTGAAGTAGATAAGTAAAGAAACTCACAAAAGAGTAAAATAAATAACATTTATAGTCTTAAGTTGTTTCATTAAAATCAAATTGAACTAAAAAACCTAATTCAAAATTCCCATTAAATAGTTATTTAAATTATATATTAAGTTGTCTTTAAATGTATTAATTCATAATTTAATGATTTTGTAGTTAATAAAAAGAATATAAAAGTTAATGAAAGTAAATTAGTAAAAACTGAATAGTAAAAAGTAATAAATAATTATAAATATTATGTATTTAGATGCTTAAAAGCTTTATTAGTTTATTATTATTGTAGATAGTTTTTGCATGGCCCATAGCTTAATCTTCTTTTACATTTATTCCTTCAGCTTATTTAACAGTATTCATATTTTCTTATAATTATTATATTTTTAACATTCTTTATCTTCTGTTTCAAGCCCTTATATATTATTGTTGAATATTGTGCACACTACTTATAATATTATAATTAGTATATTTTGAATTATGTTAAAAACCACAAGTAAATATTATAATATTTTCAAGCTGTAGTGCCAAAAGGTAATAGATCCTAAAAGTATATAATTTATAGATATATGTATTTTTAATATTTTGTTTGATATTTTTAGTATTTAATTAATTTGTATATTTTGTTTTCAGTTGTGTTATATATGCGAAGAAAAAAATAAAGGACAAAAAGTAACAGTATCTGGTGCATGTATGTCATGTAACAAATCTGGTTGCAAATTAGGATTTCATGTGACATGTGCTCAAAGTGCAGGTTTACTATGTGAAGAAGCTGGAAATTATTATGATAATGTTAAATATGTTGGTTATTGTAAACATCATTATTCTAAGTTGGTTAGTATTTATTAATTTTTTGTACACATTCATTATTTACAAACATAGGCGGAACTAGACATTTTAATTAGACTGGGATACTCACGAGAGTCATTTTGCACCTATTATATCTAAAGGAAAGAGTGGAGGGCGATAGGGAACACCAATATTTTTTATTTCAATATAAATGTATTACATAAGTAATTTATTTTATTACATTTAAAATAATATGTTCTTAGCAAATGTATACATTAGCAAATAGAGTCAATTAGCCTGGACCATGGCTCAGTTGGCCCAGGCAGTAATTCCGCCCATGTTTACAAATAACATATCCTATTAGTAGTTACAAATTTATTTGTTACATAGTTACTGATAATTATCTTTTTTATAGAAAAAAAGCAACAATATCAAACCAATTGCTCCATACCGTCCTCAAAATCAATCGGACAACTCATCATCAGACATTACACCTGAAAAACAGCCACCACAAAACATTGATAATACTACAGATTCTCAAACTTCAAAACCAAAGCGAAAGTTGACCATCATTAACAATTTTGGTATGCATTTTATTTTATACTTAATTTTTCACTTATTTTAATTACCTATAAGGCTATAAATATGTTAAATACTATTATCAAGGCAAAACAAAAATTTTAATAATAATTTGTTTGATAATATAAACAAATTATCTATATTAGAGAGAATATACTATTATTATTTTTATTATATTTTATTGTATATCTTGTATATACAATTATAATTCTTGTGGGAATCAAAGGAAAATTCTTTATGCTATCAGATCGATACTCAATTTAATCTTGATTTTTCATGATGTTAAATCTTAGAGTAATCATCATCATCGACAAGGTCTTGTAGTAACCAATCTCTTTTATTACGCGTTGTATTTTTCAGTTGTTGGTATGAAGTAAAGCTCATTTGTTGATTGATGTCGTTGAAGTACAATTGTCTGAGTTTTCCTCTTGGTCGTTAACTAATAATCTTCCCTTCCAAAATGTTTATGACAAAATCGTTATGTTTAAATCTTAACAGGTTTCTGTAAGCTTCACTTTCCATTTTATATTAGCTGTAATTATGTTTCTTTCTTGTAAGATGGTATCATTCCTTTTCTTCTCTGTCCAGTTCGTCTTTGTTGTTCTTCACCAAATCCATCGCTTCTAGCCTTTCCTTTTCATACTTAGGATCCACATGAAGTAATATAAACTTTTAATTTTTAATGTTAATACCAAAAATATGCTATACCTTATTAGTTATTAATTAAAAGAATGTTTTCCTTATTACTCAATGCTATATTGAAATTTAATTTATTCCTGTACATGGTTGTTATGATGTTAAATATATATTTATTCCATTATTAATTAAATAATTATATTTGTTAAATTAATAAATATATATAATTGAGTTTATTACTTAGGTGATAAAATTGCTAATGAGAAAAAAGTTAAAGATTCAACAATTCGGAACACTCAAAGCGAAGATTCTAGATTATCAGGACCGCATATTGTAACTACTCATCCATCTGGGAATTTAGTAATTTCAATAGGAACAAAAGTAGAAAACAAACCAGCCAGTAAAAAAAATTATCCTGAAGATCCTGAGACTGAGATTAAACATTCAGCTAAGTATCAAAAAACAAAGAATTCAATGAATATTCCAAAGTCTGAGGAAGATCAAAGCTCTAATGGCTTAAAATTAATTGAAGAACCAAACTTATATCATATTGAAAATAAAAATACGATTATAAAATCAAGTGAGTTTAGTATTTAGTAAGTTTAAAAATAATTTTATGAAATATAATGCATGATATTTAATGTTTTTTTTAATTCAATAAATATAACATGTCTGTATGATTAATTTTAATTTGTTGTTTTAGGTGGATCAGCAGTAAATTTGACCCAAAAACCAGAATCAAATGCATTGAAAAAAGAAACCAGTGTAATTAGTTCTCCTTCACATATTAAACAAGTTACCAAAACTGAAGCTACTGACAAAAAAGTGTAAATTACAATTTTAATCATTGTTTGTTAAATAATTGCACAATATTTTATCTTTTAGATTTGAAAATAGTACCAATGCTGCTCCTCATATGTTAGGAAATTCTTTAAATCCATCATCAAGCATGGCACAAAAAATGGCAGACACTTTAAATGAAGAAATAGAAACACATAAAATGTTTAATCATGAATCAAATTTGTCTACTAATGTACCTAAAAATGTATTGATGGGCCCTCAGTTGCAGCGACGAAATCAAAGGGCTTCTCAAATTGTTCCTCAGGTTTGTTGAAATTCAAATTATAGCCACTCGTACCATATTTACATAATTTCTCACTGTAAACTATTTTTTAGGAAACACCACAACCTCAAGGGTCAGCTTCATCGTGGTCATCATTTACAAATGGTATTAATAACAATAATACTCAAGCGTTAGAAGATTTGCTTGAAAGACAGTGGGAACAAGGTGGAGCATTTTTGATGGAACAAGCGCAGCACTTTGATAGTATGAAAATTTGTAATATTACATACTATGTTATATTAAAATTATTTTGTTAAAAATTTAGTTGCATCGTTGTTATCATGTTTATATCAATTGAAAAGTGAAAATGTTAATTTGGAAGATGAACTAGCTAGTTATACAAGACGCCGTGATCACTTATTAGCTGTTAATGCACGTCTTGCAATTCCACTCACACCTCAAAGTAATTTAAATAAACCTATATTATCATTCTTATTTTTAGTATAGATTATTATTTTACTAATATATTTAACTTACATATATATTATACATTTAAGATAATAGGAACCGAGCATCAGCCCCTCCTTCTACTAATAATCATATTGAAGCTCCGATTTCAAACCAACCACCAAGGTCAAATTATCAACCCAATCACGGAAATATGGATTCTTCATTGCAACATAGATATCAGAATCACGTCTCTAATAGGTATTGATAGTATACAAATATATACTAGATATCTTATTTAACATGTTTAAAAAATATATTAATATTTTTCTTAAAATTATTTTATAGACATCCAGCTCATCAATTGTCAAATAATATACCTTCTCATGTCGTTATTCGTGGAGGTGTTGTTCAAGAACCAAGGTCAGACAACAGAAGACAAGTTAACCATAATATGGGTGTGTTAAACTCCAACCCTATGTACCAAGCTGCTCCACAACAACCTACAAACATGGCTGTAAGTTTATAAATTATTAAAATATATTTTTATAATTATAATTTATAATTTATATGGTTTCATAGTTGCCACGTCATCAAATGGGTATGGATGGTCATCCTAAACATAGTTGAGAACAAGCGGATTGTTCATGCACACAATGTACTTCACTTCTAGCTGATTATGTCTGGAAACATCTTACTTGAAAATTAACTTTATATCTACTTATATAAAAAATTGTTTCTTCTTATTTATCTTTATGTATGTTTAAAAAAAAAAAATGAAAATTAAAATTAAGATTTTAATTGGTATGGATGTATTTTTATATAAATATACTATGTTAATAATTGTCATTTTAAATATTTGACAAAAATTGAAATTTGAATTTAAATATAATGATATAATATTGTGTTGATATAACACATATACTTAAACCTTAAAATATTTAATATCAATATTATCAATTTGTAATGTGGTTAATTTGTTAAATTTGTATTAAATTTAAAATTGAAATAAATATGTGTTACAGATATTTAAGTAAAATAATCAAATTGGTATTTATTATTATTCCAAAGTAAATATTGTAAAATGGTCCCACTTTATTTCTCATTCTCACACTGAGGTTAATTAAAATCAAATAATTTTGGTTTCATAGATAATTAATATCTTGAATTCAATGGCTGAATGGTTTTTATATTTAAAGTCAAATTTTATATCATGCTTTTTAAATGTATTCTTTTTTCTACATAACTACGTAACTAGTTAATATTGATACATGCATAACTATTGTAAGTTGTTTTGTTTATTGTTTTTTATTTGCGCTATTATGGTTGTAATAAAAATTTAGCAATTGATTAAAAATATGTTGTGTTGCGATCTCTTTCTATATATTTTGATTGTAACTGATAGATAGGTACTTTGACATTACAATTTTTCATTTTTAGGATTGTTAATAAACTATTATTATTGTTTATTTGTTCTAATATCATGTAGATATTGTATTATGTAAGAATATAATAAAAATATTCATTAATTTGTTATAATAGATTTATTGAACTAATTATTTGACTAAAAATAAAAAAATGATTTGTATCAAATAAATATTAACAATTTAGTCATGTTTGGTGTATACATTTCAAAATTGAAATATTTTTTAAATAAACTTTAGTTTGATATTGCATTCATTAAAATTGTAACTTGTTTTACAAATTTAGATGTTATTTATGATGATTTTGACTATATTTTACATCTATTAAATTTAAAATTATTTTATAGAGTCCATAAATCTAATTGTACTTAGATTAGAGAAGTGATCCAATAGGTTTAAGTTAAATGTTAAATAATACTTCTGTACTTAACCTAAGTATGTTATATTGTATTTTGCTATTCTTAGCCATTTTTAATGTACATTTTATGTTACATTGTTTTTGTTATAATATGTTGTACACCTATTTAGATAGTTAGATGTTAAAGACTTTGATTTTTTGTTTTGTTTATTTTTCTTTTCATTTATGTAACTTGCATTTGCCGTGTCTCAATCCATTACACTATAACAAACTAGTGTAAAATGGTTTATAGTGATTTAAAATATTATAATAGAATAAAAATAAAATGAAATAAATGTGTATTATTCTATATCATTAATACATTATATTCTTAAGATGATGAACTTAAACTATACTATTAGAAATAAATGCCATACTTTGTATAACATTTACGTAGAATATAGTTCACCATAAGATGTGAGTAAGTTTGAGTTTATATAATTTATTGTAATTACTATTATTATTTAATATTTTCAATAAAATAATCCAAATTTATTTCATAAGAAATACTAATAACCATAACTATAGTTATAAAAAATAAATACTTAAAACAAGTTTTATTGTAAGTTATATAATAAATATAAATTAATTATTGTTATGGTTAATCTGTATACTCATAATATGATTGTATTTTATAGTAGAATAAATAATTGATTGATAAAATTTATATTTTTAATTCAATAGATGAAATCAAGAGTTGAATACAAAATTTCAAAAAAATGAAATAAATATAATATATTATATGTTTTTTTTAATTATATAATAATTACTAGAGCTCGGAAGTTGTTTCATTTTGCATTTTATTTTTGGAACTTTTTGGATGATGCTCTCCTGACCACAAATGTGTTTCATTAGCATGTGAATTTGAACAACTAATTTTTATTCTGCATTTTTTGGTGTTTATTAATTTTTAAGTCATTTTCCCACATTTTCAGTCATTTTTATTGATTTCACATTAGTTCACTTCTTATCGTTTCTTGTCGACCATTATGCCAATAATTTACTTAACACATTGAAATAAGGTACGGTGGACAAAGATTAGTAGCTATTCGATTTCATATCGACGATTACAGTCGTCGTTGTCGTGATGTAGTGAATATTATTATACCTACATTTTATTATTTTTTCATAATATTCGATTAGTAAGTATCCAATTTTATATCGCCAATTACAATCGTCAAGATAAATTTATATAGCATTTTATAGTAAATTAGAGTACAATTAAAAAAAAAAAAAAAACATTTTTATTAAAAAATAAAATAATTTAAAATAAATATTTGTAATTTTAGATTATAAACAAAGTGAAGAATGTATTAATTTTACAATGATTTATGTTTTTTTTTTATTTTTGTGTCTGTCATCACGATTTGGAGTGGAAATAATGCTTTGATTGACCTAAGGTTAAAATATTCATTACAAGATTATCCATATATTTTCTTTCAAGTACCCGGAAAAAAAATTCTAACGTCAATATAGAAAAAATTTAATGAGCGTATAAAATTTATTTTTTTATGAAATCGAGTATAAAATTATGATAATATATTACAATTTAAATATAGGTAATAATCTATCCTACTAATTATCCTAGACTGACAAATCAACTCCGTTTAGAATCGTTTTTCGTATACAATGATACCTGTCATTGTATTCAAGTTTAAAACATCTATTATAGTTATAGTGACCAGACGTACTGTTTTTTGTAGGAGACAGCACTCTTTTTTGAAGTGTGTCCTTGTGTCCTTAACAATAGTGTTAAGTACATGACATTGTTTTCTTTTTTTAAAATTAATTTATGGGCTAATACGTTTTTATGTGTTATTACTGTTTTTTATAATAATCTATTAATTTATATTTTATGGTTCGACCTAAAGCATTCTTATTAGTTGGTAGCACGATTTTAAATTTACTAAATCGTATATATTTAAGTTTTACACTTGGTATTTTTACCTTTAAAAATAATTTATGCTTAAGTTTAAGTTTACTTTAAATTCTTCAATATCAAAGTATTTTCATCATAAAGACACACACTAAATGAGTTGACAATATAATTTTAAATAATTGGTTTTTATAATTGATAATAATAATAAAATAAATAGAGCAATTAGATGAAAAAAAAACAATTTTTATAGAAGGAGATGACCTATGGAAATATGGGCAAAACGGGTTGAATAGTATACGCAATGGGCAATTACGACAGAGAAGGAGCTAAGTTTTAAATTGTACTTTTTTTTAAATTTTTGTACCTGGTCACTATAATTATAGTAACCTACTCTCCATCTCTACTATACAGCAGAGCGATATCCACTTGTTCACCTTTTTTAGGTAATTTTTTAAAGACATTTTTTGTCATTTTTATGCCAAATTTTCATAAAGTTTTAGGTCATTTTTTAATGTTTTAAGGACTTAAGGTCATCAACTTCCGAGCTCTAATAATTATACAATATATCAATATTTAAAAAATTATTATATATTGTAATCTTAAATACCTACATTAAATTTATAATACAACAATTATTATTACTGCCACGAGATATTTTTTAATCTTTTTTTTTTGTATTTTCTGAATACTATTTTATCATTTTGAAATATTATTAATTACTATTAAACTTAATAAATATATTTTATTTTATTTAAAGTTCATAATTTTAACATAAAAAATCATTAAATTTAAAATGTTTAGAGCTATTTAAATAATTGAACATGGACTTGAATTTAAAGTAAAATAATATAAATTAAAGTTACGCATAATTCAAAAATAACAATTAATATTTCAATTTTAAACTAATATATTGACAATTAATATTAAATCAAAATTTAATAAGTAAATACCTATAGCTTACAACTTTGCAAGTAAATCTGCAGACTGCAGTTATATAAAATAGATAAAGATAAAAGGTCAAATTAAACGTACTATTGTTTTCATAATTTTTACTAATGTAACTAAATAAATGTGTATCAAGTGGAAATAAAAATCCAAATTATATTATTTTATTTTATTGATTTATATAGGTTATAGATAGATTATATTATAATCAGAGTGGTAATGTTAATGTAATTGAAAGAACTGCTACTGGATAACTAATCAAAATCAAAAGTCAAACCAATAATCAAAACGAATATGAAAAGGAAAACTATATTCTTTATTATCTATGACCTTTCTATGTTCTATCCACGAATTAAGATATATTAATTAATAATTACTTAATAACCACTTAATTCGTGGATCTATCCTATCGCCACGACGGTTTTATCACTTTTATCTAAATTATTGTACTATTATTATCAATATTTGGATATGATGGTTATCGCTAATACCCAGTAGCTAAAAGTTGAACAAATACTTAAACTTTCATAAGTCGTAAACGGATTATTCAAATTAAATACTGTAAACCATCGGTTCTCAAACTGTGGTACGCGTACCACTAGTGGTACGCAAAAGACTGCATGGTGGTACGCGGAGGGCCATTTTTGGATAATAAACCCATTCAATTATTTAATTCATATCTTATTTTAAAAAACTGACAAATAAAAATAATTATAGGTACTGTGGTTGTATTATTTTACTGCTTTATTATTTAAAACAAATGTATTTAACAATACAATTTGGAATTTGGATCGTTCTATTTTTAATTATTAGTGGTACGCGACTGATTGATAATATACTTAAATGGTACGCAAAACAAAAAGTTTGAGAACCGCTGCTGTAAACGTTAAAACTATTTTTTGGAATATGTTTATAAATTGGGTTTTTTCATTTTTATTTTCTGTACAAAAAACAAAGATAAAAAAGTTTATTTTACACGTGTAATACAAAGTCTATTAATTATGTATATATATATATAAAAAAAAAATTAAAAAAATTGATTAGAACATATTATAACATTACCTAGTCATTACACAAATTATTTCATTTATTGTCAGAACTTATCGTGATACACTCTGTATTATGAAGTTGGTGTGCAGTGGCGTAGCCAGAAATCTCCCAAGGGAGGGGCCCACCAGATATAACACCAAAATAATCTATTATCGATTTTATCCCTTGCTATTTATATTGTACTGGGTATCGCAAAACAATGCGAATTAACAATTTAATATTTTTATTTTGGTTTTCATATCAAATCATTATTTAATCATACATTATAAAGTATTAAAGTATAATACGAGTGTCGATTACTGAGTAGTACTGTGTTATACTATTATAATATGTACTACACGGGCCAAGGGGGGGGGCCCGGGCCCCTATGGGCCCCTCCCTAAATACGCCACTGTTGGTGTGTATCTACTAGATTTTTGTATAGTAGATTTTATATTGGTAAACCTTTTAATAAATTTGATGAGTGAGCAACATTGTCAATCAATATAATATAATATCGACCAAACATCACGGTACGTATTTCAACATAATCTATGATTCCAAAATTATCATATAATTTTATTATTACCACGGACTAAGATATTATTATGATTTTATTATCATTAAAATAATAAAATGTATATTAAATTATTATTTTAAAACTATTTAATGGATCCAAATTCCAAACGCATACCGCTGAGTTATATATAGTAGGTACATTTTGGTAAATAATTTAATTTATTTCTTGATAAATATGGGTCGGGGCCTCGGAGGCGATCGCCTCCTAGCCGCCTGGGCTAGGCTGACACTGGTAATGTAGAACATGACGATGACGTGTTGTTAAAATTGAATGTAATTACAATAACTGTATGTTAATATAGGAAAAATATAATGACTAGCGTAATAACCGAACACTTTTGTTCTAAAATTCGATATTCTATTTTTCTCGTTTTAATCGATATCTCATTACAACTATGCTCGTTGTAAATGTAAATTACGAGTGTTTTGCTTGTGGTTTGAAGCCTACATTCCGTGTCAGACGATTGCTCACCGGCCGTTGTAGACTGTAGTCATTTGTTTTTTTTTACAGTAAATTACCAATGTAATTGCAGAATATCGGAATCCTTAATAAGAGTTCGGTTAAAATCGATCTCTATTCAGCGGTGCACACATAGAGTATACTCTATGGGTGCACACGAAAATTGCGTACCAAAACAGGTAGACAAAACTTTTTGAAACCTTTTTACTTAACATTTTTTTTTTTAAGGTTTCCAGTGGTTTTCAAATTTATTTTTAATTTTGATGATTTTAAATTTTTTTAATAATAATAATTAAATATTTATCATTAACGACATTAACATAATATTATTATATGAAAACTTGTTTTTAGTGGTTTGTACTTTTAGGCCGGAGCTACACACAGACACACAGCGTATTCGCCACGTTCGAACGCTGCGTATTCCGCGGCGTTTTCCATCGAATGAAAAATAAACCAATATATTTTTAATTCAACGGACACGCGGTGGAATACATCGTTATAGGCTTCGGCTTTATAGATATTTTCGATAAAAATATTAGTGGAGAAAAATACATGATCTGGGCTTGACTTCAGACTATATCCTAAATAATGAAATGGGCAAGTAGGTACTTAGCATTGGATTATCTTTGCTAGGACCAAACGAAGTTTAAGAATTTTTTTTGTTTGAAATGTCTGGCGTCTGCTATTCAACTAGATTAACACAAAACTATAGAGTTTGCTAACTATTTAGTAGATACATACATGAATGAAAATTCAATATTTCCTCCGGAATTATGAACAGAAAAAAGTTCTAATTCACAAAGAACAACTTACTAATTAATGAGATTGATTATGACTTATAATTATATTATTACATTTTTAAAGTTAAATTTCAATTTTTTATATGACAGGCATATTTTTTTTTAGGTAAACGGACAATTTGTATTATCACTTCTATCTATTGTTTGAGTTGTATATTTCGTATTTAATTCTAGGCATTCTAGCCCTGCAGCTGATTAAAGTATAAAACTTGGTTTTTTTGTCAAACATAAAATTCAAAATATTTCCACTAGATATTGAATGTGAATCATAAATTTTATTTCTCAATTATATTTTATTAAGACAAACAGCCAATCACTGATATATTTCAATAAATAAATATGTTTTTTGTTACTATAATTTTGTGTGTATCTTATAAAAATTTAAATGCATATTTTGGTAAATAAAATGCATATTTTACAATTTTTTATTGTATACAAATCCTAGCTCTGATTATTATTATTAATATTTATGTATGTTAACTACCTGTGTTTTGTAATAAAAAATCAAGTCTTACATTTTAGGTCTCAACATTTTTTTTTACCTGAAATAGTACAAACTATCCGCCATGTACATTTTATTACTTTCTGAAATAGTTCAAACTGTCCGCGGTTCTCATTTTTTCTAGGTGACCGTACAAGGTGTCTTACAACCCTTTATTATGGAAATATCACTTTAGGAACCACTTACAATAATAAACAGTAAATTAAAAAGTAACACGAACTGCGTCCGGGACGCAATTCGTTCAAAAGTGTTCGTCTACCTATTTTGGTATGCAATTCGTGTGTACTCCTATTCAGGAATTTGGTTTCTGACTAGGTAAACCAATCAGATTAGGAAATTCTAATATACTAATTAATAATTACAATTATTTCAGCAGTACTTACCATAGATAAAATGGACCGTGAGATATTCGCTGATCCAGCACTCGGGTATGCAAGATGGCCAAGATGGCCAATAGTTAGATAATATGTTGAAATATTATTTGGGTAGTGTAATAATAAACACGATAATTTTTTAATTTAAGGAAAAAAGATAAATATATTAATTGTATCTATATAAAACTATCATACGTCCGGTGTTTAGATCAACGCCATGATGGAATAGAACACGGTCCAATGTTGGAAAAAAGTCGAATGACACGAATGGCGATGTAGTTTGGATCCGTCTGTAGTATCCGTCTATAGTCGACCTGGTGTATAGTGTAGATTGTTGTAATAAATAATAATACAGTGTGTGGCGCTGAGTGCAGCATCTGATTGATAAGAGTGAGTCAATTAAGCGAGATGTAATCGCTGTTTTCGCATTGACTTTGTGAACTGTTATGGAAATATTATCCCCACTGTATTTTTTTATCGATATTTATTACGACTCTGCAGAAACAATTATTATTATATTTACAGTGTCTCATTGTCTCGATTACTAGTCACAATTATATTTTGAAGTACCTATTTACATTAAGTATGTTACATTCATATCAAATATCAATATATCATGCAGTTCAATTATATTCATTATATTCTGTCGATTATGGTTGTTCGTTTTAAAAATTTAAGAATTTGCAAAGATATACGTATATATAATATTATATTGAAGGAGGCGTAATAAAGATTATAGTTGATAACAATAGTAACCTTTTACCTACGTATAAATTCGTAGTTGCGTATACTACGATAATAATCAAAATAATATAAGTAATTGATATTAATTGGTTTGGACTGTTTGGAGATAAAGTATATGAATATACCACTATAGTAGATAATGTGTTTTTAAAGTGTACCCAAACGTTCTTTGATTTACCAGATAAAAACGAAAATACCTTTTATATTATAATTTATATGTCCAAACGTTGTGTCTATTTTATACCCAAACGTGTTGGCTTTTGGATCAATGTGAACCTTGGTTCAGCGCCCAATTGATACATGCCCGTTATAGGTAGCCACTAGACAGGTAGGTATTAGCTATTAGGTACTATCAGTGGTGTATCTAGAAATTTTTTAGGGGAGGGGGGGGGGTCAAACACTGTCCAACATTTTATAAGACATATTGTAGTATTCGTTCATGTATACAAAATAAGTATAAATCTTTAAAACAAAATATGGTGAATACGGCCAATGAAGGGAGCACGGTCCCTGTGGCTCTTTCCCTGGATACGCCACTGGGTACTATACTTAGTTATCGTTTTATATTTTGCTTCTCAAAAAGATTTAATCGATTACACTCCGCGGGTTATTGTATGTTACATCTGAGTTGCAGCTCGATTAATATTTACCATTTTGAGTTATATTATATGGTTATGTCAATATCATCATACATGAAACATTTACCAAAAATCCAGGAAATTCGATGAACCTATTATTCCTATAGTTTGGGCCGTTTGAGATATACTAGCTCGGTTGGCCCGGATTGGCTATACTACACAGCCACTTCACTCCTCACCATATACTATGTCATAAATCATAAATGGCCTTGCCAAGACATGAGTTGACTTGCCATGTTCTCCGTCTATTCTTATATTATTGGTGATTTAGCCTTACACAATAAATAAAAGTAAATTTATTAGAATATAATTACTAGGGAACCAGAGCTTGCGCTAAAGAAATATTAGAGCTGCACAATATTCTGTGTTTTTTAGAAGTGAAAAAAATTGATGCTCGCTTCGCTCGTGTATAATACATAACACATACTATATAATATCATAAATTCATAAATATTAAATATTGTCAGTTTAAAGTTTAAATAACAAATTCCTTTAATTATATTTTGATTAACAGCAATTAATATTAATCTAATTTTTAAATGTTTTTTCTTTTTTACAACAACCTATTCATCGATAACAATATTTTCTAATTGGAGATGGTTATTAATTTGAGCACAATCACAATATTTGGTGGCATAACGCAATGGTCATGATCACGGTTTATCTAATAGACCGTAGTAGATTTAATCTCTTGATATTCATAGATTAATTATCAACGTTTCCATCATAATTTCTAATTAATTTGAAAAACAAAATAATATCAAATGATATCTATATTATAAGTTCATAGACATATAGAATTAATTATTAAAAATTCAAAACATATTATTATTTTTTATGAACTGCACAACATTTAAATAAGAACTACACATTTTAATTTAGAACTGCACATTTTATGCACAACTGCACATTAGCGCAAGCTCTGTAGGGAACGGATTTAAATGCTCTAAAAACAAGAAAAATTCCTTAAAAAATACGATATAATGCACTCATAACAGACATTTTTTTTTAAATATGTACTAAAAAAATACTGTTTAATTACGTACATACATTTTTATTTTTTGGTATTATATAATTTGTACATCATTTATTCATACTATTTTCATCATATTCTAGTTCTTCTATGTTCATTTTGCTTTCAAAATTATTTCAAAAAATTTATATACAATATGTCAATATAGATAGATATTTTTACCTTGTGTATCATAATAGCATTGTATAATTTTTATCGAATTTAATCCATTATTATATATAAACCACTTAAAAACATAAAAAACGCACTAAAAATGTCAACATATGCAAAATAATAGTTACATTTTTTAATTCCTCGATATATGAAATGAACTCTGTGCTTGGAAAGCAATGTTTTTTGGAAAAAAGTGCAATTTGTATTTAAGTCCGTTTCCTAATAGTTACCAGTGGCGTCTGCAGGGAGGGGCTAACGGGCTGAAGCCCTCCCCATTGCCCGTATTATTGTTTTTTTGTTTTTATATTTACCTCGATTTAATATTTTTGTTTCTTAAATCGTGTGTTTACCTATTTATAAACCTGTGACAATTGAGTAATTAATTATTTTCAAGCCCCCCCATTGAAAAATCCTGCGTACGCCACTGATAGTTACTAATTATTCAGAGTGATCATTTTATATCCATTGAAAGGAATTATTAGAAATGTCCAAACTCCACATTATAAAGTGTTTGGTATGGTGATAACTGATAACTGATATTGTATTTAATGAAAATTGGCAAGGCATGCTGGATAAATAAAAATACGGGTTCCTTGTACGCCTATTTGAAAGTTTTACAACATTTTTAATTTTTTTATGTAAATAATATAATACATAAACTCTGCGATACACAGGTCCGTAGCCAGACCGAATTTTCAGGAGGGGCAAAGCAAATTTTTTTTTTGGGGGGGGGCATTATATACAAATGCAATTTTTAATTTATTTACATTGACATCTCATTAAATTAACACAACTATTTTAAACTTATTTTAAAGTTACAAAACGAAAAATACTAAATAATAAAATAAACCTTATATTAAAGTTTACATAGATAATTATAATATTCATCATATTCACTGATGTTACGTGTTTAAATTTTGATACATACCTATATAAAAGTCTTTCTAATATTTTTTAGGGGGGATAACGCAAGCTTTTGTATGTCCTATTTACGCCTACCGAGGTGCTAGAGTAGACTGCCTCACAACCCCTCTAAAATTTATTAAATGGCTGGAGGAACTAGAACTAGATCTCTAATAACTTATTGTTTATTTTAATTTTATTCATCTGTTATATATTAATTAAATTTACTGTACGTTACCATATTATAACTCGAATGCATGTAATCACAAACCATACGCTAAATAATAAATTTTTGTAATTGTATTGTACAAAAAGGAATAAATACAAAATTATAGAGATGTAAGCTCGCTAAATTTTTACTACGTAAATTTACCGATACAATTACTAATTATTTTTTTACCGAAAAAAATAACACGTGACACCTAAAATTAAACGTCGTAACGTACCAATAGAAAATAAAATAAAATAAATAAATAAATATTTAATATTATAAAATTTAAAACGTTAAAGTTCAACATGTCCACAACTACTGATAGTGTTACTATATTACCATCATAGTCCATAATATATTAATATATAATATAATATATTATATCTACAACTATATGCTATTAATAAATTTTATTTTATTATAAAATTATAATTGTAACTATTTATATAGATATAACTAGAGAAAAATAAAAATAAAATTAAAAACTAGAATTTATTTTGATTTTTGGTGTAATGCTAAAGGTACCTAATGAATCTGATTTGATTAATTTTCAATTTATTTTATAGGTACATTTTTAATATTTATGTACATATTATATAATAATTTAAAATATAAAATATATAAAAGTCAATTATACACTACGCGGTAATTATAGAAGGTCATTCATTAAATTTGTAGTACTATGACTATCATGAACAATTTACTATTTAATAAATAACAAAAATAAGTGTAACAGTAATTATTATAAGTTCATAAAAGAAGCAGCAAAATGTTTCTGGGAATGTCTCTATGGTGATATACAAAAATTATCAACATTTACCGAATTTACGTAAATTTTACATTTCTACAAAATTGTGTAAATTAAAAATGCATTTTACTAATATATATGACATAGAGAGTGTAGAAAAATTAGAAAATACAAGTTTTCACTTATTTGGAATAGGTATAAAAAATATTAAGTTCTCCTTTTGTCAAACTATTAAACTAATCTAACTTGTTAACAAATGGTGGGAGTGGCAGAATATGACCAAATATGATAAAAAAAAGTCATTTCCTTTCGGTTAAAAATACATAGCAGACCCTTTTGGTTACAACAATTTGGTGCACTATTCAGAGGGGGTAAATTTTTGAAATTCATAAATTTGTTCATATTATTTATTATTTCATATAGTAAATCATTAACACGTGTTACTTTTACCTATTACGCTCATTTTTTGTTAAATACTCCGATATCAGTTATACACAGATAAGATTTACACAATCTATATATATTATTACTCAAATTAGTATTGTTATTAATTTTAACAAGATATTTAACACAAATCATTTTGAAACAGTTTCCCAAAAAATTGAAATTGAAACCTAGGGTAAATAAATGTAATACCTAATCTTTATGTGAAAAGAGAACATGGACGAAAAAATAAAAGTTATTTTTAGAAGATGTACATCCCGAATTTGGCATATCCTCCCCTCCATATACGACTTTAAATATACTAGCCACTAGGTACTTCAATAGTGTATGCAAGATGTCATTTCGATTAGGCTTATAACTTTAGATTGATCATAGACTTGTAGGAACTTTGCCCTCGACCCCTCCCTCCATTAAATACCTCAAATAGCAGTGGCGGCTCTAGGGGCAGGCAAGGTAGGGCCATGGGCCTATTTGAAAATGCCTTGTCCTATCAGTGGCCCTACCACTGGCCTAACCTTAGACATAATAATGTACTCAGTTTTAATTTTTTGTGGCCCTACCACATAATTGTTGGCCTCCCATTGGTCCTGCCTAGAAAAAAATCCTGATGCCACCACTGTCCTATAGTAAATAACAAACAACATAAAACTACAAAAGAATTCAAAACGATGATTTTTATATTTGTACTTACTATAATTGAGAATGTACTTATTTTTAAAATACTGGGACCAACCGTCATATAGTTATGTACCTATATGGATAATTAATATCTACCAGCTACCTACATCCAATCTTAATATTTTCGAAAGACAAAACGTTCGTAATCAACTTAATTGTAATGAATGCACGATAAGGACGAATAATCCATTCACATTTATACGAGTATTAGTTCGTGTCTTTACCAATTTAGGTATGTACTATTATTATTATTATTATTATTATTAGATACCTACTAGTAAAAGCTACGCAGCTCAACAATAATTACAGAATTTAATAATAAAATGAGGCAACTATTACAGCTCAATAATTAATAAATGTTAAAAATTAAACACAGAATAATCAATTACCTAAAATATACTATTGTTGTTACCAGCTTATGACCAAATATTTTTGGTGATAACACGTTAAAAATCAAATACATATATATATAATATCATACTTATACGTAAGTATAATTCTTAATTATTATGTAGTTCAACGATATAAAGACGTAAATTGTATGTAAGTCATCAAAGACATATTATTAACATCTAGAGTCTAGAAATTCGTTGGTCGAAATCGGTGTAAAATATTTTCGAAATGGGTTAATGAACATTTAGGGTTTAGGCGATCACGTCGTGGGCCGCAGGCAGATTTGATTTTTTTACGGCTAAAGTCACCAAAAAATTTCTACCCTATAATAGGTGAACAAGTTACAATACCCACTCCAAAATACCTACTCTAAATATTAAATATATAGATAATAGTACCTAGTAGACATCCATTTGAATTTTTTTATTTTGATTATTTTATTAAGCCTACTGATAAAAATATCAATGGATGACCACTGAATTTTCATAAAAATCTATAATAATAATTTTTATTTATAATAAACTATCAGTAAAAAAAAAAGCGGGTAAGTGTGTATCGCTCTGCTGTACATTAGGGGGTGGGGTGGACCTCGGACTAGGGTAGGTTAAATTTGAATGCAATGATAGGTATCGTTGTATACGAAAAACGATTCTGAACGGAGATGATTTGTCAGTCAAGGATATATTATATTTAAATATTGTCATATATTCCATTTTGAAACAAATTCAAACATTTAAGTAAAAGTTTCAAGATCTTACGTTAAGCAATTTTATAAAAATAACAAACATCGAAAATTATTTATTAGTAAAACGTTATTTTACACGTGTATTTTTGATTTCAAATTAAAATTAAAACTTTAAACATTCGTAAAATTTTTTAAATTGAATAATCCTCAAACTTTTTTATAATTATTCTAAGCTTAACTTATGGACAGCATAGTATTAAATTTTCAATTCTTAGCTTTTGATAGTAAAATATTTATAAATTTTTAACTATCAAATAGTGAAAAATATTCATGATTTTGACGAATTTTTGTCAATAATTGAACTTCAAATGCTAATAAAAAAAATTGTGCCTATAGTCGTTACTAAGTTACTTTATAGTATCTGTTTATTAATAAAAAAAGTATTTGGCTAACGTATGAAATTTAATTTAAATTTTGACATATTTCGTATAAATTCGAACTTTAAGCACTTATAAAAAAAAATTGTGACTAACGATTTCGGATTTTTTTTTTATTACTTTAAGAAAAACTTATAAGAAACCTTGTATTAAATTTTCAAGATTTTCTGGCCACCCAAAAATTTTTTATCGGCATTTGGAGAAAAAAAACTTAGAAAAGTCGAAAATTTCAATTGTCTATAAGTAGCTTAAAAATGGTCAAAATATTTTGAAAATTTAACTGTAAAGAGATAACCAGAATATAAACATTTGGTGAAAGTTTCAAGTATTTACAATGATTCGTTTTTGAGTTACAGCAAAATCAAAAAATCGATTTTGTCGAAAAAAGGTTTTTCGTAAAATTGCCGTTTTTCTGTCACTTTTTTTTTGTTTTTTTCGATTTTTTTTAAAACTTTTTGAAAATGTTTACTTTTGACCCCCCAATGTACCAACTAGATGAATTTTCCTATTCAAAGAGGGGCTGAAGTAAAAAATCGGAGCATTATTACTGCTCCAAATGTTGTCGACAGACACAAAAAAAAAAAAAAAAACACACATCATTGTAAAATCAATACATTAATCACTCCGTTCAGAATCTAAAAAACCATAACCATTTCTTCTTGATATATAATCCATAGTTAACCTCCAATTTTCAAATTAGCACCAGTAAATTGTTTTATGTTAATTTAGATTTTAATAATAATAGGTATCCATAACCTCAAGATAACATTATAAAAAGAGATAGAGGAGCTTCAGTATCCTCAGTTTTTTCATTGAAATTGCGCCCCTGACTATACCATTGTATTAAATTAATACTTAAAATATATGGTATCGTCAAAAACTGTTTTCTATACAGTTGTTTACTATATTTACAATGTCTATAAATTATAATGAACCAAAATAGATAGGTATACCATATACAAAAATATAGAATATAAAAAATACGCACATTATTAATTATTTTTCGTAAATATACTGTAATTAATTTTCCAATTTTTTTTTTAGACGTTTGATGTTTTTTAATAAAACATTACAAAATTTTGCCGCCATATACTGCCTACAGCGCCTAATGGGAAATCCGTTTCTGCGTCGTGCAAACAGTGCGCTTTTGTTCATACCACGGTTTTAGATCCTATCTAAAGCTGTGGTTCATACCGATAAGGGCGAACAAAGCTTTTTGGGATACCGCATCTTGGAAAAAATAAGCAATGGATATTTTTAGGTTATGTTTACGTTTGTTTTGTTTTTGCATTATCAATTCATATTTTATCATTTATCTCCGCAATACTAATAAATGTATTCTGAGTTCTGACTTGCACTTTAATAAAATACCTACATTTTATTAATTTATTTAGAAACAAGGAATATCATACTAAAAGTAGCTATAAATAACGATTTAGTTTTGAAGACCGAAGGTAAGTTTAACTCTGCGTTTTTAATGCCATAAGTATTATAAGTAATACAAAATACAAATTAATATTATTATAAATACATTTAAGAAATTACATCATATTAAATAGGTATTTACCGTTTTTAGTAACTTGAACTGAAATAAATACAAATATTTTTGATTGTGATTTGATTATAATTTTAATCATAAACGAATGCTTACATAATCACCAAGATAATCATCAATAAAATAAGTATTTATTTTTGTTTTGTACCGAAAATTTGGGAAGAGGTGAAAAAATAACATTTTGTTTAACCACATATCAGGAAATTAATTAATCACATATAAGATACATATACCTAATTACTTTATATTATATAAAAAAATCTCTAAAAAGGTGTCATAGCCATAAGTTTTCTTTGTTTTACAAATATACAACAGTAAATTTGCATTCTACTAACCAAATGTTGTGATATTACCTAAAAAATTTTTAATTGGTTAATTCACTCTAATATTAAATCTTAATGACACAAATTCTTTTAGCTAAAGAATAATTGTTTATGCTGTACGTTTGTATAACAAAGATAACAAATAATGTTAACATTGGTATTTGGTATTCTTTCATTGCTATTTAAAAATGTACAATTCAATTATTTTATTATGAATTATAAAACTACAAGTAACAAACAAGTAGTAACACTATATAATATAAATACTCCCACATTCAGGGTATATAAAAAAATATTTAAATGTATTAGTGGTACCTATATATTTTTCAAATAAAATGACCATGGTTAATTAAGTACATAACATACTACATTCATACTTATAACGCTTTTATTATTATGTATATTAACGCCACAAACTAAGATATGTCTTGATTTGTATGTAACGCATAAAATTCAATTGATTATTACCCATATACCCAACTGTGAACACTTAAAAAAAAAGTTCAAAAAACTACAAATACCTACCCTAGTACCAAACTATACCTTATAAATATAATTATGATTACCTAACCTATGATTATAATTTTTAATTTATTTTTAAGATTTATCATTGATTAAGAAGGTTTAAATTAAATATGATACCTGATAGAAGTAATCAAAATATTTCTTATATGAACACTAGGGCATTAAAAAGTTTACATATCAATCAAACAATATTATATTTTCTTTATTGTATTTGGATATCTATTTTTAATATGTAAAGGAAAGTTATGCATTTGTTAATGAGATGTCTTAACTATTTTAAATTAAGAATTATGTAACTTATGGCTGTTTAAAAAAAAGGATGGTTTGAATTTTGAAAACTGCATAGCCCACAGGCCAATATTGTTAATATTTATTTGTATAGGTACATATAATTTTAAATTTAATATTATTTTAATAGAATTTTGTGAACTGTATTTATAAGAAATATTAAAATATGTTAATGTTTTAAGGAACAATGGAAGTTAATGAAGAAGCTAATGAAACTTCTGGTCCGTCAACAAGCACCAGTAGCAGTGAAAAAAAGCCAAAAATAGAAGTATTGAAATGGAATGGCCTTGCATTATGGTCTTGGGACATAGTTGTAGACAATTGTGCCATCTGCCGTAATCACATCATGGAGTTATGTATTGAATGTCAAGCCAATCAATCATCACATGACGATAATAATGAGAAATGTATTGTTGCATGGGGTGTATGCAATCATACTTATCATTTACACTGCATATCTCGTTGGTTAGAAACCCGTCAAGTTTGTCCACTTGATAATAAAGAGTGGAACTTCCAGAAATATGGTAATTAATGAATTTATATTGGAAATACAATTTGAATTTATTAAATAAACAAATACAATTAATTTTATTTGCAATTGTTCATTTTTATACCTCAATATCAATGTTTGTAATTTGTTGTTGAACTTTTCGGTTAGTTATTACAGTTTACACTGTTCACAGTTCACACAAGACATTTATACAATTAACATTTTAAAAATAGCATTAAATCTATATATCGAGTAAGTTTAATAATAAATAATAATATATTAACATTTAACAGGTTTTTGTGCAGAACTAAAATTCCTGATCAAACATCACATCAAATACATTTTTTTAATAAAAGCAAATTCATAACAAATACATTTTTATAACAGTTACATAATAACTATAAAAATGCACTGATATTTATTTTTATAAGCAGAAATTATAAATCAAATTTAAAACCAGGTTTTTATAATTACAAAACAATTTTCTTTATAAGCTTTGTTAAAATTTTACAAATAATACAATTCATTTTACTCGTATCTACTTAATCCATAGATCAGGGGCGGACTGGGCCGGCGGGATACCGGGAAGTTCCCCGGTGGGCTGCTGCTCAAAAATAATTTGTTATTATTATATAATTATTAGTTATTAGTAGAGTACGGATTTATATTCTGTTAAAACGTTTGAAATATAATGTTTATATGCAGCTAAAATTGATGAAATATTCCCAAAAATATTCAAAATATTCAAAATATTCTGAAAATATTGATAATACCAACTAATAAGAAATGAGTAAAAAAAAAAAAAATCCAATATGATTATTGATTATAATTATGAATTTATAATTTATTAAAATTTATATAATTATATCTTATGTTACATTATGCAATATATTAATAAAAAAAAAAAATATTATACAATGTTTTTAAAGGAATGTACAATAATATATTTTTCCAAATTTTCTGGAGTAAAGTTAATACGGCGATTCGTGATTATTGTCTAATATTTATACCCATGCTGAATATCCTTTAATATAATCCAATATATCAAATATAACGGAAATATGCTAAAATATTCTATAATATGTATTATGTACCATAAACTAAAATATTCTGAAATATTCTCTGAAGTCAAAATATGCACTAATATGCAAAAAAAACTTTTTTATCTAACCTATTAAAATGTTTAATTAAATGTTAAAATATAGATGTAAAAAAGTAAAGAATATTTAATTATTGAAATATCTTTCACATTAGTATTACAATATGTGTTATTATACCTAATGTTAATACTAATTTAGTAATATAGGTAATTATAAATAAGTAATATATTATACTTTTTAGCCTATACTATTCAGGTCTTCAGATAATAATAATAATATATATAATGTACTAAAAATATTGATAATTTGAAGTTGTTTTTTGAGAAAATTGAAAATGTGATGCATTTCTCATTAAATAAAACGTTGGTATATTTGAATTTTTATATTTTGTGATGACGAGAAATTTCGAGGGCCGGTCAAATATAGATTTACCGTGCCGAAATGTTGCCCCAGTCCGCCCCTGCCATAGATTAATATTTTTAAAGCTTATATAATTAAAATTTGGGCATAAATTAAGTTACATTTATTTATTTAATATTTATGAAACATGTATTTCAACGAGTTAAGAATAATGGTGCAAATGCAAAAAATTTAAATAGTCAATTCTGAATAACAATACATTTTTCGGTATCTGTAATTGTATTTTATGAAACTAACATTATAATATCTAAATCAATTGTTTATGGGTGAGCAAAACATTTTGAAAGAATTATTAAAAAAATATTTAAGCATTACAAAATTGAACAACTGTTCAATAATATATAGGTATACCTACAACGTAGATAAAAGATTTTTATCAATAGATACTTCCTATAATACTAACATAAAGGACATAATAACGTTACTTATACAATAAAAAAATGGTTAAGTATTATTATTTGTTCATATCAAAATATAAGTGCCCCGACTATACAAGGTAATTTTTTTATCGAAGAACACTCATTATTTCTGAAAGTATTCATGTTTTGAAAATATTTTCTTACATAGTTTCAAGTTGTTAAAAAAACAACATTTTTATTAAAAAATTATATTTTTAAATATTTTTTAACCTTATATTTTTTTTAAGTTTTTTTGCTTTTTTGAATGACACTATATAGTTTTAATTTCATATTCCAAAGCAGAATAATTTTCTGAGTATTTTGATACATAAAATTCGAATTTAGGGTCAGTAGTTTATGAGTTATACTTATTTAAAGTTTAGACAGTACTAGTAGACAAACATTTTGCGGGGTAACCCCGTACCACTCCACTCCGCGCATCTAAAACTATATGCTGTCATTCAAAAAAGTAAAAAACTTAAAAAAAATATAAGGATAAAAAAATACTTAAAAATATAATTTTTTAATATATATGTTGTTTTTTTAACCCCTTGAAACTATGTAAAAAAATATTTTCAAAAACATGAATACTTTCAGAAATAATGAGTGTTTTTCGATAAAAAAAATCACCCTGTATAATTTATTTCATAGGTTACTAATAATAAAATTCTTGTATTAACTTACCGTTAAATTTTACAACAATACAATATCTTCAACTTTCCATTCTGCTAAAACATTTTTTGTGAAGACTTCCATTGAAATAATTGCATAACAGAGTACAAACTTGTCTCAATGTTCAAATACAATAATAATTATTACCTACCTATTTGCTATTTATCTAATGGTACTAACAAACAAAGTAATAATTTATAGATATTTGATATTCTACAATGGAATAAGATTTGAAAATATAATTTTTATTTTTAAATAGTTTATATTAAATATAAATATTTGTTAAATGTATAGGTGCGTTACATTAGCACCACTATATTCAAAAATCATAAAATAAATTCTACCAACGATTGTTATTCCATTTGTACATATATGTAATCTACATTTAAACATTTGTACACTCTCTCTTCCAAACCTTTCAAAATTTCCCCGGCGGTGCTGGCGTAAAGTTAAACTAGCGCGCTCATTATGCCAAATATTAAAAAATATCAATTTTAAATGATACAGCGTTATGTACTTTTTTTTATCCAATTCTGTAGAAGTAAAAAAAAATGTAGTACAACCCTCACCGTTAATCCCGACCAAAACCGTTTTTCCTTTGCGCGTATTGCAGTATCTAAATAGGTACGACGCGTAACTCGATTGTAAAATGTTCATCATTTCAATTACCAATACGCTGGCAACCGCAAGTTTGAAATTCAACTCATAAATAAAATCAGTAAATATTATACGAATTGTACAAATTTTTGATCACAATTCCAAAATTATATCACCAGAATTAAAAGATGATGAAATTGTTGTTACTTCGTACATTTGAATAAAATAAAAATCAAAGTAAAGCTAAAACGGTAAGGCGTTGTTGTGTATATCCTCCGATTATGAAGAGATCATAAGGAGGGTAATATTTCATGTTTTTAACTTTGAGGCCCGTTCAATTAATATTGCTTGAGAATAATTACGTTTGATTAACTGGTAAGTGAATTTTTACTAAATATATTTTTATATTACGTACCTATACACAAAATATGTTTTTTTAAGATTTTGGTTTAAATAAATGATTACTTCCCTTTTTTTCTTGAAATACATATTTATTTATAGTTAAATAAAGATATTTTAATAACTTATTTTATGTAAAATCATCTATTGTACCTATGTTCATTGTTCAATTAGTTATCATTTACCGGACCATACTTAAAAAAGAAAACACTTTTTTTTGTATAGCCATTCCACCTGAAGAATGGCTATCTTGAATATTTCATTAAAAAAATAATAAAAATTATATTTTACAGATTATTTATTGTCGATTATATAATATTGTATAATATTATCAATTTAGAGCCTTAACTATCACTACAACCTGAATGGTTCTATCTTGGGTAAAATAGTATTTTCTGTGTTTTACATTTGTAAGATGGAGACAACACCTTCGAGTTTGATGCTCTCTTAATGAATATACTTCGTTATGTTTAGTTAATAGCTATTCAGCAATATAAATTCTGTTTGTTTCATTCACCCATACTTTATGTGCAGATTTTAAAAAGATAATATTATATGCACACATTTTTGGTCGTCGTCGTCTTATCTGCGTTTTTTATTTTTTCACTTCACATTCAATATTTACAAATTTTCATGGGTTATTGCATTTGACGAACACACAGGGAAACCCAGAACACGGCTTTTGCGGCATCTCGGGCGATGACGGATAATTAATAGGTGTGTTGACTGTATATTTATCTATAAATAGTTGTTATTAGCTAAATATACTTAAATATTTTTTATTATACTAATACTATATATTGATAATTTAACTATAATTGGACTGAGAAAGTCTTGTTATTTTACCGTCACATCTTGTACTGTGTGGTTAATTGTTATCGTGTGCAGCTTATGCGTTATTGTTGTTTTACAAAATTGAATTAATTAATTAATACCTAGTGTATTATTACACCTATCAGTGTGTTTTAAATAATACTATTAAGGTAAGTAAAAATTACTTTTAATTACCTTAGTTTTCACTAAAATGCTTTATGAAATCGCTAATTCTAATAAAATTCAACAGCGATATCAATGCTTAGTGGTGCTAATGTAACGCACCTTTTATTCATGCATTACTGTATTAAATGTGATGCCAATATGCCATCGACTAGGTACTTATTATCGACTAAAACCACTAGAATCATTGAAAAATTAAGTGAAAATAAAATGTTAGGTTATTATATTCAAATGCTTGAAAGTTTCACAATCACTATGACACAGGTAATAATTTAGAAATAAAACAAATTTATTTTTAACTGAATTGAGTCAATATTTTTACTATAATTTTTTTCTTTATTAACAACATAAAAAATACATAAATAGAATACATTCAGAGCAAAATGTATTGTTTGTTAATACTGAATTAATACTGTTGACTTTACAAAACTTAACATTCACTTGCGTTTAAATAGTTTGTTTTCATTGATATGATTTGTTTATAAAAGGAATTCTATATAGGCAATTTTTGAGTAAAATGTTTTTAAATATTATTTCTAGTAATTTGATTAATTTTCATTTTATCCTACCATAATAAGATGGATCAATTAAAATGAAAAAAAGACAAAATAAGCAGTTTAAAATGTCTTCTTGACTAGCTATTTGCTTATAAATGTGTAAACTCAACTCAACACCAAAAGGAATTTATTGATTTTTTGAGAACCCAATTTTTTAAATTGTTAAATAATTTTTATCTTAATAGAACCTTTCAACTACATAGGTATACTATAATGTCATATAATGTTAAAATCAATAGATTCAATGTACAGTCTATATTATGGTTAATTAGGTACTAATTTATTACCAAAAAGTAATATTTTATATTTATTGTCTTATAAAAACTAATTAAAGTACATTTATCAACAAAACAAATAATTTTATAAGTAATATTCTGCATTATTGGTTTTAACATCATGACATATAATTTTTTATTTAACCAAATCTTTGTTTTTCGGTAATAATACATTTAATTCAGAACAAACACATTTTAAGTGAAAAAAAAAACATAGAATCTATATTATTATATCTAGCAATTTTCTACATTTATTTAATTTTTGTTATTTTGATATTTAACACAAAAGCAATTTTTACCGAATATGGAATAATTCTATTTTATATTTCATTACAAAAGTAAAAATTACAGTTTGAAGTTTAAAATTGCTCTTTATAAAAATTTTATATTTTTGACTTTTTTGTTCTAAGCACATAACTTTTTTGTTAATTTTAATACTTTCATAACTTATTTAAAGCTAAAATATATGAACAAAAACCATGATTGCTATTGAAAATGACATAGTTAAACAGATTTTTAACAAAATATTTGCTTTGTTACACAATAATCAGATGGTAACAATACTGATAATAGATATGAGTTTAATGTCCTCTTAACAATATTGTTGCTAACCAAACATAAAATATTTTAATTTATACAATTTTGGCAATCCAATTTTGTTAAGCACAATTTCCAATTATACATGTCTATAATCGCTAAATTATGCTAATTAACAGTCTTCAAAATACTTAACAAATACTTTTTTCTTTAATTCATTACATTTGTACGTTCAATAAATAGGTATTTTTACTTATTTATAAATATTTGAATTAAATAGTTAATACATATCATATATACAAAGTATATACTTATTCAAATTCTGAGTTTTGGAATTTTTAAATGTAATTAAAGACGATAGTTTCGAGTAGGTACTTAGATTTTTCACAACATTTTAGAAGTATCCTGTGGCGATAACAACATAAAAAATATTCAATTTTAAATGAATTGATTTAAAAATAAAATGATAAGCTATAGGTAGATAAAATATTAATATTAATATATTATATAATATAATAGGATTATAACGGCGATAATTTTCATGGAAAAGCCAAAGCTATGATAAAAGTATTATAGACGATACTATACGGGGTGATTCATTTATTAAACAACTCTCATTATTTGAAAAGGTGTTGATTTTTTTTCAAAATTTTTAGTTTCATGCTTTTCTAAAAGTATAATATAACATTTAAATTTTTTTCAATCTTACATTTAATAGTGAAATCACTAAAAAATTTTGATTTTCAAATGACAACCTATATTTAAAATATCATAAAATAGTAGGACTATATTTTTATGAATTTTAACATTAAAATTATTATTTTTCACTTAACCGTTAGTGAGTTATACCTCCTCAAAGTTTGGTAATTTGAGATCTTCAGCCTTCAGGTGTTGGCATAAACCAAAATTGTGTAAGTTAAATTAGTCAATCATGTTAAACATAAATAGGTATACATATATAGGTAATATTACTTGTAGCTAATAAATTTAAATATTGCGAGTGTTGTAAACAATTAGTACCTATATTGATATAACTTTTTAAAGACTAGCACTAATATATTTTATAATGTTATTTACACAAAACTACAAAAGCAACTATTTTTAACTAATTTGCTCATATGAATACTTAAACGTGATTTCTTTAACTTCTGAAATACTTAAATACGTAATCTGTTCAAATATTGGTCACATTTAATAGTGTAATAAATATAGCAAACTAGTAATTTACTTTAGTAAATTTAGTTAACCACACAAATCTTGATGGGTCACTTATTTTTTACTAAAATATAATAAATAACAACAATAATTTGTCTTGATATCAAAATTTTACATATTTCAAATATTTTCACTGTCATTAAAATAAAATTATGAGATTTAAAATTCATAGTCTTTTAAAAATAATGAATTTGCTTTTAAATTTAGTTTATCATACATATTTTATTAGCTAGCTTATTTTGATATACTAAAATTAACTAAATGACAACAATAATTCACCACTCAGAATATATTATGATAAATTTTTACTTATACAATTGGACATATTAATAATATTTACTTATTATGTATTATGCCATGATTCGGATTTAGATGTTATAATTTAATTAAAAACTCATATTATAATATTATTTATAATTATATAACAGTATATATTTTGTATGTATGTATGTATCATGTATGTACAGTGGCGTATCCAGGGGGGGGGGCTTAGGGGGCTTCAGCCCCCCCATTGGCCGTGTTATGGAGTACATTTTGTAATAATAATAAATCAGTCCCTACTTCCTACTATTTAAATATATCACTAATATATTATGTATATGTTATAAAAAGTATATAATAATGAAATATTACAATTAACAGCTATAAGACTTTATTGAAGCTAGTGATAAGATGTCAAATTTTTATTTACTTTGTTTAGCCCCCCCCCATTCAAAAATCCTGGGTACGCCACTGTGTATGTATGTATGTATGTATGTATGCAAATGCAAGTGTGTATTTTGCAAATTATTTATTTATACAGTTTTTACTTATTAGAGGAATTTCTATTAACCTATCAGTTTTTTTTAAATTAATGTCATTGATATTAGAGCAATAGGTACAATTGTCAATTATTCAAAAAAAGGAAAAATGATAATACAAAATATAATAAACAGTCAAAATTGTCTTGTTCATGTATAGTGTATACATATAATCTATGTTTGTATTTGCTCATATTATTATTTTTATTTGTCTGTTTTTAAAGCTTTTAAGTTCCCAAGTCTAGCTATAACCTTTAGTCTTTAATAACTTTGAAATATTGTAACAACATCCAACTTAGTACCTACCTACCTAATATACAAAATATTGACATTTTTTTTGTAAATAGTTGATGTTGTTGCCTATTTATTGCTAATTATTAATAAGCTGTTAGTTGTTACTATTATATTTATATATCCAAGTTAATATTTCTTATTCCTAGTGCCACTTTTAAATGGTATTACTGTCCCGAGACTGGAGTAGTGGAGAACTTGTTCTGATTTTTGGAACACATGTTAATCATGTTCACTAATAATATAAAATAAAATTAAGGAGGAATTAATCTGTGACTAGGGCCTGGTTAATGCAACAAATAATTGTAGAATATGAACATATTTATGCATCTACAATAGATATGTTGTCTGTGAATATATTAATGAATATAAATATTTTTAAAATGATATTAGTTATTTAAAGATGTATTTATTATGAACAATTGAAATATCATAAATACAAGGAATTATAAATGATAATTTATTATTTGTATATTATATGTATAATTGAGCTAAATTAAAATTATTTTACTTAATGTTTATAATATATTGAACTTGTATCCAACAAGAATTATAACTATCATTACATTGTTATATTTTACTTAAATATGAAATATGATTATAATATTAGCTTTAGAAATAGAATCTATGTATTAAAAAATGTTGATCATATATTTATTCAGAATTATTTTAAGTGTAAAAAAAATATATTATGTTAAAAATCGAGCCCTTATGGTTTGAAATAAGGTGTTTAACAAATAATGATTATATTTATATGTATACTTAACTCATGGATTGCCTTATCGTTGAGTTTATGTCTTGTTCCAAAATTAACTGAAATTTACATTAATCCTAACTAATTCCAAATTACTCAGTGAAATACACTTTTAAATATTTAAAACTTGGTAAATCTAGACCACAGTTGTAGATTGAATTACTATTACTATTAACAGTGGCGGCTATCTTAGAAAATACAACAGGTGCTCACTAAAATAATTAGGTACCCACCCACATTGTATTAACATCTACTTTGACAGAATCATTCAAATCCATGTTTTCTTTAGTGAATTCTAAAATATACATATTTATAAAATTATTAATGAATTAACTATCTATATTTAAAATTAAACCTAGTAATATACCATGTGCAGGACCATATACTATATCATCAACTGTATCAACTAAACAATCTGTATTAACATCTACTTTGACAGAATCATTCAAATCTATGTTTTCTTTAGTGAATTCTAAAATATACATATTTATAAAATTATTAATGAATTAAGCAATATTAAGTAATTAAGCAATAAATAAGCTTAAAAAAAGCGGGTAAGTGAGTATCGCTCTGCTGTACATTAGGGGGTTGGGTGAACCTCGGACTAGGGTAGGTTAAATTTGAATTCAATGATAGATATTATTGTATACGAAAAACGATTCTGAACGGAGATGATTTGTCAGTCTAGGATATGTTAATATATTATATTTAAATATTGTCATATATTCTATTTTGAAACAAATTCAAACATTTAAGTAAAAGCTTCAAGATCTTACGTTTAGTTATTTTTGTAAAAATAACAAAAATCGAAAATTATTTATTAATAAAACGTTATTTTACACGTATATTTTTGATTTCAAATTAAAATTAAAACTTTAAACACTCGTAAAATTTTTTAAATTGAATAATCCTCAAACTTTTTCATAAATATTTTAAGCTTAACTTATGGACAGCATAGTATTAAATTTTCAATTCTTAGCTTTTGATAGTAAAATATTTATAAATTTTTAACTACCAAATAGTTAATATTCATGATTTTGACGAATTTTTGTCAATATTTGAACTTCAAATGCTAATAAAAAAAAATTGTGCCTATGTATTTTTATAATTTTTGAATGAGAGTTAGAACAAGTTATGTGGATCTTTCAATTAAATTTTCAAATAATTTGTCCCAGCTAAATTTTTTTTATCAACAATTATAAAAAGAAATTGAAAATTTCAATTGTCTATAAATAGCTCAAAAAAGTCAAAATTCTTTGAAAATTTAACTGTGTATGGAGAACGCTAATATAAACATTTGGTAAAGTATTTACATCGATTAGTTTTTGAGTTATAGGAAAATAAAAAATTCGATTTTGTCGAAAACTGGTTTTGCGTAAAAAATCCCGTTTTTCCGTCATTTTTTTAAGGTTTTCCCGACTCATTTAAAAAATATTGAAAATTTTTAACTTTTGACCCCCCAAAGTACCTACTAGATTCGATTTCCTTTTCAAAGAGGGGCTGTCAGACACAAAAAAAAAAGATAAAAAAATAAAAATAAAAAAAAAAAACACACATCATTGCAAAATCAATACATTCATCACTCCGTTCAGAATCTAAAATTTAAAAATAATAATATAGGTAGGTATATAATTAATTTTCATTAATTAAATCGTCAAAATTAACTACAAAATAAAAAGAGTTAACTAAAAAATGTAGTGCGAAAATTATTGAAGTATAAAAATCATTTATTATTTAATTAAAATAATGTCGGCTGAAATTTTAGTGAAACGTTTTTTGAATAGGTATATGAGAGCAGAATTTGTTTTTTCTCTGAATTTTTTTATTTCTTTACTTAAATAGTCAATTTTTTGGTAACCCTGAAATTGTTTGGTCGCCATGGTGTGTATTCAATTTTATCACACTTACACTAGCACGCTATAATATTATCTCTTGTATAAAGTGTGCAAATGCTGAAAATATTATTATGTTATTTATCTTGGACGCAACTCGGTTACGACTATTATAGCGTGTAGGAAGAATAATATAGTCGAGTTGCGTCCACAAAACGAGACGCAAGTTACCTGTTGCTTACATTTTTACATTTACTACCTAAAAAATATACCTTTTTTGGGGACGCAAGTAGTATGCAGCCACTGCGATAGTAAGTTTCCGTCTACCTACAACCTGACCTTTTTTCTTTTGTGTGTGTTTTATTGCCGGCGGTGTGTAGATATGAATTGCTCCGAGAAGTAAAATTCGACAATCTATCTATAATTACTATCTTCTATCTCCGTAACATATATTTATATACATAGAAATCATATGTCATAATGTTTATCCAAGATGAACTCCGAAACTACTGGACCGATCTTGATGAAATTTTTTACACTGTGTGTAATTTGGTCCTAATTAAAAGATAGGATAGTCTTTATCCTGATTAAGGCCCTCAATATTTTTGCATTGCTATAATTTTGATAAAGACAGTTATGGAATTATTAAATTGTCAATTATAGTTAACATTTCAAATTGCAACATTTATATGAAGTGATGCGGGGGGCGAAACCCTCCGAGAGCCTGTTCTATGTTTCTAATTTAAGGCCCCCTTCTAACAAGCCAAATTTACGCCTATGCATATATATTATACATATACATATGTTCTCGATGCATTCCGAAACCGCTCAACATTCTCGGAACGAATCCTTTTGTTATACATAATGAGTGTGCTACGTGCTCTGATGTCCCATACCAGCCATACCAATAATATAATACATAATAAAAGATACTACGACGAAAAAATAAACATACCAACAAAAAAATTTGAGGAGGGTAGCCATCGTACCGAAACGGTATTGTGTCAGGTCCAAAAACAAAATAATAAAAACCACTTTTGTCTCTAACCCTCAGGACTGGGAGATGAATAAATCAAGAGGTGCACTAACCTAACCGGACAACAACTGTATAAGGGGGCCTTGAAGAGGACTCCGATAGATGTGATTTACCAGAAAGCGCAAGCACCTTCACGCCATTTTACAGCAGAATTTAGTCATTTGAACTAAGAATATTTTAAATAAAAAAAATAAACGACGTTTAGTAATATGTTGATACTTTTTTATTTCGAAATAGATATCGCTTAAATCAAAACCTTATAGCAGAAATAAGTAAATACAATATATTTATTTACTTAAGTTAAACAAGCTGTTATCTAAAATCGGCCTGTGTCTATAAAATAGATTTATATTTAAACAAATTTGTTGCTAGAAAACTCTAAAAAAAATTAAACACATTACAATAACTAAAGTTAATATTGATATTATATTTTACAAAATGTTCACAGTTTATCAGAATGAATTCATCAATTGCCATTTGTTTGTTGATTTGTATGTTGGTATTATTATATCCTTGTTGCATAGGATTTAAGCCATGCAAGCCTCCAGATCATTTATACGAGGATAAAATTTGTAAAAGTATAAATCATAATATTAGATTTAGTTTTGTTGCAGCTTTTTATACACATTATTTATAACGGTTATGTTTATATAGATGGTTTGATGTCAAACTCAACAAACTGGTATCAAAGTCTTTATATCACAGAAGAAATTGAATACAATTATTTTATTCTTAATTCACTTAATAATAAACAGAGTCCTAAAAAAATCTAAGTAGGTACATCAAATGAAAAAAAAAGGGTAAGTGAGTATGTACATTAGGGGGTGGGGTGGACCTCGAACTAGGGTAAGTTAAATTTGAATGAAATGATAGGTATCGTTGTATACGAAAAACGATTCTGAACGGAGATGATTTGTCAGTCTAGGATATATTATATTTAAATATTTTCATATATTCTATTTTGAAACAAATTCAAACATTTAAGTAAAAGATTAATGATCCTACGTTTGGCAATTTTAAAAAAATAACAAAAATCGAAAATTATTTAGTAGTAAAACGTTATTTTACACGTGTATTTTTGATTTAAAATTAAAATTAAAACCTTAAACACTCGTAAAATTTTTTAAATTGAAAAATACTCAAACTTTTTTATAATTATTCTAAGCTTAACTTATGGACAGCATAGTATTAAATTTTCAATTCTTAGCTTTTGGTAGTAAAATATTTATAAATGTTTAACTACCAAATAGTTAAAAATATTCATGATTTTTACGAATTTTTGTCAATATTATTGAACTTCAAATGCAAATAAAAAAAGCCGGTAAATGAGTATCGCTCTGCTGTACATTAGGGGGTGGGGTGGACCTCGGACTATGGTAGGTTAAATTTGAATGCAATGATAGGTATCATTGTATACGAAAAACGATTCTGAACGGAGATGATTTGTCAGTCCAGGATATATTATATTTAAATATTATCATATATTCTATTTTGAAACTAATTCAAACATTTAAATAAAAGTTTCAAGATCTTACGTTTAGTAATTTTTTAAAAATAACAAAAATCGAAAATTATTTATTAGTAAAACGTGATTTTACACGTCGTGTATTTTTGATTTCAAATTAAAATTAAAACTTTAAACACTCGTAAAATTTTTTAAATTGAACAATCCTCAAACTTTTTTATAATTATTCTAAGCTTGACTTATGGATAGCATAGTATTAAATTTTCAATTCTTAGCTTTTGATAGAAAAATATTTATAAATTTTTAACTACCAAATAGTGAAAAATATTCATGATTTTGACGAATTTTTGTCAATATTTGAACTTCAAATGCTAATAAAAAAAAATTGTGCCTATGTATTTTTATAATTTTTGAATGAGAGTTAGAAAAAGTTATGTAGACCCTTCAATTAAATTTTCAAGTAATTTGTCCCAGCTAAATTTTTTTTATCAACATTTATAAAAAAAAAATAAAAAAAAATTGAAAATTTCAATTGTCTATAAATAGCTCAAAAAAAGTCAAAATATTTTGAAAATCAAATCACATAAAGAAAATGGCAATCTAAATAACTGGTAAAATTTTCAAGTATTTACGACTTATACTATTTGAATAACAACAAATATTAAAAATCGTTCGAGGCTAAACCGTTATTTAACGCGGTTTTGTAGAAATTTAAATTTCAATCACTCATAAAAATTTTTTGTTTTAGTCCGGTAGAGTTTTTTTTGCAAATAGTTGAAGAAAAATGTATGGAGAACCTTGTACCAAATTTTCAAATCTTAGTTATAAAAGAAAAAAATTTTACGATTTTTAACCACAAAATTACTTGCCAATTTTCGCAATTTTGACATATTTCGTATAAATTCGAACTTTAAGCACTTATAAAAAAAAATTGTGACTAACGATTTCGGATTTTTTTTTATCACTTTTAGAACAACTTATAAAAAATCTTGTATTAAATTTTCAAGATTTTCTGGCCGGCCAAAAAAATTTTATCGTTATTTTAAAAAAAAATACTAAAAAAAATTAAAAATTTCAATTGTCTATAAATAGCTCAAAAAAAGTCAAAATTCTTTGAAAATTTAACTGTGTATGGAGAACGCTAATATAAATATTTAGTGAAAATTTCAAGTATGTACATTTATTAGTTTTTGAGTTGTAGCAAAATAAAAAATTCGATTTTGTCGAAAACTGGTTTTGCGTAAAAAATCCCGTTTTTCCATCATTTTTTTAGGGTTTTCCCGACTCATTTAAAAAATATTGAAAATTTTTAACTTTTGACCCCCCAAAGTACCAACTAGATCCGATTTTTTCAAAGAGGGGCTGAAGTCAAAAATCGAAGCATTTTTACTGCCCCAAATGTTGTCGACAGACACAAAAAAAAACAAAAAAAAAAAAAAAAAAACACACATCATTGTAAAATCAATACATTCATCACTCCGTTCAGAATCTAAAAATTGTGCCTATGTATTCTTATAATTTTTCTATCGCCATAAGAATAACTTATGAGGAACTTTGTATTAATTTTTCGAATATTTTGACTTCGCCAAAAAAATTTTATCGACACTTCTAAAAAAAATTCTTAGCAAAATTGAAAATTTCAGTTGTCTATAAATAGCTCAAAAAAAATCAAATCACGTAAAGAAAATGCCAATCTAAATAACTGGTGAAATTTTCAAGTATTACGACTTATACTAATTGAATAACAACAAATATCAAAAATCGTTAAACCGTTATTTAATGCGGTCTTGTAAAAATTTAAATTTCAAACACTCATAAAAATTTTTTGTCTTAGTCCGGTAAAGTTTTTTTTACAGATATTTGAAGAAAAATTTATGGAGAACCTTGTAATAATTTTCAAAACTAAGTTATAAAAGAAAAATTTTTACGATTTTTCAACCACAAAATTACTTGCAAATTTTCACAATTTTGACATATTTCGTATAAATTCGAACTTTAAGAGCTTATAAAAAAAATTATGACTAATGATTTCGGATCACTTTAAGAACAACTCTTAAGAAACCTTGTATTAAATTTTCAAGATTTTCTGGCCGGCCAAAAAATTTTTATCGTTATTTTAAAAAAAAAATCTCATAAAAATTGAAAATTTCAGTGGTCTATAAATAACTCAAAAAAAGTCAAAACTTTTTGAAAATTTAACTGTACAGGGTGATTTTTTTATCAAACAACACTCAATATTTCCAAAAGTATTCATGTTTTTGAAAATATTTTTTACATAGTTTCAAATTGTAAAAAAAACAACGTTTTTATTAAAAAATTATATTTTTAAATATTTTTATCCTTATAATTTTTTAAGTTTTTTACTTTTTAAAATGACAACATACATTTTTAATTTCATATTCTAAAGCAGAATAATTTTTTGAGTATTTCGATACATAAAAATAAATTTAGGGCGAGTAGTTTATGAGTTATACGTAATTAAAGTTTAGTTGCGCGGAGTGGAGTGGTAAAGGGTTACCTCACAAAACGTTTGTCCACTACTCCGCTTGTCTATATTGTATATCTAGTGGTTTTAGTCGATAATAAGTAGTCGATGGCATCACATTTAACATAGGTAATGCATGAATAAAAGGTGTGTTACATTAGCACAACTAACCATTGATATCGCTGTTGATTTTTATTAGAATTAGCGATTTCATAAAGCATTTTAGTGAAAACTAAGGTAATTAAAAGTAATTTTTACTTACCTTAATAGTATTATTTAAAACACACTGATAGGTGTAATAATACACTAGGTATTAATTAATTAATTCAATTTTGTAAAACAACAATAACGCATAAGCTGCACACGATAACAATTAACCACACAGTACAAGATGTGACGGTAAAATAACAAGACTTTCTCAGTCCAATTATAGTTAAATTATCAATATATAGTATTAGTATAATAAAAAATATTTAAGTATATTTAGCTAATAACAACTATTTATAGATAAATATACAGTCAACACACCTATTAATTATCCGTCATCGCCCGAGATGCCGCAAAAGCCGTGTTCTGGGTTTCCCTGTGTGTTCGTCAAATGCAATAACCCATGAAAATTTGTAAATATTGAATGTGAAGTGAAAAAATAAAAAACGCAGATAAGACGACGACGACCAAAAATGTGTGCATATAATATTATCTTTTTAAAATCTGCACATAAAGTATGGGTGAATGAAACAAACAGAATTTATATTGCTGAATAGCTATTAACTAAACATAACGAAGTATATTCATTAAGAGAGCATCAAACTCGAAGGTGTTGTCTCCATCTTACAAATGTAAAACACAGAAAATACTATTTTACCCAAGATAGAACCATTCAGGTTGTAGTGATAGTTAAGAGGACGCTACACCGAAAGTGAAACGTATACAACGCTCGATAGATGGCGTTCTGCGCCGTATCGCCGCCGTCTCGACTAGCCATAGCCACGCCCATTGTCTACACGACGAGGTCTGCGCGTCCTAGTCGTGGGAGAGGTACATTATTATTTCACAGACTGTCGCGTAGAACGTTAAGCGTCAATGCAGTCGATCGTTGCGTAAATATTGTCGCCCGTGTATTTCTTATGTACTATACTGTGCCGTACTACTGTCTGTACTAGACGCGGCGTGGTAGCTCCTAGCGCTAGTCACAAACCATTTTTTAAATAAATCTCCTGTTTACTTAAATAATATTTTCATTACATTCAACATTCAATCTGTTATACAACATATTTCGAATGATATTTTTAACTTAATTATTTTTTTAAATACAATATATAAAAAAATAAAAAATTTATTATGATTAAATACACGTTTTAATAAACGTGTAACGTTTTTATGTTATAACACTTCTCGTAAAATAGTATTGAATTCTTCTTTAACCAATATATTATACGTATTAGTGTCTAAAAAGAAAAAAAATTTTAGGTGTGGTGACAGAGGAAAATCGTAAATAAGAAAATTATCATTTAGACATACTTTTATTGATAAATAAGAAACATAATTAGTTTTCGGAAAATAGTTTTTTTTTTGAAAATTTAAATTTTTGGTTTTATGTTTCATAATAAATCTATAAAATAAAAATATTAGACTTTAACAATTTTTTTTTCATTTTTTGTTCCTGTTGTCTGCTTAAAATATGCAGTGGCTCTCTAATATCACTGATCAACATTCTTTTTCCATACAGTGGGTCTACTATTTCAGGCAACAAGCAATTCAAATAAAATCTAAAACAATGTAATAAAATATTAAAATCATAGATATGTGTGCATATAAATATAATAAGTATATCTATTATTATTTATTATCTTTTATTTCTTACAGTTGTAGTTTTTGAAGCATTTTCGTTTCCCAAAATGAAATATCGTAACATATTTTTTCGACATGTATCCAATTTTTTGTATACACAACAAAATAACAATTACTTCTTTCTGTTATCCTCAACTGACCCATTACTTGGAAGTAATAAATATGGTCTTTTTTCAGTACGATATTTCCTTCTCGAAGTAAACAATATGGCAACTAAAAATATTCCATGCAATTTAATACAAACATAATCTATTTGACTAGGTAAGAGGTAAAGGTTAGGTATATGTTATAATTTAATGATATTATACAAACCATTTTTTTTTTCAATTGCTTCAATAGCACTGGCTGTATCTCTTGCAACATATGGGCATTTAATTTCAACAATGAAATTATCGCCAACTAGTCCATCTATTCGTTAATTACAATTTAAAGTTAAATTTAATTAACATTCTACATAATAATATGTCCATAATTTATAAATACCTGGGCTTGCTGCTAAGTATGGATACTCTCGATCGATATACAAACCACACAACTTGACGGAAACTTGAAGTAATGCTTCAAAACTCGCTCTAGCTAAAGGTTCCGTTTCAATCCCGTAAGCCATTGATTTACACGTGGTAGATGGTTTGTATAGCATTCCATGAACTTTTATTTTGCAGCTTGTAATATCTCTCATTTTACATACCTCGCCGAATTTTGAAGCTGTTAGACGTACTCGCCTTTCTTTATTCCATATCTGACTATGGCTTTGGTCTCTAGTTAGCTTTTCAACTTCGCATCGGTTGACATCCGTGAGCTTTTGTAAAAATTCATTTTTTTTTTTCAATAAATCATCATCATTTAAAATGAGATGGTCATCTAAAGGCTCAGCTAAACCATAATTGTTATCAGGTGCGCTACATTTATATTTGGTTTTTGTTCGTACAATGCCGGAACTAAAAAGTTTTCGTCTCCTATTATTAGTATTATTTCTAATTCGTGTAATATTAGTTGAATATTTACTTCCGAATTTTCCTATAATAAGAATAAAATTAATTAATTTGTAGGTATGAAATATGATGTAATATTTTGTGAATATTATAAATAAGTAAAAAAAAAAAATTTAAGTATTGTTTATTTACCTGGACTTTTAAAAATAATTTTTTTTTGAATAGTACGTATATAATTTTTTGAATTGTACGCCACAACTGCAGCTTCGATCCGTGTTTTATAATTATTTCCTTGTGTATAATTAATCCTTTTTCCACTAATGTGTTTGTTTATCAGGCTGTTAAATTGTTCACACGGGTTATTATCTGTGTTTTCAATCAAACTCTCGGTATTTGCTGCTAGTCTATAGACAATTTGTCGAATATCAGCCATTAGACCAGTTTTTTCAGCTTCATGCACGAAATTTGTTTCTCCGACTTTTGGCCCGGTACAAAAGTAGTGAGCACAGTTATCATGTTGTCCAAGACGATGATATGGGCTGTTCATAATATCTTTTCTAAGACCTAAAACAAAATATATAGGTAGAATAGGTAGATGGTTCGATTTAATTAATTTTACAGACAATTATTTATAAAATATAATGAACCTTATACTATTTATTTGTAACTCACATAAAATCAGCCAAATAATTAGGTAATAGTTAAACAAAAATACTTATAGTACCTAATTATACCTACTGTATTAGTATACGTATACTAACCTATTATTTTTTGTTGAATTGATGAATTTTCATTTAGATGATGTTCAATAGCCTTAGTAAAATCTGAACGAAAACGTAAAATATTATTAGTAATAAATTTACGAATTATTACTGGATATTCAGTTTTTTTCGAGAGAGCCGACATTTTCATTCCGTAGTTACGAAGAAGGTGATTTCTACATTCGATCTTTTGTACTTTAAAATCAGGCCCATAAGGCATTACTTCATTTAATTTATTAGTTACACTGCTGTCTCCATCACCTATAGACATTCATACAAACATATATTGTATATAACCAGCTGGTTTTTTTTTGTTTTTTCTTTGTATTTTTTTAATGTTTTTCCCCGATTTTTAATAACTATATTTCGTATTTAATTTAACTTATTTGAGTTATTGCTTACCGATGAGTTTATTATACTTAAGCCCATGCATACTTAAACTACTGGAAAACCCTTCCAATATACTATCAGCCTCCATAGCGGTGGATGGTTTTTTCCAATTAAGAAAACAAACATGAACAGGTGGCTCAGTTTTTCTGTTTGCTGCTCGCTGACAAACAGAACAATAACTGTTACGAACACCAACAAATAATACTTTTTTGGTGTTGAACCCAATAATAGTCGCCTAAAATGAAACCATAATAGATTTGTTAGAAAAATTTTATTACAATATTAATCATTTTTTTTTTACCGCTCCAGAAAACGAATTATATTTTGTTTTGTACGATCTTTTTGACCATTGGCCATCAGCTATTACAGTGCACATAGGTACACCATGCTCATCGACATTTCTATTTTTAATAGCTATTTCTCTCTCTTCGTTGCCAGCTTTTATCATAATAATAATCCAGAATTAACGGTATTTTCCATAGAGTTTACTTTATGATAATTCGAATACAATATTTATAGTAATAACTATAATTATTTTTATTTTTATATACATTTTTAAAACTACAGTTATTATAGTAGTCTCATATTGTTACTTCCGCTGTCCAAACCTCGTAATAATAACTAATTAATAAGAAGTATTATAGTTTGGTATACTCATCATAATCGTCATATTTACTTATATAATTCGTAATGATAATTATTTCAAATAATTTCAATAATGTTTCAATTTTTTTTATATTTTAGCAATCCCTACATGCTATATTATAACTCATAAAATGTATATAAATTATTTATATAAATACGAGATCGTTTTAACCAAAGAGTCCGTGTGATTATTTTTTTAGATGAACGTTTTAGCTTTATAATATTTTTTTGTGTGAACAATTTAGCCACCGTATAATTGTAAAAATTTTAAATTTAACACTAAAATAGTTAACTTAAACTTACAAACATTTTATTTAAATTAAAAATTGATATAATAATCACGTTAAATAATCCAGGAGAAATGGCTATTTTTTATAGAGTTTAAATTTTGATAATTCGAAAATTACAATAATTTATTATACTTCATTATTTATTTCTGTACACATTTTAGGAAATATAGTTATATAGCAGTGGCATATTGTGACTTTCACTATCCTAATCATAATAACTAAAAAAGAAGTACTAAACAGTGCAGTGTACATGTGTATTATATTTTAACTAAATTTTTTAGGATATGTTTATTTTAAAATAAAATAGCATTTTAATTATGTTATTTTTTTTAGATTCTGAACGGAGAGATAAATGTATTGATTCTACAATGTGTTTTTTTTATTTTTATGTCTGTCATCACGTTTTTCAGTAGTAATAATGCTTTGATTTTTGACTTCTGCCCCTCTTTGAAAAGGAAAATTCATTTAGTTGGTACTTTGAAGGGGTCAAAAAGTAAAAAATTTCCAGTAGTTTTCAAAAGCGTCAGGAAAAACCCCGAAAAAATAATGGAAAAACGGGAATTTTTACGCATAACAACTTTTTGACAAAATCAATTTTTTGATTTTACTGTAATTCAAAAACGAATCAATTTAAATACTTGAAATTTTCATCAAATGCTTATATTAGCGTTATCTATTTACGATTTAATTTTCAAAATATTTAAAATTTTTTTAAAATATTTATAAACCATTGAAATTTTCTATTTTTTTAAAAAAATTTTTTCTTGAAATCCCGATAAAAAAAATTTGGCTTTCCAAAAATATATAAGGTTTATTAAAGTTTAATAAAGTTTATTACAAGTTGTACTTATTGAAGTAAAAAAAAATTAAAAATCGTTAGTCACAATTTTTGTTTATATAAGCATTTAAAGTACAAATGTTTATGAAATATATCAAAAATCGCGAAAATTTGCAAGGAATTTTGAAGTTGAAAATTCATAAAATTTTTGTGATTTATAAGGTTAAAAATCCAATACAAGGTTATCTAAAAGTTTCCCTTCAAGTAACTGTAAAAAAAATATTGATGAGTGTATGAAATGAAAATCTTTTTCGAAATCAAGTAAAATAGGTAACGATATATTGCAATTTAAATATAGGTAATAATATAATATATAATATAATATATCCTACTAATTATCATTGACTGACAAATCATCTCCGTTCAGAATCGTTTTTCGTATACCTGTCATTGCTTCAAATTTAATACATCTGTTATAGTGACCAGTGACATACTCTCCATCTCTACTATACAGTAGAGCGATACCCACTTGCCCACCTTTTTTTATTTTAATTATATTTCATAAAAATGTCTGACTGAGTATATTTCAAAATTTATTTGTTGAAAAATATATCCTTATTAACGTTGTCAATGTAACATAAAAGCATGATTAAAATTAAAAGTCGTTACTTGGTCGGGCTGATAATCACTGTTAATTTGTATTTGAAAACCTGTCAAAATCCCTATATGGTCGTAAATGTTATATTTTGTAGTATTAGGTTTATCAAACATATATAATATTAAAATTGAGTATATTTTTCCCCATTTAATTATTATTATTTTTACCAAAACCGAAAAAAACAATTTAATAAAAGAATTAAATGCATAATATTTAGCACATATCTTGATAGTTTTTAGTGGACGAACTTCCGGACCCTATAGTCATAATAGTAATATTTACTTTTATCATAATATTAATTGTTTTAATTAATTTTAATATAGATTCAAGAATACCTAAACTATTATAATTCATAGCATGAGAGATGTATTTTGTAATACAAATAGGTACTTCAATTATTGCTAGACAATTTATATGCATATAGCTACTTGCTACTGTCTGAAGAAAAATAAAAAGTCCATAGTACCTAATTAAATTTTACAAATGATTGAAACTAAATAAAATGAATTATCCAGTCGGTCGATAATGAAATGCATACCATATATATGACGATTGTCTGATTATAATAACTGTATTTATTGTCATTTCTATAATATAAATAATTTATATTACACATCTGTCAAAATCATATATATTATTTACTCTTCATCGTATTGTACCTACTAGTATAGTAGTATGTACTATAAAGTATAAATGTACAAATTATTGAATTGTCTAACAAAAAAAAAAAGAAAATATACTATTCACTACTACTATAGATAATTATTATCTATAGCCGTACTATTTACTACAAACGTCAATAATCGGCAAGATCTATTCTCGGAAGCGTCTGCCGTCGTAGATAACCGAACCACGACCGTGCGAGAAAGCCGTAATTGAAATTTACTTTTTGACGAAGTGGGGGAAATCACGGCGGCCTCCACAACGCCCAGTAGGTAGCAGCACATGACGGCAATAAAAATTAAATCTAACGACGTAAACATGTTTACGCAAAACAAACGAAACGGCATCAAAAAGTGGTTTTAGAGTAAAAACACCTATTATGAAATTCATAGAAAACAATATTTCGGAGGGAACCTCATTGGGGATTTGTATTAATCTAAATACACAGCTCGTAATTAAAGGCACAAAAACCTTTTTTTTTACATTTTTTAAATAACTCTAACTTTTTTAATACTTAAAATTTCAAAAAAAACCAATGAGGTTCCCTCCTAAATATTGTTCTCTATAATTTTCATAATAGGTATTTTTACTCTAAACCAACTTTTTGATGCCGTTTTGTTTGTTTTCCGTAGACAAGTTTTTCGCGCTGAAAATGACTAGTGTAGCGTCCTCTTAAGGCTCTAAATTGATAATATTATACAATATTATATAATCGACAATAAATAATCTGTAAAATATAATTTTTATTATTTTTTTAATGAAATATTCAAGATAGCCATTCTTCAGGTGGAATGGCTATACAAAAAAAAGTGTTTTCTTTTTTAAGTATGGTCCGGTAAATGATAACTAATTGAACAATGAACATAGGTACAATAGATGATTTTACATAAAATAAGTTATTAAAATATCTTTATTTAACTATAAATAAATATGTATTTCAAGAAAAAAAGGGAAGTAATCATTTATTTAAACCAAAATCTTAAAAAAACATATTTTGTGTATAGGTACGTAATATAAAAATATATTTAGTAAAAATTCACTTACCAGTTAATCAAACGTAATTATTCTCAAGCAATATTAATTGAACGGGCCTCAAAGTTAAAAACATGAAATATTACCCTCCTTATGATCTCTTCATAATCGGAGGATATACACAACAACGCCTTACCGTTTTAGCTTTACTTTGATTTTTATTTTATTCAAATGTACGAAGTAACAACAATTTCATCATCTTTTAATTCTGGTGATATAATTTTGGAATTGTGATCAAAAATTTGTACAATTCGTATAATATTTACTGATTTTATTTATGAGTTGAATTTCAAACTTGCGGTTGCCAGCGTATTGGTAATTGAAATGATGAACATTTTACAATCGAGTTACGCGTCGTACCTATTTAGATACTGCAATACGCGCAAAGGAAAAATGGTTTTGGTCGGGATTGACGGTGAGGGTTGCACTACATTTTTTTTTACTTCTACAGAATTGGATAAAAAAAAGTACATAATGCTGTATCATTTAAAATTGATATTTTTTAATATTTGGCAAAATGAGCGCGCTAGTTCAACGTTACGCCAGCACCGCCGGGGAAATTTTGAAAGGTTTTGAGGAGGGGGTGTACAAATGTTTAAATGTAGATTACATATATGTACAAACGGAATAACAATTGTTGGTAGAATTTATTTTATGATTTTCGAATGTAGTGGTGTTAATGTAACGCACCTTAAATGTATTTTATTAAAACATTAATCAATACATAATACGATTAGAGCAAGTCGCAAGAAGTGTAACATATTATCATCAACAATCAAACACAAATAGATGGAATCAAAAAAGAAAATAGAATTAGCTAGGTATTTATTTATACTACATAGGTACATCATGAATTTGGAAATAACTGAAAATAAAATATATAGTCAGTATTTTAAACCATCAAATATAATATTATTATGATACAATAGTGCATAACATACTACATTACATGTACATTGTACACTAATAGATCGGTATACAGCATTACATTATTATATAAGTTACAACTTATAATATAGAGGTAATACCTGGTATAGGCGTGTTAAATAAAAGCCTATAATAATATAAAGTATTATAAAATTAAGTACCTACTTATCTATATATTTTATAAAGTAATTACCATGTATTTTGATGTGTGTAAAAATATGTTTATAATAATATAATATATGTTCCGAAAATCGTTATAAACAATATTTGTCATGTTTAGTATTAGGATTATTGCCTCTACGTATCTATTTTCTACTTGTAAAAAGTTTAAATCGATAAAATACGAACGTGAAATAAAATTGAACAGTTATTAATTTTTATATAATATATTATATGACATATCAACACGTTGTGATATTATAGCTTTATATAGGTATAATATATACATAACTACCATCGGTCATAATTATGGCTCGAAAGTTAAAGGAGATATAATAGGAAAAATATGCGTGAAAATATGTACGAAAAAATGTTAAATAATATGCAAAAAAATTATTCAAAATTCCGAAAAAGATCTAATATATTAATAATATCTACAAAAACAAATTTAAAAATATATAAAAATCAATTTATATTTAATATATTTTAATAATCATGTGACGGAAAACTGGTAGCATTTTAACATCTTTTTAAATTGAAAAATACTATATAATTTCAAACGGGTACAGAAAATTTACTGACAGAAACAGATTCACGATAAGTTAAGTTGATAACTTATCGACGATAAAAATAATATTTCTGCATATTAATTCTATATACCTAGGTAAAATACAGATCGCCGCATCGTTGTTGTCAAATGAATATTCTTCTACGACGATGAAAATAAATATCTACGTATAATAATATTGAGTTTTATTTAAAATAGGTACATAGGTTAAGAAAAAGAAATTTATTTTTAGAAAATATTAAATATGCTTAAAATGCGTATGAAAATAATGAAATATGTACTTTTTCCCTAAAATTGATGAAATATGAAAGATATGAATTTTAAATTTTATATTTTAAACTTATCATCGTATGGTTTGGATTTCTAGCTCGGTCTACTATAAATTGAGAGTATATAGAACAAAATGTAACTCCTACAACTTCTGAGTCCTAGTCATAATCAAAAGATATCTGTACAATATATTTAATAGGTACATTCCGTTTATCGGTTGAAACTTGAAACATGATAATATATTACAAACAATGGCGTGGATAGGATTTTGCTTTAGAGGCGGATAATTTATTATAAAGGTAAGGTTTAATTACCAATAGGATTCATCGTGACTTTCTTACAGCATCTATTGTAAAAATGACAATTTTAATAGTTGCATCTTAATTCTTAAATAATAGGTACGTTTATACAACACTGATGAAGGAGGCATTTTAAAATTCAGGCAAGACCCCGTTCGCCCAAAAATGACCCTTCGCTTTTCGCCCACGTCTCTTTTCACTCAAATATTTTAAAACTACTTTCCCTTTTCGCCCAAGAATATTTAATAGTGCTTTTCGACCAACTTTTTATAATACACACTTTAGGAAACACTTACTTTAAATGATTTATATCTAACATAATAATAAATTTGTTATATTTAAATTATTTATTTGTGTTAATTAGTTTTATAAAGCCATTTAGCATTACCCAGAGAGTATCACGAAGAGGCGGCTTCTATTACTCTCCAAAAATGTATTGTGTTTTTGTACATTAATATAATTTTTTCATAATATAAGTAAATTTTATTAAACTGAAGTCTACATTAAATTAAATAGTTTACATTCACAAATAAAAAAATTATAGATCGACAGCGAAAAAATGAAGAAAAATACAACAATATAAAGCAGGAACAATTAATCGGTATGATTTTATTAAATTAATGTCATTTAACTATTCTATTTAATATTATACTATCAAAATTTTGACGATTTATATTTTGATAAAAACTTACTCTTGTATGTTGTAAATGTACAAACTGTACAAAAACACAATGCATTTTTGGAGAGTAATAGAAGCCGCCTCCTCGTGGTACTCTCTGGGTAACGCTAAATGGCTTTATAAAACTAATTAACACAAATAAATAATTTAAATATAACAAATTTATTATTATGTTAGATATAAATCATTTAAAGTAAGTGTTTCCCGAAGTGTGTATTATAAAAATTTGGTCGAAAAGTACTATTAAATATTCTTGGGTGAAAACAGAAAAGGGAAAGTAGTTTTAAAATATTTGGGTGAAAAGAGACGTGGGCGAAAAGCGAAGGGTCATTTGTGGGCGAAAAGAGTACCGCCCTTAAATTCTGAGGTTAGACCGCGAATCCCTCAGCCGTATGCTGGTTTTGCTACTGATCACAAGAGTACAAACGAATACAAATCAAGCAATATAATAATTGTATAGTGTATACGCTATACGCTATGTAGGTATAAACCGAATTATGTATGTTCAGAGGTTCACCCATATATTACAACACGTATCTAAATCTACTCAATATATCATTAAAATATCCTTAAATTAAAAGATACTGTATGAAATTTCTTATTTATACTGTAATTCGCGAACGTTAATTATTAATAATTATGATAATAACGATAATATAAAATAAAGGTCAAAGTACAGTATGGTATTACGACGGTGGTGGGCGATCGTCCGAAACCGGAAACGGCCGTTAATGTGGCCGCAGCGATCGCCGCCGTGACTGGAATGGCGGGCGGGTGACCGGTGAGGGACGCCGCGGACGACGTCTTGCTGACAAACGGTTCCACGTTGGTCTTATTGTAGTTGGCGTAGTACCAGTCACTCGCCGAGCTCGTCTTGAACGGCGTCGACTGGAACGCGTCTGTCGACCTAGTGGGCGGTGGCAGTTGGTACGCTTGTTGGTGATTATTGGCGCCGCTCTTTGAGTACTTTACGTCCTCTGCTACCGCCAGTGGCCTTTGGTGCTGTGGCTGTTGCTGCGGTTGCTGTTGATGCTGCTGGCTCTGTTGGCCCGGCGGACTTAACGTCACCTTTACGATTGACGGTTTTCCGGTGACCACTACGCCACCGCCACCTCCGTCTTTGTGAGACGACTGCACCTGGCCACTGATTCCGTCTTTGTTAGCTGACGGAATTTGGCCTCCAGTTCCATCTTTGAACACCGGTAGCTGTCCACCGGGTGCCAAGAAACCGGTCAGCGATGACGGCGTGGACACGTTGACCGCTTCGGGGGTCGTTGAAGTCGATCCGGGCGCCATCGTCGACGAGGCTGCAGCGGTGGCTGACTGCGTGACGGCTGCCGACTGACGTTGTTGTTGGGTCGTCGAACTCGCCGTCGTGGATCCCACTGCGAACACACAACTTTACGGGTGTAGGTACATTAAAAAACAATTCTCACTAGGGCACGCCTAATTGAACCTGTAGAGACAGGTTTTATAGTGAAACCCCCTCTGTAATAGTCGAAGTACAAAACGACAGAAGGAAAAAAATCAAATATATTTATTACCTATAAAGTAAGTCTCAAAAGTTACACATCACCCTAATTATATCCGTTACTAAGTAATTATTATAACCAGATGTGGAATCTTTAAAAATTATCTATAAAAAATTTATGCCCTCAAATTTAAATTGTTAAATATTACTACCAACAAAAAACCACATTTAAATATATTTATGTATTGTATCTTCACACACATAAATGCTTTTGACGATGTGAATGCTTTTGGGACATGCTGAATAGTTGGAAGCTACTCAATAGCTCATATAGTTTATTCAATATTTGTATAAATTTGTAATAAACTAGCAGCGTGCCCAGGATCCTGAAATGAATTCACTGATAAGTGATAGATTATTTTAAGGTTTTTGGTGTTATTAGATACTGTTTTGTAGGTGTAAAATGTAATATTTGATAATATGAATTTACTGTATGATTTAAATATGTGAAACTAAAGCTATATTTTTGAATTTAAATAAACATCACAAATATTTGTGAAAAGAATTTCGCATTAATTTAATCTCAATTATCTTTAAGTGCTTATAAATTCTAACGTTTGGATAAATATATAATGGTATAAATATATATTGGTATAAATAAAAGAGCTGGAAAAATTGTATATATTTACCAATAAGCATTTTCATTTTATATTGTGATTTGTGTATTATACATATAATTTATATTATTATAATTTTTATTTGCAATTGTATTTTATATACGCATATTTTTACTTTGCCTTAACAAATTAAGGATTGCAATCACTGAACATATTTGAAAATTACCGATATTTTTTATGTGATACTTATTACGGGCAAAAATTTCTCATAATAATCAGTTTTTTACTTGCTGATTAATATATAAGTTATACACAAGATTAAAATATACCTATTTTTGGTTTGTAATAAGTATAAAAATAAAACTATATTCCTCGATTCGATATGAGATAATCTAATCTCCTAACCCATAATATGGGCATATCACGGGTCCATAGACATACACATTACAAATGTATTGAAACTTGGACGTTATGTTGTTACCTGTTGATAATTGAACATGTGAAATTTCGGATTGGTTAGCCAAATCGTTGCTTTGTAAAGTGGTAGCTGTCGCCATCGTTTGTTGCTGGTTGTTGGTTATACTAGGTTTAGCGGTTGGTCTAATGATTGAATTTATAGCGGCTGACTCGTACAAGGAATCACGAGTCGTGATGTTTATGAACTTAGAAAAACTTAAGTCGCTGCTGGAAAATCTATCATAACGGAATGGAGATTCTGTAGTGCTACTGAGTTGATACCGCGGGGGACTGCCGGAACCTGTAATTTTATTGGATGCACTATTATTTCTATAATTATTATCTTCGTCGTCATCGCTCTCCATGTCTTCCCCGAAGAAAGTATTATCTGGAGTAGTCATCATTGGCTGGAAACTCCCAGTGCCCGGTAACATTGGTGTAAAACCATCTTGGTCTACGGTTGACGTTCTTTTTGGCAATGAATTTCGCCTGCCATCCTTGAGTCTTTTACCTGTGCCTTTGGTTTGACCCCAAATATTGTTCAAATTCAGCGGTGGTATTGGTACGCCGAAAAATGTGTATGCAGTACCACCGGCGTTGCTCTGCACCGAGTGATCATCGGTATAAGAAGAAGAGGTATTTGGCCGAGAACTAGCATACAATGTCGGTGTGTCACCGGGTACATAGTGTGATAAAATAGCTGGAGATATTGTTGACAATGTTTTCTCAGTTGAAAAACCTCTTTGGTGTTCAACTTTGTCATTTAGTTCGACGACGTCATCATAAAAATAATCAGTTTCTTCTGGCAGTGGCTTATTTTTATCTGATTCTTCGCTGCTTGTCCACGTTGATATTTTATTTGAAGTCACCGTATTTGCTACACAATTTTTTAAATATTAGTTATAACCTATTTTTACATTTTTAATACATGACGTATTTTAAACACAATTCTTACCATTACCAACAGGAACAGATTCGATTTCACAGCCTGGAATGTTTTCCTCTATATTGTTTAATTCTTTTTCGTCACAGTGTTTCGATGTAAATGGCATTTCTCTAAGTAAAGTACCGTCGGTACACCTAGGCCCAAAACTGTCAGCTGTCGTTCTTAACCATGATTGCAACCACCTCATGTTACAAGCACAGTGTACTGGATTACCTAATATTAAATTATTAAACAAAATATTATTATATTAATTTAGCTTATAATAATAATTTATTAATATATCATATTATAGATTCAAACACTATATAGTCATACTGTTATTGAATATTGGTTATGGAAAATATTATAATGAGGGATGCGATTATATGATTATATAATTATTATTATTATGATTATATACGAGCAATATAACTACATTAAAGTCAATTAGATACATATATAATATTTATATAAAAATAAAATTTACCATCAACGTCCAAACGGGATATTGTGGGTTTGATACTGTTAAATGTAGATTCAGAAAGTGAAGTCATTTTATTATCCCGTAAGCTTAATACTCTTAAACGGCTCATTCCTTCAAATGGGCTTCCAATAATATTACACAATCTGTTGTTATCAAGCTAGAACAATACATGTTTTTATATAATACCTTTATGAACATATTTTACAATAAGAATCGTAATAGAATATATTTTATATAGCTTACTTTTAACATGATTAATGAGTGCATATTTTGTATGCTTCTAGTAGTTATTTGTTTTAATTTGTTATGGCTTAAATCAAGTACTTCTAAATTTCTTAGATTATTCAAACCCGATTTCTCCATGCCATTCAAATAATTGTGGCTCAAGTTCATCATAATTAAATTTGGTATACCTACAAATGCATCACTGGCTATTTCATTGAGTTGGTTTTGTTGCAATTCGACAATTTGTAACATTGGTAGATTCACCATAGCTGCACTTGGTAAAGATACTAATTTATTTCTAGCCATTTTTACAACCATAAGATTTGGCAAGCTTTGTATGCCATATGAAGGTAATGTGTTAAGATTATTTCCTTCCATTTCTAAAATAGTCAAATTTGGTAGCTGTTGGAAGGCCCCTTCATTTAAAATGTTTAAGTTGTTTTCTGACAAGTACAACTCTTTTAAGTATGGCATTGATGAGACTATTCCACTTTTCATATGTTTAATTTCATTATTTCTTAAATCTAGAATTTTTAGGTTCGGATTCGCTGCTAATGATGATGGAAACTCGGACAAAGAATTATGAGAAATAGATAGTTCTTCAAGTTCCCTAAATAAATGCAAAAATTAATATTCATTAATATAAATATCTTAGTAAAAAAAGTTTATTTTTACTTACTTATTTACAGAAAAATATGATTCATGAATTTCAGTCAGTCTATTATGACTTACATCAAGTTTTTTCAATTTTACATTATTAGATAATAAAGAAGGTTCTAAAATCTCTAATCTGTTACCTTTTAAATTTAGTTCATTCTAAAAAATAATGTAAATTAGACACTTTATATTTTTACATTTATTTATTTTAACTCACAAGAAGTGGTAACTCCTTAAAAGTGTTCTGATGTATACTTAATAATTTATTGTCGTTTAATGTCAGTATTTCTAATTGGTTTAACCCACTAAATGCTCCATTATCCAATTGTTGCATTGAGTTCCCACCCAAGTAGAGCCAACGCAATAAATTTAAAGCAGTCAATGAATTTGCTGGTACTCTATGAATACCATTATCTACACAGATAAATTAAACATTTAAAATATAATATATCATAATATTTAAAAACAATGATAAAATAAAACTCATATTATAATAAAATGGGATATTAGTATTACGTTACCTGAAACATCAAGAAGTTTTAAAGCTGGAAGATGTAAATCTGTTGAACTATCACTTGGCAAGCTCATTATTTTGTTGTGAGACAAATATAAGTATTCTATGGCTCTTGGCATACCACCAACAAACTGTAAATCATATTTATATTTAAATTTCAAATTTATGATTTTTTATAAAAAATATTGTATGCATAAAATTTAATATTTTAATTAATTTAAAAACTAAAAAATTTAACTATAGATATAATACAAATAATTTTTCCATATTATAATAATTTTCTTCTGAAAAATAAAAGTGTAAATAATAATTTAGTGTTTAGATTCAAAAGGATGTAATTAAATAACACATACGTTTAACGTTCAGAATCAAACATGTTGAGAGAAATAATAGTTTAAACTTGGGTGTAAGAATAAAATAAATTACTATGATAAATTGTTTCAGAGTGTTATTTTAACCTGATCGTTTTAGTTTGTTCGTGAAAAGGAAACTAAGTTTATGTAATTATTATATTTTTATTTTCTAAACTAATATTTATAAAGGTAACTAAAACAAAATACATACATGATTAAGTCTATTGTAACTTGCATCAAATTCGTACAAATGGTATAAATGGGTTAGTGTTAAAGAGTTTATAGAATCTATGTTGTTGTGTGATATATTGATGTGTTCTAAATTTGGAGTGTCAATAAAAGTGGTCGGATCCAATGATGAAACAGCGTTGTGGCTGATATCAAATCTTCTTAATGATGGTAATGTAGCTAACATACGTCGTTCTAGTTTGTCAAATTTATTAAAAGATATGTCAAGACCTTTTAACATTGGTAAATTCCATAAAGGAATTGCTAGGTAATTGGATAGCGAATTATTGGCCAATCTCAATTCCCTTAACATTGGCATAGCAGTGAATGTTTCCCGGCCAACCCTTTGAAGTTTATTGTGTTCTAAGTACAACATTTCTAGTCTTGAATGTCCCTGTACTGATCCGTAAATAATGTCTTGTAACTGATTTCTGCTGACATCCAGAAAGCGAAGTTTCGGAAACATGTCTAAAATTAGTCTGATTGTCATCGCATTGTCTATGGAATTTTCGGATAACCATAATTCTTCTAGATTGTTATCGCGAACGGGTGTGAATGATTCCGGATGGATATGACGTACTTGGTTTTTGCTTATGTCGATTGACTTAAGATTGGGCATCCGATGAAATGCGCCCCTGCGTATATCACTTATCTTGTTGGTAGACAGGTAAACGTGACGTAATGATGGTATATCTACGAATGTGGCTTCGTTAATGAATTCTAATTCATTTCTATCAAGTCTAATTGTAGTCAAAGAGGTCAAATCTCTAATTGCTCCTCCAATATTAGACGCATCAGCTAACTTGTTGCCGACTAATGATAGTTCAAGAAGCGATGGCAAGCGAGCAAAAGCTCTAGGGTGCATCCACGTGATTCCACAATCCGTGAAATTTAACAAAAATAGTCGAGGCAAATCCTGTACAGTGCCTACGTCCAATTTTTGCATTTTTGGAGAACCAGTGATATGCAACTGTTCTAGAAATGGCAACCCTAAGAAATTGCCTGTTCCCATGTTTATCAATGAAGATGCTTCGATTTGAACATACCTCAATCTAGCTAGGCCAGATATTATTGGCAGTCGCGTCAATGATCCTGCAATTAACGATAACGCTTCTAGTCTAGGTAACACCATTAAACTTTCCTCTGGAAAACTTCTCAGTTCTGCTTCAACTATGAACAATTCTAATATGCTTGTTTCTTGATCAGATAACCAGTTTGACGCGACTTTTTGAATTCCATTTTCACGTAACATTAATCGTATAATTTTTAAAGTTGAAAAAGCATTGGCAGGCATTGACGAAATGGCATTATTTTCCAATATTAGTTCATCAATTGGATCTGTTACGGATGAAGCTAGCTGCTTCAACTCATCAAATATGGTCTTCGAATCTCCATGGCTACACCTGGAATTGTATAAGTGTCAAACACATTCTTAATAAAAAGAAAATATGCTATAAAACATAATAATATATATTAAAATATTAATAATAATGTGTAGATAAAACTAGCGTTTAAGTGGGAAAAAATAAATTTTTTTTTTTAAATTTTAAGTTACATTTGGTATTATAAGTTATAACAAAAGAGAGAGGATTTTATAAGTGTTGTAGGTACACACTTAATACATTTCTTCAGAAGGAATTAAGTTTCCTTTCACTATAATTTTTATTTTATTGATGATATAATTTAGATGTAAAATTATATAATAACATAAGAAAATATTATTATGTATGATGCATTAGATTTTATTTGATAATTTGATATAATATAATTTTTTTTAACTATAAAATAAAGAACAATGGGTCATTTTATTTTGAATATTATGTTTATCTTAAAAATCTATAGTACTGCTTAAACAGATATAATATTTCTAATAAGTATTTGGAGTAAAGTTAATAAATTCTCAAAATATTTGTCTTTTTTATGAAAAATGATTTAAAACTGATAAAATGTATGTAATTCTTTAAGTATTGTTAAAAAGTAAACATATTTTAGTCATTATCGTTAATGCGTAGGTAATATCAGTAGTTACGTATGAACTAAAACAAATAGGTATTTATTAAACTGACACGCCATATAAATATAAGGAAAAACTCTAGGTAGATACAAGTATAAATTGGAATATAATTTATACATTATAAACATAAATTAATTGAAAACTCGATTTACTTGTGAATTGTGAATATATTATGGTATGCATATTACTTATAAATTATAATATACCTAATGGTAGAAAACATGCTTACTGGTAGACGATGAAATCTATCTTATTACGTCTACCTATTGTGTAATAAACTAATGGCATGTCAATACAATCACAAGCGAAAAAAACATAGGTACTTCGTACTTACTATACTTATATTTCAATGAAGTGATTTTTTTTACTCATAGTATGAGAAATAGATCAAAAATGTCTCAAAAAGACTACACATCGAGTAACACATTCCACACAAAAAAAAGCGGGTAAGTGGGTATCGCTCTGCTGTACATTAGGGGGTGGGATGGACCTCGGACTATGGCAGGTTAAATTTGAATGCAATGATAGGTATCGTTGTATACGAAAAACGATTCTGAATGAAGATGAGTAATTGTCAGTCTAGGATATATTATATTTAAATATTGTCATATATTCTATTTTGAAACAAATAGTATAGTTACTAAATGTTACTATAGTTACTTTATAGTATCTGTTTATATAATAAAATAAATATTTGGCCAACATACGCATTATGAGCGTATGAAATTTAATTAAAATTTTGACATATTTCGTATAAATTCGAACTTTAAGCACTTATAAAAAAAAACTGTGACTAACGATTTCGGATTTTTTTTTATCACTTTAAGAACAACTTATAAGAACCTTCTATTGAATTTTAAAGATTTTTTGGATAGCCAAATTTTTTTTATCGGCATTTGAAGAAAAAAAAACTTAGAAAAGTCAAAAATTTCAATTGTCTATAAGTAGCTTAAAAAAAGTCAAAATATTTTGAAAATTTAACCGTAAATAAATAACTATAATATAAACATTTGGTGAAAATTTCAAGTATTTACAATGATTCGTTTTTGAGTTATAGCAAAATCAAAAAATCGATTTTTATGAAAACTGTTGGAAAATGCTTACTTTTGAACACCCAAAGTACCAACGAGATGAATTTTCCTATTCAAAAAAGAGCTGAAGTCAAAAATCGGAGCATTATTACTACTCCAAAACGTGATGACAGACACAAAAAAAAAACACACACATCATTGTAAAATCAATACATTCATCACTCCGTTCAGAATCTAAAAGATGCAAATGTATTGAAATCCAAGCTCTATTTATGGCCATTATTACAGTACATTCTACATGTTGCCTATATTAAACTCCTTAAAAAAATTAAATTCTTGTTGACTTCATTTTGTGCTGAATGCAACAATGGCAAATTATGGCCAAAAATTAACTTTTTTTTTAACGTGCCATGAAAAATAAAATCTATTATAATATTATATTATTATTTATTATAGAGGAAGTAACGTCGGATGCCAATAATAAATATAATAGGTATATATACATAGAATAAAAATATTTTAATTTTTCGTGTGCTGTGGATTTGCCATCCCTGGCATATACCATTTACGCCTATATTTTATTTATATAGGTACGTCTGCAATACTTATACCTTGGACCTACATATATATATGGTTTTGACCACGGATCAGAACTTATTCAGAGGTGCGGACACTCACCATATCTGGATTTCATTGTCTCGGCTGGAACACTTGCATCGCCGGATGGCATCACTTGGCTGTGGGCACGTAGCCGCCGCGACACGCGGCGTCTTCGCAGTCACAGCTATGGCGATGATGACCCATAGCAGTGCCAGCAGACCGTCGGTGGACCGCATTGCGTCGTCATGACCTCAACCGGCCACGGTCTTCTCCTGTGACAGAAAAAAAACAGTTAATTTCATAAATAAAAATCAATTATTAATGTTCATTTTTAAATAACTATTAGGAAGTACTTATAATGTATCCATGACGTTATTTAGGACTTTTTTTTATACATTAATCCGTGCCTGTTAGCGAGTTGTTACTTTGTTAATATGGAAAACTGGACAATTTTCATTAATTGCCTACACTTTAAATGTTAGTTATAACCAGGTTACTTGTAGCAGTTGAATACCCCTTAAAATCCATTATAATATAAGAATTAATTTCAGTGTAGACCAATTAACCGTAAGGTCTAAACTTTAAATTATTAAAGGGAGTTATGGGTTCATATTCTTCATAATACAAACAAGCAATACTTATAGATTATTTCAAAACCTAATATATCTATTATAGATTCTAAAAAAAATTATTTTGTAATGCTAATTATTTAAATATTTATAACATATAATTTAAATTTAATGGATGTTGAACTCAGTGGCATGTAATACATGTGTGCGATGTGTGTAAATGCCACGGGCCCTCTGCTTTGGGGGCCCATTGTTGCTCAACGTTCCACAAAAAAAGAAAGTTCTACGAAAAAGTAAAAAAATTGTTTTCAATTTCAAATGGTTCTCATTTTCTCAATCTATTCTCAATCTATATCATTGTTATAAAATATAAATTGTATACAATATTTTATACAATGTGTGTCGTAATTGGCATACACAATTTTAAGCCCAGAATTAATTTTAACAAAATCACAACATTCATAACCATAAAATGTATAAACCAAATCAACATAATAGTTATACAGCGCGAAATTCTTAACATAACATCAATAAAAAATACTATTTAACAGTATTATAGTGATATTACGTATACTCGTTATATGTTAATATTTCATAAAACTTATAAATTATTTTTACTCATGTTTTATACAACGTACCTATATAAATTATTTTTACTTATGTTGTATACAACGTACCTATATACAGGAATATTATTGTTTACTTTTATACAGTAATGTATAATACTATAATGCACGGAACACAAAACACTACTGTACTTTATTACACTCGACTCAATATACCAGTATGGATAGGTCAGATTATTAATATATTATATTCTCCAGTGGTTCGATGTACCTATAACATAATATTATTATACAGTAGATAGTTTATAGGTACAATGTACAGTATATTATAACGCTATTTGACCATAGTCTCGGTCGTTTGCGACTAGCGTTTTTATTTTTTTTTAATAAACTGCATGTATAATACAGGTATATTTAATGAATATGATTTAAATTTATTATTGTAGTAAGGTTAGGCTAGTATATGAATAAAATTAAACACAGATAAAGGTACAAAATAATGTACAACACAATGTAAGTACAAATGTATAATATATATTATACAAGTCACATGTTATACAATAAATTACAGTTTAATTATTTATTAGTTGATATATACGTAAATATTTTAAATTTTAATGAAACGCAACGTTAGATCGGTTTCCTTCCTCAGTTTCACGTGTTATATGTTACACTGTTTACATATATAATATACATAGCATAAATCGCGTATCACACTTTCACGATTGTGACTGTCGTTTTGAGTTCACGCCAGATTAGATCTTATAAATACCATCGAACCAATTACACTTAAATAGTATTATGCATGAATACAATCATATTTATTTGTGTTTTTATTTGTGATTATAAACACTAATAGAAGGTTTATATTATGTATTTACTGAATTTTTAAAAATAAATAATGTTTAGTGTTAAACTGTTAACCAAGGCTGGGCAAGTTAACTATTTTTTTAACTCGTTAAGTTAAGTTAATATAGAAAAAAGTAAGTTAAGTTTAAAGTTAAAAGTTACCTCTATTTTTTTTAACTCGCAAAAGTTACAAGTTAATTAAAAAATAAAAGTAACTTAACTTAGTTAAAAATAAGTTACTTTTTTTTTAGTATAAAATTAATAATTATACCTGTCTATCTTTTTTTAAGCTAACAAATAACATAATAATTCAATAAAATATAAATGTATGTAATAAAGTTATTTACTGTAGGTACCTAGGTACTTATATTTGTATATAATACTTTAATCAATGATGAAATCCAATAAAATAATAAAATAATTGTTATGTATTTGTTAACGTAAATGATCCACAACTATATTAATTTCTGTGAATATACAATATATCATGTGATAATTATTTTTATAAATTATTGTCTAATAATTATTAATTAATATATTTAAAATTTCAGATTTTTTTTTTATAAAATTAATTTGTACAAAATTGAATTTATTTTAAATCTGTGGTTTAGGAAAAAAATTAACTTACCGTGCCAATAAAAATAATTAACTCGTTAGTTTATGAATAATTTGGGAAAAAATGTAACTCGTTAAGTTAGAAGTTACTTCTAAAAAAAAAGTAACTCGTTAATTAACTTAGTTAAAAGTAACTTAACTTTAACTTATTAACTTATTAATGCCCAGCCTTGGTGTTAACTGTTTAAATGAAATTCAGTTATTATAACTACTATTTTAGAGAATAAAAATAGGGACGTAAATAATAAGAAAAGAACGCACGAGTAGTTTGGATAAATAAAAAATATACATAACTTTTTTTTTATATATATTTTAGATTCTGAACGGAATGAGCGGAATATGTATCGGCTTACAATGTTGAGTTCTCATTTATTTGTTTTATGTATATGAACTAGTGATTTCTGGTAGCATTTTTTTTATCTAGTCTGTATATTTAAAAGGGGTAAAAATAATAAAATACCGATGAAGACTTTTTTTTTGTATAGACAGTATATTAGCTACTAACTAGTAAGTGTCATTGTGTTAAGTATTCACGAGGTATTTGTTTACGAGCATTGGGTAGATCTCTATAATGAATGTGTTAAATTTAAATTCAAATTATTCTATCAATTTTATAGATACTTAAAATGATGTGAACGCCAAGTGGAAGATGTTTGTAATCCTATTTTATTATATATTTATTAATAAATATATTATATTAATTAACTATCATTTAGATCAAGCTTCTATTACACATTTTTGAACATGACAGATAATAAATTGTACGCTATTTGAATGAGACCGACTTGTTATTATTAGTATTATCTAATTTAGATTACATTATATTATTTGTTTATATAAAATATGTACTCAATTTTTAAAATAATAACACATGAATAATTATAGGTTTATAAATATTATGATATAATTTTACTTTTTAGTTTATTTATATATACTCAATACTGTAGAGATAATTTAGTTGTATAAATTATAAATACATTATACATGTTTACGTATCGAATTGGAGAAAAAGTTATTATAAAATGTATTATAGAGAAATCCAAAGTCAGTATAGGATGTGGAAAATGGCAGTTACAGTATTAATCGATTAATAATGATAATGATTTATTACTAAACAGTAAACACGCAAAAACATAGTAAAAAAACATTCACATGAATATTATTTTTTGGTTTACAACAAAATCAATAATTCAATTTAATTATTTAATTTCGTAAAAATAAAATCTTGAAATTTTTATATTAAAAAAATGTATGTAAATGAATTTTATTGTATATTTTTAAAATTAAAGTTAAACATACCTATGCACCTTTTAAAATTTTTTATCTTTTTGATCATGCATAATAATATTTATTAATACTTATAGAAGAAAAATATTTTATTATATTATATATTTTGTTCTTAAATAGTAAGACATTTAGGCAAGGTAACCGTGCTGTATATTAAGCGTAAAGTGTAATTCGTCATTAAGAAATAACTGTAATGCATAAAATCATTGCATACGAAAAACGACTCTAAGCAAAATGTTCTATCAGCCTATGTTATATTAAGTAAATATTTTATGATATATTTATGTTACCACTAAAGTAATTTATTTTACTATTAAATAGTTAGTTGGATTAATTTTTGCCAAAAAGTAATAACACTACATTTGAAAATGTCTTTGTGATGTATAAATATAATAATATACCTAAAGTTTTAAGTACCCATAAATTATATTTTTTTAGTTACAAAATAACAAGCTGACTCGTTATTTTTCGTTTAAATATAAAATTTTAACCAAATTTCCTTTTCAATTGTCTATAAAAAAAATCAAGTTTTGATATATCTTTTAAATTTTCGATCATTGTATAAGAATCTTATAATAAATTTTAAATTCTTATAGCTATACAAATTAAATATTTTATAAATATTTAATTACAAAAACATTGGAACACTTTTATAAATTTAAAAAATTTAATGAAATTTTGAATTTCAATTACTTATAAAAAAAAATTCTAGCTTATTTGTATCTTTAATATTTTTGAATATCTATAAAAAAAAAAATATAAGGAACCTTGTATTAAATTTTCAACCTTTCTGATCGATCAAAAATAATTTTATTGACAATTTATTATTGAAAAAAAAAACTAATACGAAAATTGTATCATGTATTATATGTCACAAGCCATTTGGAAAACAACTTTTTTTTGCAAAAAGACTAGACTCTTTACAAATGAGTGGCCCATTTGCAAACTACTTATTATTTTTCCAAACAGTCTGCTCACTGCTGTATTTCAGGATTATTACATACAGACTAACAGTATTTAAGCCTTTTAAAAACTACAATTATTATATAGTAACAACCATTTTACTTATTTTATTTTAAAGGTAATTTTTTATTTGTACAGACAAAAGATCCATAAATAACTATAAAATATCAGAACAACAGGTTTCGGAAAACAATATTTATCTTTTAGAACATACATTATTTTATTACGGCCTCCAATCCAATATTCTTGTAAATTTGTAAATTTCCAAAAAAAATGTTCACGTGCTATACTAATTAAATAATTGCTTCATCATGATTTTTTTTCTTTTTTTTACCAAATATTTTGAATTAACCACTTCCATAATATAATATTTTTAATCAGTCTAAATTGCTTACAGTTTATTTATCTATTTTTTTTGTTCCTGGTATTTTAGCAGCTGATATTTCAGAAACAGCATCGGATATTGTAGCTATTGTCCGTAGTTGTTTAGCTGCGATTATTTTATTTTTATAATAAGCAGTAACTTCATTGTTAAATTTGTTCTCTACCGTTACATTTTCCATACTTTATAAATTATAATATTAAATAAATAAATTAGTAAATATATTACACATTAGGAAATATTAACACACTTGATAAAATATAAACGAATCCGACCGCGCGTTTTAACGATAACGCAGAAGTGTATATACATAGTTACTGATGTCTATAGTATGTTCAGTATGCCGTCAAAATAATGTTAATACTGGAAAGTTATAATCTAATCTACTGATTACAATCATAATATCGTAGATTCCTGATTCCATCACGTATTACATTTACATATGTCATATATCCGCACCTAAATCTTTAAAATAGTTGATTGTAATGTACTTATGTACCTAGTTATGTGGGTAAATAGTAAATACCTATAAAGTTATACATAATAAACTAACTATTTAGTAATCTCACTTCCTTTATATTATATGGGCTTAGATTTGGTTTCATACTAAAGAAAAATAAATTCCTCGTCTGCTCAAAATTTGAAATGTGTACGTTTAGGATTTTATAGATTTTCTTAGTACGCAATATTATTATATTATATCGATGCAGTTTATAATAAATAAATATAATACTATATAATAAGTACCTTATTTATTTAGTTTACTTAGTAGTTAGTACAATAATTATATTGATTTTTTTTTGTACAAGTAATAAATATTACCCTTAAAATAAAATAAGTTAAAAAATGGTTATATTTTGAATTTTCTATAAAATAATTCTATTTTTTAAAAGACAGTTAGAAACTGCTGTTAGGATGTATCAAATAAGCTTGAAAATGAGCAGGCCGTTCACAAATGTCAATTTTCCATTGCAGAGAACTTATTCTTTTTAAAAAAAAGACTAATTTTCCATATGGCCTACGACATGTATAATGTATAAATGATAATATGAATACTTACTATTTAGTGAACATTTCAAGTATTTAGCATTTTTTTTTAAAATTATAACAAAATATCAAAAAGTAATTTGAGTAGAAATAGTTATTTTTCAGTAATATCCAATGTTTTACAATTTTGATTTTCAAGCATTCTTAAAAAATTAATATAACTTTCCGGTCAATTAATTGTTTTATCATAAGAAGTTGGTTTTAATGAATCTTTTGACCAAGAAAAAAATTGCTTATTGACAATATTTAACCTTTTCCCAAGTACTTTAAAATTATTAAAAAAAAATTAAAAATTTCTCTTTCCTATAAATAGTTCAAAAATATTTTTAAAATGTTATAATGTATATAAAATATTGACATGATTATTTGTGGAATGTGGAAAATTATAAGTTTCCTATGGTTATTTGTTTTTGAGTCGTATCAAAAAAACAAAATCTATTTTGTCAAAAGATAGTTTTGCTTTAAAAGTTCAAAATATATAAATATACATAAATGGCAATATAATATGTACCTAAATATAATACAAAACCACCATATAAGTTTTATCTGGCTTACTGGTCTGTATGAATTTTTTTTTTAAATTTTGATAATACATTTTATGCTCGGTTAAAAAACTTGAAAATTCAATACAGGGTTCTACATAAGTTGGTCGTATAAAAACATAAAAATATCAAAAATGCATTATGCATAGATATGTGCCATTTTTATTTATAGACATTTTAATTTAAAATGCTGATAAAATTACATATTTGAATAAAAAATAACGGATTTTCTGTTTCACTTAAAAATCTAACTTAGTATAAACTTGAATCTTTTTGCTACTACCTAGGCATATTTATTTTTTACTATACTCAATGGAATTTTTAAAATATTAAAATTAAATTTAAAATGTTCTATTCACACCATTCTACCAATAGGCATTAGGCAATAACCGTAAAACTAATAAGTTATAAGTTTATAATAAATTAATAAAAATAATAATACAGTAATACATAACTACATAAAACAAAAGTATAAATCCTATTTATATGAAGTAGTATTATAACAATAATTACTATGCTATATTATATGCGTTTTATTTTTAGCAAGAGCCAAGAATTGGTTCGATTATCAACCGTATTATCAATAGAAATTAGAAATATAAACGCTCAAAATCGTTTTCTTTATAATACACAATTTATCAATATATATAAACACACACAAAAAAGCGATTTCCAGTTTTTTTTTTTAATTTACAATCTTAATTATTTTTTTATCTTATAATATAAGTGTAATATTTGAAATAATTTGAATATTTTCCATGTGTATGCTAAAAGTTGCTGAAAACGTCTGTCATGGAATTTTTTGGTGAGAACATTAAAAAAAAAAACATTTTAAAAACATTGTGAAAAATATTCTATGCGAACGATCAAAATATGTGATCAGGAACGTATATTGGGATTGTGATAGCAGTTGAAATTTTGAAAACTCTACACCGACGTCCGATACAGCGAGCCACTGGCAATGATGCCGAAACTCACGAACAAGTTTATGCGATCCTGGTACCACGGAGTTCGTTTCGTCGATGTTCTCGGTCAGTAATGGACGTTTTGAGTGTGACGACAATAGCAACGGCATGAGCAACATTTCATTTTATTGTTTTACTACTATAATAACCCAAGGCATTCTTTACCAATTTATATACAACCAGTATTTTTAATGGATTTGTCATAGAAAAAAATTTAAGACAATTTAAGAATAATTAAAATTTTAAAACTTAAAGGGCCTCATTACGGTTATTTAAGGGACAACATTTAGATTTTAGGCAATTCATAATCTCGTCTTAGCCGCCCAAAATCTATGTGTTAGTAACTTGTAAATTATTATTGTAAGTGAAATTCATGCGGGTACCAACTGAAGTCATCGACGGTTGCCACTGTCGTACGCGCATGCATATGTAAATAACTTTATAACAATAAAAATTCACTACACGAATTTTACGACAACTTACTAATTGATTTGGAAAAATTAAAGTTAGTTAACGTTACCTGATCATATCGTTATTTTTCTTTTAAATATCTTAATTTCATCAACATTTGAACTTCAAATGTTCATCAAAAAATATTGTATATTTTTTACTATATTTTCATGATTTTTGACCAAGAAACATAGTCTAACCTAGTAAGCAGTAGCTCAACGAAATATAATTAAAAAATTAAATCATGTGTAGAAAATTATTTTATTAATTTTTGGTGAAAATGTCAATTGTCAAGTCTACAATAATTCTATTATAAAGAACAAAAATCAATTTGATCAAAAACTGATGTCGCATAAATATTCATATTGTTCTATAACTTTGTACTTGGTATTCTTAATTACTTAAAAAGTGTTAGTAATTTTCTCCCTTTGACATGAAGTACCTACTAACTATAGATTTATTTTGTTACCCAAAGCCATCCTCAACGTTAAATATTCTTGTTGCTCAAAAAAATTTAGTCACGGGAAATAATCACAGTGTTATAAAACCAATGAAAATATTATGTACGAGAATTAACATAATGTATCATTATATTTTCTTTCTGATAATGTTATGTTCTTTCAGAAAAACGTAGAAGTGCGTAACGTTAGATTGTTAGATTGTTGAAAGTGTGTAACGACTAAAGATTATAATATAAGGTTCTTATTACTCAATTAATGTGCCGCCACCATGTTTATTCAAATGATTGTTGTCTGTTAATGTAGATTTTATAACAATATGTTGAAATAACCAATTATGATATACATATATTATACATGTATATTGTATGTAAGATAAGTATATTATTATTTTAATAATAATAATTAGAAATATTATATTATATACACATTTATCATATATATAAAAAAACGGATAATAAAATGATAAAATGTTGCTATAGAAAGTTTTAATTTAACATTTTAAACATTTTATGTATATGTGACTCAATAAATGTGTACTTGTGCGTAAATAGATGTAAATAAAAACATAAGTGTTAACTAATTACAAATTTTACATTTATTGTAGGTACACACAAATTAACATGATTTCATTTTAGAATGTGGTACCTTGCACATATAATATTGTATATTATTGTCAGATGGATGAATAAAAACAATGTTTTTAGAGCATGGTAATTTTTTTTTACAAAATCTTAATGCTAAATATGATGACGAAAATGATAATTGGTATAGTTATCTATAACTATAAAATTTGTGTAATAATTATACGTTATTAAATTATTAATAGATATATGAATATATTGTATTATTCGTATACATACTTAGATAAAAGATGCTATTGATACGTAAGACACATTATAGAGAAATACAATATATTTACATCGATAAAAATGTTATATTAAATATTTTTTAAATAGTATACAAGTTTTTATTGTATTATGAATCGTGCAGTTGGTGATCAAATTATATTAGCTAAATACCTATCTATTAGGTGAATATCTAATCTTAGTGTATTAAATATAAATATATTTAATCTTAAATCTAAATACGATTTTTTGCAATTTTTACTCCACATTTAATTTATTATAATATTAAATATTTCGTAAATATAATATTGCATAAAAAAAATAAACTAATTGGAATGTTCTAATGTTCTACTCTATAAATAAAATTGCTACAGAATAATTAACGAAAATAAAACGTAAAAGAATTTTGACCTGTTGCTGTGTAGGTGGTATTATAATATAGTATATATGGAATAACAAAAGCTTTTTTCAAAATACAGCTGACATACATAATTAACACCGCGCCGTTATCATTATCATCGGCAAGGGAAAGTGTTAACGAGTGTTTTGAGCCGAAGTTCCTGCTATTCCTGCCCATTTCATTGTCGGCATTAATCAGTCCTCAGTCTCTAGTATAATAATAATTGTTTTTGTGTACCTATATTGCTTGCGTTTTAGAAATCGTTGTCGATAAAAAAAAAAAGTTAAATAAAAACAACAAACTCATCTGTTTTTTCATTATGTTCTTATTATTATAATAATATTATTAAAATTATAGGTCGCATTATAATCTTTGAGATTACTTAAGACTTGTAAAATTGTTGATGTAAAAAATGTATGAGCAAATCAAGAATTATAGTAATTTAAACGCATTACGAGATGTCGAGATAACTTATATACTTTTGATATAAATCTGGAATAATATGAGTTTGATAACGAGCGACGTGCATTTGTATTGATATTTTTTAACATGTTTTTATATTTTGATGGCTTATGCAAATAAAACAATGCAGCTCATAAGGGCTATTACTATATAGATGCCCTTCGTCATTGTGTCAAAAATATAGCGTTACTACGCATCAGACGCTGAAATCGATTTTAATTAAAAAAATATACTTATACATTGTGCCACCAATAACGACGTAGTGGAAACATCAATTGAAAATAAATCTGTATACTGTATACAAGTATACAACAACTGCATTATTTAGTTGCATCGAATTTAGACCACCGATGGCAAAAAATAATATAATGTACAAATTTTATTTGTATACTATTATACTATTTGAAATTATTGTTGTATAATAAATTCAACTTACAAAGTTAGATAAATTTACACGCAAGTTTAATGACAGCACTACAGCTGTACTTTTATGGTACTTACTATATATATGAGTACACTAAAATAAAATATTATATACGTACAATCGTACAAAGGTGGGCAAGTAAATGAAAAAAAAACAATATAATTTATTTGTATTTTTGAAATACACTTTTTGTACCTTTTGATAAATTATAATGAAATATAGACGCACAATCAACATATGCTTTAGTGCCAGTATGGCAATTTCGTTTTGATTGAAAATTTGATAGAATAATAGAATGATCATTATGTCATTTAATATACAGTATAGATCGTGAGCCCTAGGCGCGTAAATAGATACGTCGCAAATAGGTTATATGCCTACCAATTGCACTGGTTAGAAGTTAAGAATAGTTACATTACAATTTAAAGCTGATATGTATTATGTACAAGTATCTTTAGTATCTACACCGTACACTTATTTATTATATTTTTATTTAGTGAAAACAAATCATAGAACTCTTAATCCAATAATACATCGATTATATAACGGACACTACAGCCATCGCAAACGATTTTATTTATGTTTATGTACTTATATTTATACTCAGCCATAATGTAGGTGGCAGCATGATTATACTTACTATGATTATACTTAGTATGATATATTTATATAATTTTGTTATTATTTTTGAAAGATGAAATTTATTCCAAAACAAATCGTTTCTATTTTAAATATTATAAATTATCTCTCAAAAACATAAATTGTACAGCGAATCACTTGCGCGTATATTTATTTACATCATAATACATTAATACATTAATACATATACAAATGATTACACCTATACTTAACTGCCACGCGCGTCTTATTCATAAACGATGAACTCGATGAACCATGAATAACCTATATAATATTATAAATAATACGCACAAAACTATAAAATTAGAAAACTACAGACAGAACGGGTACAACAATACATATAGGTGCTTACTAATTACTATGAGTTAAAATATTAAAAAAAGTAATATGGATAAATAATAATTTGTTTAAATAACGTTTTAAAATGAATTTTTTATGTTTTAGAATAATAAGTATATTATATTCATATAAAGTTTAATTTAATACCAAAATATACCTGTTTTAATATCTTAAACTCATTACATCTGTTGTACGATTTATGGGAAAGTGAGAACGAGAGTTTTTCTCTTAATAGATAATTTATGATGTTTGTCAAATAAAACATGTCTTTTACCTAATTCGTAATTCATACTGGTCTTTTTATAATATTTATCTTGAATCGGGTAAAAATATGTACAATGATTGGTATACAATGGTATACTATATGGAACGAGTGACTGAGCGCGTTTTTGTGTCATTTGGGTTTATATAGATATAATTGCATGTGATGCCGTCTTTGATCGTAATCAAATTATTCAAATTGTTAACTCAAACGTATACGTTTTATCATACTATTACTATAATAATTATTGTTTATTTCTTGAAGAATATAATGGGCCTCATTGAACAGTTTTACGCGTGGCCCCACCAATTCACAATTTATAAAAATAAACTTAATATAAATACTCTCACAGTACAAAATTATTTTTTAATTTATTTTATTAAGTCTAAAAAAATATTAATAATATACCATAATCGGATAATCCGTGTACTGTGTGTCTGTGTACCATTACACTGCTACTACATAGGCATTATATGATATTCGTAACTTCATAAGTAAATAAAACTATATAAGTACTTATACCTAACACCTATCAATTATCGTATTTTCATCCACGTTTAATCAACTTCATATATAACCATATAAGGTAATATATTTATTACCTATGGCCTATTATAGCCTAAAGCAGGGGTGACCAAACTTTTTTTGGCCACGATCTACTAACATTATACTTGACCTTTGAGGATCGACTTCAATAAAAAATCTAACCACCATGATTAATGTTCGTGTGAGTAGCCTAAAAATAAATTCTAACACGATCGACTGGTAGATCGCGATCGACCGTTTGGCCGCCCCTGGCCTACAGGGATAGATTCAGTATGACGAGTGTAAATAACAACGTCTTCCTGGCTTCCAACTCAAATCCACAAACCCGCTTCCCCATTCTTTTCGGATGATTTATATTATATATATATATTATATAGGTATATATTATATTATTATATAACTCCTTTAAGGGAAAATCTAAAGACCTTTACTCTGGAACGAGTTTAGTTATTATTATTTAATGTTTAGACGATATCGGTGTATCAGATACGTAGCCAAAATTTTTCTTAGAGAAGAAGACGATGCTTTCATTTTATTTTTAAATACCACTTGGTGTAATTCACACACTCTTTATTATGGTAATCAATCTTTTTAATAATACTATTAAATATGAAATAAAACCATTACATAGCAACAAATTTTTAGATATCTAAATCACAATATATCAAATATATTTTTTTTATAAATACAACTACTACGGGTAAGAAGGAGGTGATGTTAATAATAAACATAAAACACCCCGTAGTTACACCACTGTGGACCAAATACCAACATTTCAAGAGGAAAATTAATTTGTTGTAATAATACGCATACATGATAAATGTAATAAAATACGATATAAGTGCTTAGTGTATAATATACTAATATCTATTATCGACGTATCGTAAGGATCTATACGTTTCACGTTATAATATAATAATGTAATAATAATTCTTGTACGGTCTACGAGCAACTACAACATTAATTTTCGAACACCAAATGAACAACAATTAAACAACAGTTACTGGGTCACTGTTTGTAGTGTTTTATTATCCATATTAAGGCGAAAAAAAGTACCGCAATAATAATATCGGACCTAAGTTCCGGGCAAGTTCACTGAATGGAACCCGCGGCCGCCCAGAATGCGATTCGAACGCAATAATAGCGTTATACTGAAGTAGTGCGCATAGTGTTATAATATAAATATATATATATATATATATATATATATAATAATATACATTATAATGTGTTGACGAAGGTTTGCCTACGAAGCCGTAGAAAGAGACAAATTTGGCAACGTCATTGCAACACGCGCGAGTATACTTATATATACATGCTATTTGGTAATTATGCATATTGTGTTCATGTAAACGCATGTAATATAGGTATACATATTTTACTAAAATAGTATACCTAATATACATATTTTTTGCAAATTTATATAATAGTACTTATTATAGGGTTATCTAGTATGCTAATTTCTGTTTTTATTTTTATATTTTTATAATGAACCCATTTAGGTATTTAAATTCTGATTTTTGGAATTTTTAAGTACCGCTACTTTTATTGATAACTGTTTGCATATTTTAATATAGGTATAGGAAGTTAAGCAAATACAGAATGTTATGTTGTAAATGACCAAGTTAATAACTTAGAGACCCACATGAATTTTGTATTGTGAGTTTTTATTGCATGATTTAATATTTGCTGAGAATCGGGGCCGGATTTACTTAAAAGACGCCCCTAGACTAATAAAAAACAAACGCCCCTACTCCCTGGAACATCATTTATTCAATAAGAGCTGAGAGTCCCCCTCCTTATTAATTTACTCAATTTTATGGTTATACAAAAATGTATAATGGATTAAATTAAAAATGTTCAGTCAACAATACAATATAAACAATAATAATTGATATTTTCAACTAACCAGTCGAGTTTTTGCGCTGTAAACGACACTATATACTTCGTTACTTTCTACTTGTTTTAAAAATGGAATCCAAATTTTACAAACATTTAAGAACAAAGTTATCGAAACGAAAAAGACTAACAGACAATTAAATTTGCAGATAGTAATTATATTATCTATAGTATCTACAAAAAAAAAATTCACCATTCACGGCTTAGCGCCCCTAGGCTATAGCATAGGTAGCCTAGTCCTAAATCCGGCCCTGCTAAGAATCACGCGGATGGAGAGCGATTATGATGACCATTGAACCAATATAAGATTGAACTTATATGAGAGGCGACAATCCAAAACGTAGGTACTATTTCCATTTTTAACTTTTTTCAATATTGATGGTTTTTTATTACGAACAACTGAACTAGTTTAGAGATATGATGACATTGGTAAAGCGTGTGATCTACATTTACCGAGAAAACAATAGATTTAACTAGTTAAATAAAAATTATAAATAAATATGTAATATTATGTAATAATAATGTACCTATTTCAATTAAAAAAATAACTATATTTAAAATATTATAGTCTTTATAGTGTCAACAAAACAATTAGTATTAGTCAAAGTATATAAATTATGTTCAAAATATGATAATAATTGTTACAATATTACATTTTATGAAACATAAACTTTTTTTATATCTTCCAAAAAAACTATAAATAAATTATTCTGATTCTTTATTGAGCGCCGAGCGGTACCAACGTTCAATTAAATGGCGTGATAATAGATTTTCATTAGTCCTATGCATTTTTCTTAACATATTAAGTTTTAATATTGACTATAAACATTCTATAATTGTTTGCGTGTTATCCCTATTTACGGAATTCACCAAATTTTCAGAATGATTGACAGTTATATGATTATAGCCAATATCATTTAGACTGGAGTATGATTTCAAAAGGCATATTATATTATATTATATGTTACCTATTAATAGTAGGTCACGGTGGTCCCAGTAGATCACACGTTTTACCAATGCCAACATGATGTTTTACCAAAAAAATTATAAAATTATAATAAACGTTTCTTTTATTATGTACCTTTAAGGTACATTGCAGTTTAATGTTCTAAATTTAACGTCCAAGTTTATTGATTATGTGCCAAAGCGTACCATTTACGTCAAATAGTACGTTTTGACTTAATTTAACTCAAACTCTGTACAAAAATAGGTAGTAATGTTTTATGTAATTTATTTTTGATAATAATATTAGATTAAAAATAATAAAAATATATTAAGCTAAAACTTACATCATCTATCATCTTGATTGGTCTCTTGGAATAAGAATTGTTTGGAACATATTTTAATTAATATTTTTTATTCATAGTTATTCAGTAAAATACTAAAATATAAAATTGACTTGTTAGTCTAAATTTATTTTTCATTAATTATTATTAATTAATTTATTATGAATTATAAAATTACAGACAAGACTGTAGTTTTGGCGCAATTTGTTATCAATGATAATGAAGGTAGAGACGGCTTGATGATTTTATTATAAAACATAATAATATACTAACAAATGAAAATAAGTAATCCGCAATTATTTATAATTTGATTTAGTAATAATACAATTAAAAATTTGTTGTGTAAAAATACTAAAAATTGAAGACCATTGGAAATAATATATTATGTCATTATGCTTATAAACTTTTTTAATTGTCAGTGGTCACATACTATTTTAATAAGAAATTTTAAATTATAATAGATCATTAGATCAATTAATAATAGTTAAGGCTAACTATTTAAAGGCATTTCATATTTTCAAATTATTCTAGTTTTTTTTTTAAAGTTTTAATAAGATGTTTAAGATCAGTGAACGAAGTTTGGAAATGTAAAACAAGATCTTAAATATTTTTTTATATTTTATAATATTAAATAAAAATGTTTAAAATACTTAATACAATATATAATTTTTTTTCCGAATTCTATATTATAGTATAAGTATTTTAAATTGTATTATAAAATTAATTTTAATACATTCATCACAAAATAGTGGCTAGTATGCTCGCCGCTCGGTGAATCTTTCAGTATATTTTATGGTTTATACAACAGAGTATAATCACATACGCATATGTTATAACTATTTAAAATATAACATTAAGTATAGGATATACCTACTTATTGATAATTATGAAGACGCAAATTCAAAATTATTTTTTGATATAACGGCGTCGAGACGGCGCTGAACCAATAACAATAATTCACGGTCAATTTGAAATTTATGTCATCGATGTTTAATGCAAAGCATACATAATATGAATGATCTACGGTTCCTGCGTGCAGTTTGAACGACAGTTTGGCCGTGTCGAAACCCCAACCGGTCGTCCTATATACATACCTAATACTTAATAGCTTATGTGTACTGCAGAATGATGGAAAGTACCTATATATATATCTATTAATTGTACTATTCTCCTCGAATTAGCGTCAATAATATACACTGTACGTCTGTACATATAATATTTTATGTACATTATAAATGCGTAAAAATGTAAAACTAACTGTTTTTGCTGTATTCAATCATTTTTATTCATATCTACATTTTGTATCTTTATAAATGATCTGAATTTTAAATTCACTGCAATCACTTATCATTAATTATAATTAATTGGGAACTTTTTACTAGTTTAAAAATATAATATATCTATAGTTACGGTATTATAATACTAAATAGACTGAAATTAATATCAGATGTTAGAAGAGAAAAAGGATAACCAGGGAGCAAAGTATCAATAACTAGATCCAATTTTTTCCAAAATACACTTTCAAAGTTGAAAATAAATACATTTTTACTACTATAAAAAATGATGAAGAAAAAAATACAAAATATTCCATTGTAAAATGAAAATAATTATGCTCCACTTATAAGTTATAGAATCTAAAACAATACAAGTCTTATAAAAATTGCCATCGTTATTAAATTACAAGCAGTTAAAAATTTAATTTTTCACTCATTATTATACAACTGAGTAATCACATGGTTATTGGACAATACACGAATACAAGAATACAACTTACTATTTAGTAAGTATAGGGCATAGGTACTATATATTGTAAAATGGCAATATTAATACGTCATAACTATGAAACTAAGTCCGATCACCAATTCTAATTGCATCATATTTTTCTCAGTACTAAAAAATATGTTTCAAAAAAATTTTAAAAATCGAGTGAAAATTAAACAACGTTTATATTTAAGTACTAAACAATAATTAAAAAAGTATTTAAAATTTTGAAAATAAAATTTAAAAACACAAAAATTGACCAAAGTAAATAAGTACATAAGTTCAAAATTGTACAGTTAATTCACTAAATATAAAAATAAATTGTTTAGGAATTGCAATTTTTTTGTTGCGCCAACTAAAAATAATTTCTAAGTACGGTTCTGCTTGCAGTAAAATCATTTATGTTGAAACAAAAATTAGTTTTATAATTTTATTATAAATAAATTATTTAAGAAAAATGTTTGATAATTAAATCAAATTTATATAAAATTTAACTAAATAAAACAAATATTTTTACTTGGATTTAAATTTTGAAACACTATTATCGAGTGGATTTTAAAAATGTTCAACCAATTATGAGTCACTGTTAGCTATATTTGTTTTAATTAATTCATTTTAAGTAAATTTATACTTGGCACTTATAACTTATATCTAAGTATACTAAAAGATTAAAAATTAAATACTATTTTAAAATAAATTTACTACATTTTATAATTTATAATAATATAATCTTTATTATTCACTGGTTTTAGATAAATATATAAAACATGTCAACTATTAGTTTGAATTGGTAAATTAAACAATTAATATTTAAAACATAAAAATAATTGTATTAACTAACTAACCTACCATGAATAATGATTTTAATAAAAGCGATGCAAAATAAATATTGTATTTTTACATGATTTTTGGAGCAAAGCGGCTGGAGCTGGTAGTATGAATGTGCATTTATCGAGGGAAACATTTATACATATACATCTTTTTAAGATAATTGATAAATATGAACGAACATACAGTTTTAATTATAAAAATGTATACTATGAATAATTTTTCTTTTATTGTTTATAAATTTACTGTGGAAAAATATTAACACGTATATTTATTTATTTTTTATTTATATTAATACATTTTATAAAAACAAATGAAACGAAAAAGAATGTCAAGTATCAATATTATATTATATCAATGCTATATTATTTACGTTTAAATAATTATGTACTAGTTACATAGTCTATGACATAATACATACTGTTGTTAAAGTGTATATATACCCTATTTACCTACCTACCCATTTTGATTTCAGGCATCAATCCCAAAAAAGATACTAGATAGACAACACGGTACATAATTCTATATTTTTAATTTTAAATATTATACAATACGCAAAGTTTCACAGCTTCTAGAATATTTATATTACTTATCGGCTTACCGCTACGTATTACATTAAATTTAAGTATATAACACTTATTTTTTATCAAATTGTGTTCCATTGCGAAAGCGCAATGCTCAAGTATAGGATCCATGTTTTTATTTGGGGAGGCTATTTAATATTTATATTAAACGTAGGGATGTAAATTGTTTCATGTTTGAAAATCTTTAAACTAACACAGCTTATTTCATTGTTTATCACAACATCATTACATATTTTTTCTCTGTTGTTTAAATATTAGTTTCTTTATCACTAGGAAGTTTTTGTGAGGAGTGAAAACCATCGTTTCTCTCTCTATTATGTTGATCTAAAAGTGTTATATTTAATATCAATAAAAATAATAAGTCACACTAACAAAGATGAATAATTAACAGTTTTTATAAATCTTAAACTAAATATTATTCACCTAAACACTACAGAGTAATTAATAATTATGAAGTTCGTTTCTATAAGAGATATTAATACTCATTTAGATTTTAGAGTAGGTATAACTATAACTAAATAGCTGAAATAGATAAAAAAAAATATATATAAAGCAATTTTATAATTACTTTAACAGAAAATAAAATTTAAATCAACTATTATACAATCAGAAAAACATTCTTTCATTGTTCTGTTAAGGAAACTGTTAACTTCGCACACGCGATTGTATTTGTGACACCAGTCGAAACGAAACTTTCTTTATTTTATTATAACTCATAATATATAATACCTATGCTGCATTGTTCTCCAAATAATTTAAAGCTCACATAAAAAACTAACCATCTTAAATTATAATCACTGTATCAAATCAGATAGGTATAGTTGACAAACGTACCTAAATGTTTTTATAAGAGTAAATAAAATAATTACAGATCTAATCAAATGAAACGAAAATATTTTAACTTACATATTTAATGTATTATAATAATTATAATTATATTTAATTATATTAATTATCAAATTAATTATTGACAATTATTTTTATTTATACTTATATATTTTGCATTTTCAATAAAAAAAAGGTTTTTTATTTTAGCATTCTTAAACATGTTATATCATATCTGTTTTTTGTATTTAAAATAAAATGTGGCTATAAGACATATATTATAGGCTCTATCGTATGAAAAATGTTTAATTACTTTTACTATGTAATGTAATTATTCAAAAATTTCGTAAAAATAATATAAAATTTATAAAATACAATCTATTGTGAATTGTGATAATTGTATTTACTATTTATAAGACTACCTAAATATTTAAAGAAAAACATTTTTGATAACTAAAAGATTAAATGAGTTTTCTTTGAAATAGGCAGAGATATAATTTATTAAATTATTTCGATTTCACTATCTAGTTGTAAAAATAACAACAAATACACTGTATTTAATGTTATAGTTTTGAATAATGAGGGACAAAGACCTAACTAACCTCTAAATATTTTCTAATATAACATTTAAAATAACTAATATTGAGTAATATACGATTAATTCAAATAATAATATAAAAACTATAGAATAGGTAGATTTTTATAATAAATTATACTAATTTTTACTCAAAAATATTAAAATATAAAGAAAAACAAATATAATACATTGTAAAACATTATAAAACATAAATTATATTTTTATCTATCATATTAATTATTTATTCCACGTACAGAAGTAAATTACTTTAGTTAAGTAATAAATAATAATAGTTAGTCAGTACCTATATTAGTCACTAATATATCCCAAATGCTTGACTAATTATTTTATATTTTTAATTAAATATATTTTGTATGTAATATATAATCATATTATAATTACCTACTGAAATACATTTTTGTATGGATTCAACAAAAATTTTAATTCCAAACAAACATTTTTAAATTCTATTAAATATTGAACTTAGCGCATCTGTTTTTACATATTATTTTAATATTTAAATATTAACTACATTTCTTAGTCCTTTGAAGTTAAAATAAGTTGATTTACAATGGGTGCCAAACTATCGAAAAAATATGACTATTGGTTGTACGATTATACCTTTTATATGGCTATTTACTATTAAGATGTTAGTTATGTATTCTTAACTTTAAATTTCAAACATGGATTTTTGCCCATTACTTCAATAAGTGCATAGTATCCTAATTTATCATTGTAATATGTCCATTTGGCTCATATTTCTCAAAATAACAAAATGATACAAATTAAAATAGTCCATAAAAAATGGTCATTACCTACTAATAAGTTTATAGATTATGCACAATATACGTTTGTATTGATTTGTACCACAAGCAGTACCGGATAGTGCAAGGGTGAAGAGGGCAGCTGCTTTGGGCGGCAATTTTTTAGGGACGACAACATTTTTTTATGGTGGAAATAAAAGTTTTAAGGTTTTCAAATGTATTTTATTTGTTTATAAATGTATATAAAGTTGGATCAGCATTGAACATATGAAATAACTTTTATTTTATCCAAAATTATAAAAATGTTATAAAAGTGTAGGTGATTAAATTAATAGGGAGGCATATAACACATATGCATAGGTACCTCGGTGCAATTGATACGTTAACTTATCATTCAAAATAGTTTGCGCAGATTTAAAAGTTCAGCAAAAGCATTATATTTTTTTTAAAAAATATGGTACCTATTTTTCATAAATGTAATAATAGTTTAAATTAAAAAGTGAATGATCATGCTTAACTATAGATTCCTACATAAAATACATTATTAAATCAACATATTAATTTCAATATAATATTGGTTGATATTCAATAATTGTTATTTGTTTTTTTACTTACTAACATAAAATAAAAATGATAAAAACTATAAAAAAAAAACATACAATAATTTTGACTTTGTATTTTACTAATTAAAAAAATGATGAAAAATTAATTTTTTCACTTTCGACCACTATATGTAATATTTACGTCGATCAGGGATAAATTAAACTATTGGTAACATCGTAGGCGGTTGTGCAAATTTTCAATATCTAATAGTGAGTATGGTCTTATACTTATATGGCCTTTCATTCATATTATGTCCTCTAAGTCGATGCACCGAATTAACTACTAAAATTAATTCTCTATATTGTAATTATGATGTACCTATACACTATGCAATTACCATTTCACATTGATATTACTAATAATATACATCCCCGAATACTAAATAGCGTGCTCTTATATAGAGTTTATAAACCATAAAATATATATAAAAATATTGGTACATGTACTTTAATAGCTGATGATGATACCAAAAATGTTCTCTAATACTTGATAGTTATTAATAAACATAATCTTTAGTATATTATAACATGATATAAAGATGTTTGAACGTGTTTATTGTTTTTTATGAAATCATAGATCATGTGAGCACGATTTCAATGGACCAATTTGACCAATTTGGTCATATAATTGATTTATTTTGGTTATTTTGGTATATACCTATTAAGTATTATAAGTATATTATAAGTATTATATCTATTATAAGTTTCATTTCACAAATAAGCGCGATTAATGATTATAAAATGTTCAAAATTGTATTTATATAGATTTTAAGCTCCACACTTTCGCAGTACACGTATATCGGTTACATATCAATTATTTATATTATAATTTGTTTAGTAGTTTAAAAATTAAAATATTGTCGTTACAGCTTCTTTCGTTCATGCGAGTAGATACTTATACAGTTATACATAATATCTAATAAATAAGTAATTAGGCGTTTATTAAAAAATATAGTGTACGGCGTAAACACAATGTTTAACAAATATAAATGTTAAGAACTCCAAAGTATAATCTTTAACAATATTGTTAACATAAATATTGCAAAGGAATTACTATTAAAATGTGTTATCGCCGGTACATATATATTATATAGTATATATATAGTATATACCTATGTATAATATGGGTAGATACATACGAATATTGTATACACAATCTACGTATAATGCATATGTATAGCATCTCTACAACAGAAAATTAAGATACTTAATAAAATATGTAACCTTCATAAATATAAATCGTTAGAAAGACAAAATATATACTATATTATATGGGCTATAATATCCCTATAAACATTAATATCATATATATTATACCCACGAAGTAATCGAAAAATTGTGTAAATAAATAAAATTGTATTTCAGTTTACCTGATACGGCATGATGGTCTTGGTCGTCTTTCGAATTTATCAATTACTTTACCATTCGATATAATGAAAATCTACACTGACAAACAGTAGATATTTGTTGCAAGCCACAAACCACTGACAGATCGGGCGTTCCCCAAAAGTTGAACAACTGATGTATTTACTATAATAATAAGAAGTATTTAGTTCACAGGTGCGTGTATGTTTGCGAGCGATAATCGGGCGTTTTGAAATTGGGAAAAAAACTGTCTAGGTCGTTTTTCGGTAGCCACAACAGCGCGTGTCAGGAGTCGTATACAAACACAAGCCAAACACTGGCACGCGACTGATTTTAATATCGTTTAATATAATATAGGAGCCCATCTTTCCACCATGCTTCACTGGACCATGAAAGATTTCCCTACTACGCGACGGGCTGCTCTAGTTTTCAGTAGCATTACTCCGAGTGATAACCGGATTTCGGCTGATATAAGTATAATGAGGAAGACTACGCGAAAATGTCTTCAAATAATAATAATAATAATAATAATAATAATAACAACAACAATAACGATGACAAAAACAATATGACACATGTTATATGTTCATATACATTTCATATATTATTATAAGTACAGCTACATAATATAATAAATTATGATATTATATAGGACAATAAAAACGCACAACGCAATGACGGCTTTACATGTATAATATACATGCGCATTGAGAATATTATATATATTATAATATTATTATATTATTATATATTCTCGGAGCATTGTTTTTTTTCATACAATTGTTCGGGATGAATTCGATAACATTATAATATTATATTATTATCAACGAGCGTCGAGCTACAGCGAACGCGTACTTACGTGTCGTGTGTGGAACGATTAAATTAACGATAATTAGACAGTGAAGGAAGTGCCGCGGATGGACAATTTGGAAATTTACAATCTGCGCAGATTGCAGTGTTTATGATATAATGTCCGGAAAAACATACGAGTAGGTAAAATGTATCTATCATACATTATGCATAACACTCACAGACTCGCAGTACATAACCTGAATAATGTAACACACGGGTTTAATTATAATTAAAGATAAAAGAATATAATATAGGTACCTTCTATATTAAAGCATGCGCTATGTTGAAAATCAACAAGGCAACAAACATCATCAATTTTTCATCAACATGAACTAAAAGCCTAACTTAACGCCTCATCTGAAATATGAAAATATGTACTTTATATTTTTTGATTTTGAAAATGTATTAAGTGTATAGTTATTGACTGTGTATCGGTAGTATAAAAGTATATTTTTAGATTCTGAACGGCAGTACAATGATTATATATGTGTGTAACTGTGTAAGTGTAGTATTATGTGTCAAACGAAACTTAAGAGTGGTAAAAATATTTCAATTTTAAACGTTGACGGTGGTTTCTAATAGAAACCTTGAATTATTTAGATAATTATTAGGATATTTTCGGTAATATTCTTAATAATTGAAAATATATAAAAAATATGAATCTAGGACAAAATATCCAAGGACAAAATATCCTGTACTAAAATATCCAATTAAAAATATCCAAAATCAAAATATCCAACGGATAAAATATCCAGGGATAAAATAACCAATGTATAGGACAAAATATCCAAATAAAAAATAATTATAAAAATCTGTATATCTGTACATAATTGTTTTATTTATTTTTATTTTTTTATTTAGATACATTGTTCATTTTTAAACCACATTTAACATTAATAATACTTTAAAATATAGTAATAAAATAATGATAGTAAAAATCAACGTTGTATGAAATAATATCTATATAATAACGAGGCTTTAGTTATCGGTGTTACATTGCAATTACGTATATCATATCTGTAATCTATATCGTCGTAGACATAATAAAATTAGTTCAAGCTACTAAGCCGACAATTTTATCTACAATTATCTGCTATCATCGGTGTAGAATCGAAGTATTGATTGTAATTATTGCAGTTTACCGGTGACTATTGTAGAATTATTTTGTGCAGTGTGTCATTGTGACTTTTATAATATTTAGTGTGTTATAATACTTGTTAAGCCATATTTATAGTTAATATTTTATTTTATATTATGGAATTAATTAATTCAAATAAAGGGGGATTAAAGGCATGTTTGAATGGCTATATGTACGTTATAAAATATAAAGGAAAAGAAAAAATATCATGGCGATGTGTGAAGTCAAATAGCTTAAAATGCCCGGCTATTTGTCAAACCACGTTAGATTACAGTAACCCACGTATATCAAAAGAACATTTAATGATATGTAAAAGTAATCAAAATGATGTAGATGTCACAAAATGTTTAGATATTATGCTAAAAACTATTAAAACGAATGAAATAAAACCAGCTGAAGTATTTGCTAGAGAAGTTGCAAATTTATCCCGAGAAGTTCAAGCACGAATACCGCCGGAGGAAATTGTAAAACGAAGATTACGTCGACAAAAATCAAAAAATAATCCTGTGAGTCCAATTAGTTTAGCTGACTTAGTATTCGAAGTTGATTCCGAGTGGTGTACTCTTGGCGACACAAATTTAACAAGATTTTTGTTGTACGATAATGGTGTGATGGCTGAAGAACGAATTGTTATATTTGCCACTGATAATGGTCTTCGATATTTAACTAAATCGTCAACGTGGTACATGGATGGTAATTTTTCCCTCGCACCCAACATATTTCAACAACTTTATGTGATAAGAGTAGAAATAAATAATGTTTTCATTACGGCTATATATATTTTACTAGAAAAAAAAACACAAACAACATATGAAAAGATGTTAAATATTATTATGGAAAAATGTGAAGATCTAGAAATGTATCCTGATCCAAATACTATAAATTGTGATTTTGAAAAAGCCGTTATAAATGCGATAAAAATCACATTCGGAGATGATATTCAAATACAGGGCTGCTTTTACCATTTATGTCAAAGTACACAACGGCAAGTGCAAAAACTGGGATTGGAAACATATTACAGAGAAGATGAGACGTTCAGTAAATTTTGTGCAATGTTAGACGGGCTTGCGTTTCTCCCTGTTAGCGATATAGAAAAAGGTAATTAACATGTATATAATTATAAAATAATTATCTGTACTATTGTATATATATATTTTTATTTTTATTTAGGATTACTTTATTTAAAAGATATCATGCCGGACAAAGCCAGAGAACTGGTTACGTATTTTGAAAATACATATATTGGAAGTACTAAACGAATAGGACGCAAACAACGAAAAATTGCTGCTTTGTACTCGCCATCGGTATGGAATGTTATAGAAACAACTTTGCGCGATGGTAACCGAACAAATAATCAATGTGAAGGATGGAATCATAGGTTTTCAAATTTAGTAAGTACTTAGATATATAACCTTGTTTTATACAAGATTATTATAGTTATATTAATCTAACCTATATTTAAAATGTAAATTTCTTCTATTTCTAGGTAACACATAATCATCCTAGTATTTGGACACTAATAAAAAAAATGCGCATGGAGATAGCCGCCGATGAAACAAAAATTGCACAAAGAGAGTTGGGGACATTGGATCCACCACGAAAAAAACCAAAATATGTAAAGATGCAAGAAAAACTTAAACTTCTTTGTCTTGAATATGTCAATGGTAAAAAAGAATTAGATATTTTTTTAATTGCAATAGCAAATATAATACGATAATTCATTTTCTTTTTTTAAACAGAGATTTAATTTTTTTGAATTGACTATATTTATTTAAATATTATTTAAAGATATAATTAATTATAACTAAAGATATAATTATTATATAATGCTACATATTATTTTTATTATTATTATTTTATTACTGTATTATAAAGTATTATTAATGTTAAATTTTAGTAAATTTGATTTAAAAATGAACAATAATGTATTTCAATAAAAAAATTGTATAGATACTCGTATTAATAATTCAGATTTTTATAATAATTTTTATTTGGATATTTTGTCCTATACATTGGTTATTTTATCCCTGGATATTTTGATTTTGGATATTTTGACTTGGATATTTTAGTACAGAATATTTTGTCCTTGGATATTTTGTCCCAATACCAAAAAATATATATAATATATATATATATATATATATATAAGAAACAAGAATATTTATGCCATACAAGTTTTTGACAAAATAAATTTAAAATTTTCTTTTTAATTAAAAAAGGAATACCATTGTACACTTGAAATATTGTTTAATTATTTATATAAACACTTTTTAGATATAATGTTTTAGATTTCAAAATATTTTAGTTCTTTTTATGAAGTTTTCAATTATTGTCGTTTTCAACTTTATATTAACTTTATATTAACTAAAATCACGAGAAATTTCTAAAATTGTTACATCCAATCGGTTTTTAGATCATCATATTTCTACTCAATGAGACTTTTAAAAGATTAAACTAAATTTAAGCTATTTATAGGCATTTAAAATTTTAAAATTTTTTTGTAGTTTTCTTATTGTTAATGAGTTGTCTTGGCTATAGCAATTTAAAAATATTTTTTTTACGTGTATGACATTTTTAACGAAATTCTTTATTTTAAATTTAAAACAAATACTAACTATTTTTGTTAGGTATTTTAATGTAATTTAAAAAGGGTATCGTTCAAAACCACACACTTACAATTTTATCACATTTTATACCGTACAATAGTACACAAATTTTTTCTATTGTTAAAATGGGAAATTTTGAAAGTCAATAATTATAAACCACATATACATTTAATTAACCGCAGTTAAAAATTAATTATAACTTATATATATGAGATTTTATAATTTTAATTTAATATTAATAAAAATAATACAATAAATATATATAGTATAGTAAATAATACTTAGATTAGAATAAATGTACATCCTAATGTTTTCAAATATTCTTATGAATTTATGAATTTTGATTAAAAATGATACCTATCTAGCTGGCGTAAGGTTTTTAACAATAATATAATTTTAGATAAATTTGTGCGTTATTGATACATAACAGTACCTATATGCGGGATAGAAAGGTTTGATTTTGTGAAAAATATGCAAAACCGAAACATATAGTTACAGATATCCAGATTTGAACGACAATCTAAAGGTTGACCTTTTTTCTTGAAAGTGTGTGATTTTTATGACCACCGCCGTTTAAAAATAGTTATGAAGACCAGTGCGCCGGTCTTAGCCAGGTCTCGCGCTTTGGTAACTATATAATACCTATATAGGAACTCGTGTTAATGAAATTATAGTAATTATATACATTATTTTATACTATAATTTTTCGGCGTAATTAAAAAAAAAAATTTTCACCGATCTCGCTCGACCCTAAGGCTGGTGAAGACTATGAAATTTTAATTATTATATTTTATTATATTCAAAATATACATACCTATTAAGACTTAATTTAACGCGTCATGTCGTAAATAGTACTTTGTTGTTATCAAAAACTAAAAATCTAAAAAAAATATTGTTAATCATAGTTTTTTTTTAAATGCATTTAAAGTTGAAATTTTAACGAAATTGGATATTTAAATGAAAAAAATAACAATTTTAGTTAAATTCCTTATACTTTAAAAATATTCATAAGGTCTTGAAACTTATATGTGTATGTATATTAATATAATTATATTTTACTTTAATATATGAAATTATACGTTTTTAAAATATTAAATTTATTATAAGCTATTTATACTATGAATATGTTCTGTAGATTTAAAAGTTAATAATTAATAACAATAATATAAACGCATATATTTATTATTTTAATAATAAATAATATATAATAAATATAATATTTAAGGTATAAATGTATTAAGCTTGCTGCATCACTATTATAGTAAAATAAATTAGGTACCTAATATAGTATAAATATAAAAAAATATTCTTAGTAATACATGCTGAAAAATCGTCTCCAGAATCGTTTTTCATATGCAATGGATAATTTAAGCATACCGTGCAAATATTTATTATTTAATTTAGATTTTGATTTAACTCGTCTATTAATTATACAGTACCTATATAAACTACGGCCTATTTAATGAGGAGTTACATTTAAAACTTACTGTACAGAAGGTCAGCAGAGCTGTTATTTATACTTGACCACTTTTATCGATTTATGTTGAAAATTTTTTATTTCCGATTCATAAAGCTTGACAATTTAATATACGGTACCTCGCCAGTTTTTATTATATCAATATTTAAAAGATATCGAAAATAGGTACATAAACAAACTTTTTTTGTTAAATACATTTTAAATTATCCTTTCGCTGACTTTGGACATTTACCTAAATGAAGATTTATCCTTTAACAATATTTTAGTCATATTTTTGCAATAATAAAGTATTTAACGTAGGACTTAAAACTTTTCTCCAATACGTATATTGTTATCAACGATATATTATAGACAATAACATTTTAATAATATTTATGCTATCAAGTCTAAAGATATCAGTACCAGGAATCCATTCTACCCATTCTATAGTATGGACTTATAGTTACATAACTATAATGTATGATATAATAATCTAATTATGTATAATGTATTATGTGGTGTTTTTAAAAAAACGTAAGTTAACCTACTGTATTAGTAATTTTTATATAGTTGTAAAGAATACTTTTTACTTAAAAAATTACAAACGCTATACATGAATACTTTAAAAAAATATTTAGAATGCTTTTAAATACTTTTGGTTATTATTTTGTAGGTTTGTAATCAACGTAAAATATAGTTTGCTAATATATTATGGTAATTAATATTTTATATTTATTTATTAAATAATAGCTTATTGCACTTCAAAAATATGATATATTTAAAGTTATTGTCCGTCATGTATAGTTATTTCATATTTGTTTTTGTCATAGTTACTCCAACTATATTTTTCGAAAAAAAAAACCTCAAGTTCCTATTCAATACTTAAAAGTAGATTTATTTGAATACTTTTATTCAAATACATAGCACCTGGTAATAGATAATAGTAATATATAAATAAATTATAAAATATCCTTAGAAATAGAGGCTGACACACCGTATCCGCTCAGAATCGTCTTTAATCGTCTTTCGTCTTTCTCACTGAATTCATATTTAACACATTTGTTACAGTGACCTACTCAATGACAAGGTACACTCAAAACCTATTATACACTAGAGTGACTTTCCCAAATGTTTCTATTTAAAATATAGTTTTTAACTATATGTCTATTTACTAATGAACATTGACAAATTTATACAAATTAATTTTATCTTGACTTAATATTTTCGTAAACAATTTTTGAACGACCTGCTTAAAAATAAATTATAAATTTATAAATTCAAACACATTTTAATTTTTTAAATCGCAGAAATGGAAATATCTAAATGTTTGTTAGGCGTATAGCCTTATTTCATTCATAAATTGGTTTTAATATTTTGAACTACTTTTTTTTAGCGACATACATGACCGTACATGGTACATACTATAATATTATGTATCTGATGCGTGTATAATCGTTGGATGGTAAACACACTAATGATTATTATTACCTAATTATTATTTACTACTCGAACAACGAAAAACAGTTTCCCCAAGAGCCGAATAAATGGCCTACACTTAATCCTTTAAAATTATTTGGCTTTTTGAAGCTGTTGTTTAAGAGGAGCACAATTTAGACATATGCAATCTCTGATCTTGTTTCTTGTTATCGTCACTTGTGAGATTTGTGTTAATATTGTAAATTAATATTAATGTGATTCAATTTCAATATGCGTATTTTATAACATATGTACGTGGTACGTGCATTTTTGTACTTGGACCAATACGCAACAACAAATAATACCATTAAACTGGTCAAAATAAATTTAATTTTATTAAACTAATTTTAATTTTAATTTATTAGCCTCTTATCTATGTTTTCTAGGATATTTTTTAAGATTTTAAACAGTTTATGTAATACGCAGTTCCAAATGAATTTATACAATTTCTCAAAATGAACATTTTAAAGGGCCAATGAAGTAAAAAAAAAAACGAAAAAAGTTTTATCTACAAGACATAGAAAAGTGACTAAAGAATTCAAATTATTTTCTAAAAAAAGGCAATAATAAGTACGTTTATTTTTGGGCAGATTATTGGTCTAAATGCATCTAAAATTTAATCGTTTAGAACCCTCTCAACGAAATATGAACTCAGTCAATGCGTTAGGCTTTACAGAAAAACACTTAAAAATAATAAAACAAAATCATTAAAATATATAACCAACTAGTAAAATAAACAGCTAAACCAATAAATTAATCAAAGAGCTATTAATAGCTGACTGATATATTTTAAGAATATTTAACTAGGCAAAAAAATATATATTTACGATACGGTATTTAGTATTTACCGAGCAGTTATATTACACAATTATGAACGTTTTACCTTTTTAAAAATGATTTTTCGAGTGATGTTGCCCGCAGTTATAATTTTTTATATCATATTGTGCTATATTATATTTATTATATAAAGAGTATTGTATAATATATAATAAGTTTTCCATTAAACTCACAATTGGTAATTTTATAATACGCATTTAGTTACACAAATTAAAACAATTTTGATGCTAAAAGAAATCTTACCAAAAATGAATTATCAAATAACAAAATCAATTTATAATAAAATATTATATTACGGATGAAGATCCAATTTTATAACAATTTGAACATCTGCAGACACTCATAAAAAATATGTGTAGAATTACGGTCTACATTTTTTTAAATCCCAGTAATAATAACTTATAAAAAATCTTGTATTATAAATTAATAAATCCTAGGTATAAAATATATTAAACATTTGAGGAATTTACAAAATAATTTGTAAATTGTTGTGATTTTTGACGAAATTTATCAACATTTTATCTATGAAAATTCATAACAATTTTTGTGGATTTACACTCATTTTTTTTTTTCATCAGTATTAAAAACGTATGATAAAAAACTTTATATTACGTTTTTAAACTATTTAACATAGAAAAATAGTTTTTATTGACTTTTACAGAAAAAAACTTACATGTTTTTATTCTATTAAAAATTAAACAAATAAACAAAAATTAAGAAAAACCAGAATTTCTATGCATATCTAGTTTTTCATAAAATTATTTTTTTTTTATGTTACTCAAAACAAAAAACAGTAGGTAGATACTTTTCCTAACTGTATAACTTTATAATACTAATTTTCAATAAATGTTTATATTATCATTATATCTATATAATATATTTTTTAAAATATTTCTAAACAAAATATAAAATAATAAAATAATTTATAGACATTTGAAATTTTGATTAAATTTTTAGTTTTTTTATACATGGTAGATATTTAAATTTTTTCTAAAAATTCAAACCAACTTTTAATATTTCATAATCAGATGCTGCAAAGTATATACTATACAGAGTGATTTTTTTTATCAAAGAACACTCATTATTTCTGAAAGTATTCATATTTTTGAAAATATTTTTTTACATAGTTTCAAGTTGTTAAAAAAACAACATTTTTATTAAAAAATTATATTTTTAAATATTTTTTTCCTTAAATTTTTTTAAATTTTTTACTTTTTTAATGACAGCATATAGTTTTAATTTCATATTCCAAAGCAGTATAATTTTCTGAATATTTTGATACATAAAAATCGAATTTAGGGCCAGTAGTTTATGAGTTATAAGTATTTAAATTTTAGATGCGCGGAGTGGAGTGGTACGGGGTTACCCCGCAAAATGTTTGCCTACTACTCCGCTTGTCTAAACTTAAGTATAACTCAAAAACTACTGACCCTAAATTCGAATTTTATGTATCAAAATACTCAGAAAATTATTCTGCTTTGGAATATGAAATTAAAACTATATGTTGTCATTCAAAAAAGTAAAAAACTTAAAAAAATATAAGGATAAAAAATATTTAAAAATATAATTTTTTAATAAAAATGGTGTTTTTTTAACAACTAGAAACTATGTAAAAAAATATTTTCAAAAACATGAATACTTTCAAAAATAATGAGTGTTCTTCGATAAAACAATCACCTTGTATAGAAATGATTAAATATATTATTCCATTAGCTTATATTATAATATAGAAAATAATTTCTAAAGATACGTACTTTTATTTTTTATAAATGTTCGATCAATATATTTTCTATTTGATGTACAGTTATTGCATTATAGATAATTCTATTATTCAATATACGATAAGCTTAACCCTCTTTTTTAAATCAAAGAATTAAGCAGCTCGTATTAGTAGTAGGTACTCTATTCTTCAGAAACACTCGCAAATATTATATCAAACGAATCATTAATGTTTTCCAAGGCATTTAATACATGCAATTTATAATACTTACTGGATAAATAAGTTTTTACATTCTAGAAATCCGGACATATACGTTCCAGAAAAATTCGGTTATCACTTTTTGAATTCCGACAAAACAAGTTCCCAATTAATACATTCGAGACATAAACGGTTCGGAATATTCGGATAGACACGCACTTTAGATTTTAGCTCAACATGCCTTACACATTTTATTACTTCCCCTTACACACAAATACATAATTAAAAATAACAAATTTGACTTGCATGCTATCGAAAGTTGACACTTGGCAGTAATAAATAATATTTTTATTATCATAATCGATCAAAAGTAATAGCCTTCGATCACCTGAACTAACCGCTAGTATATATAATATATATAAAATCTATAAATCTATAAATATATACATATATATATAAATATCTATATAAAATTAAAGTGAGCCTATGTATTTTTAATAAATTTAAACAAACATAAGAAAATCTTATGTGTGATCTTGCATTAAATTTTCAAGAATTTTAAGCAATCGAATCATTTTTTATCAAAATTTATAGGAAACAAACTAATAAAAAAATTTCTCATGTCTATCCAGATAGCAATAGTTTGAGAGCCTTGATTGTAATTTTAATTTACATGTATCGAATGTATTATTAGAACATATTGTGATTAGGTAGTTACCCATTCAATTAAATCATTTGTGAAATGGCTCTGGAGTTCTTTTATCATTCATTTTGTGCATACTATTATCATCACTTTCCTCGGAACTTTCAACTTCATTATGTGGCTTTATTTCACAATCTAAACCAAGTCCAACACTAACATCATCATTAAAGCCTTAATAAAAACTATTAGCAGCAGATGAACTAGTAACGGTTTCAAATAAAACAGTATTAACTTCATCTTTGTAATTATTTAGCTCAGATGAAACAGTATTGTCAATATTATTATTTGATGATATGTCTAAATAAGTATCATCAGATAAATAAATAATTTGCATCTAATAATCTTCTGCGTTTGACAGACTTACTTAAGCCTTTTTTACGAAACATGCTTAGTATAAGTATATAGTTGGGTCTTGAGTGTTATCCAACTAATAACTAATAATTGATAGTTATTATAATACTTGATTATTATTTTACTTTTACTATTATATTTTATAACATTGTAGGTAAGATACTTAACTATGTTTAAAATATATCAAATTATAAAGAAAATGAAAATTTTCGTGAAAATTATAAGCAACAGCTATATATACATAATATTACATAATATATATTACCCACCTAAAGCTAATAGCTATGAACATTTAATATATTGTATGTGTAATACCTGCCTATAAAAATACCTAATATTATTCTTACTTTTTGTTCACCACATTGAAACTTGAATAAGCAGTAAATACAGTGACGTAGCATAAAATAGACAATGTCCAAGTTTCCGACACTGAAACTCAGGAACTCAGGCACTCAGCACAATAAATAAAAAAATAATAGCACAATTGCAGTGTTCACGATTTGCACAAATGATTAACTACAAACCAATATAGGTAATGGAACAACAATAGTAAGTTATTAGTTAATGCGGCAAAATACGTGACACAAATAAGATGCCTGTAGTGAGGTTATTTATAACTTACAATATTTAAATGAACATAAAAAATTAATTTGACTTAATTAAATTTTTTTTTTTTAACTTTAGATAATTCGCGTTATAACAAGCTTTATTTTGTATTCAATTGTATGCTACCCTAGTATTTTTTCAAGTAATTCATTGCCTATAGTTATAGTAGCCAATCATTCTTTACATATAATTTGTAAGTTAAATAGTGGTTTATAATAAACTTAAAATTACAAATTATAGTCCAATTTTTAAAGTTGAAATAAACTAGTTATAAAAATTCTTTTAAATTGTATCTGTAATTAGTAATTACATTTGAAATACCTAAGCTTAAAGTATACTATAAGATAAACATGCTAATCACTGGTTGCTTACTATAAGCTGCGATGTAGAACCACAGAATAGAAATTTTTAAAATTTAATCTATTCTGTGATAGAACTAATATTTTAATATTTGCTAAATTTTGTTTTTATAAATATTTGTAGAGCTCAAAATCAAAATATTAAATAATTATTATGATGAAAAGTTAATTCTCAAGTATTAAGATACAGTTGGTATTTTTAATTAGTTTATAAGATACACTTTAAGCTTTAAGTATACTGTGATTATAAAACATAAAATCCAGAAATATGAGCACGATTTAAAAATTTAAAAGAGAACATTTTTAATATTAACTGAGGTATACTTAATAATTCAATAATAATACCATTAACTACAAGTATCTACATAATAGTATAATAAACATTATGCATGAATTGACTGTAAAATACTTATTAAACTATGTATTTATTTAAGTTACAATAATAGTTATGTAATAATACATACTAATAATGACAATAATGTGTAATAATATATAATAATGTCCGTCCAATGGTCATAAATGCCGCAAACTTACTTTGTTCTAATAATAATAAAAAAAAGCGGGTAAGTGGGTATCGCTCTGCTGTATATTAGGGGGTGGGGTGGACCTCGGACTATGGTAGGTTAAATTTGAATGCAATGATAGGTGTCATTGTATACGAAAAACGATTCTGAACGAAGATGATTTGTCAGTTTAGGATATATTATATTTAAATATTGTCATATATTCTATTTTGAAACAAATAATATAGTTACTATATGTTACTATAGTTACTTTATACTATCTGTTTATTAATAAAAAAAATATTTGGCCAACATAAGCATTATGAGCGTATGAAATTTAATTTAAATTTTGACATATTTCGTATAAATTCGAACTTTAAGCACTTATAAAAAAAATTGTGACTAACGATTTCGGATTTTTTTTTATCACTTTAAGAACTACTTATAAGAAACCTTGTATTAAATTTTCAAGATTTTCTGGCCACCCAAAAAATTTTTATCGGTATTTGAAGAAAAAAAACTTAGAAAAGTTGAAAATTTCAATTGTCTATAAGTAGCTTGAAAATGGTCAAAATATTTTGAAAATTTAACTGTAAAGAGATAACCATAATATAAACATTTGGTGAAAATTTCAAGTATTTACAATGATTCGTTTTTGAGTTACAAGCAAAATCAAAAAATCGATTTTGTCGAAAAGTGGTTTTTCGTAAAATTGCCGTTTTTCTGTCACTTTTTTTTGTTTTTCTCGATTTTTTTGAAAACTATTTGAAAATGTTTACTTTTGACCCCCTCAAAGTACCAACTAGATGAATTTTCCTATTCAAAGAGGTGCTGAAGTAAAAAATCGGAGCATTATTACTGCTCCAAATGTTGTCGTCAGACACAAAAAAAAACACACATCATAGTAAAATCAATACATTCTTCACTTCGTTCAGAATCTAAAAAAGGTACATACCTACTTATTTAATAATATAGGTATTGAAAATTTGTTTCCAAATGAAATAAAAGTTATACAATAAGTATCATAATCTAAAAAAATATAATAAGAAAATTATTAATACGAGACAAGTTATTACCTAGTCATAATGTTGCTATGCATTTGATTGAAGATATTCATAATGAGTAATGACAATTTAATAGATTTAGGTTAATTCTTATTATGTTTTGTAATTTTGTAATTACATCATAATAGATTATTAAAATTGTAGGGCTCAAAAAAGAATCAACCAAGTCAAAATCTTTAAATATTTTGGGTAGGAACAAAAACCTAACTTAATTTATTTCAGATTGAATTTGATTTTAACCATTTATATCCAGAAAAAGAATTCTAACTATTATATATAATAGATGTTTTCATAGCAAAGCTTATGGAAGCTTATGTCAATTTGGAATTAAGGGATCTATTGAATTGTAAACCTTGGTAAATATTTAATTGATTTTTTCTTTCATATAATGTAAGGAACAATAAATTTATCATTAACTTTCTTAAAATAAATAGATATTATGTTTTTTTGAAGGTAATGAAGGTATACATAGCAGTTTTTAAGTTATTACCATGATTGTTTCAAACATTTACCATAAAACTTTACCAGAAATGTAAAATTGATAAGATGCCTTTAATCTTGAGACCTTCTAAAGTAGTGCAAGTAGCAGTATTTATAACATTTATATCTGTAAGTATACCTAAACGTGATTTAACTAAATAATGTAAAGCAATTTATATTTAATGACATTTTTAAGATGATGTTCTATTAAAAAAAGTACATAAACAAAAAATTGATAAAGCTTTTCAATATGGATTAAAGTTAGGACAGCTATATATTATTGTAAATAATACAACTAAATTTTTTGCTGTTAATTTACATGTATGTATTACTGAAGTTACTTTTCAATAGTGGTGTGTTTATTTTCTGAAAAGTTAGCATTATTATTTAATTTTGTTGATATAGAACAATGAAAAAGTATTAAGATTAAAAAAAATGATGGACATTGAAAAACACTAATTAAGTTTTTTTAATGATTAATAATGAAAAAATCATCATCATGTTTGACACGTGAGAACCAATAAATCAATTATATAAAAAAGAAAATTTAAAATGTATATAATATAAATAAGCTTTACTTAAAATGTTTTTTTGGTTTTTGTTCAAGCCAAGTATTGATTTGTTTTACTCTTGTTGCCCACCAATCACTCTGTTCTTTACATATTTCATCAAAATTTTCCACCCTAATAAAACAGAAAAATACATATAAATAATTAAATTAGGATTATAGATGAAAACAGTAATCACTAGCTATTATCAATTAAAATTACTAAGTTTAATAATCCAGTTGAGAACTAAATACAATTCATATATTGTTATAACAATGTCTTCTAATGAGTGTAATAATTGATAAAATAAACATACTTTTTACTACAAAAAAAAGTATTGATAATTAATAAAAAATTTTACCATCATGACTTTTAATGTATCAGATTATTTAAATAAGATTTCAATTAAAAATTATTTTACAAATTCAGACTTGTCAAAATTATATATACCTATAAGTATTATTCTAAGATAAATTTATTCAACATACGTTTCTAAAAATCCATCATTGTCGGAAACAAGTAATTTCCATGTTTTGTTTTCATCCAGTTCTGCAACAGAAGTTAAAGCATCTTTAACTTCTTCTGGTGGGGCATTAAACATTTTTCCAATATTTTTACGATTAACAATCTGATTAGAATCCAATAAGTGAATCTTAAAAAGTAATGAATAAAAAAATTAATAAAATTTACTAATAATTTAATATAATATATTGATGTATTAAAGGTTATTTAGGACAGACCAATAAACAATATATAAATAACTACAGCAAGGATAAATTAATAATTTAAAAAATATACACTTTAGATTACGGTATTCAGAAAATGTTAATGGTTTTATTTTTTATATAACACCAATTATCATCTCATGTGATTAACGAGCAGACACAGACTAAATACTGCTTACTAATAATAGAATTGTTATATGATGATAATCAGATTATTGATTGAATCAATAAGAGCGACTGTCAGTATTCATAACATTATAAAATAAATCGTTTTCATATAGTGTATTATTTGTAACTTGTAAAATAAACTTTTAGATATCTTACAAACGGACAATAAAAGTAACATACTTTTGTTCATAAAATGACAAAACTGTTTATTTCATTATGTTTTATAAAATTCATGAAAACACAATATGACATTCAATAAAAAAAAATAACTATTTTTCTATGAAGTGTAATAGAACACCTATAACCTTGCTATAGTATGATTTTAGAAGGAAATATTTTCTTTTTAATGATTTTTCAATAAATTAAAATAAGTAAACTATATAAAATTCATTTGTACGAGGATCATACACGTATAATGCAAATATATATAAATTTAAGTTCTACAGATATGTGCATTACCACTGTTATTCACTAATTATAATATTTAGATCAATTTTTGCATATTAAAATTAAAAATAATATATATGAACCACTAGAAATCAAATATAAACTGATGAATATAATATTAATATAATATCTTACCATATAATCTCTTAAAAGACGCATAATTTCATTACCCAAGCCAAAATGAGAAGATGTAGTATTATTTGGATATAAGTGTTCACTCTTTATAATCCAATTACCATGAACTAAAACTGCTAGTTCTTTTAAATGAGTCAAAATTGTTGTAACACTTTCATCAGTTGGCACACCACATTTATGTAATAGATTCATCAACATATTTGTAGATATCATTTTTGCTAAAAATATTATAACCTTTGGTTTCAATTATAGGTACATATTAGCATATTTTATATTTTATAAGAATCAGTTTTTATTCAAATATATTTTAAGTTAAATTTGAAAATCATATAGATATTTTCAAATTTTAAGAAAACCAAAATTAGGTAAATTATTAAATTATTAACAAGAACCAATTATATTTGAATTTAATTTATGATTATGAGTTATCAAATAGACGTTGCATTATTCTACATTATAAATGAAAAACTATAATAAAATTGGTTTTAATCAGCTTAAAATAAATAAGTAATTAGTTAATTAAACATTTGATGGATTTAAGAATAAAAAAAGTTCAAGATGACCAGATCATTATATTTAGATATATTTTGTAATTAATTCATTACTAGATAAATATTTTTCATTTAATTTAACTTTATCAAAACACACATTTTAATTGATACATTATGTGTTAATAAACTAACATTTTTTATTGTACTGAATTTTTTTTTTTTTTTTGAAGCATTGTTGGATTCATTTTGTTGTAAAAATATTTAATATAGCATTAGAGTTAAGTGCATGAGTTGGATATCATTTGTTAATAAGATATGTTAAGAGAGTATCTGATTAATAATATATTATTTTCTCTTAGTCTCTAATAGCTATCACAAAATTAACAAATAAGTCACAAAACGTGAAATTAGAGCTGTTCGATCAAATCAGGGCGTCTGGCAACCCTATACTCTGTCAAGTAAAAAAACATGCTGATTATGCACATCTCAACAAAACCACCTACCACCAAGCCCAGTTATACTATGGCAGCGAGGGAGGATAAACACTATACAATACAAACATCTAGTGAAAAATAATTATACCATATTTTAGAAATAACAATATTGAAACTTGCGCTTTATATAATTGTAAAAAATAGTAAAATTTGAGAAGCAAAAAAAATTTACCATTTAATAAAAATATTTTTATTTGTTTTTCAAGAGAATATGATTTTATTTCACTGCGAGATAATTGACGTGCTCGAATTGTATTAATATTTTCATCGTTTACTTTTTTAAAAATGTTGGTTATTGATATATCAGGATCTTTTTCATCAATTATATTTAAATGTGGCAACAAAAACTTATCCAATTCTCCCTGCAAAAATAACAATAGTAAAAATAAGTGAAATTTAGACACACTAGTAATTAAATATTACCATATATAGACCGTTTATACAAATTCTTCAAGAAAATATTACACAGTTTTTGCAACTACCATTTATTGAATGCAAAGATTTAAAATACTATAATTTTCTTTTTAATTTTCTATACCAAAAGAATCTAAATAGATCATTATAATTTTCATAACAGTAAACATTAGCAACTCGACAACCACCATCAATACTACAAACATATTTTAGTAATATAGTGAAACTTCTATACAAAAAATTTCCGTTTAATAAAATATTGTTTTAGAATATTATGATTGAATTAGAACTAAATGTATGCAATTCAATTTAACGTATTTTTCTATAGTAAGGATTTTTTTGTTGTCTGTTGAGACTTTTTAATATGAATCATAATATTCTTAATTAAATAGTAGCGACTACTGTAATTATTTACCACTATTAAAAAAATAATTTTATAATATTTATAAACCTAATATATAATTATTGATGGTATTATATGAAAAAGGTCAATGTTTTTTTGTTATTACCCTGGAGATGTAATGTCCATTTGGTATAAAGTTTAAATCAATCCAAGGTTCCATTGCTCTTTGATCGACCATCTCTTGCATTTTTTTCTTTTCACTTTTTTTACCTGGCCTATCTTTAAACTTTGCCATTATCTGTTCACTTTCTTCTTCTTCTTCTTCTTCTTCTTCTTCTTCTTCTTCTTCTTCAGACTCTAAAACAATAATAGTTTTTAATACAAATGAATAATATTATAGATTAAGATTTATGTTGTTATTTTACCATTATAATGGTTTAAGGAAGACTTTTTGTAATCATCTTTTAGGTCAATCTTATCAATATCATACAATTTAGGAAGCATGTTCAATGTTTTCTTCAGTGGACACAAATGAATACTCTTACTAGATGTATACATTATCATATCAGTTGTGTTTGATGATGTATTGTGGGATTCAAAACTCAAGTGGTCAATCATACCGCTATATTAATAATGCACTTACTGTTTTTATTTTGGTTTGAAAAAGCTTTTCAGAATAAGAACAGATCAGGTGATGATGGACGAAAAAACATTATGTTTTACATGTTATCTTTTCTAAGGCTATTCCCGACATACCAAGCCAACATGTCCATCCTTACTGTTATGACAATCACCTGTTGTAACTATGTTTGACTGTACACAATAACGAAATTGGTGATGATACAACAATCATTACTGAATCAGCTAGCAGAGAGGCGTTCAGTTTCTGATGCCTAACCCAGTCTGTTCTTGTTCTGAATAAAGCAATGCCGTAGCCAGGATTTTTTATGATGGCCAATTATTATTTTATTGTACTGTATTTTTGATAATACAATTTATATAATTATACATATTATCAAATCAAGATCAAGTAAGTGTGATAAGAGCGGAGTTGCTTCATCACCACAAATTATAATTAAATTAATAAAATTATTGTTTGGGGGCAGGGGCTGGCCCCTGGCTACAGCATTGGAATAAAGTATAAAATTAAAATAATATATCAGGTCAATGTATAATATGTCAATTATTTACCGATTGCTCTAAATTTAGTTTAAAATTTCAAAATAAATCTATATTTGTTTAAATAAATATTTATATGTTTTTAACCAAGGAGACCAAATCTGAATACGCTTTGGCACTGCGAGTTTAATTTTTTTTTTAAATTCATCAATAAGAAATAAATAAATTAAAAACAATGAGAACTATTACACTATTTTCAAAACATTAATTAGCTTGATGGTTTGTTAATATAGGTGGGTTACAGATTGAAGACTCCCTACATTAAACAATTATGTATAAACCTGGGATAGCTGATTTCATCTTTTGACGTTTTATCCATTTTAGCAGCTAACTCTAGCCCATGACTTTTATCATAATTTTTATCAGTGTCGAGTGCATAACATATCTCTAAGTCTTCATATTCAGATTTGTATTTACACTGTAAAAAGAAAAAAACATAAATAAATAAAGAGCATATTGATAGATACATAAGTTTTTTTAATTTCCTGCCACCATGCTGTTTAAAATGTATAGCCTCACTACTAAGCAAATAGGTAAGTTATCTCAATTTTCATGTCCTATTTTCATAGGATAACTCTACTTAGGCTAAGGAGGTTTATAGGTGAAATGTTTGGTAACACTAGGAACAAGAAACTTTCTATTATCATACATTATCAAAAAATTCCAAATGTGTTATCGATATTTCACTGTATATCGGTATCTAACATCTAATTAGGTCTAAATACACGTTGAATTATGTTTTATCATGATAGTTTGATTCAATAATAGGATCTTTTTCATTATCTGCTAATTATTTTTATTGTGACAATATTTTCTTGATTAAGTATGTAATTAAACCCACCTAGTCTTTGTTTCTAAAGGTGCAGATAAAAAAATTAGTCTTTACCTTTTTACCTGCAAGCTACCCTAGGAAGTTATGCATAAGAAATTAGTGATTGATGGCAGATAACATAAAAGATCCTAATAACATTGTGTCAACTTGCAACTATTGTCTATGTCAAACACATACATATTTTATAAATGTTATTTTAAAATATTGTTAAAAATTAATTTAAATGAATAATTTACTAGTTATACTAGCATTTAATTTGAATAAATAAAATGTGTGAGTGATTATCAAGAAATGATAGTTAAAGAATAATTAGGAAAAAGCTTCTTATATTTGTATGATATATGAACGTAATTATGAATTATTAACTGTGTTTTATATTAACTACAATTAATTGTACACAATGTTATTATTATTAACTTTTATTTAAAAATTTTTTTTTCGAAATGAAAAAAACCTGAGGTTAATGAATAGTTGAGTGGTGATAATAAACAAATACTAATATTAATGGACATACCTGAGTAACAGCCGACGACAGTAATTTATCGTTTTTAGACAATCTCGTAGGATAATGTAACAACAATAATTTCATTGCATTATTGCTCAAAAATACAGGTATCTATATACGATTTTAAATTTTATTAATTATACCATATATTATAATAACGTTGACTTAGATTACACTTACTTCTTGAACTATTTCATCGTCTTCCATTTCATTATCCATCGCAACCGAAGAAAAGAGTGAACTGAAAGTCGAAAAAGCAATAAAAATAATAAAATAACTAAATAGTATTAACTAAAAATTGTTGAATACTAATAGTCAGTTCATGATAAAATATACTAATATTAGTAATATTATATTATTTTATCACGAGTTAGTACTCACAGTAAGTTGTACTACTCGGTAGTGTGCAGTCGCTGAAATTGAATTCGTAATCACACTAAAATGAACGGTTTTTATCTTAGAGTAATAAAACTATTTTATCAATATACCTACCATGGAACTATGGAAGTAAAATAATATTATCTGTGTTTGACTTTAGGTGCCTTTACACCACGGATACAGATACTATGGTTGCACATCGAGCACGGATATCACGGCTCTGAATGTTCTTATCAAAAATGAATAGAAAGTCGTGTTATACTAGCGCTCTCTATAGCCTCTATTATTGTTATTAGCACGATTAAAGATAATATAGTATTAATATAGTATTATCTTTAATCGTGGTTATTAGTTATGGTAACCACATCTATGGGTAACCACGAACTACTAGTATTTTTGTAGTGGTAACATCACAGTCTGTGGTAACACGGTACAAGATTTCTATGACTGTAGAGGGCACGCGACTTTTTGTCAGATTTGATAAGAACATTCTGCGCCGCTCAACGCTGTGATCCAATATAGGCCGTCGTGCAACCATAGTATTTATATCCGTGGTGTAAAGGCACCTTTTAATGATCATAATCACTGTTCAATATTTCATGATATTAACTAAAATTAAAGTTTCAATATTTCATACATGACTACATGAGTCTAATTTATGAGAGGCTGGGCATTAACGAGTTAAAAAGTTTAAAATAATTTACGTTTAACTAAGTTACTTAATGAGTTACTTTTATTTTTATATGTAACTTCTAACTTAACTAGTTTCTCTTTTTTAAATAACTTCCAACTTAATGAGAAAATCCAGAATGATTTTAATATATTAACTATTAAGCAATAGATTCGTTATGTCGTCAACAATTAATATTTATTCATATTGTTTCTTGTGATCTTGCATGTGTGGTAATCTTAATTTGATAAGAATATATTATGATAAAGGTGATATTGTTCAACGCACCCGTCCAGTGTGTCTACGCGCGGGAGAGGGACGTTAGTTACCCGGTCGACCGCGATGCGAGACGTTACGTGTTAAATAATAAATTGTGTAACCTGAAAAGAGTGTTTTTTATTTAATTGTTTTATAGTACCTATACAAACCCAGCTCGTCTAAACTTGGACGACACATGTAATTAATTTTACACAAAAAAAGAAAATTAACTTATTTTTAACTAAGGAAAGTTTGTAAAGTTACTTTTTTCAAATTAACTTTTAACGAGCTAAATAAATAAAAGTAACTTTTAACTTTAAACTTAACTTACATTTTTCCGTAATAACTTAACGAGTTAAAATAATTAGTTTACTTGCCCAGCATGAATTTACGTATCTATATAAAGTACATTATTCAAACGAACCATGCTATTAAATCAATAAGCAACTTTATTTTTTACATTATACTTATGTCCATGAGACCATAAATCAGTAATCTATAGGTATCTGATTAGCAAATATACGGTTACAGTATTCAAAATATAATGCTATTCTGCTGTAGTGATATTAGAAATTCAAAATAAATTTCTATCAAACCAATACATAATAATATAATATACTTGACAATATGTAGAATACAATTGGTTACAATTGGTTTTTGTGTACTCAACCTTAGACATATGTGTATATATGTACTAATCCGACTAATATAAGTAATATATCTTTACCAATTTTAAATTTATAAGATAACTATTTACTCGACAGTCAAAACTACGAATATATATATATATATATTTGATTCGTAGTTTTATTAAAAATATTTATTTACATGAATTACAAGGACAATTGTAAAACTTAATGATAAGAACTTTATCAATATTCGTACCTGTAGGTTTTTACGATAATAAATCATTTTTTTATCGAATTTTGCTTAGGTATGCAAAATACTGCAGTTTAAAAATTCTCACAAGTCATCGATTACAAAAATTTGAATTATCGTTAAAAATCTTTATATTAACACGGATAAAGTATTTACCTTTAAAGAACCTCGCTACAGCCGTCAATTTAAACTAAAAGACATGACATTAAGTTTTGACAAAATTTAAGTTAGTCTAAGATATCCGATTTTAATTCTGAAAAAATATCTGAACTCGGCTAGATCGTTCGGAATATTTTGTAAAAAATTAAATCTTATATCCCTAATGAAGTGGTAATTTAAAATATGAATTTTTTTAAATCATAATATTAAATTTAAAACTGAAAAATTTCGTACAATCTACAGAAATTTTTCTGCTGAATTTAATTTTTTTCAGAATTAAAATCAGACTACGTTAACTAACTTTAATTTTGTCAAATCAATAAGTAATTTTTCGTAAAAATCGTATACCTAGTGAATTTTTATTGTTATAAAGTTATTGACATGTACATGCAGGGGCGGACTGGGGCAACATTTCGGCCCGGTAAATCTATATTTGACCGGCCCTTGCAATTTCTCGTCATCACAAAATATAAAAATTCAAATATATCAACGTTTTATTTAATGAGAAATGCATCATATTTTCAATTTTCTCAAAAAACAACTTACAATTCTCAATATTTTTAGTACATTATATAATATATTATTAGTATTATCTGAAGACCTAAATAGTATAGGCTAAAAAGTATAATATAATATTACTTATTTATAATTACCTATATTACTAAATTAATATTAACATTAGGTATGATAACACATATTGTAATACTAATGGGAAAGATATTTCAATAATTAAATATTCTTTACTTTTTTACATCTATATTTTAACATTTAATTAAACATTTTAATAGTTTAGATAAAAAAGTTTTTTTTGCATATTAGTCCATATTTTGACTTCAGAGAATATTTCAGAATATTTTAGTTTATGGTACATAATACATATTATAGAATATTTTAGCATATTTCCGTTATATTTGATATATTGGATCATATTAAAGGATATTCAGCATATATTAGACAATTATCACGGACCGCCGTACTAACTTTACTCCAGAAAATTTGGAAAAATATATTATTGTACATTACTTTAAAAACATTGTATATTTTTTTTTTATGTAAATATATTACATAATGTAACATAAGATATAATTATATAAATTTTAATAAATTATAAATTCATAATCATAATCAATAATCATATTGGATTTTTTTTTTTTACTAATTTCTTATTAGTTGGTATTATCAATATTTTCATAATATTTTGAATATTTTTGGGAATATTTCATAAATTTTAGCTGCATATAAACATCATATTTCAAACGTTTTAACAGAATATAAATCCGGACTCTACTAATAACTAATAATTATATAATAATAACAAATTATTTTTGAGCAGCGGCCCACCGGGAAACTTCCCGATATCCCGCCGGCCCAGTCCGCCCCTGTGTACATGCCTGTATGACAGTGGCAACCGTCGATGACTCCAGTCGGTACCCGCATTAAATTTCACTTACACTAATAATCATTTATTACTTACACATAATAGGTCTCGGGCGACGAGATTATGAATTGCCTAAATATTGTTCCTTAAATAATAACCGTAACGAGACCCCTTCCTTTTAAGGCTGTTGAGAGCCAGCCATTTTTAAGGGGTCGTATTTAGGCAAATTCGATATCCACCGTGAGTTATGTGTAAGTTACAGTGTAAACGTAATTGTAACTGTGTGTTGTGACTAATTATTAGTGTTCCTGAGTTCCCGTTAATTAAAAATAAACTATAGCTAAGATTCTTGGAAATCAATAACGTACATACGCGTTAGTTTCAAAAGAGAAGATAAATTTACTCAATACCAAAAGTCCGATTTTAATTTTAAAAACATATTTGAATCTCTTGTTTTATTTTCTAAGATATGTAGTAAATGGATTTTCGATTTCTTTGTATTGTTTAATTACAAAGTAAAAAATTAATTATATTTATAACAATTAACAGCCAAAAGGTAAATTCACTCTAAATTCTAATGTTAAAGCTAGCGAAACTAAACGCCAAATTGCTGAGTGTAGATTTGCTATGTAATTGTAAAACGGAGAGAACAAACCGTGTGTAACCTCCTCTTAACACTAATATATATTACCTATTATGACACGGCTATAGCGGCAGGTGCTCGGAGTCTATTACACTTATATATTATCAAAATAAATATTTCAAGTAACATTTGATTTCAAGGTTAAGGCCGCCGTTGTCGAAAAACAACTATAATATTTTGAAACCCTAACCCACAAAAATATCCAAATAAAATCCATATCCATTTTGTTTTCCCAAAGTATCATCAAAAAGTATACAGTTATGTTTATATGTCTAATGTTGGTGGGTCCCTCTTTTGAGTGGGCTCAGTGCAATTGTCACTTTTGTCCTTGCATAAATATGACACTGTACTATGTATTATTTTACGTTTGTCATATAAATCGAATTTTACTAAATTTTTGTTTTTTTAGCTTTTTACCATTTTTAGTTTTTCAGTCTTAACTTAGGAACTTTGAATAGTTATCCAGATAGTCGGTAACGAGTGAGACATGCTTATAGAAGATGTTAAATAACAGATTTATGTTGTTAAACAATAAAAAAGAATGTAATTTTGCTTATTTTGTATCAGCAATTTCAAGAAATATCATATATTTTTGTATTGAATAGTTTTTTAATTTACACGAAGATTGAAAGTTTTAACTGAATTTAATTGGAATTGAAATAAAAAAAAAAATGACCAATTGAGAGGTGCATAGAGTGGAATTTAGGTTTTAAATAAGATGACCTACTCTATAACCTATCCTAATTAAAAAGAAATTGAATTTAACTAAATAAAAATAATGATTAAAAAATGCTTATTTAAAAAAAAAATGAGTGGTACTCGGGAACTGCTGCTGTAAAGCTATTGCATAACAATTTTGTAACTATGTATCACGTAATTATAACTATTTATTTATGTATGATATTAATTCAAATACACTTTTTGAGCGCGGCGACCGAAAAGATTTATTTTTATTAAATAAATAAGAAGTTAATATAGTTTGAAATATTTTTATTTATTTATTTTTTGTTGATAATGGTAGAATTGGTAGATAAACATCCTATGAACATATTTTATTTGAGACTTTTTTTAATTTTTTTTGATAAGACAACTGAATTAGACTAAATAACAATAACAAAAATAATAACACAACGTATTTATAGCTTTACAGTAAAACCATGAAAACTAAGCTCGAAATATTTTACACAGGTATATTAAATTTATGCGTGGTACGGGCGTAAAAGAAATTGGCACGAATTACAGATTGTCAACAAATATTTGAGTCAAACAAATTAACTCGTGAAGTAAGATTAGTTCATGGGTTAACTCGTAAACAAGTCAAATATTCCGATTTATGTCTAATTTCAATATTAATAGTATATAAGTATATTTATACCTGCTACTTGCAAATATACCTGTAGTACCTGTAGACCAGAGATTCCCAACCAGGGTGCCGCGGCACCCTAGAGTGCCACGAAATTTTTTTAGGGTGCCGCGAAATTATTTGAAATATTTTTTTAGAAAAAACAATTTCATTAAAAATATAACATTGTGAGTAATAAAACGGACTATAATAATATAAAACCTATCGTGTTTCATATATTTTGTAGAAATATTACGATGTTCGATCTATAACTACTTTTGATTATAATTATGCACTAATAAATAGAACCGAAGTACTCTATAGTATAGAGCAGGGGTCACCAATTAATATTTTTGAAGGGCCACATAAGGAATCTAAAAATTTTTCGCGGGCCATCAAAATGATAAGTACATATTTACATTATATAAAAACTAATAATATTAAACAAAAATAATAATTTACAATTATAACACATATAATTTTGTCGTAATATGTGTTATTTATTTTTTGTCTGCGGGCCGGATAAAATGTGTTGGCGGGCCATTTGCGGCCCGCGGGCCGCCATTTGGTGACCCATGGTATAGAGCATAGGGTGCCTCCGGATTTTTAGAATCCGCCGAAGGGTGCCGCGAGTCAAAAAAAGTTGGGAACCTCTGCTGTAGACAATAGCCGACGACCGCAGATAGTACGATAAGACTAGTTCAGTTCACCGCGTGGTAAACAGAGAGGGGGATATTTTGCTTACGATCACGTTTTTTCGTCATGAAACAATTTTTTTCGGTCACCACGCCGCGCCAGGCCCGCAATACAAGCTAAGCAATAACTTAAAAATACTACACATAGTTTATCAGAATTATAAAAAATAACAAACTTTAATACTTTATTAAAATCTAGAATTGTAAAAAAAAAACTTCAGACTTTACACGTTTTTTTATAAGCAATATAATTGGTACTCAATTGCTTGTTAATGGCCTTACAATATAAGTTTTTCAGAAGTTTAAATAATTAGTATTAATCATATTATCTATCATATTATACCGAAAATTCCAATTAGATCAAATTGGATCCAAACAAATATTGAATATTTGAATGAACTAACAATTTAAACTGCAATCTATAGTTTTTATAGTTTTTGTCATCCTTACACTCAACTATAACAAAATAACTAATTTAAACAATGGTATGTTATGATTCAATACAACTTTATATTTTTTGTATGGATTTAACGGATGCATGATAAAAAATAACAAGAAGTATATACTTGTTATACCTGTATTATTTGTAGTACATTTGTCACTAATTCTCTGTACACCTAGTGGATGACAAGGCACCAGAAAAACTGTGCTGATGATATTTTTGTAAGAATCATCTAAATTGAATGTTTAGAAATGTAGTTGTTTAATGAAACGTAAAAACTTTTTTAATAAAAAAATTGTGTTGAAATCTAAAATTATAGTGACCGTTTCTTACGGTATCGCATTAATTGATCCCCATTCAATTTAATTTACGCTTTGCTAAGTTTTAGTACACCTAGTTGAAAGAAATCGATTACTGGTACGTATCATTTCAGTATTTCACATTATTACATTAACACCACAATTATTAATTGTAATCAGTTGTAGCAAGGTCTATCAGTGCTCTTGACCATTGAACTTATTTTCACGCTAGTACATTTTTAATGCCTTTCCACATACAACATTTTTCCTTGGTTCCAAATAAAATTTAAATAATTGAATGTTATTCAATTTAATATGCTAGTATTTATTTTTTAAATTTATCGATAAAAAATAAAAACCAATAATGGTAATAGTGACTTTTTAAATACCTACTAAATATTTTCATTATTGTATATAATTATTATAAATAAATAACAAGTGATTTAAATTATATTATAATTTTTTTATTGTCTGGTTTTTTATACCAGGCAAGTATAAAATGAATATCCATTCTAATATTTTAAATATGTTTAATGAAGTTCTAATGTCCTGTACTAATTTGTTCATCTTTATATGTGTAAAGTAAATAATTCTTCAAAAGTGAATATATTATTTAAACAAATGTATTTTATTTTAATTTACTTAGCACTCATTTTTAACATCTTATCTTTAAAATAAGCTTTATGCAATCATTGCTTCTTCCAAAATCAAACAGTGGCCCGTGGGCTAGCCACAATCATACATTTATATGAAAAAAAATTTCTCTATCCACATAAAATATTTAATTATTTAATTAATAACAATATTTATTTTAACTTTTAAGTTGCTTATGAGTGTTTTTGTTTATTTTTTTCTTAAGTTTTAAAAATACAACATTATTATGTATAAATATATTTTTTTATTCAAGATTAATTAATATTACTTAATCATCATCTGTATCTGTTTCTGAATCTGTATCGGTTAGGTCAATGTCAATTTCTCCTGAAGGTGTAACATGGATTGGACTGGTTTGACCATCTTCATCTTCATCATCAGAACTTATATTAATTACTCTTACTTCTTGATTTAAATATAATTTTTTAAGTTTATTTTTATCATAGATAAAATTCTTCATTTTTTATTTTTTTTTATTATTGTAGGCCAGGTAAATCTAAAAACAAAAACTACTAAATATTAGACACAAAACTATAATATGATAAGTAAAAAGTAATATATAAATATAAAATATTGGTAATTATTTTAAAAGAAATGTGAAGAAATTTACAATCATATAGTTAATAATAATATAATATTATATATAGTAAAAATGTATCCAAAATAAATAGTGCACATGGAAAATAATGTTTTTTAAACGATAAAATAATTTAGAAAATTGTTATATTTTAATTATTCATTAAAATAATGGATGGAAACATCTAATCATATTGAGAAATTTAAATAGTTATGCACATAAATAATATTACACATACAATATTTAAATATTTTTATAAATTTGTAAATTTATTATTTTATTATTATATAAATATATATATAGTTTAATTTTGATTATCTGCGGAATAGGATGGCAGGGCATCCAATTCACAAAATTATTGGATGAACTTTTTTTTCATTAAACGTATCAATAATTACCAAAAAGTATTATTATGTATTAAACAAGCGTATTATATTTTATGTCTTTATCGAGTAACCAGCTATCACAACTCAATTAAACTGAAAATAATGTATAATGTAAAGATATATATATTTTGTATACATATAGAGCATATATAAGTATATAGGTATATATTTGTAATTTGTATACATGAAGTATGTAGATGATTCCGGTTAAAACAACGCATAATTCACAACGCGAATAGTCCCCTCGCAGATGATTGAGAGTACACTGTATTATTATTATTAATTTATACATTGTATAAATTTGACTTTTCATAATAATATTATTTTATGCAATGTTTTACAAGTTTATTAAAACAAATCTATTTCTATTTTAAATTATAAAAAATCATTGCTGAGCTGTTGCGTAATAATAATAAAATTCACCACATATTATAATATAATTAATATAAATTGGCATTTTTATTTTTAAATTTGCTTTAGCAACATTGTCTTCAATATTACTCTATATATTTTTTTTCCAATAGAGCAATAAGTAAACATTATGCTAATTACAGCAAATAAAAAAATCAAACATAAACAATAACATAAAATAACTAGGATGGTAAATTGAACAAATATTCAAGTGACATTAATAAAATTGAGGGCTCAAGAATTTTTGATTTCAGATAAACTAGACAATTTTTCCAAAAACTCGTCATAACTCGGACAATATTCTCTAAATTCAACTAGGTACTTAACAAATTAACCATCTCTTTACTCGGAAAAATCAGTAGTGTATGAGTTTGATAACAAATAAATTATTGAGATTAAATCTTTTAATATTGCTTCAATAAAAAAAAAATTATAAAAATAACAAATATTATATTTAGGTACATAAGACAAGAGTATAATTTTCAGTGTTGCAGGTATGTAAATAAGGACTTAAGTACTTTTCGAATAAATTATATACTTGAAATACATTGCCCTAAAGCACTCAAACAACAATACATTTTGTATAGGCCCTACATATTATAGTTACTACTTTTAAGATAATCTGATTAAAGTAAACAATAATGAAATATCTAACAAGTTAAAATCTTTATTGCATCTACTTTAGAACATCCCTTATTTACAATATACTTTGAATTGTCTCCCATATACTCCACTTGAAGAGGAAAAAAATAATTTATATTTTATATAACGCTTGATGTTGTTATTTCATCAATAGCATATGTTAACACAATAATACAATTATCCAAAAGATTGATGTTTTCTTTATTATAATATTTAAAAGAGTATGTATTACCTATACTTAGTTATGTAATAACATTTAGGCATACATTTTTTTACAATGTTTTAACTTCTAAGAGAGTTGTGTGCATTTTTAAATTATTGTATTTTACATACTCAAAACTTATTTAAAAATTAAAACATTATCAATAATTTACCAGAAAATATGAATAATATTTTTACCTTTAACCCTTAGGTTGAATAGTAAATACCTTAATCAATTTATACAATATTATTAAAATGTTTATACAAAATTGGAACTGCAGAACATAATTTGCTATGTAGTACGTTTGAAATCAGCAGAGAACGTCATGGCTGATGGGTGTATTGTACATTTTTTATGGCGATACGATGGAATAAGGAACATCATCTTACCAGTAATTGTTGGTAGTCTTCAAGACGACAGTCACGGCAATAGCGGCTAACAACGAGAACGTTATTTTCAGTCGTTTGTGGTACCGTGAAAAATACGTATAATACAAAAATCACGGGACGCTGGGTAATCTGGGCGAGTAGTAGGCTAATGGACAAGTGAAAAGGTAAAGAAAAAAAATAAATGATTATGTTATTAAAAATCTAATATTTACCGCAAATTCGTGCAAAGGACTGGATCGGTAGAAGACAGAAGTAAAATGATCAAAACATTTAAAACGCGAATGCCAAACGCATTACGCATAGACCGGTAGCCGGTAGGTAACGCGGGTGCGGGTTTATGGTATGGTACTATGGTACTATGGTAGACCGTATAGCGTCTGTAGGTTAGCGTCGGGTTATCGATATTTAATCTCAAACCTCACTTTAATATGGACGCCTTTGGACATAATAATATTATTGTTGTTTCTGCGCCGGGGACGTCACTTTTTCACCGACGACGACTTTTGAACGAAACGTCGTCATGTTTCGACTACGGTTTACGTGCATCACTTCAATTGTGCCGCCCGCTAATGGTGGTACGACTGGTAGTTTAGTGATCTTTAATCGCGTTTAGGTCGTTGAGGACAATGAAGACACGGCGTCGTGTCAACATCGTCGACCGTATACCGCAGATGACGGTGCTGCCAATCACAACATCATTTTTATGTTTTACAGATAACGTCGATTACAACGAAAATATATGAACATTGAAGATACCCAATATACCGTGTATACCACGATTAAAGATATACTTAATACTTACTTTGGATAATATATTTATTATTTTTAATCGTGGTGTATAGCAAAAACTGCACTTTATCACTCATTACCTTGTAAATATTTTTCAATTTTGTATGCGGGACGTTTAAGTAGACCAATGAGTCATAATTTCCTATGACTAACTCGTGTATTTTGTGCATGCACAATACAATTTTATTTTTTTTTAATGGAAATCCCTATATTATATAATATAATTTTCGAATCAATCAATTTTTGTCAAGCATTTTTGATCTATCATCATGTATTCTAAACCCAAAGTTGGAAAAATTAGAGCTAGGTATGACTAAACAATGTATTCATTTAATTTTTTTTAGTTTAGTTTACGTATTTTTCGTTCTAAACATCCAATGATACATTAATTATTAGGGTAATTAATTATTTACTATCTATAAATTATTATTTTATTTTAGTATTACACATTATGAAATCACAAAAATTACAAATCAATGCTCATTATTATATTAGTAATAATAATTCTGATGAAATGAAAAAATAAAAATACACACAACTATAAATAAAATAAAATTTAAATTTTTAAGAGTATTACTTAGTTTTAAGACATGTTCTACTTAACTTAACACTACGAGAGACTTTCGAATAATTTCTGTAAATTAAATTATAATACAAATGTATAGTTGTAAAAAAAAATAAAAATTTAAAATTATATTTTCTAACAATACAATATGTTTTGTAATTCTGTAATTCCTGTAATTGTATAATGTGTAATAATAAAATAAAATAATAATTTATTTATAGTAAATAATTTAATACTCTAATAATAATAATTAATACATAATTTTGATGGCGTTAAAAACGAAAAAGTACGTAAGTTAACAAAAAAAATTAATTAAAAATTTTTTTTAAGTTATACCTAGCACTAATTTCAGCAATTTTGGGTTTAGAATACATTTTGATAGACCGAAATTGATTGAAAAAAGTTGATTAAATCGAAAATAAGGGTTACCATTAAAAAAAATTAAGTTGTATTGCGCATGCACAAAATACATGTTAAAAGAAATTGTAAGCCATAGGAATGTATGGTCCATTAGTCTAGTTTAACATTCTACAAACGGAATTGAAAAATATTTACAGGGTAATGAATAATAAAGTGTATCATGTTATCAGGAACATACAGTATAAAACTTAGATGTGTATATGATCTAAGGTATAAAATAAATGGTATTATACATACTATTTTTTCTATCCATGGCAGTATTGTATGAAGAATAATTAAATTGTGAAAGTATGGGCTGATAGACGATACACTATGATACAATATTTCAAAACCAAGATACAGAAAAACTAATGACATACATTTTAAAGTTCATCAATACATCAGTAACAAGTACAATGTCAAATTTTTTTATTCGATCTACTCAAAGTGCGGTTGTTGTCAAGTAATATAACGGTACATAAAATTAGTAACAAAAATGTCCAGTTATTTTTGGAGAATTACATAACGAGAAATTCAAACTATATCCAGGAATTAAATTATACTTAATTTGATTGAAATCAAACTATTTTATTTTATTTTAATATAATTTTATCTAAAACATTTTTTAAATTAAAATTACTTGGTACATTTAATAACATATTTTAATGCAAAACTTCACTGTTCTAGACTAAATATATTACATTCAAAATATCAGTCTAAATTAGCAAATTATGAACTAAAAAACTGAATTTATAATTTACTAATTGTAAGAAGTAAACAACTTGTTATATTTAATTTTTATTTTCATGAAAAATCTTGATAAATTTGTTTAAATGTAGAACTCCATCGTATCTCAAAAATAATAAAACTTTATTTCATAAAAAAAAAAATTTAAAAATTGCAAGTACTTAACAGCTGTACAGGCCCTCACATGAATTATTCAACTACAGTACTGTAAATAATTCTAGGCCTTCGTTGTATATTAGTATCTATAATAATTTTTATAAAAAAATTTTATTTTTGCAAAATATACGTAAAATATTGGTTACACAGCTATTTTGGTTGTTATTCACCTCTATAAAATGTCAGTTATTTTAGTTATCTATCTTAAAATAAGTTTAAAACACATATGTGTACACTAATTTACACAGTTAATATAAAAGTCCACATTTCTTTAAATAGTATTTATGAAAAATTGTTACACAAAATTATATAGTAAGAAATCAAATTATTTATGTACCAATATTGTATAAAAAATTATGGTGATTGGAGTTGTATGACTCATGTTTTTCCTAATTCAAATTAATAATAAAACTATATTATGTTTTTTACCCGGTCCCCGGGCTATGGTTTTCATTGACCCCCTCCCATTGTGGTTGCCATAGGTACCTATAGTCTTATAATTTATAATAATTACTAATTAAACGCAATGGTTTTAAAATTAATTCATTATTACTTAATATAGCATATCACATTAGGTCAGGTTAAAATGGAAGGGGTGGTTTGGGGGTTCATCCCCTCCTATTACAGAAAAAATGTAAATTGTATTTTTCATTTTTGATCGATTACAACAAAATATTTTATAATCTCATTATTAATCCTGCATCACATACATAGTTACATAACTATAAGCGCGTTTTCGCGGAGGTACCGAGAGCAAACAGTTTACTAAAATCCGTTTTGGCGATAATTTTATGTCAAAACTGTTTACTGTTTACTAAAATGTTTGGTCCTATCATTAAACGACTATTTCAAGTAGTTTAGTGTTTCTGGTACCTTTGATAATACATTCGATCATTTGATAAAAGAGATTATTATTAAATATTTAAATAAGTACAATAATAAATTTGCATTTTCCGACGTGTTTAGTTGTTAACTTGAAACGTCTTGTAGAATTGTTGTTATACAGTATACTTGTATAGTTGTATAGTTGTATTTTATATTACGTTTTTAATACAAAAATATATATAAAAAGTGTTTACAAAAATGTCGGATTGTAATGCACTAAAATTTGTAAGACTGGTTTTAAATGAAGACAACATTCCAATTTATCATGAAAACAACGCAAATGAAGTATTGTGTGAAGTATTAACACCAGGTACATATGAATAATAATTATATTTACAGTAGTGTCGTAAAGCTAAGTAAAAAAAAAATTAAGGTAGCAGTACGGCCATGTATATACTAACTATATATACCTACTGGAAACCAAATATTCCTATTTAAAAGGTGTAAATACTTAGGTGATATTGGTTTAAACCTACAGGCCTAATTGAACCAAATTGTTAGAATGAGGTATCAAAAAATTGAGAATCAATTTCATTGGCTACATATGTGCTTTTGTAATTTTCAGTCATTATAGTTATTAGAAATTAGTCTATCAGTTATGCTCAAAAAAATATACATTTTATTTTATTGGTAATTTTATATTATTCTGACTGCTGCAGTCCATGTGATAGACTCACTCCCTATACTAAAAATAGGCAAACTATTAAATTGATTTCAACTAATAGAAATTATCAGACTATTTAGAAAAATGTCTTTTGGGTTGAAGCTGTTAGCATACGTTAAATTAAAGAATTAAGAAAGATACTATTAATGTCCTTCATATATCTTAGTACCTAAAACCAATAATTTAAAATAATGGAGTAATGGACCTTCAGTGCCCCCCCCCCCTTGGCTATGACACTGTTATTTGTACCTATTAAAACTAATAAAATATAAAATGTTTAATGAATTTAATATACCAATTGATAATACACATTTTACAGAAGGAAGTCATGACTGGGCATATGTTGATGTTAAAGTTTTAAGTTCGCATGGAGTGGTTATTCCTAGTGTTAAATGTCAAAAAAACCAAAATGAAATTATTGAAAAAATTAAGATTCAAAATTTATTTGATAATTTAGATGACAGTGATGATGAAATAGGTAAATATCAATATATGAATAATATTATAAATTGTGACAGAATTATGAATGAGTCAATGACTGCATAAAACTGTAAGCATGTATTATTACTTAATCAGAAGTACATTCTAATTTTTATCCAGCCTGGACTATAGGTAATCTATAAATGCAAATTTAGTTAAAAGCTGAAATTATTTTGAATTTATTTAGAACATTATGTATAAGTCATAAATAGGGCCCGGATTTATATACACTTGCATGTTTTTTTGATCTGGTATACATTGTTTTATTTAGCATGTTTTGTTTCAAAAATATGTATAAAATTGTGTAATATTCATATAATACTACTATTCCAACTACATACCTACACGTATTTCTGCGGCTCTTAATGTAATTTAGAAAATGCATTTTTGTTAACATATTTGAATGATAATCAGTGTATAAATGCATGCATATTTCGTACGTTTTAGTACATATAATTCCAGGCCCTAGTCATAAATCATAATATTGAATAAAAGGTGGAACTTCTTAAATATCAGTTTCTTAACAAATGGTTTTTTTTTAATAATTTTAGGAAAGTGTGGGAACCTTAACACCAGTCATGACGATAATGATGATGATTGCAATACTCAAGTTGATACAGGTAAATAGCAAGATACTGTATTTCTGGCTGTATATCTAAATTCCTTTTTTATGTAATAAAAAAAAATTAAGGTATTTGATACAGAACAGACCTTAAATATTGTATAGAAATGTACGCTCTTCCAGTGTCTGCTGTCATTATACGAATAGTGTCACTCAACAATATTAGTTAGATTTGTTAAATAATGTATTAGATGTGAGATGATCATTTAAAGTTTAAATCACTGTGACTATTAAACAGAAAATTAAAAGGATCCGTGGCTCTTATTATTTCATAGAAAACTTAATAACAGATAATAATGCATTTTTAACCTAAATATTTCTGTTCCCTAATTGATAGATATTACTTATTACTACTATATTATATTGAACTGTAGTATTTTATTGTTTTTTTTAAATTTAATTTAGAAAGTATTTTTTTTTTAGACTTTATTTGGTCAACATACCGTTCAACACCACGAGACAATGAAGCTACAGAAAAGTTTATTGAAATAGTGACTTCTGAGCTTTATCAACAAAAATTAAAAGATAAAAGAACACCAAAGTATAAAGTTTGGCAAGATATAAGTATTGAACTACATAACCTGGGTTACAAAGTGGCTGCAAATGAAAAGGAAAGTGGTAAAAAATGCGATCAGAAGTGGAGGAACTTGGAAAATAAATACATTGCTTTTAAAGATAATGCAAATAAAACAGGAGAATCTGCAAAAAAGAAGCCAATGTATTATGATGTTATGCATGCCATCAAAGATAAACATAAAGTCTCCCCACCCACATTGCTAGACACTCTTAAGGCAACTAGTACAATAGTAACTCCATTGAATAATACTTTAGAAAGTACTTCACAGGCTAATATAGTAAACTTTGAAATAGCTAATCCAAATATAACAAAAAGTATGCATAAAAACACCAAAACTAGTCTTAAACCAAAATCTAAAGTGAGTCCATCCGATATATTGGATCACATGACCAAACAGCATAAAGAAGTCCTCGACATGCAGGAAAAACATTATGAACGTATCAAAGAAAATATGATTACCCAAAATAATCAAAGACAAGAAATGTTGAATATATTTGCTAAGCTAGTAGAAAATACCACTAGGAAGAAACGTAGAAGATCTGATTCTGATTAATTAAATAAGTCCTTTTATTCTTTTTTTAATGATCTCTAAGAGTGATATCAAAGTTACTGTATTATTTTTTTTTTTGTTTTACATTTTTTAGATTATAAATTTGCAAGATAGTTTACTCTAAGTCAAGTGGAACTTTTAATGTTAGGATGTTTTTATGTTTTATTAATTTGTTAAAAATGTTAAATTGTAATTAATATATAAATAAAAAGAAACTGTTGTTATAAACTAAATATTCAATAGATCTTGATCTCTTGATTTCTGTATATTTTTATACAGTGAAACTTCCCTTAACGGACACCTCTAAATAACGGACAAAATAACACTGACCAAGAGTTTCAGGTATTTAGAGGTTTCACTGTATTCCTATTTATATTTATATGAAGAGATGTATAAAGAAAAAAAAATATTCATGTAAAGTATAAATGTAAGTATATAATTATATATAAAAATGTATAAACAGTTAAAACATATATCTAGATGGAGGGGGATCCCTACACTAGGGAACTAGAATGTTTAATAGTTCATCTCTTTTTGCATTGCCAGATTCAGTTCCATATATTGCATTTTGTATATCAGTTTGAGAAGTGTTATCTAGCTGGACATCATTAACAATCTCATCTAATTCATCATCATTCACCAAACAAAAGTTATGTAATACACAACATGCAAGGATGATATTAGGGGCTCTTGAAATATTTGTGACATAATCTACGCCATCTTCCTTTAAGTAATCCAAAACTTAATTCAATGTCGACCCTTGTTTGAGAATGAAAATAGTTAAATTTCTTTTTTCTTGCTGACAGATTTCCATAATTTTTATATGGGGTTATTAGGCATGATAAGTTTGGATAAGCTGAGTCACCCAATAAATAATATTTGTCATAGAATAAAGAGCTTGGCCCTTCATTTTGCATAATACTGAATATTTCAGAATTTTTAAACACCCGAGCATCATGAACACGACCAGGATACCCAACACAAATATTTGTAAATATCTTGTTGGATGTACAAATTGCTTGAATAATAATACTTTTGGTCATCTTTCTGTTTGTGTAGCTGTCTTGTTCTGAAGATGGAACTTTTACAGAAATATGACAACCATCAATCGCACCAATGACATCTACAAAAGTGACAAACAATAAAGGTAAAAACGTTTTGCTGTATATTAATGAGTTTTGGCAGTAAGCCGAAAATATGTAATATAATCAAATTTTTTATTTAACTTACTAGGAAAATTAGCTCTCACTCTAAATCCTTCTTCAATTATTGTACATTCTTTAATGTTTGGCCAAGTGATAAATTTTTTAGCCATACTATTACAAAGACAATCAGTGACTTCTTGAACAATATTATAAACAGTTGAAGTTGCAGTATTGAACTGGTGACCAATGGCATGCATAGACATTTCTCTACCATAATACCAGAGACTTATAAGAACTTTTTTATGAAATGAGACAGGCTTATTTCCTCCTGTGAATGGTTTTATTAATTCAGAATTGACACTTAATGCTGTTAATAACTTTCCATATGTATCTTGTGTCATTCTAAATAATTTGTGAAAATCTCTAGCAGTAAATTTGTTGATCCAATCTTCACTCCAAATTGAACGAAAATGAGTTTCTCTTATTAGATTAATTAATAACAAATTATAATCCTCATTCGTCATACGAAAATCAATACTGTCAATAACTTCTGCTGGATTAAAAAACTCTTGAAGAAGCAATCCTAAACATGAAATGGTTACTTCATCCATCTTTCCAAAAGAAAAACTAAACACGAAAGATTAATTATTTTCTTCAGTGTTTATTATTTAATAATAAATATAAACAAAGAATTTAATACACTGACAACATTAGGAAATACCTAACAAGAAATATAACATTTCAAATTTTAGTTAAATAGGTAACTTAAATATTTAATATTATTAAAATTTAAAAGTTACGAGCATAAAAAATGTATTAATAATTGTTTTATTTATATTTTGACCAAATTTAATTTTATTATGGTGATACCAGTTACCATTTACCACTTACCAGTGAACTTATCACTTTTAATACTAAAATCGACAAAATAGCGTTTTGGCGATGAACAAATTTGATATGCCATATCACTAAACAATCGGCAAAGTTGACCAAACTGTTTGCTCTCGGTACCTCCGCGAAAACACGCTTTATATTATAGTATTAAACCTAGTGTTATCGTTACATTTACCGTTTATTATCGACATCCATGTTATTGTTATCGATAAAATAGGTATAGGTATAATAACAATAGAATTTATATTATGCTATAATATTTTAGTTAATCGTGACATATAAAACACGAGTAGTACACCATAAAGGATATTTTAAAAGTGGTTCATTTTGAAGTCAATTATACAAACACGCTGTTGGCAAATGGCAATAACACCGATATTTGAAAGTTTTTCAAAAAATTACGGCTAAAAAATAATGAGATAATAAGTATAGATTAAAATTAATTATATTTATTATTAATTTTGTTTTCAATTTTATATACTTTTAAAAGTTTAAAAGTGACAAATAATGTAATGTAGTAAGTTAAGATCGTCCGCATTCAGTTATAAAATCCTATACATGTATACAATTATTTGTTATTTATACGCTTTTACTGATATGATATTTTTTTCAATTATTTTAAATTTTATTAAATCCAAACTATCCAATTTAAATGTATGAAAACAGTTATTAAATTTATCTAATGAGTTTTTACATTTTATTTTTAAGAAACTAATTATAATAATCTGTCACAACCATCAACTGAACTATAGTGAAAAATGCTTCCCTGGAAACAAATGTATCAGCATTACTTAAGGGTGTCCTCGTGGTAGAAGGACCCTTCCACATGGCTTTTTTCCTTCAAATTTTCGTAATTTATATCACTACCTAATAATTTGTAGATTCATATTTTAATGTATCAAGTAGGGAATCGTAAGTTCCTACACGAGAGTAATAGGTAGACAATTACATACGTTAATTCCTACGTATGTAATGTGTAAGTTCCTACACGAAGAAAAAAAGGTACATATGTTAGTTCCTACACGACGAAAGGCAGGTACTTGTGTAAGTTCCTAGGTACATGGTAAAAAAAGGTACTCGTGTAAGTTCATACACTAGGAATATTATAAGTTATCAATCTACGTCTATAAAATAGGTACTGTCATACATTTTAACCCTTTATTCTATATAATAGGTATATAATTTATAAGCTATCTATCTAATTTAATTTAATAATTTTAAAAATAATAATTGTAATATAATAATAATTCATAATAGTAAGAACATAATAGTGCGGAGTAAGTGATGAAATAATGTTATCGCACTTGTTAGGTAAATTATTAAAATTAAATATTATAAAGAATTATATATTATTATATAGAATAAAGGGTTAAAATGTTTGACAGTATTATAATATGATATAACTGATATTAAATTGATAACTTATAATATACTTAGTGTAGGAACTTACACGTTTACCTTTTTTTTATCGTGTAGGAACTTACTCATGTGGGAAACTCCCGAGTGCGTCCCAAAATGTCCCTTTTTTAATGTTCCGAATGCGTCCGGAATAAGGTCTTGCCCGAGTGCGTCCAAAGAGAAAAAGGTCACTACTTTGACGTAGCCCAAGTGCGTCCCAGTTCATTTAGAGTTACCCAGGGTACACCACGAGCAGATGAACTGGCTTACACTCCAAAAATATAAATATATCTAATAAATAAATCATATCTAGAGATTTGTTCAGTTTTGTATTTTTGTAAATTTTCTTCAATTAATTTAATATTTTTTTTATTGACTGATCTAATTTTTTTAGATATATGATTGGAAGTTTAAATCAAAACATTTGTGTCTATTTGAATTTTTGTTAACATTTCTAAGAAGGCATATATGTCCGGATGAGATGTGAAAAAACATGAATTCAATTTTGAATGGAAGCTTTACATCACATCACTACACATACTGCACGTGGCTGTCAAAGACTAGTTACGAATAGTATGTTTCTACGTATGGAAATAAATGCAAATTAACACACTGCAATATTATTAGTTATCAATGCATTTTATCCATAAAGACAAATATTATTAACAATAATATCGCGGACGCACATGGGATATAGCAACATTTTTAGCGATATTATTGCGGACGCAGTTGAGCTATCAAAAAGGTACGATATGATTAACGGGACGCACTCGGGCGACGCCCACTCATGTACCTGTTTTTTACTGTGTAGGAACTTACACATGTACCTGCTTTTTACTGTGTAGGAACTTACATATGTACCTTATTTTATCGTGTAAGAACTAACATATGTATCTTGTTTACCTGCTATGTCTCGTGTAGGAACTTACATTCGCCCTATCAAGTTCCCCTCCCCTTGTAAAAGGGTCTAGAGACGTCACTGACGTCAGCATGACATTGGATTATTTGTAAATCTACCTTTCTTCAGGTAAATTTATTACATAAATAAATTGCATCTTTTAGTAGTGATAAAAAAAAAACACTTTTAATATTCTAAAAATTAATTATAATTTATAATTATAAAAATTTAGTATTATTTTCAAATTATTCATGTATCTATTTTATACATTTCAAACTTCTCCCCCTATTATGATATCCTGTGCACGCAACCATACGGGTTTGCATTAAATTTATGCACCTACGTAATATAAATCTACATAATACTAAGAACATATTAGAAGAAGGGTGTTATAGTGGTATTTAATAATAATTCTCTATCCCACCATCACTCAATATTTTGTTTTAGACAATTCTAGTATCACTAGTTACCTACTTATATGAGAATATGCGATCATAATAATCAGTTTGTACTTTGGATAGAGAAAAATATATAACAAAAGAAAAAAAGTCAGATTACAGGTATCTAGCTATATAGATACTGTCGCTGTCGGTCACGGGAAACCCGAAATACACCATGCAATTATACACATTTATTAAAAAGTTAATTAAAATATTTAAAATATTAAAAAATTTGAAAAAAAACTATTCTATATTTTAAGTTGGACCAAATTATACACGGTGTAAAAAATTTCATCAAAATCGGTCCAGTAGTTTCGGAGATTATCGCGAACATACATCGTGACACGAAATTTTTATATATACAGATATTACTTTCCATTTACATAAGCATATAACATTATCAACAATAATAATACATTTATTTTTAAAAATTTAATCCACATGTTATTATTATTTATAAGTATATTAAATTGATAGAACCATTATAAAATATTAAAATACAAAATATAGGTATTTACTATTTTTAATATTCTGAAATAAAAATAGTAAATAATTTTAATAAATTAAATAAATACCGAAAAATATTTAAATACAAGCATTCGAATTTTGAATACTTAATAAAACCGTATTGGACCATGTATCATGTATATATGTCTGCATCCGAGTTGGGTCCCGAATTAAAAATTGGTATACAATTTGGACGGCATTTTTTCAACCTATCCAGATACTATACTAGTTGGATCCTTGTTTTTTTAGGTACTACACTAGCTGGGTCTTGGCTTTTACATGTAATACCTGCACTATTTTTTTTTATAAATTTAACATAAATTAGAAATTGTGTAATATAAATAAAAATAAAATACATAATCCTACATTTTTCCTTTACCTATTTTATCATTTATAAATTTGTCTTTTAATAATATTTAATATAATAATATATTATCGTTTTATTAATAATAACTCTAACAAAGTTATCTTTCAATAACTACTCGTATACGAGAAATGCGAAATGTTTTTATCAATACTGCATTATAGCTGTAGCCATCGTTAGAATTTCTAACGTTTGGTTACAGCTACAGCTACTGTATGATTTAAATAATTCAAATCAATTATATTTTCTGCCAATTTTTATATTAATTGATCACAAAAATAAAAAAAATACGATTTAACACTCAAAACCAGCCCTTGTTTTGAGCGGCCAACTGAGTTTTTCTCGGTAGCTACCCAAACCAATCCAACTCTAGCAGTACGCCAGTACTAATTCTAATGGTATTAAATAAAAGTATAAATCATGTCGTATTGTGTTTTCTTTGACAATAATTGGAATCTGACACATTTCATACAGGAAAATACCAAAAAAAAATGTAATAAATAATAACGGGTTATGATAATTAAAAAGTCTCTCAATGTCAACATTTCTATACTTTTTGTTTGTATTGTATATTGTGTGTATTTTGTTAATTTATGTTAAGTTTATGTTACAGGTAGAGTACAAAAAAAAGATGGTATACACGGTGGGGTCTATCGTATGCGCATCATTAGTACCTCAGGTAAGAAATTTGGTTGGTCGTTTGCGCATTGCAAATTTTAACAATAGAAAGATTATAGGTATAGGTGAAATAATGGACGCATGTAAATTCCGCCCAAAATGAACTACAGGTAAAATAAGGTAGCTACATGTAAATTCCGCCCGAAAAAAATTGATAATTCATAAACACATCCAACATAATACAACTTATAAGTTATAAGTAAGAAGTTTTTATAACTTAATGAAGTTTAAAAGTTTTAAGTTACTTTTATTTGTATTTTTCAATCAAAACCGTATAGGTGTAATAGCAAATATGTTTATAAAGAATACGTTTATTACTTATTGTTAATAAACACATTATAAAAAGTAGGTACCTACCTGTTTAAATAAATGTATATTTCACAGTCACGTAACAGTTAGTTTAAAATTATTTATTTTTCCGGGCGGATCTTGCAAATCCATTTTTGTGCAGTGGAGCATAGATTATCCGCACTAATTGAGATCGAAGGGGGTGAGAATACGGAATAATCAATTTGTGCGGATAATCAAACAATCAATGAAAATTTTAATATAAAGTTAAATACCAATTTATTAGATATAATATAATACATAATATAAAAAATATAATAAAATGTATTTGTTTGAAATATTAACCAATTTTTCAAAAACGTGAACGTGAACACGTTCGTTTGAAAAAAACACGAACGTGAACATGAACGAATTAATTTTTTAAGTGAACGTTCCGACCACTTATTTATATATTATCTAATCTTTTAAAAATCATTTATATGACTATTTACTTAGGTAATAAGTGCTAGGTTTTAATGGTTTTATAGATACTTAAACAAAATATATAAATATCGATTGAAGTAAAAAATCGTAATTAATTATCTTAAAAATATATTAATTATTAGATATCTATGTATTACTTTATTTTTGAATCAATTTATTAAAGTTTATTTTTAGACTTTTAGTTGTATACCTATTATGAAATTAATATTATACAATGCTGTTTATAAATTATCAAAACATGGCTAAAAACAATATTTTGTAAAGTATTATTTTCAACGTTACGTAGGTATTCCGTTTCTTATAATTAAATAATTTAATATAACATTCATATTTTAAAAATTCTCCAATACAAATAATTTAAAATTACTTTTAATTAATTTTTTAAATCAATTTTTAAATGAATTCTCTTCAATATCAGAAATGTTACACGGAACCGACGTGCGATAAGAATACTTCAATTAACACACAGGAAGAAACAGTAAAAGACTGCTTCAAAAATGTAGTTTGTGGAAATCAAAAGCCCGCATCTAAAAATGGGCAATTTTACAAATGCTGTACTTTATCACCCGTTGCGCCAACTTCTTTAATCAATATCGATTGTTGTGAAAAGGCGAGACCTTGCAAGGGCAACTTTTGTACATCGGTAAATGCTGACTGTGACGATTTCGAATTGACACCTTACGGAAAAGAATTCGTTTTAAGAACTGGAAGAATAGTGAGTGAATATTTTTATAAATTTAATATTTCTTATAAAATGTAAGAGGTTATAAATAAGTTTAAATTAACGTAACACGTACTTAAGTGATGTGTGGCTTCAGGGACATTATTGGGAGGGGGGCTTAGTTATAATTTCATAGAATTTTCTAACAAAAAAAAAACAATTTTTACAACACAAACTCAAGTAGTATTTAATAACATAATTTTTATTTCCCATTTTACCAAAATTATTAAATATAAACAAAAAATCACACTTTATAAGAATAATCTAAGTACGGAAACACATCTTACTATTTTACATTAGGGAACTTATATAGTGACGTGTTGGTGTGAAGCGAAGCTCAAATGAACAAATTCATAACAATATTTTATTTTATATTTCTTTATTTTGAATTCATACCTAATTATCAATATACTAATAATATAAATGTTACGGACAAAGTGGGGTAGTCGGGCATTGTGCATTTGTGCACAGTGTTCCAATTTTATTGGTTAAAGTGAAAATAAAACACGTTGTTCGTGAAGGGCAATGTATGCTACCGTGTATAAAATTATACCTACTGTAAAATATATATTATATTTATTTATTTATTATTATATTGAATAGATACAAGATACATGTTAGTATACATATAGTAATTGTACCTAATTTATTTCTTTAGTTTAATAGGCAACACTAAAAATTAGCTATATTATGTATGTATTATTTGAGCACGGATTGCTACTGTGGCTCTTAGAGTTGCATATTTTACCTGCTACTTTACACTTAAACTTTTTTATTTGACGCTTTTGCTAAGGTTTGGTTTTTAACTAAACATTTTATCAGGCTGAGCTTATAATATGTCGATCAAGTTGACTTGGCAACCAGAATTAATTTCTTAGGAGAGGATTGTACAACTAAACCTTTTTTTGTAGTACTTCCTTTTTTTGGCATGGTATACACAAATTTATATAAAACATTATAGTTTTCCTAGTAATATTTTTTTACATCAAATTTATATCGTATATCATTCGATTACGCCCTCCGTGTCCATTATTTAAATGAATTTAATTTATAATTTCAAATATTTCTTCATTATAACCTTTGTACCTATGATCAATGATAATAATATTTAGAGTGAGTCTATATAGCAGTGGTATTCAACCTTTCTGGACTCGCAACCCAAATAAGCTTTGTAAAAAAGCTAAAATTACTAAAAAGAAAACTTAAAGCAACCCAATTTTAAAACTTACGCGACCAACTGGTTTAAGACAACTGGTCTATAGCATATAATAGCTATATAACAGGTGTTTAGTATACCTCATCATTGAGCAATGATGAGTATTAACAATTCTGTATACATTTAGTATTATACAGTACATTTTTACATCGGCCAAAATAATTTCGGGCAATCTAAACTGTCCAGACATTGTTATAGAATGACCGGTTATAGTAAACAATTATTACTAACTGATTACTTTACCCGAAATTGATGGACACTGTGCACAATGTCCGGTCATTGTTGCATAATGCCCGACTACCCTTTTTTGCCCGTAACATATTACATATACAAGCAGTGGCGTCACTGGGAAAAAATCTAGAGGGGGCAATGTATGATGAATTTAATATATTTATTATTTTCAAAATCCTGACACCCCTCCCCTCGGTTAAAATATATACCTTTATCTCTTAAAAATTTTCAGGGGGCAAGTGCCCCCCCTTGCCCCCCACAATATTACGTCACTGTAAGATATTTATAATTGTATTGTAATAGTACCTAGAATTAATAGTATATTGATATTTCTAAGTAATCCGTCGCAGACGGTGGCTATGCGGTATTTGCGGCGGACCGATAGTGGTGAAGGAACGCTTTCGCACGTGGCACGCGCCCCTTACATGTCACCGCCGCACCATCGCGTGCGTAAACAATTCAAAACGTGTGTTTTATTTGACTAAAACTATGTACTTTTTGATCATCCAATCGATCGACCTAATTATGCGAAAATATTTCTGAAAACTGATTTGAATTTGTTATTATGCTTACTTTAGATCGATCAGTCCACATTTTAAAAATTCGGATTTAAATTCCGAATAATTAACATTTTCAAAATTCAGAAATTACAAAATATTCAAATTACATTATAGTTGTTTGGGGGGGGGGGGGGTAAAATTGGGAAAAGAAGACTGACTACTCTCAAATAGATATAATAACGAATTAAAATCAGTTTTTAGAAATATTTTCGCATTATTATACGTCAATCGGTAGGATGGACAAAATATGGGTAAGTATTGACTAAAATAACTGTCCTTCACATAGGTATTCCCTTAAGTTACTTTCCCCATAAATGATCCAATATCTGATTTTGATATCAATATACGGTAGGCAGGACAATAAAAAAATTTAAAGAATTTAAATTAGAATAATTATATTATGAATAGATTAATACTGATTGATTATTTAGTTAAATACAGACAAAAATATAAATTGAATTAGACAGTAGTTATCAAAATAAAAGTTATAAAAATTAAAGCCAAAAAAATTAATATAAAAAATATTAAAATAAAAATATAATTGGTAAACTTTAGTTCACTTTTATCTATGGTTTTTTTATTGGCCAATTCCTTTTTTCGTATTAGTTTTTATGTCTTCAACTATTTTCTTTTTAACACCATCATTATTTTCTTCCTGTAGCTCAAGTTTTTCTTTCTATTGTTTAAAATTATTAGCATTTTTGATATTAGACCTATTTATCAAATAAAAACGATTTTTCATTAATTAATTTTTTCTTCAATTATATCACGTGTTTTTGTATAAATAAGGTAATATCTTTTGTGCAAGCAATACACACTTACATCTAACACATACTTGTATTGTAAACAAATACTTGCTAAGTTTTGTTTTGGATCATTCATTGTTAAAAGAAATAAAAAAACGTAGCGTCAACAATGACAAAATTTAATTTGAAAATTATAATATTTGAGTATAGATGTAGAATCACAAAGACGCGTCACATGATGGTCCAACAACATTATTTAGAGAATTCAGAATATAACAATTATTATCAAGATAATATCCTAGGTATTTCCGTAAACCATTCAGAAATGTATGTTATACAATTAATCTTTAAAATATAATAAAATAATTTCATATCATAATATATTTTATATTGATATATTATTTTAGTTGATTTATAAGTTCTTCATAATATTATACTAATACAAATTGAATTAATGTGGATAATAAATAAAAATTGGTTTAATTTTTTTAGTAAACTATTTAATTTTTATTACTTATTGTAGTATTGAATAATTAAAAATTGTATTTCTTAGTTTTTTTTAATTATTTTGCCCACAAACAATTGGTATTAACTTTGATTTGTAGATATTCGATCGATGACATTAAAATCTGACGATATTTTCCATATTTTAACTGTCAGCATTTTTAATATTTTTTATTTTTATAGAATATAGATTTTGACTGTCAGCATTTTGACCGGCTTTTAATTAAGTACATACCACAATTAAATTGAAGTATCCGATATAAAAATTAATTTTCGATGTTTAATACTATATATCAATTAGGTTTAAGATTCAATATTCCTCGTATATTGTAGACTATTTAAATGTACCATGTGCCTATTTTTTACATCAGCTTTATGCAGGGGATAATCAGAGTAGAATGATGATGAATACTTTTCTGATTATACAGACAAACATTGTCGAAAACGAAGATGGGAGGAGGGGGGAATTTACCATTTGCAATGCAATCCTCTATTATGTAAAATAATAATGCTAGCAGTGTAATAGGTAATTTCAACGTTGTATAAAAAAATATATGTAACAAAATAAGACTAAAAATTGTATTGAATTTTTTTGGCAAAATTCAAAATATTCATTATATATAATTTATTTTATATAAATATTGATTCTAAAAACTTTTTATTAAGTAGATTATTTTTTAAATTTCAATATTTTTATGGCGACCGGCCCACTAAGTATTCACAAGGTTGTGCCTACTTAGGTACTTATAATTTGTACACCTCAAGTTTATCTTGAATAGAATAAAATACACGACTTTCTTTAACTGTACACAGTATGATAATTATTCAGTAATGAAGAAATAATATTTTTTTTTAGATTCAAAATTGTTTATGTGTAAAACTCAATGGTCTACAAGATTCGTGTAAACATCCTGGTTGCTGTACCAAAATAGGCTGCATGGATATCCCATTTCCAAATTGTCCGCCAGCACGCTTATGGAAAAACGAATATATCTGCAGAAATAAGAAAAAACCCCAACTTTGTTCAGATTAATAAATAAAATTTACTGGATTTACTTGTCATAATATTATATTCGTACACCGATAACAATTTAACAATAATATTAAATAAAGAACTACATTTTAATTCTAAAATGATTAAAATCAATAAGTCAATTGACTTTTATTTATTTTACAGTATTAAACTAATGTGATGTGTCTACAGTCTATACTCTACATTCTATTTAAAATCACCGTATATTGTAATAAATAGTTAACAAATTAACCATTTACGTAGTATAAATAAGATAAAACTCAATAATTCAGTTACAAAGTTTGTAATATTTCATTATAATCATTACTGGTTTTTTTTTTGTTTTTTTCTGATAATTGTATCGAGTAAACATTTTTATTTTTATTATTATTGTATAAAACTTGTTAAAAACGATTTTGTACTCGTTTTTTTTATTTCTGCCTTACTAAGTACTAACTCTTTTCACTATATTAGGTACAATTATAATTTAAACATTATGTTCTACCTATAATAATAAATGCATTAATAATTAATAATTTTATACATAAACAAGGAAATATATTTTTTTACTTGTTAAATAATATTTATTATTATGTTTAGTAGTAGTAACAATTAACTACTATTTAATAATAATAAATAATTATAAAAAACAATCAAATCGAGTATAACTAGTATATTAAGTAAAATTATCATAATATTAAGTTTAAGTAATTAAATGAAAATAATAAATAAAAATAATAATGTCAAGTAATTAAAATTAAATACCTGAAACTATAAATAAAATTTTTTTTCTGTATCCTAATTTGAATATCATAAAATTGTGAGGGCCTCGAATTTGTGGGGCCCCTGGGCGGCAGCCCACTCAGCCCTCCCCTAAATCCAGCCCTGTGTTTATGTATGTATATTGTACACGTATTCAAATTCTTAAATGTACAGTTTAATCCTGCGTATACCGTACCATGCATCCGTGTCTTGCATATCAATGGACCGTATAAAGTGATAATTTGCCTACCAGCCGATACCTAATATTTTAATTGTATTAATTAATAAAAAAAATACAGAATACAATTTAAATCAATGACTCTTGCCAACGAATATTATTTCTAATTTTTGTTGAATGGTTTTATTATTTCTACTACTACTCTGATACTCCCATAATTTATCAATAGTATTCAATACTGTACCTCACCGTTCTGTTTGACCCATGAACTAAGATATAATATATATTATATTATATTATATTTTTTAGATATATATTATCTTAGTTCATGGTTTGACCATACTTAGTTTAAGGTCTATGGGTTTGGTAAATTTTTAAGTAGGTACACAGATAATAATCACGACGCCAATACGTCATTATAATACCTATAGTATAGCATTAACGTCAGTGAATCCCAATTACGACCGATTTGTATCCATTGAGAAGGTTAATAAAATCACGAGCGCTACTTGCCAAATTAACACTCAAATGAAAAATGTTATGAGATGACCCAAAAAACATTTCACACACAGTAATTGGGTCATAGAATTATGTTATTATATTACCTAATTAATATTATTGTTGTTAATTATTATTAAAACATTAATATTTAATACGAAAACTAGTACCTAGTGATAACAGGATAAATAATATCGCGAGTTAAAAAGTGATAGCCAATAATTGTAAACAAACGAAGGTGGGCGTGTGTAAGCGAACGTTGAGTAACGAAAGGGAGTAAATAATGAATGAGTATATACGAAAAACTGAAACACCGATGACGCACAAATCGCCGTTCAACGATGCGACAATCGGGGACCAAGTACTGTGGGACATACTAGAGTCGCCACAGTTCTATGACATGATATTTTACTATAGAACCCACGGTTTAAGATAGCCTATAGTCTATAGGTATCTTAAACCGTGCTAGGGCCCTATAAAGATCTCTACAGTGCCTTAATTTTACAAGCCGTTTTTGACTCGCCAACATAGATAATATGTTAATATTATTAATTTCTTTATTATCTATGCTCGCCAATAATATTCTATTGAAATCAGCTGCTGCTACTAGCAAGCAGCTGTATTTATCGTTTGGTTAGTTACATTTAAATCCACCGGAAGCGCTTTATGCTGTTGGGTGTTTGGTGGAAAACGAATTTTTCTCCTCTCGTCTCGCAACTATGACTGGACATACGCGCCACGCGCGTGCTATCCTTTTCCAAAAACATTGTTGTCTCTGTTGTTGGACTTCTCTTCCCTCTCTCGTACTCTCACACTCACACACACACACTCCCGCGTCCCGCTAGTAATACAACCGCGGTACAGACGGGCCGTCGACTGGGATGATTTCTACGTTACCAGCTCTATTCCCTTAATAGGAACATAAAATATCTCTCTCTCACTGTGCCATCAGTCCATTTCTATATCGACATTGCGGAGCTGATCCATAGACCTTATACTAAATATAGACTTGCCGTTTGAACACCGCAGAACGGTCATAAAGGCCGCTTTTCGGTGACCGAGTGACCGTACAATTATTATCGTATACCATAAAATGCCACGAGAATAAAAATAAATGATTTTAGTACCATATTATTGTACAATTGTACGTTATACTTGACCACAGACTTCTATACTACTTCTATATAGAAATCTATGTAGGTACTTGACATACAACGACGACATTGATGTTATTATACTGTACATCACTGCGGTATGTCTGACAGGTTACTACCACATTCATCGCGAAATCAATATTCGCACATTGCACGTGACTAGCGTTCGGTGGCGAAACTCGTTTTTTTTGCGCGCCGCCGCCAATATTTTATCGAGCGCATATACACTCATAATGGTCGCCGCGCGCCGGACCGAATGGCTGTCCTTGCCGGCCACCGTTAATAGCCTGCAACAGTGCTGAATACTTAAAATTCGACTGGCCAAATAACACGTCGCGTACACGAGTACACCTTAGTGGCGGGGACGACCGAACAAGTCCGTTGAATTTATTGATCGCCGCATCAAGACTCCTCCTCGATTTGTCGTTGGGGTATACATGTTGCTCCCGTTGCCCTAATTCCGTGTATTTGTATTATATTTTTATAACCGTTCCATAGTGATTCTTAATATTACATCATTATCTATTTTAACATCGGACTTAATACTTATTAAGGTACATTCCAATGATGAATTTAGTTAATATTTTATCTTCATTCGTGATTCCAATTGAAACCATGGTGACAACAAAATTACGATATTATAATTATTTATTTATTTATTGTTTTAAGCTTAGAAACACATAGGTAGTAGATAGGTACTAAACAATCAACCATGGAACCGGTTGGTATATAATAATTGTATATTAATTTTATTAATATATATAATATATTGTATAGGACTATATTTTATATTATATATTCAATGGAGGGGAGATAAACAGTAACCGGAGGAATCAATAAAAAATGTTTTCCTTAACAGGTAGTTTCAATAATTACCCAAGTAGGTACAGCACTGCTGTTATCTACTCAATAATCAATATATTAAGGTACCTACCGACTATCATTATACACCGTGTGAAGTGCGGCATAATAATAATTAAATAATATGTATAGGTGACGAGTTGAGTGTAGTTTGAATATTTAAACATCCTACGGTACCTAGGCATAGTTAGGTGAGTAGGTTACATTTGAAAAAGTTAAATTTACTCTACTATAAATGGACAATAACTGTAGTCGGAACTCGACTACCGAATGGGACAAGTAGAGGTGGGACATTTTTATCGAGGGACACCTGTGTAGGTGTAATGTTGGGATTGAGTGATTCCACCATGATCATTCCATTCGATTTTATCAACAATCATAATGTATCAAGTATAATTAAATTAAATTAAATTCATAATACACGGTTTAAGGGAATACGCTTTTAACGTGGCAAACTTGGCATAGTATTCGAAATTATTCTGAATCGTAACTACGTTTCTTTCGAACTCGTATCAAGCCTTATATTTTACCAACAATAAAATAAAATAAATTACAATATAATATGGTATAATATTTTATTAAACTGAACAGTTATATTTAACCGAGTATAAAGCGATTTGGAATAGTATTAATACGACATCGTTTAGGTCAATTATTTTTCGATTCGTGATAAGGTCTCTATTGTCCAAAGCCGTACAAGGTTCAAAACAGGTATTGCGTACGCATACGAGACGTAGAAGACGTAGACGTTGGTGGGGTTCAAATCTGACGTCTGGGCGGGTGAGGGTGACACTATTTTTTATTCGAGTTCTTGAACCTTCGATTCCCTCCCTGCTCCCGTCAACAATGCATATTGTTTGTAACTGCAAAACATCGATACGCGCATGACTAATAGCGAGTCGGTCCGACCGGACCCGATGTCTTGATCGATCGAGCAAACTGAACATAGATACGTAATTCTTCATTCTATCGTATATTCGTGGCGGCCTACAAATGATAAAAACTTCATAAAATTGATAAAGGTAAATTCGTTTACACAGGTATATAGTACATGTCCGTGGTATATGTTATACACACGATTGAAGATAGTATCTTAAATCGTGGTTATACAGATCAATAATACGCCGATAACGTTGAGATTTATAAACATGTGTTCTCTGATGCATAATTTTCGTTTTATCTAACCTCACAATCCCGGTCCATATGCCACAGTCCGCGTCCACTACCTAATACTCTTGGTACATACTTATTATTTTACTGCTCGTAAATAATATTTCACATTAACTTCAGACGGTGTGCTTATATACGCATTGTAACATTTACTGTTTTTGACAGTTTAATGTTTATACAATTATATAGAAATAGTGAGTCGAGTGAGTATCAATTGTATTACATTATTATTAGTATCAAACTATACCATTTATGAATAATGCACTTTACTTACTGTGCTTGTTTGCATTGTTTTCTCTTAAACTATAATTATCTTAATGACTTGTATAAATGGTATAGTATTGTTACTTGCTTACTTAGCTCTTGTTAAGAGAGATTTACGCCTTTATATAAACAATGTAGTTATTGTAGTTAGTATTTAGTTAGTTACCTAGTTGACTTCTCACGAAAAAAAAATTAAATATTTAATTAATTCGATAAGTGTTCAAACTTTTTCATAAACCAATTATACCGATTGTACTAAACTATGAATATTATAATTGTTTACTTTAAGAAAAATTCTTACCAATCTTATTGTTACAATTTGATGTTACAGAATGTGATGTCCAACCTTAATTCAAAAGTGTAGTAGCCATTATACTTTTGAAATAATTTAAGAGATAACATTACCAGTAGGGAGTAAACTTTAATTATTAATAATATGATCCCGTTCAACTTTAGACAATAATAAAATAAATAATAATACCAAGTACTAATCTTTTATAAACATGAAATCAATAAATTTGGTCTTAAATCTAATGTATTGAATATAACTTTATCTATTAAATCTTTTGGTTGTAGTGTATGTTACACTTAATATGGATAATTAATTAGATTATCATACATTGCTGTAAAAATCTGATGTCTTAAGTGTATCTAATGTGCTATTACTAAGTCATGAAATATTTTAGGGGCCTGCTAGTATAGTTAAAAATATAAAAAATTCATAAAAATCGGCAATAGTGAAAATTGTTTTGATTGTTAGGTGTAGTACATCGGAATAGATTCAATCTATTGAAACTATACTACCTATTGCAACTATAATTAATAAAAACTAGAGATAACTACTAAATATTGGATCTTATTACTTGGCATTATTTTTTTCATTAGTTATGTATTATTTTATATTATTATAATTAAATACTGTTTAACTACTATAGTTATTTTTTTTTATTATTAGTTTTAACTCGTTTATTATTATAGTATTAAAAACCTAAATGTCAGGCCATTAAGAGGTGCTAAAAGAAGAAATAGCATTAATTTAGCTTGCGACCTACTAATTCCGTAGTAATTTACTATAATTTTACATGATAAACTGAGATAAAAATATATCAATCCCAATCCTCCATACTAAATTACTTAAGTTTATATTGCTAAATTTTTTGATTTCAGATAATTATAAAACAAGTGATGAATTGATTTAAAATATTTCACAATTAAATTCATAATATAATAATTAATAAATAACGTTAAATATTTTATTCAACTTTTGGACTTACATAAATACTATTGTTTTGGAATAAATACATATACTTCTGTATATTGGAAAATATTTATTAAATTATTTTAGGCCAAACTTGTAATACTAATAATATTATATAATTTATAATAGTATTATGTAATATTTTAATCACAATTTTAAAGTATTTTTCATGCAATAATATAATATCATGAAATAATTTAATAAATTTATTTGCTGCCTAGTTAGAAAAAGTAACCATTTCCAAAAAAGTCATTTTTTTTCAACTTGAATATTATATAAATTCTCATTTTCCATTTTTTATATATCTTAGGCATAGGCGCAACTAGAACTTATATTTTGAGGGGGCTAAAAGTACCAAGACAACTCATACCTGCGGGGTCTATGCCCCACACCCCATACCAACTATAATTTACATTAATAATACATATGTATTACAAATTCAACTCTATAACTTTAATAGAAATTTTGTGTCTTTGGTACAATACACTTTTAAAACATCTTTATTATTTAACGAGTTAACAACATCTCTCTCTATATTCAGAACTGGCAAATTTGTGAAATGGTTTTATAGCATACTGGTTAGTAACCAATTGTTGATACGCCTCATAGAAAAAAACAATCTTTTGCAAGTGGTTGAGCTTATGAGAAACTTATTGCTACTTGTAAGAACTTATAATGATTGGGATAAACATATTTTTTGATCACTTTGCTTTTATCATTAATATCAAAATTAGGTTTTATGGTAATCATGTAGTTTCTTGCTACTTTAATTTCTGATTTTAAAGCATGAATATCTATCATTAAAACAACAATTAAAATTACATAAATTGAGAAAAAATATTATTGAAAAATGTAATATTAACCTTGTAATGATTTATAAAATATGACATTTCAACAAAATCCATTTTAATAAAACATCAACAAAACATGCCATAAGTAAACTCAAAATACAAAGTAATGTGGAAAAACCACTGTTATACACTTTCCTTACACTGAATAACAAATAATTTTCAAACTTAATAATTATTTCCTTTAAATATTGAGATTATTGATATAGATGATTGAATGTAATCAATATTTTATCACAAAATCCTGAGATTCAATATTTTTTATCAGAGAGGGCTATGAAAATATTTGGTGGCTAAGCCCCCCCCCTCAGTTGCGTCTCTGAATTCTTAGGAAAAAAGTTTACAACTTATTAGGTATTATCAAATATTTAATAATGTTCTTTCTTTAATCCTATTAATAAAAAATATATTTATCATTTAATAGTAAAAATTAATTTAATTGTTTTAGATGACATTTATTTTTATAATTTAGGTTTTAAATTCATTTTAGATTCTGAGGGGAGTAATATTATATATATTTTTTTCTGTCCGTCATCTGCTTGTAGAGCAGAAAAATGTTAAAATCTTCAACTTCAATATCCTTTCTGTTTAAAAAGTTAATATTGTTAGTAATTTGATGTCAAAATAAAAATAAATATTAACACTTTTCTTAATAATTGAGAAAACAATATAATAATAAAAAAATGAGATTTTAACATTTATTTTGTTATAATTCAAAAAAAATAACCAGATGTACTTGAAATGTTCACCAAATGATGTTAAAAGAATACACATGATATTTGGACTTTTTTTTAACTATTTATAGATATTATCTATATTTTTGATATATTCACAAATCACAAATTCACAAGTAAAATAACAATATAAATATCTTAATTTTTTTGTTTTAATACAAAAAGTATTAATGCACTTTCTATCATCACCAAACTCGCTTATTTTATTGATTTATATAAAAAAAAAGAAACATTTTTAAATTTTTTTAAATGAAACAATAATTATCTATAACACTTATAATTTATATAGAAATAATGATTTATTACTATTGCTGTGAATATATTGTAAAAATATATTATTTTTATCTTCTTGTTAGACATATTTTCTATATCACATAGTTTAAATTAGGTATGTATTAATGATTTTAATCTTGAAATTTTTATTTGTTTGGTATTTTTGGTTTATATTATATTATATATTATTGGGGGCAATGGGGGTATTTAAGGTTATTGTTTTATATTTTCAATAATTTTTATTTAATAAACAACGTTCCACGTAATATGTCATATTAAATTAATTACATCTTTAATTTAAAATATCTTACACTTTGATTTGTTGATTTTTTAAATTATACTTCAAGTACATTTTGTACTGAATTTGTTGAAATTCTAATAAATATAAGATTTTTAGTGCATTTTGATGTATACAGTGCATTTTATACTTTTTAAATATTTTTAAGGTTTTTAGTTTGTTAAGTTTACATATTTAATTTTTATTAGTATAAAATAATTATCCAATGTCCATACAAAATTTGTATGCCTATGTTACAATGTAATGGTTGTTTAAAAAATAAAAATTACCATTGAGGTTTTGAAAATATAATAATAATAATAAATAAATAAAGGGCGTGTCGTTTAAGCATTGCTATTGTTGACTTTAAAAGTTCTAAAAGGTAGTTCCAACCCTGGTTATAAAATTTAATATTATGCCTAGTCACTTAAACCAGTCATACATTGATTAATAAATATGTTTTTTTAGCATTTTAGTAAGTGTTATACAAGCACAATTGGTACACTGACCCTAAAATAAAAGGAGTGCATTGGTGTACTGACCCTAATCAAAAATTTTATATTAGGCACAATTGGTCCATGCCCGCTATAATATGACACATCATAATAGGTTCTATGTCACTTTGTACGGTCGAGCATTAAAAGTGCGAAACACGGACACTTTATGCGTTCGGGTACACGCGAACACTGTATGGTCAGGTAAAACTTTAGATCGTAGAACGCGGTCACTTTGTACTATTATAAACTTACATAAAGTATACATATAATATAAATAATTCTGAAGTCATGACCAATTTTATTAAAAATGTTATTGACTTTAAATAATATTTGGTAAATCTAAGTATCTTCCAAATGTCTATAAAATCATATAGAACCTGCAGTAAATACCTACTATATATATATTGTATTATTATTTCTTAATTGTATATGTTTAAATAAGTATAGTATATTTCTTATTGTTAAAAATATTATTTTTTTTCCAACAATATAATATATCGAGTTTATATATTTCACAAATATTATAGGTACCTACGTACTATTTATATATTATATAAAATAAATATTTTTGTGAAAATTTTGGTAGGGTTTTTAAAAATATTTTCCGCACATAAATTCATTTAGAAGAAAAAACTCGTACCCATCCCCCGTGACATGTCTTGCAAAGTGATGAGTTAAAGACATATAATAAGAATTTACAATATTTAAAATACAATTTCATACATTAATTCTCATGTCTTATATTCTGTTTTTTTAACTCATTACAATATATTTGTATATTTATCAATAAGCACTACTATATTGTATTCTTATGGTTTACTCCATTTTATAAAAAAAAATGATAATGAATAATAAATCTTCAAAACAAAAAAATACTGTCTTATATATTTATGTGTAGGTACATATTGAACTTAAGTATATACATTTTCAACATTTTTAAGAAACCGTAGTAATGATAAGTGTCCCCTTACGGTAGAGGAAATTAAATGTTTGCCAACGTATATCCTCCCCCCTAGACAAAATCTTAAATACGCCACTGACGTTGATAATCATAAATTCATAACAATGTGTAGCATACTATACGAATACCAAAAGAATGAGGTGATTGTAGGTGCCTTGATACTTAACCTTAATTACCTTAATGATTCACCACGTGCTTGGAAAAGTACGGTCATGTGTTCAAACTGACTGAAATTATGATACCAATTTTAAGTAGTATACAAGTGAGAAAAAACTTCTTTTTATATGGTAACTATTCTCGATCATAATGTTATCGGATATAAATAAATGATAAATTAACCATTCTAAAATAAAATATTTTAAAACATAATGGCTAAAATGATGAATTTTAAAAATCAATAAATTCTGTACTTATTTGGAGTTTATGTGTCCCACCCCTCCCTTAGTTGCACCTATTTTGGGCTATAATCTCCTAAAATTTATTTTATACACTTAATATTATTTCACTTCAGTCATCAAGTATTATAAAGTTATAAATTATTAAAAATATTTTAATTCAGACAGTTATAAATTTGAAAAATATTTTTATGCCAATATTATTAAAATAAAATTGAATAAGTTATTTATAGTGCTTATACTTATGATCATTAATTATATATTATTAGTATTTATAATAAATATTATGGCATTGAATTAAATGAACTAAAATCGAGTATTAACACGCATTTTAGAGTTTATTCAAATCAAAGTGAAGTGTACTAAATTAACATTATTTTATTTATTATGTATTAATAACTGACATATATTTACCATTTTTCATTTGAATGAATAATAATTATTTACAATATCGAATATTGTTAACCATTAAAAATATCGTTTTCGTATCTGTAAAAAAAAATTATCAAATATTTTACTTGTGGACGGATGAAGTAATTGTCATTTCTTTACCTCTTTCAACTAAAGTTAAAACTATTTTATTAATAAATATTTTCTTTTACCTTTATTTTTTTTTTCATGGTGTGCCAAAGAGCCTCAAAATGTAAAAACTTTGTTATTAGTAATAATTAGTTTTATTTTAAAATAATTAACACAATATCACGTTACTTTGTCACAAATAATATTTCATTAAAATTGTTAACTCTGTAAGTTCTGTAAAACGTTAAACGGTACGGTTACGGTATGTCGACAACATCTAATCGAAATGATAACTAAATATAATTCTATACTTGACGTACATACCCAATTCTTTTATATAATAATTTATTTTATCTTATCTAGTAAATTATTACTATGCAGCAGCACACATATTAATTGGATAATAAAATAAAGGTAGATAGGTTTATATTGCAATACAACAGTGGTGAACTGGCCCAGGTAGAGAGTGGGAGAAATTCAACGGGGCCGCTGCCATGAGAGGCTCCTTCGTCATCGTCTACTTCTAACAAAAAATATATTTTATTTGATTGTTAAATTAACAATTATAGACAATAATACACAATCCTATCTATGTATAAATATAATTAATAGTTAAATTATTTAGTATAAATACACGTCATGTCATTAATCTAGCTTATCTGCTTATCATTTGAAAAATAATTTTACCTGACCAGCGCGATGAATTTGTGTGCTATACTGCTATGACAGAATTAATATTATATTTGATAGAAAAATGTCTATAAATATAGAGGTCTTTAAAAATGTACGTAATAACTGTAAAATTGGCCAAAATTGAACGTAGTGAACGGTACATTTTTTTAACGTTCAAAAAAGAATTTTTGGACCGCTCAAATCTCCACCCAGGCCGGAGTACTTCCAGTCCACCCCTGTAATACATAATACATTTTTTTCGGTTTAAGGATTACTGATATATGGCATAGGACATTACTGCATAAATTAAATGCCTGTGAAATTATGAATTGTTTTCTTGTTAACTGTTAATAGAATTATAAAATATTATTGATAAAATATTTGATTCAATAATCATCTCAAAATAAATACATTTAATCACAATTATCACAATTTAGACCTAAAGATTTTTTATTTTTTATTTATATAATTGAAAAAACACTAAATCTGAAATAATTGAACTATTATACTTTAATTAAGATCATTTTTGTCGAAGCATTCATTATAAAATCTTTTATCAATTATTAGATTCTGAACGGAGTGAAGAATGTATTGCTTTTACAATGATGTGTGTGTTTTTTTTTTTTTGTGTCTGACGACAACATTTGGAGCAGTAATAATGCTCCGATTTTTGACTTCAGCCCCTCTTTGAATAGGAAAATTCATCTAGTTGATACTTTGGGGGGTCAAAAGTAAACATTTTCAAAAAGTTTTAAAAAAAATCGAGAAAAACAAAAAAAAAGTGACAGAAAAACGGCAATTTTACGAAAAACCTTTTTTCGACAAAATCGATTTTTTGATTTTGCTGTAACTCAAAAACGAATCATTGTAAATACTTGAAACTTTCACCAAATGTTTATATTCTGGTTATCTCTTTACAGTTAAATTTTCAAAATATTTTGACCATTTTCAAGCTACTTATAGACAAATGAAATTTTCAACTTTTCTAAGTTTTTTTTCTTCAAATGCCGATAAAAAATTTTTGGGTGGCCAGAAAATCTTGAAAATTTAATATAAGGTTTCTTATAAGTTGCTCTTAAAGTGATAAAAAAAATCCGAAATCGTTAGTCACAATTTTTTTTTATAAGTGCTTAAAGTTCGAATTTATACGAAATATTTCAAAATTTAAATTAAATTTCATACTCTCATTATGCGTATGTTGCCAAATACTTTTTTTTATTAATAAACAGATACTATAAAGTAACTATAGTAACATATAGTAACTATACTATTTGTTTCAAAATAGAATATATGACAATATTTAAATATAATATATCCTAAACTGACAAATCATCTTCGTTCAGAATCGTTTTTCGTATACAATGATACCTATCATTGCATTCAAATTTAACCTACCATAGTCTGAGGTCCACCCCACCCCCTATTTACAGCAGAGCGATACCCACTTACCCGCTTTTTTAATCTTTATTTGATTACTATCTATATCGTGATAGAGGTTAAGAATGAGTTAAAGATCAATAATAAAATTTGTAAGATAAATTATTAACTCAAATAAGTGTAATTTTATGAATGCTAAACTATATTTTACTAAATTATTTTGTAGAAGCTATTTCAGTTTTCCACATCACTGATACGAGTACAATGAATCTTATAAACTTTCAATTACATTTTAATATTTTTAAATATTATTTGCATAGAAAAGTGCAGAATTTTACCATGATACGTTTATATGCAGCAGTTAATGCGCATTGAGTTAATTCGCATTAGAGAGCTGGTTTATATACACCTAAAAATATCAAAATTATAAGTTAATGCCAGTAAACATGATGGTATTCATTATCCCAAAATAATTATAATTTTACATTTTAAAATTCCTGCTAAAATATTAATTTGCATTAAAAAATTTACATACATTTCTTAATCCCGGACTAAATTAATTCGATTCGTCAAAATAATAAATTTGCATCAGTTTAATGCGAATTAAAAATACGTTTATATGCACCTAACTCTAGGACTAACTCAATGCATTTTATAAACGTAGTACATATTCCCCACCTTGTAATAATAGGTCCGGAGAAATTAAGCTCTCAAACATTCTAGGAAATTAAAATAATCCATATCGGATAATACCAATGATTATAAAATGATGTAAGTATATCGTATATGTCGCAGCCGTATCGTGTTATTGTACATTTCACGAAATCGACAACGTTTGCATTCATTTCACGTACCTAAAGGAACAGCGATTTCTCCATTAACCTAACGTAATAAAATTACGAATTACATAATATGTATTATATTTCATAAAATGGAAACCTTAATATTATTGTCCTCGACGCAACTTGTTCTATCATTTTGATGTCTATAAAGAAAAAATTAAAAAACTTTAATTTGTATTTATTAATTTTATTCCATATAGTCAACTAAAAAATCTTTTATAATTAATTTTATAAATTTTATTTATTATTATTTTTAAGAAAATATTTTACAGATAGGTACTTATCTAAAAACAAAAAAATTATTAAGTAAACAATTTATTTACAATTAAATTTATTAAAGCTTAGGTTAGGCTAAAGAATATACTTATGCTGTAGTTAGCTAGGCGTGACAATTCTTTTATCTGTTTTATCATAAAAGATGGTCAAAATATTGTTTGTAGGTGTTATATGTTTTATAAACATTGTCATTGATCAATAATTGTCGATAATTTCACCTTCCACTAATGCATAACAATTTTCATTTTGCTAAAGATCGTTCAATATACGTGTGTGTACCATACAGTTTTTCCCGGATTTATCTTTATAATAAAAATCGAGTTTTTATACAAAATTCATTCATTTTTTTTGTCAAACGATATTAATTTAGTTATTTACTAACAAAATTTAAAATGACAAAATAATATACATTATACGCGCTTTTACATACTTATACACACACATATATTTATTTTAAACTGCAAAAAAAGTTTCAATAGGTATCAACAAAATCCGGTATTTAATTATATATCTTTCAAGTAACATTTGGTATATTCATTAATTTATACACAATCAGTAATATAGTAAAACAAATAATAGTATAGGTAGAGTATAGACAGAATAGTGTAAATTGAGTTATGCGGATATTTTGGTGGTTGCCACATCACTTAAAAAATGTAACTTTATTGTTCTGTTGAAGGTGATTTTGAAATGATTCAATTTATTTAAAATTTGTATTTTTTAGAAAATTGTGTTTCAAAAATATTGAAAAAAACTTTAAATTACCTAAAAAATAATGTAACTTGGTATCAGCAATAATCCATTAAATCATTGAAATATTAATACAAAATATATAGGCATAAAATATATTATTGTTTCCCATAACTGTCCATCACATTCAATGCCATCAATATTCTTTTTTGAGCAAACCAAACAATTATCACTGGTTTTTACTTATTAAATATTCAACACATTTTACTTCATCAATAATTATATTATAATTATAATAAATATTCCATTGGTGTAATAAAATTAATTTGGTCTTCAGAAACTGTTGCATATAAGTTAATTTGTTTTATAGTTTGTAATAAACTAATAATTTATTGTAACTTTGTAATTTTTAACTACTCTTCTTGGTTTAAAGTTTAAGAATACATTTTATTTTATTATTTCCTTTGTTTTGCATAAAACCAATGTAAGATTTTCCATACAGTATTATTATAATATATGGATTTTCTTTTTTAGTTTGTCTTCCTCTTTGTTCTAATACTATTTCTTCACTCTATTTTATTTAATTGATACTACTTATTAAATATTCTTTTAGTTTAGGTCCTTACACTATTTTCATTCATTACAACATTATCAATTAAATCGTTTTTATTTATTTTCTCATTAATAGAATATTTATTGTGACCTGATATTCCGTAATATTACGTAAGTTAATTTCTCACATTTTCTTCTCAATTAAATAGTTGACAAATTATTAAAATTAACTTATTCTTTCATAATTTTAAACTTTAATATGTTTTTTGGTACTCACATGTCACATTGTCTACCGTTATATTTAAAAACATTTTATAATACTTTGTACCTACCAATTAGTTTGATTATTTGTTTTTTCTATTACAATATTGAATGCAATTTCTACTGGTTATAATCAACGGGAAAACGAGAATTTTACGCATAACCATGGTTATGTTAGTTTTTGACAAAATTGATTTTTCTAATTTGATTTGCTGTAACTCAAAAACGAATCATTGGAAGTACTTGAAATTTTCACTAAATATTAATATTAGCGTTATATATTTAACTTAAGACAATTGACATTTTTGATTTTTTTTTTAAGTTTTAAATTTTAAGTTTTTTTAAAATGCCGATAAAAAAAATTCTTTAAAATTTAATACAAGTTTTATTATAAGTTGTACTTTGTACTTATCGTAATAAAAAAAAATAAAAAATTCGTCACAGTTTTTGTTTATAAGCGTTTGAACTTTAAAATTTAAATGTTTACAAAATAATAAGTCAAAATCATCTAAGGTTAAAAAAAACCCAATATAAGGCTCTCCATACATTTTCCTTCAAATAACTGTAAAAAACACCAACGTCAATAATAAATATAAATTATTCAAAAAGTATAAGTCGTAGAAACTTCAAACTTTCATCAGTACCTAGTTAAGATTGGTATTTTCTTTGCATAATTTAGTATACCTTTAGTTATATATAAAATTATAAGATGAATAATTATTAAACTTGCATAATCTGTGATACTAAGATATACGGTATGCAACCTGTCCTAAATCCTACTTGAAAAATAAATTACTTGTACCAAAAAAAATATATATATATACATTACAATTTAAATATAGATTATATATAATTCCTAGATTGACAAATCATCTCCGTTCAGAATCATTTTTCGTATACAATGATAGGTACTTATCATTTCATTCAAATTTAACACATCCATCATAGTGACCTACTCTGCACCCGTTTAGTAACATAGCGGTACCCACTTGCTCACCATTTTTTTTTATATTAAAGTTATTTAATTTTTACTTTATTTATTCAATACCACTTTACCGAATACAATGTACATAAATATTCGTAGTTTCATGGTATAAATAGATAATAATATCTTAAAATTAATCTACATATTTTAAAAATGTTATTGTGTATAGTAAAATTCATAATATAATATAAATATAAAAAGAATATGTATTTATTATGTATTTTTAATATTTTTATATGGATATAAAAACAATTTATACGGGATTTTGTATTAAAAACAAAAATTTAAATTGTTTATGAAGTTCTCAAGAAAAGACAAAATACTTAAAAAATTATAACGTGTACACTTTAGAAAAAATTTCAAGTTGCTGTAGTTAGAATATTGAATTATAACAAAATGAAGAAATTAATTTTGTCGAAAATCTATTTAGGTTCCCGTTCTTTATTTTTCCTAAAAATTAAAAAAAAAATTTGGGAATTTTCAATTTTTGATCTATATTTACTTTTCTACTAAGAAATAGGTATATTGAAGTTGACGATTCCATCTCTAAAATATGATAACAGACTAAAAAAACTCCATAGTTCTTCATTCCAGTGGCGTATACATACATTTTGTGTGGGGGATCAGAAAAAAAATTTAAACCTATGCCGGGCTATGCACATTAAAATAATAAATAACAAAATATAGGTAATACATAGTTAAGGTACAATTATAGCAACATAGCGTAACTATAAATATTTAAATTTGCGTTTAAATAATATAATAAAGTATAAACTTAATATTATTAGGTATATTATAGGGACTGTACTATATTCATAATAAATGAAATACGTGGGAAATATAAAGTTTAAAATTGTCGAGCAAAGCGAGAAAATATTTTTTTGTGGTAATAATTATTATATAATAATATATTATATTGGTCTGCTGAACTTGGTTTTGGACTACCTACTAGTTGATAGCATGCGCATTTCAAAAAGTTGAAATGACGTCCCTGAATTAAACAATATTATAGAAGGCTTACACAATTTATTTAATTTTTTTCTCGATGTTTCCTTATAATGCGCTAATACTAAGAACACTATTTTATAAAATTTTAAAAAAGGCCTATGGGGAGATCTGACCTCCACATCCCCTCCCTTGTATACGCCCCTGCTTCATTCTTCAACTGAAAATAAAATTTGTTTACATTTATTTAATTAAAACTGTAAGGTATTATTATTATGAAGACTGAACCTTCTTGGTTTTGCACATTCATCTAAATATATTACATGCACGTATCTAAGGAAGTACCCCCCCCCCCGTAAATATATTCTGGATCCGCGCCTGGTTTATTATACATCAATATAGTGCTTCATACCTTTAGAATTTTTTTTATATTTTTCATCATCTGCTTATATTTTAGATTCTGAACGGAGTGAAGAATGTATTGATTTTACAATGATGTGTGTTTTTTTTTTTTATTTATTTATTTTTTTTTTGTGTCTGACAACATTTGGAGCAGTAAAAATGCTTCGATTTTGGACTTCAGCCCCTCTTTAAAAAGGAAATTGAATCTAGTTGGTACTTTGGGGGGTCGAAAGTTAAAAATTTTCAATATTTTTTAAATGAGTCGGGAAAAACGGGATTTTTTACGCAAAACCAGTTTTCGACAAAATCGAATTTTTTATTTTGCTATAACTCAAAAACTAATCGATGTAGATACTTCAAATTTTTACCAAATATTTATATTAGCGTTTTCCATAAACAGTTAAATTTTCAAAGAATTTTGACTTTTTTTGAGCTATTAATAGACAATTGAAATTTTCAATTTTTACAAAACCGCGTTAAATAACGGTTTAGCCTCAAACAATTTTTGATATTTGTTGTTATTCAAACAGTATAAGTCGTAAATACTTGAAAATTTTACCAGTTATTTATATTGCCATTTTCTTTACGTGATTTGATTTTCAAAACATTTTGACTTTTTTTGAGCTATATATAGACAATTTAAATTTTCAAATTTTTTTTTATTTTTTTTTTATAAATGTTGATAAAAAAAATTTAGCTGGGACAAATTACTTGAAAATTTAATTGAAGGGTCCACATAACTTGTTCTAACTCTCATTCAAAAATTATAAAAATACATAGGCACAATTTTTTTTTATTAGCATTTGAAGTTCAAATATTGACAAAAATTCGTCAAAATCATGAATATTTTTCACTATTTGGTAGTTAAAAATTTATAAATATTTTACTATCAAAAGCTAAGAATTGAAAATTTAATACTATGCTGTCCATAAGTTAAGCTTAGAATAATTATAAAAAAGTTTGAGGATTATTCAATTTAAAAAATTTTACGAGTGTTTAAAGTCTTAATTTTAATTTGAAATCAAAAATACACGTGTAAAATAACGTTTTACTAATAAATAATTTTCGATTTTTGTTATTTTTAAAAAATTACTTGACGTAAGATCTTGAAGCTTTTACTTAAATGTTTGAATTTGTTTCAAAATAGAATATATGACAATATTTAAGTATAATATATTCTAGACTGACAAATCATCTCCGTTCAGAATCGTTTTTCGTATACAATGATACCTATCATTGCATTCAAATTTAACCTTCCCTAGTCCGAAGTCTACCCCACCCCCTAATGTACAGCAGAGCGATACTCACTTACCCGCTTTTTTTTTATTTGAATGTTAAAAATTTCCTTAGATTTTCTTTTAACTGTGAATCTTCATTAAACCCATGAAAAAAATTTTCATCTGCGCAACTTGAAAGCTTGACAAAAATTTAGATACTCTATAAGAACATTAATTGTGCAAAGTAACATTTTTTATGAATTCAAACATATTTTATTCAATAAATTGGTTTCAAATATTGTGTACTAATGCTTTAATTACCTGTTTTACTATGTAACTAACTAATAGTGGTAATATTTAATGGAAAATGGAATATAAATTAATGAATCAAGATATTTACCTACTGCTAATTACTCTAATAAATATTAACTGTACTTGTATGAAACAAAATAATTGTTTATAAGTTATTAATTATACACAAGTACATAACTTATAATACTTTAATGTTATAAATTTACAGCAGAGCGATACTCACTTACCCGCTTTTTTTCTTTTTAAATTTTGGTTTTCATTTTTTTTTTTTAATTTCCCTAGATATTTAAGTCTAAATTCTAAATAATGATACAATTAAAAAAAAAAACTTATTGATACATTTTAGGTAAAAATGTATTAAAAATCATTTAATTAGCTAAATTGAATGTATGGTATAAAAATTGTTTAGATATTATGAATTTTCTCTACCAATTATTAAGTGATTTAATTTTAATTTCTTCAACAATATTAAATATTATATATTTATTTTTTATTTTTTTTTTTTAGAACTGATCGAGCTATATCAAGCATAGATAATAACTCCATTTTATTATTTATAACATCATAAAATTTTTCAATTTATTTTAACAATAAAGGAGTTATAACAAAACAAAAGACAAGAAATACAATTTATAAAAATATATTGTTGGAAAATTAAAAAATTTGTCTGAAAAATTACCAGCAATGGATCAAAGGAGAAGAAAAAGGAAAAATCCAGAACCAGAATATTTGGCAAATGTTTTTAGTGGTGTGCTTGATATTTTAATGTCCCACCCACCTAATAAATTCCCTAATGATGCTTTTACAATTGAGTATATTGCTGAAATACATAAATCAAGTCCAATACAAAATGACTTTTGTAATCCAGGTGAAACATTGGCTACACCTAATCTTTCATTTAGACGATATGAGAAATTAATTCGTTTAATCGCAAAAGAAGTGAGGACTCAAATTGAAATAGAACTTCGTATGCATGCGGATATTTTTTCAATATCTATTGATTCTTTGCCAGACACTGACGAATCAGCAATTTTTATTCGGTATGTTAATGATGATGGTATACCAGTGAAGCGTTTTCTGGAAATTACAAATAAAAGAGCAGATAATGCTTCACAGATAATGGATATACTCAATATGGTACTTGAAAAATATTATTTGAACCATAATGGTTTTATGGGATTATCATATGATATTAATAGTAACTTACCTAGGCAAATTTCTGATTTAAAGTCTAGTCTAAAAGCAATTAACAAATTTGCTGAAATTATACCATGTTCATCAGATTCTTTAAGTTCAGTTATAGTTAAGGCAACATCTAATATCTATGAAGGCAATACATTTATTACAACAATTGATGAACTATTTAACTTTTTATTGACTTTTAAATATCAGTGGGATCAAATACAATTTTTGTTGACAAATCTGTCTGATATTCAAAATTTAACAAAAAACAAAATGATTCGATATATTAATAGAAATTGGTCAAGAATTGTAAATGCATTGTTTCAAGTATCTGAAAACATATGTTTTCCTGAAAAAGTTCGTATCCAAGCTTATGTACTTTTGCCAAAGGTTAAACGATTGGAAATATGTATCTTAACAATGTTTTGGGAAGAAATTATGGAACGGTTTTCAGGACTTGAAGATAACTTACATTTACATGTGTCTACTGAAATTGATTTCTATAAGATTTTAGAGATTTATCAAGTATTAATAAACCATTTAGATGATTTTCGAACCGATGAAAAGTTTATGGATTATAAGACTCGTGCATTTCAAAAATCTAATATTCTACATTTCAATAATCACAATTATATGGAAAAACCACAAATGAGATTTCTTGTTAATTATTTGGATGATGCTGATAAATTTAAAATTAACACTTACTTTTCAATAATAGATCAAATGCAATCTGAATTTAATAATAGAAAAATTATTTATGAAGATTTAGCATTGAAATTTAACTTTTTGAATAACATCCCAGTAATAACAAACTCTGAATTAATTCAGAAACATGAAAATCTACTACAAATATACGATGAACTAACATTCCACATTGATGCCGAATGCATGGACTTAAAAAACCTCTTCATGAAATATTTATCAAGACATCAAGAATATTCAACTTCTATTAACGGAATTAGTACTTTTATTAGACTAAACGGATTTAAGGAACATTTTTCACAACTTTTAAAAGTCATAAAAATGGCACTATGCATTCCAGCTATCAATTGTCCTGATCAACAATCTTCTTCAGTATTGAAAAAAGTTAAAACTTCCTTGGGATCAATAAGAAATGAAGACACCTATAAATCACTATTACTCATAAATATGGAGTGGAAATTTTTTACATCATTGGACTTCGATTCTGCTATTGAAGACTATGCTAATCGCTATATAAGAGAATAATTATAATAATTAAGATTAAGTATTTATAAAACCAGAGGTGTACTCATAAATAATCTTTGGGATATACTCTCCTTAATTCTAATATTGTCTGTTGCACCGCTGTATAAAATTATTAATTATAGTTAAGTTGTATTTTGCTAAATAAATAGAAAAATTACATTTGTATCCTGATAATATTTTTAATTCTTATTACACGATCCATTTAAATACCTTTTAAAATATTAACACTTTGTTAAAATCAAAATTGTTCTATTGTTTTTTTTATTGTTAAGAAATTTTTATAACTTTTCTATACTTGTCAATATATTATGTTTAAATTAACTAAAGAATAGACATACTGGTTCAATTCATTATATTTACTGATAAATTTAAAAAAAATATTTGTTCCCTATTATAACAATAATCTAAACCTCTTATAGTTACTTTATTTTGAGCTTTGTCATTTTAAGCTACCTTACATAATTAAACATTTTATATAATAAACTGCACTGCTATTTCTAAAGTTTTTCAAAATTTGTAAAATATCATTCATTATTTTTAAATATTAAGATCTAATAGATTTAATTGCACACATTAAGTCATATTAATAGTATTTATGTTACATAAATAAATTATTATAACTGACTAGTAATCTATTAGATAAAGTTCTTTATTAAATGTAAAACGATATGTTGTACAAATACTTATTTATAATTGCTAATGTAAAGTAAAAAAAAAAAAAAAATTATTACAATTCAATAAATGGCTCATTCAGTTTTTGAGTAATAATTAAAATTAAAATAGTAATGATAAAAAAATTTATTATATTGTACAAATGTTAATTACATTTTTTGTGTTACATGTTAATCACAATCCATTTTATCAACAAAATCGACTATTGTTTGATCAAATTCTGTATTGTCAATATCATCTATCATTGATGAATCATTTAAACGAGCTGTTAACATAGCAGTATGTATATTAGAATTAACTTTAAATGTATTTAAATAAATGAAAAATCTTACAATTATTGTAAAATCCATTGTTAATTCCTTTCAATTTTTGACTTTCTTCAAAGAATTGGTTTGGATGATTAATAGCTGTGCAAGAAGGCGATACACCATTATGTGCCTCAAAATATTTTGTACAAGCGATTTGATAATGTCCATTTTGAGACAGATTTAAAATTTCTTGAACACCTTAATATAAAAATGTAAATAATAGGTAATAATCTTTTTATAAATGAATTCGCAGTTATATTATTACTACAAATACTCATACTTTGAATTGAAATATTAGAAGTCTCAAGTAATTGTTTTAAAGCTTGACTATTGGTATGTTTGTATGGACAACCATGATATTCATCCAAACCCACTGCGCCCATAATAATTTTCATACAACTGTAAGGTGTGTAGTTTACTTTTTTTCCTTCTTTGCCATAATTATGTCTTATATTATAACTATATTGCTTATCAAACTAAATTAAAAAATCATAAAAACATTAATTAACAATAATAATAAATACAAATTAAGTCATCTTTACTTTATCTGCATCCATTTTCTTAGTAAATTCTGATCTCCATAATATCAAAGCTTGTTCGAGCGGTAATCCTGCTCCTTTTAAAAATAGGCCATACTGTTGGCGAGCTTGATGTTTCAAATGATGTTCACTCCTTAAAACTACATGCAGCCGTTTCATACATAGAGGAAATGACTTGGCAGACTAATTTTTAAAATTTCAAAAACAAAAAATGGATAATTACATAATTTTACAGTATTTATTTTAAAATAATGAATATTAAACATATAATATAACACAAATGCATGTATCATTTTTAGTTTGTTCTGTAATACCACAAAATCCCACCTTATAGATATAACTATTTTTGACAAAATAACAAAATGTGTATTAATAAGCTTTTGGCTCACTACACATATGTGCACCGAAATTAGTCTTGTTTCATCGTCCACTCCATATATTACTAATAAGTTAACAGTAAAATAAATTATGTTATATAAACATTTTATTTCAATATACATTGAATTGTATTCGGTATAACAGAGTAAAACAGTAACAAGAATTAAATATTATTAAAATCAAACTTCCTTGTTTATTATGATACACTATACCAGAAATAGAAAATGTTTTTTATTTACAACCACACAATATAATGGAAAAATATTAAACTACTATTTATTTTTAGAAAACCTGATTTAAATAGTAAAAATTTTCTTTTAACAAAACACAATCAGTCAAACGAATATATTTTATCTATATTGTTAACCTCCATATTTTTATTTTTATTATACATTTGTCTCAGATATTTAACACAACACAAATATTTAGATGATTAAAAAAAAGTATTAAGTTGTTATTAAAGAAATTATTAATATACATATACCCAGAAAAATTACTGAGGACAAATTAGATATTTTAATATATTTAAACATAATTTTTAAAACAATCCAATAAGGCAAGAAAAATTAATTATAATATCATATTTACAGGACCAAGCAAAATAATTAATAGATCATTACCAGACATATAATTTTTAAAATCGAATTGCAATTCTTAAAAGAACATTTATATAAAAGATCTAAACAGATATAAATCTAAATTGATTTAAATGATCAAATAGAAATTAGTGTAGTATGTTATGTACACCATAGGCGTCACAAACACAATACTATATATTTTTTATAATACATTAAGCGTATAAAAATAAAATTTAACAATACATATTAGAAAAAAGTAATATTATTATATCAAACCCAAGATTATACAGAAGAGAATATAAACTATAATTTAAAATACATAAAAGTGTATATAATAATATTAAAACTATAATAAAATATAAAGGGAGGATGATCTGAAACATATAGATAATATAAGTAAATTGGATTATAAAATAATCATATTAATTGACAACACATCTGCAGGTTAGTGAGGAAACAAGAATCAAAAATAATTTATGTAAATACAGTTATTTTAATAATATTTACATTACTAGCAATAGTAAATATTTATTAAAAATATCATTTATGTTTAAACTACAAAGATATTATTGTAAACCATTATTCAAATATATTAATATATAATTGTGTAAAATGTATGATATAAATTTAAATATTGTAATGACACTTTTCCAAAAAAAAAATAATAATAAATGTATTCATTTTTAATAATTCCAAAATTATATCATTGTGTAAAACTGTACAACTTATGAGTAATATGAATTAATATATATAATTTATGTTAAAAGAACAAAATATATAATATTATTGTAATCCATTATCCAAGTATATGAATGTATAAAATATATGATGAACGTAACCATTGAGTTAAAAAATGGTATTAAAAAAAAAAATTTAATACGAAAAAATATTTTTATCATGTATGTGTTTAATTTTGAAATTTTACTAATTATTAGTTATTACTTACTCATATAAATTAAAAAACTGATGACCACCGCAATATTAAAAAATTATATTCATATAACATTTTTTTAATGTATTATTTTCAAAACAAAATCACCATACTATTACACAGAAAAAAAATTTAACTTCATCAATAATAGAGGACAAGATACAAGGGGCAGAGTTAAAAAGAAAAGTTAATTAACTACAGATATTTTGTTAAAACCAAATTCCATTCTAATACAAGAACCAATAGCAGATATTTCAACAATAAAATAATAATAAAAAATGTAAGCATGATTTAAGCATTATAAATTATTTTGGCACACAATTAAAATTAATTTTTAATTTATAGCATGACAAACAAATATAACATTGAAATCTGTAATATTGTATCGATAATTAACACAAAAATGTATAATTTTAAATAAAAATTATTTAGTGTTGCACACCATTATAACCCAGACATAAATTTCATCTTACAATTGTTTTGTATTATCAATCTCATCATATAACTATGATTATTTTAAATTAATTACAAAACTTACAATGATAATCCTTTAACCTACTACATAAGTCAAAACCAGTCTCATTTAGTTGCTTCTAATGTATATTGCAACTAGGTCATCAGAAAAGTAAAATATATTATATAAACACTGAATTTAAATATATGTTATATTATATTCAGCAAAATTTAGTGTCTTGTCTTTTATTATTAGTATCAAAATCCTCTCATATTTCCTTGTTTGAAATTAATCTCACGGGTACACAGTAGAGATCAGCACAGGCCAGGCCATAATTTAAATATTACAGGTTAGTTATAGGCGGGATCGTAATATTATTCATCGGTCCGGGCTAGTCAAAAATAAAACTAATTAATTTAATTCCTCTAATGGCTAAACTTGCATCAAGAATTTAAGCGATCCCTGCTAGTAGTGCTGCAAGTGAGAGGTCTTTCAGCACATCAGGAAGAGTTATTGAAGAAAGAAGAACATAACTCAAAGGTGATACTATAGACTCCTTTTTGTTTTTAAATGATTTTTACAAAAAGAAAATATAATTATTATAAGTTTATTATTTTAATTCTATTCTATTATTATATTAGTTTAATAAGAAATTGACAGCTTTAAAAATATACTTCAATTTTATTAAAATATATTTTTTATATATTTTTCTTTGTAATATATTTATTGTCTTAATTAAATGTTTTTGTCTACCACGTCAATACTGAAAGGAAATAAAGTTGATGTATATTTTTATTTACAAACGGGCCTGATCAGGTTAGACTTAAAAAAAAAATACGGATCAGGCCTGGATGGCGATAGTTTATAAGTTAAAGTTTTGGGCCAGATTGGGCCAAAATAAAACAACCCGCGCTGATCTCTAATATACAGTAACAAAGAATAAAGATGGTCAATGTTTTAAAGTTTGTTTTATAGTTACTATCATTACAAGGTAAGTCTCAGAAACAATAACATAATAATTTGGTAATATTATTGGAGGAATAGGCTTAAAAAATAATAATATTAATAAAATACAATTGATCACAATTAAATAATCATATTGTACATCAGCTAATTGAGACTATACCTATTTAGAATTTATATAAATAAATTATATCTTATTGCTAATCAATATTTGCGGCTTGTATAAATTAAACTTTCATAACTTATGACTCATAGTTATGAGTCTGTTGCATGCCCACATTAAAAAATGGGTTTGCCATAATGAAAATAAATAACCAGTCTACAAAACTTAACAATACAAAAAATATGAAAATCATGAAAATTATATATTATCACTGTTTTATCTTAAGTGAGAAATATGAAATAAAACCTATAACTCAATATAATTATGCAGATACCATATAACTTAATAATTAATTTGAAATAATACTTACATGATCAATAGTGTTAATAGATAAAGTAGACATATTTTCTGTAACAGAGTAATTTTTACCCATGTAGGATTGATGTAAATATTTGATAAAAGCACCAAATCGTTCATCTTCACTAATAACACTGAATTTTTGAAAACATTTCTAAAAATATATATTTAATATAACATTGTATAAATAATTACTTAAAAAATTTTAATATCAGAGTAACTCCAAAAAATTATTACTAAGTCTTCTAAATAAAATTGTATTAAATTGAAATAAAAACTCACTACTAATTCTTGAGAAAGTTCTGACCGAAATGTTTGACAAACACCGGAAATAACATCAGTTTGTATGACATAAGCAAATCCATCACAAAGGTAAACTTTTCTATTACGAACTAATTCCAACACTTGTGTCCAGCGAACTTTAAAATACTCATTATTGTTTCCAGTTGTAGCAAAAGAGCCCATGCTATCAACCATCATTTGATGTTCTTCTTCGCTAACCTACAGATGATTTATAAATAACATGATATAAACAAAGGTAAATAACAATAAATCTAAAATCAAGACAACTGTTTACAGAATCTAATGTAGTATTTAATAGGTAATTTATTTATTTTATTTTATAAAAAAATTTCAATATAATATAGCGCGTACTGTGTAATATTAAATTCACATAAGTACATAATGTAATTAAACAGATGTTTGAATAGTGGTTACACAATTATAAAATAGGAAACCATAGTTAATTCATTTAATTTGGTGTATTCATATAATAATATAATATATTGAGGTTTGTTCATAGTCTATTTAATAATTTTTTAATAGGAATACAGTAAAACTCCTATGTAACGGTCACCAAGAGGGATCTGTAATAATAACCACTATTTAGAGGTGACTGTTAATAGAAGTGTTCAAGTGCAATACTCCAGATACTGCTATATAAAGTACATAAAAAAAAAACCAAATACATGCACAATAATATGTACGTAATAAAAAATATATTTGTGACTAGTTATTTGTTTACATACTTGGTAAATGTATATACAATTTAAAATGTAATGCTGTATACATATATTATAAACATATGCATATGTATGAACTATGTATATTAAAATTAAAAATATTGAATAATGTTAGTTTGTTTAATTTTTTTTATCAAAACAATTTTTTTTTTTAATGAATTTCTGCTTATCTTAGTAATTAAAACTATCTACATCACCTTTTTGAAGAGTAAAAAGAGCTAATTGTTTTATTTGATTAACAACCTTTAAATAATTAAAAACATTGCACACAGGTACTTTAGTCTCTTCAGCTTCCTCGGTTATGTCATTATCCCTACTAATAAATGACTTCATATCACTGCTGTCTTTTACAGTGTTCAGATTTTGGTCGATCGAAAAAAAGTCTTGCTATCACCTTGTATATAAGTTGGCAAGCTATTAATTAATTGTTCAGCATATCCAGCATGTTCATAGTATTATTGTAAAAGTTCAATAAAATAATTATAAACTACCATAAAAAATTTGGGCCAAAACCATGCACTTATATATATTTTCTATTAATTTATCTTATAATTTGACCGTTATTTAGAGTGCCTGCTATACAGAGGTATTAATGTATTTTTCCCTTAACAGTTGAAAAACAAATAAAAATTACCATCACCTAGACTTGACTATCTATTAGAGGTGACCGTTAACAGAAGTTTTACTGTAATAAATTATTTCATTTTCTTTCTAAAAAAAATTAATTTTTTTTTTTTAATTACTTACTGCTGAATAATTAGTGTTGTTGGTTGATAGAAATTTTAGTTTGTCGCTTTTTGAAAGAAGTGACCAACGTAATTTAAACAATTCTATTTCTCTGTTGATGAACCATTTCCGTAACTCATCACTTTTACAATAAATTAGTCGGAGAATAAAATGTGAACATAGATCTCTCTTTCTCGCATCACAGTTTTCATTGTAATCCTTATAAACGCCACCATTTATCTATATAAAAAAAATTATGATTACATTAGACTTTAAATATAAATAATACAATTATACATATTTTTATATTTTAAAAATAAACGATTAATAGAAATACAGGCCAAATAAAAGGTATTAATAATTTTCAAACCACAAACATTAAGTATATAAAATATCAAATCCTTATATTTTTAAATAAAAATACTTAAAAATTTTCTTCAGAAATAATATTTTAAATAATTAATCAGAATTCATTATTTTTCCCTTCTAAGTATAAAATACATACTAATTTATACATGTGTTTTAATCCTTCTTTCTTTATTTCTTGAACTACGGATTTAGTGAAATCCTCATAATTATTTGTGTTTCCTTTCAAACTTAATTGTTCCAATATTTGTAAAACTAAACATAATAATGAAAATAGCTCATTAAACATAAATTAGTATTTTAAACATCTAAACAAAAAAATATTAACTTTATTAACTTTATATCTAATTTTTTTTTTCTTACCTTTTAGTCTTTCAACTGCCCATTCTTCAAACTCGTCCAAATTAATATTGATATCAGGAACTTCACGATAAAGTTGTAAATCATGATCGCAAGAGGCTTTTTTATGTTCTAAAGCTACATTTTTTCTACTTGGTGTAAAATTCATTATCAAATAGATAAACCTTTCATTAAAAAAAAATGAATTTATTAATTTTAATAATAGCATTTACAATTAATACGGTGTAGATAAGCGGTTTTATGTCAGATGAAAAGCCATATATTCATATTGATTAGTGTTGTCTAGATTATTTCACCATTTATCTCTTCAATAATATTAAATGTTCTACACTAAAACTTGTTTTGGTTAACTCAGACACTTATCATATATAAGGTGATAGTAATGTTAGTGTTCTTAATAAAATGAAATATTTAAATTTTTTTGATGACTATAAATATAATAAAAGTATTAATGTACATAAGAAGTTGTACCATCATCTTAGTTAAGAAATTATATACATTTTACTCATTTTATTAGCATTCTAAAAACAATACAATTATTTAAATATATTTTAACAACTGCAAGATGATAGATATATAGATGTATCCATGTATATATTCATTTCAATAATCGGTCAAAATATCCAAATGTATCCATTTTTCCAAAAATAAGTAAATTACACTTTAAAGTTTAATTTATAATAAATCTAATAAAATATAAATATATTATATTATGATACATAATTTACGTTAATAGTAATACAGTAGACGCCGCTTATAAGACTCACGGATATAAGGTTCAGTCGCTTATTAGACTCAAAATCGTCTGGAACGGTCCGGACGTATCCAAATACATTAAAAAAAAATCGGTTATAAGACTCAAATTTCGTAAAATAAATAGTAGAAAACAAACTTTTTTGGTTATAATTTAGAAATAAATTGGTATTGAAAAATTAAATAATATTCGTGTTGATTATTTCTAGTTTCTGTTGGTACCTAATAACATATAATAATTTTTATCGCAGATAAAAGTTCACATTTATCGCAACGATTATCGTTATTATAGTGTACTGATTATCTGGTGGCTGCACAGTTATCGTAATTACGGGTACATAAATACACATACGTACACGTGCACATGTACATACTCAGTTATCATTGCAGTCAACGGTATAATTGTTGTACAATGAACGATCAGTCGGTATTCGAATTTCAACGCGTGCTTTTCTTGTTGTTAACATGAGTTTTTTTCCACTTCGCCTATAAGATTCATTCGGTTATAAGACTCACTTTGTGCTGGTCCCAAAGTGAGTCTTATAAGCGGCGTCTACTGTAATATCACAAAATATACTGCACACACATTAGTTAAATAATATGAAATATTAAAATATAAAATAATTTTTTTATATATATAGATACAGTATACTCAAATAATAACTAAAATTTAGTATATGTTTTAAAAAATAGAAAATTGTATCTTATTGTCGAAGAAAATTAGCTATAGCATTTAAAAAATTTGGAATGTCCCTAATGCTATCATTCAATCATTATATTCTTCACAAATATGTTTTAATAAATCTTTTCTATTTTTTTTTGTTGATGGTCCAATGGTACCCAATTAACGCTGTGCGACTTTTGTTTTGTCTGCAGCATTTTCATGTCACATCCCCCCCATAAGACATTTCTAAATATGCTCCTTTCTATATATATATATCAACAAGTAAACTAATAACTAAAAACAATTAAAAGCTCAACTCAGGCCTCAAGGGTGAATTGGGTTATGGATTTATATAGAAACCAGATCAATTCCTAGATCCTTTTCTATTATATTATACATTTTTTTATTTATAGAATTCTATATTTCTTGTCAAAATGCTTATATTATTTGAGTATTTGAGCTAATTTTATTATCAAGTAAATTTTAATGCACTTATTTTCAGAAAAGTGGATTAATTTGATTAAAAACTAAGATTAATTTATATTTTATTTTATATTATTTTATTAATTGATGTAGTATAATATAATATATTTATATTTTATTAAATTTATTAAAAAGTAAAGTGTAATGCACTTATTTTGGGAAAATCGGACACATTTGGATATTTTGTTTGTGGATATTTTGTTCATTGGATATTTTGTCCTAGATTCCAATGGTGTCCGTTTATCTCTTACCTCATTTTTCTAAGATATTGATAGCCCTTTCAAAGATAAAAATAAGTCCAAATCACCTAAAAATGTATCAACAACGCAACCATTAGTCGAAAAATGTCACCGTTACAAGTAGTGTCATTTTCACAACTAACTAAATATTTTTAACAATCACAATTCAGAAATTAATGAATCTAGGAAAAAATATCAATATCTATCAATATCTTAGAAAAATGAGGTAAGAGATAAATGGACACCATTGTTATGAGCAACATTGGAGAGGAGGAGCCTGATTTAATACTAGGAGTTACAGAACAGATATTCCAAATATTTGGACAGTACTTATATCTAAAGACATAAAGATCGCCGATCAGCACTACAGTACCAGTGAAATATTAACTGCACTGTAGAGGAGTATATCGACAAAATATTCAAAAATTTCATACATAACCACTTATCATATTGATGAACAAAAAATACTTACAAATCGATTACCGTCCAAGTACTTTATTCCACCGATTAATTGCTAAAACACAATACGAAAATGTAAGACTGCAGACTGAGCCGACAGATGGAATACAATACTGAAAATATATCCAAAATCCAATTAAGTTTGCTGTTTTTATCATCACTATTGTTTAGCACGATTGTACCATTTGGCGGGAAACGAGAAAAAACGAGATAAAAATATGATAGTATTGATAACAAATGCACAATAAATTACCTCCATAATCATAAACTAGCGGCTGGTGTCCTGGCGCCTTCGAGGGGGTCGAGTGATAATCGTTTCGCGGGAAATTCGGTTGGAAATGGTAGTCGGGTGTCTAGAAAATTAGTAGAAATCGGTCACTATTTTAAGTTATGGTTACAAAGTTGATTACCATTAGTGTGAGTTATCAGTAATAAGTTATCATTCGGTGTAAAAGTTTGTATTGACGCTTGACCGGTGCTTGTTTGAATTCAAAAAGATTAAATGCATACCGAAAATGGTAATTGAGTGTCTAGCAATCAGTGATCATTTGGTGTAATATCGCGTCCCGTCGCCTGCCCGGTTCTTTTTTGTATGTTAAAATTCTTTTTTGTATGTTAAAAAAATAAATAACATATCAAAAATTGTAATTGAGCGTTTAATAAAAAAGTGCATGGTCGATTTACAAGCTTTAGCTGCAAAAGCATAAATGTAATATCAGTTAGTGCTAATTTTTAGAGTATTGTTTAATGGTAAATAAACTTAATTGCATTCTTTAATATACCTACTCTTTTTTTTAAAAGATAAAATTGTTACCTATAAAGACTACCATGATTGTGAGTTATCAGTAATCAATTATCATTCGGTGTAAAAGTTTGTATTTGACGATAGCCAGGTGCTTATTTGAATTCAAAAAGAATAAATGTGTTCGAAAATGGTAATTGAGTGTCTAGCTATCAGTAATCATTTGGTGTAATATCGCGTGCCGTCGCCTGCCCGGTACTTTTTTGTATGTTAAAAAAAATAAACAACATCAAAAATTGTAATTGAGCGTTAGCTATCAGTCCTTAACCGGTGCAAATTGATATACCTGGCTAAGCAATTCACCTACGGCAGATTGGATACATATCGTATCGTTTTCCCGGTGCTTTTTTTGTATGAGAATAAAATAGTGGTAATTGAGTGTCTAGCAATTAGTCATCAACCAGTGCAAATCGATACTTGTGCTGGGCAATCCGCCTACGGCCGATTGTTATACCTCCTAACGTCGGAAGTCTGATGTTATATTGTAGAGGAAAAAGTTTAAGTCAAACAAAGTGTTAACGTCCCATCTTTTGGGAAAATCGATTTATACACAACTAAAACTGCATCGAATTGCAGACTATGTGGGCGCAATTAATGAAATCTGAATTTTTTATTTGCTAAAAATGTAATATACTTTGTGTAAATAAACCCCTCAGGTAGGCAATCCGACTGCGTCGGATCGCGGACAATGTGAGTATTAAAAGTGTAGTAATCCACAATATATTTATTACATTATATTATAAAAGTGTTATATTTTTTAGTCTTGAAACTTGAAAGTTATTAGTAATTTTGTATAAAACCTTGATGAAACTTGGATGTTCTTATTAAATGTCTTTTTAATATATTTATCTAAAATATGTCGTGCTCTTATTGTATTATATATTATCCAGTATCCTTAATATAGAATACCTACTAATAATGCTACATGTTGACAGAATGACAGCAGTATCAATGTTTTAATAACATTTGCCTTATTAGGTGTACAAAAATATAAAATATTATTGCCATGCACCCAAGTACACGAATACAGCAGGTACTATGCGACATAAACGTCGTCGAGAAACACTTTTATATGATTTACAACACATCCCGTTAAACCTACCAAGAACAACAAAACAATATAAATACGATAAATAGGCTTCGAATTAAACATTAGTGCTCTACGTAATGCTGCAGTATACGTGTAAATTTAAGCAAAAAAATATCTCGTACATCGATCGGCATAATAATAATACCTATTATAATAATATTTAATAATTTAATACAATGCCATAGACCTTATACGGCATACTGGCATAGAGCTTTTTTACTATGCCACCGTCGCGATCCTGGTTATTGTGATCGTGACTATTTTTAGCGTTTTATTATATAAGAAGAAGAAGAAGAAGAAGATAATATACATCTAGAGTCTAGACTCATATTTTCATTAAATATTTTTAAACAATTATTATCTATTGGTAAGGAATAACAGATACCCATTACCTATACAAAATAAATACGTCTCCAGATTCTCTTATACATTTTTATAGAACATTTTAAAGTTTTTAGGCATATAATATTACAAAATATAATATTTTTTTGAATAACAAATCTGACACGTGTATGACTAACAAATACACTACCTACCTATATAACCAGCCGCTACGTCTAGAACAAAACTCGCAACTTATTATTTTTGTATAACAAATTGATAACTATCGATTAGGTATACATTTGTACAGTACAATGCTGTTTGTACTTGCTATTGCGCGATTTAGCTGATATTTATGCGTACCTATGGGCTATGGCACATTAAACAGAAAATATTATAATTATGGCACTTAGTAGGTGAAGTAAAACCTAACATGCGTAAATATCACCTTGATGTCCCGTACATGTCATTCCTGTAGAAGATTTCTATATTAACAAATTTAATGATGAAGTACATCATGAAGCACAATTTTCCAAAAGCTATTGGATTTTAATAGTTACCTATTACAATCTGAATCTGAATCGTCTGAATATAATAATATACTAATACAGTGTTGGTTATTACTATTAAAACATTGAATACTGTTGTGTATGGTGTATGATCCAAATTCAAAAATTTTACTAAAAGGTAATAAGTAGAGCTAGGATTTTTTTTCTTTAAATGCTATACAATTCTATCCAAAAACTAAATTTGTTTCGTAATATAATAATTTAGAATATGTAATTTTTATTTTGCATTTTTTTGCATTTTTTGCATTTTTTGCATTTTTTGCGTTCAGGGACGGATTGGGCCATTGAGAAATCGGGAAATTCCCAATGGGCCGCGTGATAATTAGTCGATGGGGCCGCTACGTACGCCAAATTCTACAGCTGTAGCCTATCGCAAACTAATAAGTAAAAAGTAACATCAATTAGATATAGATGTTTTTTTATTATTTTAGATTCTGAACGGAGTGATGAATGTATTGATTTTACAATGATATGTGTTTTTTTTTGTGTCTGTCGACAACATTTGGGGCAGTAAAAATGCTTCGATTTTTTACTTCAGCCCCTCTTTGAAAAGGAAATTGAATCTAGTTGGTACTTTGGGGGGTCAAAAGTTAAAAATTTTCAATATTTTTTAAACGAGTCGGGAAAAACCCTAAAAAAATGAGGGAAAAACGGGATTTTTTACGCAAAACCAGTTTTCGACAAAATCGAATTTTTTATTTTTCTATAACTCAAAAACTAATCAATGTAGATACTTCAAATTTTCACCAAATATTTATATTAGCGTTTTCCATACACAGTTAAATTTTCAAAGAATTTTGAATTTTTTTGAGCTATTGATAGACAATTGAAATTTTCGACTTTTCTAAGTTTTTTTTCTTCAAATGCCGATAAAAAATTTTTGGGTTGCCAGAAAATCTTAAAAATTTAATACAAGGTTTCTTATAAGTTTTTCTTCAAGCGATAAAAAAAAATCCGAAATCGTTAGTCACAATTTTTTTTTATAAGTGCTTAAAGTTCGAATTTATACGAAATATTTCAAAATTTAAATTAAATTTCATACTCTCATTATGCGTATGTTGCCTAATACTTTTTTTATTAATAAACAGATACTATAAAGTAACCATAGTAACGTATAAAAACTATACTATTTGTTTCAAAATAGAAATATGACAATATTTAAATATAATATATCCTAAATTGACAAATCATCTTCGTTCAGAATCGTTTTTCGTATACAATGATACCTATCATTGCATTCAAATTTAACCTACCATAGTCTGAGGTCCACCCCACCCCTTAATTACAGCAGAGCGATACCCACTTACCCGCTTTTTTAACTTGTAATTTTTTCTCGTAGTAAGAATTGCTATTTTTTAAATAACAAACTAGGAAGCAATAGGTCAATAATTAACATGAATAATAAGTAATAACAATAATTATAATCAAAAAATCAACCTCCGTGAACAGTAACACCTATAAATAATTTGTTATTCCGTATTCGGGTTATCTACTTGTCGGCGTTCGGTACAAGTCGGTGGGTGACGATAACGAATTTTAACAATGCAAGTCGGCATGGGTCTGTAGTCTGAATAATAAGAATATTTTTATTTTAAATTTTAAATTATTTATAGTATTGTAATAAGTACTGTCGAATTGATATATTAGTTTACCAACTAAATAATTCTAAATAATATGTATAATTAATATTGTTTATTTATACTGGTAAAATATAAGTTTTAGTATGTAAGTAATGTAATTAGTAATAATGTTGTATTTTCAAAAAAGTACATATATATTTAAAGTAGGCCAAATAGTTTTTAACTAAAAATTACAATCAATAACAACTAGGTAGGTACCTATCATATATATCTGTCTATTCAAACCTCACTACATCTTTATGTTATAATAATTTTTGTAGGAACAATGAATACACCAAAAAATTTAAATAAATATTTATTGCTCCTTTAAATGATTAAAAAATCACCTCGCTAAATATTGGTTCCTATTTACAAGTAAAGGATTATTATAAATAATAATACTTATAGTACGTATTTACTAATGTTAGATGTGACTGTCAGTAGAAGAAATTATTGTTTAATAAATGTTGTGTCGTTTAATCTTTAATTTAATATGAAAATTTCTACAATGTTTAGCCAGAATGGCAAACAATTAATAGTATTTAAATTTAATAGCAATTTTAAATTTAAATATTAATCAAAAATAAGTGGTTATAAATTTATAATATATGGAAATGCTCGAATGAAATATTCACTATATATGTAGTAGGTAGGTAGGTATATAAAAAAATTGCCGCATGTGTCTTATTGGTTTTGTCGCAGATTTTATAATATTCAATTTTGTTTACCGCAATTTATACATCGACTTTTAGAAAAGGTAATTTTGCCACAGTTTACCATGGACCTGTTATTCTAGTGAGAGTATTATAGATTAGAGATGTAATATTGTAATGTTTTATAAAAGGTATACCTATGTATGAAAACAAACTGTGGTAGTCAAGTAAAAGAAAGGAGGTATACTCTTGAACTATTATGATTTAAATTTAGAATCCATCTTGCAAATTCAAACATTTAATACATAGTTATTAGTTAGTGTTTAATGTTATTACTACATAACTGTATATTTTCAGGGAAGTTTGGCCTGAAGATGATTATTTTGGAAAACCAGGGTTAAATAGCGATGATGAATTAGACATTTCATTTTAAAACAAATATTCTTTGCTGATCTTGGAACGCCCACAGGTATAATTTACATTTCTATTTTTATTACGAGCTATATTTAATTATTTAACTATAAACATTACTTAATATTTTTAATTTTAAGTTATGATGAAAACATTACAGAATCTAATGATTTAAATGATACCGAAAATATCAATGATGTCAGTATGTAGTGTATTCATGAATTATGAATAATATTATATTTAATTGTATATACTAAGCATGAATAAATCATTTAATTTAATATTCTCAGTTTTCTATAAATTATTATAGATAAATTACATAAATAAAAAAAATATGAATAAGAATTAAAAATACTTTAAGTAACATAGATTTAAAAAAAAATTAAAAAATTAAATAAGAGTTTTACATAAATAAAATTATTCTATATAATTTTAAGTATTCATTACTATATTTTTAAATTATTTTAATTTAATCGAACAACAATAAATAATAATTATATTATCATTACATTAATACCAAGTAGAGAGTAAAGAGTTTGATAGTAATTCTACGTATACCAATCATGCAATAGTGAAACTTCTCCATCGTATTACGTATGACTGCAAATATAGTGCTTTGATGTTTCAAGCTTCTGTTTTTCGAGTTTTTCAAAAAATATTTACATCCAAAAATCCTAATCATAAAGTAATTATTGTAATTATTAAATATTTTAATTTTAAAATAAACTTTGTGTTTGAAAATCATTTTTAGGAATTAAAACATTTTGCTATATTTATTATGAGAAAATTCACCGAAGTAGCCAAAAAAAATAAAAAAGTATTTATAGAATTATTGTTCTGGAAAGATTTAAAAGTGGCATATAAAATTGAAGAAGGGTATGATGCAGATCAAAAATATAAATCAACAAATTGGAGTGAGGAACAAGAAGACGAGTTACATAGACTTCATCAAGAATATGCACAAGATATGCCTGATGAAAGTAAATAATATTAAGTACAGTATATCTTTACAGCCAATGTCATGAATTGTAATGTTTTTTTAGATGAAGTAGCTTGGATATGCAAAAATTTAATTAGACAGGACCGTTCAAGAATAAGTGTTATTAAAAAACTCAAACAGCTTGAAATTATACCAATAAAAGTAATTGTTTTTAAATATTTTAGATATATAATTCTTTAGGTGTTTTTAATGTTTTTATTATTATTTAAAATATTTTTTTATTTTATTTTTCAGAAAGCAAAAAAAATGATCAGAAAATTTTCTGAAGCTGAAATTGTTCAAGGTACCTACTAAATTATTCCAAGAATTCAAGGATGCAACCTATCCAATAATTAATTTTATCATGAAAAAATTAGATGTGAAATGTCCAAGAAATCACATAATTGATAAAATGCTTGAATTGGGTTTGATTGGAGATCGAAAATAGCTGATGAATAAAAAACCTAAAAATTCTAATAAATGTACTCAAATATAAATTGATTTTACTTTTTATAATGAATAATCTTAATTCATTTTTTTTTTAGCTATCAATAATCAAAATAAGTCGAGTGATGAAAGTAATAATGATTTTACAATGATATGTGTTTTGTGTCTGTCACCACGTTCTGAAGTAGTAATAATGCTTTGATTTTTGGCTTCAGTCCCACTATGAAAAGGAAACCTACTTTGGAGGATCAAAAGTAAAAAATGTCCAGTACTTTTCATAAGCGTCAACAAAAACCCTGAAAAAGTAACGGAAAAATGGGAATTTTTACGCATAACCACTTTTCGACAAAATCGATTTTTTGATTTTGCTGTAATTCAAAAACCAATCATTGTAAATACTTGAAATTTTCACCAAATGTTTATATTAGCATTATCTATTTACAATTGAATTTTCAAAATATTTAGAATTTTTTTAAACTATTTATAAACCATTGAAATTTTCGATTTTTTTAAATTTTTTTTCTTGAGATACCGATAAAAAAATTTGGCTTTTCAAAAAATCTTTAAAATTTAATACAAGGTTCATTATAAACTGTACCTACTTATCGTAGTATTCGTAGTAAAAAAAAAAAATCAAAAATCGTTAGTTACAATTTTTGTTTGTAAAAAATTCAAATATTTATGAAATATATCAAAATCGTAAATATTTGGAAGGAATTTTTAAGTTGAAAATTCATAAAAATTTTGTGATTTATACCTATAAGGTTAAAAAACCCAATACAAGGTTATCCATAAGTTTTCTTTCAAGTAAGTGTTAAAAAAAAGTTCCAGCGTCAATATAGAAAAATTTTTATAAGCGTATGAAATTTAATTTTTTACGAAATCGCGTAAAATAACGATATATTATAATTTAAATATAGGTAATAAATAATAATATAATATAATATCCTATTAATGATCATTGACTGACAAATCATCTCCATTCAGAATCGTTTTTCGTATAAAATGATACCTGTCATTGCATTTAAATTTAACACATCCATTATAATGACCAGTCACCAGTGACCTACTCTTTATCTTTACTATACAGCAGAGCGATACCCACTTGCCCACTTTTTTAAATTTAACGTTATAACTTATAAGTAAATTTTGATTTCAGCTTTAAGGCCGTCGTTTTCGAAAAAACCATTCGACTTTATAACTCATAAAAATATCTAAGTATAATCCATATCTATTTTGTTTTCCTATAGTATGATAACTGATAAGTTATCATTGCATTTCGCGATTTAGATTAAATAGGTACCTATTACACACATAGGCGTGACTAGACTTCATCCGCAGTGGCAGCCTAGCTAATAATGACCGGCGCCACTTAATGAATCGAAAAATGCCACATACCCATCTTAAATTTCTGTGGTGGGAAGGGGGTAGTTCCTCTAATTCAATATTTAAAAAAAAGTCTGTATTATCTATTTACAATATTAATAATATACCATATATTCAGTACCTTATAATACATATTTATATATTATATTACCTTATAATATATTATTATACTATACTATAACATTACCTATGTAACCTTTATAATATAATTAGAATAATTAGATAATAAACAAAATATATGATTTTTAAGTGTATAGAATAACAACATTTTTTAAACAGTAAGTATATACCTAATGAGTTTAATAATAAGAAGAACATTGAACAATACATAATATTAATAATAATATAACCAACACGCATACCTATATCAAATAATAAGTCTTCTTTTTGTAGGATGTATTAAATTATATTATTATAATAGTTGACGGATACCCATATTTTATTATTCCGATTTCCGATAAGAATCTTAAATAAATGAAGACATCAATTCGACAATGCAATAAATTATTATTATAACAAAATAAACAATGCATGAAATTTTTTTTCTAAATAAAAATTGTAAACCACTAGATTTAAAACTCGGTTGTCTAGTCTTTCGAAAATTGCAGGGGCAGCCCAGGCACCCTAGGCTGCCACCGTAGACACGCCTATGATTACACACCTTATTGACGCCATCGTTAAATACTAGTAGTCAACAGTGACGATATAACAAATACCGATAGGCGATAATAAATAATCGAACATTAAATAGGATGTCAGGTTGATAGATAATGAAAGAAAAGATCAATTTTTTTTTAAAAATTATTTAATATTTATGTAGATGAATAAATAGATGTGCACTCTTTCAAATATTAGTATATTATGGAATTATGCACTGCAAATTGCAATCTTACATTTTTTAAACTACTTGTCTTTGTATAGAAGTATAATATAGAATAAAGAATATACTTCTGTTGTTCTCCTATAAATCGATAACATACAAAAATAAATATGCAACTCCTACAACTACCGAATTTTCAATTTCATATTATGTACTATCTATCTATTTTTATACAACGATTATTTTGTTTCTAAAGTTCTATAGACATTTAAAACGTACATAATACGGTATTCCCCTGCTATTCCCAATTTACAATCTGAAATGTATAAAAAATTTCAATATGATTATATTATTATTTAAATAATTTAGAAAAATGTTTGATTGGGCCGAAATGAATAAATTATGAATAGATTTCTCTTTTTATAAATTTGGATATAAAAGTGTTTCTACAATTCTATTAAACAGTTACCCGATGTTGTATCTTTCAGTTTCAAGCAATGAAATATTATGACAACAAATTAAAGAAAACTAATTTACTCCAACTATTCCTTTCAGTTGGTAGTTTAACCTTTAACACAACAGTCTGTATACCTATGTATACCGTACACGAAATAGCTTTGGAACGCTTGGGTTACTATACTTACTACCTAGCTAAAAATGCCGCCAAAATATTGAAGATTAGATATGCTATATTTGTTTTTATTTAAACCAGGGCAAACTATATTTTAGTACTTTTAAACTTTATTTAAGGACATTTTAATTTTTTTTTTTTCTATAAGTATCGATAAAAACATTTTTACTCGGTCAAAAAGCTTTACAATTTAATATAAGCATTGATTATAGAATAGTTTTTCTGGCTTCTCTATATTTTTGTATTTAAAAATATTTTAGTTAGGTACAATAGGTAGATAGGCACGAACATTATATACGCATTTGAGGAACAAATTTTATTAAAATTCGTCAAAAGCACAAAGCCACAAAATAAGTAAGTTTTAAGTTAAGATTTGAACGAAATTAGATTTTTAAATAAAAAATAACGATTTTAGTTATTTTTTTGTAATTTAAAAATATCACTTGTGGTTCCTTGAAACTCTTGAGTCTTGACGTATATATTTAGGATGGGAAAAAAACAGTTTTTACATAATATAAAACAAACGTTTCATTACTTTCATTCGTTTAAAACATTGTTTTATTTTTTTGTAACGATTTAAACACGTTTTAAATCATTTATAGCAATGTTTTGTTTCAACTCTAATGTATATAATAATATATTAGTACCTATGTTATAAAGTGTTTCAAGTAAGGCACTGTAGAGATTTATAGGGCCCTATTTCAAGTAACATCGTTTTTATATTATCTACACTATGGATATTGGATTTATTTATCTATGGATAACAGTCTATTGTGGCTTTGTGTACATAGTACATACACACTGTGATCTACAAACATTGACTTTATACAAAAAGTATAAAGTATAAAGTATTAGTATTAGTATCATTATTAAGTATTAGTATAAAGTCAATGTCTACAAACAAAATGTATACATTATGTATTCCATAGAAATAATACGATATAATTTTATGTTAATTTTAAAACTACTTGTTTAAAACGTTTTTAACACATTCCAATCCTATATAATATTTTATACGCGCTAATGCGCTATGACATTTTCTAATTATTGTAATGAAAATAAATTTAACCTATACCGTATAATTACGAATAATCGGAGTACTAGCACAGAATAGATACAAGCAATAGAAATACAGATTAAAATATACTATTATTAATAAAGGCTGTCTCTCAGAATCGTGTTTCGTTAGGTACAATAATTTATCACAGAATTCAAAATTTACACATAGGTACCTACATAACAGACTGCAGTACCTAACTTACTCACGGGCGAGGTACACTCGACACACTCTTTACAGCAAAACAGTTACCTACATTCCCCATTGAAAAAAAAAAAATGTTTTTTCAATTCAATCCACTCGATAACATACACCTAATTATACATTATATAATATATTACTGGAATAATATCAATTACTATCAAACAACAAAACCGTTTCAACGGTTCGTTTTCATCACGGACTAGGCAATCGGTAGGTTAGGTAGGTTCAGTAGGTACCTACTACCATTGAGTATATATAGTATATACTATATAAATACTATATATACTATATATACTCAATGCTACTACCTACGTCGACAAGTCGTTATCGCTGTACGGGGCGTAGGCCATCGGCGCGACTCGCTGCAATTAAAATAATTTATCGGCTAATTAAAAAAAAAAAAAAAAAAACATTAACGTTATAATATGCCACTAGTGTAACGTTTATCGGTCCTACGACTCCTACGCCGCTGCTGTTGACTAATATCTAGAACTAAACGGTTCGGTTCGAGTACCTATTATTCTATCGGTTTGGCCGTTTTCGATTCTCTGAGTGGAAAACTCATCCCCGCTTCATTATATTTTTTAGATTATTTCATTCTGTGATTTCAGTTTGTCGTATATAATGATATAATATTTGTCGTCGACTCGTTGTCAATAATTAATTGTCATCACGATCAGCATTCAGCACAGCAGTGATAGTAGGTACTAGAGTACGATACTACGATCACTACGATCTGGATCCGTGACCACGGTGGTAGCTGTTATTATCGTGACGGCTATCGATATAACAACAGCAACAACAACAACAACAACAACAATCATACGATGACGACGACGGTAATGATAACGAGTGATACGCAATAACAAGACAAAATATTACGTGCCGGCGACGATCCGCGTTATTACTGATAAGAACCTCCGTCCGTACCGATATTATTATATTAGTTCATAATTGGTGACAATTCGAACGAGTTTCTCTGCCGTTGTCGTCGCCGCCGCCGCCGTTTGACAGTCGAATTGCCGTAGTTGTGTGTTGTTTCCGCGTCCTGACGAGCCGGAAGTGGTCGCGCCGTCATGTCGCCCTCAAGACGTCATCCTCGACTGTCGACGAGTCGTCACCAGTGATCCGCCCCCTTTGCGATCCTTAAGTAACCATGGCCCGACCAGTCGTCGTCGCCTGGGTCTTGCTGCTGCTGCTGTCGTGCACCGTCCGTGCATCCGCTGTCGATTCGTTGCTGGCCGAACCGTCGTGCGTCGATTACTTGAAATTGAGATGTGCCAACGCGGGCACTGCGGCAGTGTCGAAACTCGACATCCTCGAATGCATACAGCTCTATGAGGTAATTGTTCGCTCTGTGTTAAAATTTAAAAATAAATTATAAACCGTTTCAATGTGATAATGTACAATGATAACAATTTAAACTTTTTTTTAAATATAATATGCTTATTGCACTTCCGGCATTAACAAAATTACAATAATAATTGTATACCTAAGTATCAATGACAGAGTACTATTTTAAATAAGCTTATTTTACTTGGTCTTGGTATATTTTGTTATAATTTTGTTAAAATAATATTCTCAATAATTAAGTGAATGAAGGGACATAAATAATGGTTTAAAATATAACCAAGTTAAAATGTACTTTATCTTTAACTTTACAAGTAGTCATGTTATAATATATTTAGTTAATTTAGTTATGTATAATTTTTTCAAACTATAATACAATTACTTATGGTGTTTATAAAATAATCAAGAATTAGATTTGTATAGAATACAATAAAATAATAATTTGTTGATACCTAACTAATTTTTATTTTATTATAAGCATTAGTATTAGTTGATTCTAATTAAATAAGCGACAAAATTGTTAGACATTTATTTGTTTGCATTGTTCAAATCGTCAGTTGTTAAAACAAATGATTGTATACTGTACATATTATTAGTAATTAGAAGTAACAAAATAATTTTTTTAGGGGACTTCAAATCAGATCTTATAACCTACATTTTATTTTTAAAAAGAAAGTTAAAGGGTGGTTTTATGTTTTTGTCTAAAACACATGCAACATAAGATTATAGACATGTTCTATTTGCAATGTATCAATTAATATAATGAAGTGATAAAAATCATGAAAACAGATTAAAATTTTTCGTTAAGTTTACTCAAGATCAACTATCCTACATTTTTAATATTATCTCCCAAAATCTTAAAATCAATTAATTAAAAATTAACATATTTCAATTTTTGGAAAAGTAAAAAATCAAAAAAATCAAGAATATTGGAAAATTGACCTCAAGTAGACTTGAAGACAAATTCAAATCTGTTTTCAAAAATCTCATCACTTAATTATATCAATCCAGTACCTTAGAAATAGAACACGTCAATAATCCTATGTTGCACATGTTAGACAAAAAAATAAATCATTGGTTCCAATCTTCTTAATGGTGTAAGTTTTGTATAAAATATGTATTAAATTTCAATCGCCTAGACAATTATGATGTATAGTAAGCTATAGTAGTACCTATAAGTTAAAACTCCATTCAAATGTTACTTATTCATCCATACTCCATTTAATAAGTGACTTATTAAATTATTTACTATTTACCTAAAATTTATTTGTATACTCTTTTTTAGTTCCTATATATTTATTTTAATTTTTTCATTATTAAAAGTAGGCTTCAATGATATAGGTTAATTGTTTATAATATATTTTATACCTATTGTCTTAATTGTTATTTCATAAAAGTCACTTACGAGGACGTTATACCCACATGTGTTATCTCTGTCTTACTAATATAGATCATAACAAATTTTCGTTCTGCAGAACACATTTTGTGATGTTAGCTTTAATATTAGAGTCAATTTACCTATTATTAAACTTAAAGGTAATAATGTTATCTAGGGCATCTTATAGGATTTTATTGATATTTTAATTTTCAATCGAGTTATGAGCATTTTAAAGTTTTAATAATTTACATAACCATAACTCACTTAAAAATTAATATATCAATAAAATCCTATGAGATGCCCTAGATAATATTCTTACCTTTAAATTTGATAATAGGTAAATTTACTCTAATATTAAAGCTAATATCATAAAGTGTGTTCTGCTAAACAAAAATTTGCTATAATCTACATTAGTAAGACAGAGACAACACATGCGGGTATAATGTTCTCTTAACAATTGCACATTGTATGAAACATTTTATTCTATTAATATTATATGAGTTAATTTTTGAAATAAATTATTTAAAAATATCCCATCTACTCTTTCTGAAAAAATAAATTTAAATTTTATTAATTACTGATTTAATTATTTTAGGATTCAGATTTTTCGGGTAACTGTCCAAAAGCCATTTGGACTCATTTAAAAAAGTTTATGGCAAAAGAAAATCTTCGAGCTGTACTATGGCCAAAATGTAGATATGAAATTGAAAAACTCAATTGCGAACGAGACAAAAATTGGTTTGGTTGCATAATTGACAAAAAACAGGGCATCAGGAATAATGACTGCCTTCATTTAATAATGCGAATTGAAAATATAGCATTTTCTGATTTTAGACTAATCACAAATTTTTCAAACTCATGTCAAGATGACATAAAAAAATTTCACTGTTACAATATTTCTATAACAGATGTATGTAAAAATTATTTAAATTATTTGTGTGCTATTATAAATGTATAAATATACTTATTTAATTTATAGACATTGTATCGAGGACGTGTATTGGAATGCCTTCAATCCAATATAGACAAACTTTCTCCAAAACAATGTTTACCATTGGTTTATAAGCTATCTGAGTGGCAAGCAGATAATATAAAATTTGATTACTCCCTTCATATGGCCTGCTTAAAAGACAAAGAGAAACTATGTGCTGACATTCCAACTGGTAGTGGTCTTGTTTACAACTGTCTTGCTGGACATATTGGTAGTGGACAAATGTCACTTCCGGTAATTTTATTACTTGGGTTATAAATATTAGAATATATCTATTAAGATTTGATTTCCTACTTTTGTATATAGTGCCAAAACCAACTCTGGAGGAGAGAAAAATTGATTTCTGGTAATATTAGAGTCAGTAAAGGATTAACTAGAGCATGTAGAGAAGACATCCGTACATACCGCTGTCGAAGATTAGTATCTGATGATAAGGACGTACGTTTGGCACAACTCTTGTTGTGCTTAGAAAATGCTATTCATAATGGTAAAGTTAAAAGATATAAAAAGTATAAAAATATTTAGTTTACTTTAAACATTTAAATATATTATTTCATATTTTGATGATTGGTATTCATTGTTTGAAAATAAAAATATTAACTTTGGATAGAAAAATGATGGTATTTTTTTTTTATGAGGAAATAAATTACCAATATTTTTGTCTTCTTACAAAATGTTTAACAATTCGAATAATGAAAATGTATTAATTACAACTACCATAACTCATGAGTTAATTTATTGGCATATCAATCTTCTCAAGTGGTATTAAATGGTATGATAGAAAGTTGATACAAATTTTAATATTTAGTCGTCATGTGGTTAATTAAATATTTTTATAACTAAAATTTTCTTTTTCATTCAGACTTTTCATAATGTTGACTATATATATATATATTATATACTATCACAAGTAATGATCAAGAAAAAAAAAATTGAATGGAATTATAAAAATTTAAAATTTAAAAATAAAATTATAAAAATTATCACTTAACCTTATTGTATAATGGCCAATATTTGTAATATTATTACGCATATTATCGCATAATTCAAATGGAATAATTTATACATTTAAAACTGAAAGAACTTTTTGTTAATAATTTTGATGCAAGTAAATACTAATTTTTTAATATCCATAGAAAAAAATGACCTATTGTTCAATATATTTATAAAAACTCTTATATTATCAAATGTCTTAAGAACATATTAAATATATGTGCTATTAAACTAGGCTGACCAGACGTCCCGTTTAAAACAGGATTATCCTTTTTTTGATCATCGTGTCCCGTTGTCCCGATAAGCTTCGAACGGTACGCTTTTCATCCCATTATTAGAAGATGGACCCGTTTTAATCCCGGTTTTACATATTATTACATTATATTTTAAAATAAATCGATTTATGAAACAAATCTAAAATAGTTTAATAACCAAATTTATAAATAACAGATAACAGTTTTCGTAAAACAAGAACCAAGGACCGATGCTAATGAGCAATTAAATTAGCAGTAGTGTTTAATAATAAAAAGAAAATTTTCCTAATTATTTAAAAAAAATTGTATTAGTTTTGATATACAACATTAATGTGTTGATTAATGGTAATAAAAAAAATAATATTCCTAAACAGTCGGAAACTTTTATTATTTAACTCAAAAGGGTAAAGTAACAATAATAATTTTTTTAGGGGGAGGGGGGGTGTAACAATTGTCCCATTTTTTTATTTTTTTATAATGGTCACCCTATATTAAACATCTTATCTTAGGCACAGTCTATAATGGCTTTGGAGATGATTCAAGTAAATCATAAAATTATATACATTATTTTTATTTATTGTATTTGTAAAAAATAAACATTATTATTTATTATTATTTAACAGCAACATTTTTTTTCAGGCAGTAAAGTATCCTCTGATTGTCAATTTGAATTAATGGAACATCGAAAATTGTTACTCCAAAACCATCATTTATCACCAGAGGTTGTTTCAACTTGTTCTAATGATATTGAAAAATATTGTAGAAATAATGAAGTGAGCAGACGAACAATTCATTGTTTAATGGATCATTCTAAGCCATCACGTCAAAAAAATCGAATAGATAAGGCTTGTCAAAAATCGGTATGTGTTTTTTTTTCATACATTAAGTCATTATTGTTTTTATTTGATGTAATATTTTTTATCATAATTAGTTACAAAAACTTATGCGTATCACAAATATTGGTGAAGACTGGAGAGTAGATCCTGTACTACAAGAAATGTGTCAGTCTGAAGTTGATAAGTATTGTTCTGATAGACCTCCTGGCTACAACAGGTAATTAAAATGTTAAAATAAGTATTAAATATTAATATCATGGTATTAATTTAGTTTTATATTTTTTAAATTAGGGTGATATCTTGTTTGCTGGAAAAGTTATTTGTGGGATTAATCCAAGATAAATGCAAGAATGCATTACTACCAGTTCAATATTTTATTAATCGAGATTTCACATTAGACCCTGCATTATATCAAGCATGTTATTCCGATGCTTCTAGGATATGCAAAGCTAGTGGAGATTGGATAAAAGAATCAAAAGAAAACTTGATTTTGCCATGTCTTACTCAGTACTATCGACCTTTTACATCATCTTCAACTGGAGCAAAATATAAAGTAATTTTTAATCATTACTAAAACTAAAATATTTTAATACCTCATTTTTTTTTTTTTTTTAAATAGTTAAAACCAAAATGTAAAGACCAAGTACGAAAAGTTATGATACAACGAGCTATTAGTGTAGATCTAAACCCAGAAATTGCTGAAGCATGTATTAAGGATCTTCCAAATTTTTGTCACAAAAAAACTGGTGTTGGAGAAGAAATGCTCTGTTTACAAGACCATTTCAATAAGTAAATAATTACTTTTTATAAAAAGTATTACTTTTAAAATAAGTTTATTTTAAATAAAATGTGTAATTTCAGTAAAAAGATGACCAAAGAATGTAAAGAATCGATTAGTCGGTGGACAGAAGCACAAGCTGAAGATATCCAGCTAAATCCTGTTATTAGATTACATTGTAAACCATTCATTCAACAATTTTGTTCGGTAAATTAAAACATAAATATTAATTATTAATTATTATTATTATTTTTAATTTTTCTTAATTTCAGACTGAACTTCTATCTAAAGATGAAATTGGTAAAAATGATGTTATGGATTGTTTGATCAAAAATAAAAACAATCCAGAAATGAAAACAGAATTAAAATGTCGTGCTGCTGTAGAGCATTTTCAATTAATATCTATGAATGATTACCGTTTTACTTTATCGTTTAAAGAAGCTTGTCGGTCAACTGTTATTAGGTATTGTCCCAAGTCTCGTACCAAACCAGAAGTATGTATAATTATATTACTCTGTATAATAAAATATATGCATCTATCTGTCATATATGTCTGAACTTATGCATGGTTGATTTGATTTTTTAGGTTGTTGCATGTTTAAGTGAAGTAGTACGCAATGATACTATAACTGACTCTAAACATAAGGTAACAAAACCATGCCGACAACAATTACGTGCTCAATTATTGCAACAACGTGAATTCTTAGACTTAGATCCAGTTTTAAAAAAAGCATGTCAAGATGATATTGCTAAACATTGTTCTAATATGGAATCTGGTTCAGCACAGGTAAATATCTTTAACATTTTTAATCATAATTTTAGTTGTTGATCCTTATCATTTATCCTTTATCTTAGGTTTTAGTTTGTCTTGAAATGAACAAAAGCTTATTGTCAGATCAATGTCATCGAGTAATATTTTTGATTCAAAGGCAAGATTTGACCGACAGTTCATCAGATTATGTATTGTTAACAAAATGCCACAAAATGTTGCAACTTTATTGTAAAGAAGAAAATACCTCCCGAGCTTTGAGCTGTCTAAAGGTATTATTTAAGGATAAGTTTATTAAGTATTTTTAATAAAATATATGATATTATGTTATTTGTTTATTTTTATTGTTAATGTTTGATTATTATTTAAAAAAATAATAAATAATAAAAATATGTTATAGAAATTCAAACATGATCTTACTTTTGAAAAGCAATGTCAATCCCTTGTAATTCAACGCATGATTGAACAAAGTGATGATTATAGACTGGATCCAGCCCTGCATCATAGTTGTCAAACAGACATCAATTTGTATTGTAGTCAAATATTGGCTAAATTACGCCCAGAATCAGAGTATAATGGCAAAGTGTTACAATGTTTAAAAGTTTGTCCTTATTGATTTACATGTATTGATTTTAGATTAAATATGATTGATATAATGTTTAGGAAAAGTTTCGGCAAAGAAAACTTAAGCCAGAATGCGAGAAACAAGTATCTGTTACTTTACGCGAATCTGCATTAAATTACAAATTAAATCCATTGTTACGAAGTCTTTGTACAACTGAGGTATTTTAAGAATTTTTACCTAATTTGTGTGCGAAAAAAAAATGTATTTGTTTTGTTTTTGCAATTAGATTAAAGAGCTTTGTCGAAAAGAAGAACACAATGAAGGCAATGGTGATTTAGAGGATTCTGGACAAGTGGAGGAATGTTTAAAACAAGCATTAAGCCATGGGTTAATTGATAGTCGGGCTTGTCGTTTAGAAGTAGCTGGATTGATTGAAGAATCCAAAGCTGATATAAATGTTGATCCATTGTTACAACGAGCATGTTTTCTAGATATTACCAAGTACTGTGATGAAGTTCCTCAGGGAGCTGGAAGACGTATGTTTCTTCGAAACTATAATATTAATTCAATTTATATATCAAGTGATATTTTATTATAAAAAATACTTATTTTATTAATTTTAAATTTTTGTAATTGTTTAGAATACAAATAGAAAAACTTAAAAAAAATTTTTTTTAAACATTTCACGTTTTTAAGGAATATAATTTCAAATAATATTCTTTAATTTTATCCTTATAATGTTTTTAATTGTTTATATATAATAGAAAAAATTACACATTGTTAAATTTTAAACTTCAATGGATCAAAATAATGCTGTTAAATTTCTTAAAGTAAACTTCTTTTCTTAAATTTAAATATCTATAAAAAATAAAGTTGACTATTTATTTATAACCAACATTAGTACATTTTTTTCCTAAAAATAATTTTGATGTAGAATATGGTTTTAGAAAAGTATAAATCATTATGACACAAGTAGTTAAATTATAGTTTTCTATTGTAGTTCATCATAAATTTACTTTTCAGAATCACAACAATTATCTGCAAATGTCTGATATCATCATTTGATCGATAATATAATATTTTTATTTTTAAACAGATTTACAATGCTTACAATCTGTTGTTCAATCCAAAACTAAAACGCTCAGTGCCAAGTGTCACGACATGCTGTTGCAGAGGATGGAAATGTTTAAAAACGCAAAAGCATTGGTTAGTAAATTATTACTTGTTTTTTAAAAATATAATTTTGATAAAGCATTCCCACTAAATTAAACTTATATTATAATCAGTGCTCAATTCATCATGCGCTTAAAATCATAAAAATATATATATGTGTTGTGTTATTAATTTAAAAAAATATGTATAATAATTACTAGAGCACGGTTGTTGTAGTACTAAAAAACTAGTAAAATTGATTACAGTATTACATTAAAAAATACCAAAAATTGCCCTTAAAATATTAAAAATTGCACTAAAAAATAACAGCGTTTTGTTATAAATGTTTTAAATTTACTGTTATAGTCTAAAATTCTATTTGAAGTGGCTAAAGAACAAATTATAACATTATAACACATAATTGTCAAATAGTCATATTTCACAAATTATTTTTATGCTGTATTTACCAACTTGAAATTATGTTTATTTTTTAAGATAACATACATGTTATGACAGTTGAGTGTCAACTATATAACTAAATTTGTTGTATAAATGAGTAAATTCAATAAATTTACAATAAAAATCCAAAAATTGCAAAAAATTTCACTAAAAACTTTAAAATTTAGTTTGCACTTACATGACACATACTTAGCAATATATTGAAAAAGTAGAAATAAAATTACAAATGCAACAACATCCGTGCCCTAATAATTATATTCATATACAAGTACAACAGACAGGATATAATAATTTTAATTTTTTAAATTATTGACCATTTTTAATATTATTTACAAACTGATTAAAACAAACAATTTATAACAAATTGATTTACAAAAATATGTAGTAGAGCCTTGTTTGGAATTTTTTCTTTAAGAGGACGCCCATACCCGCATGTGTTGTCTCTGTCTTATTACATACATCATAACAAATTTTTGTTCAGCTGAATACATTTTGTGACGTTAGTTTTAATATTAGAGTAAATTTACCTATTATCAAATTTAAAAGTGAGAATATTATCTAAACAATGACCTATGATTTTATTGATATTATTAGTTTAAAATGAGTTATAAACATTTTAAAGTTGTTATATTTTATATAGCTGTAACTCACTTTAAAATAATAATATCATTAAAAGCATGTCATTATTTAGATAATATTCTCACCTTTAAATTTGATAATAGGTAAATTTACTCTAATATTAAAACTAACGTCACAAAATTTATTCTGCTGAACGAAAATTTGTTAGGATGTATGTTAGTAAAACAGAGACAACACATGCGAGTTTGGCATCTCTTAAGTATTTACAAAAAATATAACATATTGAAAACAACAAATGTTCAATACGTATGATACTATTTATACGGTTTATTGTTACTTACGTAGGTACTGATTACAGTATTAACAAATAAAAACCAAGATAAAAATACAAAGTAATTATATAAGCTTTTATTAAGCATGTTATGTGACATGTTAAGAAGACATCATAGTCGTATGTGTTTTTATGTCTTACTAATGCACACCATATATGTTTAGCAGTTCCAATGTTGTGTATTTAGCTTAAATATTAGAGTGAAACGACCAATTATCAATAGATTAAAGATATGAATATTATCTATAAATTATTGTTGGTTTTTAAATAATTTAATTTATAGTGAACTATGAGCAATTATAAATATTAATAATTTACATACTTGTAACACTCTTAAAATTTTAAATATCATAAAAAAACTACAAGAGAACACAGATTCTTACCCTTAAATTTTTTTATAGGCCATTTCACTTTATTATTTAAGCTAAACATACAAAATTGGAACTACTGAACATATTTTGGTATGGTATGTATTGGTAAGACAGAGACATATGCGAGTACAATATCCTCTTAAGAAATGTTTTTAATATGATCATGATCATAATTGTATGATTTAGATGTTCACATCTATCCACTGATAGAGTGATAGATCATGATTACAATTTAAATCAAGTATATTAAAATTTATTTATTTTATGAAAAATTAGATTTTTTGTGTAAATAATTACAAATATATAAAAATATCAATAAATCTTTGAAATAAGTATTTATAGAGAAAAAAAACAAAAATATGCAAACATATAAGTGAGCCCTAATTTTAATATAATTACTTGTTTATATATTATAGTGAAAACAGTGATATAAATAATTTTTGCTTCTCACTGATACAACAGTATGAACTTCATGTATCAGTCATTGTGTATTTAAATGCAATTGTAATATTTTAATTTAATTTTGTAGATTTATCCTGAGAGCTTACAACAATTATATGGACAAGTCGCCAAATCCCCTTCTAAGAAATACCTAATAGTCGTTTTGTTCACGTTTATGGGACTAATATTCATAGTTGGTTTGTTTTGTGGACGTGTAAGTCGAAGAAGTGCAATTTCTAAAAAAAAATAGATGTTGTTATTGGCCAATACTGATAGGTAGCTTAATTAAAAATTAACAAAATGACTTTGTGAATCTCTCTATACATATAAATATAAATTTTAATTGGATGTGTAAATTATACAATATGCTATTTACTGTTAGACGCATTAATGTTAACTATTATGATAGTGGTGATTTTTAGAATTATATTATGAACAAAACAATGATACAATTTGAGTTACTTTTTGTAATTTTTTTTAAACATATTACTATGCTATGGTTATATTGAAATATGATATAAAATCTGTCATAGAATTCCAAAAATAAACAAATTAAATACTGAAAATAATATTATATATTATGTCTTAAGATTCAGCATTATAGAATATTGTATTAGAATAGTAAAAAAAAGTAAAGAAAATATATCGAGCTCAAAATTTATTTTATAAGTTTTAACTTTATAGTTTATTTCTATATTATTATTTTTATCATTTTTTCTTCATTATTTTTTAGTTCTAAAGCCAAGTGAAAATTGTCCTTATAAGTTTTAACATGACCAAACATTAATTGTAATTGTATTCATTAGTAGATTTGTGTCCTTTATATTGGGTCCAAAAATATTATATAAAAAGCTGAGTCATCACAATTGGTGTGCTTGCCAAATATTTGTTTATTGTTTAACTTACTATGTTGTAATGACAAACAACTTATATAATTATTTATCGTCTTCCGAGATTGTTGATAAATGTAATAAATGTACTGCAAATTAAGAACAATCAATTAACTGATGAATATGCTTAAAAAATAATTGTATTAGTTGTTGGAACACTTAATATATAAATTATTAGCAAGTACATTAATTATGGGTACTCAGCTCAATATTAATGAAGTTTTTACACAATAAACAATCTTATCAAAAACTAAAGTGGATATGCTTCCTTGAATATTTTAAATTATTTGTAATGTACATAATATTATAAACTTATTTATACAATAAACATAATAGATATTTGTCCAATGTAAATTTTTTGTTTAGGCTAAAATATAAGTGTAATAAAGAGCACTTGAGTACTTAGTACATTATTCAATATAAATATAAATTATAAACTCCTTTTTTAAATAATATTCAAATCATCGAAAACACTTGTTAAATTCCGTTATCAAAAAAGTACTCAATTATATTTTTATTTTTTATCTATAATTTACAAAAATAAATATAACCTAACCTAACTTATGGTTATTTGATTTTTGTGCTGACTTTTAGAAAAATATATTCAATTAACATATTCTTATTTCTTGCTATACATTACCAAAATGTAATTTGAAGGAATTTATTTTACATTTAAACAGATTATATTACCAATACTTATTTAAATATAACTTATTTACTCAATATTCTCAAAAATGTATATTTTATTATTTATTTGTGATAATGAATTAGTTCAATTAATTATAATTTGCTATAATTTGTGTATCATAGTTTTGCCAAAAATATATGTGCTATTAAGTTATAATATAATATAAATAAATTGTAAGTTAATATTTATATTTTGTTTTTATTTATTAGTTTTTAATTTTTATGATTTAGCTCTATTTGTCTATTCATTTATAATTTGTATCTTGTCTTATACCTACTTTTGATTACAACCTTTCAACTAATTGTTAGGTAACATAAAATATAATTTAATATCAGCGATAGACCTACAGTGCAGTAGTTGCTATAAAAACCATTTTTTAGTCAATATGCTTATTTAATATTTATTTTAAAAATCCCATTTATTACTTTTAGATTCTGAACGGAGTGATGAATGTACTGATTTTACAATGATGTATGGTTTTTTTTATTTTTGTGTCTGTCATCACGTTTTGGAATAGTAATAAAGCTTACATTTTTTACTTCTGCCTCTCTTTGAAAAGGTAATTGAATCTAGTTGGCACTTTGGAGGATCAAAAATAAAAAATGTCCAGTACTTTTCATATGCGTCAACAAAAACCCTGAAAAAGTAACAGAAAAACTGGAATTTTTACGCATAACCACTTTTCGACAAAATCGTTTTTTTGATTTAGCTGTAATTCAAAAACGAATCATTGTAAATACTTGAAATTTTCAAAATATTTAGAATTTTTTTAAACTATTTATAAACCATTGAAATTTTCGTTTTTTAAAAAAAAATTTTCTTGAAATACTGATAAAAAAAATTTGGCTTTCCAAAAAATGTAATACAAATTTATATACGTTTTTCTTATTGTAATAAAATTATCAAAAAATCGTTGGTCAAAATTTTTGTTTATAAGCATCAAAAGTTAAAATGTTTCAAATGTTTACAAAATATGTCAAAATCATAAAAATTGTTGATTTATATGCAAGGTTAAAAACCCAACACAAGGTTCTCCAATTCTCCATAACTTTTTCTTCAAATAACTGTAAAAAAAAACTCCAACGTCAATATAGAAAAAATTTTATGAGCGAATGAAATTTGTTTTTTAATCGAGTAAAATTTAAGTATAGGTAATAATATAATATGTCCAACTAATTATCCATACTTAAAAATCATCTCCTTTCAGAATCGTTTTTCGTATACAATGATGGTACCTATCATTGCATTCAAATTTAATACATCCATTATAGTGATCTACTTATATCCATCTCTACTATACAGCAGAGCAATATCCACTTGACCTTTTTTCGTAATTAATACAACACAACACAATGTCAGAACGTTCTTTTTTTTAAATTGTTTTCAGTTTGATCTTTTTTCATCATAAGATTTTCTTTTTGAAATTGCCATAAAAATTCCATTAAACCATTCTTGTTCTTTGGTTTCAGCACATGAGCTTTTAATGCGAAATTCATAATTTATCATTTATCATTTATTTTATTTTTTTCATTATTTCATAATTTCTATATCTATATTGCTGATCTTAAATCTCAATTTTGAAAAGCAGGCTCCAGGCATGTTAAAATGAATAAAAAAATATTAATTTTCCGTTTCTAGTGTTTCTACATACAAACTTTGACGGTTTATTGATTTATTAAAATTGCTTTTACTTATTAATTGTTCAACATAGCTGTGACTAACATGAGCAATTAAAATAATGATATTTTTTAACTCATTGGACCTTGCAGATAAATGTTGCACTAGCTATAATTTAGACAATGACACTTGTTGTACTTCTTCTAATCTATTCTGTTTAATCTTTAAATCTACTACCTACATGTTAAGATCTACTAAATTTAAATCATTACCCAAAACGACAAATGCATTTCTAATATTAGCATTACAAATTACAATCAAAGTTAGCTATACAGGTTTAATATAAGACCTATACTAACAAAATATTCATCAATAAAGGCTCTAGTCTATCATTTCTAATAAATTAATTTTTTCAAATTTAAAAACACATTAATACCTATAGGAATATTTTTTCTGGGCATATCTTCGAATAGAAGGGCATTTTCTGTATTATCTTAAGAATATAGCAATAAATTATAAAAAATCAACCACGCTAAAATTGATTATCAAGTGCGCATTTTGCTTTTCCAAATACGCAAAACAAGCCCAAATGCGCTTTAAAATAAGCCCTTCTTAGTTCTAATAGTGTTTAAAATAATTAACATTTGAAAGTATGTACTACTCTGCTGTACATTAGGTGTTGATTGTCGAGTGGGTCATTGTAATGGATGTATTACATTTGAATTCAATATTTCGATGATGATGTTATTATCATTTTATACAAAAAATAATTCTGAATGTAGATGTATATTTTTGATATAACTAGTAATTTATTATATCACTATAATTTATAATAGTAAATATTTTTATTATTTTTGTAATAAACTTATAAGTTTTATTATACTATAGATTTACCATAAAACGGTATGAAAAACTTCATCCTGTTTATAGTGTTGGTATATAAATATTAGTGATGGACAACGACATCGATAATTCGATAGGATATCGATATTGTAAGTTTGTAACATATTTTCGACACCGATATCGTTTTATAATTGTATTGTGTATGGTGTATGGTGTGTAATAAATCATTAATTAATACTAATAAGTAATAATATTTTTCAGCTGATAAATTTTGTATACCTACGTGTCCCTGGAAAATTTAAATTATTAAATTATTTTGGTGTACCAATAATAAATAATTAAAAAAATATAATTTGATACGATATCGCGATACAATATCAGGAAAATCGAACGATATCGATACACAATGGATCCCTGAAAAAAAGTCCGATTTTTATTTAATTGGAAAAAAAGTCCGACTAGAAAATAATTATACGAAAAAAAAGTCCGGTTTGATTTATTGTTAATATATGATTTGTATAATGTAATAATAATTTAATATTTATATAATTTAAAACATTAAACTATAATATAATAATTAGTCAATAATAATAAAAAAAAATAACTAAAACTAATATTTATTTCGAATAACTACAAATGTGGACAACGACTGGATTTCTTATGCATTATCGTAACATCAATTTTATATAATATAATATAGGTATATTGGGGAATTCATACTCTACCTTCTAATACACAATATGATTTTTCTATCTATCTTACCTTCTATTTCTGTATAGATTTTATAAACGGACTTTTTTTCCGTATAATTATTTTCTAGTCGGACTTTTTTTCCGACTCCCGATACACAATATTATATCGTTGCCTAACACTAATAAATAGCTTAAAAATAATTTAAATTTGATTGCTTAAAAGTATAAAAAATATAACAAAATATTAAAATAAGTAGGTACTTAGCTATTTTCTTCGTGTTCCTGCGCATACTATAGTTTTGAATTACAACAAAGTAATTCAAATTGTTAGCTATATTTTTAACTATAAAATAATTTGCAAATTTTCGTGATTTTGACGAATTTTATCAAAATTTGAACTTCAAATTCTCATAAAAAAAAATCATACTAAATATTTAATCCATCTTTAATATATCTATTTTTATTGAATAATAAGTAGATTTAATAATAACTTATGTCTTATGAGTTATGAGGAACCTTGTATGATTTGTATTAAATTTTCAAGTTTTTTTTATCAAACTAATAGTTTTTTCTGTATAAAAAAAATCAAATTTTTAAAAAAAGTTTAAAAAGAGTGAAAATATTTTGAAATTTATGCCAAAAGATGATAATACAAAGTTTAACTTAATTGGCTCAATATGTGATCTAAATGATCTAATATTTCCTGAATGAAATAGACAAAACCAGTTCATAGAGCATGGTTAACAAGCATCTCCATTAAATTATTGGAACAACAAAATTCCAACAAGACTTTAATTATTATACTTACCTATAACGAAATACTATCACATTAAAAATAAGTGTATCTAATGTAAAAAAATCTTGAAATATTTTTTTGTATTATCATAATTAATAATTAGGTATTTTATTTTTGAAATATATATTTAATATAATTTATAAATTATTAAAATAAAACAGTATTTAAAATATATTTTTGGAATATTTTATTAAATTTAAACATTTATAACAAATCATATAGGATACCTAGACACCTTCGAGGGCTACATATGACCTGGGGCCGCTGATTGGCCTTATAAATAACTTATTTTAATCATGAATGACCAATTTAAATTATTTAGACGCTCATAAAATATTTTTATACAATTATACTTGATATATTTTTTTTAATTCCAGTAATATAACTTACGACTTTACAAGGAACTTTAAATTGTCTAAGTATAAGTACCTACCTAAATAAATTTCTTTAGACGAAAAAAATACACTTATTATTGAAAGTCCATATATTTACTTATTGCTTAATTAAAAATCTAAAAATTGTTTAAGACCTAAGACCATCAAAATGCTACCTTTTGTGTTACAAAGCGTCCCGTCCATCATTTTCAATAAGAAATCTGTAAAATATATAAAAAGTACTTCTTTTAGGTACATATGCAATACAATGCACTTGCATTCAGCATCGATGCCCTTATAAAAGTTCTAAAGTCTCAGGTAACAGATGCCACTGTGTTTGCCAGCTGTGTAAATTAGTGTATAGGTATACTAAATGATAAATAAAACAATTGCTGAACATCTACATTAACGAGTTCTATAATCTCTATGATTCCGTTTACATATATAATAATAAAATCATCAACCACAGCCCGCCGCACTACTATTACATACACATTATACACTTACATAATTGGTAAGTACCTAAAATTACATAATATAATATTCCTTTCAATCGCGTAAAACAAAACAGATATAACAATTACACGATTTAAAACACTCTATATTCCACTAGAATATCCAATTTTACTTAGCTCTCTACATCAACATATTAAAATTTTAAATAATCAATAACTTCCTTAATGTAATAATATATATGTAATAGCTATAAACGTTAATCTAGTGTCGAATGTATGTATAATAATTACGAGAATCAATATTAAATTTGGTTATTACATCATTACAACGATAGCTTAAAAAATATTACGATTAAATAGGCAAGTACCTATATATGTTTATTAAAAATAATAATATTTTATAGGTAATTAGTAATTTTCTCAAATGCGATTATTCTGTTCCATAGTACCTACCCATAATCAGAGTTGGGTATACCTACCTTAAGTACGTAATACAACACGTAACGTAAATTACGAATTTCCGTAACGAAATTACTATAAAAAAGTCATTCAACCCAACACTGCCTATAATTATTAATATGTATCGACGGAGTTGTGAAATGGATGTATTAATGAATCCCACCAAATCTAATCTAAAAGTATAAATTTATGTTTATAGGTACATAAATAATATAATATTTTATTATAAATCGCAAATTGTAAAACTTTTTTACAATATTATGTTGTCGCGTATTGCTAAGACTTTTTCACTCGACTACGGAAGGAGAGAAAAAAAGCATATTAATATTATGTATTTAGTTCATGTCATACTAACACGAAAACATTAACTTAAAACTTAAAACTCGAGACGTGTATTGCCTACTTACGAGTTTCACATAGATACAAGACACGCGACTTGGCGCGGGGTGAGACTGATGGGATCTAAAGGTGAAAAAACACCTATAGACAAGAAACTTGGAGTACAGGGTAGGTACATTCCATCACGTCATTCCGGGAGAAGGGGTGGATTTTACCGTGTTATTTTTTTTAAGGCTTGCAGTGCGAATCTTTAGGATTGACTGGTCGGACTCCGGCGTCTCTTCGTAAGAAAAAAAATGTTTTTATATAATTTAATATTATTTTACCCGTATCAAAATGCTATTCTTAATATTATTGGCTGTAGTTGTTGTAATTGGTATTAAAATATATTTACGTTATGCAGTCATTTGATAGACAAATATCCGACGGGCGCAATAAAAGTCGATGATACAAAATACCTATTTAGTGGAAATCAAAAACGTGGGTGGGACAAACATAATATTTTATCATTTTTGTAAAATACTAGGTAAAAATATTGCTCCCCATTAAACCCGAAATATCGCCACTAGGTATCCTGTATTGCAGTTAACTTTTTGTGTATAACGATAAAAATAAAAAGTGATCTTATATATTTTAAACGTGATAGCCGTATAAGTGGACATCGATGTAAGAGCATCCGGGTACTTAGCTCACCAAAAATTCCAATGTTCCTCTCCCTTCAAATATACATTATCCATGAACCATTTAAATTGTAAAAAGAGTGCGGGCTCTTTTACTTTAAATAATGCTAAAATATAATAATAATAATAGTACACCTCCTCCCAAAAAATCCAAATATCCGCATATGGTGATGGCTATATTTAAAGTGAAAACTTTAGACTGACGACGGTGTATAAATAGTTTTAAAATGACATAATTATAACTATTTATTCAATTTTTTTAAATGAAAAATTTGGGTTTAGTGTTCCTACATCTTACATTAGATTGCCTACCTTGCATTGGTTGTATCCGAATTTGCTTATCAAAATAAGCCGAATGAATTAAACGAGCCACCTACATTATTTATGGTAAAAATCACTATAGGTACCTATACCTATTTATGGAGTAAAATAAAAAAAAGTTATAGGCAGTGATAATCATTGAAGTCGTCAGATGAATGAATACATATCGTATAACTGTGAATTTGCACAGCATTTTTAAGCTTGAATTATAAGTATATTAATTAACTTTTCTGTGCTCTTATTTTATTTATTAATATTAATATATATAATATATATATATAAATGTATGTTTAACTTTAAGAAATATTCCTAAGCCAAACAAAAAAAAAAAATTACCTAACGTTATTATTATTTTTTATAAAAGGAGTAAACGCGTTTTGTTGGGATTTCACTTAAACCAATTAACAATACAACGATACAGTACTAAAAATAAACTGGCTATGTTCTGTGTTTTGTGATGCATCAAAAAACTGAGAACAAAGCGAATGGTTTAGCGGCGTTATCATAGACTAAAAGTCTGCAACTTTAGTCAATCATCAATTCGAAGTGAACGGAACCTTCGCGGTTCTGCAAGCTGCGTTTGTAAAATATGTTCTTGGCCCAGGCACGGCATTCCACGTTGATCAAAGTATGTCCTGCAACAAATCAGAAAAAAGTTCTCAGTTAAGTCAAGTATATCAAATATTAACATTTTTCTTACAAATAATAATAATTATAAAACTCTAAACTCAAGTAGCGTTTACGTTTTTTTTTTAATCTTAGAAAATCTCAAATAATACACAAATTTGTTTTAAACTCCCTGATGTCATATATAATATTTTGTTTTGATAATTTTTGTAAATTTACAGTTTTTAAAGTTATTTTATTTATTAATTATAAGTTATATTTTTTTACTACAGGTATTCTTATGGATGAAAATTAAAAGTACCTAAATATAAATTTAATAAAACATGTAATATAAGTATAGATATTATATATTATATTAAAATTTTATTTATTTTACATATTTTTAAACTTATATGATATTTATGATGTTTATTTTCAGTATTTAAAAATGTATACTTAAATTTAACTTTTTATATAGTTTATATTATTTTATAATTTCTGAGCTCTAGTATCAAATAATTAATAAATAATATCTATCACTATTAATATGACGTGTACCATTATAAAAAAAATTAAACTATAAAAATGTAATAATAATATCCAATCGTTTATATTAATTATTAATACACGGTTGTAACAAAATATTGTCGGTTATTATTGTTATTAAAAATAATTTATCAAATCTTGGGAGAAATTCTATCTTATTAATATTATAAATTCTATGATCTTATTCTATAAGTTTTATTACGAATATGGTTATGTGGATTCAATAAATTGATTGTTTTTATTAAATATTTTATATGCTTTCATCTCTTTCAAGATAAATCTATCTAATAGGCAATAGCTATAACAAACTTAATTTTAAAATGTCATTGTTTTTACAAAGCCACATAAATTCGGATGCTTAAAGTCTGTGAGGTAGACGATCTGTGTTGGTCTGGCCAGTGGCCATTATAAACTTTATTGTTTCCATGACTTTAGTGCTCTACGATATAGTAGCAACACTTAATTGTATAGAGTGAGTAGCTCTCTGACTGTATTCTAGCCGTTCTAGGGGTTTCGTGGACACATTCAAATTAAATTACATTTAAAATTATTAGTTGCTTTATATTATAAATTGTACAAAACTAAAGATATTATGTAATTTGGGCCATACTACAAATAGATAATGATTTTTTCAGGAAGTCTATCCATCTATAGTAACAACAAATAATCAAAGATTACCCACCATGTGAACTTAACTACAACAAATGATATACGTATATTTGTTTTATTTTTATTTAATTCGAAAATTATAGAAATAGATTTGTACATTTATTATATATTTTTATAACTATCAACTGTAATATTGGATAAAATAAACAAATAATCCCCTTTGAATTTATTATAAACAGTTTTCACAAAGCATCCTTTCAATAGTACAAGTATAAATGTACCTAATAGATATACTAATATACTTTACTGTATATTTATGTACCTATTTGACTCATTTAAGAAAATATGTTTGGAAATAATTAAATACCTAAACATTATTTAATAAAAATATTTCTAAACTCTCACTTTTTGGATTTAGGAAATGTATGGCGATTAATGGGCTAAGGTAGTCGCGTTTGTTTCTGTACGGGTAGTAGTAGCCAGGAAATCCGTCCTGTGGATATAACTTTAGAGGTCCAATATTATCTTTGTCTGCTGGCGCTTCTCCGTCGCATGTGACCCATATTGTAAATAACTATAAATGTACATATGAACAATAATTGGTATTGTATTTAAAATATCAAATAAATATTATCGAATATTATTCTGAAACAATTTACCTCATGTTTCATTCTTTGCGCAATTTTGTCTTTAAGTTCTTGTGGCATGTCAGCTGGAATGTCTGTCTTGTTATTATAGAATTCTGGTTCCCAGTCGAAAATCTACACGATATTTATAATCGAATAATAATTTAATTACAATAATCAGATAATGATTCATAAATCAAGATAATTTATATGTAAATACTTGTCTTACATCTAATATGCATATTGATTTTATATTAAAAGTATTAATTAAATTTTATATTAATGTTTACAATATTTTTATCACAATATAATAGAGGCATCGTGCATAAATTTAAAATTCTTGTTAATTAACTTTTATGAATACAAACCTTATTGAGCTTAATGAAAACGCAGGGCTGAGCTTTTGGATATTGATATTTGTATTCAGATGAGCATGGTCCCATGTTTGCAAGGCTGACCTCGCAAACCTTGTCCTTTTGTGGTGGAATATTGTAACCACATTTTTGTTGGTTATTACCTTTGTCTGGCAACAGTGTCTTGTTCTTATACACTAAAACCATTTCAAAAGAGTCAGCTTTTAATTTTTTCACTACCCAAAAGTTGTACATTGTACGAGCAACCTCTATAGAGGCGGCCAGCAGATATGGGAATGTTAAGTGTATGCGTCTTCACTGACGCTGTATAAAAAATAAATTTTAAGATCTTTGAAAATATATAGACCAATTTAATAAAATGGGACATTTTTTAAAAATGTAAATAATTATTCTTTAAAAAATATTTGTTGCTAGGTATATTTACATCACAAAATTTTAACAACTAACTTGTGAACATAAAATTTTAATTAAGGAGGTTCCACACTATCATTTTTTATAAACCTATATGCGTTCTAACGTACCAATTTTAATTTTATTTCGATAATCATTTTGAAAACATATTTAAATTTATTATGAAATCTATTTTGAATCCTTCAAATCAAGATTATTAAAAAAAGTGTATTTTGTTTTAAAATTTTTAGTAAGATTTTTTTCTTTTTAAGATTAAGAATAATAAATTAAAAATTTGGCTTGCAAGATAATGTTAACATAAAATAAAACCCGGTTTCAAAATTACTATCGGTATAAAATTGAGTTTTGTACTATGTTGAAACTCGTTTAGGGCTATGATTTACAATAACAATTAGGTAACTATGAAATATTTTCGATTTTTGACGTAAAGTATGTATGTGAGTGCGTAACGATTACCCCACTCGCTATCACGATATACAATAGATTTCATATAATAAATTCAAAAATGTTTTTAAAAATAAAACTCAAGTCATTACGTCAGAACGCGTGTAGGATAATTTTTTAAAAAAATGGTAGTATGGGATCTCTTAGTACTTTTAGATATGTTTATGGTAGAGATCAGTAGGTTCAATTTTACCAGTAGTAGACATTTTTGTTTCTTCTACAAGATAACATAGCTAACGTTCATGATTTTATATATGTCGTATTTTTTTTTACTGACCGGCTAGGAACTTATCTAATTCATTAGTCCATGCTTCTACATTAGTCGCGTTATCCGCTGCGTAGTAAATTAGTGATCCATCTTCGACGTTCGGAGACATAGGTCGAAATCCTAGTCCTGTAAAATACATTTAGTCTGTATTCATAATAATACTATTATGCATTGCGTGATTGTACATTATATAATATTTATAGCCTTATTGGTAAAATTAATTAATAAAAGAATGGTACATATCCTGAAAAAAATCCTATTGTGAAGATATCTCTTAAACTTACAACAAATTATCACCGAAATTTCATATTATTTTATTTTATTCAGAGATTATCACTAAAAAAAGTTATTTTAATCAAGATTATGTATAAATACACATAAAATAGGTATTGAAGAAATGTTTAGAATAATTGTAAAATAATTAAATTGATGTACGAATTGCGTTTGTTCTATTTATAAGTTTAAATATATAATAGTATAATACAATACCTATCTACTTAGTTATAACCAGATAAAATGTGTATAATGAGTAAATTATGAATAAGTCAACATAACAGAATTCTGTTTATGCACCAAAATATAGCTCAAATATGAAATAATAACTATTAATTATAGGTTCATTATTTTTAAACGTACAGTTAAAATGGAACAAGATATTACGTTTACATACCAGGGTTTGTGCCGATTATCGAGCTGGTCAATGTGAAATGAGGTGTATGGTCGTTCAACGTAGATAGTAGAACTTTCATGCATATGGCGAACATACATGCCAAACTTGAATAAAACACGGCATAGAAGAGCAATATTCCTCCTAAAACATAAAAGTAATTATTATTATTATTTTTTAATTAAAAATGTAATTTATGTACTTTAAGTATGTATATTATATGTTATGTTAATATATTTTGATTATACATTGTTTTATTTTTTTATAATAAAATTTGTATTACACCTAATTATACTACATCTACCTATCCACTTTAAGTTCAAGTTATTTGAAGTATGCCAATGGATCACCTTCTCTTTCAAATAAGTCATTTTTGTTATATATATAATGAAAATTTAATTTAATTTTAAATGTTTGAAAAAAAAACAATTTTATTCAAATTAGATATAATGTATGATAATAATATTTATTTTATAGTTTTAACAGTTTTATACATTCATCATATATATATAATATATATATATATGTATATCTGCTCAGCAAAGTAGAAATTTTGGATATAAACTTTTGACCGAGTGTAAAAAGATAATGAGTATTAAAACTTCAACATTTCAAACAATACTCTAAGTATATACTTAGGAAATTCTCGAGCAATGTACCTACCTATAGCTAGTTTGCACAAATGTTATGAACTTATGAACAATATAAATCAAATTATTATTATAAAAATAACGGGAAAACTTCACTCATTATATGAGATATTATATTGTAATACCTAATATTACTGTGAAAATGATTCAATAATTAGGATATATCAATCATATATGATGTACATACACAGAATAAATTATTTATTCTGTAGTACATATAAGATTATGTGAAAGACTAGGTAATAGTGATAATACACGTAAGTGTAGGTGCACAAGTTTTGGTTGGCTTATGACTTTGGAACTACAAGTTTCATAAATCATAATATTGGTTCGTATATAAAAACCTATGTATAATTATAAGTTATTTTGTTTCAATTGTTTAAACAAATTTAATATTATAAAAATTTCTGGACAAAGTATGTAGATTTATTTTCGACCTCGACTACTAAAATGGAACATTATGTGTAGATTTCTTATTTTGTATGTAATTATAATGTATAATAATATATAGTTTTAGTATTTATTATATTAGATAGACTACTAACTCAATTAAACTAGATTTACGAAAAACATAATATAATATCAACTTGATTTTAATCAAATATAATATACGAAAATATAAAATAATTGATGAGTAAAAATGACTTAACTTCGTAATTGTATCTAGCTAAAACAAACGATATAATAATAATTATAGTACCATTAGTACCTAAATATAGTAAGTAAGAAAATGTTTATCTTTTTTAATATAATTATTTATAAATTATCCTAACGTTAATATCAAACGAATTCGAATAAAATTTAACATAATAAATTAAATAATAATAATTTAATATATATAATATAAAACATATAAACACAATGTCATTAAAAATGTTATTTTATATTTTTTTTAATAAAAATATATACATAATATATTTAAATTGTGTAATATTTTTACTCAAAACCGTAGTTAGTTAATTTGTAAAAAGAAATTATTTTGCTTATTTTTGAATATTCATGATGTGAATCTGCATATTTTATAGATTTTTATTGCATATAAATCCGGGCCCTAATAATAAATAAGAGTATATTAATACCTTTAATACAATAATACGGTGAATATTTGTCTATATATAACTATAAAGAATTTACGAGTAAGTCCATGATGTTATTTCACTAAAGAAAATTTATCGAAGGCACTTTGCCATTAATGAGTAATGAGTATAAACATATAGGTTTAAATTTAATATTTTTGAGTCGTAAAATATATTTGTAATTTAATAGTATATTTGTATTATTTTTAAAATTAAATATTAAAACATTTATAAATTTAATATAAATATCAGGTAAGTATAATGTATAAGTGTATATTTTATATTATTATACATGTTTTTCATATTTAAATGTATCTATTTTTAGTACTACAAAAATAAATTATAATAAATATATTTCCAATATTTAGAGTTTAGACTACAAAAGTATCACTTTTACAAACATTTTGTAATTTCGTGTTTAATTTACAAGTATTTTAAAATTTATAAAATAAAACTTATTTCATAACTTCATGGCTCATGCTTCGTTACCTCATCTGTTATTATTATCAAGAATTCAAGAACGTACAGTATACCGTAGTTTGTTGTTAAGTAAATAAGTAGTTATAGAATCATGGAATAGTATTTATTTTTAATTCATATTTTTGAAGTATTTAAGAGTTTCATAGTAAATTTAAATCTTTTCTAAGACACAATATTATAATGTAACTATATGTACACACTTGGCAACTTTCGTTGATTTATTTCAATAAAACATAATGTTTTTAGGTTTCTGTTAAATGTTCAATACCTACATACTAAATTCAAAAGTTGTTAAAAGTTTGTTATATCATTATTAAACTTTTATTTTAGTGTATTTCAAGTAGTTTATATAAATAATATAATTTTACAATGAAATGACTCGGTATAGAATTTGTAATGTCTACATTCACTTTAGGTATGTATAGTATAAATGTTTAATGATGAGTTATAACTTTAAAGTAATGACTAATGAATAATTATATAAAACATAGTACGTAGAACAGTCTATAGAGTAAATACTAGCAAAAGTCCGGAACGTCAGTAAAATCAATAAGTTATTATGGCTGCAAGGGGAAGAAACTAAACCAGGCGATTCTCGTATTTACATATAGTATAATGTGTTATGTCATTTATTATCTACACTAAAATGTTATACGTATTTATGGAGCAACGGAGCTACGATTATATTTTGCATAATGTATTTTCTATTTTTAATTCTAACTTCTGAGTAAACATCTATTGAAGTGCTGTCCGCATATAATACCTATTGGGTAGTACAAAATGTAATTATTATAGTTTTGTCTTTATTGTTCCTATTTATTTATTTTCATTTTATCCCTTATTTTATTTATCATAAAAAAAAGTAATAAAAACAAAAAGCAATAAAAATGAATTCCACAGTTGAAAATGAATTTACCTACCTGTATATATGCTAGACATATTATTGTGATTTGATAGGTAAGAACTGAAACGATACAGAATATTTTTCTATCCTAAAAAATTGATGCGAACGACTGTCCCCTGGAAACCCCTTCATTCTCTCCTCAAATATGGCACAAATGAACTATACAGGATATTAACAGAATGACGAGTAAAGTTGTTTAATACTATATCTGCTATATCAAGTAGTATAGGTAAAATAGGACAAGCAGAATTATAAAATATTATTCAAGACTCAAGGAGAAGGTTAAATTACTTTAGAGACCTAATATATTATAAATAAATATATACAATATACGTATTAATATTATAATATGGTAGTTTATTCGACGAAACGAGACTAGCGGAGGTTGTTCTAAACTTAGAAATACTTTTAGTCACAGTTCTTAAAATCATGGGAAAGATGCATGCGCGTGTTGCTAAACACGATTATAATAATAATATACACTATATACTTATATATTTCGTGCGTGTGCGTGTTTTTCTTCTATTCTTAGATGGTATTGGCAACGACGTTAACTCATATAAAATTAACATATAAAATTAACGAACTGCACACAAACCCGTACGCGCGTGCGCTGCACACACACACACACACACACACACACACACAATTCACATTGGGCTTACATTCTAAATTCGCTGGAATATACCCACCGTGGCGATCAAATATGATATCAGAGAAAACTAATTAGGTAAAATAGATTGAAAAAAAATCATTAAGTATGTAGGTACAAATTGTACAATTGTCTTTATCTTTACATTTACATTAATATTATGTGAATTAAAGATAGTGGTAAAAACTGCTTAATATAATATGTACAATAATATCGTCCAACAACAAAGATATTACCGGGTAATTATGAAGATATAATAAAAATAAATAATAATATGGCCAATATGGGATATATTGTCAATTTACGAGATGTCGAGGTTAATAAAATGGATAATCTTAGGAATATGCATTCGATCGTTTTTTATAAAGTATTAGATACAAATAAATTATAAATATTAGATACGTAAATTATTTCAATATTTTATATTGGTAGGTCACCACCACCACAATTTTATACTAGGTATCGATTTATACAAGCACTACAAGCCGATGCACCCTGTTACACACATCGTATTACTCGACTAGACCAGTTAATGTCACGTAAATAAGTGTGTTTATTCTTAACGTCGTCATATAGTCTAAACTATCTAAATGTACCTCCTAGTCCTGTATTTGTTTATATGTTCTTATAACTTTTAAGTCAAAAAAAAAAGAAGCTAAAAAAGCTAAAAAAGATAGAAAATACGAGAGAAAATATGACAGAAAAAAAATGGTTAAGTTAATGTTACGAGGAAATAAGACCTCATCGACCACTGCTACCTATAATCTGTATAAGCATTCAGTCAACGTGCATAATATATACACGAATACTATGTACGCGCGCGTATGTGTATGTGTGTGTGTGTGTGTGTGTATCTATATTATATTATCTTATATCTATATTCTTGAAGTGTCATGTATTGTCTGTACATTCGGTGGCGTGTATAAAAAAGGAAAGAAAAACCATTTCTGCGATAAGCATATATACGCGCCGTACATGCGCTAGCGGTATCGGTCAGCTTGCGACTTTTAGACTTTTATCATCGCGAATGATGTTTTCATTAGTTTTCCATGTGTGAAGCATTTATTTATTTGTTGTACTTAATCGATCTCGGTACAAGTACACGCACTTCTGTCCAGAATTTACTGCATTAAACCATATACTAGATACACGGGTATAATATATAGTTATCTAAATATATAGGTATAGGGTGTAGCTGGTAATCTTAGATGCTGAAGAGGTGAGGTTCTAGGCCCCTTTCAAACGATTATGGCCACATTAAATGTACTTATTTGCTCATAAACCAACAAAGCTATAAAAAAAACAACTATATTGTATTTATAAATGAGCTATTAATCGATTTTATTTGAGTGCCACCGAATTATATGGTATAATAATTGATAAAAATTAAAAACGTTAAGTGATATGAAAAAGCTATCACTGAGTGAATCACGAGTAATCATGTATAGATCTGCAGTATTTAAAGCGACAACTAAATTAATTCAAACGTTTTTCGGCCCCCTCCCTCCTGCGCGGTAGGGGTCATAAAAATCCCGTGTAATCCCTCTGACCCAATTACTATAATTCATCATGCACATGATAATTTGTATATTCAAATCGTATCGGAAAAAATCAATTCCTAAACCGCTAGGCTCGTACACGAACAGCGCGATAAAAGCGTGTCTTCCGCACAGCGCACTTACATAGGTGAGGTATACGTATGAGCCATGAGGGAGTAAGTGGTAGTACGCGCGTGAGGTGTGGTCGGGGGAGGGGGGGGGTATGCAAGTTATGCGTGGGCACACCGATGATGCGTGGGTAACACGCACGACTATAGTGCTGTAGACGATGATTTGTAATGGTGTCTGAATGGGAAGGGTGGAAAACCCTAGTCAAGTATAATAACAATAACAAAATTATCAGCGATTAGCAATACTGCTACCTTTTTATAATATATAAGTATCCTTGATGTCAACCGTGATGTATTATGAGTAGAAACCAAATCACTGCAATAAATTACCAAAAGTTTTGTTTTTAAATTCAAAATCCGTAAGAAATATAATGTTTATGTACATACTTTTGTAGTAGGCGATCCTATCGACCCCCCACCCCCAAGCCATCCCTCGTACACTATGTCAAGTGACTAACCGTTTGCAGACATATAACTATATTATAATATAAAATAATTTAATACGTATTATGTAATGCACAGTGACGGTCAGGCGCGTTTCGTCGTGTTTACTTAAGGTAAGTGTACCTGTCATAATAATATGTATTATATAATAATATGTATACGTATTCACCCCAACTCTTGGCGGACCGGCCGAGAAACTCGTGCGAGCTCGGGTTGTAAATGCCCATGATGATTTTCTGCCATATCGTCCGGTCATCCTTCACCTTGGCGTACTCCCATTCGTACCCAATGCCGTTCGTGTCCGTGTTGTGCTTGACCATGGCGGCGACCGCGCGGTTCCGGGGTAGGTCGACGGAACGGAGCGCGTCTGTTCACGGAAAGTGGGGCGCGACCGGCCGAGGGATGCGATTGACCCGAATCGGTAACCGGGAAAACTGCAAGTCGGGTGGTGTTCCCGTGGTTAATCGGGCGCGGCGATGATTGAGACTGAGACGGTCAGCTTTCGCGGGACCGGTGAAAATGGTATCGGTGGCGGCGGCGGCGGCGGTGGGTCGGCTGCAGCGGCGATCGATGATGACGGGCAGGCGCGCTAAACGAAAATACGCTGCGAATGGAATCGCCGACGTATACGGTGGCGCGGCGACGGCGTGCGAATAACGTCGGCGGCGATGTACTCGGTCGGCGGCGCGCCGTGCTCGATACCGCAGTGTTGCCCGCGCAACGAGCTCGAAACACCGTTCGCACGACCGTGATACACGTATAGATACATTTTATACGATTGTCGAGCTTTTTGCCGATCGGGTTTTCCTTTTTTTCCGTTTCGCACTCTTACACCCTGTAGGACTTACACCCCCGCATCCACCACTGCACTTATACGTGAGTGTGTGCGTTGAACGCGTTATGCTATATATTATATTCGTCGTTTATCGATTCCGCCCGGGTCGTGCAAAGTGTCGCTCGATGTCTGAGTGTAGCACAAAGTTTTTAATAGAGGGTAAACAGGAAATAAATCCCCTCCAATCATATAAATATTATTCTAAATATAAATATAACTCAAACTAAATAAAAAGTACTCAAAGTTTCGAGTACTCAGCATATAATAATATGTTCTAAAAAACGATTTTAAATCGTATTACCACAATTACCTAAATATAAAAATATTGTAACATTTCATAATAATGAGTTTGATTTACAATTACAAAATATGAGTTGTACAATAAATAACTAATTAATATAGATTATATAACTTTTATTAGTTTAATAATCTAATAATTCATTTTTTAAATAAATCGCCTATCATCCACTGCGTCTATTTAACTAATAATCCAAAGATAAGATTTATACTTTTTTTAAAGATCGCGTTTCTACCTATTTTCGATTTTAAACGGGTTTGTGGCACTTTATAGTCATGTATATTTAGACCAACCCGATAAAGTTAAACTCAGTTCTAATTCCTATTTAGATAACCATGATATTATGTCCTTACGAAAAACCATTTTTATTTTGTTTGAAGAGTAGTGGAAAGTACTGGATACTTTCTTGTACATTTTAATTAGTAGTGTGGATAATGAATATTGACTATTGGGTACTCCCTTTCAAAAATAAAACCATAGGTTTAACAAATACAAAAAAACGCCATTGATCTAATATACATAATGAATGGATATTAATAGATATAATAGTATACGTAAACATGTTATAAAGTATGTCAAAACTGTTTGAGTTACACAAAAAAAATATAAGTTCTCAAGGAAGTTTCAATGCTGTATAAATACAGGTAACCTACTATTTGCTTAAATTACATAAATTCTTGTATCATAAAAAAAATAACTTAAGTGTCTCGGTCTGTGTATGTACACAAAATACATGTACACAATGCTGGTATACATAAAAAAAGTTTAGCCCTTGACGGATAACCACTCACTATTAAACATGGGTTATTCAAATTTCAAATAGCATATTCATAATATGGCAATATGAGCAAAATCACACAGCGAATTTGCGTGAATGATAACCTGCGACTACTCTTGTTAAATTTTCGAACGATCAACTACCACTCGCTAAAATTATAAACTGTGAATTTCCAATATTCATATTCACAGTTCAAACGAAACGATTTGTCTGCCGGACTTTTCATTTATTAATATTCAGTTTATGTGTAGGTATATACAAATTGTATATATAAATTCATTTTGTATAGGTACCTATACCACAAAGATAAAATCCATTTTTAATTTAAATGCCGTTTGATACTGAACAATTTATATTAGAGATTCAGTAAAATTACTGTAGGTACCTGAAACAAATGTAAGTATCTTCTCGTTTAATAACTATTTTATAAATTATTATAAATTAAATATCTGCTTGTTCTATACACACCATTAATATTGTATACGTATTTGTCTATTGGATATTATAAATTATAATACTCGTAGAAGCAAAAAGTTATCATGATCCCCAACAACTGCATGTTGATTGGACCAATGGTTGGACATGTTTATAGATAATTTTGAAAAGCTATATGACAAAAATAAAACAGTAAAAAGTAAGATAATATTATTTAAAAAATACATTTATTGTACCAATAAGTTTTGATGTATACTTTTTAGTTTATATTTCAAATTTGAATATAATACGTGGTATATAATATAGTTATAGTATATATATATACTATATAGTACATATACTATATAGGTATTGAAGCAAGTCGGCGTTTACATTTCAATAAATAAATAATAACTAAATTTAGATAATAATTTTAATAATGAGTAATAAGTATAAGGTAATAATAAATAATAATTACAGTTGGTACATTTATAAAATATATTTTATTAAATACTCAATAGCTATCTGAGAGTATCACTCTGTCAACTTCTCATCACACTTCTCAAAACATATTATATTACTTTGGTATGGATTATATATAGGTACCTATAATTATAAGAATTCAAACTTTTCACGATTTTGAAATAGTATGATGTTCAATAGCTTATATTAATTTAGTTAATACTAAATTATACAACATAGGTTAGGTTATCTGTGTTTATATTTAAACATAATTCTAAAAGCGATACTTTTATATTTCGCTCATAATAAATTATATTATAAATATTTTTTATGTTTTTACATATTATTTTTATTGACTTTAAGCTGCTCTATATCTTTATTGGAGTAAAAAATGTGGTCGATTATTATTAATCACAGAATTCGTAGAAAAAATATTTTCCAATTATATTTTATTGGTTTTTAATTAGATATTAAAAGTATTTTATATTTTTATTAATGCATACAAACTGCGTTGGTATTTGGTGTTATAAACATAATATTCAAACTTTCTAACACCTAAAAATTCACTATAATACCTACGTTGTTTTATTTGAAAAAACTGATGATTATTATACATTTATACTAGTAGACTATATAATCCTAATATGTATCTATAAATATTACACTTTAACACTTATATAAATATAAATATAAATCATTGAGTATCCTTTATATTAAACTTGTTATAAAACAAAAAAATCACTATAGAATAATTATAAATAACTAGTATTAATAATTTACGTATTGAAAACAAGCATGTAATAAAATTTAAAATGATGTACTAACAACATATTCTATAAGTATAATAGAATATAGAATAATATCACTTACTACCATTAAACTGAGTATACTGTGTACACTCATTTGGCTTCGAAGTAAACATTTTCCAACAGTTTTCAAAAAAATCGAGAAAAACAAAAAAAAAATGACAGAAAAACGGGAATTTTTACGCAAAACCAGTTTTCGACAAAATCGAATTATTTATTTTGCTATAACTCAAAAACTAATCGATGTATTCACTTGAAATTTTCATCAAGTGTTTAAATTAGCGTTCTCCATACACAGTTAAATTTTCAAAGAATTTTGACTTTTTTTGAGCTATTTATAGACAGTTGAAATTTTCAATTTTTTTAAGTATTTTTTTTTTAAAATAACGATAAAAATTTTTTGGCCGGCCAGAAAATCTTGAAAATTTAATACAAGGTTTCTTATAAGTTGTTCTTAAAGTATAAAAAAAAATCCGAAATCGTTAGTCACAATTTTTTTTTTTAGAGTGCTTAAAGTTCGAATTTATACGAAATATGTAAAAATTGCGAAAATTGGCAAGTAATTTTGTGGTTAAAAAATCGTAAAAATTTTTTCTTTTATAACTAAGATTTGAAAATTTGGTACAAGGTTCTCCATAAAATTTTCTTCAACTATCTGCAAAAAAAACTCTACCGGACTAAAACAAAAAATTTTTATGAGTGATTGAAATTTAAATTTTTACAAAACCGCGTTAAATAACGGTTTAGCCTCGAACGATTTTTAATATTTGTTGTTATTCAAATAGTATAAGTCGTAAATACTTGAAAATTTTACCACTTATTTAGATTGCCATTTTCTTTATGTGATTTGATTTTCAAAATATTTTGACTTTTTTTGAGCTATTTATAGACAATTGAAATTTTAAATTTTTTTTTATTTTTTTTTTATAAATGTTGATAAAAAAAATTTAGCTGGGACAAATTACTTGAAAATTTAATTGAAGGGTCTACATAACTTGGTCTAACTCTCATTCAAAAATTATAAAAATACATAGGCACAATTTTTTTTTATTAGCATTTGAAGTTCAAATATTGACAAAAATTCGTCAAAATCATGAATATTTTTCACTATTTGGTAGTTAAAAATTTATAAATATTTTTCTATCAAAAGCTAAGAATTGAAAATTTAATACTATGCTGTCCATAAGTTAAGCTTAGAATAATTATAAAAAAGTTTGATGTTCATTAAATTTAAAAAATTTTACGAGTGTTTAAAGTTTTAATTTTAATTTGAAATCAAAAATACACGTGTAAAATAACGTTTTACTAATAAATAATTTTCGATTTTTGTTATTTTTAAAACATTATCAAACGTAAGATCTTAAAACTTTTACTTAAATGTTTGAATTTGTTTCAAAATAGAATATATGACAATATTTTAATATAATATATTAACATATCCTAGACCAAGGCCGCCCGCAGGGGGGGGCCAGGTGGGGCCACGGCCCCCCCCCCCGCTCTTTAGGATAATTTTTTTAAAATGTCGATGTTTTCTTATTCTTACTCCCTAATTTAATATAATCATGTGGAGTGGAACATTATACGTTTAGTCATGTATAATATTAAGGGGGTATGTAGGCATTTTATATAATATATACATTATTTAACGCGGTTTTGTAAAAATTTAAATTTCAAACACTCATAACATTTTTTTTTCTGAATCCGGTAGTTTTTTTTACAGATATTCGAAGAAAAATGTATGGAGAACCTTGTACCAAATTTTCAAAACTTAGTTTTAAAAGAAAAAAATTTTACGATTTTTCAACGACAAAATTACTTGCAAATTTTCGCAATTTCGACATATTTCGTATAAATTCGAACTTTAAGCACTTATAAAAAAAAATTGTGACTAACGATTTCGGATTTTTTTTTATCACTTTAAGAACAACTTATAAGAAACCTTGTATTAAATTTTCAAGATTTTCTGGTTGGCCAAAAAATTTTTATCGTTATTTAAAAAAAAAAGTACTTAGAAAAATTGAAAATTTCAATTGTCTAGGTATAAATAGCTCAAAAAAAGTCAAAATTCTTTGAAAATTTAACTGTGTATGGAGAACGCTAATATAAACATTTGATGAAAATTTCAAGAGTTTATATCGATTAGTTTTTGAATTATAGCAAAATAAAAAATTCAATTTTGTCGAAAACCGGTTATGCGTAAAAATTCCCGTTTTTCTGTCATTTTTTTTATGTTTTTCTCGATTTTTTTGAAAACTGTTGGAAAATGGTTACTTTTCACCTCTATAATGCACCAAGGATATCCAATTTGCCATCGGAAACCACCCCCAAAGTTTGAAATTGAAGCATTATTTCGACTAGTTATGCTGTACACAGACACAAAAAAAAAAAAAAAAAACACACATCATTGTAAAATCAATACATTCATCACTCCGTTCAGAATCTAAAAATGTATGATAAGTGTATTGTTTTTTCACTGGCCCCCCCCGAGAAAAATTTCTGCGGGCGGCCTTGTCCTAGACTGACAAATCATCTCCGTTCAGAATCGTTTTTCGTATACAATGATACCTATCATTGCATTCAAACTTAACCTACCCTAGTCCGAGGTCCATCCCACCCCCTAATGTACAGCAGAGCGATACTCACTTACCCGCTTTTTTTTCTTTTATAACTAAGTTTTGAAAATTTGTTGCAAGGTTCTCCATAAATTTTTCTTCAATTATCTGTAAAAAAAACTCGACCGGATTCAGACAAAAATTTTTTATGAGTGTTTGAAATTTAAATTTGTACAAAACCGCGTTAAATAACGGTTTAGCCTCAAACGATTTTTGATATTTGTTGTAATTCAAACTGTATAAGTCGTAAATACTTGAAAATTTTACCAGATATTTATATTGGCATTTTCTTTACGTGATTTGATTTTCAAAATATTTTGACTTTTTTTGAGCTATTTATAGACAATTGAAATTTTCAATTTTTTTTTATTTTTTATTTATAAATGTTGATAAAAAAAATTTAGCTGAGACAAATTACTTGAAAATTTAATTGAAGGGTCCACATAACTTGTTCTAACTCTCATTCAAAAATTATAAAAATACATACGCACAATTTTTTTTTATTAGCATTTGAAGTTCAAATATTGACAAAAATTCGTCAAAATCATGAATATTTTTCACTATTTGGTAGTTAAAAATTTATAAATATTTTACTATCAAAAGCTAAGAATTGAAAATTTAATACTATGCTGTACATAAGTTAAGCTTAGAATAATTATAAAAAAGTTTGAGGATTATTCAATTTAAAAAATTTTACGAGTGTTTAAAGTTTTAATTTTAATTTGAAATCAAAAATACACGTGTAAAATAACGTTTTACTAATAAATAATTTTCGATTTTTGTTATTTTTAAAAAATTACTAAACGTATGATCTTGAAACTTTTACTTAAGTGTTTGAATTTGTGAATTTTTTTCAGAATAGAATGTATGACAATATTTAAATTTAATATATCCCAGACTGACAAATCATCTCCGTTCAGAATCGTTTTTCGTATACAATGATACCTATCATTGCATTCAAATTTAACCTTCCCTAGTCCGAGGTCCATCCCACCCCCTAATATATAGCAGTGCGATACCCACTTACCCGCTTTTTTTTTTAAACGTTTTTTGTATAAAAAGTTTTTTTCTATTTACAAAATTGGCCAAGTTAGAGAAGTCACCATTTCAGTTGATGCGTAGTTCGTGTTTAACGAAATTTTCACTTATAACTACTGGAAATAATAAAATAAATGTTAAATTTATCTTATCTGTTTACAAATAATAATTTAATAATATCGTATGTCGTCCAGATAGATATCTTTAGTATGTGATAATTTTTGTTTCGTTGACTGCTTTCATACAATTACAATTTTAATTATTATTATAGTGGAATTCTATTTTGTGTTTCAATATTTTTAATAACAATAAGATAATCAGATAATGTAACTATTCAGGTATTTAGGTTGATGGGACACTTAATGGCAGACGATATTTAAATTTTTTAACCAACGAACTGCCTAGACTGTTGGAAGATGTTTCATTAGACACACGAGAACATATGTTTTTTCAACAAGATGGAGCACCAGCCCATAATGCAATTATTGTTAGACAAAAATTAAATGAAATGTTTCTGAACCGCTGGATTGGTACTTATGGCGTCGTTCCTTGGACGGCACGGTCTCCAGACAACGCCATTGGATTTTTTTATGGGGACATTTGAAGACTGTGGTTTACGCAGATCCACCTATTAATCTTCAAGACTTAAAAAATAAAATACAGGCAGCGTGTGAAATTTTAAGAGAAGAGCAAATCAAGGCGGCAACTACGACTGCATTTTTGAGACGACTTGAATCATGTTTAGAACATTATGGTGGAAATTTTGAACAATTTATAAGATAAATTTATTTAATTCATTTTATTTTGTATTATAATATTATTATTACTATTATTAATAATTTTTTATTATAGATTTTTAATTATTAGTTATTACAGTTAACGAAAAAATAATATTTAATTAGGTACTTCAAATTTATTTAATTATTTCTTAATAATTACATTATCTGATTATCTTATCGTTATTAAAACTATTGAAAAATAAAATAGAATTCCATTATTATAGTAATAATAGTTAATATTGTAATTGTATGAAAGCAGTCAACGAAACAAAAATTATCACATACTAAAGATATCTATCTGGACGACATACGATATTATTAAATTATTATTTGTAAACAGATAAGATAAATTTAACATTTATTTTAATATTTCTAGTAGTTATAAGTGAAAATTTCGTTAAACACGAACTACGCATCAACTGAAATAGCGACTTCTCTAATTTCTAACTTCTCTGATTTTGACGAATTTTTGTCAATATTTGAACTTCAAATGCTAATAAAAAAAAATTGTGCCTATGTATTTTTATAATTTTTGAATGAGAGTTAGAACAAGTTATGTGGACCCTTTAATTAAATTTTCAAGTAATTTGTCCCAACTAAATTTTTTTTATCAACATTTATAAAAAAAAAATAAAAAAAATTTGAAAATTTCAAATGCCTATAAATAGATCAAAAAAAGTCAAAATATTTTGAAAATCAAATCACGTGAAGAAAATGGCAATCTAAATAACTAGTGAAATTTTCAAGTACTTACGACTTATACTATTTGAATAACAACAAATATCAAAAATCGTTTGAGGCTAAACCGTTATTTAACGCCTTTTTGTAAATATTTAAATTTCAAACACTCATAAAAAATTTTTGTCTGAATCCGGTAGAGTTTTTTTTACAGATATTTGAAGAAAAATTTATGGAGAACCTTGTACCAAATTTTCAAAACTTAGTTATAAAAGAAAAAATTTTACGATTTTTCAACCACAAAATTACTTGCAAATTTTCGCAATTTTGACAAATTTCGTATAAATTCGAACTTTGAGCACTTATAAAAAAAAATTGTGACTAACGATTTCGGATTTTTTTTTATCACTTTAAGAGCAACTTATCAGAAACCTTGTATTAAATTTTCAAGATTTTCTGGTCGGCCAAAAAATTTTTATCATTATTTAAAAAAAAAATACTTAGAAAAATTGAAAATTTCAATCGTCTATAAATAGCTCAAAAAAAGTCAAAATTCTTTGAAAATTTAACTGTGTATGGAAAACGCTAATATAAACATTTGGTGAAAATTTCAAGTATTTACATCGATTAGTTTTTGAGTTATAGCAAAATAAAAAATTCGATTTTGTCGAAAACGGTTTTGCGTGAAAATTCCCGTTTTTCCCTCATTTTTTTAGTGTTTTTCCCGACTCATTTAAAAAATATTGATAATTTTTAACTTTTGACCTCCCAAAGTACCAACTAGATTCAATTTCCTTTTCAAAGAGGGGCTGAAGTCAAAAATCGAAGCATTTTTACTGCTCCAAATGTTGTCGACAAACACAAAAAAAAAAAAAAAAAAAAACAAAAAAACACACATCATTGTAAAATCAATACATTCATCACTTCGTTCAGAATCTAAAAAACAAATGGTGTTTCCATTTAAAAAAATGTAAGTTGTATTGCGCATGCGCACACCAAACGTGTAAAAAATTGAAAATCATAAATAAATGTGTATTTAGGTACTCCCTAGGCCGGCTAGGCCCACTAAAATATTTATTTCAACACAAGGTCATCCACCTGAGATATTTAGTGGTACAAATCGTGATCACACTGTATAGTAAAATTCGTAATAATATAATACAAACAATTTTAAGTCACCACGAATAATTTTTTTTCATTTACAAATATACAATGATATATTATGAAATCAATTTTCAACAATAAATTTTATCATTCATAAAATCGCTTAATTTATAGAAAACGTATGAGGTACTTTGTATTACATTTTTAACCTTTTTTGTAACACAAATAATAATTGTATCAAAATTAAAAAAAAAATGTACAAGCAAAAAATTAAATTGGTCACCCATCCATTTACGTAGCAAAAAACCGCTGGCTGAGCCGAAGGAAACTTGGAAGAATCTCACGACCGCCAGCGGTTGTCCAAAAGGTAATAGATCAGTAAAGAAACATGTTATTTAAATATGATATAATATATAAGTTAGTATATGTATTCAATTAAAAAAATTTCATGAAAGGTATGCTTAATAAAAATAATATATAAATTATATATACCTACTTTATTTATATATCCATTGATGTAAAAGCTACAAATAATAATTCCATTATTGATCAGTATTTTGGTACAACAATGAAACTTACTACAATTAGTACCTATATTACCACTTTTATTAATCTAATAATACCTACTTATAAAGTTATAAATAATTATAATATTAGTATTTATACTAATAATATACTAAAAATATGTTATTCTTCTCACTATTCATTATATAGTGTTTTAAATTTTCAAAATGTATTTAGTCTTTTTTCTATAAATAATTATATTAATAATATTCATTTTTCAATAACAAATATTAATAAATAAAAATTATAAACTACGCAAAAACTCCTGTAAATTTAGTACAAGATCCTAAAAAAGTTTTGATGGAATTTATAATAGTTATATCTAAAATTCATTGGCACAATAACCATTTGTTAGTGTTTAAAGTTCGAATTTTAATAAAATTTTACAAAAATTTTCAAATTTTTTTTATAGTTAAAAATTTAGAAAATGTTTGTTTTTAAAAGCTATAAGACTTTAAAACAATTTTATGGAAGGTATAAGAAATCTCAAAAAACAAATTCACAATTTTTTTTATACATACCTATTTTGTGTTTAAATTCAACTAAATGGATGTTTAAATGAAAAACAAGTAAACATTACAACAATAATATTATTTTTATTGCTTTAGTTTAAAAAATACTATTCTACTTTTTTCTACTTATTTCTATTATTAAATATGTTGTTCTTAGTGTTCTTACGTTGGTGGCGATTACATAACAACGGAGGCAATAAAACAATTTTATTTGAAAAAATTAAATTCTTTTATATTTGTTTTTCTTTTTTTGTAGATACCTAATAATAAAAATAATTGTTTATGTTAAACGGCATACAGCAATATTATCTTTATATTTTATCTATTTATTTTTTAGGCCTGATATGTCAATTTGCATTCAGCATTACAACTAAAATCAAATGTGTAATTATTATTTTTCTACGGACTGTGTTTTTTTAAAGCATTTATATTTTCGTCTAAAATGTGCGATTTAAATTGATTAATATTTTGATGTAAAGGCGATGCAGTGTTGAATTCTCATGAATAATGAATCCAATAAGGTTGAAAACCGCTAACATATTTTTAGAGTTTATGATAATTATTAATATAATAAATGCGATGCGTTCTGAAAAAAAAAATTCAATCTACTGTAGATATTATTATAATAGCACAAGGATAATACCTGGAAATACGAGTACAAATGTCAGATACTTAAAGTGATATTGGCTAATAGACCGTCTTGGCATCTTCGCTCAGAATCTTTTTTCAAACACAATGAATTAATATTTATTATTGAATTAAATTTTAACACATTCTATATACCATAAAGTGACTTTCTCAATGACGAGGACACACAACTCTACTATAACCTTTAAACACTGCAGAGCGGTGACCTATTTTTCCCACCTCCCTTTTAGTGCATATTAAGAAGATGATTACAAAAATTATAACAATATTAATAGTTGTAATAAATCTGGTTTTGTTTCAAGTTCAAAATCGGTTCACATTACTTATACCAACATTAATTTACTTTAATGTTGGGTGCAGGCTGTACTGCATGCTAGTTTATAGTTGTATATTGATCATATTAACTTTCAAATAAAATAACAACTCTTCACAAAAGAATATTACACACATATGTATACACACACACACACACACACACACACACACACAATGTAGGTATATACTAACCTATAGGTTAGGTACAACACATTATTTTGTATATCAAATAACCATAATGATTTTATCCTATATTATACAGTAACTAGTTGGCAACATTCAAATATTCGATATATCAGAATATTTTGGTATAAAAAATACCTACTCAAATATTCAAACACTAGGATGTTAAAAACCCAATTCTACTATTAAAAGTAATGTATATTATAGTATGTAATTATAGTTTTCACATAGTTAAAAATAATGTACGCATTGAAATCAAGATGTTAAACTATTTAAATATCTACCTTTGATTTTGCTATTTTATTTATAGTTTGAAAAATATCTGATTGGAATATTAAAAGTTGATAATATACATTTTACTTCAATAAAATTAAAAACAAATATTTTTAAATTAATACTATTATGATTAATGAACAATATTTAAAAAAAATAGTTAAATATTGACATTTAATCTATACAAAATACTTATGCATTAAATTCACTTATTACATCAGTAATTCATAATATTTATTCATTTATTTATATATAAATACTAATTATTTAATTTATATTTTCCATTAATGACTTAAAAAAAAAAAAATTAAAAATTAAATTTGTAAAGGTCTTTTATTTTATATTTATTCATTGTATCATACTTTGACTGCTCACTGAAATTTTAATATTGTAGCAATACAATTATTACTAATTTGTGTATATTTTAAACAATTTTTATTATAACTCTATCATCTTACCCATAGTATAAAACTATAAAAATATTATAATTAATATTTAATATTATTAAAACAAATAACACAATTATAAAAATGTGCAGCTACAAAATCAAACATGTATTTCTGTACAAGTTCAATTACATTATTTATGTGTGAAACATTATATTATACTAATTTGAATTTTTAAATTCATCATAATTATAATGTTTAATTGGAAGATCAAATTTAATGAATCCCCAGTCTTTGGCTTTTTTTACGGCAACTATCAAATTTTCATGCTGTTTTTGGCAAATTCCAGTTAATCTGTAAAAAAAAAATATATATATATGTATCATATTAATATTATATAAATTAGCGAACTGATGATCAGTATTCAGTAATCGTTAATAATTATAAAAATTTAATATTTCTTTTGTACCTCTACATATAATAATGTAAATAAAAAATAATTTTAATTATAGAGGTATCTTTGGCCAGTATAGTAATCTATGTTAGTTTATTTTATCACATGTTACTAATAGTCTATTAGATAATTGCTAAAACTAATATAAAATATGTTATACAATAGTGTTTAATACTTTATTTTCTCTTATTTATGAAATGTTTACGAAGTTTACCATGAATGCAATATATAACTATACATTTTAAGCTTTTATAGTATAAGATTTTAGTATTCAAATATAATAATACAAAAAAAATTAAATCTGATATGTTTTTTTGTTATATTTTATATTGATCATGAAGTATATTAAAAAATAAATATGATTATCTTTAAAACTTTTACTATTCAAATAATGAAAACTATAAAAATAATATCAAATGAGATTTTTTTTCTAAAATCTAAATACCAATTAAATTAAATATTTCACATAAAATACCTACTCATTTAAAATTAATATACATACTTATAGGATAATAATTTTCCAGAATAAGGAGATATGAATTGTTTGAGCAAATCCACATTCCTGTAGTCAAGTATGAGGTATTCATCACGGCATATTGGACATGGATTACCAGTTGCAATCATATCAGACCTCTAAATATGAATACATATAATTATAATATATTAGTACTATAAACAATGTTAATCTTATTTTAATTTTCAACTCACAATACACGTTTTTCTAGTTTTATTTGGTGGAATACTTCCTTTGTGATTTCTGCGATATTCTTTCCACACAGGATCATTTCCATAAGTGGCTTTATATGCTATAGATAAATAAAATATTAAAGTTACTTATAATTATTTTAAATTAAAACTCGTGTAATTAGGAAAAATATAATAAGCAAATTGCAAGACTTTTGCAATTGCAAGAACAGTTAAAATTTATAAGGTGATGATTTATGTTTTGGTAATTTTAGTTCTAGATTTTATTGTTAAATTACAGAATATATAAATAATATTAATTACTCTTTAATTTTTTTTTTTTTTAATTTTAATGTCTTTGTTATTATAAAATAAATAATCAGTTAACAAAATACAAACTAATAAACTAAAACAACTAAAATAAGTAAAAAGATTATTTATTAATTATAATTTTGAATATTCTTTGTTAATATTGTATTGTATAAATTATAAAATAAAAATTAACATGAAGAATATTTTTAATTTTTGACAATTTCTATATGAATAATTTTTTTTCATTTGTAACATGTTTAATATTTCATGATTCCGTTAAATACCTATAACAGTATTTTACTGTTTTATTAACTTAAAAATTAGAAAAGATTTTACAAATAGCCGTTTGTGAAATTGAATTAAGATGCTTTTTATTATTATTAAAGATTTAAGATTTAAAAAAATTGAATTGATTTTTAGTAAAACTAAACCATTATTTACCATTTACTACATTGACATAATCTAACTCATAGGCAATTAGGCAATAGATATTCTTAAATCATTTAAAAATAAATAATATTTAAACAAGACACCTTGTTTACTTATTGTAAAACTAATGTTTTGATGTTTTTTTGGATTAAATTAACATTTGTGGTAGTATTGATAAGCATCCTATGTCATTTTTGGTTCATAAAAGAAGGGAAAAATCAACATTGAGATTGAAGATTCTGTAATTATTAAAAAATAATCCAATAGAAATATTTATTTATCCTAGAAAATAATGTATGTGTATAATTTCATACCATCACTTTTCAAATACTCAATGCTAGTTTCAGCCGGAATCACAGTCGACCTATCTTTTGGTGAATCTCGTTGTGTTTCATCTTTAGTAGACAATTCGTTATATTTCACTAGGCTAGTATACACATTTCTTCCGTTGTTCTAAATATAAATAAAGATTAGTTAAATTAAACGTATATAGTTTAATGAAAAATAAATAAGGTAGGTAATGTATTGATATAAACTTACAGACACAATTTTATTGCCGGTTGTTATACCACTTGATGTTTTGAAAAGTGTTGACGACAATGCACGAATAGTATTCAAAAACATTTTTTTATAGTGTGCGTACTTAAATCCTATCCAATTTTCAAATAATAAATTATAATAAAAACATATACCTACAATTATTGTAAAATGTGTTTCTGGCTCACTCGTTGTCTCTTATCTCAATATCAAGTTTTTAACAGATAAGGTAAAACAGATATTTGTTATAGACAACATTTTGTTTCAGACGACATTTCTTCTAAACCCTTATTTTTCCAAAACCTTAAGCTAAAGCTATGAATTAAGATATACTAATATCTGATAGATATACATGATACTGTATATAGTATATTATCTTAATTCATGGCTAAAGCCATAAGCCACATAGAAAATCGTCAATGGATTACAATTTATATTAACTATAGGTATAATATACTGTAACGTGGTCGGTTATAATAATTGTTACAATACTATATAACTATATAGGGACAAAGATAATTCTTCATAATTCATTAAATTATATTTCTCAGCATTACTTTAATCATTGATTAACAAATATACCAATTAATGATGATTAATATGTATAGGTATTTATTAATTTATTATAAACTTGACAACGTGAACGTCTATAACTAATAACTATTATATACTATTATAGATAAATATAATATAATAAATAAAACCCAGCAATGGATTATTGCTAGGTACCAAGGGAACTATAGTAGTTAATTTTATGAATTTTTAAACATTTGTTAAGGGGCCGCTACACCAGCATTAATTGTTTTCTCTGTCTATCTCCCACATAATAATATAGGAACAAGGATACTCCGTATTTCCACAATTACGACTCTCTGGTTTAATAATTCATTTAGAGCAAAAGCACCTATAACATATATATTTTATAAAGAAGAATATTTCTTTTGCATTGACCGGATAGATTTTTAGTAGATATAAGCTTAAAAAGATCATTAATTTTGATTTATTACGTCAAACTATATAAAACTTTTTCTGAAAGAAATTGGTTTTCTTTTATTTTTTGAACTATCTGTGTCCTTTTCATTGAAATATTTTACAATTTGTTTAGCTTGTCTTTTCATATCATCTCTAGTTAAAATGTCTTCTGAAGATTTTTTTGGCATTTCTGACGATTTTTTTTTTTTTAATAAAAGCGAAAATTTCATTTTTCTTTTCATTAAATCCGCTTGTGTGTATTCTTGAACTTTAAACATATACATCGCACGTGCAAAATTCAATTGTTTGGAATCAAATTTATCCGAAATTATTAAATTACACCAACGCAATTTTCCATCAATCACGCCAATCATAGATTTTATGTCTTCTATTAATTTCAATAATTCATCAGTGGCAGTATCTAATGTATTTTCTTGAGAAGTTAGATTAATTTTGATAAACGATAGTTGTTTATTATTGTCAACTGTAACCTAAAAATATTGAAGGTATATACTGTTAGATATTTAATATACGTTTAAATACAATAAAACACTTACATTCAGTTTTTTAAGTATAATTTTAATATTGTCAACATAAAAATACAAATTATTAAACAATTTTAAATAATGTGTTTTGATTTGGTCAACATCAGACATCTTTTTATGTTGCTCGTCAATGAAGGTTTTAAAAATCTCCACTTGTTTAGTAAATTCAATATCTTTGATTGTCAAAAGATTCAAGTTATCTATAGTTTCTTTTTTATGTAACCCTTCCGTGAATAATAAATTCCATATAGTTTTTCTTAAAGTAGTTAACTTGTTTAAGTTTTTTAAATCAATTTTAGTGCACTCAATATGTTTTATTAAATCTCTTAAACTATTAGATTCTGATTGTTTTAGTATGTAAGTAGCAGCTAATTCATCATTTGTTGGATAAACTTCACTAAGAGTTATATAATCAAAGATATTTTCAGGAAATTTATAGTCGAATGATGAAACTTCTATATTATTTTTTAAATTTTTCAAAAATTTAGTTTTTTCATTTTGATCGACATAATACATTATTCCAAATTGTGAAATATTATTACACCAACTGTTATCGGTTATTTTTTTTTTTTTTTTTTTCATTTTCAGAAATTATATTTTCTTGAGCTGATATTTCGTCTGATGTGTCAGTTGTCCATGGAAGTTCCGAATAAAATGTTTCTGCAATTTGTGTAGGTGGTTTCTCTTTCATTAATGTCTTTCTAAATTAAATAATAAATTTAGTGACTAATAACTAATTTATTTGACAGCGATCAGTGACTATAATCATTTAATTATTAAAAAATGAATTTGATTTTCAAATGGTATTTCACGAAAATAAAAATAAAATTATATTAAATTGAATTTTGTAATACTGCATTTTATATTCATAAAATTATCGATTGCAGTTGATTTTAAAATCGTAAGCACGCTATTTAATAAAATTTAGTAAATTTACCTATTATATTCCATTGAATCCATTATAGAATTTAATTTGTCTATGTAAGACGTGTTTTTACTGATAAATCTTTCTTTTGCGTCCTTCTCGGCAAAATAACTTTTAATAAAATTCACTGAGTCTTGGTTAAAGTTTGTACCAGTTTCAATTTCTTTCATAATGACCATAGCCATTGCTTTAGCGTCGGTTTGTAATTGTTCTATCACTGTATCATACTTAATTAAATTTTGTTTAACATCAATTATCATATTTTTAGTTTTTCTTTTGGTAAAGTCAGCCAGTGCAATTTTCTTAACTTTGTTTACAATTTTTCCCATTGTTGCTTCCATTTTTTTTTTTTTTATATGTCCCTGTTCACTTTTCTGTGGGTTTGGACGTCTTTGTATATTCTCCAAATCTTTTAATGCTTTTTTAAATTGCTCAACTCGTGCATTTGATATATAATTAGTTACATGTATGGAATTATTTATGCTTGATTTTATTTTATCTGGATGTAAGTATCTGTATCTTTCCAACAAAATCTTACTTTTAACATCTGATAAAATTAAATCTTTAAAGTCTCCATTCGCCTCTTTAAATTGTTCATAATATTTTCCTATATTTTTTTTTATATCATGAAGATGAATATTTTCATTTAGCAAATTGGCGTCCAATGCAGATAAATGATCACGATGCTCTGCATCTCCCAATTGTGTAATATTTTCCATAATGTCACATTTCAAAATATTTGTCCAACGATTATCTTCCATCATTTCAACTCGTTCATATTCATTCATATTGTTTTTCTTCAGAGAACTTAAGAGCTTTTAAAAATATTATATTGTTGAAAATGTGTCGATATAACGTTTGTTGTGTAACTATATAGTATTATAATCAGTTATAATATCTTGTTACCGTGAGATAAGTAAACATTTATTGTAAACAGCTGAATGTAGTGTGGTTAAACCTTATTAAAACATTTAAAATGTATTAACTAAGCATAATAATTATATACCTATCTGGCTATCTAGGAAACAATGATACAGTTACAACAACAATACCGTTAAAACTTGTAACAGTTGTAACACAGTAGTTTTTACTTTAATAAATGTTTGTTAATTTGTTATAAGTAAATGAGTTCATTAGCATTTACCATATTTTATTAAAAATGTTTTGTTCAAAATATAATATATTAATATGTGTAATTAGAAATTACCTACTGTTTAAAAAGATGCAATATAAATAATAATATAATATACAGGAATAAATAGCAATACATATATCATCAGATACCCGATGGCCGATACACCACAATCTAAAAGTTATCAATGTTTAAATAGGTAATTATACTCACTATAGTTATTACCATAAGTCAATAGAATGTAGATATGTTTTATTTTATTACTGAACGTAAACCGAATGAAAATAAAAATAATTAATCTAAAAATAAGAAATACTAAGTTTCAAAGTATTTATAATACTATATTCATGAATAGCTGTAACAATTTAATTTTATATTGTGAGCACTGAGCACTGTTTCTTTTCCGTCATAATTTTTAAGGTGAATAAAAATTAACTGAAGCTCTATTCGGGTTTGTTTTCGCCGTTTCAGGTTTAGAAAATTAAATAAAATTAGATAGCTTAGAAAAGTTATTTTTTTAATTTTTTCACAGTTTCATACAATGATTACAATAAATAAAATATGTAAATGTAATATATTTAAAAAAACCATCAATTTACATCATATTAATTTTTCACCACATCGATTTTTAAGTGACTTGATACCTATATTATTATGACAGTCAGATAGTTAGATACACAAATTGTATGATACAAATAATATGATGATAGAATTGAATTTTTAAATAGGTAATGTGAAACATTTCCCACTCCATACAAACAGCTGAAAAATCTACTTTATTTTGTCTTATTATAATTTTAAATTTTCGATGTGCCTATATAATATTAAATTCTGTGTGTGCATAGGTACTGTGTATTATTTGAATTATTGCCTATTGGTGATCTTCAGCCGACGAATCACTGACTGGAAACTACAAAATTTTTATAGTGAATTTTGACTTCTATATAGCCTACGCTGCGTCATTGTTAATGTTACATATAAATAGAAAATTATAAGTACTTAATACAATATAAATAATTTTGTAATTTAAGTTATTAACTGTATTATTAAATACATCGCTTATAAATGAAATTATTGTGTAGAACTTGTTTTATAAATATTGATCGAGATTCGAGATTTAATTGTTATTTGAAAAATAAGTACCTAACTACCAACCAGATTATAAACTAAACCTCTTATTGTATTTTTATCTAACAATTTTTTTTATAAAATTCGAAATAATTATTTAGTAATTTTGATACTTTAAACTTTTAAAGATTAATCTAATAATCTAATAATTTTGTAAAGGAATATGCAAACATATTCTCAAAAGGATTATTAGGTATAGTTATTAGTTATTACCATAGGCGCAAATAGGGAATTACATTGGCGGGGGCTCAAGCCCTTTAATATATTCAACAAAAATCTCCCCCCCCCCTTTCACACGTCACACCAAATAAAAATATTACTATTTTTTTTTTTCTATTAGCTAGCTACGAGTATAAAATTATTACTTATTAATGCACACGATATTTATGTTCTCAATGACAATGTTTCATAAATCAATTAATCTATAATTATTAAAATGTAAAAAAAAAAATTATATTGACCATATTCTACACTTTTACAGTCATAGTTAGTAATCGAAAACAACATTTTATTATTAATAGGGACATTAAATTTTAATATAAGAGTAAATATTGGAGGGGGCTTAGCCCCCCCAAGCCCCACCCTATTTGCGCCTATGGTTATTACCTATATTATTGTAATATACCTACTAATATAAATATTTATTTTACGCGATTTCGTAAAAAATTTAATTTCATACGCTTGTAACCTTTTTTTTTTATATTGACGCTAGAATTTTATTATACAGTTATTTGAAGAAAAGTTATGGAGAACCTTGTAGTGGTTTTTTAACCTTAGGTAAAACCATATATCACAACAATTTTATGAATTTTCAACTTCAAAATTCCTTGCAAATGTTCGTGATTTTGACATAGGTAGGCATTTCGTAAACATTTGAACTTTCATCATGAAAGCTTGCGGGAACCAATTCGCATGTTACCTGTAGACAACCAGGGCCTAATTTACCAATTCGTGGGCCCGGTACATAGGCGCAAATTGACTAAATTTTTTGGGGGGACTCAAGCCCCCCTCCCCAAAGGCCATAATATAAGTAAAACAAATATTGGAGGAAAACGCACTCCATAAAATCCCCTACCCGCATATATATCTTAGTCCATGGCAAGAAATAATAATTATTAATGATAACACAGGGCCCCTGTACAATTTACAATTTGTCTAAATAACCAAATTGTCTATCTTTATTTTCTTCAATGCTAAAATAAAAAAGTACGCATAATATATTTTTAAACTAATGCTATAGGTATCTAATAAGTATATGAATAGTTAGATCATGGAATAAAATTGTATTGTTTAAAATATGATTATAATTTTTAATATTTATTGAATTAAAACAAGTAACATAATTATTATAAAAAAAGCAAGCTTTTTTTATTAGGTATTACACTTATATATCAAATTAAATATTATTAAATAAAAGAGTATGACTTCATATTGTTATTAAAAATGTATTACCTGGCGATGGTGCGCTAGTAGATAAATTAGTTCTAAACATAAATTTATCAAAATTACCGTGTAATTTTTTTGTTTCTTGATCTCGTTTATCCTTTAATTTTCTCTTCATTAAACCACTTAAATATTTTTTTTGACATTTTAAATTATTAAAAATAATTCACAAATGACTAATAAATACACAATAAATACGATTGACATAAATCGCAGGACTGAATGCAACTACGCAAGACAACGTCAATACTCAATAGTATTATATTACGATTATTAGTAATATATTATTATATTATTATTATATAATATTACGACAATAATAAAGACAATGAGATTTTGTTATCGTCAATGTTGACTAAAGCCGTCATTTTCAAGAAATCTCTATTATACTTTTTAGTTTTTACATACTGTATAACCCACCAAAATATCCAAGTAAAATTATGTTTTCTCAAAATATTAAGATAAAACGGTATATAATTAATTTTATATGACAGAAGTCGGTGGGCCCCTCTTATACGAGTGGACGAGTGGGCCCAGTGCAAATGTCCCATTTGTCCTTGCATAAATATGGCCCTGTAGAGTGTAGACAACCCGGGAACCAATTCGACAATAAATTGGGAAACAACTCGTAGTCGTCCATTATTTAACTTATGCAATTTAGTAGGTAGGTAGGTAGGTTACCTATTATATAGTAGCATTGTACGTATTTGGATACCATTAAAAAAATATTTTATTTTATCACTAAAATTAATTATTATTAATCAGAAATTAGTTCATTTTTAGTTTTTATACTGGGGATTTTTTTATCAAAAAACAATGTTTGCTACTCGCTAAGTCGGTACCTAGGTGAACATTTTGTGCTGGCTACTAACCAGTGGTGTCGTAGTGACGTGTAGCACCAAACACGATCGCCGGCCGCACCTCCAAGATGATAGTAACGGCAATAATTAATTGTTGTTGTTGTTGTTATTATCATTTGTCGGTGATTGGTAAGGCGATCGTGAACAAAACAATTTTGGGCGGGTCAGCAGCAGGTGCGTTAGCTGTGTTTCCGCTGGTCTGAACGAGTTTTCTTTACATCAAATTATACAAATTCAAATTATTATCATTATTTTTATTATTTTGTGTTAATTTTTTACTTGCCGTTATTGGCGGGACGCTGAAACAGTGACTATTCGTCGATAGTCATTTTATTTTAAACGAGTCTATTCATTAGGCTTTTTTCGGTATTTTGGTATGCTCATCGAGGATACGAAAATGAACTACGGCAGCAAAACAACGTTCATCGGCTTTGATACGGACAAACGCAAATTGCCACTGTCCAAGAGGTTTGTGTTGTACGCTTACGACAAGGACACCGGAGAAATATTTGGTCGCACACCTTCCAGTTGGGGTAAGAATAGTCTCTTCTTTCCGCAGAAGATGCCTTTTACTTTTTTTTTGCCTTAGATAATAGGTTTGTTAGTTTATTGTTCAATAAGATGATATTGATCTGTTTAATTGATTAAAATGTGTCATATATGTGAAATGTTTAATTCATTTTTGTGTTTGGCTTGTATAAACAATTTAAATCCTGTTATAGAGTAATTAAGATTTTATAGGTTTTAAAGTTGAATGCATGAACTGTATCTGGCTGATAATACGTAACTTAAAATTGATTTACTAAACGTGGGAATTAATGAGTCATTCATTTTAAATGGAACAGATAATAAAATACAGAAATTGATGAATAAAACAAGTAAAATTTAAAATAAATTAGCAAACATAGTTTGTTAATTAGTACCTACTCTGTTAATGTTTCCTTTAATTTTGGAGTAGTATTCTAAACAGTTCAATGATGTACAACAATTAAATTGAAACATAAACAGTAGTCCAGTGTGCAATCTAACCATAAATAAATGATAATGAAATAAAAATGTTATGACTTCTATAAACACTAAACAGTGGAGTGTTGATTATCCACATATCAATTATCCAGCCTGTCAATTATCCGCACTACATAATTTTTGTGTACAAATTTATTTTTAGTTTAATTCAATTTAGTTTTATCATTCCGTTATGTTCCTTTTATTGTGTACATATTATGAAATGCAATATTATTTTATTAGCTACTATGGCTCACTCTAATGTAGATAATATGTTTGTACATAATCTTAAATTTAGCAAAAAAAAATTGATTATTATTTCAAATAAATACATTAAATACTTTTATATTATATTTTTTATGTTATATATGAATATTATATTTTGTATTATATCTAGTAAATTAGTTTTTAACTTTATTTTAAAATTTTCCATGGTTGTTTGATTATCCGCACAAATCGATTCACACCCCCTTCAATCCCAATTTGTGCGAATAATCGACGCTCTACTGAACCACTTAATTTAAAAAAGATTTATTTTCAGAAATAAAAAAGTAAATTATATTTTAAGTATGGACAGTAAAACATGATTTATTACTTATCGTAAAAAATGTTACTGGATGATTGTTAGACCATATAAATCAGGCGTACCTAACCTTTTTCATTCCAATTTTACATTTATACTGTGGGCATATTTCACGGTTTTATTTTATCCATTTTGATAAAATATACAATAGATACAATATTATTTTTGTTTATTTATTAAACTTATGTCTCTAATCGTGTGTGTTTAAAGTACTGAATATTTACACGCTAGTCTGAGTCACTAGTTTTTTTTCGTCATTAAAAACTACAGGTTCACATTTTTTGTTTGCAAAAAATAATAAATTAAATTTTAATTATTAAAATGTCTTAAAACAAAATGTGTAAAACTGATACTGAATGCCATGTTTTTACTGATAATTAAAAAATTGTAAGATATTTTGTAATTTTTAAAAGCTTATTAAAATAAAATTTTTATTTTTATTTATACCTATAAAAATGTCTAATTTTTATAAAATGGTCATGGGTCAGTTGGTATACTTTTGTGGGCCGTGGGTTGGTTACACCGGGTAAAAATCATATTTTATATTTATATCAGTTAAAATAATTCAACAAAACATTTACTGCTGATAATTATTAACTTTGATACAATTTTTGGCATGTTCTTTATATTTTTTAATAATTTACGTATCAAAATAATGTGATTATTATTTAAAATTAAATAAATCATTTTCATTGTTATTTATTTTACATTTTAGCTAAAATTGGATTATATTATACAGCGTTTTATTTATCGCTTGTCGCTATGTTTGGAGTAGTTTTGTGGTTTTTCTTCCAAACTCTTGATCCACGTACTCCAACTAGACAACTTGAACATTCACTAATTGGAACAAATCCAGGTACAAAAATCGAAGTTATTCAAATTAAATATTAATTTATTAATATTTTATTATATATGTATTTTATAGGTTTGGGATTTAGACCTATGTCTAACGAAACTCATAGCACTTTAATTCATATAAATAGTAAATCTGTTCAAGATTATTCAATATGGACTGAAAGACTCGTTAAATTTTTAGATGGTAAAATTATTTTTACTGAATACGTTGTTATATATCTATTAATTTTATTTTTATTTTTATATGGTTAAGTGTACAAGAAACCAGGTTTGACACCAGGAAGAGGTCAAAATATTGCAACTTGTGACTACGATAAACCACCTGGTAAAGGAAAGGTCTGTGATATTGATGTGAAAGCATTCAATTCTTGTACAGAAGAAAATCGATTCAATTTTCATCGTCAAGGACCTTGTATTTTTCTCAAGCTAAATAAAGTAAGGAATTCAATAGTTAAAATAGTACAATAGTCAAAAAATTTGAGTTCTCTGTGCAAAACACTACATTATATACTTTTTCAGCATTAGATTAGGTTAAAATAGGTTCAAGTTAATTTATTTATTACCCTATTATAATAAATGTATACAACAAAAATTTAAAATTATATTTTCTAGATTTATGGTTGGAATCCTATATTCTATGATGATCCAAATGACTTACCCCATGATATGCCAAAAACTTTAAAAGACCACATTAAAGAAATAACTAATCCAGAAAAGGTAAGTATTTTTGATATATACTTTAAAGTATCAGTGGAAAGCATAGGACATAATAAAATATGAAATACTTAAATAGTATTGATTATATGTAGTAATATAATAATATAATACTATATTGTAATATATATTATATATATAATATATATTTATAGTATATATAATACTATAAATAAATGATAATTTATTTATTTTTTATATAATAAAATCAAATTAATGTTTTGACACAAATCTTTGTTTTCAGTTAAGAACTGTATGGGTATCATGTGAGGGAGAAACTGTGTCTGACAAAGAACTCATTGGACCGATGGCATATTGGCCCATTCCTGGATTTCCTGGTTACTTCTTCCCATTTGAAAACTCTGAAGGATACCTAAGCCCTTTGGTTGCAATTCATTTCAAAAGTCCAGCAAGTAAGTGTATTTATGAAACAATGTATTTATTATTTTTAATAATTTTTTTTCATGAATTTAGAAAGCATTGTAATCAATATTTTGTGCAAAGCATGGGCAAAAAATATTGTACATAAAAAAAATGGTGTCAACAGAGGATCTGTGCACTTTGAATTGATGATGGATTAACTCCCTAACTTGATGGCTTCTAAATTTTATCAGTTTTATGTATGAAATTTGTTTTACACAATATTATGTAATTTGTTAACTTTTATTGTAAATTAGACATATTGATTATTCTTACGAACAATGGTTTAACAAAAAATATTTTTGGATAACAGTCCTAAAATGATAACATTAGTTACTCCATTATTGCATCAATAAAGTGATGTGAATTATTTGTCTTTTACATTTTTAGTTTACATGTTAAACTTTGCACATATCAATAATAAAAAGGTTAATTTTAATTATATTAAATCATTAGTTTTATTTTATTACTTTTATTATATGTTAATAAGCTATATTTATTTTTTTAAACCATGTTATATTCATGATTTGTCAAATTTATACCAATATTTAATATTAATTATTGTGAATCTCATCATAACTTAAAAAACAATGCTTTCTGAAGACTGATTTTTTTAACAAGACATCTTTATGATTTAATAATTGTCATCTAATTTGCCAAATTTTCAATATTATAATCTGTGTTAAAATAATAATGTAATAATGTATAATTTGTGTTCATTAAGTCTAAAAATAGACATTATAATCTGATTCTATTAACTTATACCTTTTTATATTGTTTAGAATTAAATAAAAAATATATATTTCTTTCTCAGAAACAAATCATTTAAAAATAAACATTTATAATCCTGATAATTATTATCGATCGACAACTGTTATAAATTTTACTGTCTAAATATATAGCGACATAATTTAATGAAAAATAATTGCAATGTTTGTTAATAGCATATGATATAATATTTAATAGTTAAATAATCGGATTTACATAAATATACTATTTTTACGTTTTAATATTTATTTTTATTGAAATGTATAATTTTTTTTTTTTTTTTTTGGTATTAAATTATTACCTTTATATTATTTTGAAGAAACAATAATTAAGTTAAAACTATTCAGTATTAAATATTTACATATTATTCTAAAAATTTAAGATACATGTTATATTAAATAATTCCATATTATTATGTTTAAATGTTCATGTATACCACTATTTTAGTGTATTATTAATTTTATAAGATAATTAAAATTTGTTTGTATTACCCAGTAATATATTTTTTTATATTTATATTATAATCAATAAATGATAATCAATTTTAATGATTTTGTTATTTGATAAAATGTTACTACCATTCATCATAACTTGATATTAAGTTAAAAACGATTTTAATAACATATTGTACAAATATTTTTTTTATTTATTACACAATACACATTACACATAGACCACCAGGACCAAATGGATCAGTGTAACACTGATATTTTAATTTAATGTTTAATTTTATTAAAATTTAAAATAGCTTATTGAGAAAATATTGTCAATGTGTAAGAACATAAATTGAAATTTATTATGTATTGAAAACTTACAACTTTGATTTAATGATAAAACATAACTTCAATTATGAAAATATTAAAAAAATAAAACCATACCAATTTCTAAGACTGAAGTGGTAGATTTATTCAAAAAGATAACTATGGAGCTATCAGTTTCACCAAAAATATTGTCTGAAATATTATTTTAAAACTATTATTATTTGTATTATACTTGTAGATACTCAAAACTATTTTTTTATTATAATATAATAAAGATCAAAGAAATGTCTAATATAATATTAAGAACTACACAATTTGGGTCAATTATAAAAATTATTAGAGACTATTACTCACATCTTGTAGAAATAATATAAATGAAACCAGCCAATACTGAACCTTTTTTACCATGATCTAATATTGTAATGTACTTAAATTAGTTTAACTTATTATATTTAACTTTGAACTTAGTAATATTTGTTTCGTGGTAGATTTTGTGAAACAGAGTAATTTGCTTTTTGCACGGATTTCTTCCTATACACGATAAATAATATTGATGATTTGTGTTATATTTTATTTATTTTTTTAAATATAAATCATTAATAAATTCAATGTTTGATACAAAAGGTTATTAAAAATACATTTAATATATTCAAACAAGAAGCAATAAAAAAAAAAACTTAAAAAAAAAGTACAACTTATTTTACTTAGGTATTAACAGTCCAAATTGACTACTTTAATTAAGTAAAGAAACTCATAAATAAAAAAATGTATTTCTAGTGAATATAATGTAGGTAAATTTTTATAAATTAATATAATGAATACATTTTATTTCTTATAAGTATTCTAATGACTAAAAAGAAAAGAAATTTAAAACTGAATATAAAGCTACTCTTATAGTTTTAAAATAATCTTATCATACTTTGAACACTTTTTTTTTTTACTTATCCTTTAATTCATCTACATCACTATCAATAACATTCACCTGAAGTGGTTGCACATCGTTTTTGTCATGTGATCCAGTGGCAGTAGAAGAGGCTTTTGTCGCATTATTTTCTTGCTGTTGACTGATGCTATTAGCATTCTTCTTTGATCGGATTTCAGACATTATCTATTTAAATATATTAATTAGTTGTATAAAACTTGAGTTCAAAATTAAATTTATATTAGTTATAATAATTGTAGTAATGTATATCAATATTAAGAAATGATATAGTTTTATAAAACTTTAAATACTCATAACATTCTTCAAAATTAATACAATTTTGCCCAATTAATATTTAAATTATATAATAGATCAGAGTTAAATGTAATGCTAAAAATAACAGAGTAAAAATAGATTATCCTTAACATAAAATTTAATAAAATAAAGAGCGCATAATAATAGGTATTACCAGTAGCGTAATTTGGTAAACATTTTTGGTGTTGCAATTTTTCTTAAGTGACTATAGATATTTAAATATGCATATTATACCTCTCTTCTCTCCTAATTTTAAGCCTGAAGAAGGATTCCATTTTTCTTTTACATTTGAAAAAAAAAGAAGCAGGTAAGTGGGTATCGCTCTGCTGTATATTAGGGGATGGGGTGGACCTCGGACTATAGTAGGTTAAATTTGAATGCAATGATAGGTATCATTGTATACGAAAAACGATTCTGAACGAAGATGATTTGTCAGTTTAGGATATATTATATTTAAATATTGTCATATATTCTATTTTGAAACAAATAGTATAGTTACTATATGTTACTATAGTTACTTTATAGTATCTGTTTATTAAGGGGATTGGAAGCGTTGATTTTCTGTCTTTGTCTTACACACGTGGAATATAAGAAAAATAGCTATACGCGCCTGACAAAAATTTAGGTACTTCCAGTTGTTCGATTTAAAATATGTGAAGATGATTGAATTGGTATACAAGTTTACTTAGCATCGGCCATCGGTCGAAGCACTTTTTCGATTGTTTTATTGTTTAAAATAAATATTTTGATGAGAATAAATATTTTAAATTTAATAAATTTGTCAATTTTTATTATTAAATAAATATTGAAAACATTAAAAATATACTTCGACCGATGCAAAGTAAACTTGTGTACCAATTCAATCATCTTTATATATTTTAAATCGAACAACTAGAAGTACCTTAATTTTTATCAGGCGCGTATAGCTTTTTTTCCTATATTCCACGTGTGTAAGACAAAGACAGAGAATCAACGCTTCCAATCCCCTTAATAAAAAAAGTATTTGGCCAACATACGCATAATGAGAGTATGAAATTTAATTTAAATTTTGACATATTTCGTATAAATTCAAACTTTAAGCACTTATAAAAAAAAATTGTGACTAACGATTTCCGATTTTTTTTTATCACTTTAAGAAAAACTTATAAGAAACCTTGTATTAAATTTTCAAGATTTTCTGGCCACCCAAAATTTTTTTATCGGCATTTGAAGAAAAAAAACTTAGAAAAGTCGAAAATTTCAATTGTCTATAAATAGCTTAAAAATGGTCAAAATATTTTGAAAATATAACCGTTAATAGATAACCATAATGTAAACAATTGATGAAAATTTCAAGTATTTACAATGATTCGTTTTTGAGTTACAGCAAAATCAAAAAATCGATTTTGTCGAAAAGTGGTTTTTCGTAAAATTGCCGTTTTTCTGTCACTTTTTTTTTGTTTTTCTCGATTTTTTTGATAACTATTTGAAAATGTTTACTTTTGACCCCCCCCCCCCCCCCCCCCCCAAAGTACCAACAAGATGAATTTTCCTATTCAAAGAGGGGCTGAAGTCAAAAATCGGAGCATTATTACTGCTCCAAATGTTGTCGTCAGACACAAAAAAAAAAAAAAAACACACAATATTGTAAAATCAATACATTCTTCACTCCGTTCAGAATCTAAAAAACTGTAAACAAAATATATTCAACAGGTTTTATCATTACTATATTTACAGTAACTTGAAGGAAAACTACGATTTAATTCAAACTAGGACAACCTTGTATTAGGTATTTTTAACCTTAGGTATAAATCCCAACAATTTTATGAATTTTCAATTCCAAAATTCCTTCCAAATTTTCACTATTTTGATATATTTCATAAACATTTGAATTTTAGATGCTTATAAACAAAAATTTTGACTAACGATTTTTGATTTTTTTTTACTACGATAAGTACAACTTATAACAAACCTTGTATTAAATTTCAAAGATTTTTTGGATAGCTAATTTTTATTTATAGTCATTTCAAAAAAAAAAAAAATACTTAGAAAAATCGAAAATTTCATTGTCTATAAATAGCTTAAAAAAGTCAAAATATTTTTAAAATTTAATCGTACATAGATTATACTAATATAAACATTCTGTGAAAATTTCAAGTATTTACAATGATTCGATTTTGAGTTACAGTAAAATAAAAAAATCGATTTTATCAAAAACTGCTTATGCGTAAAAAATCCCGTTTTTCTATTACTTTTTTAGGGTTTTTCCTGATGCTTTTGAAAACGACTGGAAATTTTTTACTTTCGATCCTTCAAAGTACCAACAAGATTCAATTTCCTTTTCAAAGAGGTACTGAAGTCAATGCACTATTACTTCTCCAAAACGTGATGACAGACAAAAAAATTTAAAAAAACATACATCATTGTAAAATCAATACTTTCATCACTTTGTTTAAAATCTAAAAGAGGAAAAATGTTCATAATATATATATTATGTAGGTAACAAATAATGATTCATTATATAAGATTTATCATGAATAAGATTGATCATACGTTATCCACATGAAACGAAAACACTATAATTAATCATATAACACTACAAGTACGATTTTTCGATTACCTATAGGCTATAGGTAACAAATATTAAAATTCAGTGGTACAACTGTTCATATGCTACCGTGCACCACATGAATGATAGGGGAGGGAAAATTTTGGTATTGCAAAACGATACTATTGCAATTTGCAACACTTGAAATTTGTTTGGTGTTGCAAATATAACACTTGCAACACCCCAATTACGCCACTGGGTATCAAGTATTCTTAATAAAAAAAAGACTCAAAAAATACACTATACATTTTTGGTATTTCATTCATATCAAACTGTCATACAATAGTAAATTTGAGTTTTAATTTTTAGTATATAAATAAATAAATATAATATAGATACCTGATCATGCAAATTCTGGAAATCTGAAAGCTGATCTTTCAATGATTGGTTTTCCTCTAATAATGAGTGAATTTGAACTTTCAATTTCAGCATTTGCTTAGCATCCTTCTAAAATGGAAATGGACAAAGGATTAATATAAAGATTATAAATATATATAAATATATATATTGTGCATGCTTAACTTACTTCATCAAAATTAAAGTCATCAGTGAATGCTGTTTGATTTTGCAATAAATGATTTTCAAGATCGGCAAGCTTTTTATAAAGTGATACTCGGTATTTGTTAGTTATATCTTCAGAAGATAAACCTACAATTTAATGAAAGTCTTTTAGTTATCAATTTATTTAAGAAAAAAGTGAGTAATAATTAGATTAAATTATCAATATTTAAATTTCGTATAAATTATTTTTTTCATTCGCTAATTCAATTTTATGCATTGAGTTATTTTTATTTGTGAAAAAAATTAATTAACAATCATAAACCTTGCATAATAAGTTATAAAATTATCAAATAGTTATGTATAAAATTAAAAAATTAAAATTAGTAATAAATAAATTTCCTTTATATTTTATGTTGAATTAAAATATAATTCACACTAGTAAAAAACATAGTTAATTTTTCTAATATATTAAAATTTAGCAATAAATAATTTTTTGCAGATGTTAAAATATAATATGATATTTTTGTAAATGTTAATTAAAAAAAAATAAACTAAAATATCTATACTGAACTCTGAAGTTCAAAGCATTAGCTATTATATAATATAGTGACTAGACTTGTTATATTAGACCAGTGATTCTCAATGTGGGCGTTACCGCCCCCTTGTGGGCATTTTTTATTTTGAAGGCCCTAAAGGGGGCGCTCATCTATCATTAAAATTTTTCTGTTTATAACTGATTGTAATGAAATGTATAACTGCGTAGAATAAAAACTAATTTCCATAAAAACCATCAACCTCAGGGCAGTCATTAGTCACATAAGTATTTTTTGTGTTATAATTAATTATATTAGAAAATTCGAAATCAAATTATATAATTCATATTATTAGTACGTATTTAAATTTAAAATTTACTAAATTTTAGCATTCAAATATTAAATGATATTTTGTCTTAAATTAAATATAGCTTATTAAAAAATAAAACGTTTATTATTTTAAAAAATTGATGGGGGGGGGGGCGGTGTAAGATTTTTAAAATCTAAAAGGGGCGTTGAGTAAAAAAAGGTTGGGAAACACTGTATTAGACAATGATACCTATGGACTATGATCAATTAGGTACAATTATAAAATGGTAAACATACATAGTATTTACATGAAAATAAATTTTTTTAAATTATAATTATTGAGTTTTGCAAAATTATCAGAAAGTTTTTTATTTATTATATATAAAATATTTCTATTTCTTTTGTAGTTTTGTTATTATTATTTTTTTTTTTAATAATCCTAATAATAAATTATTATAAAATAGATATTTGACAAGATCACAGTATACTGAAATCATTATTTTATAAATATTTATTGATACTATAAACATGAAAAAATATTATACCAATTACCAACTATATAAAATAAAACATATCACTAAGATATTTGTAATATTTTTTGTAATATAACCAACAATAATATAATATAGTAAATATGCTTTATGCGGAGTATATTTATGAGAGCGGAGAATCCCCCCTTCGGCCTTACACACCCGAAATTCAGCGATTTTTTTTTAATATGTTGTGTTTTACATGCAATTATAATTTATTTTACAATGTAATTTAATTGTAAACAATACCCTTACGTATATCCAATATATTTTTTTCAAAACACCCATATCCTTTTACATATATTGTTATTACACTGATATTTTTTCTTAAATTATTCTTAATACGTTGTACTTCGTACATTTTCTTTATTTTTATTCCCCCTTCTCTAACTCTAGATACGCTCCTGGTCTTATGCCTAATATACGCATATAATATATTATAATAGTAGTTAGTAAAATACATGTTGCAACTCTTCGAAATTCAATAATGTTTTTCGTTAACTCGTTGAAGACTCACGGCGTCTTACCTCTTGATTCATCCGAAGTGCCTACCATCAATCTCTGTTTCTTGGTAATTTCTAGCAACTTATCGTTAGTTTCGTTGAGCCTTTTATTATCCTTTTCCAATTTGGATTGTTGTTGTTCGAGTTGCTCTATGGCTTGGCTCATGGTGGTGAACAGCTATAAAAAAATAATAATATATTATTTTAAGCATCAGTTTATTATAGGTAGGTAGGTATATAATATTATATCGCCGTGCAATTGATAAAATAGGTATACGATTATATAGGTAATATTATATTCCCAGTTATATTTGCGAGTAATCGTTTATATAAAGTTGATTTGAATATGAAAATACATAATAACACTTGAAATAATACATGCGACTCACATCCTTGAGTGTTTCAAAATTTTCCTCTATCTGATGAGAGTTGGACATGGTGTTGTCGCCGCAACCGCACGAATATATACAGATGTGTAGAATATTTTTTTAACGCTACCTAGCTATTATTAAAAAATACGGTAAAATCTAATACACCCCGGAAAACTATAAAGTATTAGGAATAATATAGCATGGATACCCGTATGAAATGTACTATTGCAACTCTACTGCCACTAGTTGGTAGGTAACTACACTACAATATCCCCATGTACCACGCACGTCTACACGAGACAGCCGCACAAGCGATAATGACGAAAATAATAATGCATTCAATGTTCGCCGCGTCCGTAGTGCGTTACATAGGCCTAAGCATAATATATTACTATCATTATTATTTGAAAATATTTCATGGTTTTTTTTCCTCCGTGTCTTCCTACCTATCTACCTGCCGCCTCACCACTGGAATATTCATCTATTGCCCGCGCCGTAGGTACCGCTATTATAAAATAGTATGCCTATAGACGCATATAGGCATCTACTCGCAGCACGCCGGTTACGCATCCTCTCGCCGCACTACGGTCCCCTACCCAACATCCGTGTGCCCCGCCGCGCAGTGACCGTTCTATAATATAATTTTGAATTAAACAATAGTTGGTGCACAAACATACCATGCTATATACATACATACATATTACATAGTATATACGCGCTTGCCTGCTATATGTATGCGTGTGTTTTAAGTTATAACCGCGTAGCAATAGTGTATACTGTACATATAGATAGATGATACTGCAAGATCCGAATGCACATATTATATATATTTATTATAAACGTGTATATATGCATGCACATGGTGATCGAGTGACGGGCGAAGTCTCCGCCTCTCGTGTTCTTCAGCTATGAGTAGGTACGCATCGTGTATAATTCGATTTCAAACCCGGCCTGATAAGTCCGCAGGAGGTGTAAAAATTTGTTTTTTAAATTATATAATATATTCACTATACAAAACGATTACGTAATAATATTATATTATACGGAAGTATGCTATAAAACTGCATTCAACCGTAACTGATATTTTTTGTTATTTGTTGATAATAATAATATATGAGTACAACGGAATGGGTTAAAATATTGATATTCTTAAGTAACTATTATACCTAATATACTATAGGTACTATACAGTATGGTATAAACAGCCATACTGGTATGCGTAAGTTGAATGTTACAATTGTAATACTGGAATAGTCGTGTAGTTTGACTTTAGTTGGTCATTTATTACTTATATTTGTTTGAAATGTCCATCCACTATTTTTGTAGTATAGAAATCCAAAATAAAACTTAAGTATTTAGTAATGATTCTAATGAACACGATTCACAATAACGAAATCAATACCGAAAAATAAAATAAAATAAACCACCCGAAATTAACAATTTAAGTATTCAATACCAATAAATAATAATAACATTTAAGTACTTAAAATAGTTAAAATACAGTACCAAATAGTTAAAATACAGTACCTAAGAGTTAAGACAAAAGTACTTATAAATTATTTGATATAGACATCAACGATAAGTTACAGATAGATACTCAAAATAGTAAAATTAACATTGTTACAATAGGTTGCATTTTGTTACAACTTAAAGTAAGACGTTGAAAAAATATATTTTAGTAAATAGTTGCTTATATAATATTAAATATTAATATTTACGAGTTAAATTTTAAACGTAAAAAGTATATTAGATAATAGGTATTGAATAATTAAATAATGCATTAGGTATGAATTATAATATTTTGACATTAAATTATGTTTGACGGTTGTAGGTACATTACAAACAGGTTACTACCTATGCATTTCAACAAATCCATTTGTTAGTATAGATACCACTTGCTAACATTGTCGATCATACCATGTGGTAAATTTATTATCAACAGAGATTTTTTTATAAGCCCAGCAGACCATTTTGATACCTATTCTTATATTCCGTTTAATTATACTAATTATAGTACCCAGTGGCGGCTATCCTTAAAAGTTAAAAATATAGGTAAGACGTATAGTAAAACATAATAAGTAGGGCTAAGATTTCTATGCATTTGCATGTTTTCCTCCTTAAGTCAAAATTGTTTGGTTGTCAGATATGTTCACAGTTTGGTTTATTCTTGATTAAATAGTACAATTTTTTTTTTTTGCATATTTTTGCATATTTTGAACATGATGCATATAATTGCATATACATAAATGATTGAGAATTTTGTTAATTTTAAATACCTAGTATGTATCTAATTAACGACTGTAAATATACTATTGGTTTATTTGTGAATTATCGTAAATATACTATGTACTTATTTTAATAACTAAAATGAACTTAATACTAAAGAAGAATAAAGGAATCAAAAAATTTCTAAAAATATTTAAAATTATAACAGTGATTATAAAACGGAAGAAAAATATGTTAATATTACTTTAAATCCAGGACAAATCACGTCATTTAAATATGCTCCAACAGTGATGTGAAAAGCAGTTTCAGCCAATATAAATTTTTGATTTAATCGCCGATCGTTCAAATTTGAAAATGTAAAAAACATAATTTAATAATAGCATGTAATAATATTAACTAATACTTAAAAAAATTGGTTTTTGCATATTTTGGTAAATAAAATGCATACTTTACAATTTTTACTGCATAGAAATCCTAGCCCTAATAATAAGTAACCATCCACCCTCAATAGTATTCATTTATAGAACACCCCATATACTGAATAGTTAATTCAACATGTTAAAAAAATAGTTACTATTATACTATTAAAATATTCCAAAGTATTATTCTGTATTATTATTCGCATACAAAAATTATATAGACAACTCACCCCACCCACCTCTAATTAAAGGTGCAGCAGTCACTACACCTCTACTATAGATTAGGCGCCACTGATAGTACCTAGTATGCATTACAAATTATAATAAATGTAAATTAAAAATATAATATTGTAGTTTTTGAAGAAACGGTTTCAAGCGAGAGCTTATTAACAATTATACATGTTCAGATTATAATTATTTGGCACCCACTGAACTGATTTTTGAGTCGCGTCTCAATAAACATTATGTGGCGTAACATACTAACATATAGATACATACAAATATAAAATTGTACATATTTTATACGCATAGGCTGCCGCAAGTATTATACCTCGTTTTAATATTTAAACAATACATAATAACAATGTATATACCTAGTACCTACCAATAATACATCAAGACAATCGATGCGAAGATAAATACTAAATAGGTACCTATATAGTATGTAGAATATACACACACACATATATAATATTATATACGCGTAACGCATAAGTACTTATACTTGTCATGACCCGATGAACAACGGGGCACTGCATGATTGCAATATATTTCACAGACGGCGATGATATTAAGTATTATTAACAATAATAATAATTGTACGATCGAAGTAAAAACTGTAGGTAAAACTATAATATTAAGCCGTTTTCGTTACAACAATTATTAGTGTATACTGCAGAGTACCTATAATAATATTATTATATTAATAATATACATATTATATAATGTACATTATACAGCAAGTTCGAAAAAATTAGAAAAGAGTTTTTTTTTTTATTGAGGACCATAAAACAGATATTAATAAAAAATATCAAAATTCAAAATATTCATATATCATATTAGGATTAGATATGAATAATTTTCGAAATATAATAACTATTTTTCCTCTATTTATAAATATTTGAAATTTTTAGCTTATCAATATTTATGTATGATGAAATTTTTGTTTGTGAATAAAAATCCATAAGTTAACACAAGGTTCTTTAAGAGTTCTTACAGCATAAACATGTATGAATATATGTTGTTTGAAATACAGTGAATATTTTTTTTTATAAGTAAAATTCAAATGTAAAATAAACAATTAAAAAATTAGCTTGTAGTTTTTCATAAAAATTGAAATTTTATGACATTAAGGTTTGACAATTTTATGTAAGATTTTTCATAAGTTTAGTTTATTTACTGTAATATAATATATATGTTACGGTGAAAGACGAAAATTGGTAAATGTCGTCATTCCCCGGTCAATGACGTCATTAACCAAAATGAGTCAATTATGTAGGTAAATGTTGTAAAAACACATTTTTAAAATTCAATTGTACATCTTTCACCGGTCATTGACGTAATTTACCAAAACTTGTGGTAAATGAAGATACATTTCAAATAATACACTAATTATTGTTTTAATATATCAGACTTAGGTAGTATTCTGAATAGTTTTTGAATAATTTTTTTTTGAAAGTATTCAATACAGTATTTTGAATACTTTTTACAAATATTCTTAATACAGTATTTGGAATACTTTTTTTCCGTCCAATCACACTAAAAATAATTTCATTACTTCTTCTGTCATAGAAATTGCTTTCGCATTTATACATAACCATATAAGCACTTATAATCTATGTATATTTTTATTCAAAATATTTTATAGTAAATAGTAATATATTATTTTGTTTTATACTATTTTTAGTGGGTAATGTTATTTCCTATTTGAAACGTTGAATTCGTAATTATTATTATTATTTAAGCCACAGTAACTTGGCTATTGGCTTAAAGTAGTTGATTAATGTACTAATTTTTATAATAATATTAATTTTTTTATAATTAAATATTAATTAATAGTTTTTTTTTGTGAGTATAATGTTTTTTTATTAGGTTTTACTAAAAAAGTTATCCATTTTATCATGTAAATAAATTACATAATATTATAATTTGAATATAATTTATAATGAATAGGTTGGACAATGTTCACTTATAAACACTGAATTGAAAAAAAAAAATATTTTTGTTATTGAAATCTATTTAACATTATTTTTTAAGTCAAAACTATTTTTTAAAATTCGATACAATTCTTTCCATAAATGTATTGAACATCATTCTCCAATTAAACTGGGGATTGACGTCAATAACTGGGGAATTTCTACATTTACAACATTTACCAATTTTTAAGTAAATGACGTTATTTACCGGAGAATGACGACATTTACCACATTAACATCATTAACCGTAACATATATATATAAGTATTTATACCATTATTAAAACTTAAAATGCTTATAAAGAAATTTTAAATTTCAGAAGGTTTAATTCTTTATTTGTTTCAATGATTATAGGAATATTGCCATTTCTTAGGAATTGTATAATACAAGAATATAAAAAAAAAACCACATAAAAGGTATATGAGGTCGTATAATACATTGGTATCTCTTTTTGACTAACTTAAATTGTCAATTATGAACTGTATATCATGCTGGATAAAGTTAATTTATTCATTATTATCTAAATACATCCAATTCATAAGCTTCAGAAACCTCAGTCAAATTAATATTATTTAGTTAAAATAAATTAGTGTATCACAGTAGAGGAAATTATTATAATATCTTGTTAAATTTGATTTAATTGACAATTAACTAACATATGGGTTAATTTAACAACAACCTTGATGGAAAATTTAGCAGAAATAATTATTTTAATGTTACCTGACTATCAATTAAATAAATTTGAATGTGAAAACAATTTTTAGTGGCTCATAATAAATTAGCTGATAAAATTTAGCATTTTATAGATTTATTAATTTTAAAAATTTGGCATATAAACATATAAGTAAAGTTGATGTATTGATCTGACAATTTGTATAAATTGCATACCAAATAGTATGAACAAGAATGTCATATTCAGTCATATACATCTATGTGAATTACATAGTTAAAGTCTTGAAAATTTTTTTATAATTTTCTTTTTTTTTTTTTACTATCACAATTAAAAGGTTATTTTAAAATTGTTTTATTATCTAAAAGCTGATAATTTTTTTTAAAACATTATGGTTTTTTAAATATTGTTGAGAATATTAAATATATTAGAATAACAAATGCTTCACTTAATTAGTATTAATAAGTGGCTGTCATATAGTATGCGGTCTACCGGCAAACGCGTTCTACCGGTCGCTGTAGGATGCGGTCTACCTGCGGTTTTTACATAGGCTTAAGTTTATTTTTATAGACAAACTTTAATATTTTTCTTCGGTCAATACTTTATCTAGTAAACTTTACTAAGTAAAGTATGGTAGACGAATGGACGGTCCTTGGGTGTTTGGGTGATGCGACGATAGTGAGGCACAATATTTTGTTGTCGACAAGCGGGACAAGCAAACTTTGCATGATATTATTAAAAGAGAGGTTGTATTGAGTTCTATTATACACTCTGATGGGTGGCCAGCGTATAATAGGATTGCCCAATATGGTTATACGCATAATACAGTTAACCATAGCGAAAATTTTGTTGATCCACTTACACATGCGCACACTCAACGGATCGAAAGTTTATGGAGACCATTACGCTTAAAAGTAGTTAAAAATATGTGTGGTACAAGTCCTGATCTCCTTTCCAAGGTAAAATTATTATAAGTTATGTATAATAAATTTAACGTATTACGTAATACTTATAATACAATGATACATATTATTGCAGATATCTCATGGAAACATGGTGGCGTGGCATAAATAAATCAGATTTATTTAATGCATTTTTGAGAGATATGGCTGAAGTTTTTGTATAAAATATTGCATTATATTTATTTATACTCATTGACAACAATTTTTTTTGACAAACCAATTTTTAATTATTAATATTTACTATAACTGCTACAATAATTATACTTTAATATTATGATATTAATTTTTAATTAAAATTTATTTAATTGCGGTAGACCGCATACTATATTCGTAAATTGTCGGTAGACCGCATACTATATGACAGCCTTAATAAGTCTTATCCACAAAAAAATCATCAAAATATCTATACTAGAAATGGACAACTCAAACTTACCAAAAATGTAAATAAGTGCCAAGTGGATACAACTCGGCTGTACATTAGATATTGATTGGAACTAGTTATTGAGTGAATCACTATAATGGATTTTGCTAAATTTGAATTCAATGATACAATGAAAAACAATTCTAAGCAAAGGCTGTCTAAAATCTAAATATTGTAACCATGGTTACAAAACCATTATTTTAATAATATTGGATTTGCAGAACATTCCTGTTTTTCCCCAATTGTTGTTTATTTTTCTTAATTATAAAAAAAAGTACTGAGAATTTTTAATGTTGACCTCTCTAAAGTACAAACTAGATCCAAAACTACACTCGAAGTGAAAATTAAAGAATTTTATTAACTACTTATTGTGTATACATACCAAAAAATAAACCCAAATCATTGGATTTTACAATCAATACATGTTATTTATAGCTCTGCTAAAAATCTAAAAACCTATTTTTAAAAATAAAAATCCCATAATCCAAAAAGCAAGTTTTTTCATTATAAAAAATTTAAAAATATAAATTGCAAATTGCACTATATACACTGAAAAAAAATATAAATGGGCTGGATGTAGTCCACAAGTTACCTATAACCATGCATACACATATTATATTTATATTATTGGAATGATAAAATAAACTTGTATGTTAGTTAACTACAAAATAAATAAACAAAAAAAATCATATAAATAGGAATACAAATTCTATTATTCATAGAATATTTATTTTGTTTTACAAATAAACATGCATATAATAAGAAACAAAATAAAATGAAATATTTCTAAACTATATCAATCATTATCACAACTAAGGACCAGATTTATAAGTAATTTAAAATTGAGAAACATCACGATAATAAATTATGATATGCAGATTATTAAACATTTAATAAATGTAAGATATGTAGTTGAAATTGGTAGTAAAAATAATATTGAACAAAATATTATTAGGAAGATATTATTTTTGTCTATGAAGAACTGAGAAATTTAAAATCAGATTTATTTTTTAACTTAATAAAAAAAAAATATATATAAGAATTGTGGTTATTTCAATTTAAAATATAGCAGCAGAAAGATGATTTTCAGCAATCCTTAGAATCAAAACGTAATCGAGATCTACTGATCAATGACTACTGAGCATTTACATTATATAGCAATGTTATCGATTGTAAGAGAGAGATGAGTGTCCAAACATTTTAAACTATATACCAGACATCATGTTACTCAGCAATGAACTATACATTGTAGATACCTATCCTTAAGAAATATTTTCCCTGCAGAGTCAAAAAGTAGAACAGTATAATATCATAATTAGGGCTGGGATTAATATGTAATAAAAAACCAAAAATATGTACATATATATGTAGTTAAAATGGCCAAAATATGTAGTATAAAATAAAAAATATGTAATTAGAAAAATTTAGAATTATGCTAATGTGTAAAATTAAAATAAAATTCTAAATAATTTTTAAATAATATACAAAATTGTCTTTAATTTCTAATCAATTTAATTTTAAAAATATAAAATATAAATATATTTTCACAACCACGTGAACGCAAGTATTGACAGTGTTAAAAATTCATTAATATATTTTGTCTAATAATTGTTGAATATCAAGTATAATTTAAGATTGTATAGTTATCGAACAGAAACAAATAAGATTAACTATAATTAAGTTATTAATATTTAACTAATACTTTCGTATACTTATTTCTCATAAGCATTATACACTTACAATCTTTACGAGTACTATTATCAAAGTATAACTGTATAAAATACTATAATACCACCGAAATTGTGAAATTTACGAAATATATCAAAAAACAAAAATTTTACAAAAAATTTTAAAATATGTATTTATGATGATATATGTAAAAATATGTTTTATTTTATTGCAAATCACGTGAAATTAATTTATCATTTCCAATACTTAATTTATAATGTTTTAGTAAAAATATGTATTTACATACAAATCCCAGCCCTAGTCATAACACTCATAACACTAACCATATTTGGATGGGTAGTTGATGGTAGACGCATTGTCCGAATACTACAAAGAAAACATACTGGTGGGTTTTTGAAGAAGATTCAAGGTATGCATACAACGTTAAATTCCTTTGAAATAAAAAGGTTGTAATTTATTCACCTACAAATCAACCGTTTAGTCCAGTGGTGGGCAAACTTTTTTAATAGGGGGCCACAAAGTTTAAGAAATTCTAGAGGAGGGCCAGATTTATGGAAAAAATGCATTTTGGGTTAAAGCTTTGAATCATATAATATTATAAAAACATGACACTTTTATACTATACAGGCCATATACTATCCATGTCGATGGACCCTTGGCACGCCAGATTAAATACTTTCGCGGGCCCGAGTTGGCCCGCGGGCCGTACTTTGCTCATCATTGATTTAGATTTTAAAGTCATACGAATAAATAAATAAACTGATTTAGTCAATTAATGGTTCAATGTTTAAGTATAAAATAAGAGTTTTTACTAGATACTAAAAACTGTCCAAACATTTTGAAAAAGTAGCAAAAGAAATAACAGCCCCCCCCCCACCGTCCATCATTGGCTATCGACACTATTTTATTCGGAATCATTTCGAAATGTATTTACACATAATATATACATATATACATCTGAGTCATAGTCATTGGTCATTTGGTCCGCATTTATAACACTCAAAACAAATCCAAATGCATGAAATACACAACAATAACTTAACAAAAACAATATTACATACATATAAGTCTGGTAACTAGCGGATCCAAAAATTTAAATCTCTTTTCCTAGTCTTGTGTCCAGTCGTGTGTGATATTTGTCATTTGATTGTTGCGGCCTGTGTTATTAGTTATTAGCGTAATAATATAATAATTAATGAATAACGATACAACTATACACAAGTTCGAGACGCTCGACTGCTCAACCGTGATATAATAGGTATATTTGATATAAGCAATCTATAGTATTTGATATAAGTAACAGTTCAGCATGATAAAAGACATACACCAATATCATAGACATTACATAAACATAATACGCAATATTTTGTTTGGCTTCGTGATAAATATGCGACAGCTGTTCGATTTACGCATGTGCACGTCGAGCATCTCAATCAGTGACTCGTCGCTTAAATATCGTGTAACAAAAAAAAAAAAAAAACATTTCGTCGTGATAAAAATTAAAAACGACTTCACTTATTGGCACGATTTAAGACAGTACTACAGTAGACTATCTTAAATCGTGCTTATTGCCTATTGGTAATGATTTGTTCCACGAATAATAAATAAATATATGCTATAATATAATATAATGCATATTATTATGTTCCACTATGAATAACATAATATAATATATAATATTTATATTATAATGCTATATAATATTGGTATTCTACTTAAAAGTCCGGCGAACAAAAGTCCAGTAAAAAAAGACCCGCGAAAAAAAGTCCGATGTAATAATAGTCCGGTTTATTTATTATCGGTTTAGTTTATCGTTTGTAGGCGACTTTATTAAGTTGGGTCACCTAATACTATTATCTTTCAGTATTAACCATTATTGACGGTAATTGAAAAAATTGACTAGGTATTTGCTTAAAATTATTTACATTTTTTTTAGATTCTGAACGGAGTGATGAATGTATTGATTTTACAATGATGTGTGTTTTTTTTTTTATTTATTTTTTTTTTTTTGTTTTTTTTTTTTTGTGTCTGTCGACAACATTTGGGGCAGTAAAAATGCTTCGATTTTCAACTTCTGCCCCTCTTTGAAAAGGAAATCGGATCTAGTTGGTACTTTGGGGGGTCAAAAGTTAAAATTTTTCAATATTTTTTAAATGAGTCGGGAAAAACCCTAAAAAAATGACAGAAAAACGGGATTTTTTACGCACAACCAGTTTTCGTCAAAATCAAATTTTTATTTTGCTATAACTCAAAAACTACTTGATGTAAATACTTGAAATTTTCACAAAATGTTTATATTAGCGTTCTCCATACACAGTTAAATTTTTAAAGAATTTTGACTTTTTTAAAGCTATTTATAGGCAATTGAAATTTTTAATTTTTTTTAGTATTTTTTTTTTAAATAACGATAAAAATTTTTTGGCCGACCAGAAAATCTTGAAAATTTAATACAAGGTTTCTTATAAGTTGCTCTTAAAGTGATAAAAAAAAATCCGAAATCGTTAGTCACAATTTTTTTTTATAAGTGCTTAAAGTTCGAATTTATACGAAATATGTCAAAATTGCGAAAATTTGCAAGTAATTTTGTGGTTGAAAAATCGTAAAATTTTTTTCTTTTATAACTAAGTTTTGAAAATTTGGTACAAGGTTCTCCATACATTTTTCTTTAAATATCTGTAAAAAAAACTATACCGGATTTAGACAAAAAATTTTTATGAGTGTTTGAAATTTAAATTTTTACAAAACCGCGTTAAATAATGGTTTAGCCTCAATCGATTTTTGATATTTGTTGTTATTCAATCAGTATAAGTCGTAAATACTTGAAAATTTTACCAGTTATTGAGATTGCCATTTTCTTTACGTGATTTGATTTTCAAAATATTTTGACTTTTTTTGAGCTATTTATAGACAATTGAAATTTTCAATTTTTTTTTATTTTTTTTTTATAAATGTTGATAAAAAAAATTTAGCTGGGACAAATTACTTGAAAATTTAATTGAAGGGTCCACATAGCTTGTTCTAACTCTCATTCAAAAATTATAAAAATACATAGGCACAATTTTTTTTTATTAGCATTTGAAGTTCAAATATTGACACAAATTCGTCAAAATCATGAATATTTTTCACTATTTGGTAGTAAAAAATTTATAAATATTTTACTATCAATAGCTAAGAATTGAAAATTTAATACTATGCTGTCCATAAGTTAAGCTTAGAATAATTATAAAAAAGTTTGAGGATTATTCAATTTAAAAAATTTTACGAGTGTTTAAAGTTTTAATTTTAATTTGAAATCAAAAATACGCGTGTAAAATTACGTTTTACTAATAAATAATTTTCGATTTTTGTTCTTTTTAAAAAATTATCAAACGTAAGATCTTGAAGCTTTTACTTTAGTGTTTGAATTTGTGAATTTTTTTCAAAATATAATATATGACAATATTTAAATATAATACATCCCAGACTGACAAATCATCTCCGTTCAGAATCGTTTTTCGTATACAATGATACCTATCATTGCATTCAAATTTAACCTACCATAGTCCGAGGTCCACCCCATCCCCTAATGTACAGCAGAGCGATACTCACTTACCCGCTTTTTTTTATTTATATGTATATTATTGACCGTAATTGAAAATATTAACTATTAGAGTTTATAAAATATTCATATACACGTATTTATTAGAATATACATTTTAATTTTGAATATTATACAATGATTATTATTTAAAATCTTACAAAATCGCATATGGGGTTATTTTTTCGCGGTACCAGGTTAAGGATATATATTTTTAATTCTGAATTCAAATGTAATAATAAAATTGTATTATAAATTATTGCTATTATTTTTAATAACATCAATGTTTTCTTGTATGACATGAAATTTTATTTTTATTTAAAAGTAACAATCAATCTGACCAAAAAATTATAATGTCATATTTTATGTAATATTTCAATTTGTATTGTACCTATAATATTTATTTAAGTTGAAAAATATATACTTATAAATAAATATGTAGGTATAATAAATAAACCGGACTTTTGTTCGCCAGACTTTTATTACATCGGACTTTTGTTCGTAGATTCTATAATATTATATAGTACCTATTAGTAATATTTTTCAAGACTGGTTTTAATCACTACGACTGTCGACTACTTATGCATAGTGTGTCAATATTAATTTTACGTTTTAAACTTTTAACTTTAAATTTCCAAATGCTAAATTAGCTTTTCACTAAAAATATAATATCATAGTATTATTATTTATCATATGCATCATACCATTTTAGCTCTGTTTTGACACAGATTTAGATTCAAGCAATGTCGAATGAAAAATGCATTTTTTTATTCGTGTGACCAGTAGAATCAGTACAATCTGCAATCTGCATAGCGTAAAAGACTATTTTTTCATTTAAACTAGACGATTGATTTGTCATTGAATTTAAATGTGAAATTCATGTTTTGCATTTCTTGATGTTATCGTCTTTATAATAATAATATACTATGATTATAATTTTACTAGATTTTAGGTAGGTACCTATATTTTTCGTTCAATATTTATTTATACATTATACGAGTGTAGGCACCTAGTTGTATTCTATTTTATACAAACTGTGTCTACAGAATAATATAAAAACAATCGATTTCAATTCAAATTCGTATTTTTGTTTTTATAAGCAAAATATTGTTTAGTAATAAAATGATAATAATAAGATATTAAAATACATCCTACTCGTCCAAATAATTAGTCATCAGTGGCGTAGCTAGGAATTTTAGTTGGGGGGGCATAATTTCAAAATTGTTCATAATAATCATGAATTATATTAAGTCAAATACACGAGTACATAGGTAATAATTAGTAATTAATTTTAGTAAATGAAAATAATAAAAGAAATAAAACAATACATATTATTTTGTAAACATTTGAACTTTAAATGCTTAGAAATAAAAATTGTGACAAACGATTTTTGATTTTTTTTTACTACGATAAGTACAACTTATAATAAACCCTTGTATTAAATTTTAAAGATTTTTTGGATAGCCAAATTTTTTTTTATCGGCATTTTAAGGAAAAAAACTTAGAAATATCGAAAATTTAAATTGTCTATAAGTAGCTTAAAAAAAGGTCAAAATACTTTAACCGTAAATAGATAACCATAATATAAACATTTGGTGAAAATTTCAAATATTTACAATAATTCGTTTTTGAGTTATAGCAAAATTAAAAAATCGATTTTGTCACAAAGTAGTTATGCGTAAAATTGCCGTTTTTCTGTTACTTTTTTTTTTGTTTTTCTCGATTTTTTTGAAAACTGTAGGAAAATGTTTACTTTTGGTTCCTCAAAGTACCAACTAGATTAATTTTCCTATTCAAAGAGGGGCTGAAGTCAAAAATCGAAGCATTATTACTACTCCAAAATGTGATGACAGACACAAAAATAAAAAATAAAAAAACACATATCTTTGTAAAATCAATACATTCATAACTCCGTTCAGAATCTAAAATATTTTTTTTCAATATACAGTTTTTTTTAATTACCAAATTTTGCTTAAAAGTTAATTTTCAGAAGAGGTTGGGGGGGCAAGCGCCCCCTTTGCCCCCCTCGTAACTACGCCACTGTTAGTCATCCTAAAAATTATCTGTATATACAGTTCCAAAGTTATAAAAATAGTAATGTTTCATCACCATAATAATAGTCCAAAGGGCATAGGGGCATTAGGCTGCTTAAATTAAGGAATATTGGTAATAGTTATTAAGTGACGTTAGCTACAGAATCTCATTGGCCTCTAAAAGACTAAAACCAATACCTAACAGTTCTAATGTTTTAAATTGACTTACACTCTCCTTGTAACAGTAGTCGCCATCACCGCGACCACCATTCTTTATGATCCGATCATATATCGGTATATGAGATTTTTATAGGGTCCTAATTGCACGATAAAAGGGAATAAGCGACATTTGTATTAATTTGTTATTATCTTATAGAGAAGATTTAGATGTATGATGTATCATAATGTATCACTAGTGACACTAGTACATCAATGTGAATAATGTGATTATTTTGTAATGAGTTATCTAATTTACCATTATATACTTATATTATAATATGTGAATTGTGAACTCTAAAACACAGGTCCAATCCACATTTTTTTGCTCTCCTGAAAACCTTGATATATGTCGCTTGTCCCCATTATAGGGGAGACCGATTCAATAGTTCGGCAGACGGTATACCTATTTGAGACATTCAGAGGCAGGTCACCAGCTTATATAATATATTAATATATATTGTATTTTTGTATTCTAAGTTAACGTTAAATTAAGGTTTTTCTATACTTATACATCACTTAGTTTTCATTCTTGCGTTGATGCATGAATCAACGAGTGGGGATGTAACATCATTGTGAAAATGTGAACGTATATAGGCGCGATACACGAATTCATGAATGCATTATAATATGTGCCTATCTACATATATTATGCAGAATGGTCCAATTATTATAATAGTATAATACGACCACTTATATATAGTATTATGTACAAATAGGTATATTTCTTTTTTGTAATATTTAAATTATTTATAATGTTTTGTTTTACTCGTAGTTATCTATCTTGAAATATTTAACTGCTTTATGCTTATATACATAAATTTTACATAATATGTTTATTGAACGCTTATCATCATAGTTATATGATCCATTCTCAATACAAATATTATAAAAATGTAGGATATACACTCTTTTCAAGGGTTTTACAGGATTTTTACATTTAAAAAAATTATTGTACCTATAATAATTATATTGAAATAATAAAATAGTAGGTGCCTATAAATAATTATTAATATCATATACCTAGTAACAAATGTATAGGCAATAAGCATCTTATTTATTATTATCCTTATAACCAATAACCATAGCCCATAGCAATAAATTGTAAGAACCTCCATATTATGGATACAATAAGGTAATAATAAAGACTTTCATTCGCCCTTACCAGTATGAAACAAAATGCATCAGTATGTTTGCATACATCTATCATTGATATTTGTTAGATAATATTATTATGGTTTACTATCATAATACAAGATAATTTTACACTGGTTTAGACCAATAAATTTCAAGGTTTCCATAGGTACTTCATACTTTTAATACTTTAAATGGAAAACCAAAGGTTTGGCTATAAACTTAAACTTTTTTTTTATCTAAATACATAGTAAACTGCAATTATTGTCCAAACATTTAAAATCTAAAACACAAATAAACGTGAAATATAGTTGAACAAGCTTTGTTGTTTGTCATTTATTGGTAAACATTAGTCTTTATTTTAAATTTAATCTTATGTCACACGCACACAATTATTTACCACAAACACAAAATTTTCCCAAGGTACCTAAATATGACCTACTATTAGCAGTATACCTTAAAGTACCTATTATTTTTATATATTTATTTTATACTATAATTATTGCGATTTGATGTTCAGAAATCATATTCATGTTTCAATAATAAAAATAAGTATATTTATAACACTAAAATATCTAACAACAATGCAGTATTATTGTATTAAGTTATGATAAAATTATAAATACAAATTACAATCAGAAAATTTATATTCATAGATAAAAATACCACAATAACTATAAGAACATTTGTACAATTTTACAATAACATTTTGAATAAAATTATTCTTAATTTTTCCTAATATTGTGCCACATAACCATATTTTACAGAGGGAACTAATTATAAAATATGAAAATTAAATTATAAATTCATGTAATAATTATTTTTGATGTGTTATATAATATTAATAATTTTAATAAAAAAAAAATAATAATTACCTACTTATTTACATAGGTAAGTAGTTTCTGTAGTTGATAAAAAATTACAACTAAGTCAATTTATACTAAATATTGTATTGTGTACTATTAATTGTATTATTTTGAAATTTGTTTAAAACTTGTATATTATAGATAATTAGAGCATAGATTTTTGGGTACTAAAAAGAATTATATGCAGTAGAAACTATGGAAATATGCAATAAATGTATAAAAAATGCTTAAAAAAAAATAGATAATAGTAAACAAAAATCTTCATAATTAAATTGTTTATTTAATAATTATTAGTTTATTTGTTATAAAATTAATTTAACAGTTTAATTAGGTACTTAATGGAAAACAATTAATAATTTTATTTAAAATTGCAAAATTATAAACAAGTATAAGTTTATTACCTATCAGAAACGATAAAATTAATATTAGTTCAACAAAAAAACAGTATGTTCACTATTATTATTGTTTTAAAACGTATTAATGGAATTTTCTAATCATCACAATATTATTTTACACTTATTAAATTTTGAAAACAGTCCATGAATTAGTAATCACTTCAACATATCATATAAAATATTGAATTATGTTGAAATATGTAATAACAATCAAATATGCTAAAAATAATTTTATCATTTTCTAGAAACTATTATAATTTATAAGCATTATTAAAATAATCCAAAAAATATAAAAATAAAATTTCATACAACTCTAAACTTGAAAATTGCCAATAATAATGATAAAATATTTTAATTTAAAAAATAATTACAATACTTTTTTTTAACTTTTTACAGATCAAAATAGATCATAATTGATAGTAAGATTTATCAGTAATAATCATCAATAATATGAATATGTGAATATGTATGGATACAGGATATTTATTTTAAGGATACTAAATTAATATTAGTATCCATTAAATTACAAAGATGAATTTTTAAAAGATTGCTACTTAGAAATTCTGGTTACATCTTTTATAAATGATCAAATATTTATTTCATTATGATTTTCATGTTTGTAAGACAAATTAAAATTGATAATCTTTTTTCTCAAAATATTTGTATTGTTACATTGTATACTATTGTGAATAGTTTTTTATGTCACGACATTCAAGTAAATGCTTATAAATGTATGATAATAATAATTAGAAACTAACGTTTTATTTTATAGTGAAATCAGTAAGCCTATCAAAAATTAAATAACATAAGTGAGAAAAAAAATACAATACTAGTAAATAATATACATAAACAATATACATAAATACTTAAAAACTATGACACTTAAATTACAAAAATTATCTAAAGTATTAAAACTAAGTGATCAACAATATAACAATAACTATTGAAGACATTTAATCATTAACACTAAATGAGTGTTTACTTGTTCTTTCGTAGTTGAAAAACTTTAAACATGACCAATAATTTTTTTGTACATTAACTACTCTTTTTATTGTCTTCTGAGCATTTTTACAAATGGGAAATTCCAGGTCTAAAGGTGGTAGAGGGTCGCCAAGCAAAGCTTTTGTGCACATGGTCATACAATATGAAACCGCATCAATATTGTAACCTCCTTCTAAGGCAAGTATGACTTTACCATTGGCTAAGGAAGATAAAAAATGTGTGAGATGCCCATAACATTCAGGTGTCACTTTACAACCTGCAAAAAAATTGATGTGAAATTTTAAAATTTGATTAACTATGTATTTAGTTTTAGATACAAGTGACTATGTAAAAAATTAATAAAATATTACATATCAAAATTAAAGTCAATAGGTGAAAAACATACTAGGCATTGTGTCAATATGAAAGAGTTCCTTTAGAAATTCAAAGTATTAAGATTATTTATAATTTTTTCTTAAAACATTATTTCAATAATTTAAATCATTAACTAAATTAAAAAAAGATACAATTTAATTTAAATAAATTTAGAGGATGCCATATCATTTTTTTTTTATGTTCCTAATATAAGTTTAAAAAACATAAAAATAACAGATTTTGAATATTAAAAAAAAAAAAAAAAAACAAAAAAAAATGTAATAACCTTACATATCGACCCAACAATTGCAGAGATCATTTATAAGCTATTTTGAATAATTAAAAATTACATTAGTTTGAATTAGTAAATAAATGTTTTTGAGATTTAAAATCTGACTAAAATTGCTTAAATTAAATCCTTAAAAGAAAGTGAATGTGGTGTTCTTTTAAGATTCTAACTTGAACACACTATATCAATGAATTGGAGATCTGCTGGCAAATGGGACCTATTGTTGATTAACAATTAATAAAAACAAATTATTAACAAAATCATATTGACGCGAATTAAATGTTTATCATTTTTTTAGATTTTCATTGAACATATTGTTAATGACGTTAATTATATAAATAAACTAATGGTTTATAATAATAATACAATGCTAAGCAAAAAAATATGATTTAACCTCCAAGTGGATCTCCTACTGCAGCATCAAATCCAGCTGACACCAAGACAAGTTCAGGACAAAATTCATAGGCTATTGGTAAAATTATATTTTGCATAACTGAAATGTATTCAGCATCACCCATACCATTCTAAACAATAATAATAAAAAAAAACATGTTCATTAAAATAATTAAAGAATGTTTATAAAAATAACAATTTAATTTATTAACACAACCTAACTGAGTTTTCAATTAGAATTATAGGTACTTACTTTATTCCAAGGTATATTAATGGTATATCCCTCTCCACTCCCTGAACCTATCACCTTATGTGAGCCTTCTTCAGAGCATGGAAAAAATTTTGCATTCTGGTAACGATGTATTGATATATATAAAACTCTTGGATCAGAACTAAATGCTCTCATTGTGCCATTGCCAAAATGTATGTCCCAATCCAGAATTAAAATTCTAATTAAATGTTTATCCAGATTAGTGATAAGTAAATAATGTCTAATAAGTAAGATGTTTAATAACACATACCTTTTGAGACCATATTTATTTAAAGCATAGCTTGCAGCAATAGCAACAGAATTAAAGATACAGAAACCACAAGCTATATCAAGTTCTGCATGATGTCCAGGAGGACGAATTACAGCCACGCCCGATGCACTTTCATTATTTAATACAGAATCAACTACCTGCAAGTAAAATAATTAAGTACGGTTAACAGTTTTATTATGAATTCGTTGTATTTTTAATAACAATAATTTATTTATGTTAATACTTGCAACAAACACCCAGAAGCTAGTGTCGAGACTTTATATGTATCTGCAGTCAAATACACAGAATCATAACATTTTTCTTTTTCACTTAATTCTGATGGCGACAATTTGTATAAATTTGACATTTCATCTATATGTTCTTTAGAATGAGCAAGAAGTAATTCACTTTCTTCAGCTTTCCTCGACTAAAACAAATAACATTTTCGAAATAAAATGACTCAATAATTACAAATAATAATAAATATGCACATACTGGTAAAATTAAAAGCCTATTTGTCAATTGAAACTCATTGAACATATTTAAAATTGCACTTATTCTTCCTGGGCATTCTGGATGACCACTAAAACAATAAAATAATTATTCCAATTATTAATACTAACTTAAAATAATTAAATATTTAAATTTTTTAATTTGCATACAATTTATACAAGCATAAGATATGATATTAGTTTAAAATGTTATAACTAATGCACTAAGCTGTTCAGTATTTTTACTACTAATAAGTAAATATGAGAGAATGAGACATAAAAAATAATTTTTATAGATATATAAAAAAAAAAAATTGCTAACGGTTTTTATACAGTTTTAAATTGTCAATCAATGTAAAATATCATTGGTTTTATAATTTTATAAATCAATGATAATTATATTTTAACTAGACAAGCTATACAGATAGTAAGCTATATAGATAAGTAACAAGTTATACCTTTCGCTGCTTTCATGTTTTTGGTCCATGATCAGATCAAACGAAACACAAACTTTATTATTTATGTTTAATAATTGGGTCTCTATAAATATAAATTTTAAATATTGGATAAAAATATTAAATGCACAATCAAATATATCCTCACCAGAAATTAAATGCTGAAGAACAGAAAATTCATCTATTTTTGAGATATCTTGAGTAGGATAACAGTCAAAAGTTGGAAATACACTCAATGGTTCCTCATAGTATGAATACATAGATACTGCTCTGAATGACTGACTTAATAAAAAGTCAACTTGAAAACATTTCCAATATTTTTGGTGTGCAAAAATTACATTCTGTATTGTTTGCACAATGCTAAATACAATTAAAATAATAGTAATAAATAAATATTTATTTTTTTTCAGTCGTCTAAAAAAACTCTTTATTAACTTTACCTATTACAAGGATTGCTAGTCATATCGAGCAATGGACATGGGTCTCCAAGTAATGATTTTAAAGTTAATGCTGCTCCTTCTGCTAATGATTTCAAACAATATCCACCCTTAAAATATCCAAGTTAGTAAATATATTTTTTAATTATTTGAAAAAAGAGTAATATATACCTCCAATAAAACAGCAACTCTACCACACGCAAAACCCATAAGAGAATGAACTAAATGAGCATAACATGCAGGCGTAACTTCCATTTCTCCCTAAATACAGACAATTGTACACTTAAAAATGTTTAATGTGGAGCATAATAATATATTTACCTCAGGACATCCTAGAGCAGCATCATAACCAGATGATATTAATATAAGGTCTGGTTGAAACTAAAATAAATAATATTGTAATCAGACTTAAAAGAACAAAAAAATATCAATATTACTTACTTCTGAAGCAACTGGTAATAAAATTTGATGAAAAATAGCAAGGTAATCAGCGTCTTTCATACCAGTAGCATTAAGTGGTACATTTATATTGAAACCTTGACCATCGCCATTACCAGTATAGTCCCAATCACTTTCACGCAAATTGGGCCAAAATTGTCCATGTTCATAACGATGAATAGAAAAATACAAGACTCTGCAAAAATGAAATCATATCAATAGTTTTAAAAATATAAATAATAAATGTAAATCTTACCTTGGATCATCATAAAACATTTGTTGTGTAGCTTGTCCATGATGAACATCCCAATCAACAATTAAAATTTTGGAAACCGAATAGTGTCGAAGAACATATTCTGCAGCTATAGCAACATTGTTGAAAAAACAATAGCCACAAAATTCTGATTTCATAGCATGATGTCCAGGAGGTCTTAAAAAAAATCAATCAAACTTCTAGCAATTTATAAAGAATAAATATATAATATTTCTCACCTGATAAAAGCCATTCCATTTTGTATTTTATTTTCGCAAATTGCTTTAACAAGTTCTATTGAACTACCTGTAGCTAACAAAGACTGCTTATACGTGGACTAAAATATAAATAAATTTAAATTCTTTGTTTAGTTATTTATAACATTTATAGTTCTATGAAATATAATCATAGAACATTATAAACAATAGTTAATATAATAAATTTTGTTATTTTTAATATATACTAATATTTAAGTTTACTTACTGGGTGAAAGTAAATTGCATCAAATTTAGAAGACAACTCTTGTAAAAGATCAACAGATTGTATGTTATCAGTAGATTTTAATATGTCTATTATGCTTTGTGAATGTTTCATTAATAACTCATCATTGGTGGCATTCCGGCACTCTATTTTTATACATCTTTCAATCAATCCTAACTCATTACATCTGTTGAAATTTTAAAATATAACACATATAACAATTTTTAAAAACATTCTAACATAAACTTACCTTTTAATGATCGATTCATATCGCTGAGGATTTTCTGGATAATTAATATCCCAAGCACACAAGTGGTTAGAAAACTGATCATCATAGATAATTCCAGTACTTTTAATTGATTTATCAATAAAACTTCTGGCCTGTCAAAAAAAAATTATTTTATCTTTGTAATCTATGTACTTATTTTAACTCATTATATTTGTTGTAAATAACATCAAGTAAAATTAAATGCAGTAGTTCACACTAAATAAAATTATGTAGATAATAATAATTAAATAATTACTTAGAAAATCTTATGTTTTTAAAAATATAAATAAAACACTTGGTATTTATAAACCGATTATTAAAATAATTTAAGTGATAATAATATGTGAAAATAATATTTTTTAGTGAATCAAATAAAATAAAAAAAAATAATAAAATTAATAACAAATATAAAATTAATTTTATGCTAATGAATATTGTCTTAAAATTGCTTTTTATATTGTAAGTTATCAGAAATCCATACAAATGTTTTTAATGGCTCAATAGCTTTTAAAAAATAATAACTAGAATTCTTAATTAAATAAAAATCAGTTTAGATTTTATCTTTTAAGTTTGATATACTATTTAACATTGTTATTGCAGATCAATGAATAGGTAATTTTTAAATGAATATAAAAGCATTCTTTTTTTAAATTATACTCTTATTTACTCCTTATTTATTTGTAGTCACTGGTTCATAGTATTAAATTAAAAGAATTTTTAGTATAAATAAAATTAATACTGGACAAAGTTTAAGAAAAAACCATTTCAATATAAAAATTTCTTGATTTCTTTCAACTTTTTTTGAAAATTTTATCTCAATACATTAAATTTTTAATCATTATAATGAATAAAATTACATTTTTTGAAATTTTAACATTAAAAATTTTCAATTATTAGCCAATTTTTTTTAGAAATGTTAGTTATTTTACTTTAATAAAATTGTTTTTTAAAGTAAAATTATCGACACTAAGTTTTTTTTTTAACTAGTAAGTGTAATTGAAAAAACATTGAAATTCTTCTACTATTTGTAATTAACTGATTTTGTGCCATCTGTTATCAATTAAATTGTTGTAGGTATAATCAGTGAACACAATACAACTATTATTTACTTATTTTACTTTTAAAAGCAAAATATCAAAACAATCTGTTACTATTTGGTTACATTTTTTCTAGGGTATATACTTGAACATAGTTGATATTATAACTATACTTTTTAGTTTAATAGTAATAGAACAACTCACATTTTTAAAATCATCTTGCACATGGTCATACAATTGGCGACCTTTCATATTATTTGTTTCCAGAAATTCCTTTTTTCTGGCAGCTATTAGAGCACTAGTTGTGGGTTTTACTTTAATTTGATTTTCCTGGAATAAATAAATAATTTGTTTAGTTTTTTTTTTTAAGTCTTATTCTAGATTACAAAAAAAAAATGAATTAATTTAATGATTCACAAAAATGTAATGTACTAAGTAATCTTGAGTTTATCTCACTATTGATTTTGTAAATTTTTAGTGAAAATTCAGCGTAAAAAATGTACAGTTACCTATCATCTGAAAACGACAATATCTATAAATTATACTAGGTACTTACATTATAATGAGTTGTATACTATAAAACTATAATTTAAAATATATTTTAATATAACATGTTAATAGTATTGTAGACTTGAAAATATACAAGACATTAACTATTGAGCTACGTGAAATAGACAACAAAGTGCAGAAACAAGTAACACCAAGTATCAATCAAGTGTTTGCTAATTGCCGTATGACATATTTTTTCATGAAGTTGTGCGCATGAAAATCACCATAGTATTCTTATTACCATCCTTACCATTAGTTAAGTCAGCCGAAAGTCAAATCACAAAACAATATCATTTGATGGTTGTGAAACAGCGATGAAACAGTAATAATTGTAATATTATTAAAAACGTTCAAAATAATTCACATAAACAAGGGCTTTGAGTATTCAAATCGTCAAGATTAAAAAAAAAACAAAAATTTACGTTAAAACTAAAAAAAAAAAAAAATTTATTTAAACGCGAAGACGCGGTGAAGTTATCACGTACTCGAACAGTGTGCAGACTAATCCCAAAAAATGAATGGTCTGCTTATGCTTATCATCAACGATAGGCTGAGAAACGCAATAAGGTAACCGATAACGGTCCAGAATTCACTATTCAGTGGTTCCAAAACATATACGTGATTGTTTGAGAGCAAATTGGCGGTAATAGCATATTTTTTTTTGTTTTTTAGAGTTTTAATTGTTTTGAAGTCCAAGCCAGATAGGCCCTAATAGTGATATTAATCAATAAATTACATTGATAATAGGTACACAAGCCTGCGCCCTGAAGTAATATTAAAACATGGTAAAAATATACCGAAAATATAATCTCGTTTACGCTTTAATCCAACTTCAATATTCTCGACAAAGTAACCAAAAAGTGCAAATCTATAAAACCAACTGCCCATTATCCTAATAATGAAATAACTTATACAATGTTGCTTATACGAAATTACATTAGGTATTATAATATATTACCAGTACGATCATTCGACTATACTTACTTATTGAGATATTCATACAATGGTATCTATACAATAGTATCTACCGACTACCAAACAGAAAAACGATCGCTTTGCGTCGTCTAATATTTTTAACTAACTAGGTATGCTATGTTGAATTTATATATATTTTTTGAACTCTTAATAATTCGATTACCTAGTTGTAGTTGTATTATAAATCAATGTCAGTTGATTTTGGTTGGTCGCGTATTTTTGAGAAATCGGTCAGGCACTCGATCCGCGATTTGAATGATTTGATGATCTATTATCATGGGATTTGGCGCCAATGTTTTATGTAGTTAGGTTACGTGTTCCTATGTGTGACCAATGGGTAACGGCAAAATTGTATACACATATAGGAGTTTTTCATAAACGACATAAACTCGTTGACAACATTCGAAGCATAGAATTATCTTGGAAAAATAGAAAATATCAGAAATTATTTTTTTTTATTTTAGGGACACGACATAAAAATATTTAAAATAAAAATGTAATTCATTAGAATAAAATGTTATATTTAATGCTATGCTTTAATGAAAAGTAAGATCGCTTTGAATTAAGTGACTTTATGCTCACCATTGAATATTTTTTTCTCTACAACATTTGAATGAGAATTTTTCTATAATAAAACCTTAATATTGTATTCAACTTTAAAAATTATGAACATTGTTCTGCTAAGTTTACAAATGTACAGTTAATTACACCTTCCACTTATTACAATAATGATCAGTATATTTATACTATAATAATTGAAAATTCAAAATATACAGAAATTAATTAGATAATACAGGCATAATTTATGATTAGAGCTCGGATTTTAAAGGAAATGCTTCTTTTTATATATTTGAGAAAGAAATCTAATTATTAAACAATATACATACATTCGTTTCACGTCAATCTGATTCCAAATAAACGAATTTATTTTGACTTTTTTTTAGCTTTTTTTGTGTAAATGCTTTTTGTGCTTTTTTATTGCTTTTTCAGTTATTCTAACTATGGAATTTTTATATGTCTATTATGCTATATAAAAAAAAAAGTGTTTATTTACTTAATAAGAAATGTGAAAACCCACAATAATGACCGTGATCGTACCATTAGTGTGAAACGTATAGATTATCGATCTACAGATATAGTGTATAGGTCGATAGCTTATCGGCTATTGCATATAGTAAATACATGGTAGTAAATTCTTATTTTAATTTAAATTAATTTTTTTCAGTTTTATAAATTATTACTAATTATTCATGTTAATTTTTAGTCATGCTTTTTTTTTTGCTTTTTTAAAAAATAAATATGCTTCATTTTTGCTTTTTTAAAACAATTTTGTGCTTTTTTTTGTTATTTATTATATTATGCTTTAAAATCTGAGCCCTATTTATGATATATATTTCTTACCTACCCAATATTATTTTTATTTATTCTATATTTAAATGAGTCTAGACTTTATTTTTTTCATTATAAGAACATGATTTATTGTCAATTTGATATTTTTTTAGATATCAAAAGAAATTATTCTAGTCAACACTATGTTGTTAATTATTATAGATAATTTTAAAATTACTTTAGATTTAGAAAATATCTATTCATAATTTATTTATGAACATATTCCATAGGTAACTCTCAGCTCTCTTATAAAATATCGTAAAATACCTAGTTAAATATACCAACTCAGATAATGTTCTTAAAAGTTTTATAAAAGGTGAATTTTTTCATTCTAATATTAAAGATTATTTGCTATCTTACTTGGTTCTTGTGATTCCAAATTTACTATATTGTATGTGTTTGTAAGACAGAAACCATTTACATCGGTAGTGTATCCGTCCACACAAAAAGTTAATAAGTATACCGAAATATTTTTTATCTACAACAACCACAGTCATGTGAAATTATAATGATCAGATATGGGCATTATTCGCATTAATATTTAATTCTTTGAATAAATTGAATACAGTCTATTAGGTAGGTCGTAGGAAGGTATCTAATTTTATGGTAATCGATTTTATTGCGTCTTAAATAAATATCTCATGTTGCACGTACCTATATACTAACGTATTATAACTTCTAAAGCTTATTATCATTAATTATAAATAGTATTGTTAATTATAATAAGTTTTTTCACCTATTAAGTAGGTACAAGGTGATCCGTGTGAAGTGATGTCGAGTGGTTATAAGTAGACACGGTACTCATCTGAACTTTAAATACTTGTAACTAATTGAATACTCACTAGAAATACAAAGTTAAAATAATAGCATCTACCTAGATATTCTGAGAAATATTCTTCAGAATATGAAATTTAAAAAATTTGTTTTTCTTTCAAAAAGGGTAAATACTCATAAAATTATAACGGTTTAAAATGTAAATTGTTGTCATTTATATTTTTAATATCGTTTAGAAATAAACTAAATATATAAAAATAATATCTAAAAAATTTTAATTTTAAAGTAATGAGTTGAATTAAAATTTATTTCCTAATATGAAACATGAAAGTACGTTACATAAGCATATGGTTATAGAGTACCTAATGCTTTTCAAACTGGATGCAGCGAGATTTTGTTCAAAAAATTAAATAATGACCAAAAAAATTCATGGTGTAATATAAGTTAGAAAACCACTGCTATAAAGAGTAAATTTTAAAGGTACCTATTCTACCTAAGTAATTTTTTATACCTGCATTTTAATAATCTACATTTATTGTCTATGGATGGACCGCGGGTCGTGGTTATAATGTATATTATATTATCTAGGTATATGTGTTTAGATACAAACTTTTAGTGAAAAAAAAATACAATTTGACCTTAAAATATTATCGATAGGTAATAGCCAATAGATTTATAAGATTAAGTACAGACAATACCCACCAGTTTTATTAAGATATTTGTAAATAGTTATAGAATAATAACTATATTAAACAATTTAATAAATAATAATATTATAAAATTTTTATTAAAAATTTTAGAAAAAAAATTGAGTTGTAAAGTTAAGTACACTATAAACATCGACACATCGTAATATGGGTTTCATATTATTATTATGTGCATGAAATATGCTCACAGAGGCCACACAGCATTGATTATGCATATTACACGATGTGAGGAGGCGAAAGTGCGGGAACGCTCCAAATAAGGAAATGACCAAATAGGCTCCACCGAGTGATATTTCCTAAACGGATAAAAGAAAACATACCTACGAGTAAAAATCCAATTCAGCATGTTCCATATTCACGCATATAATGTATTATTTGACATTAATACATTATAATAGGTGTCGTCGTTATATAGTATATAGGTAGTGTCGGTAGTGAATACTGATAAATAATTAGAATATTTAGAATATATAGTATATTGTATATACCTACATACTAAATTATTTATATATTTTTATATTTTGGTGTAGAAATAATTTTTACATGGTTTTATATTAGGTATGTTATACAGTGTTGTTTTAAAAATATTTTTAAATGTTATCATATGAATTTTCTAGTACCTATAATGGTTATAACTTCTATATCAGACTCCTATACAAACGAAAAATTATTTAGTTATAAATTATTATTATGTATGTACGAAAAACTAAATTATTACAGAAAATTTACCAACTTGTTTACTCTAATATTTTATAAAATCATATTGATTGAGGAAAGAGGATATAAAACAATAATATTACATAATCCTGTATGAGTTATATTTTGATTAGATAAAAATTGGTCATTGGCAGTGTCACAGTAACGTTACCGCAGCACGGACACCGGGAAATCGCGTATTGTCGTGTGTCGTGTTCGGGGAGGTGTAAACATTTTTATTTTGGTTGTACAAAATTGTACAAAATAAAGTACATAATACTGGATAATTATTATATTCAGTTTCAAACATGGCAGTGCTAGGGTAACGGCTGGAGCTATATTATAGAAGTATTTTAAAAATTATAAATAGGGCACTCCTCATATTTATGTATCTGGCTCAAAAAATTGTAAATCGGGTTCTGAGTATCTTTTAGAATACAGTCTGCAGATTCTGTTTGTTCATTTGTTGGTACTTTTAAGATTTTAATAATAATAAAAGAAGTTTGTTTATATTATTTTTTTTATTTTACAACATTGGTATATGATTCGTTGTAATAAGCATATTATATATACAATATAAATACGTAATAATAATTATAATAAACGTTATAATAATTATAAATTAATAATATATACTCGTAAATAATATAATTATATTATTACCTATTGTAAATATTATTTTAATAAAACATAAATATTATATATATATATATATATATATATAGCCAGAAGCGTAATTAAAAATGTATTCTAAGGGGGATTGGTATATACAATTTAAAAATTATAACAAAGAGGGATATATTAACACCACTATTCTTGTTTTTTTATTTGGATACACTCAAAAGATGATCTGAGCTTAAAATAGAGGATTCGTGATGATTTCTTTTTGAATGTGTACGAAAAATCTATATAATATAATATATAAAAATAATAATCCAATATTATGGAAATACACAATAAATAATGTTACCTAACAAGTGTTTTTAAAATTATTAAAATTACCTCTTTACTCTTTAGCATTTTTTCATTCATTCAATGCTTTAATTACAAACTGTCCTAAGGGCTGAATATTAATGCCACAATTTTTAGCAAAAACTACGCAATATTTACAAAAAGCCATTTTTTTAATTCCGTCTTTTAATTCAGAATATGCTAACCAATTGTATTCAATAAGCTGTTTATACTGCAATCTTAATCCACGTTTTTGTTTTTTTTTCACTTATTGACAATTTATGATTTAATGGTGGTACGTATACATTTGTAATGTAATTACTTCGTACCTATCTATAAATATGTATTAAATTTACTACTAAATGATCTGTTTTATTCTTTATTAAAAAATAAAAAATAAAAATTAGTTTACAAAATAAATATTTTCAACTATACTCTCTGATTCTTTCAATACAATATGTTCATCTTTATTTACTATTTTATTTTTTTTTTAATAAAAAAAATAAGAATGGTATTCTTCTGATTCCCCCTTTTCAGACCAGTTTTTACTCAAGAATTTTCCATGGTTATAAAAAAAAATAATAATTACGTTTCAATAACAAAAATCGTAAGTTGTCCATCATTGACATACAAATAATGTTTCTGTACTATGTTTATATAGTTAATAAGTTAGTTATTACATAATAATACGTGATACAATTTTAATATACTTGGACAAAAAAAGTTATCCTTATTTTAGATTCTAAACAGAGCGATTTTATAATGATGTGTCATGTACTCATGTGTGAATACGTTTATATATAGGTATACAGTATTAAACATGTTTTTTAAAAAAAATGCTTTAATTTTTAACTTGAATATTTTTACTTGTACAAAACTACAAAAGTGAACCTATTAGTTCATTTTTTGTATCTAACGTTGTCTTCTGGAAAGTCAAAATTAAAAATTAATAGAATTTTTCATTTTTCAAAATAATTGGAAAAAAAAACTATTGGGATAAAACGAAAATTTTTACGCAAATAAGTTTTTGACAATTTATTTTTTATTAACTCAAAGATAAATGACCAATGACCATAAATACTTTAAACTGCTCTAAATTATTTAGCATTTTTTTCAAGATGTAATTTTCAAATTTTTACTCTGTTTGAACTATTTATGGATACTTGATATTTTCGATTATTTTCAGTTATTTTTTTTAAATATCGATAAAAAATGTCCATTCGCATAAAATATAGAAAGCTTTACAATTTAAGGAACAAACCTAGTTTACGGTCCAAACTAGTTTTTCAATTATTTTTTTCAAAATGGTAGTTTTAACTTTTAAGGCACTGAATTTGAATGTGTTTGAAAAAATTATCGCTTTTTTATTACGGTATCCTCGATCAAAATAATAAAAAACTACTTTTTTTGACTAATTTTAGATTTTAAACGGAGTGATGAATGTATTGAGTTTATTTTACAAATTACAATGATGTGTGTTTTTTTTTGTGTGTCATCACGTTTTAGAGTATTAATAGTGCTTTGATTTTTTTATTTCAGCTCCTCTTTGAAAAGGAAATTGAATCTAGTTGGTACTTGGGAGTAGAAAAAAATTTCCAGTAGTTTTCAAAAGCGCCAGGAAAAATTCAGAAAAAGTAACGGAAAAACAGGAATTTTTACGCATAACCACTTTTCGACAAAACCGATTTTTTTATTTTGTTGTAACTCAAAAACGAATCCTTGTAAATACTTGAAATTTTCACCAAATATTTATATTAGCGTTATCTATTTACGAATAATTTTTCAAAATATTTAGAATTTTTTTAAACTATTTATAAGCCATTGAAATTTTCGATTTTTTTAAATTTTTTTTCTTGAGATACCGATAAAAAAATTTGGCTTTTCAAAAAATCTTTAAAATTTAATACAAGGTTTATTATAATTTATTCTTATTGTAGTAAAAAAAAAAAAAATCAAAAATCGTTAGTCACAATTTTTGTTGATAAGCATTAAAAGTTCAAATGTTTACGAAGTTTGTCAAAATCGCGAATATTTGCAAGGAATTTTGAAGTTAAAAATTCATAAAATTTTTTTGATTAACACCTAAGCTTAAAAAACCTAGCATAAGATTCTCGATAATTTTTCCTTTAAATAACTGTTAAAAAAAATTTAATGTCAATATAGAAAACATTTAATGAGCTTATGAAATTTATTTTTTTTACGAAATCAAGTAAAACAACGATATATCACAATTTAAATATAGGTATAATAACTAATAATATTTAATATATCCTACTAATTATCCTAGACAGACAAATTATCTCCATTCTCCGTTCAGAATCGTTTTTTGTATACAATGATACCTGTCATTGCATTCAAATTTAACACATCCATTATAGTGACCTACTCATCTCTATCTCTATTATATATTTATATTGCTGAGCGATGTCCACTTGCCAACATTTTTTCTTTTTTAAAGTATGTTTTTGTACGCGGAAATTTTTGAAGCAATCACATTTTGGCTATTGTACTTACATTTTATGATATAGGTACCAAAAATACTGAAAAACAATTGATTTTTTTAAATATCGCAATATCCTCGATTTTTTTCCACATTTTTAAATTGTTGATTATTGAAATGACATTCCAGTATAATGCTGTGTTTTTAATGCACATCGTATTGTTGGAATGTTCAAAACGAAAATATCCCTCAATTTGCTATGCAAAACCACCTAAAATAAGTCACTAGGTAAAATCAAACGCATTTTGAGTGCACCTCAAACTGTATGGGGTCACTCGCTCATTGCGATTATCTAGTCGCAAACAAATAAATTGTTTTCCTTCAAAATCTTAGCGTACAAAAACACATTTTATTCAACAAAAAAAATCAGTCAAAAAAGTAGTTTATTATTATTTTTATCGAGGATACCGCGATGTTTAAAAAATTAATTGTTTTCCGGTTTTGTTGGTATAACTTCCTAATTCCTTAATAAAAATGAGCAACAATTTTTTCAAACGCATTTAAATTCAGAGCCTTCAAACACACATTTTGAAAAAAAAAAAATTTAAAAAACGAGCTTGGGTCGTAAATTATATTTATACCAAAATGTATAAAATGTTCAACTTTTATAGTTAAGAATTTAAAATGTAATAAAAAGTGTTTTAACTTTAAGCAATAATCACATTTTCAAAATTATTTTGTGGAGGCTGTGAATTCGATTGCTATGAATTCATGGAGGTAAAAATAATAATCTCCTTCGTTAGACGCAGAATTGACGTCGTTTCAAAACAACTACAAGCACGTGGTTTTCGATAACGTTAGTGTACGCGACGAATATTTACTGATAAGTTACCACATAGTTGAGGTCTTCTCGCCGCTTCATAAAACGAATTTTTGTTGTCTTTTTTTCGTTTACCACTGACGGTGAACAGTTTTATTCAATAAAATGGCTTGGACTTACGATGCGATAATTGGGTTCAGCAATGGAATGTTAAAAGGTAATATTGAAAGTTTTATTTTGTTTTATTAAGAAATATGTGTAATGCAGATTTTGATTGTAACAGACAAATATACTGATAATTTAAATTACTTTTTTCATCTATAAATGTATATGTGTATGAAAATTTGAACTGCGTACATTATTTGATTAAGTTAAGAGGACTCGTACTCGCATGTGTTGTCTCCATCTTACACACATACAACATTGAAGAAACGCGTCTACGCAGTCTGATTAGAACTCGCTCAATTTTTGTTGTACAGTAAATATAACTATTATAAAATTAAGTTGACAATATTTTGGAGTGTAAAACGATGAGTATTTTTCATTATTCCCAATATAATGTTCATTATATAGTAAAAAATATTAAATAGTAAAATTTAAAAAAATTGTTTATAACCATTAATTTTTCAAAATTTTAATTTTTTATCGTTTTGTCCTATAAAATATTGTCATCTTTTAATTTTATAATAGTTATATTTACTATAGAACCAACGAGCGAGTTCTTCTCAGACTACATAAACAAGTTTTGTGTTTGTCAAACATAATATGTAAGGTAAAGACAACACATGTGTGTGCCACATCTCTTAATGTATTGATCTAAATAGCTAAATAATATTGTTATGAATGTTATGATAATATAACTAACTTGGACCGTTATTGTTAAGACTAAGAAATGAATACTACATAAATTATTTTAAATTAAATCATGATTAATAATTTTTCCTATGCAATAATACCAGAAGAATTATAAAAGATCAATGGTAACTAATTAAATTAATTGAATAGGTTAATCATCTCAATAATCTTCTTATATATTAAAAGTATTATGAATATCATATTGTAATAATGTAATTTAATATAATATATTATAATATACAGTGGGTTTTCTTTTAAAGGGAACACTAAATATTTCAGTCCATTGACCTCAGATTGATGTAGGGTTTTAGGGAAAAGATAGGGAATACCTAATTACACATTTTTTGATAATTTTTAAATTTTTGTGTCTTTCAGTGTGCGCATGTACAATATAATTTGTATATTTTTAAATAGCAACCGGTGTTTTGGACACAAATTAGGATAGACTTAAAAGACATGAAGTATAAGCTTACCTTTTACCTCAAATTTAGTTTTATGTACTAGATATAGTGTAAACAAACAATAAACTGACACAACATTTGTAATTTCTATTATTTGTTTAAAAATGAATTAATACCAATACCTAATACCTATCTTACAAATTGTTCAAAATTTGACACATCATTCTCCATGCAGACAATACATTAATTTCATTTAAGTAGTTGTTGTAATTTGTTCTCTTTGAATTTCTGATCAAAAATTTTCAATTTTATGTTTAAATTACGCGGAATCACACAAAAATTTGTAAAATCATAGGATAATCATCATAAAATTCAATGATTAAAATTAAAACATTTGCTTGTTGTCATTCAGTCAAATTTTGTTTTACAGCCATAGTCAAAAGGTCAAAATGAATTTAAAAAATTTGGTCTATCTGAATTTGGTATTAAAAACACCGGTTGCTATTTAAAAAAAAAAGCTAGTTGTATTGCTTATATATACCATATAAGATAAAAATAATTAGATAATGGCAAATGTCCCTCTTACCAATAAAAAAAAAAATTAAAAACATGATACTGCTTAATATCAAAGTCATTTTTAAATAATGAATAATTTATTAAATGCATTCATGAAAAATTGAAAAATTGACATTTATGTAATTTTATAAATATACTAATGTATAATATATATTAGGAATATAAATAAATATTGGTAAATAATATATGAAAAATTTTCTATTCAATTTGCAAGTTCTATGTAACTATCTTTAATTAATTTTAATTAACTACTCATGTATTTCAGTAATTAAGTAAACACTTAGCTCTTAACATAAAAATAATATAATTAATGTTAGTATTTATTATTACTATAATTTATAGTAGGTACCAGTTTTCTAAATAAATCAAATATGTTGTAGATTTTGAATGGTTTTTAACAATTATATATTTTATTTTATTTATATGCGTGTTTAAATAAATACCTAAATAGTAAATGGTTAGTAAATCGATCAATCATCAATTATTTATTAGTTTTATTATTTTAAGTTAACTTGATGGAAACAAAATTTATATAGAAAACTTTTCATTGCATCCATTGTATAATTATTTCTTTTATTAAATAATTACTATTGTTCGATACGAAACAAAAATGAAACAAATTTATGTAAAATATAATTATATATACTACCTTTATGAACTTTTGTTGTTGTTGAGATAAGTTTTATAACTGAATATATTATAATATTGTAAAAATATTTCTAATTTCTAAATAAATAAATAAGTTTCTTAATTTGAAAATTAAATAGGTATATTTATTTACTAATATTAGGTAATCTAAGAGTAGCTTAGTAGTTCAACATGTTTTAAAATTATTTTTTCTTAACAGGTGTTGAACTTAAAAAAAACAAGTTTAAATACACTAATTTATTGGATGCATCTTTAACGCTAAATACTCTTAGCAATTATGATGAAAACAAAACCATAATAAGTTCAAAAAGAAAAATTTTATTATTCGATTTGAAAAATAAAAAAATGTCTAAAAAATATCTTATTCGAGAATCTGGAAATATTATTGGTGTTTTTAAAAATAATGAGTAAGTTACATCTGATTGTAAATATTTTCTATTTTATTACTAATAATTTATGTTATATAATAAGTGTTTTAATTGCTGGTGTGGACAATGGGATGGTGGTAGTGAAACCTATCAAACAAACTAAAGTTGTTTCGGATAAAATAATTACTGGATCACATTTATCATGTGTTAGACAAGTTTTTACATCAAATAAATTTGCAACAGGAGGAAATGAAAATCCATTAAAAATTTGGGATTTAGAAACAAAACAGCCTGAATTCACTGCAAAAAGTGTAAGTCTTAATTTTATTTTCAAATAATATAGATGTATTAATTTTTTTTTTTGGTTATATTATATATTTTTTAATAATGTGTATTTATGAATGATTTTATGTTAATAGTTTTAAAAGTTCTTATTTATATTGTTTTTTATTTTTAGCCTAAACCAGATATGCTTCAACTCAAACAACCTTGTTATGTGTCTGATATTCAATTTTTTAACAATAATAAAGTAGTAGTTGCTCATAGACATGGAGTGGTAAATATATATTTATAACTTATTTTAAGTGTAAACATTTAAAAAATGTAAGACTAAAACAATTAATTTAATCTTGCAACATAATCAAAACAATACATAATTTTCTTTAAAAATGTTTTTGTATTTTCTTCAATAAAATCATTTTATACCTAATTAGAAGTCATACTTGTCACATCATGAATAAAAATAAAAATCAATAAAGCTAAAAAGTAAATAACCAGTTTGGTAAGCACTAGAAGAAACATACAATTTACAAGAAATTAATTTTTTTGTTGTTATTGTTTTAAATTTTAATATACAATTTACTAAAACCCTAAATCATTGTAGAAAACCATAATTATTAAGTATTGAATTAGTTCACAAAAATAATATTTTAAAAATGTTGATCTTATATTCTTATTTGTTGTATTTTAAGAAGTGCTTGTTAACAATTTATGCAAATAATTAAACTAAAATAGCTATAGTATAATAATAATAATTTATTTTAATTTAGCTCATATTTCCTTTTCCGACAAAGTATTTGGTTTTTATCTATTTTGTTATATTAAATAATTTCTAAATTATTGTATTCTCACCAATTGTAATTTATTTAATTAATATAACTTTGATATAGCCAATAACAAACTTCAATAAAATTGAGCAAATAAATAATTAAATATAAAATATATCTTAATTTTTAATATTTATTATGGATTAATTAATTTAAGTTAAAAAATCAGATTGGTTTATAGAGAACTTAGTTCTCGTATAGCTTAATATATGGTGGTAAGAATGGACTATAAAATTAAGTTCAAATGATTTTATAAAATAATTATATTAATTAATGCAATTTATGTATTTATTAGAGGTCTATTTCACGTGTAGTTAAATTCACGGTTACATGTGAAATTAAAATTCATATATGTATAATATCAATATATATATGCAATCAAGTTAATTTAAAATTTACATAAGTGTAAATTTATTTCACGTGCATTTTTTATGAATACGGTTAAGTGTAATTTTACATTCAATGTAAATTAGTGTATTCTAAATGTTTTTAGTTTCTATATAACAATGATCAGTAATCAGTTATTTATTTTTAAAAATACAGTAGAGTCCCGTTAATCCAGACAATTTATGTTTCGTATTTAGTATGTATTCATGTATAAAATATATATTTGGGAATAAAAATAATAATGTGCACCTCTAATGTAAAATTGTAAATCAATAAATTTTGAATTCGTATAAATACACGAGTTGTTTTTTGACAGTATATTTATTGTGTTATTATTTATAGTGTTTATTAATTAATGAGTTTAAAAAAAAAATCATTTAGTTTAATCCTGACTTTCGATAATCCGGAAAGAGTCTGGTCCCATCTAATCCAGATTAGCAAGACTACTGTATTAGCTAAAAATAATTTTTTGTTTTTTTATGGAAATTATTAATATATACAATTTCTTAAATATTATATTATAACACGTGAAATAAATATTCATACCATTTAACTACACATGATCCCATGAATCTGAACTTATTCAAATCCGAGTGCTCTAATATTTATTAATAATGAGTAATGAAGTAGTATTATAATTTAAAATATATTTTAACATTATAGGTTGATTTACATGACCCATTGTCTAGTCAAAGACGACCAGTGGCATCTTGTAAAGCAGAAAACACAGGTTTTGTCAGTTTAAGAACAATGCCAGATTATAGTGATTAGTAAGTGTATTATTTATTATTACAACACAGAGTACCAATTTAAATTTATATTTTTCACCTAAAAAGCAGTATACCAAATTGAGTTTTTATAAACAATATGTCGTATTATTTTGGCCTTTAAGCTAAAATTGTATAAATCTATAAAATGAAAACATGATGTGAAATATGAAAATATTTTCTGTAGTATAACTACTAAGCAAAACTACAATACGTTTTGTAGAAAACGGTACAGTTTATTCTTTTATAATATTTACAAATATAAAATTAAAACTAAAACAATTTTGAGAAAGAATTTAATTGAGTTTATAATTTTATTCATTTTCAAGGCTTAATATTTCAGATAATGCCATTATTAGAAACATTGTTACTTAAATTTATTTTTATATTTTATGAATGTAGTCTTCTAACATATTTTAATACTTTTGTTATTATCAATTACTCTTCTTAAATATTTAGTAAAATTTGTATTTAATTAATTATTTATTCAAGAGTATTTAATTTAAATAAGGATAAGCATAATATATTACAGATGTGTGTTAATTTGAAACAACATTTATAATTTTTATATAAATGGTAGGTTAAATTTAACATTATTCTAAACAAAAAATATAGAAAGTTAAACAATTATCTGATAACTGAATATATTTATTTATTAAACTTACTATAAAAACAAATCATATTATTTTTTGTTGAATTAAAATTTGATATTTTTTTATTTATTAAATATAATTAGTTAAGTTGCTAACATTTTAAGTATAACTTGAAAATGTATATTGTTACATACGCATAATTTTTTTGTTCATTTTTCTGAGTCAATTGATATTTAATTTTTATTTTTTCTAATTATTTATTGAAATTTATACTAGATGATTAAAATATGTTTAAAAATATTTTTAGATTAAAATTAGTATAACTTTAATTTTGTTTCCAATTTCATCTATTATAATTATTCGTGTTTTATTTTTTGAGGTAATTTAACAATTTAGAATTAGTTTAGTTGCCAATAGCTATTAATGAAATATGTTTATAATCATAAATTATTTTTTGAATTGCAGTGAAGTAATCGTAGGAACAACAAAAGGATCTATATTTCATTATGATTTTCGTGGAAAATCAACATTACCGGTAAAAACATTTAGAGGAAGCACTGGTTCAGTAAAATCAGTGTCTTGTATAACTTATTTAAACCAAATGCATGTAATGAGCATAAGTTTGGACTGCCATCTAAGAATACACAATTTTATCAGTGGTGACCTCACTATTCAGGTATTGTATTATTTATGTAAATAATTATATAATATGTTATTTATAATTTATGTGTTTTTTAAAAATATATTTATCATATTATATTATACCTTAACTCTAATTATAATGACGTTAATTTGAAACACCTTAGATTTTTACTATGAATTTAAAAAAAATTTATGAACATTCTTGCAATTTGAAAATGTTTAATTATTTAAAAATACACTTGTATATTGGAGTGAATTGATTTATTATCAACCCTAAAAATTAAAACATTATCTGTGTTGTCTCAATTATTTTTACCCCTTTTGTTTTTTATCTTACATAAAAATATCAAAACACTATTAAAAACTTAAAAACCAACATACAAATAAAGATAATGTTCTTACCTTTAATTTTTATAATAGAATTAGTTTTGCAGACATAAATTTGTATAATTAATTTGTTTTTAAAACAAAGGCTACACATCATGCAGGTCCTTTTAACTTAATACTGGTTAACATTAATTTTAAATTTCATTTTTAGTATGAATTTTATATAATTTATATAATTTTATGTGTTGTGTCCTTAAACAATAAAATGCAAACATTTTAAATTACATTATAATAAGTATAAAATTAATATCTAGAGTATCAAAATTAAAATTTGTGTTATTGAATAACTATTACTATAATGTATGTATTCATTATACTTTGAAATTAAAGAAATTACGAAATTACTTTTATTTAATTTTTTATTGTCATTATTTCACTCAATCAATTATGTTGTAATTTTATTATTATTCGTATATATTTGCTCAAATGTTGTGTTAAAAATTTTTAACTTATTTATTAATAAATTGTCATTTGTTACAGGATTATATTGTAGCCAAGCCATTAGCATTATTGATCAAGCCAGATGAAGCTATAATTTAGTTAATTTATTTTTTTTTACTTGTAAATAAACAATGACCTTTTTATATGATTGAGTATAAGAGTATTTTTTAATCTTCTGTTATTACTACATACAAAAGGTTTAAAATTATTCTTAAATGCTTTGAACTAAACCATACTAATGATGCTAAAGAAAAACATCTAGATTGGATTATTAACTTTAAAAATAAAAACAATTTATACCAACTATTGATAATGAATACTACAAAACTAATTTAATTAAATCAAACATTTAAACTGAACTAAGTGATTATTGGCTCAAGTTTGTTGAATATGAAGAAGATGTTAATTCAAACAAAAATAATTTTTCTAAAATATTAAACATATAAACTTATATAAAAAGATTTTTAATATCATAAATATGGCATATATAATCCCACAAAAATATAAGTGTTATTATAAAATATTGTTACACAATAACTAATAAGTTACGGCTGTTAAACAATTTATTTTATAACATTATTATGTTGTTTAATACACAAGTAAAAAGTAAAAATAAATATATTGTTTCTTATTTGTTTTTATACCATACAACCTTAACAAATGTAAACATGAAATATTCCTTTCTGTTATTCTAATCCATTTCTTCTGATATTCCATTAGTACAAAAGTATAAAGCTCACTTTTATAAAGCATTTCCAAACTTAAAGTTTTTATTGTTTTAAGATTTGTCGTAAAATTGAATAAATGAAACCTATTAGTTAGTACTATTTATAACTATTAGATTTTTATTATTTTGCATATTATACTTATCCATCATATTAATAACAACTGAATTGGGCAGTTAGAGTATTAAACTATATTATCTTATTAAATAAATCGCTTTCAAAATATGTTATATATTTATGGCAATTTCTAACTATTATTTTTCTTGTCGTTAATGCATCCACTGTCGATGGCATAATTTATTTTGTTATTAAAAACACTACAATTTGGTCAGTATTATGGTTAAACTCTTTAACTATTTGTTATATGTTAGTGAATCAGTATATATTAATGCCCACAATAATATTATAATACTTATATAATACATACAAGCATTATTACATATTACATAAGTATGTGTTAGTCTCACATTGATATTTTAAGTGTTAACTGTTGTTCAGTTGTTTGTAATTGTTTATGATTTGTTGGAACTAAATAATTTATTTTAATGTACCTAGAATATCAAAAGCAATTATTATATTAAAAATACAGCTTTTGATAAACATTTGATCAATTTATACTTGTTAATCAATTAACATGAACTCAAAAACACACACCCTCCATAGTATACCAATATCTTGGTTTTAGTGTAAGAACAGTATACATATTAATTTTATTTAAATTTAGTTCTATTTTAGTTTGGACATGTACATTTTTAATTACATTATACATTAGTCATTCCTAACAAATTTATATTTATAATTTCCTCGTGAAAAATGAATGTTGTTATCTTAAAGTGTTACCTATCATGGGTTTAAAGTATGAATACTTGAATTACTAAATACAAGTAAGGTTCAATTTCAGTTATATTTTAAAACAATTTGAGATGATGTTGTGAAAAGTTATATGAATTATAGAAGTATGTACCTAATTTTTATCTTTCAATGAGTTTAAATTAAGTAAAGAATATAAAATAGTATTTTATAGGTAATGATAAATATTTTACCCACAAAAGTGATGTTTTGACATTGTTAAAGGTAATACAATATTTATGACCAAGTTTGTTAAAAAAATATCTTATTAATTATTTTTAGTATAATTCAAAAACGTTGATACTTTTATTGCATAATCTTCTTTCAAAAATAAGTAGGTATTGAAGTGTACCTATGTTATTGATACTTCTAAATCTTATATAAAATATAAACAATTTTTTATTGTAGTATCAGAAAACTTGGTTTTTATTTCTAAACTGTAATAAATTGTACTTTTACTTGTATAACCTACCTCTTATTATTATTTTGAATAATAACGTATATAGATGTCAAATGGGTTAGGTATCTAGAAAAAATACTTCTTTGATATTGTATAATGTAAAAACCAACTAAAGGAATTTAAATAAGTGATTAAATATTAAATTACAAATAATAAGGTCGGTATATTTAGTATAACTAACTAAATTATTAGTACTTCATCAATTCTCGCCCTGACGAGCGGCTTACACTTTACACGAAATTTAAAAAAAAAAATTAAAAATTTGAGTTTATATGTTGGAATTTTGAAAATATTATCTTGAAATTTTTTGTAGGTACCTCTAGGTATTTGAATTTAAAATGTTAAAAAGCGGGTAAGTGAGTATCGCTCTGCTGTACATTAGGGGGTGGGATGGACCTCAGACTATGGCAGGTTAAATTTGAATGCAATGATAGGTATCATTGTATACGAAAAACGATTCTGAACGGAGATGATTTGTCAGTCTAGGATGTATTATACTTAAATATTGGAATATATTCTATTTTTAAACTAATTCAAACATTTAAGTAAAAGTTTCAAGATCTTACGTTTAGTAATTTTTTAAAAATAACAAAAATCGAAAATTATTTAGTAGTAAAACGTGATTTTACACGTCGTGTATTTTTGATTTCAAATTAAAATTAAAACTTTAAACACACGTAAAATTTTTTAAATTGAACAATCCTCAAACTTTTTATAATTATTCTAAGCTTAACTTATGGACAGCATAGTGTTAAATTTTCAATTCTTAGCTTTTGATAGAAAAATATTTATAAATTTTTAACTACCAAATAGTAAAAAATATTCAAGATTTTGACGAATTTTTGTCAATATTTGAACTTCAAATGCTAATAAAAAAAAATTGTGCCTATGTATTTTTATAATTTTTGAATGTGAGTTAGAACAAGTTATGTGGACCCTTCAATTAAATTTTCAAGTAATTTGTCCCAGCTAAATTTTTTTTATCAACATTTATAAAAAAAAAATAAAAAAAAATTGAAAATTTCAATTGTCTATAAATAGCTCAAAAAAAGTCAAAATGTTTTGAAAATCAAATCACGTAAAGAAAATGCCAATATAAATAACTGGTAAAATTTTCAAGTCTTTACGACTTATACTGTTTGAATAACAACAAATATCAAAAATCGTTTGAGGCTAAACCGTTATTTAACGCGGTTTTGTAAAAATTTTAATTTCAAACACTCATAAAAAATTTTTGTCTGAATCCGATGGAGTTTTTTTTACAGGTATTTGAAGAAAAATGTATGGAGAACTTTGTATCAAATTTTCAAAACTTAGTTATAAAAGAAAAAAATTTTACGATTTTTCAACCACAAAATTACTTGCCAATTTTCGCAATTTTGACATATTTCGTATAAATTCGAACTTTAAGCACTTATAAAAAAAAATTGTGACTAACGATTTCGGATTTTTTTTTATCACTTTAAGAACAACTTATAAGAAACCTTGTATTAAATTTTCAAGATTTTCTGGCCGGCCAAAAATTTTTTATCGTTATTTAAAAAAAAAAATACTAAAAAAAATTAAAAATTTCAATTGTCTATAAATAGCTCAAAAAAAGTCAAAATTCTTTGAAAATTTAACTGTGTATGGAGAACGCTAATATAAACATTTGGTGAAAATTTCAAGTATTTACATCGATTAGTTTTTGAGTTTTAGCAAAATAAAAATTTGATTTTGACGAAAACTGGTTTTGCGTAAAAAATCCCGTTTTTCCGTCATTTTTTTAAGGTTTTTCCCGACTCACTTAAAAAAATATTGAAAATTTTTAACTTTTGACCCCCCAAAGTACCAACTAGATCCGATTTCCTTTTCAAAGAGGGGCTGAAGTCAAAAATCGAAGCATTTTTACTGCCCCAAATGTTGTCGACAGACACAAAAAAAAACAAAAAAAAAAAAAAAAAAAACACACATCATTGTAAAATCAATACATTCTTCACTCCGTTCAGAATCTAAAATAGGTAGTCAAATTATAGGGTTAACACTTAACAGATAATATTAGCGAGCGAAACAATCGATATATTTTTTTTTCATTTACGAAGATTAAACGGAATGCAAATCTATTATAGATAATTTGTATTTGTTATCCTAGAATTTTGATTAAAAGATTGAGATTACATAAGTTTTACGCAACCATTCAGTATTGAATACTATAGGAAGTGTCGGAAGTGACAAATACAATATTATTTTTTTACAAAAGGTACATATTATTATCCTGTTATATTTTATTTTAAGAACAATTTGTATAGTACATATATAATATTAATATACAATAAAAATATGAATACCCGTTCGATACAACCACTCGGATGTTTCTATTTTACATTACTAAAAAAAAAAAATTAACAAAAAACGGTCGTGTGCCATATGCCGCATAAAGAGATTATAATGTGGTTATACATGATTTGTGTCGGCAGCACAGTACGTAATACATAAAGCTTGGTTTCTGTTTTCCAAAAAATCCAAACAATACTTCGACGTGATTTCTATAGTTCTATCCGACTAATATTTAGTCTTAGGGTTCCAATATACCTTCAAAATATTTTAAACAACAATAACAACACGTTATTTCATCAAATTTTTCTGATGTATACGAATTTAGTATTACCTATCTAACTTCCAGAGTCATGCAATCGTGTTATATTAAGACGAAAGCCAGGCATATAAATAGGTATAAGGACTCTGATTGAAAACACAAATCTGACGTCAGTTAGCTCGTAATCATTTCGTATACAGGTACTCATGTATTATATGTATAAAATCACGTAAAAAACTAAAGACATGATTTCGGCATTTACATTATAGTTATAAAACGAAAAACAAATAAAATTATTTTAAAATTATCATAAAACATATTATATTTATCATTTATCATATATGATAAATTATCATATATAGGTATATATATATTAAATGCTAAGGGGGATAACTTGATGAGATTTATGTATACACAATATGTATAATATAGGTAATTAAACACTTGCGAAATGTATTTGGCATTTCAATTAATTGAATTAAATCAACTAGGTAACAACGATAAAAACTATTTTAATCATTTATATTTTATACATACACACATATATACATATTATTGTACATGTCATACAATATATCTACTCATACAGTGATTATTTTCAAATCGATTGCACACGCCAATATTGCATCGTTACTCGCGTATTATTGTGACGAACTTTATGGCGCACAAACGTTAGGCACCTACTTCGCAAACAAATTTATCACACCACAGCACTTGGATACCTATTTACCTACCTATATATAATATGTGATATTTTTAATATTGCAGTTACCTGTCATTTGTCACTCGCATTAGTCGCAATAGTCAGTGGCCTCATATAATGTGGTTTATTATACGTTAAATACCATAGCCCTATCAAGCATTAATTGTTTTTGGCTGAGAGATAGTCGAATGAATCAAAAACAAAAGCGATATGAATGAAAACGTTTATAATTTTTTTGCTTATGAATACTTATGTAAAACTCGTGAAAACCCGTGAACTTGAGCTTCAACTAAATGACAATTATTAACTAATAATGTTTAAAGTTTAAACTTATTCTAGGATTTTATGTGTTTTTTGTGAAGTTCCGTTTGAGACGTTTGAGTGTGGGCGTGCAGAACACGTAGTTATACCATAGCATCACTCGCGCTTGTTAATAAGTTACCTATAACCGTGGTACCCGTGTAGCGTGTCCATCAGTAACACTGTTAACAGTCTCCGTCAATCTTATGAGCAAAGTGTAGCAAAATTCAAAAAAAAAAAAAAATCGAAATAATGGAATCTATAAAAGGTTGACAGAGTTAAAATAATATCTCTATTCCAAAATTTGAAGATCAAAATAATTTCGAGATTTTATATTATTATATATTTAGTGTATAACGATTTTTTTTTTTAATAAAATATTGTCTAACGAAGAAATTATCGCGTTTTTCGTTTTCCTACAATATATTAATATAGCATTGCTTGTGCGGTATTTGTTCGCTGCGTATACGAGAGAAGTAATATCGAATAATAATCATGCCAGAAAAAAAACTTAAAAACGAGATAAAAATAAAAAATAAATATTGCGCAAGTGAGATGTGTCTGGTCGTGCACAGTTGTGTCTGTTATCTGGCAATAGCTTCAAAAAAAGGTAGATATGACTAATATTATATCAATATATTTTTCATTATTTTTAAATCTTATAACTTTATGATTCATAATATACATTTGTATAACATGCGTACAAACTAATAATTTCGACTAATTATATTTTCAAATTTCCATACCCATTTGTAGAAGTATGAGACTGACTAATACATTACACTTTTTTGTATTAAAGATACGATGGGTAAAAATAGCATCGTATTTTTTTCCAATGCCGTAATTTGATAATTAAAATACAAAAATAAGTCAGTTTGAAATATAAACAAAATGAAATAAAATGAACTTGCATTTATTGTGAAATGTATTAATATAATTATTCACATCAGTAGCGTATATAGAAATAATTTTTGGGGTGGGCTATAGTAGATAGAAATTATTAAGTGATCTAACACCTAGAGGCATATTATTAAATGCACATTTACCTAAGGTATTTCGGGGGGGGGGGGGGGGGGGGCTGCGGTCCACTAGCCCCCCCTATATACGCCACTGATTCACATAATATTACGTAGGTATGTACGAAAATACGAAATGCATATTATTTTGTACAGAAAAGTTAGCATAACGGCATAACTCATAAAAATAAGTTGTTTTATTTAAAAAGTAAACGAATATGATAAGATAATATAGTATATCAGACATTTTAGAAATTAGTTAAAACAGCTAAAAAATGACCATTGGACGATAGCACATGCGTATTGTTTATGCACTGCAATATTAAATAATAACTAAAATGCATTTCAGCTCAAAAACATTTCAAAATCAGCTCCAAAATGAGTCTTAAAATAATTGTAAAGTTAGCTGTTCCGGTGGTAAGTAGTAAGTACCTAGGCATATGTGATGGTATCGCGGCTCATTTTTACAGCTAATATACATAGCCATATAGGCTTTTAGTCATAGTCTCAGTTTTTTTTTAAAATTGAGAGGTAAGTTTTGTTACAATCATTGTTAAAAGTTTTATAAAATGTGCGATTATCGATCGAATTAAGTTTAATTTGTTTTAATTTGTTTTAATTGTTTATTAATAAATAATTATATTTCTTTCTTTGCTGGTCGCAAATCGACTGACGGACGTGTTCGTTGTTCCGGGGCACAAATTATGGGCTCACTGAACGTTGTGTTAATATAACATGTTCGACATTATTAGAAAAAAAAAATGAAAAAAAATAAAATCAACTAAAAAAATAATAATAATATTTATACTTAGGTATATAGATAATGGGGTTTTGTTTACAATTTATGCCATTTTACATTTTTTGTTTTTAAAATGCATATTATTACCTAATAGTATAATAAGATAGAGGTACTGCTATATAGTATACATAATAATATAATATATATTATGTTAATTGTTAATTAATAATCATCAATTCATTATGAATGCGATGCGGCCGAAGTTTGTGGTATGGGTTGGAGCATTTGGTGATGGTGATTGTGGTACAGGTGACTGAGATGATTGTTGTTGTTGTTGTTTATGTTATTGTTGTTGTTGCTGTAATGGTGTTGGTGGGGATGATGGTGATGGTGATGGAGGTGATGTGACGGATAGTCAGACGGGAACATTTCCGTGTCAGAAGCTGGGTATCCGGTCACCACCGTGGCTGTGGCAGATTTGAGAGCCGCGGCTGCCACTACAGAACCCATTTTTCCGCCGCCCGTAGATGAGGCCACGCTTTGGTAACACATCGACTTGACACCGTGCATGTCAGTCATTTCATAGTTTCTGCTGTCTGAACTACCGATACTCAGCAAATCACTAATAAAAAAAAAATATATACAAAATTAGTAAATCGACTGCATGAAATGTATTGTTAACATAAATTTAACGGGTATTTAGGAAAAAGATGTGAAAATAAATAAATCAATCGTTTGGAGTGGTTTGTAAATTAATTTGATGAAATTAAACTACGCAGTGATAAAATATATTTATTTTTTTGCTTGAGTGCGACACATTAGAATAAGACGTACAATTTTATTTTGTCTTGAGCATTGTTATTACTGTTATTAGTATTATACTTATATACGCCACTTCTTCATCTGAACTACACTCGAACAACAATCAAAGTATATTGCGTTTGAATGAAAAGCAAATTTGGTTTTAATATTTTAAAAATTATATTTCCTAAAAGTTTGAATTTCACCAACTTTCACAGGTTTTTAATTTTTTTTTAATTATTTTTGTTTTTAATAATACGTAATTAAAAATTAGAGTCTAATTCTTACCTAACTTAACCTTGTAAAAACTAAAAAGTTATCCTATTTCTAGAAAAAAAAATACATCGGAGTTGGACCAATCTAGGAGACGTAGTAACGTCTATACGCCTGTAACGTGTTTTTTGAGCATATACAATCACGCTTGTAAGTTGTAATATATTGTCAGTCTGTTGGTACTGTTGATATTTACGTGTACATGTGCAGATAGAACCCGTAACCTGAACAACATTACTTACACTCACACTAATCATCATTTACGACAAACCCAAAGGTATTGGGCGGCGGTAATGAGTATACAAATTGCCTAAATGTTATCCCTTATTAAATAATCGCGAACAGGTTCATTATTGTTCAACATTATTTTTCATTAGATAATAATATTCAGAAGTTTCGTATGTTGATAAATAAAATGTAAAAAGTTAAAAACTAAATTTTAAATTGTATTGACCTTTTTTTTCCTTTTAATAGTTTTTGATTCAATAGATTTCAAGGTTTTAAAAATTAGCCCTCTAGTAATTTTGAATTGCTCAACTATATATATATTATATATAATACGTATTCCTAATGAATATCTCAATTTTTATACTACTATCCCCCTCAATTGTGATATAATATTTGTATTTTTAGTTCAAAATTATTATTTTACAAATTGTAATGTTTAATAAAATTATTTAATTGTTTAGTTAAATATTGTTGATTGTGTAAGTAATATACTATTTTTAGAACCAGCCGGTATAGCAATTAAAAAAAATTAACAAATTAAAATAATTTATTATTACTATCTATATATTGTTTATATTTTATCATTAATATTTGTTTAAAAAATCTAAGAAATAGTTAAATAACGATTTAGATCATGATTATAAATTTCTCAAATAAAAAAATCGGTGAAAATTTAAAGGAGTAATAATTAATAGAAAATTAATTAAGTATTCAGTATTTACTTTTGGAAGAACCTAGGGCAACTAATAATTTATATATTATCAGTGTAAACTTTAATTTCAGATCATTTTAAAAATAAGTTCTTAAGTAATTAACATTTTACTAATTTAAAATTTCAATTTTCTAGTATTCTGAAATTAGAAATGGTCAATAAAACAGGACAAATTACCGTGTGTAAAAATTATGAAAAGTGAGACGTATGAAATGAAAATGAAAAATATAATTATATTTTAAAAAATTCAACTAATGTCTTAGTAAAATAGGAAACATTAAGCCCCACTGATTTATTTCTATTTCACAGTTCAATTTTCCATGGGTTGGAATTGGGTCAACTGTACATAGCTATATTTTGATGAGTAGTTCGAGGCCGATACGTTTGTCTAAATGTGTCAGATACATAAAGAGATTACCTTGGATGAAAAATACGACTTCGTATTAAATTAAAGAAGATAACATAATGTTTACCAATTTTACAGTTATAAACTATACCTAATCAGTAGTCTTAAACTCTTAAAATATAAAAAATATTTTTAAATCAGAATACATGAAAAAATACGCAATTAATATTCAGTTTATACAAATGAGTAATGTTTTGATCATAAAAAATTCATTATTTCAAAAAGTATTAATATTTATCAAGTTTGAAAATCTATAAATTTTTTTATCGTATGTTTTTAAGTTTTTACTTTTTTAATTGACAATATACATTTTTTATTTCATATTTCAAAGTAGAATATTCTTGTTATATATTATATACAACGTACGTAAAACTTGAATTTCGAACAAGTATTTGATTATTTATCATTTATAATATTTTATAAGTTATAATTATTTAAAGTTAAAAGAGAAAAGGGGTATCTACTCTACACACTACATAGTGTACTCGTAGATCCACTACACTCTTCAAAACTTTAAGTGTCTTAAGTATTAATTAAATGCTCATTTTATCTTATTATTATCTTATATTATTCTTTTTATTGCTATTAATATTGTCTCTATTATGTATAAATTTGTATTTTTGGGTCTCGGCCTGTTCGGCTCTACCCAGTGAAATAAATTAATAAAATATATAAATATAATAGGTGTATCATTACGAAATGTCATTAGATATATTATTATAATAACATGTATGTTTTTTATAATTGCTTATAAATACAGTTTACTAAGTTTTATTAGTTTTAAACACATGACTACATTAGTGTAGACGCATTCATAAAACAGTCTAGCTGTTGGCTGTATGTGCGAAAAATGCTCACATATTAATTTTATACATGAATTAAATAGTAGAATTTAATACTTCATGACTTGTCGTTGTGTTTATTATTGGTTTAAATAATGGTTTAGACAAACTAATACTCATATTACTCATTTATGTTTGTTTTTTTATACTATATACATAATATTTAGTATTGTCATTGATTATAATATTGTTTTAATATGTATAATCAATGCGATATAGTATTCAATTACTTTATTAATATTATAAACTCAACTCCAGTACAAAAATTTTATTTTTACTAAGAGTCAGCATAAACACATTTTTTTATGAATAATTTAAGTGTTGTGTATTATTAGCTATAAATTCCTAAATGGCTATATATTTTATTATGGTATTTAATTATCATTCATAAAAATTTTCATAATATTAATGAACTATTTACCGTTTTTTATATCATACACAGTTGTATCAACGCATAGTTTATTTTATGATTAGATATAGATCGATAAAATAGAGTATTAACAAAATTTAAAAATTATTGATTGATTTTGGTAAGCTTTTTAGTTTTTTTTTGAATATAATTGTTTGATTGATTAATAAATTTTAAGTTATTAACTTATAAATCTTGATTCTCGACCATCTAAATCCTTAAATTCAGTAAATTAATTAATAGAATTAATTTGAATATCTAAATTTTACATATAGCGTTACTTTATAAGTATAATAAAAATCAACTGCCAAAAAAAAAAGGATTTAATTTAATTGATTTTTATCAACAAGCTACGTTTTTAGTTAATTATATAATCATATATACCTAACACACGAGATAAACAACTTAAGGTATTTAATATAAATAATATTTTGGAAATAATGGCATATATTATTATTTTTAAAAATATTATAGACTGCTGAAGGTTAAACTTTAACCGTTAAAGTTACGAACATTATAATAATAGTAATAACTAATAATAAATAATAATATTATATCTAATAATGTATAATGTGATATATTATCGTATCATGTATAAATATTTTATTATAAGGTAGAAGAATATTCGAGAATGAATGTTTATCAATTAAAATTAACTTCAAAATAACATAATACCAACCTATAATATGTAGATAGGTATATATATATATATCATTGTATAGACAAATAGTTGTATATATTGTATTACTCAATGATATGTGTATTACACATATTATCTACCTAGTTATTATGTAAAATGTTCATGGAGTTTTACATCATTGTGAAAATGATTATTTATAACATCTATATTATAATGATATTATATTTTAGGTCGTTATAATATTAAACCAAATACAAGGTTAGTTTACTTAAAAAATAATCCTATACAAAACAGTACCTACGTATAAAAAACAATTTTATCATACTTCTTTAAGATTTCAAAAATAAAATATGTTGAATACAATTTTATTCAATAAATTTACATATTACATATAATATTTTATTGATTATAATATTGTAGAAATCTAAATTTAAATTATTAACGCAGTGTAAATTATATATGTGGGTAAAATTATTTATAAATATAAATTAAGTTAGTCATACCAGCCTTGTATTTTAATATTCGGTACACTAACTTACTATAGTATTTTCAGATTGTATACCTAGTCTACATATAAATATATAATATAATATAGTATCACGTAAAGAGGTAAGTTTATCCGTGTATATAAATATATAATACATATCCATAGCCCGTAAATATATAATTTGCACATACGTATCAATATGACCCACCCCTCCATATACTATATATTATACTATAAAGATGTTATGAATAATAATTTTAATATTGTATAATTATAGAACATTCCATAAATAATAATCATGTATACAAATTATATTATGTTATTTTGAGGAGAGTTTTGATTTGTAAATTTGTTATTTAAAATACCTACTATTTTAATTTTTTCTGTTTCCTCCACACAAGAAATATTGTTTCTTTTATTTTTTATTATAAATACTATTTTATCATAGAAATTTCAAAATTAATGAAATACAGATTGGTTTATAAGATACTTTGAGTTACACCAAAAAACAAAATAAATTTTATCAAAAATTAGTTTTGCGATAATGTTTTACTTTCAAACTCCCTAGGTCCAAATAGTACCTAATCAGAAACTACCCTCAATGTTAAAAGACAAAACATTTTTATTGTCCTAAAAGGTGATAAGAAACACAAAAAAACTCATAGCATTGAAAAATCAATACATTCAACGTTCGATTCAGAATGTAAAACATATATTGTGATATTATACTAAGTAATATAAGCAGATAGGCCGTTTCGATTCAGAATAGTTTTTTGTATATATATTATATAAATTATATATCATTGAATTAAAATGTAACATATCCGCTAGGCGGCTAATTTATAACAGTGTGGTTATCCCATTGAGTAAATAATATTTTTAATATTTATTTTTATTTTTTTAAAGTATTATTTTATATACAATTTATAAGTATTTATAAATACAAAATTATAACAAATTAAATTATTAAAAATCTGAATACAATAGTAAATTATCAGTAATGTGGTAATACTGTATATCAACCTTTAGCGATTCATTTATTCTGTGATATGGCCACCACCTGGGTTATCCTCCTTTTTTTCCATGTTATTTTAATGCCATTCAAAAAAAGTAATTATACCTAATAGTCTTTAATGTATTAAAAAATTATTAGATTTATTTTTACATTTTAAGTGCATATAATTACATTTTTAAGGGTGACATTTATGAGCACTTGTTTAAAATATTTAAGCCCAGATCTCTATAGGTAATAATAGTTGTATATTTATATACTAATTGAGCCTTATACCAAAACTAAGAAAAATAAATTTAAGTAAAAATACTAAAAATGTATAGATATTAGTTATTACATTAAAAATAAATAGTTTATCACATACGTTTTAATTTAATTATTATAATATTTTATAAAACTAAAATTTATAATTATATCTATTACATATTAATAAAATGTTCAAAATCAATAATAAAAAAAAAAAAAACATTTATAACCATATCTTATAGAATTTTTTGTTACAGATAGTCTAGGGAAGTGATGCCCAACCTTTTTTGTTCGGCGTTCGGCGTGCCACTTTGGTTAATAATCATCTTCGAGCGGGCCACTAAATATAAAAGAACGAATAATTCCAATCTTAATCTAATAATAATGTTTTATTTAATAATTTGTGACGGGCCACAGAGAATACCTTCGCGGGCCACATGTGGCCCGCGGGCCGCGGGTTGGGCACCACCGGTCTAGGGTGAGTAGATAGATAGTCCTGTCTGTAAAAATTGGAACTAAGATTCTTTTTTTTTTAAAGTTTTACAGGATTCAATATTAAAATATGGGAAAAATTAAGATTATTTTTTAAAATTTACGAGACTAAATTAATGTTTATGGCTTATGCCTAATCTGTGACTCAATTTGTTCAAAGTTTTATTCGTGTGCAGCCATAATATATTATACGTATAGGTACGATATTTATTAGCTGTTTCTGGTACTTCAATTTAATATTATACATTACATTGCATATCGGGTGTTAACATAATAAATATGCGTAAATCAGGTGTATGGATAAAATTTAGTTGGCATGAATCTATAGAATTGTAGAGAATAATGTCAAATCAAGCGTAGCGATGGCTGAAATATGATATCAAACGCTTGGCTTGTTTGATTTTTATTCGAAACGATACAACTACAACCGTATGCCACGATTATTTTATCAAACAACACTCATTATTTCAAAATCTATTAATGCCTTTGAAAATATTTTTTATATCATTTCTATTATCGAAATAAAACATTATTAATAAAAAAAATATTTAAAATATTAGTTAAAATTTTTAAAATTTTTTAAACCTAAACTTTAAATACTTATAACTTATATACTAGATACTTGTCCGCATTCAGATTTTTATGTATCAAAATACCTAAATATTTTGTTTTAGAATAAGAGATAAAAATGGAATGGATGTTGTAAAACTTACAAAATTAAAACGATACAAATATAAAAAAAAAATGTTAGATTTCAACTAGAATAAAAGTAAAAACGTTAATAGATTATTAATAATGAATATAATGAATATATGAGTGTCGACTGTCGATCGATAAATAAATCAGTATAGTGAGTAATCAATTAAACGCCACGATAGTCGATAATAATAATCAGAATGGTACCTATTTAATATTTATATATGTATATTGTATATTATACTAAATTATCGGAGTGTCCGAATTGGTTCCCAGGTTGTTTTAAAGGGTATATCCGAATTGGTTCTCGAGTTTTTAAAAATTGTGGCTTTATAAATAATTTATAACATACATTTTTTAAAAATTCAAATCTTAATTTAAAAATATAAAATAAATACAATAAATATAGGTAGGTATATTGTTTTTTTTAATTCGTACATTTTTTTTTTATAGTTATTATTTTCTATTATTATTATGTAAAAACTTATAACAAACATTTTTAGATTCTGAACGGAGTGATGAATGTATTGATTTTACAATGATGTGTGTTTTTTTTTTTATTTTTTTATTTTTTTTTTATTTTTTTTTTATTTTTGTGTCTGACGACAACATTTGGAGCAGTAAAAATGCTTCGATTTTGGACTTCAGCCCCTCTTTGAAAAGGAAATCGAATCTAGTTGATACTTTGGGGGGTCAAAAGTTAAAAATTTTCAATATTTTTTAAATGAGTCGGGAAAAACATAAAAAAAATGACGGAAAAACGGGATTTTTTACGCAAAACCAGTTTTCGACAAAATCGAATTTTTTATTTTGCTATAACTCAAAAACTAATAGATGAAAATACTTGAAACTTTCACCAAATGTTTATATTAGCGTTCTCCATACATAGGTAAATTTTCAAAGAATTTTGACTTTTTTTGAGCTATTTATAGACAATTGAAATTTTTAATTATTTTTAGTATTTTTTTTTAAAATAACGATAAAATTTTTTTGGCCGGCCAGAAAATCTTGAAAATTTAATACAAGGTTTCTTATAAGTTGTTCTTAAAGTGATAAAAAAAAATCCGAAATCGTTAGTCACAATTTTTTTTTATAAGTGCTTAAAGTTCGAATTTATACGAAATATGTCAAAATTGCGAAAATTGGCAAGTAATTTTGTGGTTAAAAAATCGTAAAAATTTTTTCTTTTATAACTAAGATTTGAAAATTTGTTACAAGGTTCTCCATAAAATTTTCTTCAACTATCTGCAAAAAAAACTCTACCGGACTAAAACAAAAAATTTTTATGAGTGATTGAAATTGAAATTTTTACAAAACCGCGTTAAATAACGGTTTAGCCTCAAACGATTTTTGATATTTGTTGTAATTCAAACAGTATAAGTCGTAAATACTTGAAAATTTTACCAGTTTTTTAGATTGCCATTTTCTTTACGTGATTTGATTTTCAAATTATTTTGACTTTTTTTGAGCTATTTATAGACAATTGAAATTTTCAATTTTTTTTTATTTTTTTTTTATAAATGTTGATAAAAAAAATTTAGCTGGGACAAATTACTTGAAAATTTAATTGAAGGGTCTACATAACTTGTTCTAACTCTCATTCAAAAATTATAAAAATACATAGGCACAATTTTTTTTTATTAGCATTTGAAGTTCAAATATTGACAAAAATTCGTCAAAATCATGAATATTTTTCACTATTTAGTAGTTAAAAATTTATAAATATTTTTCTATCAAAAGCTAAGAATTGAAAATTTAATACTATGCTGTCCATAAGTTAAGCTTAGAATAATTATAAAAAAGTTTGAGGATTGTTCAATTTAAAAAAATTTACGAGTGTTTAAAGTTTTAATTTTAATTTGAAATCAAAAATACACGACGTGTAAAATCACGTTTTACTAATAAATAATTTTCGATTTTTGTTATTTTTAAAAAATTACTAAACGTAAGATCTTGAAACTTTTACTTAAATGTTTGAATTAGTTTCAAAATAGAATATATGATAATATTTAAATATAATATATCCTGGACTGACAAATCATCTCCGTTCAGAATCGTTTTTCGTATACAATGATACCTATCATTGCATTCAAATTTAACCTACCATAGTCCGAGGTCCACTCCACCCCCTAATGTACAGCAGAGCGATACTCACTTACCGGCTTTTTAAAAATACAAATCTACTGATTTCGTTATTTTTATATTTGTCCATTTCTGTTTTTATGAATATTTCCTTATTTTTAGACTTCAGGTTTTGTGGTTTGTTTGAATTTTGTAATTTTATATACATAATACATATTGTATATGTTTCAATTTGAACTTCTTTTAATACATTCATAAATTGAAATATGTTCGGATGTGCGGAATAAAATTAACTGTTGAATTTGCTATTAAATGATTCACAGCAATTAGTAGTTCGTTCTATTCGTATTTTGCTTTTTCTTAAATCTTTATCGGGAACCAATTCGGACGTGTATCGCCTACCATGAATATCGGGAACCAATTTGAGTTTATGTTGCCTGGAATGTCGGGAACCAATTCGGATGTCAATTTTCAGGTATGGGAACAAATTAGGATGTAACCTAAATTATATTTAACCCAGTAAATTTTAATTATGTGCGGTATAATCTTGGTAACACACTTATAGGTACACGCCAAATAGTATTGTATGTATGCATCAGTTGTTTCAAACATTCAAACATTTTCGTTTGACGACCACGAGTAATTCATTTATTGCAACAATTTAGCATGATAAACTGATAAATGAGTAAATTAATATTTTAGGAATATAAAAATAAATCATTTAGGTATACCTATTACACCGAATAAGTCGATTGGGAAGATCTAATATCTCCGGAAAATAACTTCAAGGTCAAAGATGATACAATATTATTTAAACATGTTTTCTTTGAATTATTTTTGGAAATGTTAACGTAGTAAGGGTTTTACTATTACTGCAGCCATCACATTCTATTACGATTTTTTGTCTAATACATTCAATAAATTAGTGTCTTTACAACTATAAATAGTAATCATTATATTTATATTTTATAGCAAGTATTGTAAATATGATATTATGTAAATACGTATCATAATGACGGCGAGGCGCCGTCGCGCGTCGGTCGACTACTGCACGGCAGCTATGACAAAATAAAATAATACATGGTTCTGTATATTTCGCCGACGCGGGGTTCCGCGTATTTTTCTCCACACATTCAGACGGATAGGATCCTAATGGTCTCGCTGGTGGCGACAACGGTTGAGATAAAGCAAAACCGTCATCATATAATATGGTATATCGTACATGGGTACATATGTGATATATATATATTTATATATATATATTATATATATTTAAATACATACCCAACCAGTAAAAATGTCTAAGACATCATATATAATATAATATACGACCGCTGAAAACCCAAATTTTATATCGGTAAACAATAATAATATATCTTTCAAATTACAAACACTTGGTCATTGGTATTTTTCAGACCTCCGTTTCGTGGGACACACACACACACATATAATATATTACGTATTATGTGCAGTTAGTCCCTTTTTTCTAGCCGGGAGAGATATGACCACCTCCGTTTTTAGACGTTTTTATAATAAATGCGTTTCTATGCCTTTTCAGACGTATCAAAGATGTTTTTTTTTTTGTTAGAAAAAAAATAATTTACGCGTCGAAACGAAACGTTATGTCAAAATAGAAGAGTGCAATGAAAAATACTGTAATAATAGATACGAATATAATTTAATTATATAGGTTAATTAATTTATTTTAAATATTAATTATTATGATAGCGCTAAGTTAAAAATAATAAAGTGTAGAGTATCCCTGTGCAAGATATTTAAATTGTATGTATATTTTACATATTTTATTGTATAATACTTGTATAATTGTAAGAGATATAATCATCGTTTATAATTTTATATAACTAATGTCTAATAATCATATTATTATATTGTAAGCTATTTGTCTATTTCTTCGATGGTTTTAATGAGAGGTTTTACAGTACCTATATGTATGTTAAATTTATATACATATTATGTATATAGTGATTTAATTGCAGAGTATGTACCACGCGCTTTATAACTCATATACGATTTACGTGAGTTACGTCTGTCAGATAGTCAGATAAATAGTAAACACACTTAAAAAAATAAGATACTCTAATTTAAATTTTATACAATAGGTATAACTATACAAGTACTTTATACCTTTAATAATAGAATCTAAGGTTAAGCATTAATAAGTTTATAATTAAAATTAAATAAAAGTGTCAATTTAATACTAAATAAGTTAAATATGTAATCATTTTTTTTATATATTATACAAAACGTCAAATTAAAAGCTGCGATTGAGTGTCTAATTATCAGACATTACTGGTGTAAGTCAATTTTAGTGTATTTCGTTTCACTGGAAAATTTACCATCTAAATTTGTCAAAATAACAAAATAAAATATATGCGTGAGTGTACCTTTATCTAATACTATAATTATTAATTAGTTAACTGGTATCTTATATAAATGGAAAATATTAAATAGTATAATATTATAAATGTATAACGTCTAACATTTATAAAAGAGTAAACTTATGGTCTAAATCCAATCTGGTTTTAATATAGTAATAACTAATAATAGGCGTATAGCTATAACCCCGAATCACTATAAGATACTCAATACTTATATTCCTAAATATTCTACATAAAAAAACGCGATATAATGTATTCGTCTCGGTCCAATAGAATATGTTTAAAACATCATAGTTATTATTATATTATACTATGATAATTTCAAAAGAATAGCATTAAAAACACGCTAAAAAATAATTCGTATTACTTGTATTATTCGCGCAAAGAAATAAAATGAATAATCTCATATAATACAGGTGCATAAACGTAGTCAAAACTGTGAAACGAATAAACAACTTTTCGATATGTTGTTAAGAGCACTAGAGCAGCCAATAGATAAAGAAAACTTGTGTGGTTAAAAAACGCACGGCAGCCGATGATGAGATAATTTAATCGAATAAAACTATTATGAGAAAAAATATAGAACGTAAGACTGTTGCTACTTGATTGTTCGCAATTTTTTTAAAGAATGAAGATATTTTTAAATTTAGAAAATATTTTTTTTTGCTTTTTATAAATTTTGGCAGTATCATTTTTGGTCAGTATTACTAAGAACTCAAGATGTTGGTAACTGAAACAGATAGTGATACGGATAACAAGGACAATTGTGATAAAAAAGCAAGATTAATGTTCAAGTTTTTCATAGCTGTGTATTTATATCAGTATTTTTATACGTTGTCAAAACAGTTAATAATAACTATGATACATCCGGCATACGTTCTTTGTTGAGACAGAGACGGTCTATATTATAAATTATTCTATATTATACTTAGGAGTCAGGGGTAATGGGGTATGGTAATAAAGTCCAGTCATTTAACGATTTTTTGAGGAATTAAATCGGAAAATTTTGAAACTTTGCAAAAAGTTTCGTTATAGGCTCCTGATAAACCAAAAAAAAGTCGCCATCCCTCCGAGGTCCGGAAATGTCCGCCATCTTGGATTTTATGTGCGATTTTTCAGTATTTTTAAATTATCTTTGAAAATACTAATTTTATCTCAAAAATACTTCAGTAAAAAAATATAACTGACAAAATTTTAAACAAATATGCTTCAATTATTTTTTTTGTAGCTTGAATAGGTTAAGAGCAAAATGTATCCATGTGTTATAATATTAGACGCGGCGAGCTACAATACTATGTATAGGCGGCAAGTTGGCTACGCGCCGCGCTCCACTGTGTCCACTAGAAAACGCAATATTTACGGTTTTTTTTTAATATTTATTAACATATTACAAATAAACATAATTATTGATATACACTATATTATTATAAATAATTTAAATATTATAATCATATTATATTATGTGCACCAGTGCACCGCATATTATTTAGTAAAATATTATTTTATAACATATTATTATTATGTAGGACATTATTGGTGCATTGGATATTTCCAGAATTAACACAATATTTTTAATGTAAATTGCTTTATTTACATTTTTTTTTTTTAATTAATATTATTATTCTAATTCATTATTCATTTTATAATACATTAAATAATTCATTTTTTTTATTTGGATGATGGACCATATATTATTTCATCCTCGTCATCATTTGTATTATCATTTGATTCGTTTTCAATACTTTGCTGTTCACAATTTAAACATGAAATTTCGCTAATAATATAAATCATAAAAAGTAAAAACTATAATAATTATTATCAAAACTATAAATAAATCAATAATACAAGGAATAGTCGATGTCCAGGCAGTATCGTTATCGTGGTTTTAATTTTACTTTTGTAATAGTATTTATATTTTACTAAATAATATGCGGTGCTAAATAATATGATTATAATATTTAAATTATTTATAATAATATAGAGTATATCAATAATTATGTTTATTTGTAATATGTTAATACTTTATATATATAATATAAAAAAAAACCCGTAAATATTGCGTTTTCTAGTGGACACGAGTACGGCGCGGTGTGTCGCCAACTTGCCGCCTATATACATAGTATTATAGCTCGCCGCGTCCAATATTATAATACACAATACACGGATAAATTTTGCTCTTAACCTATTTAAGCTACAAAAAAAATAATTTAAGCATATTTGTTTAAAATTGTGTCAGTTATATTTTTTTACAGAAGTATTTTCGAGATAAAATTAGTATTTTCAAAGATAATTTTAAAAAAACTGAAAAATCGTACATAAAATCCAAGATGGCGGACACTTCCGGACCTCGGAAGGATGGCGACTTTTTTTGGTTAATCAGGAGCGCATAACGAAATTTTTTGCAAAGGTTCAAAACTTTCCGATTTAATTCTTCAAAACACCAATTTTGAAGCTTAAATGACTGGACTAATAGGTTTTAAGTAATATTTGTGAGGAATATATTGTCTAATGTCTATAGTAATATTATGAATTATAATACCTATTACCGGGATTCTTATTTGTATACCTATATATATATATAATACACGACTTATAAATATAGAATTCTATAATTATACTATAATATGCAATATTTCAATAATATATAATATTATAATATTATGACTAATTAAAAATACAAGCAATGAGCATTAGAACATTCCACGACTACCGTTTGTGCTGAGGAATTTATGAGCGTCGATTAATAATAATAATAATAATAATAATATAAAATTAGTCGACCAAACAAAATTTGAAAGATAGAACAAAAAATATAACGTGTAGGTATGAACTACAAACAACAACGTTATAGAGTTTATTATAGGCTATATGTTATTATATTATGTATTATAGGTATAATACATTAATACGTTATATAGGTACTCGTATATTCAACGAACGTATTAGCAGTAGCGTCGACCTTGAATGCAACGCCATGCAATGCACAATGTGTGCATCTTGACTTACCTATATGCACATTGTGCGCCTTACTTTAATAGCCGAATGTACATTATATTATGTTTTATGCATATCACTGCGGATGTGTGTAACGTTGTTGTGTTATATATGTACGCCTGTCTGTGCTATATAATTTTGAGGTCGAGCGGCGGCCGAAATAGTGAACAACAGCATAATATTATTATGTATCATGCGCTTGTTCGCAAACGTCACAAGTCATAATATTGTGCACCATGGAAATATGTGAAAAATGAACAGTCTACAGAGTGATTCACCAAGCATGCTCACCTCTATTTTTTCCCTAAATAATGAATTTATTCATATTCTGATTTTTGAAATTCTTAATGTTTTTACTTCAGAAGTATTTTACTATGATATAAACTTTTGTTTTCAAATTAAATGGCCCCTTTTAAATGTAAATTATATTTAGTGGATATCAGAAAAAAAAATGATGTTCCTATTACATAATTTGAATGAGTATACTTGGACCATTTTTAAATACTATAATATAAATGTTGTTAGATTATTAATATTAACTACTATAATTTTCAAAAGACCCATATCTTCCAAGCCTATTATTATGGACCTATTAAACACAAATTTAAATAATTATTTATTCAAATATTAATTTTAATATGTCAACATTAAAAAAAAAAAGCGGGTAAGTGAGTATCGCTCTGCTGTACATTAGGGGGTGGGGTGGACCTCGGATTAAGGTAGGTTAAATTTGAATGCAATGATAGGTATCATTGTATACGAAAAACGATTCTGAACGGAGATGATTTGTCAGTCTAGGATATATTACATTTAAATATTGTGATATATTCTACTTTGAAACAAATTCAAACATTTAAGTAAAAGTCTCAAGATCCTACGTTTGGTAATTTTTTAAAAAATACAAAAATCGAAAATTATTTATTAGTAAAACGTAATTTTACACGCGTATTTTTGATTTCAAATTAAAATTAAAACTTTAAACACTCGTAAAATTTTTTAAATTGAATAATCCTCAAACTTTTTTATAATTATTCTAAGCTTAACTTATGGACAGCATAGTATTAAATTTTCAATTCTTAGCTGTTGATAGTAAAATATTTATAAATTTTTAACTACCAAATAGTGAAAAATATTCATGATTTTGACGAATTTTTGTCAATATTTGAACTTCAAATGCTAATAAAAAAAAATTGTGCCTATGTATTTTTATAATTTTCGAATGAGAGTTAAAACAAGTTATGTGGACCCTTCAATTAAATTTTCAAGTAATTTGTCCCAGCTAAATTTTTTTTATCAACATTTATAAAAAAAAAATAAAAAAAAATTGATTATTTCAAATGCCTATAATTAGCTCAAAAAAAGTCAAAATGTTTTGAAAATCAAATTACGTAAAGAAAATGGCAATCTTAATAACTGGTAAAATTTTCAAGTATTTACGACTTATACTTTTTGAATAACAACAAATATCAAAAATCGTTTGAGGCTAAATCGTTATTTAACGCGGTTTTGTGAAAATTTAAATTTCAAACACTCATAAAATTTTTTGTCTGAATCCGGTAGAGTTTTTTTTACAGATATTTGAAGAAAAATGTATGGAGAACCTTGTACCAAATTTTCAAAACTTAGTTATAAAAGAAAAAAATTTTACGACTTTTTAACCACAAAATTACTTGCCAATTTTCGCAATTTTGACATATTTCGTATAAATTCGAACTTTAAGTACTTATAAAAAAAAATTGTGACTAACGATTTCGGATTTTTTTTTATCACTTTAAGAAAAACTTATAAGAAACCTTGTATTAAATTTTCAAGGTTTTCTGGCCAGCCAAAAAAATTTTATCGTTATTTTAAAAAAAAATACTAAAAAAAATTAAAAATTTCAATTGTCTATAAGTAGCTTAAAAATGGTCAAAATATTTTGAAAATTTAACTGTAAAGAGATAACCATAATATAAACATTTGGTAAAAATTTCAAGTATTTACAATAATTCGTTTTTGAGTTACAGCAAAATCAAAAAAACGATTTTGTCGAAAAGTGGTTTTTCGTAAAATTGCCATTTTTCTGTCATTTTTTTTTGTTTTTCTCGATTTTTTTGAAAACTGTTGGAAAATGTTTACTTTTCACCTCTATAATGCACCAAGGATATCCAATTTGCCATCGGAAACCACCCCCAAAGTTTGAAATTGAAGCATTATTTCGACTAGTTATGCTGTACACAGACACAAAAAAAAAAAAACAAAAAAAAAAAAAAAACACACATCATTGTAAAATCAATACATTCATCACTCCGTTCAGAATCTAAAACACACATCATTGTAAAATCAATACATTCATCACTCCGTTCAGAATCTAATATATATCTGCTAAATAACTTAGAGTAGTAAAGCAATCCTCATGATTTAACGTATTTATAGTCTATGAAACACTCCTTATAGTAAGTAATAAAAACAAACAATCCAAAGAACTTAAAAATATGATCCTTTGTTATATAGTTATACATGAAAGTTAAAAAAAATTAGGTTTTGAATAACTGAATAATGAAAGAAAAAAGGCATATAATCATGATTGATATCATCCTGTATAATTGATTTCGTATGTTGCACATATAGGATTTTATTTTTTTGTTAACGATAAATATTTTTTATTACTATATGGTATCATGTCGATCAGAATTGTATTATGTCACAGACTCCTACACTAGATATAAGAAATTTATGTCATCAAATTAATCTTGTCTCACTATTTTTTGATTGGAAAATTGATATAGTAATGCGTAAATAATAGACAATAGGTACTGATGTATAACTAAGAGTATAACTTATTTTTTAGTATAACTATATGTCTATATAGAGAATGGCAAGCAGTAAGCACTAACACTAACGTCATATTTTGTACAATCATGACAGATACAAGACGAACTCTATACTACCTGCAAACCACAATTCACCCATAACCAACATGTAATACTTAATTAAAAATTTAAGTTTAAAATGATAAGAGATATTTATGCTAGTGGAGATCGCGGTGCTCCACTGCATATCTATAAAGTGCCGTATTATAGCCCTATACCTATACACACTTAGATAATAATTAGAATATTATATATTATATTATTATCTCAAACCGAATAATTCATAGGTATAGGTTTACGTTACAATATTATAATATTAAACGAAAACGCTGGGCAGACGATTTTTTTAGACCATAATCGGATGCACCGGGGAAGCTATGGGGTAGCAGGCATAATATTTGTAACGTAAGTATGTATAATTTAGGTAATATTCACGAAACATGGCGAGGACGCAAGGTCAATATTACGAAAAAATGCGGGAAAAAATGCACGCATGTAGGTACGATGTCATTGTAAAATAATCCGCTGTCCGTGAGAATTGCATTTTGGAAAAACGTATAATTATGTATAATGCTGCCACTCCGCCGTCGCACATCACCACCACCACACCATTCATCGGTCGGTGGGTCGGTCACACGCCACAAACGCACTCACCGCCGACCCGTGTAATATATTGTTATTATTATTTTAACGTCATATTAATATTTTTATCATATAGCCAAACTTCCAAATGGAATACCTATACCCTTTTGTTTATTGATTCGTAAGATACTCGTAATACAATTAAAAAAAAGGGGGGGGGGGGTTATCTTCATTATACTCTGGGAGGTTAACCACGATTTTTTTTTTAAAAATCCCGCACAAATACCTGGTGATTAGAATTTAAAAAAATCGATTGAATTTGATATACTGACAATTCAGTATTTTTTAATTAAAAAAAAACATTGATTAATCGACAGTGGAGGTATCGGCTATTAAATAAATAATCAGTCTAAAATTATGGTGACGTCTAATAAATCATTTAATAATAATTTGTACACGCATATTTTTAAGCGTAAGTACGCGGGAAAATAAACAAAATCCATAGGTTTACGGCGAACGTGTCGTCAGCCAAGAGAAAACACGATTCGTCGTAAACACGCAGACGTCTCATCACTCGGGAATTTAAATTGTAAAAATAATAACGTGTACACGCCGATTTCATAATAATTCGTATCATTATAAAATATAAATCTATTTGTAAATGAAGTACGCATTTGAATTCCGAATTCCGAGATCTACGAAATGGTATGAAATTATAAGGTTGTATGAATTTCAATTAGGTACATTTTTTATTTTCGTAAATTATAATGAGACGTTGGTGCTATAAACTATACACATTAGGTATCTAGCCTGTATATTTAAACATTTTTTATACATTTTACAACAGTTAAAAGTTAAAAGTTTAAAGTAACATCTTCGTCAAATATAAACTCGAAAAATTATACACTAATGTGGTAGTAAAAATAACTTATGGATTACTTTACAATGGCATATTAATCATATTATTATAAATTATAATATATATTATGCAATAAACATTTAGTACCTACTACCAATATTTTTTCAAAGAAAATTTACCAATTTTTTTTTATGTTATAAGCTTTTAACATATAAGTTATATTAAGTTAGAACTTGAGTTGCATTAATGTACGTATACAACATTTTTTGAAGCTTTGTAGAGTGGAGTAAACCCGTGAATGTGAATTCAATTCACTCATATTGTCTAAGATTTAAATATTCAGAAATCATAACACTCATAAATACTAAGTAGTTATACATAATTATAATTACCTATTGGTTCGGATATTCGATTTTTATAAATATTCTAATTTGGGATGTAAAATCAAAAACTTATTATGACGTAAAAAATCCTAAGATAGGTATTGTATAATTATTATTATTGTGTTGTATAATATGACGATATCAAATCGTGTAAAAATATTATTTTTTTCTGAAAAACACGTACACTTGCTGAGAAAATAGTTGCTTAAAAATAATCACTCTGTATATTAACATAATATTATGTCTTTGCATGCGCGTGTATGTACGATGTGTAATCGTGTAGGAGGGTATTGCGTAATTTTACCGAAGATTTGACTTGTTATTTTATCGGAATATTTTTGGTATCCCTGGTTGCACGTGCGTTCGTTGTAAAACCGCGGACAGCGTACAATTTAATATTATTACGCCTAATGTCTATCTATACATAATAATATTGAATAGGTGTTGTTATTATGTACACAGTATATCACACGGTTTTCGCGGAAACGGTTTGAAGGCGAAAACAACACAGACGGCGACGCGCACGTATAATAATATTATGCTGTATAAATGTATAATATAGCTGTACATAGCGATATGACATGGTGTTTATAGAGCCTAAGGTCACATTATTGTGTCTATATTAATTTAATATTATGTCGCCCATATTTACAACGATTAAACGAAAAACGAGATCATGCTTCATAGAATAGTGAGATTTTGATAAATATTTTTATTTTATAAAGAGGAAACCATATTAGACTAACTTTAGATCGTATCAGACTTTAATTTTTGAAATAACTTTATATAACGATAGAAAAATACAATTTGTCGTACGCCTTGATATATTTTAAAGTTTATTGCAGTATCTGATTAGTTTTTAAAATTAGTCTGCATTCATCTTACATTAAAAAAAAAACATTAAACATGACTATTCTACGAGTTACAAGAGCCTTGCCCGTTGAGGCTAATTATTGTACTAAAACCATAGAATTTACGAATTATAAAATTAATTTATTTAAATATTTTAAAAGTTAAGTTCTAAACTAATCAATAAACTACAATGTAATTGTCAATAGATAATAAAAAAAATATGTTATTTTATTATTATTAATTTTACTGCCACGGAGACACAAAGTTTTTAGTGTATTTAATAATATTGACATATTGAACATATACTTACAATTGCCATTTGGTAAATTAGTAAAAAAATTCATTTGCCTTTTTCACTACGTGTACAAAAAATGTGTACACGCTACACATATTATGCGTTACACGTAAAATAGGGATATTAATTATGCGTGGCCTCTCTGTTTTCGGTTAAAAAAAATATCAAGACTTTGATAAAAATATATAAATGCATTACACGCATTTAATACGTATTAGAGTAAACTCTATTAATTATTATGGCAATATGGCATAGTATTATTTAATTCTGTGTACCTACATAAAAATTAACTCATAGCAATCAATAGGTAACACGATTATTTATTTGTATTTTTTTTTAATTTAAAAGAACTATTTTTATTTTATAGCAGACATATATTCTGAGGTTATATAAAATAAGATTTTTTTGTACAGATCAACATTTTTTAAGAGAAAATTCTGAATAGGGACCAAAACAAATTCGCTTATACAGACATACGCTTTTCAAATAAGACAAATTAATTGACAAAATCTTATTGTAGTTTCCTATATTGCACGAATAATAATATATTGTACTACATCTAGTTGTCTATTGTATATAAATATCTTATTATATTATACAACATTTTTATATATTATTCGCTTTCCACAATTGGGGACATAACAAAGTAATGTCGAACGAAGGCGTAGGGATGACTTGGCCGATTCGATTTTCCAATATATTTTATGACTTAATGTATATTGTAAATACACGAAAAAATCTGATAACGTATGTGATACAATTTATTATAGTGTGGGTGCGAGAGAGATTATAGTATAGACGTGAGTGAGAGAGAAAGAAGTCCTTCAGGAGTAGTGTGTGTACCATATGAATTAAAAACAATAAGATTTTTATGGTTTCATGTGATGACACCATTGGTGCAGCAGGGGTGGGGGAGAGGATACTTACCCCCTTGAGCCTCAAACCGAATTATATTTCTTTATACCAAACATATAAGTTTTGCGGTTTAACCTAAAGGTGGCGGATTTAAAGGGAGAAGTCAAGTGGCCTGTGCCCCCCCCACCATGGCACATTTGCCATGAAGTCTTTAGTCCTACTTATGAATAATAAGCAATTTAAAATTTAACTAATAAATGTATTGAAATGATAAAAATTGTTTTGGTTAATTGGTTACTTTTAAAAATAATAAAGAAAATAAACTGATATTTTTAATCGAATGGTTTTTAAAGCAGGTATTATATTAAATAATAAATATTTATGTTACAATACTTACAATCCCAGAAATATTGGAGTTTATATAAATGACAAGCTATTATCATTACGGATCAAATTTAACCACTTTAAGCACGTAAGAGTTTATTAAATTTACAATATTATGTTTTATATAGTTTTGGATAAATTAACGTATATTCTAAAAATGTTTTTGGACAGCCAAAATTCTATGGAATATTTAAACTACAACAACTTAGTACTCTTACACCAAACTACTTAACGCTCAGCACGAGGAGGATATATTTTTTCATTAATTTTATATTCCCTGCAGTACTACTTGTGTCTTGTATGTATTAATAAGTTACGTAATTATATATAATTTAATGTGTTAAAGATACTTAGCATGTACTACCATTAATCATTATTATCAACCGACAACCACAGAGGAGCTACAAAATTAGCGGAATCAATTAAAACGATTATGGATGGAATGAATTTGAGTTTTGACTAGATGTTACAGTTCGTGTAAACATTGTAGCTAAAGGAAACCACAGAAAACATATTCTATAGGTAAGCTATTAAATACATTTGTAATATTATTATTATGTATTAAAAAAAAAAAATAATAATAAACATATATTATAAGCATTTGAAATCAGATGAATCATTTTGAATAACCCCGCATTTCTCATATTATTATATACCAGACACCGGTTGGTGGGTTAGGACTTTAGATAGTATAATAATATATAATAATTTGTACTAAGTAGATATCTGTCTATCCATCGTGATGCGCGTGCACGGCACGGCACACGCTGTAGCGCACCTGCAGCCACTGCGGGGAGTAAATCACGCTAACGGGTGAGCTTTTCAATTATTGAACACGCGGTGCGTCGAATCGCCGCCGCGCCGCCCTGCTAATCCTCGACATACGGCTGTCGTTTCAGTGGGCGTGTTCGACTGAACATAAACACACGTACACTCTCGCGGACTCACGCGTCGGCCCGTGGGTAATAATAATATAAGTAATATAACTAATAACGTGTGTACATTTAAATATATATATATATATAATTTACATGGTATTGTGCATCCAGCTGCCCGTCAGCACCAAACTCTAGCGCCATTTTAATAATATAGGTAGATGTACCTGTGTGCATTTAATGTTATTTTAAGGTGTAGCAAGCGGAGCGGGAATTCTGTCATTAAAAATTCTAAATTAATTTAATAACTTTTCAGGAACTGAGGAACTAAACACGCAACACGGTGAAGTCAGTAGGTATATAGTTATTAGCTGGCCATTCTTAATAATAATTGATTATAATAATAAAGTTAATAAAGTCAAGAGGACAGAGCAAATTAGAGTGAGTCAACTTATTTCACAGTGGTAAGAATATTACCTGTGTTTGTATGTATGATGGTTTTTTTTATTGCGATAGTTCAAGTTTCTTAGTGAGTTTTGCCTACCTATAATATATAATACCGCAATTTAAAAATGTTCATAATTCGCTAAAAATAGAACTATAGCGATAAAAAACCAATAATCTACGAACACAGATAACGTTATGTTTAATTAAATTTCAAAATAGGTCAATTCACTCTAATTTTTTTAATTGATAAAGCTTAATATGAACTGCTGGGCAGTAATTACACATTACGGACTTGTAAAATGGAGAGAGCACCTCTTAAAAGGAATTTTTAAGTAATAAATATAATAATATTAGATATTGTATATTTTAATATCTATAGTCCATATTCATACAAAAATCGATTCATATAGATTCATTTCATGAACTGGATGACCAGATACTGTATTTTTGTTAAAATACCGTACCGTATCTGGTTATTTCAGGTAACTAAATGTTGGAAAAAATAAATTCGTATAGATTAATAATTGAATAGTTTCCCATTAAAACTTATCTAGTACTATATCATCAGTAATATTTATATTAATATGAATTGACATGTAACGTAGATAATCTTTACATTAACTGGGTAAATTGTACACTACCCTTTTTTGGATTTTTGCCGTAACACGTACAATGTATGAAATATGTGCAATGACCCTAACAATGCCGGTTGTTGTATTACTCCGTCCTCTATAGACTATATAACGATTAAAACGACGTATATATTACATGTACTCAAGAATCCAGAAGCACATAGTGTATGTATTACTGTATCACATATTCACATACCTGACCTGACACATTCAATTATAATTTCAATCTCGAAATAATTTGCAGTAACTGCAGTATGGTACAGGTTACCTCAACTATATTAATGTATATACTTATTGGTACTATCGTTCTAAAAGATTTTGTCAGGTATAGCAACAGGGGAGAGTAGCTGCAGTGTGGTCTTGGAAGCGATGGTGTATAGGGACGACATTGGGGTGAAATGGTGGTAGGGGTAGTCGAAACTGCGGGGATTGACTAGATGATCTGTATATATACCCAGCAAATCTGGTAACAACGTGATAGACGGACGGACGGAGAGCGCGTAAACGGTTCAGCGACGACTGTAGTGGGGCAGCGGCGGAGGGTAATTTGTCACGGACGCCGAAATACAAGAATGTGTGATTAGCAAACACGTGTTCCGTCGAAAGGGACGCGCGGTTCTTTTCAGTCTCTCTCACTCACTCTACACACATAAATATATACTTCCCTCGACCTCTCTTTATATATTATACCTCCCACGACCTGTCCCTTTCTCTCTCTCGTTAATTTTTGGACACGAAGTAAATATATATATATAATACACACACACACACACACACACACACACACACACACACATACACACACATACATATTATATTATATATATATATATATTAATGTTTAATATAATATATATTTTACATGTGTGCGCACATTATGTACACATAATAACATCGTAAACTCGGTAGTCGGCACTCACTATTAGGTATTATATGTTTGTACTACCGGGCTTGACCGTCGGACGCACCGCTGCCGCCCTATGTATTAAATTTATGCGTTTATGGCAAACACGACGGCGTGATTTTCTTTACGGAAACGTTATGCCGCCGCCGTCGTCGACAGTGACGAAGTTTACGAAGATTTTAATATATTTTTTTTACCCATCTAATACAATATTTTAGGTTTCCCCGTATTTGTAGATAGTTATTGTACAATAATAAATGCATATATAATAAATATATTTGTGTTACGTATTTCCAGTTACTGTGGAGCATTATAGTCTATATAATTTAGTGGATATACTATGCATCAAATACGTATTTTATTATAGACTAATAACTGTATAGCATAAATAAATTCACGCGTTCAAAACTATATACTACCAACCTGCAGATTCACCAAAAATGCTCAATTATACTTTTTCTTTTAATAATTAATTTATTCTAATACAATTGTCTAAATTTTTTAATAGAGGCGCCTACTCGATTGCTATATTTTCAAATACCCACTTAGATTTTTGTATCATTTAAGAAGTATCATATGAGTTGTAGCGATACAAACATTATTTTAAAATTATATTCAACATTTTTCCTGTAAAATCAGATGATTTTTTTATAAGATATTGATATGTTGATATCAAAATTTGACGGGGCATTTTTTGAGTTATTTAACTTTATGAACTAAGAGTAATAAGTTCATAACAAGTTTAAATTAAAAATATATAAGAGCTATGATTATTTGAAAATCTGTTTGTAATTTATATTAATATCTAAACATTTTATAATTTGTAAACATTTTTCGAAAATAATAAATACTTTCTATTAAAGATTCAATATTACTTAAAATCTATTTTATAATTCATAAAATTTTTTTTAAAGGCTATTATTCTTATGTATATAGATATTTTTATATTTATCAGAAACAGAAAATTCGTTCCAATTTTTATTTATATACATCAACATTTTCAAAAAAAAAGTCATCTGTTTAACAAATTTCAGTATAAAAGGTTGGTTCTTATTTGAAAAACGAATATTATATCACCACATAACACTTCTTAAATTATATAATAAATCTAATTATTCGAACATATATATGGTACTTAAGTATACACAAAAATTGTGGATGAGCGTGCTTGATGAATCACTCTGTATATACCTTTGCTTACCTTTAAAACCTTCCATTTGCGTGAGGTTATAACTTATACGGCTGTTGATTTTTTTATATTACAATTTTCAATTTTAAATAAACAACTTTTTATACTTGATAAAGGTTTTCTAGTAAAATTTTAGCATTGCGCTTATATATATTTCTATACTTTTTTCCACCAAAATATTTTGACAGTACTCGTTACCAATAGGTTATACATATCTTTCCATTATCGGCGATACTATGTTCCTAATATATATAAATATATAATGTATATACTATATATTTTACGTAAATCACATATAAACGATAAGTTTCACATAGTTAAGTGGCGTAAATACTCTGGATTTTACTAGTGGTCAAAAATGAGTAATTATTTAAAATGTTTATTACATTATAGGTATAATGTTTTATACGCACGTATGATGGTATTAATAATACGTAAACAAGCGTTACCGTGATAGTTGATTGGTCAACGCTACCGGGATAGTGGAATATCTGAATACACCTACAATATATCTGTATAGTCGTTATTTAAATTTAAACTAGAAAAACATATTTCTTATTACTGTACGCATATTTTAAAATCGGGCCTTATGAGTGCATGGCTTCAATTATTAATGAGATTCTGTCCCGTATAGGAATTTTTGAAAAAAGTCTGGTCTTATGGTTTTCCATTTAAGACTGGTCCACGTCAATTTTTATGCTACACATGTGTTCTACAATTGACTAGTTGACTAATCGCTTTTGTCAATCTTTTTGAAAAGTATAGTAATTTAGGGTAAAATGTAATGTCTGCACATATAACTGAATTTTTGGTTAACCGTATAAATAAAAGGTTTTCATTCGAATATAATAAAACTATAAACTATATTTTATTATACTGTAATGCGTATGTTGGACCAAAAAAATAAATGTGGTCTAAAATGACAAAAACACGCCTATAAAATATTAATTTAATGCGTTAAATAACGCATCTCGGTAAATAAATAAAAAAAAAAAATCAAATTATCATTCAATAATTATTTCTAGATATCGTTATTAGTTTTATTAACTTGAAACATTTGATGTGAACTATATTAAATTCTGTAGTTAATCTAATGGCTAATTGATTTTTATTTTGAATACACTTTAATATTTATACCTAAAATTACGTTTTATAAGTTATATATTATAACCTAAGGATTTTTTGTTACTGTTATAGAAAAAAAATATTAACATGGAAAAAAATCAATTATTAATTTTTTTGATGCATATGAGTTATATTAATTATATAATATGTATGAATAACTGCAGTATGTGCAATATATTTTACATTTATACAGTGGTATAGGCGTAGGGTCTATACTTCTATAGCAAGGTACAGCTAGTAATATAATAAAAAACAACAATCATTAATACTTGTAATCTAGCCTTGAAATAAAAAAATAATATCATTCGTGTATTTTCAACTACCTATTTACATTTTTATTTCCTTAACGATAACCTATTCTTGTATAGTGTATATATTTGTATGTTTTCATAATAATTTTGATAGTACATAATAATATAAACACTACTGTCGAGACAATTCGTTGTCGCATGGACTATCGTTTTACCATTATTCCGTGAATCACGTTAACCAAAAACAAATATAAAACAATTAAATGACAATATTTTTTTGTTTGAAAAGACAGGTACAAAGTAATCTAGTTATTCTAGTCCTGTATATCTTCAAAATGTTTAAAATCTCGTTTTATTTTCGAAACGTTCTGCGTTATTTGTACAAAGTTACGATGGTTTGTGGCGGCGGCAGTAAGAAGTGATTATATTTTATGATTATTATATCATCATAGATTAAACATATTGTTTTGTTTTTGTTTGACAATTGTCGATTGCATATGAATGTTAAGGGAAATAATTTTTAAGTGAGTAAATTTTTGTTTTTACTTATATAAATTAATAATTATAACACACGTTTATATTATTATTATTGATTAATGAAAAATCTTGAAATCGTAAATTTCATTACTCGTGTAGCAGTAACGTTGATGATTATGGGAAGGGGATCGGAGTGCAAAACATATATAAATAATATATAGTCGATTTTTTAATATTACAACAACAATACTTCATGTAAAAAAAAAAGGGCTGAATAAAAATAAATATAAGATCTTAGTATTATAAAGATGGAATATATATATCAGTAATAAATAATAAGTAAATTAAATCAAAGTACTCTTTTTTAGATAGTTATATAAACAAAATAATGTTTTTTTTTTTTAAAACAATCAGTTAAAAGTGGTTGTAATCGACGGATTTTTTGACGGAGATACCGTAGTGGTCCTAGACATAGAGGAACCGAACAAGACTGACATAATTATATTATATATTTTCATTTATATTTGAACGAGTACCTACATGCAATTAATAATTTCGATTGATATGTTGACTCATTATTATTGTGGTAAATTGTTTAGATAATAATATTGTTTTTAACAAAATTGCCTTGACCGTTGGAAATAATTAGTTTGGACTACCCACAATTAAATATTGTATAATATATAGGTATAATATTAATGACTTATAGATTTATAACTAGGTCATACTAGGTACAGTTGGGTTTAAAAGTGTCATTACTCATTATATATAGGTTCATCTGAATTGCATGGCGTGGGTTATATTTTATAATATTAATAATTTTGAGTTTCAGGACTGTAGTCTGTCAATCTTAAGTTTATAACATTAAAGAAATAACTCGACGACCTTTTTTAGAAGCGATGTGGCACAATGCAAAGTTTTTATTGTTTTATTTTTAGAACGCAATTTTGACGTATCGGTTGATCTATTACGACTAAACAACTATTATTACTGACCTATGCTGCTGAGGCGTCCGGTCACGTTGCCGTCGGTTCTTGAACCAGTTGCTGACTTGCGTGAGCGTTAGGCCTGTTCGCCGGGCTAATTCTCGTTTCTCGTCCGGTGTTGGGTACCTATTCTTCAAGTAACAGTCCTTCAGTGCGTTTCTCGACTTCTCTTTGAAACAGTACACGGTCTCTTCACCGTCCCATATTGTCTTTGGCAGCGGGTACTTTTTGCGCAGCCGATACTTGTCCACCGCGCCTAGCGTTCGGCCGCGGATTTTCTCCGCTTCAAGATAGTGCGCCTTGAACCATAGCTGCTGGAGCTGCAAATGATGCCTCGAGTCAAAGCTCTGACTCTCTAGTATGGCATACAGCTCGTGGAATGCGTTCCTGTAACGGCGCAAGTATATTTAACATAATAAGTACCTATTAATTATTATTATGTATCGAAGGATTGGTCAGATAAATAAGGTGCAAAACAAATGTCTTTATTATATTTCCACATAATTTGTGTTCAACAAATATCAAGCAGATATATATCAAATTACAAAACTATAACATATTAACATGCCATTTAAGTAGACGAATTTATTGATCCATTTATTGTACTTAATCTATTTCTTACTATAAATGTTTATAATGTAAAATATTTTATGAGCGAATATTAAGTAAGACGTAATTATGTATTAAAATTGTAACTTATTATATGAAGATCTCGCAAAAGTCTAAAATAGTATACATATACCCGCACGGCATTAGCATACCAAACTTATGAGGTGATTCCTGATTATAGTTAACATCCTCCCCTATGTATAACAAATAATTAGACCCAAATAAAGATCTCGGTTACGCCACTGATATAGGTATAGGTTTATTTTACGGCTTCACGTAATAATGTTGTGTTATTTAAACAGCTCGAGTGCGGATATATTACTTATGAGTTATGAGTTTATGACTTAATAAACTTTATAAACCTATATATTATACAAGTTTAATTGGTATGCGCGTATTCGTATCACCATCGTCCAGTGTGTAATATAATATTATTATATTTATAACTACTGCATCATTATTTTATTTCGTTTAAATCTGTTTGTCATATTTTATCGCGATACACCATTTTTACTCGATCCGTGTATTACACATACAATTATTATATTTAATTAATCGTACGTCTGTATATATTATACATACAATTATAAGCAAATGATTTTATTTAATGTAACCATAGGCGTTTGTCAAATTCATTCATTAAATAATTTTTTCAGACATTTTTGTCTTTTGACTATCATATAAATAATAATTTGGTTTAACGTTTATAATAATGACGTTATGAATGTTGTGATATTGCATTGAATATAATATGCTCTGTTTACTTTTGTAAAATATTACATATATTTGCAGACTAGTTCATTATTTAATTATTTTTATAATGTCTTTAATTACAATATAACGTGTTTTTATTTTTTCATTTACATAAAAATGAATATGAGATTTTTTTCAACAAATGCACGCAGGTTTTTGATAGATTTTTTTTGTAAAATCCGTGTAAATTTTTGTTTACACAATTAATTCTTGTACTTAGGTCACGTACAACGTTATTGTTGTAGGATTTGTTTAAAGATCACCAAGTATCTACGAGGTCTATTATATAAATCATAAACGAGTCAAATTGCACGGCTTATTTCTTTAGGTTTTTACATTTTTACTATATTGTGCGTCACTTTGAGTTGATCATGTACGATTTAATTTATGCAAAACAAATTATTATATACTACTCTAAGTTTGGATAAGTAAATTTAACATTCTACACATAAGCTTGAAGTACCTAGTTATACTGTTCAATATTAACAATTATGTTGTTATTAATAAATCATAAACTAATATAATATGTATACATTGCATATACCTATATACTTTAATGTTAATTGTTAAGTAAATAATTATTAATGAGGATCTTAGGAAAAATTTGATGAGTTTTAAAGATGTCTTCAGATATTATTTTTAAAAAACTTTTCCTCGTTTATATTAATTTGTAAAAATAATTCCTTTTGGAATTGGGTAGGGGGGTAGGTTTAATGTAATAACAACTGACCACACTCGAGATTCGGAAATGATAACTTGTATAATGCCAAATTATGTCACATAAGATTTTTAAAAAACCAGTATTTTTTATCTATACAATTTATTTTCCTAGTATATAAATATACATTCCATTATACTGGCCCTATACAAGTGGTCGTGGGTAAGGATGAAGGAGGGTCACCCTTAACCGTATAAAGCAACACTTAGTGTTGTTATCTTGTTTCAGGTTTTCTATTATAATACCTAACATATGAGGTGTATATCTAAATTACTCCACCTTCTTTTCTGTTTTCTCCCTTTCGATCTTGCTCGCGGATCTTTTATTATGATGGTTGTCTAAATCTTTATACAATATCATCTGCACCATTATCTTCATTTTATCCGGTATTTTGTTCGTTTAACGCGTTATTAAATTATTTACATTTTCTCGTTTACAACTGAAGCGTTTGATTATTATTACATAAGTGCATTTCCGGTTAACATTGCTTTTTTTAGCATACTAAATTGTTTGACGAACATAATTTTTTTGCGAAATTTTGCGTATAATGCTTAATTTAGTAGCATATATGCATCCTGGTTTTTTTAAATCATTATTTTATTAAATTTATGCACATAAGGTGGTGGCCTAATACTGCTTATCGATGAAAACATTTACTTCAGCAAAAACTTAAAAAAACGGCGTGAGAATTGGTAATAAAGAAATAAAAAAAATATGCTACGTTTGTCAGGAAATATATTAGCGTTTAGATGTCTGTGAATGTGAATACGTTTTCGTTGTTTCCGTTGTTAAAAAAAAAAACCCATCGCACGTAAGATATTAAACCTAATATTTTTACTTCGAGTGAAAAAAATTAATTTAACCTTAAGCGTTTTAATGAATTGCGAAAATAAAAAAAACATGTTAATAGCAGTGCACAATACGGTACGCCTATCATTTTTTACAAATATATTATAAATTTATACCATATACATTTTTGGCAAAAAATATTTTAAGAAATTTTCAATTGGTAATGTTGCAGAATAAAACTCCTAATTCCTAACAATATGTTATATGTTAAAATATTTTAATGAATTGTATACCTTTCTTTAGAGTTTTGTTACCACTAATAACATTTATTCAACCCTTTTAAGACAAATCATCATTTTTAAATACACACCCGTAACAAATATTAAAAATACCTATTAGGTATAATTATATATAATTAAACAAAACATTAAAGTAGAATTATGTACATTTTATAACGATAAATAAATAATAGAAAGAAAATACTAGAACACTTTGATAGTTTAGACTGTTTAGAAGGTTAGTAAAATTACTAAATAGTACTTGTGAAAAATATAATATTATTATAACGATAAAATTAGAATTATAAATATATTCGGACTCTAACATAGTTTTAATCAAATCATAACATAAAAAAATTATTTTCAATTAAATAATAAATTTAAAATAAATATTGTCAAATAACACGTGAGATAAATTCTACGAAATTAAAAAAAATAAAACAAGAACACCTATAATATTATATAGTTTCTATATTATATAGAATTTTAAGATCTAGTAGGTATAGGTAAGCAAATTATTATGTAATAATAAATAATAACTGGGCACTGAATTAAAATATAGTAAAGCATTTTGATTTATAATTTACGGGTAACTAGTAATTTTATATTACGTTTAAATTCAAATCAAAGTACCAAATGGTAAATAATTAATAAAACATAGTATATAATAGTACATAGCATATAGCTGGTATAACAACATGCTGCGAACATATAACAATTACCAGTAACACTAGAGTAATTAAAACAAATAATTTAATCTAATAGCATTTGCTGTAATGTTATTCATAACAATATTTAAAAAAAAAAAAAAATTATATCGCATTTGTTAACATATTCCTATAAGGAAATACTTAATTTTAAATAATTAGATACTTAACAAAATATATCTACGATGGTTTTTTATAAACTAATAACTTATATACATTAAAGTTTTCGATAGATATTTAAAGAGCGTTGTTCATTAAAAAGTAAATATAATTATTAGTTTATTTTAAATCAAATAAATCATTATTATTAAGCAATTATAGCTAATAAAACGCTCATCACGTAATATTTATTTTAGCTAAATTTGCGCATTGGGTTCTTTTTGTAGATAAACAATAATAATAGGAGAATATTTCTGTAATAATTTAAAGAAATTTATTTTATTTTTTTTACTTCTATAATTAATACGTTATGATTAATGAGTTGGTGTTAGGTATAGGTTTACTAACATAAAATAATATTAAATGCCATATTTTATTTTTTCACCCAATCACTTATCAACATTTATAATTTGAATTGCGTATATTATGAACATTTTAAATGCAATAAGCAGCAAACTTTGTATATTATATATTTCCGTATAATATTATAACATATTACATATTTCAGTTCATTATACGAGTACATAGATCATCGTTTAAATTTACTGAATATGGTTGGCGGTATTGAATAACAGTTCCCCAAAGTCTATATTGTTATTGCAGTAATGCAGTATAATATTATAACTATAATATAATTTAGTTTCTATATGTGACAAAACAAAATTTTCATTTCGATTTCCGGAAATTGTAGCCTTATATTTTACGTATACAAATTAACGATATATAATAACAATCGGTAAATAGTGTGCACATTTATCAACATTTCGTATTTAATAACACCTGTCATTTGTTTACAATTTTAACGCCGAATGGATAAGTCACTACAACAATAATTTCAGAAGATATACGGTCATATTATTATGCCGTTGTTGTTTTTTTGAGTAAAATATACATGTATTCCAATAAATCGTCAAGCGGAGTGTACACAGTGACAGCTGAACGTTTTACAAACACCGTACTAGATTCTGAGCATAAGCCAGGAATCTATAATATTTGTTTTAAAATAATGTGTTTTTTCTTTAGTTTTGAAAAACAACATATATAAGTATGTTATGATACGTCTACTTGTATACTGTACACTTATATATAATATGTACGTTATACACCACTATGCACAGTATATGTTTCATGCACGCAGATACTTTGTTGATTCGATTTTAAATGTAACACATTGTTTAATCGATTTAAGATTTTCGAATTTACTTAGAAAAACCTACGAAGAAATTGTAACATTTATTTTTAAATCTCTATGATTATATGTTTAAAAATATTTTTAGAAAAAAAGTTCATCATAATGTAGACAAAATTGACCACTGATTTTAAGTCAATATAGTAAAACTTAGATAGATATCCAAGATATCTATCTGCACTCTGCAGTTTATATAACATTATTGTTTCACGAAATCATGAAAAACAATAATCAAATTGAATAAATAAAACGATTAGGAATTCGATTTATATTTTACATATAATATTTTGAGAATCAATTGTTATTATTTTTAATTAAAATTATACATAGTAGTTAAATTTTCGTACAATGAATAGTTTTTTTTATTTTTTTAAAATTAACGACAATTTGTAATTGAATTTCCGCATTAATAAATTATAACGCAATAATATATCGCAATAACGATGTACCTACCTATAATGGTATATTTGTTTTATTTCGTATTAGATATTATTATTCATTACCATGTACTATAAATAATATTTTTTTAAATGCAGCTCTATTTGACTTTAGAGTCAGGTTTTGTGTGTTATAATTTATAAGTATTATACCTAAAATTTAAATACACGGGTACACTATTTTATATAGGTATATGCAAAATGCGCTTATCATTGTTATTGAAGAAAATATTACGTATTATTATACATAAAAAATATCATAATTTACACATAATTACACAAGTATTTCAATTTATGTAAAGTGTTTTGGTCTCAATCGATCTGATTCAACAAATAATGGGAATATACAATATGTAAGTATATATATGTATACTTATTATTTAAAACTATAATAATAAAGTAATATAATATTCTACAAATAGAATTTTTACATTTTTATTTTACGATTTAAGAAATATGTTATGTAAGTAAACCTATTGCTTGGTTAATTTTGATTTATTTATAATATAATATATTTGTTGCATGATTCGAAAAATGTTCGAAATTAAATTTATGAACATATTTTTATTAAGTTTTATTATAATAAGCAGGTAAATTTGTTTTCATTTTAAGTTTTACCACACATTATTTTATTCTATTATTTTTTATGTATTAATATTTTATAGTATATTATATTATATAGATTGTTTTATTTACTTGTAATATTTAGATGTAAATAGGTAGGTATATTTTATTGAATTATTTGAGTTAAATAAGATTTTGTTATTTTGGTAAACTTGTCTGTGATTGAAATTTGTACTGAATTGAATGCATTATACATATACTACATTTAATGTTGATTTATTTAGTAAATAGTCTTTAGCCTATTATAGTTGTATCATTTTTATCATTTTCATAAATATTGTATAAATAAATAATATACATAATTTTCCGAGTATTATACTAAAAAATAAAAAAAACAACCATTTATATAATATTGATATCTATAGTAATTCTAAAATAGTATACTAAATATATTAGTATTTTATATATGTATTCTTAACCCTCAAATTCTGAATCGTTTTTAGTATAATTTGGTTTTCATTAACACGTAAATTATTGGGTAATAAAAAGTTTAAACAAAACTGTTACAAGTACTCCTAGCTGTTTACCTCTTATTGAAAAGTAAGGAATAAAATACAAATTTTGTACACAAATACATGTATTACAGCTTGCTTAATTTTTAATAAAAGACTGCTTAGACTTATATAGACCGAATTTTGATTGCTCAACTATGGCTCTAAAACCAAAATTGATTGAATTACATTAAATTCAAGTTTTCAAATCATCTAATTACTTTTTAAATTGCCTGCATTTAGTTGATTTTTAACATACTTTTAACTCGTAATTCAGTAAATTTTTGTTTTAGAACCAGCTCGGTTAAAAAGTAAAAATGACTTAATATTATATAATTCGGTACATTAAAATACATATAGCTATTAAAAAAAAAAGTTGTATTGTGTATTTGTATAATAAAAGGGTCAACAAATTTGAAAATCGTCAAAAAATATGTGCTTCAGTATTCAATATTGCTTATAAGCATGCCTTAAATAACGCTATTTCAATTCTCGAGATCACTGGTTAGAAATATTTTATGTTGACTATAATAATTTACTAACAAAAGAACATTATTGTTATTATAACTATATTATTTGAATTGAATTGCAATAAACTTTTATAACTGGGCCGTACTCAAAACGCGTGAATTCAGAAATAAGTCGATGTGATAATTTCTTGTTTACGTTTATCATACATTTTTAGTACATTATGTGTAGTTTTTTATTTTTATTATCGGAAACATTTATAATTATTGTGTGTTCTACTTATCCGTAATAAACGGATTTTAAAAACCTTGTTTTCTCAAAGAGGGTCGTTTGGAAGGAAAACGAACTAGACTTAGACTTAATGTTATATTTGAGCAAGCAGAAAAGAAACAAAAAAATATTGTTTTATGGCCAGCAATGAGTTTAAGAGTGCACATTAAGTACCGTGTTTATATGAAACAAAAATTTAAAAAAAACTACTCGTTTGAACAGTGCCGGGTATTTCTGAACGGGTTACAACAAAAACAATAAAACATACTATTGTATATATATAATATTATTTAATATACGGAAACTCGTACAACTATGCTTATATTGTACCTAATGTTGTTGATGGGCAAAACGTGTACAACAATCGATTTTGGACGGTAACATTATATATTATATATATTATATTTATATTATTAGCCACAAATATAAAATTATTCCGAAACATCAAACTAAATATTATTATCGTATATGAAACATATAAATTCACTAACATAATTAAACTTTTGAAATTATATACACAATATAATATATCAATACATTAATAAACTATCAATACAAAATGTTAAAAACTCACGAAGAGCTTCGTTCTTCACGTACCTTTATGATTATTATTATTCTAAATATGTTACCTAACTCCTTTCTAACCACCCCTAATAACATTTTATAAAATAATATTTTATACAATTTTAATAATTAAGATTTTTTTCGTCGAATAGATGAATACTGGAATAAATTCATTTTCCTAAGCCTAGTTCATTTTTATTCTTAAAACTTATATAAAACATAATAAATTATTACAATGTTAATATAGAAAATGAATTACATAATATAATTACGTATAAAATACTTAATTATATTTTTTTTATTAATTCGAAGGTATATTGAAATAATATTCATTAATTATTACAAATAATTAAAACTATATACTCGTATGTATAATTTAATGTATAATATATTATTAGTTCTTATTAGTATGACTATAAAAAAATGTTCCGAAACATTTCTACTTTATGGGGCACCCAAAATTTCGGATTTTTTCTTATGGAATCTTATGTATTTTTTAACGCTGAAATCGATGGTGCAAACGAAAATTTGGGCAGATTATTAGTTTAGATGTTACAACCTATTGAAGTTTTCAGTCTATACTGTAATCCTTAAATACCTATTTTGCTTACAAAAATTAAAATTGAACTGTTGCACAATGGTAACTTTTTGATAATATAAACCAAGTATCTAGCGGTCGAACCTCAGCCAGAACGAATTTTTTTTTATTATTTTATTATTTTTTTATTTTAACTTTTTATATGGCAATTTACAATCATTTGAATTTTGTAGTATTAAATAAAGACGTGTAGTTGATCCCTACGCCTGCCGGTTTCGGTCGCCGAACTCGAGGGCCTACGGACCTAAACCAATTGATAGTTAAAATTTTCGCGATAACGGTCACAATCACAGGCACAGTCTTAGAAAATCTTCAAAGACCGTGATCACTGGCACCAATACGAAATAATTTACAGTGATGCCGTGCTAGCGGCACTCGTCGCTACGCTCCGCAAATCGAAAATATCCCTCGACTTGCTATGCAACACCACCTCAAGTTAGAAGCTACCCGATGCCCATAATAAAATATTATTATTTATAATACTGATAAAAAAAAAGTGAAAAAAATAAATGGTGATAACTATCACCAGAAAACAAACACTATTTAAACAAAATTATCAAACTTCAATAGGCTATAACTTCTAAACTAATAATCTGCCCAAATTTTCGTTTGCACCATCGATTTCAGCGTTAAAAAATACATAAGATTCCATAAGAAAAAATCTGAAATTTTGGGTGCCCCATAAAGTAGAAATATACCAAAAATTCATATAAAAAAAACGGTTTTTGATCAATAGCACTGGGTTGGTGGAGATGTAAAGTAAGAGAGGTTTGAATAGAAAGTGTGAAGTACAAGCTATTATCAGCAAGCCAATAGTAGAATCTTTTTTTTGAGGAGCTATAATAAAAATGATTCTTATTGCTTTAAGAGAGAGAACGCACGTGTCATCGTAGTTTTAAAAACTTATTAATATACATATATATATATATATGATTTTAGTTTAACAGAACCTATTTTTGTTGTTAGCTTAAAGTGAATTATTCAACTTAAAGGTATACAAATTAAGAAAACTAGATGTGTTTTTCATTGTTTTAGCAAGTTATGAATATTTTTAAATATTAATATTTAAAAAATCAAGAAATTATTACATAAGATTAGAAACTAATAATATGATAAAAATAAAACACAGATGCATTGCAACTTAAAAGAAAAAAATTATTAGGTATTTTAATTTATTTTAATTTTACTGGCAGATAAAAAAAAACTTTTTCCTGTAAAATCTTATGTTGAACGATCGCCCAGATTTGTTACTCTTATAAAACTGCATATTATGCTTAGTTATGACTTATAACAATCTAAAAATCCGGACTTAGTATAATAAGTATCATACATTAGTGTATAAGTAATTACTCGATTGATGCATATAGTAATCAAGTCAATTACATACAATCAATAGATAAATAAACGACATTGAATATATACCTCTGCGGTGTGTTTTTACCTGTGAAACGCCACTAGGGCTCTGGCCCGGAGTACGGTCTCTTGACCGCGGAGGAGTTCGTTCGGCGGCAAGTACCACAGGAACCTGGCCAGCCTTTCCACATCACCAGATTGCTGGAGGGCTTCACACATGCACGACACCTGTTCGGACGAGAACGATAGGCTGCGCTTGGTCTGCAGAAAATCGGACACGGTGACGGATCCGCCCGCCGCGGCCGCCGCGCTCGATGCTGAACTCTCGCTCAGCGCTTCCATGCAACTGCCTGGCGACAGGCTAATGCTGCCGGCGGCGCGGACGCCGACCACGTCCCTCGGTGACATGTACGACATGCGATGGCCGCCGCGCGTCGTCGTCGTTCGCGCGCTGCACCAGACAACCGTTTAGTGAAACGCGCACTCCATCGTCACGTTGCAGTCTGCCGTGGCTATAACGATATTGTCACGATTCGTTTTTATAACAACACCGCAGCTGCAGCGGCACTAGGAGTAACGTGATCGGGAGCGAAATCCTTTCGAGTACGATCTAAGCTGCAGTGCTGCAAAATCGCGCCAATATGAATTGCACGAATTTATTATAATTCGTTTTATCACACTCAGTACGTATGTTTTGTTTTGTATTGGTACCTATTAAACGCGCGGCTGACGATCGAAACCGTTATAAGGTAAATACAGTTGCAATGCGTTTTCGTCTGCGACAGAGACGTACGTCGCGGTCGTCTCGTCGTCGTTTCCGTGCGAATACTGACGAAGACGGCAGTCGCGGTGGCGGGCGCGTCTGGTCGGTAGGAGGGCCCTGGACTAGTTTGGTCGCGCCCAGGACGTGCTCATTGGTCACGCAGACGCGCGCGCGTTCCGTTAACGCGGTGGTGGTCGTCGAAGTCAGTGTCGCCGACGAGCTCAAAGACAACAATATATTGTAATAATTTTCGTATTATTTTATACTATCTGACCACCAAACACTTTTAAAACGAATTGAAAATCATTTTAGTTTTGATATTATGATATAATTTATCAACGATACGAATAGTGCATTGTGCAGTTTATAATACATTGTGATATATATGATAAATAAAAATATAACTGATGCCCATAATCGGCGCATCTTGTCACGATAAAATAACACTAAAATATCAGCACTCTACCACCCACTAAGGAACACCTGTATTAGGTATTTGTAAGTAAAAGCGTTTGATACAGCTCAATAATCCATTATATATCAATATATTTTAAATAGTTTATACATCATATTTATTATTTTATGTCATTATAGAATGGTTGAGGCCAATATTCTACTTTTGGGGATGTCAAAATTTTCAAGTCGTTAACTTCCTAAAAAAGGGTTCTTAAAAATATTTTTAACTTCAACGGCTAATAAATAAATACATTTGTAACAGCGTGTCGTGCATACGTATACAGATTATAATAAGTATACAGGTACCTATATATAGGTACATATACATAAGGGCCATATAATTTTTTAAAGTTTTAGATAAATAATTACAGGGAAAAAGAACGCTTTTTTCAAATGAAAAACAACTGTTTTTATACTGTGAATTGTTAAAAAGTTGTTTTTTTTTTTTGAAAATTTAGATGTAGATATCTAAATAAAAATTCAAACTAGCAGTTTCTGAGTTATTGTAATTTATATTCATATTAAATAAAGATCCTGTAGTTTTTAAAGTATAAAATATACGTAATATTAGATCTAGTATTAATAGGTAGTATTCATTACACTAAGAACATTTTTACAAAATTTAAAATATTGAAAGATTAGCAGCAATTATTAAAATATTTAAATCGTCATACTCGTTAGATTATATATATCACAATTTACAAAAAAGTTATCTGATTAATAATTTATAAGAAAAATGGTGATTATTTAGTAACAAGAAGTTAGTATTTTGTTACAAGGCACTCTTAGTACCTATATTTAAAAATTAAAATAATTAAAGTTTTGATAAATTCATAATTAAATGAGAAAAATGGAGGGGGTGGGTAAGCGTGCTAGGTGAGTGATTCACTATGAATATTATATATACATGTAGATTAGAAAAACTAAACGTTATTTGATTAATCATGTACTAAGAATTCGCTAAAATAATTATTTTATTGTTCATATTGATGACAGTCTGAAAATGTTCATTATGTATTTATATTTATAATATTCTATAACTATCTAGGACTATTAAGCGTACTCAGCGTAGGTATAATTTTATTTAAAATAATTATAATAATGTAAAGTGATTTCAACTATACGTGTCTTCCATTAGAATTGTGTTCTACTTGTTATACAATAGGTATATATTCATATAGTTTTGATTATTACCTATTTATTTTAATTATATTTTGAGCGCCTAACTTGGCTGTTTTAAGTATAATATACCTATAAACTAAAATTGATTAAATTACTTATACAATATCAGTTTATATCTATGTATACGTTTTAAATACCTATTACTCTCGGTAAGTACACATACCTATAGAATTGAATCATAAATATTATATCACGATATACAGTGGTGCATTTAAGAATATTTCCACCCCAAGGTTATAATGGTCTACGCCCCTATACCTGTTGCCAATCCCCCTCTTGAAATATAGTGATTTGGGGGAACGCCAGAATCACGAGTAATGTGATGTGTGGGTGTCTTCATACAAAAAAAATGAATATTTTTTCCGGTACCGACCCTATTATTTTATCCGGGCAAAAAACTCGCATCATATTAAATATTAATGACATCCGTTATTTGCTAAAGTAGCAAAACATCCGGAGAATTTTTTATTTAAAAATAATAAATTTTTATATCCATTCAGATATTTCCATTAATTCTTATTTATGGAATTATCTCATTTATTTAATTAAAATAATATGGGGACCTATCGATTCCGCCAATGTAGCATCGATTCCGCCAGTTCAAGTAGTCTAAAAACAACCTATCGATTCCGCCACCTACCAATTTTTGCCTGGACCTGGCAATTGCTGCTGTCAATCTGTTTCTGTTATAATAATAATAATAATAATAATATTTCTAAAAAATAGTTTTAAATATTAAAAATAAATTAATAATCAGTATAATAATTAATACAATATAATATTTATATAAAATAAAGTAATTCATTTAAATATTAAAAATAAATTAATAATCATTATCAAATAATACAATACAGTTAAATAAATAAAATGTTACAATTATATATTATTATAATAATATATAGGTATCTACAAAATAGTTCAATAATTAATTTAATAATTAATTTAGTCAAATATAGTTTTAAGTTTTATAATGTTATTTTTTATGATGGGATGATGCCAAACTAGTGAGCAGTTAATTTTTTTAGCCTCATAATCATTTAATAAATCTTCGATTTTTTTTTTTTGATAAATATATTTTGTGTTCTTACTAATTTTTGTTTTGTGAGTTGACCTGAGAAATGAGAATAATGTACGTATCTGTTTGGATCCTTGTGTTTAAGACGTGTATAAATAAAAAAATGTTTGGGTGTGATTTTGTAAACAAAGAATTGAGTTTTGCGAGGAAAGATTCACAAATCACAACTATTGGTGGTTCGCTCAGAACTAATAAAGAAAAAGGCCCAAACATTGGGTGGAAATCTCGAAAAATCGTCAATGTAATTTTCAGTTAAATAATCACAAAATGTTGACATTTAGGGCAGTGTGCCATAAACTCTTCTATAAAACAATCAGAAACTTCTTCTGGACTTAAAAAAGAAAGTCCGAATATTTTTCTTAACCAGATTCCGGACTCACAGTTTTTATTTTTATACACGTCTGTTAATCCAATTTTTTGGATTTTTCTCCACCAACTTTGCGTTAAATGGAATCTGCATCCGATTACTTGTATTAATGGCTAAATAATTTTTGCCCCAGCATGAATAGATTCTTCAAAATTAGCCACAATTGTTGTCAGTTTTAAATTTAAATTTAATTCAGCACATTTAGTTTTTAAAAAACTAAATGCTAATTCATAAATATGTTGTTTTGTTAGGTAATAAAAAAAACTAATGGAACATAATGCCAATTTATATTTACATGGATTGTAAAAAGTTGATAAAAAAATATAGGACACGATGAAAATGTACCATCAACAAATATTGTATTAGACGAGCTTAGAGCTTTCAGATTACTGTCTGTAGAAAAACACATCATATTGTTCACTAAATCTGTATGTATTAAAAATGACTCACCTTCAAGTTTCAACAGTTATTATTTCACGGTTATTCATAGCTTCAATGACTTCAATAAGATTTTTTGATAAGCGAAGGTATACGTTTTCTACATTCTCGATGTATACATTGTTTGATATTGTCAACATAGTCATTTCTCATGATATTTTCAATTTGAGGATTTTTTAGTATTTCACGATTTATAATTTTCAAAGGATTTTCTGTTACATTAGTAAGTTTTCTCTTGAGTTGGTTTGAAAATAGTTTTTTTTTCAATACATTTATTGGCAGTTTTTCATGATTTTTATGATCAATATCATATTTTAAAATTTCCGTTAAGGATTCGTTAATGTATATTTTTGCGTTACACTTTTTATTAACACATTTCTACTTATACGCACATAAATATTTCATAAAATTTGTTTTAAAAAATTTTTCATTTTGATAAATTACTAAGTCATTTACTCGTTCACCAGCTACGATTTCGAAGTTCATTATTGCGAAGTATATAATGACACGATGATAAATTGAGACTAACCAGATTAGACTATAAGCCGTTTTTCGCATCATTACGAGTATACAAGTTAGATTATCATTAATTAGCGATACCATTTTTATACAGGTATTTCATATGATATTTATAATATAGCTGTAAAATGTTCGGGAAGATTATATTTATTTGGTTATTTAGTATGTTTATTTTTTCTTGGAATTATTAAATTTGAACATGGCATATAACCCATTTTACGTAACTTTTTATTATCTAAAAAACTAAATCAATAATTAATAATGGCTTTATAACATTAAAAGGCTTATAAATTACCCATATTATATAGTACTACAAAATATACAATTTTATATCATGAAGTAGGTTAGAAATTTATTAAAATAAAAAATTGCTTTCACAATTTTAATTTACTAATGTTGTATGTGGTTACTTAGATTGAAGAGAAGTCAATATAAATTTTCTCGCTTTAGTGACTATATTCGCACAATAAAAAATATAAATATCCCGACCTATAATACTTTGGTGCTACTTATAACAATCACATACACCCAAATACTGCATTTACGCCAGTATAATAGAAAAACCTAAATTGAGCTTTATATACAATTAAATATCGTTAAAATTCGTTTGTGTCCAGTAATATTACAGATCAATAATTGTAGTAACAACACAGGGAAATTTGATTTATATATCTGCGCGACTCATAACATGAGAGTGATAAAGAATAATTATAATACTTATCTATAATCACATCTAACTTAGTTGTAGATAATTTTTATTACCTAAATACGACTATTACGTATTATTATAACCGAATAAGCCATTTTATTAAACGCTAGTTAGTCGTTGTAATTCACTTGTTTTTCAAGTATAACAAAAATAATACTGTACTTGCAAAAAATGTATGTAACAATAAAAAATAAAAAAGAGCCAAACATAAGACTGACTGATCGTTCAATTAAAATGATACGTTTTGAAACCATAAAGAATAGTTTTGACACATAAGATTACAGTGATCTGATAGTAAAAATGCTTGAATATCAGCAATATGTTTTTGAATATTTATTTGTATATTTCTAATAAGGGTACATCGTATACATTCTATCATAAATTAATTTAACATCTTAAAGAGAGTCAAGTCTTAATCTCGCCACAAATGTTGAAAATACAACCTGGGTGGTCAATCTACTCGTGGCGGATTGGGTATGTAACTTATTGGTGTAATTCGATTTAGGTGTAGCTTGTTTTGAGTGCAATAACTGTTGTGGATTTCAATATAATTAGGCTTAAACTAACATAGGTAGCTTTATGGATATTAATGTAAAATCTTAAGACCTTATATCTTAATGCAAATATAATGAGTTCAATTCACATTAAAATAGAAACAAGTTACATTAAACATATATTGATTTCAGACTTCAGTTACCAATGTTACTATAAGTTTTCAAAAATATAATTTGTTAATTTTTAAAATAAATTGTTAACGATTTTTTAACTTAGCGGTTATTGTGTTTAACTGTAAAATACTAAAACGGTAGGATATTGATGAATTTCAACTCAAAATGATTTCAAGGGTTTCCACTTTTCCAGTATGTGTATACGTATGTGTTAATTGTGTACTTAAGTATACGATATATTATAGTATATATAGGTACATTCCTGTATACGAATTAAGAATATACGAATTTACCTATAGGTAGGCATGTATAATATATATGTATGATGACATAATATAAATGATATACGCGAATATTGCTTACGATAGTAATAGGTACACACACACACACAACAACAACACCATACATATACACAATACACATATATCGGACGAGCCATTAACACGTTATCTACGTATGTACGATATTATACATAACTACCTATATGTTATATTAATATTAAATTTAAAATTATTATATAATAACGCATCGTATGCGAAGAAATATCAACAGAACTCGTCACCATATAATTGGGAGTCGGGACGATGCGAGGTAAGCGTTTATATCGATGACACGCTGCACGTGTGCAAAATTTATTAAATCATTTTATACCTATATATATGTGTGTGTAAAATATATAAAAGTGTTAACAGTATAATATTGAGCAACAAATGTATCGCGCATATTCGACCGAAAATGATGGGAACTGATTTACATACATGTCGTATTGTCGAGCAGGGCGCGTCGTTACAGCTTACTCGTAATTATTATATATGTATATATTTTTAAATCCTTTAAATACGAGTTTGTATTTTTTTTATCGCAAAAAGTTATATGTACAATGTACATGCAGACGTTGACTCGAAAAAACGACCATCTATATTATACATATACCTATTACCATATACCATGTACCTACTGCAGTGTATATCATACAAAACTTTCTTCGTGGTAATACCAATGTTTAAATTCATAAATTATATAATATACACAGGTATGTTGTATAAAATATATAAGTTTATACGAACTGTACACGAACAAAAAAACTGCATATCGATAAGAATTTACTTTTTTTTTATTTAAAGCAAAACACAGATAATCTTTTATTTTAGTCCAAAAGATAATAGTAATTATACCGTTAATTTTTATGTTAATATTTTAAAATGTATAGTTTATAATTTAAGCTATAAAATGTATTCTATTAATGTGGTGATGACTATTATTATTCATTCATAAATTATAAATTATAATTATTTAATTAATGCTTGTGTAGTTGTGTATAATATATTTTATAAAAAGTAGTATTTAAATCTCATTTTACCTACTATATTTATTATTTATAAATATTAATTTTATATAAAAGTACCAACAAGCAACAATTAATTAGCACCATAATAGAGTCTTATAAGATTCTTATAGTTGTATGTAATAGATAATGGTAATTCTTAAAAATATTTAGAAGGTTTCGTACTTTTGGATAGGAAAATCATGGCTGCACTATTATACTATTACCTATGTAGGTTAAATTAATAAATATTTAACTGCGACTAATATATAGCCTATATAAGATGTATAAAGCTATAAATTGTCGAATTATTTTGATCAGAAAATCATTTTAATGAATGAGTTAATAGAAACTCTACAATAATATGTTGAGTGAAAACCGAATCCCTATCCTGAGGATTGTTATATTGATTTGATTATGAACTTTAAGGCGTCGACGTATAGATAATATAAAAATATGAAATATTATATACACATACAAATTTGGTTAAAGTAGTCTGAGTTTATCCTTATGGAATGATGCGATACTGTGCAGATTGAAAGGATCGTCTACACAATATAAATACGCTACATAATATATACAATATAAATACAATATAATATAAAAACAAACATTAAACGTGGATTAAGTCCTATTATTAATTGATGGATTTAATTTTTTTTATAAAAATATTATATCGATTATGGAGGTATATAGGCCTAGAATGCATTCTGTGTAAAATATATAGATACCTACATTTTGACTTTTGTTAATCTCTGTGAATAAAAATATCCGATTTTATCACTGCACTATTTAAAAACTGGTTGTTTTTTTGAGATTTTAAAACCACTGTATAACACGTACACAATTTATACTATAGAATGCAAAGCACCGAATTTCCACACACTCGCACCCTATACGTGAAATTATATTAAAACGATAAATGAAATTCCAACAGTTTTCAAGTGTCACTATTTACAATAATATAATATAATACGTTGCGTGAATACACATTACACACGCATATCAAAGCTGTATATATGTCATGTATTATATACGAGTATATTTTGACGTTACGAGCGATGGTAAAATATCTTATGAATTTATATTATATTTATAATATTAAGTATGTATATCATATTATAATTTGTATAATACTCAGGGTCGTTCTCAGGATTTGCTAGGTAGGTATAGTGCAAAATATATTGCGAAGTCTACTATACATAATTTATGTTTACAAGTGTCTTTCAAATATCTGTACCTAATTTTTTTTCTAATCGTATTAATTTTGATTCCAAACTAAAGAATCATCAGAAAAACTGTTCATCTTTCGACAAAAGCAAAAGTTAGGCAATAGCCCCCCTCCCTCCCAATAAGGACGACCCTAAATATAATATAAACTTATACTATATATGGTTGCCACAGTTCTTTCACACGCGTTGTTATCATTATATTATAATGTCTATGTAGGCAATAAATAACGCCGCGAATTTACGACGGACGCGCACACAGACAACCTATTCATATAATATGTACTTAAAACTTAATAGTGCGGGCGTCGTCGTAGCGGTGGCAGACTCTCGGGACGACGATACGTCGGTCCTTACAATAGCAGAGGAAAGTGGTGGTGTACGCGTATATATTCACACACACATACACATAGGACTAGGTTATATATGTGTGTATGTGTGTGTGTATACAATATATGCAGAGGAGGGGAGGGCGTGTTTGGGATGGCCCACGCGCAGTATATACCGCGGCGAAACGGGCACTCCTGCGCCTCTCCACTCGCGCCGTCTAGGGGGACCCATACCTCCCGTTCGCGCCATAACATCTCATCCGAGCTGCCGACCACCCTCTATAGCTGTATTGCTCTCACACCCTTCGTCGCCACTCCTATATCGCTGTCTACCACCCCTTCGTTGTCGACCGAGCGCGAATATTACGCACGTCGACATGGCATTCTTTACCGCCGCCGCCAACAGTTGTATATATGTGTGTATTATATATACCATCATCATCATCATTCGTCCCGCGCGCGCGTAATCCGACCCACCCAAGGGTGTCATTCTACCTGTTCGTCTTTATTGTCTAACGAGCTCCCTTATATATATATATATATATATATATATAAGTTACTGTGCTTTTCGATGTCTCCCAACGCCCCCTCTCTCTCACCCCTCCGACCCCGCGACCAAGACCTCCACCTACCTTTGCGCCACAGTTCCTACCTACATATTACTATATACCACTATATTCAACTATACTATGTATAGAACCACCGTCGTTCTGTTCCACCCCGTCACCGCACTCAAAGCCTTTTCCTCTCTGTCACTGTCTCCATCTAACTATATCGTTCTTAGTGTACACGCACCCCATTATCGGATCAACGCCACTACCACCGTCACCCTCATCGCTGTCGCATCTCCGCGTGCGTACACGGCAACTCCGCGCAGCTAACTTCCAATTATTATTCGTGTTTCGTTTTTACGACGACATTCTCTTTTATTTTCCTCCTCGTTCGTTTCTATCCATCTCTTCGTATCCTTGTTTTTTCTGCAGTCCGTTCCGCCCCCCTCGAGCATTACGTATATTGTTATAAAACGACGATGCACGTTCTCCAATATTATATTTGTCCGTAGAAACGGTTCGAGAAAATAAAGAGAAAAAAATGAAAAAGATATAAAAAAGTTAGTACCATGCCAATAGAAAACAAGCGTTTCCACGAATCTATATGACGACGGTTTTCTCAACTGTCCTTACACGTCACGCATTATTATAGGTACCTTTGTAATACATTTATACTGTTTTATATGTTTAGATGTACCTAGAATATAATAAAATATAATATTGTTTTATATGGTCACACTTTATTATTCGTTTGACGCGTTTCTTTTTCGGGAGTTTCCTGAGTGCGTCTCGAAATTACCCTTTTTTATTTAACACCAGAGTGCATCCCCCAAAAAAGATTATATTTTTGACCTAGCCTTAGCGTGTTCCAGTTCATTTAGAGTTATCCAGGGTGCACCACTAGGAAGTTACAAAATTATTGGTACAATTCGTCTTACATAATTTTATAATATTTTATAAAATCTTAATTTATACCCTTCAATATTTTTTATTTGCTTACTGTGTTGGCTTACCATGTTATCCGACTATGAAAATTTTTAAATTCTGATTATATTATATTATTGAATATTACGACACTACTTCACATGTAAGTTTACTAGCACTTATTGACCTTAACTGGGTAAGTTGTAGTCGTGCTAAATTATTATTAAAGTTAAAATTAAATGCAATTTTCCCACCGTTTCAGTGCTTTACAATTATAGTTGTAAAAATTAATAAGTACCTACCTATAAATTATTATAGTTGTAGATTTTATCCACAATATTCAATCGCCAAACCTGTATCTTGAAATGTTTATTTGATTATTTCATCTAAAATAAGTACCTATAACTGTGGACTGAGAATGCACTCGGGATGTAAAAAAAGATAAAAATTTAAAACGGGACGCACTTAGGAATCTGCTCTTTTTTTACTGAAGTTTTCTTGATAGTTAAGACCTACGTAAGCCAACTATACAATAATTTAATATGATAATAATATAATATTATATAATAATTAATATAATAATATTATATAATAATTAATATAATAATATTATTATCTTACATATTATATAAAAAACAAATACACGTAGATATGTTTATAGTGTAACGTTCACTATGTGAATTATACGCGTATTTGAGTACTACATTTGAGAGAAGTAATTCGGTAATAATAGGTATATTTTATTTCTTGAAAAAAAAAAATGCTTTTTATCTTTATTTCAGTTTTCATTAATGTGATTTTATTTATATATTCTAAAAACATTATTGGACTATTATAATGGTTGTATGATACTTTGATGAGTTCATTTTTAAATTATCTTTGAACGTACGGGGAAAGTTATCAAGCAATAGATAATCACACACACACATCGCTCATTAAAGTTTTTGAAACGCGATAATTATTTATCTTTATTCTTTATATTATATACATATATGTCTATTTATAAAATATGTCCTGATTAGTCCATTATCCAAACAGAAACAAGTCGATAATAATTACAACGAAAAGAAACTTTAAAGCGTTGGAAATGTTTCATTGTAAATACAATACACATGTGTAAGTGCTCCACGTGATTTAAAAACAAATAAAAAAAAGCGGGTAAGTGGGTATCGCTCTGCTGGACATTCCCGGTAGGGTGGACCTCGGATTATGGTAGGTTAAATTTGAATGCAGTGATAGGTATCATTGTATACGAAAAACGATTCTGAACGAAGATGATTAATTGTTAGTCTAGGATATATTATATTTAAATATTGTCATATATTCTATTTTGAAACAATTAGTATAGTTACTATAGTTACTTTATAATATCTGTTTATATAATAAAAAAAGTATTTGGCCAACATACGCATTATGAGTGGCGTATGAAATTTAATTTAAATTTTGATATATTTCGTAAACATTTGAACTTTAAATGCTTAGAAATAAAAATTGTGACTAACGATTTTTTATTTATTTTTATTACGATAAGTACAACTTATAATAAACCTTCTATTAAATTTTAAAGATTTTTTGGATAGCCAAATTTTTTTTATCGGCATTTGAAGAAAAAAAACTTAGAAAAATCGAAAATTTGAATTATCTATAAGTAGCTTAAAAAAGGTCAAAATAATTTGAAAATTTAACCGTTAATAGATAACCATAATATAAATATTTGGTGAAAATTTCAAGTATTTACAATGATTCGTTTTTGAGTTACAGCAAAATCAAAAATCGATTTTGTCAAAAAGTGGTTTTTCGTAAAATTGCCGTTTTTCTGTCACTTTTTTTTTGTTTTTTTGAAAATTGTTGGAAAATGTTTTGTCTTTTGACCACCCAAAGTACCAACTAGATGAATTTTCCTATTCAAAGAGGGGCTGAAGTAAAAAATCGGAGCATTTTTACTACTCCTAAACGTGATGACAGACACAAAAAAAAACACACATCATTGTAAAATCAATACATTCATCACTCCGTTCAGAATCTAAAATAATAAAATAATTGATATCAAATTGTGATATAAATGTGTAAAAATATCACATAACTTTTAATATTTCAATTTCAATAGAAACAAAATTAACAACATTTTATATTTGGTATAATGCTGATTATCTAAAAATTGTATCGAAGAATAAATATCTTTTTACGCTTTTATCTGATGTTAATAATATACCAAAAAATGTAAATTTGCTTTGTACTCTATTGTTAATACATTTACAGACAATAAAAAAATAATAAAATAAATTTAAATTTAAAGTAAAATAATTATCTGTAAGATTTTTATATATCTGATGTACCTATACTACCTACGCGATTGATTTATCAAACATTTTCTGATCGTTTCTTTTTTAACCTTTAAAATGATTTAAAATATTTGCTGCATTGCGATATTAGATTATCATCTCTGCAATTACATTTTTTTTCTGTAAAAAATTAACACAGTTTAGTGCCACACATGTTGCTGAATATTATCTTTTTTTTAAATGCAATATTGGAAATAAAATTGTCCGATAACAAAGTTAACAATAAAAAAAGCTGTAGGTACAAATTATTAACGATTAAAGAAATTAAAAACCAACGAAAAAAAGTGGGCAAGTGTGTATCGCTCTGCTGTATAGTAGAGATGGAGAGTAGGTGACTGGTCACTATAATGGATGTGTTGAATTTGAATGCAATGACGGGTATCATTATATACGAAAAACGATTCTGAATGGATATGATTTGTCAGTCAATGATAATTAGTAAGATATATTATATTATTATTTATTACCTATATTTAAATTGTAATATATCGTTATTTTACGCGATTTTGTAAAAAATTAGATTTCATACGCTTATAAAATTTTTTTTATATTGACGTTGGAATTTTTTTTTTATACTTACTTGAAAGAAAACTTATGGATAATCTTGTATTGGGTTTTTTAACCTTAGGTATAAATCTCAAAAATTTTATAAATTTTCAACTTAAAAATTCCTTCCAAATTTTCGCAATTTTGATATATTTCATAAATATTTGAACAAAAATTGTAACTAACGATTTTTTATTTTTTTTTACTACAATAAGTAGTTACAGCTTATATAATGAACCTTGTATTGAATTTTAAAGATTTTTTTAAAAGCCAAATTTTTTTTATTGGTATTTCAAGAAAAAAAATTTAAAAAAAATCGAAAATTTCAATGCTTTATAAATAGTTTAAAAAAATTCTAAATATTTTGAAAATTCAATCGTAAATAGATAATGCTAATATAAACATTTGGTGAAAATTTCAAGTATTTATAATGATTCGTTTTTGAGTTACAACAAAATCGTTTTTGAAAAGTGGTTATGCGTAAAAATTCCCGTTTTTCCGTTATTTTTTGAGGGTTTTTCCTGACGCTTTTGAAAACTACTGGAAATTTTTTTGACCCTCTAAGGTATCAAATAGATGAATTTTCGTATTCAAAGAGGGTCTGAAGTCAAAAATCGAATTATTATTACTACTTCAAAACGTGATGACAGACACAAGAATAAAAAAAAAACACACATCATTGTAAAATCAATAGGTACATTCATCATCCCGTTTTGAATCTAAAATTGTTACCAAAGCAAATTATGAAAAACATATTTTGAAATAAGCACTTGATAAAAAAAAAATACAGTAGGTAATATGCAATAATATTATTTAATTTAAATGTTATAAAATGATTTAAGATTTTATTATATTTTAATTAAATATAATTCGTAGGTATAATGTAGAGTAAAATATAATTTATTACAGAAATTCTGTGTGAATAAACTTTCTTTCATCCTTTATCTTTATTTATGCTATTATTTTAATGAACAATATTTAGTCTGTTGCAGACAGATATCAATGTCTTAGTGTGTTTTCCTAACTTAGTGTTAAGTTTGAGTTTAAGAAAATTTTAAATCTAATAAAGCCAATAAAAATAAAAATGTTGAAGAATAGATATTTTATACTGCAAAGAACAGATATAAATTATTTTACTTGAAAATGTTCCACAAACAATACAGATAAATTATCTGAGATAATTATCCTAGAATACTATCGTATTCTATATAAATTAGTATTTTGAAAACTGATCCTTCCATGATAACAAAACATGTTTAAACATATTATTTTAATATATTTTGGTTCTTTTGAAATTTTAGATTCTGAACGGAGTGATGAATGTATTGATTTTACAATGATGTGTGTTTTCTTTTTTTTTTTTATTATTTTTGTGTCTGACGACAACATTTTGAGCAGTTATAATGCTTCGATTTTTGACTTCAACCCCTCTTTGAAAAGGAAATTGAATCTACTATCTAGTTGGTACTTTATGGGGTCAAAAGTTAAAAATTTTCAAATTTTTAAATTTTTTAAATGAGTAGAGAAAAACCCTAAAAAATGAGGGAGAAACGGGATGTTTTACGTAAAACAAACAAAATCGAATTTTTTATTTTGCTATAACTCAAAAACTAATAGATGTAAATACTTGAAGAATTTTGAGCTATTTATAGGCAATTGAAATTTTTAATTTTTTTTAGTATTTTTTTTTAAAATACCTAATGATAAAAATTTTTTGGCCGGCCAGAAAATCTTGAAAATTTAATGCAAGATTTCTTATAAGTTGTTCTTAAAGTGATAAAAAAAATCCGAGATCGTTAGCCACAATTTTTTTTTATAAGTGCTTAAAGTTCGAATTTATACGAAATATGTCGAAATTGCGAAAATTTGCAAGTAATTTTGTGGTTGAAAAATCGTAAAATTTTTTTATTTTATAACTAAGTTTTGAACATTTGATGCAAGGTTCTCCATACATTTTTCTTCAATTATCTGTAAAAAAAACCCTTAAAAAAACTCTACCGGATTCAGACAAAAATTTTTTATGAGTGTTTGAAATTTAAATTTTTACAAAACCGCGTTAAATAATGGTTTAGCCTCAAACGATTTTTGATATTTGTTGTTATTCAAACAGTATAAGTCGTAAATACTTGAAAATTTTACCAGTTATTTAGATTGCCATTTTCTTTACGTGATTTGATTTTCAAAATATTTTGACTTTTTTTTGAGCTATAGGCAATTTAAATTTTCAATTTTTTTTTATTTTTTTTTTATAAATGTTGATAAAAAAAATTTAGCTGGGACAAATTACTTGAAAATTTAATTGAAGGGTCCTCATAACTAGTTCTAACTCTCATTCAAAAATTATAAAAATACATAGGCACAATTTTTTTTTATTAGCATTTGAAGTTCAAATATTGACAAAAATTCGTCAAAATCATGAATATTTTTCACTATTTGGTAGTTAAAAATTTATAAATATTTTACTATCAAAAGCTAAGAATTGAAAATTTAATACTATGCTGTCCATAAGTTAAGCTTAGAATAATTATAAAAAAGTTTGATAATTATTCAATTTAAGAAATTTTACGAGTGTTTAAAGTTTTAATTTTAATTTGAAATCAAAAATACGCGTGTAAAATAACGTTTTACTAATAAATAATTTTCGATTTTTGTTATTTTTAAAAAATAACTAAACGTAAGATCTTGAAACTTTTACTTAAATGTTTGAATTTGTTTCAAAATAGAATATATGACAATATTTAAATATAATATATCCTAGTCTGACAAATCATCTCCGTTCAGAATCGTTTTTCGTATACAATGATAGGTACCTATCATTGCATTCAAATTTTACCTACCCTAGTCCGAAGTTCACCCCATCCCCTAATGTACAGCAGAGTGATACTGACTTACCCGCTTTTTTCTGTTGTTTTTTCATTGATGTAACTATATATTTGTTCTGTTCGTTTTTCCTTATTTTTATTTTTCTTGGTGTTTTTTTCGGGATTTTCTGCAAACATCCACACACAGAGATTTTACATAATTTGTATTTTATTGATTATTTACTGCTTGGAAATATAAGGTTTAACAAATATACCTACAACATAAAAGTAGGTATAGTTATACAGGGTGATTGATTAAGCGTAAAACACTCATTATTTCAAAAAGTATTCATGTTTTTGAAAAAAATTTTTTACATAGTTTTGAGTTGTTAAAAATACTACGTTTTTATTAAAAAATTATATTTTTAAATATTTTTTATCCTTATATTTTTTTTAAGTTTTTTACTTTTTTGAATGACAACATAGAGTTTTAATTTCATATTCCAAAGCAGAATAATTTTCTGAGTATTTTGATACATAAAAATCGAATTTAGGGCGAGTACTTAATGAGTTATACGTATTTATAGTTTTGACAAGTGGTGTGGAGTGGTACGGGGTTACCCCGCAAAATGTTAGTCCACTACTCCGTTTGTCTAAACTTTAAATACGTATAACTCATTAAGTACTCGCCCTAAATTCGATTTTTATGTATCAAATTACTCAGAAAATTATTTTGCTTTGGAATATGAAATTAAAACTATATGTTGTCATTCAAAAAAGTAAAAAACTTAAAAAAATATAAGGATAAAAAATATTTAAAAATATTATTTTTGAATAAAAACGTAGTGTTTTTAACGACTTGAAATTATGTAAAAAAATGTTTTCAAAAACATAAATACTTTTTGAAATAATGAGTGTTTTACGCTTAATCAATCACCCCGTATACACAACACACACACACACACACACACACACACACACGATACACATTACGCATATTTAATAAAATAAGAGTACGTTTAATAAAAAAATCAATAGCAATAAATACTGCTTCTTATTATATTGTAATTTAAAAATTTTATAGAAAGGTACCTACTGTTATTTTATTTAAAAATATAATTCAACTATTGGTCAAACGATTTTATTTATGTTCTACCTAATATAATTTTTATAAATATTGCGTAAACTTCAATTAACATAAGTTTTTAAATTGTTTTGTATTTAAATATTATTACAGTTTTTTTACAATTTATTTATAATTTATATACATTTTTAATTTTTTAGAACACGTTTTAAAACATTTTTTATAGTCAAATAGTTTATTGTTTATTCATTTAAGTTTAATGTCTCTTAAATTACATGCATAATACATATACCGGGATTTGAACATAAAATTAATTAATTAAATAACTTTCTTATAAATATATAATGTTTAAAGATTAACTCGTTGTTTGATGGAGTGTAGTTAATAAACAGTTTTGCTAAAGGCTGTTACAAAAATTCTCATATAAATATAATACATTACCAAGTATATTCGAAAAGTTAAGAAAAATAATTGTGAATATATGTTTTTGATACTATATGTAGTATATATTATAATTTAAACGTTTTATTAGAAAACAATTATGTGGACATGAATTATAATAGTCACCATTTATTTTCGAAGCCAGTTTGACGTCAATATATTAACAATAACCTACATATTCACGGAAAAAAATTAATAAAAAAAAAACAGCTGCTGCGGCGCTTCTTATCATCGTGGGATTTGCAATATATCAACTCATCAGGTCACTGTTAATTTTAAAAGTTTAATGCACGAGAACAAAATTAATAATAGTATAAAAAAAAATAATAAAGACGAGATAAATTTCGCTTGTTTGAATATTTTTGTCGTCATTTGCACATCATAATAGCATTCTTGTAAAAATGTCATACTTATTTTGCCATGCTATGGTTTTTATAGATCAGCCTAATTTTTGTTCATGGGGTTTCGTAGTATTTTGTTTCTATAGTTTGTTTAACTGTAGACAAGGTGGCGAACGTTTAATATTTATACTCATCATAATCGTTTTGAAAATAAATAGCGATACCCCACATTTTTCGTCAATTTATAGACTAATCTAATCTGCGGGCATGAGGGCAGTTAACTTAATGTATTTGGATATTATTTCTGTTATAATTTCTCGAAGTTCGATTAAAATTATTTTAAATCACTAATAGTGTATATACGAAATTATTTTTTGAATACTTGAGCAATTATGTATATTATGTATATCATCATTTATATAATTATTATTATACTTTTAAAAATATTTTCGATATTTTAAAAGTTTGAACTGGCAAGGTTGTCAAAAGTTATCTTATTTATTGCTTAAAAAAGTTGCAATTTTTATTATTCATGTACTTAATTAAAATAATTAGTTTTATTTTATTTTAAACTGCATGTTTTTTTATAATTTCCAGCATATTTTTAGTACACAAGTGCATGCTTATTCAACAGAATTTTAGTGCATCAAATTAACAGCTCAGCGTGTTAAAACATATGGTATTTTTATATATTATTCGTGACGAACGCCTTGATTATAATGCTGAATGTACCGTAATAATTTAGTAAAATTTGATGTTGACCGTCGTATAATAACAATAGTACGTACACAATAGTATGTACATGCGCGTACATTGTTGACAAATACATTAAACGCACAATTATTATTATTTACTCGTCCTGTGAAAAATCGATACGGATAACGTGTATGTATATGGTGTACTTACACATCATACGTGTAATAAAAATTATATACTCGAGTTTTTGTCATAGCAGGGTTAAAATTTTTAACCATCATCGCGATATTTCATTTTTATTCACGTGCTGAAGTAATTGGCAAGTTTGCGAAAAATAATAATAAAAAAAACGGTCCCTTCAATGCGGTGTAATGTATAGATATAATAATAATAATACGGTGTAACGTGATTGATGATTGTACATTATTGTATCTGTTGGGAGCCAATTAGGTCCCCGTTCGGTTCATATCACACTGTGCAGAGTATTCAGCTAATTAAACTCGACGACAGTGTATATAATAATAATTTCGGTCGATTACTATTATCATTATATTATATTGTCACCGTGTAATAACAATATGTTTTGCTCGCCACCGATGCAGTAGTGTGTGTGTGTGTGTGTGTGTATATACGAATCAACGGATTTCCTAGTGGGGTTTGGCTGTAGCGCTTATGTACTATAATACTCGTATACACTGCGGAGACCGGCGCGGCTGCAGCGCGGGAGTTGACGAAAACGCACAACGGCCACTTATATAACGGGCTGTATAAAGCACCGGCTACACAACATATTATAATATTATATCGACCCTTTTATTCGGTTCGATTGCGCGACGACGCGCGGGAGCCTCAATCGAAACGCGGCGGAATCTCGGTAATCCGACTCTCAAAGGACATAATATGCACCTACCTCTATAATGTACCAAAAACAATTCGCGAAATTTAAATCACCGTCGTTTTTGCTTTTGCAGGAACATCCATACATATATAATGTACTAGATATACGCGTTATATAAACTATTTCGAATCAATGTGCTGCACGTCGTCGTATATGTGTATAATAATGTAATATGTTAAGCGCAAGTAGGTACCTCGTGTACATACAATAATATAATATACGGCAAATAGCGTGGTAGGTAACTCGAAGAACACATTACATATATACATAGGTATACTCACTTGAATATATTGAATGTGCTTTATTCGAATTAATATACTAGACGTTAAACACGCCTGCAAGTCGTCCAATTTGAAGTACCTATATATTATATATTATTTTAGAGATTCACGCAATACATCTATGTAGTAAAGTAAGTTCATATCAGCGCGAAACATATTTGTCAAATTAATTATATGTTAAATTAACAAATTGCATAACTTTTTTATAAGTAATTAAGTTCAAGTTTTTACGATATTATAGATATTCAAACGTACGAGTATAATAACAATTTATTAACGAAAAAATTTTGTTATATTTATATTATTGAAAAAATATTAATTGGGAAATATTCCATTGTGGCTTGTAAATTTATCGGAAATTTTGTTAGTTTTATTGTATCAACGGTTTCCAATAACCAATAACCAGCTCCAAATTAATTTATCAATTTATTATACTTTCTTCCGATGTTAATAAGTTTTGCATATCATAATTATATATTCTTTTGATAATGTGATTAGTAACCTACTTATATATTATATTTTTTGAGATCATAAAAAGTTAGAATTTGTAAAATTAATAAATTAACTCAATTTTTGTGGAAAAAATTCGAGATTATAAAACCAATAAAATTTCATTACCTATACTAAAAATAGCACATTGGCCATATTTTCAATTAAAAAAAAATTGATTCAACTTAAGGTAAACTTGAATATACTAAGGTTTTCGTTCTGTACATACTACAAATACACAAGATGATTCAACAAATATTCCTCAGTTATTTATTCCTTTAATAAAATGAATGCATTCGTATTTTGGTTTTTGAAAATTTTAAGTAGGTTGTATGAACCTAATTTAAGGATTATTATTTTAAATTATTTAGATTTTTTTTATACTATTTAAAAAGTATTCTTTGGCGATACAAACTTTCTTCTTTTTATTGAGAACCAACTAACTATTTTATCATAGATTGATAAGCAGTTGATTTTATTGAAAATGTCGATGTATCGCTAAATCAAAATTTTACAAGTACCTATAGGTAGTTTCTAAATTATTTAAATGTATATTTAAGATAATAAAATTGTTCTTGTTTAACACAAATATAAGTTTTTCAATATTGAATCTAGTAAATATTTTATACTATTGGAAATTTGTTTAAAAATTGTAAAATATTGATAGATTAATATTGTAATACAATTATTATTAATAATTTTTAAATAATCATATTCTCCCATTATATTATATTATATTATTTAACTACTTTAAAAAAATTTAATTTACCTATTTACATACAAATATTATTACTATTGTACATTATATTATGTCATTATATTTTATTTTATATTATTGGAATTTCTTTTTCCGCGAATAAAGAACAAATAAATAAATTAAAATTGAAAATTTAGACCACAAACATACTAAAATATTCCACAAATTAGAGTGTATAAATAAGTTTAAATTATCTAAAGAAACAATTAGTGTAAATAATGAGCAATGAGCATGCGTGGTGAACCACCCTGTATATGTATTTTTATAGTTAGGGGAGTCAACTATCAAGTAAATGTGTAATGCCTCACAGTATTTTAATTGAGTAGAAGGGTGAGTGTCCTGTGTATATATGTCATTGCAGTGATTAAGGGGTTTGTTTTCTCTACAATTATTAATTTCATTAAAAAATATATATATATTCAAGTGTAATAAGTACCTATACTTCACAATACGCATAGTAACATATTATTGGGGTGGCTCAGTAACTACAATTTTAGCTACTTCAGTGGCTCAAACATACAGGGTGTCTCACGATGAACTGACAATTGCACACATAAGTTAAGTTCAAAAGTGTCAGTTCATCGTGAAACACCCCGTATATTCACGCCACTTCTGCATGTATGTAGGTATTACTTTCATCTGGTGTGGAATTTCACGAATCTGCACTATTCATCCATTAAACGTTTTCAATGAGCTATGCATTATTATTATATGGATTAAACAAACTCGATGATTATTAAAATATATTTCGTGTACCTACAACTTCTGAATTATACATGAAAATGCTGTTCAATATTTAATAAGTGATAATATGCAAGAAATTATGTAAATAAAAATTACTTATATTTGAATACTGAACAATTTTTGTACAAAAAACTTTAAAAGCAGCTCTTTGTGGTGATTTTTATATCCTAAAAATACTTATTTAGGATATCCACAATAATAAGTAATTCCATAGTCAATTTAATTGACTCAATTAACAATTCTTAAATCATTTTTTAAATTATAAATTGTAACCGTCAATATATATAAATATATTTATATTTATACAGGGTGTAACAGGACTATTTAACAAATATAGTAACATTTATAATGGAAGTTTGTCAAATAGTCTTGTTACACCTTATATACATATATATTGGTTATATTTGTAAATGCTGTACCTATTTTGATTGATAAGAAATATTTTAAGTTAAAATGAGACGAATAATAATTTTGCTCGGCGCTAAAGCACCTTTTAACTAAATTTATTTGCGATTTGCATCCATTCAACAAACTGTTGTCATACACATATATGAGATTAAATGCAGGTACAATACGACGTATTATAATATTATATTATCGTACAATGTAGTGCTTGTACCTACCATAATGTGTATGACCATATAAATATAATCATGCTGTTCTGCAGCAGGCATGACAATGCGAATATTATGATAAACCATAAACCTGTTGACCTGCCGACAACGACGATGAACGACGACACTACGTGGGTTCTCGCGGGACATATCTCGCATCAGACAATACGCCATTTTGTCGCGATTCGTGTCATTGTGGTGGTTTGTAAACAAGCTCATTGCAAAAATAACAAAATCAGCAGTGGGTCCTCGAGCGGCAGCGGTGGTGTGAAATCTCACATACGGGACAGCTGGTGAGAGACGCGCGTACCACCTACCGCCGCCGTACAATAACGTAAAAGAAATGCGCGACGAAATTCGTCGGACGAATATTATTGTGCCCTCGCGGTGTGCGCACAGGTGCGGGACCCGTCGTTTATTATGTTTAATATAATAATAATATATATATATATATATATTTGTGACGATATTTTGCTACCTTAAAATTGTAGGTACTCGTGTGTGAATTAGATTGAGAGGGACTACGTTGGCATCCGCGTGTTGCGGTCCCTCCTGTATGAATATAGTACACTATATAATAATAATATAATGTGAACCAAAGGACGCTATTGTATTATTGGCACTAACCACGGAAAAAAAAACGTAAATTCGCACTTGAATTTATTATTATTATTATATCAACTTGACATCGCGATGTAAAGGCTCATTTGTCCGTGCGAATATTATTACTAGGTAGGTACACATTATTATTATCATATAAATGCCATAACAACAACGATCGCCAGCATTCTTATCGTTAAACCATATAGTATAGTATGTTTATTATGAGTATATATATTATTACTATATTATATCAAACGAATAAACGATTTCGGGTTTTCATAACATTGTATTCATATTCACTATGTATATATATATATATTATATATATATATCAAATATCATACATATTATATTATAATATATATACAAAACTCATACAAACAAAATATATTTTTTTCTCTTTAATTTTGAAAAATGTAGTTCAACTGATGATGAAGAAACTGGTCTAAAAATTATACATTAACAATGAATGTGTAGGTGTTGTAAATATATTATATAAATACAACTGTAGTACCTACTGCAGTATAATACAATTGCCTTAAAATTATTGATTGATAAAATAATAATAATTATTATTTAATATAATCGTACTTATTGCATTGGCAATATTGAAATATGGTTTTGGTGTAAGGACTATGTTAGACTTCAGATTAATTAATATTTGACATTCTTGCGATTTGTTTATTATAATGCACGCGTGAGTGTAATTTGACGATATACTGCAATAACTGTATTATTTAATATGAATAATGAAGAGGGTTCTAATTATATCAAATTATATAATCGTAAAATAAATTACATTAATAGTAATATTAATATTTATAAAATACACTTAATAATATAGGCCGACAGACTTTTTTATTGATTTAACATTTCAAAACTTTCAGATTAAAATATAAAATATAGATATTAGATATAAAATAAACATGTGAATACTTAAGTATTTTATTTTATTTTATTTTAATAACTCTTCACTTTTATAATTGAAATAAATTTAATTTTGATGTGGACTCAAATTATTTATAAGCAAATTTATAATCGGATTAATATTCCTAATATGTTTAACGATTTAGTTTGTACAGATTTATAAAATGTTTATAAAATACCTACTAAATAGTCAACAATATATATTTATAAAATGTAATTTATAATGTTAAAACAACAAATTTTGGATTAATAGATTCTTATTTTAATAGTGAACGATTATAGAAAATATGATTAATTATTAAAGTAAATAATATATAATATTTATCATTATTTTTATGTTAACTTGTATAAAACCATTAATTTCAGCAAGATATTTATAATTTACAAGTAATTTAATCGTGATATTAATATGACTTAGTTGTAGGTCCTGTATTATGTTTTAAGTATAGGTAGCTGGTATACATTGGTACTGTATAAGTACAAATATTTAAAAGTTGTCAATGAGGTGCACCCCCTTGCACGGCTTAAGAAATTAGAAGATTCCAACTACAGCATTACATTCCTCTTTTATATATAAATTTAAATGTCTGCTGCAGGAGTGTTAATTATAGTCACTTTTACTTTTTTTTATAACTTGTAAGGAATATATAATATTACTAATACTATAGAGTATATAGTATTATAATACTCTATGGCAACCATCTTCACGAGTTGCTACTCACTACACCTAACTTTTTACGTATTTAATTTTTAAACTATAAGTTAATATAATAAAATGTGATAATACCTATTTGGATGCATTTCTAGGGGCGAATATAAGTTCCTACACGAGAGTAGCAGGTAAAAAAAATACACACGTTAGTTCCTACACGGCGGAAAAAGGTACGTATGTAAGTTCCTACACGGTAAAAACCAGGTATGTATGTTAGTTCCTACACTGTGGATAAAAGGTGTAAATATGTATATACTATATACGATGTATATACGAATAAATACATATATGATGATTATACAATATAATACAAATTGCATAATGCATTTTAATTTTTCATAATTGAATATAATATAATATAAAGAGTAAAAAATAAAAAAAAAATTAAAATTTATATATTTGTATTATATAATATATAATCATCATATATTTATTCGTATATACATATTTACACATATATACATATATAGGTACACTTACATATTATGTACCTTTTTCCGCCGTGTAGGAACTAACATAGGTACCTGGTTTTTACCCTGTAGGAACTTACATATGCCCGTGTAGGAACTAACATATGTAATTGTTTACCTGCTACTCTCGTGTAGGAACTTACTATTCCCCATTTCTAGAACTACTGTACATAATAAGTGAGATGGATGATCAGGAATCAGAGGGAATTTCAGAGATTTCGAAAACATTTGTTTGAAGTGCACGTGAAACCCGGGAAAAATGTCGCGAAGAAATTCGAAAACTATATTGACGAGAACAAAAATGCAACGTCATCGCCTGAAGATACTGGTCTAGAGGCTGCGAACACGTTGGAGGAAAATGAAGCCGCAGTAGAAGCTACTCCCGTCGGAGACACAACCACCGCTGTAAATACAGACTTGGCCACCAAGGCCAAAGACAGCAATAATGAATCTCAACAAGACGAAGTAGTGACCACGTGGACACCAGATATCGTCAAGGACATAATCAAGGACAACGTCATAGACGCTGATAATGATGATGACGACGACGACGACGATGATGATGATAATGATTATAACGATAGCCAAGATGACCACAACTACGATGAAAATACACAAGAAGAGAATGAACTGAAATGCGAGTCGTGAGTATATAACAGCACATTTTTTTATGAAATTTTCGGTAACTATTATAATATTATGTAATATTGACCCAATACAGTGACGTACTTCTTGGAATTTATGAAAGGGTCAGATCCGGAGGGGCAAAAACATAATTGGGAGATGGTATTTTGTGCCAATTTAATTACCTGTGTTGGTAACACTGCTCCGATGTCACCCATGGGGCAATATCCCTGTGTGGGGCCATCTTAGTTTTTAGTCTTTCTTTTGCGGTACCAATGCGCGGATATGTTACTATGTGTGACCATCCGCAGAATTCGCTTATTTTTTACTTTAAAGTTAATAGTTAATAGTTATGTAATGTGTTTGTTGACTCGTGTCAAGTCTTTATTAATAAAGTTGGACCAGTTATTATTTACATTGACTTACCTGATAGAACAACTTGAACCTTGGGAAAAGCTAAAAACCGAACGACCGGCAACTACTTGTTACAACTGCCGTATGACGGGACATATCGCGAGAGATTGCCCGAAACCCCGCAGACCGATGAAATGTTCTAATTGTGGGTCAGACCGTCATACACGAGGTAAATGCCCAGTTGAGTCAGCAGATACTGCAACAGCAGGTGAAAATCGGGAAGCGTATCGTGCCGAATACCCGAGCCCGAAATGTATTGCGAACCCGTTTGCGAAGCAAATGAAGTTGAACCAGCTTCCGGTTTTAGGACTTATAGACTCGGGCTGTTCTAATGTATTGGTATGTGACTCCGTCGTGAAGCGTTGCGAAGCTGAGGTACGCCCGAAAAGAACATCGCTGTACACGGTGGGTGTACCAGTGGTGTGGCTACCACGCGACCAGGTGCTACCGCTATCGCGGAATCAGTGTTGGACGTGTCGGTAGACGGTGTTATCGGACACGACCACGAAGTGATCGTCGTGCCAGACAATATGATACCCGTGGACATTCTAGTTGGTAGAACCTGGCTAACCCTACCACATGTTAACTATTACAAAAAGGGTGAAGAGTTAGTCTTCGAGTCTAGCGGGGACGTGCCAAATTTCGTAGCGATCGAATGACCAGAAAAGACCGCGTGTGTGGCTGATCAGACGACGACGGACCGGCGGCAACCGATAACCGCCGAAGATGTGAATATCGCGCCACAGTGGCCCGATGTGAAACGAGATGAGCTACTGGCTCTACTGAATCGTTACAGAGATGCCTTTGCGAAAAATATTTATGAGTTAGGCTGTACGAATGTGCTGAAGATGGACATTGTGGTTACTACCAGTTCGGATCCGGTGAATGTCCGCCCATACCGAACCTCACCTTCAGATCGACAGACTATTTCCAGTATTTTGGACGAGTGGAAAAGGGCCGGTATAATAAGTGATTCAGACTCACCGTACGCAAGTCCTGTATTATAAATAAGTCTACGGGTGATAAACGATTATGTGTCGATTATCGAAGATTAAACGCTCAAACTGTAGTACCACCTTACCCGATGCCGGACGTAGACGAGCAGCTAGGAGCTTTAACTGGCGGAAACATATTCACAACTTTGGATTTGTCAAACGGTTTCTTACAGATTCCACTCACCGAACAAGCAAAGGACAGGTCAGCTTTTGTCACAGAAAATGTCACCGCCCGTTTCGAACGAATGCCTTTCGGCTTGAAGGGTGCTCCCGCTACATTTCAAAAACTGATGAACTTAGTGTTCAAAGACTTGAAGGAGTCAGGTGTGGTGAACACCTACCTGGATAATATTATCATACCTTCGGCTAGCTGGAACGATATGATGCGAGACCTACCAAAAGTACTTGAGGCATTAGTGGAGGCACGGCTCACCTTGAAATCGTCCAAGTGTAACTTTGGTGCAGAACAGTTGGACTACTTGGGATATCGGATTTCAAAGGGTGTGGTTAAACCAGGTCGTAAGGTAGAAGCGATTGTAAACTTCCCTGTACCTAGAGATGCTCATGAATTGCGATGTTTCCTTGGGTTATCTGGATACTTCAGGAGGTTTATTGTGAACTATGCAATGGTGGCGGAGCCTTTGACAAACCTGACAGGAAAAGAAGTGCCCGTACCAGTGGGGGCAAAGTCAATAGACCGCCTTTGTAAAACTGAAAAAGGTGCTTAGTTCCGAACCAATTGTACGTATGCATGACCTGATGGCAGCGGTTACAGAGTTACACACAGATGCTAGCAGTAAAGCACTCTCGGGCATACTGCTGCAAGGACCAACAACTACTGACCTACAAATGGTGTACGCGGTCAGCAAGAAGACAACGGATGCTGAGTCTCGCTATCACTCATCTCATTTAGAACTATATGCAATAATTTGGGCCATAAATCGGTTGCGTCTATACCTATTGGGAATACGTTTTACAGTGATAACGGACTGCCAAGCTTTAATCTATCTGAACCTACACAAGTCAACAATGCCACAGAAAGCACGATGGTATGAAGTCCTACAAGAATATGATTTCGATATAAGGTACCGACCCGGATCAAAAATGGCCCACGTCGATGCATTTAGTCGTGCATTCGCCGATGATGACCTAACCACAGAAGCAGTTGATGCTGAACTTGCTCAGCACACTTGTGTCTTTGTCGCCATGTCAGTAATTGATAAAGTCAGATTCATGCAGCAGAGTGACCTAGCAACCAGAGAGTTGATACAACAGCTCGAGCAAATAGAAAACCAAAGCAAATGGAACCAAATCTGGAGCCAACGGAGGTACAAAGTGAAGTCAGTAGTAATATACTTGAAGGACAACGTGCAATGTCCAGTGCATATAACCGAAAACATATGCCTGGTGTTAGTCTTGACCTGGGTGAAATAGTAGTAATGCTGAGGGCACCAGCTCTAGGCCAACCCACTAAACTACAGTCTAAATACAGGGAGAAACCATTACAAGTAATACAAAAGTTACCAGGAGATACCTATAGAGTAGCCGAAATTGCATCAGAGGGACAATCTACATATGCTACCACAGCACACATTTCCCAACTTAAGTCATGGAAGGTCATTGACCAGGAAGATAATGTGGATGAGACCAGTGTGGTGGACGGCGTTAAGGGGCCCACCAGCAACAAGGAAATAAAAGAGAAGTCGGCTACTGACGTCCAAGAAGAAGCAACGCACAACGACATCATCAACGAAGCCATTTCACCTGAACCAGCGTCACCAACAACAAAAAATCTAGGTGATGTGCGAGGTCAGCGTGTGAGGAAGACACCCAGGTATCTGAAAGACTATGTACCCAAGTAGCGCAGTAAAATATAAATGCGTCACTCAGTAATAAAATTTTTTTTTTAATGTTGTTATTATTATGCGTTATGTTTCATTGATTATGTTGATTTTTATAATTTTTTTTTTATTTTTTTTATATTTTATTATAAAAGAACTGAAATAGTTTTAAGTGTTGTTTGACAGTTCAGCTTGCAATATTTTTTTTTATATCTATTAAATATTGTAAGAAAGTGTTTAAATTGTGTATCAAAACTGTATTATACACACATTGATTATGTTGATAGGAAATTGAATCTAGTTGGTACTTTAGGGGGGTCAAAATTAAAATTTTCTAATAGTTTTCAAAAAAATCGAGAAAAACAAAAAAAAAATGACAGAGAAATGGAAATTTTACGGAAAAACCACTTTTCGACAAAATCGATTTTTTGATTTTGCAGTAACTCAAAAACGAATTATTGTAAATACTTGAAATTTTCACCAAATGTTTATATTATGGTTATCTCTTTACAGTTAATTTTTCAAAATATTTTGACCATTTTTAAGCTACTAATAGACAATTGAAATTTTCGACTTTTCTAAGTTTTTTTTTCTTCAAATGCCGATAAAAATTTTTTGGGTGGCCAGAAAATCTTGAAAATTTAATACAAGGTTTCTTATAAGTTTTTCTTAAAGTGATAAAAAAAAATCCGAAATCGTTAGTCACAATTTTTTTTTATAAGTGTTTAAAGTTCGAATTTATACGAAATATGTCAAAATTTAAATTAAATTTCATACGCTCATAATGCGAATGTTGGCCATAGTAACCATAGTAACATAATATAAAAACTATACTATTTGTTTCAAAATAGAATATTTGACAATATTTAAATATAAAATATCCTAAACTGACAAATCATCTTCGTTCAGAATCGTTTTTCGTATACAATGATACCTATCATTGCATTCAAATTTAACCTTCCATAGTCTGAGGTCCACCCCACCCCCTAATATACAGCAGAGCGATACCCACTTACCCGCTTTTTTTTTTTCTTCAAATGCCGATAAAAATTTTTTGGGTGGCCAGAAAATCTTGAAAATTTAATACAAGGTTACTTATAAGTTGTTCTTAAAGTGATAAAAAAAAATCCGAAATCGTTAGTTACAATTTTTTTTTATAAGTGTTTGAAGTTCGAATTTATACGAAATATGTCAAAATTTAAATTAAATTTCATACGCTCATAATGCGAATGTTGGCCATAGTAACCATAGTAACATAATATAAAAACTATACTATTTGTTTCAAAATAGAATATTTGACAATATTTAAATATAATATAATATCCTAAACTGACAAATCATCTTCGTTCAGAATCGTTTTTCGTATACAATGATACCTATCATTGCATTCAAATTTAACCTTCCATAGTCTGAGTTCCACCCCACCCCCTAATATACAGCAGAGTGATACCCACTTATCCGCTTTTTTTTTTTATTTATTTTATATTTTATTATGAAAGAACTGAAATAGTTTTAAGTGTTGTTTGATTTTTATTTTATGATAAATATTGTTAAATACATGTTAAACTTAAGGACCAAGGACAGCCCTTACGGCAGGACGGCAGAATGTTGGCAACACTGCTCCGATGTCGCCCATGGGGTAGTATCCCTGTGTGGGGCCATCTTAGTTTTTAGTCTTTCTTTTGCAATACCAATGCGCAGCATTCGCTTATTTTTTACTTTAAAGTTAATAGTTAATAGTTATTTAATGTGTTTGTTGACTCGTGTCAAGTCTTTATTAATAAAGTTGGACCAGTTATTATTTACATAGACTTATCTTTATTATAATTATACGTTTCCTGACATCTAGTGTTTCTCTTATTAATATAAGTGTAACAATTAAAACCATAGCTAACATCTGTAATTTGCGCCATCAAAAGGTACATTTAAGGGCATATGTATAATTTGCGCCAAAATATAAAAATATAACATATATTTTGCGCCACATATAGGTACATATTAATTTTTATAATTTGCGCAACGACAGAAAACGAAATGGAATATGTAATTTACGCCACACTGTTAACTTCAATATTGTTGGAATTTACCAGCAGATAAATTTACTGATATCGCTTATTACGAAAATTGTACGTAATAAACGAAATTTTATATTCATACATTACAATATTTATACATTTATTTATAATTTTTATTTATTTTTTTTATTAATTAAAATTAAAATGTTTCAGCATATTATCATGCTATTAGCTATTACAAGTTTACTAACGTGTTGAATTACAAATAACAAATTTAATTATAATTGTAATATGACTGATTTTTATATGTTTTATTACTAAACGAAAATTTACTTATTTAATATACATGGAGTTCGTTTTACTCGTGGCGCTAATTACAATTTCAATAGGGTGAACTATGGCGTAAATTACAATTTTTGTAGGTAAACAATTATTAGGTAACGATTATTACAGGTAAAGATATTACATATTGCCTTTTTATTTAGTTTTATTTGGCGCAAATTACTTTTTTTTTTTTTTTTTGGGTTGTTTTTGGCACAAATTACACACGCCCACATAATTTACTGGGAAAAAAATTAAAAAAACGAATCCAGACCATTTTTCTCTAGTGGAATATTATAAATTATCACTTTCTTACTAATTTAAGTAGAGGTACCTATAATTTTCTGGACTGGAATATTGTTTTATACATTTCTATAATATGTAGAATGTAGAATGTAGATAAAAATCAAACATGAAATAAATTAAAATTAATAATTATTGTGACAAAATATAGATAGAAATTAGTTTATTATAATAATTTAAAATTACAATAACTTAAAACTAAAATATACAAACTATAAAAATTATTATCCATATTTGAATTGTCTTTATCTATTATTAACATTAGGAGAGTTATAAACAAAGTGTATTTTTTATTGTTGTACACTTGGTATTTTTAACAATCGCGGTTTAATAATATGGAATTTTGAAAAACGAAAAAAAAATTGATTCTTTATTTTTAACTAGCAAAATATCACATAGTTTTTACTTCTTGTACTAAAAGTAAAATCAACTTTATTTTTTGAAATGGTACAACTATATTTTTAATGGATTTTAGTAAAGCTTTAGAACTTTTTATCTAGAAAATTTAAATTTTCAAATTATTATCAATTTTAAGGCGCCTACTATTAATGGTTTTTTATTGCTAATTTTTTATTTTAACTACAGCCCTCTAAAGTTTAGTAAATTCATAAAAAAGTACTTTTAATTGAAATAACTGAAATTAATTTTATAGTACCTATACTAGAACACTAGAACTAAATAATTTCATTTTAAATATCTTTTTATATAATATTATACACTTATTAATTAATAATCAAGCAACAATTTTTTTTTTGCAAACCAAAAATTGAAACTGAGAAATTATTTTATGAAAGTCATTAAACAATATATTCTTTAGATTCTGAGCAGAGCGATTTTTTTCTGTCTGTCATCATTTATTAGGACATTAAATGTATTTTAATATTAAAATTTGTGGGTGGTTTTTGGTAGAAAATTGGAACTAATACTAATTGGTATTTAACTAACAACAAATATATTTTTTTTTAAATATATATATTTTTTCCTTAATAATACCCAATCGGGTTGATTATTTTAATTTTTGTAAATTACAGATTATTTATTTAGTTATTAATTTAAATTGGTTATGTAATTTTTATGCGTTATTGAACTTTTTTGCGTATTTCAAGAGTTATTAAAGTATCACAATCCGAAGAATTAAAAATATACAAGTATAAAAAAACAAGTCAACTAGCCCCAGTCCCTCTAGCATTTATAATGTTGTCACAGCTTATTATATACCAACCACTGTAGAGAAAAAGTGTATAGGTGCGACAAAACGAGTGACTGTCGGCGGAAAGTGTTTCAGATGAACTCGGCGAATACGCCGGAACGAACCTCCGGGCAACGCCATCGTTCGACTACAGCCTTGACGACGAAGATCCGTTTACTGAATTAAGAATGACGGGCACGTCGTCCTTGACTGTCTATGGGGCGTGCGTTTTGGACGTATGGGCCGACCGAATCGGCATGATAGACGCGATTGACGGTATGGGAACGCTGCGTCAAGGGAACTGCGTTCGACCCGCTACTATCGTCTCCGTCGCCGACGAGAATTCCAGCAGTGATCTTATCGGGACTACGCCGCACCGAGCAAAGGTCACCAAGTTCCTAGCGTTCGTGCAGGACACATTTCGCTTGACCGTCTGCGAGTTGTGGTCGAGCGGCACGTTCGACGAGCTTCGCCTGATCAACGAGTAGATGCTGAACGCGGTGCGTGAGGAACAGCAACTAGTGGCGGATTTGGCGTACAATCGGGATGCGTTGGACGTTCTGTGAGTAACACGATAAAGGAACGCAGGAAATATTATAACGTAATCTATATACATAAAAGTAAGTGGCGGTTTCTAATGTCCTTATGATCTCGAAAACTGCCCGACTGATTGACTTGAAATTCAACATAGATATTCAGCTACATCTGAGGAAGGTCATCAGAACCGACATGAAAACCCCACTCGATGTCTTTCTCGGTCACCAGGTCGAGACGACTTCATGTATATAATTTAATGTATATTTTATAATTATTATATATGTTATTATTACATGATTATGTTTCTATGGAAACTGTTTGTTAATAAGATTAACATAGGAAAAAGCGGGTAAGTGGGTATCGCTCTGCTGTATATTAGGGGGTGGGGTGGACCTCGGACTATGGTAGGTTAAATTTGAATGCAATGATAGGTATCATTGTATACGAAAAACGATTCTGAACGGAGATGATTTGTCAGACTAAGATATATTATATTTAAATATTGTCATATATTCTATTTTGAAACAAATTCAAACATTTAAGTAAAAGTTTCAGGATCTTACGTTTAGTAATTTTTTAAAAATAACAAAAATCGAAAATTATTTATTAGTAAAACGTTATTTTACACGTGTATTTTTGATTTCGAATTAAAATTAAAACTTTAAACACTCGTAAAATTTTTTAAATTGAATAATCCTCAAACTTTTTTATTATTATTCTAAGCTTAACTTATGGACAGCATAGTATTAAATTTTCAATTCTTAGCTTTTGATAGTAAAATATTTATAAATTTTTAACTACCAAATAGTGAAAAATATTCATGATTTTGACGAATTTTTGTCAATATTTGAATTTCAAATGCTAATAAAAAAAATTGTGCCTATGTATTTTTATAATTTTTGAATGAGAGTTAGAACAAGTTATGCGGACCCTTCAATTAAATTTTCAAGTAATTTGTCCCAGCTAAATTTTTTTTATCAACATTTATAAAAAAAAAATAAAAAAAAATTTAAAATTTAAATTGCCTATAGCTCAAAAAAAAGTCAAAATATTTTGAAAATCAAATCACGTAAAGAAAATGGCAATCTAAATAACTGGTAAAATTTTCAAGTATTTACGACTTATACTGTTTGAATAACAACAAATATCAAAAATCGTTTGAGGCTAAACCGTTATTTAACGCGGTTTTGTAAAAATTTAAATTTTAAACACTCATAAAATTTTTTTTCTGAATCAGGTAGAGTTTTTTTTTACAGATAATTGAAGAAAAATGTATGGAGAACCTTGTATCAAATTTTCAAAACTTAGTTATAAATGAAAAAAATTTAACGATTTTTCAACCACAAAATTACTTGCAAATTTTCGCAATTTTGACATAAATTCGAACTTTAAGCACCTATAAAAAAAAATTGTGACTAACGATCTCGGTTTTTTTTTATCACTTTAAGAACAACTTATAAGAAACCTTGTATTAAATTTTTAAGATTTTCTGGCCGGCCAAAAATTTTTTATCGTTATTTTAAAAAAAAATTAAAAATTTCAATTGTCTATAAATAGCTCAAAAAAAGTCAAAATTCTTTGAAAATTTAACTGTAAAGAGATAACCATAATATAAAAATTTGGTGAAAATTTCAAGTACAAGTATTTACAATGATTCGTTTTTGAGTTTTAGCAAAATAAAAAATTCGATTTGGTCGAAAACTAGTTTTACATAAAAAATCCCGTTTTTCCCTCATTTTTTTAGGGGTTTTCCCGACTCATTTAAAAAATATTGAAAATTATTAACTTTTGACTCCCCAAAGTACCAACTAGATTCGATTTCCTTTTCAAAGAGGGGCTGAAGTCAAAAATCGAAACATTTTTACTGCTCCAAATGTTGTCGTCAGACACAAAAAAAAAAAAATAAATAAATAAAAAAAAATAAAAAAAAAACACACATCATTGTAAAATCAATACATTCATCACTCCATTTAGAATCTAAAACACACATCATTGTAAAATCAATACATTCATCACTCCGTTCAGAATCTAAAAGTTAATGAATGATTATTGCAGAATAAGAGAAGAGTGTCGAAAACAAAATTTTTTGTTGTTTTGATTTAGTTAATGGTGTTCTTTGGTATGGTGAATTATTTAAACGGTTATATGAGGTATACCATCAGAAAAGGCTTGAATTAAGTTTTCCAATAGTGTATTATATTATTTGTAAAAATTATATAATAATCTGTATCATTTTAATGCTTGAGGAGGATATACGATGTTCTTTGTTTTTCCATTCGGACAATAAATGTAGAGGTTTTTTGGGTCACAAGAAATAAATAAAAAAAAATAATAAATCGTGTAGTATTAATTCATTATTTATTAAATTATTGTATTAATTCAAATAAAAAGTAATAAGTAATAACGTTTCCATGCTAGATTATAATTCTAGTGATATTTTAGAGTTTAAGAACATTAGGTGCCAACCAGCTCTGAGTAAGAGTAAAAGAAGGAGTATTCAAAACAGAAGTAATATTTTATATATTTATTTAATGCAATCACCTAAATTTGAAAATTTTAATCCTGATATATAAAACATAAAGCGATGTACATTTTTTATGAGCGATTTTTATAGTTAAAATTTTGATGACATTGGATTATCTAACTTATAACATATTAGTTACATTAAGTTAAAACCTGGACTACATTAATGTACGTAAACATTTGTTTAAAGCTTTGTCGAAAAATTTTGATTTTCTATAGTTTAAACTATCACTTATACATACTGATATTTACAAAATATTTAGACTATAATTTTAAGCTTTTAAAATATAATCGTTTAGAATTTTGAAAATTTTTAATTTTTTTTTTATTAATTTATCATAAAAATGTTTATGTAAAAAAAATCTTAAAAATTTAATACAAAATACCATTTAAGTTGTTATATATACCTAGTTGATTTAATTAGTTTAAAAATATTGAAAAATACTTAGTTTGAAATTTTGAATTGTCTTGATGACTCTTCATTCTGAAAAGTTACATATTTTTTTTAATCTAAAATGTATATTATAAATAATAATTAACATAAAATACGATTTTTTATGGCAAACATACATATTTAACCTACCGCACTACGAAAATGCAATGATTTATGGTCGAATTTAAATTTAACACGTTTATTATTGCAGTGACCTACACATTAGACAATAAGGGAACACTCTACATATACAATACAGACATTACAGCGGAATAATATATAATAATTTGCTACTGTTGTTAGTTTGTAACAAAATAAAAGAATGGTAATGTAACCTGTAATCATAATATAGGTATAATAATTAAAGGTAGTTTAGAGTAAAGCTGTTTGTATGTAAGAAATACACTATAAGAAAATATACTCAAAATATTTTTGTGTTATTTGTTATTTTATACCTACAATATAATAGCCGTCTACACGTAAATAATTACTCATGGAAATTATTCTTTACGACTACTTGTCTTAACATTTTCATTTGGAGTCCTATTCAAACTGCTTATTAAATACGCACGCTACACTGCTACAGTAAACCATGTTCCGTTTGGAATCGTGTTTCGAAAGCAATGATTTATCTTTGCTTAAAAAAAAACATCCGTCCTAGTGGCTTAGTGCCTATAGTGATCCATTATGGCACCATCCAATTACGTAAAATATAAATCTATATCTTATTTTTTTCACTCATAACTTCATTAAGTGGCATCATCATATTTTTTTTTCAAATTTCTAGTAAAGAATTAAAATGTGGAAATAATTTTATACTAACAAAATGTAAATTATTAACATTATATTAATTTGTGTATTTGTTATTAAAAAAATTTCAAAATTATTTAATAGATTGATGAGGTGATGTAAACGCCTAACCTAACCTATGGTTAATCGGTGACGTATTAGGAGGCTTGGGCTTCAGGTGGAAATATTTTAGAATCGTTTAATTTTAGATACTATTTTGAGATATGTTATTTAACTAATAAAAAAATAAAATTATTATTATGGTTATTATTTATTACGAAAAACATGCATATTACAATACTAGGACATAGAAAAGTAATGTTGTTTGAGATATTACCGTATGTTTATATAGATACATATAATACCTACTTGAAATGTAATCACAATTATTATTATAAATCACGGTTGTAGATTGATAAAGTTTATATTTTATCCATAAAAAGTGTAGGTATATACATATGACACATGGAGACAGTCTCCCGCGAGGATTTAAACTCCCGAAATTTAGATTATGAATATACATTAATATGCATTTATATATGTGAAAAAGAGTGCATTGATTTCAAAATAATATGTTTTTTTACAAACATATTACGTATATTACGTTCATTATATTTTGAATTCTAAAAAAACGGAAGAATTAGAAAACTAAACAAATTACTCAAATCGAATTTGTGAAGCAATTTCTAATTCAATATAGCTCTTATAAGTTATAAATTAAAATAAATAAATAAATAATTATTTAATAAAAATATGTAGGTAATTTAAATAATAATAAACAACGAATATAAAACATATTTAGAATTTAAAAATCAATATTTTAACAAAATATTATAAATTTATAACTATACTAATATTATAACAGTAATGTTGACAGTCCTAAGTCTGATAAAAGGAAAAGGCAAACATATTGGTTGTAAATTTGTAACATATATTTTAAATTTAAAAATACTCAGGACAAAATTTACACATCCATCAAAAATACACGGGACGCAATTTACACCATAATTGAAAATGGTATACATTAAGATGCAACTCGAATCTATTAAATCTGAGTTTGAATTTTATATAAAATGAAAATTCAAATATTCATTAATTTATTGTGATTGTAACTAAAAATCCATCAGAGAAAATTGTGATATTAATCATGATTTTATTGTCAATATTATACGATATTTCATAAACAAGGTAGTAACAAATAACTCCGATAAAAAAAATAACAAAACAATGAGTAATAATTAGACCTATGAAAAATAAAAATAAATATATTTTGTTATTAATAAGGATTACAATTGTTTTATAGATCATACACATAATTTTGTTTCGATTTGGAATTTGGATCATAATATTATAAAATTGAGCAAATTCCTAATATTGTTATTAGATTATACCTATTCTTCCTATATCTAATACCTATTTTAAATTCTGATCAAAGAGAGTATCTAATATATTTAGCTTTTTCAATAATGTTAGATAACAGTACGGTTAAAAGCTTGACAATTTAGTAAAATGTTCTTTAAAAGTATTTTTACAGAATTTAAAGATTATCAAAAATCTATGAAATTAGTTAATTTTTTTTTTTTTTTTGAATCATAGAGTATATAGAATATACGAGGTTCATATAATATATATTTTTACTCAAGTATATTGCATATAAAATGTTGTTTTCAATTATTTTTATTATTATATTAATGAAATCGTCTGCAGGTATTCTCATAATAACTGATATGTTTTTATTGTCACTGGTTAGATATTAAATTGTCGGCCCTAATAGCAAATTCATTCGTTACTGCTAAGTGCTTAACTATCCGTTGTTACGTTTGTATGTACACCTAACTTGATGTTAAACGATTTTTATAAATTTGAAGCTGCGAATGAAGAGACTAAGTAGACTACTATTGCATTTTTGAGGCAATACAGCTTATTGGATGCTCGGGATGCTCTTGAAGAAACACTTTCCGTGTTACAAGTGTGGAAGTGAAATGATGAGCGATAGAAATCGTGTTCTTTGTGGGGCCCGTGAGTGTGATTTTTGATTTGAACGCGTTCGGTCGCAATTGAGCGCTAAAATTAAGTTATGTGTTTCCAATGTCTATATGTGCGTTTATTTTGGTGGGAAAAATCCGAAAAATTGGCGGGGGACGTAATTTTTGACGCGATTTTAATTGCTAGTGTGTAATTGACGCGCGTTCAAATTTTTTAAATCGTGACTAATTTAAAAACGCGGACGCGCGTATTTGAATCGCTCTATGTGTAACCATCTATAGATCTCAATGATTTCAAATGTCTTTACGTCGTATTATTGTACATAAAATCTAGTGTGTTATTAATAAACGTTTTCAAAGTATTTTTGTGATATTTTTACACTTGTTTTTTTCCGCCGCAACATATCATATATACGATATTTAGGTAATATATTATTCACAAATCTTTTTGTTCTTTATGGCGGCAGTTTCACCGTCAATGTCGCTTCTTCTTTTGTTGTTCACCGCCGTGATTTCGGTTTTTGTTTTCTAACATGATTAAACCTAAAACTATATAGATAATAATAAATATTATTGTTGTTCAGCGTTGCTGTAACGTGGAATGGATCCAACAAACAGCCGGCGCATTGATGACGAACGCCCGTCAAAACCGTCGTATATCGTCGTGAGCGGCACACGCCTTGTGCGACAATCCCAATGACATATTAGTATTATAATTATTAATAATATGATATTAATATAGGTATAGACAATACTACGAAGACGGCGATCGGGACTTGCCGAGCGATATGTGTTTGTCGGCTCAGACGACGACGGAAAAGTCGTCGTCACATCGTAGGCTGAGGGCACAGTATCTATAAATGTATACAGAGTGTTTCGCTAAGCATGCTCGCCCAATTTTTTCTTAAATAATGCAGTTGCTTAAAATCTGATTATTGACATTTTTAAATACACTTAAAAATCATATTTTCAAATTTTTGAGATTTTTTTTTTACTACTCTTAAAGAGTGCCCGTGTTATGGAGATACAAACGTCTGTTTAAGAATAAGAATCCAAGAGCTTTTTCTATTGCAAATTATTTAACGGATAACTGTTGTTAAACATTTTAACATATCAAAATAAAAATTCAAATAAGTGGTTTTTGAGTTATTCAACTTAAGGATAATATGCTTGGAAGATATGGGGGCCTATGTTGACTTAAAAATTAAATTTATTTAATCTATCTATATTTAAAATTTGTAAAAATTATCAAAAAATAAACAAATTAGATCTAATTGTATACAACTATTTTTTATTTTTGTAAAACCATTTTTAAGGACTATTATTTTTAGTATAAATATTTTAATAACTAAGAATCTATACTCATTCAAATTTTGAATCAGGTACCTACATCAACATTATACATATATTCGCAATTAAAAAAGGAATTTTTTATATGAAAACAAAAGTGTATATCGTCACAGGACACTTTTAAGTTGTAATAGTAGTATAAAAAATCTCAAGAATTCGAAAATATGATATTCAAAATTTCCAAAAATGGTAATAAGCATGCTTGGTGAATCGTCTTGTATACATAATATTTACACGCACACAGGACCGTCAAAATATAATATATAATATTATGTTATATACTTCGCGTCCCTGCACTCCGGCCCTCGTACCCCGCGACCGCCGTCAAAAAGGCTACTGTTATATCCTTGCAGCACGCGCTTAACGAGCTGCGCGTACGCCGCCGACGTGTCGGATGTCACCCGTATGACGTTCTCTACAGATAAACGCGTGTGTTTTTGTGTGTTAGTGTTCGATGAAACTACTTATGTATACCTATTTAATATGGCAATACGTCATTTAAATATAACATTTATAGTATTATATTCACTCGAATGATGAACAATGCCGGATGATGTATACAATCATACGATTGCTTACTATTAGGAAATTTGCAATATCTATTTCGCGTACGACATACCTAACATTTTTTATTTTTATTTAATATATTCAATTATATCATTTGAATGGCGCGCGGCATGTTTTTTAACAAAAATGTTTTTATCGATAGTTATCTGATGGTCATTGGTAGGAATATTTTCGTATCACTAAATTGTAATCATACACATATATATAATATATTACATAACAGTTAATCCCGTATTGTTGCTTGTTAAATAAAATAATCAACAAAAGTAAATATATTAATGAATATAATTGATTATTTGTTTTATAATAATAATGCATATAGTAGTCAGTAGATCGTTTCAAGATGGCATTTTTTTAAAATAAAATTAAACTATTTATTGCAAAATGTGCTTTTATTGATATCATATACACATAAATATATTTTATATTTTTTAAATTATAAATAAAATATCGAATCTCACCAATTTCGTATGAATAATTTAACTATAGAGCTCGAATCTTATATTATCCATTGATAAAATATACACTTGAAAAGTAAAAAATGCAATTAAATGCCTTAAAATGTATCAAATATTTTTCAACAATACTATAGGTATATCCAAAAAAAATAATTAATAAAAAATCCGAAAAATTAACAGGAATATGATTTGCGAGGTAAGTTGTTTTTTATTCATATTCAGATATGTGATGAAAATAGACTTTTTAATTTTTAAATCATATAAGAATACTTAATAATTAATATATAAATTTAAAATAAATATTTATACCTAGAATCACATGCAAATTATTAAACTTATTTAATAATAGAAAATATTTTACATTTTTTTAAAACAATTTTATCGAATTCATAGCCGAAGCCATCATGCTGTTTAATATATGTATCAAAATAGTATCTATTAAATTATTAGACAGACTCCTCCTAAGTTACGAGCATAATTTTCTACACATAATGTCGACATAATGGTAATTTGGTAATAGGTATCGCGTTTTAACCTTGGCTACACAATGTCTATAGGGCGCACAACAGTGTCGTGATAGGTTGGGAAGATCGGGCGAGTTGTGTTTTTTCGACTAAAAATCAAAAGGCACCAAAGAACAATAATAAAGCATATTATATATTATATGTACCTAGTATTTACCTACTTTTTTTAAAAAAAATCTTACATTAACAAAATGACATAAGTATAAAAATAAACATTTTTAAAATATCCTACTTTGCATAATATAAATACAATTTCACATAAGCTAAAATTAAAACTTATTTAAATAAGTAAGTTATATAAATTATTTTAAATATCAAGTCTATTCCTATTAAACAATTTTGCTGATGTTTTTAAATTTAAAAGACCGACAGTGCGTATTTTTATAAAATAAAAAATACCTCACCACATTTTCAGAGTTGCGTATTTAAAATTTAATGCGAATATAGAGGATGTTGAGCTGTAGGTACTATGGGGAACTATTGGAACCAGAGTAACTAACACTTTGGGTGCACTAATAGTTGTTACACACCTGTAATGTAACTCAGTAGTATAAATCTATTTATTAGATAAACATAATATATAGGTATATATATATATATTTTTTTTTTTTTTGAAAAAATGTATTTTAATTTAAATTTATTTATTTAATAAGTTTATAGGTACCTACCATTTTTAACTATTATCTATCACGTATCTTCGTTTGATAATTTTTTGTGTGTTTAATTATCATATCACTATTAGGTATATAACAATAGTTTATTTTGGCAATAAAATTACTTATTAAACATTGATCCCTTACCAATAGTTCCGTTTTTCTAATCGATGAAAGTCGTCGTAACCGACTGTATAGGTATTGTATCACAGGAATTAAATAATTAAAGCTAAACACGCAAAATCGGTTTTACTGAATGCAAATGTGCTTATGTTGTACTTTTGTAAGACGACGACAACACATTACTATGCGTAGCGTCCTCTTAATAATATATTTACTATTTACACTATGCAGCTTGAATTGTGAATATTAATTGATAATTATGAATTAAAAATTGCTAATAATCGTATTGTTAGCTTGTTCTAGGTTACACAATGCTTATTATAATGATCACCGCGATTTACAAATATTGACCACTTCCCTTCCTGATTTTCAATTCTTTGTACAATATTGAATCTATATAAACTTTATTAAAATGTTAATTGTACGTTTGTCGATAGCAATGTCGTTTGTTAATTGATAAAGAGATTTTTTAACTAAAGATAATTTATTCTGAGAATTAATTTTGCCAAAATGTTATCCTGCAAACACAATATTAGTCGACTTACTTGTTATCAATGTAAAATGCATACAATGGGCTAATTAGGGCTAATGCTCTAAAAATTTTTCTGTTGTTGAAAATTTTAAAAATTCCCGTTTTTCCTTAATTTTTTTTTTTAACCATAATATACTTTCGATTGTCCACGAATGGACTATCCGTTGTCTTCCGCGGAATCATCTATACACCTATATGTAGACACAAAATATATATAATATATCCTTATATTATACATCATTATCGGTTTAATTGGGTTGTGATGGATTGTGTAAAACATAATACGCTTGTTTAATACATACTCGTATTAATACTTTTTGGTAATACTGTTGACACTTTTAATTCGTAATTTTAATTTATCCGCGGAATTTGCTTATTTGTGGATGCCTTGCCACTCTATTCCGTAAATAATCAAGAGTACACTGTATTAAGAACTCAATATTCTAACATTGAACATTTATGCATTTTTATTGCCCCTAAAAGACAGAAAAAAATCGCTCTGCATAAATAAAATTATCTTTATACATATTATACTTATAATGTAGTCTGCGATTATAGATATAAACAATGGTTTAATCATGCACTATATAGAATCAGCGAGGCGTTCTCAGTAACATCATTATATGGCATTATGAACTTAATGTATGGGATGAATAAAAAAAAGTGTTTACGGAGCAAATCCCCTTCAGTGCTTCAACACGGTATTCATGTTGTCGTATACAGTTAGTATCTACAATTTCTTGACAATTAATTATATCTTATAAATAAATAAATATCTACACAATAATTTAATTTCTAAAATCTAAATACTTAATATCTATTTTTCATTTTGAAATTTCTAGTTAAAAGAAAAATTATTAGATTTTGGCAAATGAACATAATATTTAGTGCATTATTTTACAGCCAGATTCAAAAAATAATGTAGCTGATAAGTGATTAGATTAATTTTCTCAAGGTGAATAATAATTTTCTTTGTGTTAATTTATATAATGATATTGTCATATGATGTGTTTACATCATATGTGTTAATTCTTTGCAAATAAATAAGACTAACTTTTGATTTTTTTGTTCGTTATAATTTTGACAATCAATGAGACAGTCAGTTAATTTTATAAAATATTATTATTATGCGCGTCATATTATTTATGTTTTGACTATAAACGTTTGATTTCTTAACAATTTGTTTACAGTATATTATTATACTTTTATTATTGGAAGGCATTTTTACGTTTCAAGACATTTTTCGTACGGATCGATTTGATATACATATAGATTATAGAGTCTAGAGTAATTAAATTTGTGTGTACGAATTATGATCGCTGCGTCTTACACCTCAAACGTGCAATAATTATATATCCATAAATCGCGTGTAACGCGCCACACTAGACACTTAATTATCACAAATATCATCACAGCTGCAACTGGCGACTAAAAAAAAATAAATAAATAATACTATTACTTAATGTTTTAATATTTAATGTAATCTTGTCGTTACGACGTCATGTTCGCCGAACACCAGTACTGCTCATCGCTACACACAAATTTTACCCGCGAGGTGCACATAATGTGGGCGTACGCCGTGCACATATGTAAAATACGAACCGACACTACTTAATAATATTATGGTAATTACGTGCGCGGCGCATATCTCGCAGTTATGATTTATTCGTTTTACACACGAGTCTGTTTAATTAGAACACTGATAATATGTGTTTCAGGTCCGTCGCGTGTGTGTTGTTAAACGACACTATTTATCCTTTTGACTAAAACGTGCCGGCACAACTACTGTACAGACTGCTGTTATGGATATATATCATAACGGTGTGCGTGCTACAGTAATGCGTTCGTCGGTCAAAAAGACAGCCCCGACGGACCCGTCCAAGATTGAAGACTCCGCCGCGACGGCACGCAATTATATATAATATAATATATTATTATATTATAAATATTGTTCGTTTAACGTGGTTATCGGGGGTAACATTTCACGACGGTAGTTTGCGAATGATATATACATAAAATATTATGCAGTTTCTACTTTCTAATGACCTTTGCGATAAATCAACCGTACGTAATGACGCGTTGAAGCAGTATCCCAAAACATAGTACTGTTATATCACTGTAGCGTGCGTATTAAATACGTACAAACTAAATATACATTATGGACGCAGATTAAAAGCCTTAAAAAGCGACTATGTAACATTGAAAATAATAATCGTCATCAAGAAAATTAGTAAATGTGATTATCTATACTTATTGTGTTTGGTAAAATAAAATCGTATAAATAAATATTATAAATAACATAAGGTATTTAATAATATTTCTATCTTATATGTAAAGTATGTAAATTGCAATGGTCAATGGTTAATTTCATGATTTTCTACTTCTCAACTTCTGGAAATATTTTTGACTATAATATAAAAAACTGGATTACATACAACTATTACTTAAAAGCTAACGTAAATCAAATATGTATATCGTTAAGATTAGTATTAGACAAAAGTCATTTTGCCTATTTATAAAATATATGTTTAGAATCAAAAAAGAAATTATGATTGAGAATCATAAAAGTGATAGTTATAATTGTTTTTATTATTATAGTATTTGATTTTGCATTAAATTTTGCATACATATTCTATGAGACCTGATGAGTGTTTTTTACTTCGATGTGGCTCATATGAATCGAATAATTTTTTTGTTAATATATATTATAATAATATACTATATATAGGCTTACCATAAGTTATAGAAAAAAACTATTTAAATCAATGTATATAGATTATCTAACATGTGTTTCTATGAAATTTTTTTTTTAGTTATAAAAAAATCCTAATTAGTGGTTTGTTTTTAAAATGAATAATAAACATGTAATAAAAACCGTACGACCACATTTGACGAAAGTTTCAGATACTGTCCTCAAATAATAAAGATCTCAAAAAAGTTTAAAGAGTATAGTTTGAACCACAATCAAAAGTATATACTGATATATATCTCGCATGATACATCTTCATATAGAATGTATCTTATATTTGTCAATTTTTTTCCGGAGGAAGTAAGGTTATGTAGCTAGTAATACATAAGAAGTGAACATTTTCAATAAACAATTTTAATCCAAATGGGTTGCTTAAGATTATGCTGCTTTCCGACTGCTCACAATAAGATTATCGAAGTGAAATATAATATGAAATATTCGATTACTATATCAGGACGCAGTGTATTTTTTCCGTTCATTTTCTCCATATATTGGCTGTTTTAAAAGTTTATTGCTAGAAGACGATCGGTGAATTATAATTGTGAATATATCGGTATTTGAGTTTTGGCGTGTAGCAAAGAGACGAGGGTGCCGGTAGTGTGCCTCTCGCTGTGCGCTGTGTATACATATTGATATGTCGGCAGAATCAGGTCAAGTGTAGAAAAACTAAAATCAGCCTAACCTGTCAACGGTCGATGGACGGGTGGGCGACGAGGACGACGACTACGACGAACGCAAAGATCATCAGCTTCATATACAGACTACACCCTCGACGTCACGCACATAAGCGGATTACACCTATATAACCGTGTTGAGAGGGAAATGTACCACGGCACAGCAAAACGACGACAGTACTTATAACACAATAATATAATATCATTCGTTGCCGTCGTCGTCGGAAACTATTGCACGAGGACACACACACACACACACACACATTATATTTTATATTATATTGTAAGCACAATAATGTATAGGTGGGTTGTATAGATATATACGTATACGTGTTATTATAACAATAATACGTTACGATGACGATTGCGTGATGTGATAACGCGTTCTTTTCACACATGCTCACCTATTGATATATCTGTATATATGTATATATAATATGTATGGCGTGTACGCGTATAGGTAGGTACACGGCCCATTGGTTCGATCGCTAATCCCCGCGCGACAGGATTTCTACAAGGGATGATCACCGGGGTAGATGGTAGGTTTTTTTTTAATTCTCTGTTCTCTTCTTCGTTTCTATAGAACGCGTCGCGGTGATGATGATAATAATAATAATAATAATGCGCGTGTGTACGTGTGATACGGCCAATGACGTTATCGACATCTCCTCCGGACACCGCCTTAAATACCATAAACAGCCCCGTAGGTATATAATATATAATATTATTATTACCCAGTATTATTTTGTTATCGTCCACACGATAGACAGCCGACCGTGATAATATTATTATATTTATAATAAGCGGCGCGATCCGCAGCCGCGGAGGCATCACCTCATGATTTATTAGGTAGAATTTATTTTCTATTGTTATTATTATTATTATTTTAGCGGATGATATCCACAATAATACCTATGAAAAAAACATGTACTCTTACTATAGTTCTTAAATTACCACAGAATAATTAACATATCGTTTTTTATCGTTTAAATAAGTAATTTCATCTAAATTGGAATTTAAAAAGTCTATATAAAACAATTGTCTTTATATATTTTTAGATTTTATGGTTCCAATATTAACTGCACTTGAGGAATATTGTATTACATTTTGAAAACTGAGATACAAAAGAAAATTTTTAACTAAAAAATAATTTATCATTTTTTACGATTTTGACGGACTTTGTCAAAAATCTAATTTCAATAAATACATAAAAAAAAGTTTGTGTTTATATATTTTCATATTTTTATACAGATGTAAGAGATATACTTCTGATTTTTTATATGTAAATAGCGAAACTAAAAAATGTATGTAGCAATCTCTTAATTTGAGTCTTAATATTCATAAAAAGAGGGTTCCAGTCTGTCTGGTTCCAGATAACGGTTACATTGTTCCCATAATCCAAAATAAATCTTACTAAAGTACAGTGTACAATAGACTTTAAAATAACCAGAAACTTTAAATCACTATAAACGCGTTTTATAAAACCCAGGATTTTCAGAGCTAAGAGATATTAAATGTATTGAATGTGAGCGTGATAGAATAGTTGGTATATAAAGAATTTCTAAGTAGGTACGTAGGTTATGTACGTAGTTATGTAAAAACACATAGTTTCGTCTTCGTGTTGCTTAATTTAAATTATATACATTATCATGCAGGTACAATAATCGTATGTACATTTACAAGTGGGCATATCAATTAATACCTACTATCTATTGATAATAAACGGAACTTATTGGAATTTTCTCCGTGAAACTCTAAAACTATACAAAATAAATTAGGTTACTCTACTAGAACACTCTCGCGGTATCTCACAAAACATTTTATGAAGGGGTGAATATAAATAAAACTGTACACCTATATATTATATAGTTATCAATCTTAAATAAATGTCATCGAATTCTAAGCTGTGATGATTTAAGTTGTTTTTAAATTTAGTTATAGAGACAAAACAATAGTGACTTGAACAAATATGATACAAACCATATGTTAGCTAATATCAATTATATACTTATACGCATAGACTGTATAATTATTTCCGGTTTGTGATCAATACAATTTGTTTTGTGTAGAGTCAATCGAAATACCTAATTGAAATTCATACATCTATACATATAAGATATTAAGCTTTAAACCCTAACGTTTTTAAATGCATATCAATATTTGATTTAAAATTATGTACAATTTACATAAAAATTAACTTTTGACCTAATTCAGTATCAGCATACTGTATGTATTCGACTATACACTGAAATGCAATTTCCAGTAGGAAACGTGAAACCTATACCTATAAATACGTTTTCGGATGTAAACACATGCGGCCTATATAATTTACAAGAAGTGTCGTCTGACAATTATTATTATGATAATTATTATCATAAAGAGCTAACCTTTTGCCTACCGAAAAAAAATATTTTCAAAGTTAAAAAAATATTATTTTTGCAGGAAGTTCTCATATTCGTAGAAATACATTTTGATTTATGCGTGCAAAGAAATAAAAACAACTATATAATAACCACTTGATAGGGTTTTCACCGTAAACAAGAAGAATTATAGTAATGATATATTTATACAAAAAAACCTATGTCAAAGGATAATTAAAATGTTTTGAAGTCACAGAGAGGAAGTCGTACTAATTATTATAAGGTAGGTAGACTGAATCATATATCGTTATTAATTATTATGATATTTAAAGAACGTAAATATAACATTTTTAAATATTACAAATATAAATGTTTAAAATGTACCAATTCATATTTTATTTTGTAAATACATTACAAAAATAGATTTTTCCAAAAATTGTATGGCCCCTAAAAAGCTTCCTAATAAATTGAAAATGTTTTAATAATAAAGTATCATAAGTAAGTACTTTATACATTAATATAAAATAAAAGATAAAGTAATAACACTCGAGTTAGAATCACATCTAACCATTATAAGCATAAAAAAATAAACTGCTTCAGTCAGCACTTTGTGACGACATCTAAAAATTAACCCAACGAAGATAATATTATAGCGATATAATATTTTGCTTCTTTAAAAAGTGATTAAAACAACTACTTATACATTTTTATTTTTACTTAACAAAATTTATTCAAACAATGTAAGCATTGTATACATTGTCATTTGATTTAACATGTTATAACTTATTTTTATATTTTAGAAAAAGTAGCCTGCTAATAACCATTGAAGCTTTAAAAAAAGGAATAATAAATTATTATTATACAAATATTGCTAAAAAGTTCTAAAACTGTTTTATTTCAATTTTAAAGTGATTCAATATAGATGATAGATACCCATTATAAACGAACAACTTATAAAAAAGTTAAAAAAAAAAAATTTTTTCGAATAATTTAATATTACCTATCAATATTATATCATAATTATAAGTAGATGTATGATACATAGGTGCATAATACGCATTCCATTTGTAATTTGGAAATTTGTATTCACGTTTAACATAAGTAATATTTATTTCTTCCAATTAGGTATCTAAAATATTTTAGTTGTAAATTGTTAACACTTCAACAGTTCTAGGTCTCTAGGATCTATTGACTATTTATTTTCAAAATATTATGTACCTATTCAATATTTTTTCTTATATAAGTTCGATGTGAATAAAATACAAGCGTTCCAAAATATTACATTTCGAAAAATTACCAATGCCCCTTCTTATGGTTCTAACTTGATTCTCCACAAAGACTTAGGCTTAAAAACAGTAGATGAAGAAGCTGCAGTTTTCTATAAACGTTTTTATAACAGATTAGCAAACCACGAAAATCCTCTAATAAAAGGTTTATATATCCAGTCACTTCCCGGAAATCCCTGTCGAAGATCTAAAAGAAAATGGTATAGAGACCTTTTAATCTAACTCTAAAAAAAACCGCATCGCCCAAGCTAAGTGTTACTATTGGGTAGCTCCTTACTCACGTAACCTCTATTGTTTTTGTTACTCAAATCTTACATATACATTATACTTAATATGCTAATTGTATAGATTGTATATTTCTTGTAATAATAATAATAAAAAAAAATATATATATAATATATATAAGTCAGTACAACCCGGTCATACTGGTTTTTTTTCAATTTAATTATGTCAATTATAAATATTGTTTTTGTTTAACAGTCAAATTTTTATTATTAGATATTATAGAATATAGATAAGAATGTAAGAAGGATGTGTGTATTGTATAATATACCATAGTCGAATATACAATATAATATTTTCCTAATTGACATACATCATATGTAATACTGCAGTAATAGTATATGCATAATTATTTATTTTTTAAATCATTTATATTATTCGTTGGAATTATGTGACGATGTACGATAATAATGATAATAAACAATAATTTGGTTATTATGTGTAGATATAGATACTTTATTTTAGGTAGGTAGGTATATGTAAAATTAAAAATAACCCATGTTTTATGTTTTATTAGAACTTGAACTGGAAAAAAATATAAAAAATAATATATGCACTTACTTGCGTGATCCTGTGTTCTGTCACAAACTTATTTAATAGGGTGTCTGTAAATCACAACAAACCATTTCACACTTGTAGAATGCAGTTATCATGTTTAAGTATTTTTTATTTTTTCAAAAGCTAACTGCTATAGCTCTTGTTTATACTCATTCCATTTTCTCACACATATTTCGTTTCAGCTCAGGTCACTTTTTACACGCGGTCACGGCGTGGTGTTTTCGCAATTAAAAACATTCTAGATTTTCTTTTAACTCGCACAAATTAAAATGTATCGTTGCCGGCACGTATATAGGTTACCGGCACCGCCACGATTTTAACGAACTCGAAATTTATCGCCCTCCCGACACGTAAACATTTTGTTTACCCCGTATGCGATTATATACGTAATACGGGACACTGTTGCGGACATTGACGCATTGCTATATTAACCCCATTTGGACGGTAAGTTTTAATATACATAATATATGTAATAGAGCTGCAGCGGTAGACATAGACGGTGTTTTCTTTTCCACGCGCCATTTACACTCGCGAGCCATCATCTCTTATTTAAATGCCATCACGGTTGAATTATACGTCTGCCACGCAAAAAAAAACATCCGTGCGTCTACTTAAAAAAATCTTAAACGTGTTTGTAATGTATTATCGTCCACGAATATTGCGTAATAAATCATTCCTTATATAGGGCCAATGATGTCCGTGGCGCGTATACAAAATATCCTGCATCATAATATTATTATACATGTACATATTATATAATATATATTGTATATGCTCTACGCTGCAGCGGTGAGCAGATGCTTACCACCAGCGTGTCTGGTATATTATGTACACGCAAGACCGTCGATACAATACTTAGATTTATATAAAATATTAGGGCGAACGTCAAGGGGAGAGGAGGTTCGGACCATCCCTTTACACTAAGATTATGGTTTAAAAATCATATTGAATGTACCTATTATACTGTAATATCTCATTTCCAAGAATTTGTATAAGTAGGTATGTCCAGGAGCGCCGAAATATTTTAAAACGACGGTGACATAATCATTCTTAAAGCTTAAACACCTGCCTAAAAGTATAATACTAACAGAAAAATTCTCCAATTAGGTATTACTACATTATTAATTTTTTATAACTATTTTTATATATTACATTGCAATAAGCAAAAACAACTTTCGCGGCACTGGTTACGTCAAACCAATCGTTTTAATTTTTCTATTAAAGCTCCAGAAAAATATTTTGGAATGACGATATTCACACAATACATATTTAAGTAATTTAATTAAACAAATAATATATTATAATATAGAAGACAAATTTATTAGTCTTCGGAGGTTTTCTACAGTTAGTACAGTTATTTAACAACTTAGCCTAACCGTTATTAGCCAGGTTAATATATAGATAGTAACTAGAAAAGATAAATACCTACTTTCATTTAAATTCAATTATATATTGTATATTGCTTACGAATTTACGACAAAAAACGATTTCGAATAGAAGCTGTTTAATTTTTTTATCTTATATTTCCATTTATAAATTGCTATAAGTTAATGTGGTAGATTGGAATTTTGTTTTAGCAAAAATGAATCTCATATTTTATATAATATAGAAATTAATATGATAGATATTATTTGGTAGCTGTTATAATAGTTATGACTTAATAATTCAAAACAATCAAGATCAAAGAATGTATACAACGGAGTAAATAGTTTAAAAGTTGAGAATTAAATGAATTTTTTGAAAATTTTATTGTGTCCCTAGTTATATAATAAATAATAATATACCTACAGAAATGTCAAAAAGCTTTATTTTCCTACGAATTATTTTTTTCGAATTACAAAAAATAGTTACCTAAGTAAATTTGTTATTTTTGTTAAAATATACCTACAATTTCGTCAAATTTGAATTTGAAATACTTAGGTATATAAAAATTGAGTATTTATATTTTTGAGATTTTTAAGTGTATCTAATAAATTCTTATAACAAACATTGTATTAAATTTTCAACACTTAAGTAGCTACTATTAAAATTGAAAACGTTATATATTTTTAACTACAAAATTTGAGGTTTTAATTTAAAATTTAAACATTTAAATATAATTCTAAAATGTCGAATATTAATTATCAAAACTAAAATAACTAAAACTTTTGACATTTATATTATGTCTATAAAATATTAATATCAATGAATATTTTATGATAAATTCAAGTCTTTGCAGCTATATACATTTTATAATCATACATTTTTAACTAAAAACGTAATCAACGTAATCAATCTTGTTAAAATGTTAGCTTTGAATTGTTATTATTTTAGTGTATACACAATACACTATAGGTACAGTTTATTTTGAAAAATGTCCAGAATTTTTCAATTTTTCGATTATTCTGCAAAATATTTTGGTTATACGCGTTCGTGTGTTTGGAAAAAAATTATCATTTGGGTTAAATTGTATTGTTGTGATCTTTAAGGGTCTTAACTCTTAAGTTTTTATACGGCTTCCGCTTAAAACGGATATAAAATAATTTTTAATAGTTATTTTATAGACAGTCTCAATATAATATGTATTATAAATATTATATGTATACGTCATATGATTGCTTATTCACTCTTGATATTATCTAAGGTTTATTTTGGTAAAGTGATTGTCTTACACGAGCGTTCGCGCCTTTATCTAAAATATATAATATTTAAGTAGGTACGTATTATTCGTAATTCGTTTTATTGGTTATTGTAAATTGATTTTGTTACGATTAAATCAGAATGCGCCTTATCCCTGCTAATATATTCAAAACATCAGGGTAAGTATATATATTTAGAGCATAAACGATAGAACCGCGGAGGGTTCAAATACATGGGGACTGTTGCAAGGGATCTTTTCATGTACTTTGTTGTGTAACTGGGTGGAAAAATTGGTTAACAACGCATACGATAATGCCATTACGTGTGTTCTCAATACAAACTACGTGATAATAACCAAAATTCGCTAATACTTCATACACGAATTCTTGTATTATAAAAATACACATAAATATTACGGTCATCAAACGTAATAGATAGGAATTGATTCAGAAGGTTTCAAGTGTAAAATATTAGTGCTAAACTAATATATACGTTATTTATATATAACTTATATATACGTTTTTTTAAATGTGATAATATTATGTATATACCTATCAATAAATAATATAAATTGTGTGTTTAATTATACGTCATATATTTTTTAGTAATAGACCTGTTGAGGGTCTGCATAATTTTTATTTATTGGTTAGTTATTATTCAGTATATCATTTTAATTAGTTATTACTTAATATTTTTATTATTATTTAAATATAAACGAAAACGGTATGAAGAAAAAAATCGTACGATATTATATCTTATCTATAATAACACAAAAACGCGATGACAACAAATCATTTTTAGGTTTATCCAAATACTGCTGACGTTTGGATCAATTAAAATCATCAAATTTGTTTTAATACCATTGGTAAAAAAAAGACAATAAAGGATTGTAGAGTGGCACGTAAGTTCGATATTTCAACTGGTTATGGAAAAGATAAATTCATCAAACCTGTAGTTAATGATACCGTACTTAACCGTACTAATAACTATGTGTCAAACGACGAATTATTTGGTATTCTCCATTCTACTCATCTGCAATATTGGTCATGGCGGAAAAAATTTAATGTGCGCTGAGTTTAAAATGAAATATTGTAATATTACAAATGACAGAATTATGGTGTAATTAAGTCTTTGCGTACTCTGTCAAAAAAATATCATCTGATTCAAAAAAATGGCTGATTCAAAATCAATGTTCATAATATTTTTAATTCTCGTGTACAATTACGTGTGCACGTGTAAAAAACCGAATTAAATTAAACGTGGGGTGACGTTAATCTCGTCCACGGAAAACCTCGGCATAGCCAAAGTTTAGATTTCATAGAAAGGACAAACAGAGAAGTAGAAGATATGCTTACCACTTGGATGGCAAAAAATAATACAAATGACTTGCCAAATGGTTTAAAATGTACCTAATCGTCTTAATCAATTAAAAAGAAAAACCGCACTTTTCATTCAGGTATTTATATTATAATTAAGTTTTCATTTTATTTCTTTTTTGTTATAATTTTGTATTTTGTATACATTTTACCTATAATTTTAACTATATTAATATTAACTACATTATAATATAATATTGTTGTTGCACAGGGATCGGATGTTTTACAAGAATAAGATTGGTCTAAATTGGTATGTTAATTAATGAAATTTTAGTTTGTATACGGAAAACAAAAAGGATATTAAATCAACCACTACGAACTCAAAACAGTGATGAACATACTGAAAATATTTAAAACCTAATTGATGAATACTATGAAAATGCTATTTTAGTTAACAAGCGTCAATACAAAGTAATGAACGATCGAAAAAAATCAGTTGCATATTTGTGAAAACAATCATAAAGCCGTCATTATCTCGATTTAAACTTCTCAAAATATGTACAACTTTTAGAATATGGATACCAGATGTAGATCGTCCACAAGTACGCTACACGTAATTTATTAGCAGTCGTTGTACATGTTGAAAATTATCTTTAAAAATTATTTAAATACGAAGAACCTAAATATAAACTATTAAAATATTTACAAAAAATGAATGTAGTGCTTTTAATATAGGTACTGACCAATGACCATGGAATCATCGACACCTATACAACATATTAAGTACTAAATACCTTAACTATAGCACCTTGCAAAGAAAAACTTCTTAGCTCATAAAGTCTTACTCATAGATATGCAGCCGATTTGAGCAGTTAAAATATTTTTATTATCATATTATTACAGTTTTTTTACCACAATAATATATTCATATTTTTGTCTAATATTGTTATTTCTTTAGCAAACTAGTAATTTATCTTATATAGTGCAAGTGCATATCGCTCGGATCTTTTAGGCTCAGAGGCTGTCGTAAACAAAATGTACTTGTCGATCTTCAGGCAAACTTAATAATTTAAAATACGTATCATGGATCTTTAACAAGTGAAATAAATAGTTAATAAAAATAAAAGATACACTACTAACTATTTGTACAATTTTTTTATTGTACATTCCTGATAATTAAAATTTTATACAAAATTAAAAATTAATATTTACGATATTTACTAAACAATTTTAAAAATTAGATAGTCATATAAAATTACTGACGAAGGATAAAAATTAAATAAATATATCAATCATAACTTTATTTATTGTGATTTTAATACTTGTAATATTTGTAATACATTTGAAATAAATTTATTTCAATAATATTGTAGTATAAAATAAAAAAAAGATATAAAATTATATACACAAAAAAACTTTTTTATTCTATAAAGTATTTACTTTATTAATTAAATTTTAATTTACAAAGTTTTTATTTTATATTCGTATAATTTTGTAATTGTTTTTAGTTTTTTCAAAGTTTTTTTCTCGGTAAATAAGCCTAAACGTATAATAAAATAGGTACTTCATAAAGGCATATTAAATACAAATTATGTACAATTATTTATTAAGGAAATATTGACATTTCAAGACAAAATGTATTCAAAATTGAAACAAAGATGATTAACGATTAAGTAATTTTGTTGTAAACCCAAAAAAATATTAATCATAAATAAGCTGATACTTGAAAATATTTACCATGACGTATGGAATTATGTATAGTATTATTTACAATACATAATGAAATTTTTAGTATATAATTCGACTAATTTTATGCTATTTATACCATTTTAAGGTACTCGTATATTGGTATATTGATGTTGATTTATAAGTTAATAACAATAATACATGAATCATAATGTTATAATTATTAATTGTATTATATTATAATACACATTACACGTGATTATGTTTTTGGAAGATTTAGTATATAAATTTTAACATGACGTCTCCACTCAAAATTGTTTTTTTGTATATTCAATATTCTCAACGATTTATCATTGAATTCAAATTTAGCATATTGTACATACAATACTATACAACGACAGTGACCTATTTAACGACAAAGTGAACTCGAAACTTATACTATAGTCAATATAGTACTGTACTGCAGAGCGAGCTCCACGATTTTTAAAAATATTATTTTTAAATGATACAAAACATGATATTTATTATTAATTGTATTAATTTATGTGTATAATACAAGTATAGTATATAGTATATAGGTAATATTAATTAGTATAATATTACTATATTTAATACGGGGAGTAATAATAATTTAGTCCTTCCTCGCTTTTTACAAAATCCACGTACAATAGTGATGAATTGATGTATTAATATTTTTTTTTAATTTTGTCCTGTAACTACGTGTGCTCGAGTCTGGGTATGGGTTCTATTTTAATTCATCGGTACTAGATATAATAATAATAGCCATAAAGTTTTCTCTCTCTCGGCGACAGTCGAGCCCAGCCCGTCGATGTAACAACGTTTATATGTATATATTTGTATGCATATACGTCATGTACGTATTATATTATATTATATTATATTGGAACGATCTCACACAATCGGTGGCTTGACGAACAATGGACAGACAGGCAGACAGACAGACGGACGGGCATTCGTCCCTTACGTCGAACAGTGCGAAAAACGTGTGTGCGTTTGTGTATTATCATTATTACTATTTTTTTTCTCTACTTCGGTGTCGAATTTCAATTTCGTCGGGACACCTCTCTTCTCCTAACCCTAACGCACACACTCACACAAACGAACTCGCGCGCGCGCTCGCACACACACAATATACGAGTGGCAACTGATTGTTGTCACATCCAAAATAATAATAATGAACTACCTGACAGCGCTATATATACATATATATATTAAATATATATAACAAACAGGAGCCCCTCCTAAGCGATATTATTTCGTAACAAACATCCGTCCTCGGCGTGTATAATAATAATATAATATATAATATTCATACAAGTACGTGTAAGCATGCTGTGTGAGCGCGTTGACGTCGAGTTCAAAACTCGAAATTCGAAATATTATTTATCCAGTGAAATATCGATTAGGTACTTGTGTAGGTAAAATGGTTTGTTTGTATACTATTTACCTATACAGATTAAATTGCACGTTTTTTTTTTAAATTTGTTTAATATAATGCGATATATAAGTATATATAACTACCTTAATCATAGACGTAATTAGGGGGGCTTGGGGGGACTTAGCCCCCTTTCATAATCCTAGTCCCACACTCCCGCCAATAGTAGTAACATTTTTAAACTGTAATTAAAAATATCGTTTTATTTTTTTTTATTAATATCTTGGAAAAATATTTATTTATGTATTTGGTTATTAAACTATATTATTCTATGCAACGACCATGTATAACTGTGTTAGACGTATCATGACGATTTGTGTAGTTTATACAAACATTTAACACTTTTAGTTCCAACGAGTTCCGCATCTTGTGAAAGAACATTCTCAGAAATGCGTTGAATAAAAACTTACATAAGGTCGACACCATGTTACCAAATACATTTTCATAGGTACCTAACATTGCAATTAAAAGAGATTTGTCAAACGTTCTTAACAAAGAAATTTGTAAAAAATTTGCTGATATTGAATCAAGGCTTAAGCTGTAAATTGTAATAGTTATGTATAAAAATCCTTTAACTATCATAGTTTCACTTATATTTTAAGAAACTTCAACTTGTATCTAAAATAATACCACTATGTTTATTATTTGTTTTATAATAATATAATAATACTATAATAATAAAATATCAATTTAAATTTATAATTAATTAATGTAACGTGTTTGGGGGGTGTGGGGGCAGAGCCTCTCACTTAATTTACTTATTATGAATATTCTAGGGCTGAAGCACCCCTAACTTTAAGGTCTAGTTACACTTATGACCTCAATACTCACGCAATATAGGTTAGATACATATAGCATGGATACTAAATGTAACCATGTAACTGGTACCTATTATAGGTGACTTGTTAATGTAACGTGTTTGATGATTTATAGTTTGTACTTTTAGATATATTCTTAATACTATTATCATGCGTTCAGAAATTCAGAATCTAAGACGTAGACTTAATATTAAATGTTGAATAATTATTGAAGTGGATGTTATTGTTTCATAATTTTATTAATTCACCTTATACATCGTACCATGGAAGTTTTACAGTTCATTCCAAAAACCCCACACGTATGAATCGTTTAAAAATTTAATTAAATAAAACTTGAAATTAAACGGGGATATATTTGACCATACCTATTAATTGACAACCATATATTTAGGTATGTTTGGATACAATTGATATAAAATATAAAGTATATAATATGTTACACTGTTACGTAATGTCGCATTACTAATGTTTTTTATTCATAGGCGTAATATTACTAGGGGAGCTATTGAGGGTGAATCTTTATCACCAACGTGACGTTCTAAAGCCTAATGAAAAAAAAAATTTAACTACTAGGATTAATTATGTAATAAACCTATAAACCTAGTCGAATACAATATATTAGAAAAATATATAAGTAGAAATTATGATTATGTTTTAATATTTATTAGTTTTAAAGTCGTTTTGTACTGTAGGTTTATATAGTTGTACATTTTTATATTTAGTGCATACGTTAACGTTTTTATTTTAAAGTAGATTTTTAAAGCTGATAATTTTAATTATATAAACGCTTTTCTGAATAATGTAACGCGATGGGAGCTGTGGAGTATTCTATATTTTGTAGATTTTTCACACAACTCTAAGCTATAGCCCACGGAGGTCGTCGAGGTCTGTATCCCCAATATCTTTTTAAAAATTAAAAATAAAAGGTTTTGTACATCGATTATATGTAAAAATAAGAATAAAAATTGTATTCAAAATTATTACTCCCTCCCACCAACCCATAACAAATTTACCGTTCGCAGGTTCGGAACTAAAAGGTTCTATGTGTACATTTGTAATTTTTCAGAAAACTAAATTTAACAAAACACAATTTATCTTTCAAAAATATTATTGCATGTGGTTTTGATGGGACTGTATGAGGATGTATCACCATTCACCGATGAAAAAAAAAGTGAGCCCCCGAGGGTGAGAAATTGTCTGGATTCAACACTGCGAACGGTGATGCGGTGATCATAAAGTTGATAATAAGCAACATACGTATGAAAAACCACACCACAGAATTCTGCAGCGGTGCGTGTACGTGTGCCGTAGTTATATTGGCTACGTTTACTGATTGGCGCCGCCGCACAACAATACAACGTCAGTGGGCAACGACAACGGTGGAGTAGAGGCATGGATTTACTCCCAAAGCGCGACAATAAATGTTTCATACAAAAAAAAAAAAAAATTCTGTATTGTAGTAGAATTCGTTCATCAGTGTCATTGTTTTAATGAAGATATAAAAAAAAAATTCTAAGCTGTCAACTGACAATATTGATTCTGTAGACAATTTTTCTTTTAGAAAAAATTAATTAACTTTTAAAATAAGCTAATATTCTACTATATTAATAGTTATAAGTTATATTTTAAGAAATTTATTTAGGTATACAGTTTGTTATGGAGCATCAGATATTAACTGTTATCGTTGTTCTGGTGGTTTGTACAATATCAGAAATGAAAATGATTTATGTGTGACTGTGTGACACACACACACACACACACACACACACACTATACTAAACGCGAATAACACTCAGTATGAAAGTGTCTGTCCTGATAAGTCTGTAATAATCAAAATAATAATAAACCGAAATAGTTTATTGACGTCAGTGGCAGCTCGTGAACCGTATGAAGGGTGAGACAGATATTTTCAAAATGTATGGGAGAAAAAAAGCTGTTAAAATATAACAATGAGTTTCAAGTTCACTTTTAATAAAACTCAATTAATATTTAATTCTAACATTTAAAAATATATTAATAATAAACCATATAATATTTATTTCAAATGTTATACACATAAAAAAAGCGGGTAAGTGAGTATCGCTCTGCTGTACATTAAGGGGTGGGGTGGACCTCGGACTAGGGTAGGTTAAATTTAAATGCAATGATAGGTATCATTGTATACGAAAAACGATTCTGAACGGAGATGATGATTTGTCAGTCTAGGATATATTATATTTAAATATTGTCATATATTCTATTTTGAAACTAATTCAAACATTTAAAGTAAAAGTTTCAAGATCCTACGTTTGGTAATTTTTTAAAAATAACAAAACTCGAAAATTATTTAGTAGTAAAACGTTATTTTACACGTGTATTTTTGATTTCGAATTAAAATTAAAACTTTAAACACTCGTAAAATTTTTTAAATTGAATAATCCTCAAACTTTTTTATAATTATTCTAAGCATAACTTATAGACAGCATAGCATTAAATTTTCAATTCTGATAGTATAAATTTTTAACTACCAAATAGTGAAAAATATTCATGATTTTGACGAATTTTTGTCAATATTTGAACTTCAAATGCTAATTAAAAAAAATTGTGCCTATGTATTCCTATAATTTTTTTATCGCCATAAGTATAACTTTAAACTTATGAGAAACTTTGTATTAATTTTTCAAATATTTTGACTCCGCCAAAAAAATTTTATCGACACTTCAAAACAAAAAATTCGGTATAATTGCAGTTTAGCTACCACGCGCGCGTGATTTTTTCAATTTTTTTTTCGAAACATATGTATTTCAACTAGTTAAGAACAATGATGCAAAAATAAATTCCGCAAACCGTTATTTTGGAAGTTACTGCCTTTCAATTCAAAGTTTGCGTTTTTAGTTTTAAACGCATGCGCGCAACGCTGTACCTACTGCATTACCACGCGGATTTTTTCAAATTACCCTGTGACCCTACTTGAGGTGGTGTTGCATAGCAAGTCGAGGGATATTTTCGATTTGCGGAGCGGAGCGACGGCGCTGAGGAGCGTAGCGACGAGTGCCGCAAAACGTGTTATCACTGTTTATACTATGACATAACTTTGATTAGCTATAACTAGGTAAATCGACGTTTTAAAAATGATGGTGCCAAAATATTTATATAAATATATTTGTGTAACATATATTCCTAGTTACGTGATAACTAGGCGGATAACTTATTATTAAATGAATATTAAGACAATATTATGTAAATATATTATTATATTATATTAATATTAAAGACATTAAGATAAAAATTGTAGGTCATTAACTCGTACCTATCTATTAGTATTGTTTCGGTCGGGATTGAAATCACCGTGATTAGCACTCAGCAGTATGCGGTCTGCATTATTTGTGAAACATGTGTCTTAATCTTTTAAATATTTTTGAACTTTTCTCGTGCAAAACAAACAGGCCCGTTAGTATCGAAGTACTGGAAAAACTTCAAGAGTGGAATCTAATAACTAAAAATAATACATTAAAGTGTAACGAAGGGCGTATTCTTCGTTTATGTCCCATGAATAGTGCTATCGATGGATTTATATGGCGATGTCGAGAAAAAAAAATCAAAAGTTCTTTGAGATGCGAATTTTTTCAATCGATTCGCAAACATCCTTTTTTCTTTAATTCTCATCTATTCCTTTTTCAAATAGTGGCATTTTCTTATTTGTGGCTTAAAAATGTTTCATTATCTTTTATAATGGAGCAAATTTCTATTTCAGAAAATACTGCAGTAGATTGGGCAGCTTTTCACAGAGAAGTCGTTTTTGACTGTATGATTATACGTCATGAGAAGATTGGTGAGTTTGTAAAATGAAAATGAAAATTATTTAAATATTTTGAATTTTTTATGAGATACATACAAATCCATACCCTTAACTTATGTAATAAATGTAAAACAATTTTAAATGTTTCAAATATTAACTATAAAAGGTGGAATAGGCAAAACGGTCGAAATAGACGAGTTGAAATTTGGTCGATGGTATCCGTCGAGTAGAAGGCCAGTGGATTTTTGGAGGAATTGAGCGGGAATCTGGGCTTTGTTTTCTTGTTCCTGTTGAACGCCGTGACAAGACCACGTTGTTGTCATTAATTAAAGACTGGATTTTTCCGGGCATACGTATAATTAGTGATTGTTGGAAGGTACAATTAACTTAAACGTAAACAAACAAATTTAAATTAAAAACTAAAAAAAATTAAATTTTCCATTTTTTTATTGCCAACATTTTAGGCTTATGATTGTTTAGAAGAGGAAGGTTTCTAACACCTAACAGTGAATCACTCGATTCAATTTGTCGAAGTCATATGGTGCCATGCAAAAGCATCACTGTCACAGTATTGCCGCAAAAAAAAAAATATTATGGTGGTTACATGGCAAAGTTTATGTTCATTAAGCGTTGTCGTTATTAAAAATTGGACGTATTGACAGAATTTTTTAAGTACGCTGGTCAACTTAACGACCCACTTTTGATGAATGACCAGCCTAATTATGAGGAAAATAATGAGTCTGGTGAGAGTAGTTCTGTTACAGACGATGAATAAAATTAATGTTGTAAATATTGTTAAATATGCAAAAAAAATAATAAAAATTAAAAATAGTTTAATTATATGCATATTAAAATATTTTTTGGCACCATAATTTTTAAAACGTCGATTTATCTAGGTTTCGAAAGAAAAATTTGAAAAAATCCGCGCGGCAATGCAGTAGGTACAGCGTTGCGCGCATGCGTTTAAAACTAAAAACGCAAACTTTGAAAGGCTGTAACTTCTAAAATAACGGTTTGCGGAAATTTATTTTTGCATCATTGTTCTTAACTCGTTGAAATACATATGTTTCGAAAAAAAATTGAAAAAATCGCGTGGTAGCTAAACTGTAATTGTACCAACAATTCTTAGGAAAATTGAAAATTTCAGTTGTCTATAAATAGCTCAAAAAAAGTCAAAATATTTTGAAAATCAAATCACGTAAAGAAAATGCCAATCTATATAACTGGTGAAATTTTCAAGTAATTTTTGATAACAGTGACGAAATATGTAGTGTGTACTATGATAATTAATATTACCAATATACAACAAAATAAATTTATTTTGTATTTTAAAATGTAGGTACATTATATTGTTAAATATAATATTCTTAAATTCGATTGGAAATAACTATAACTACAGTATATATACTTCCTTTTTCTGTACAATAGTTAGGTGAGGCTGAGCCTCACTTGCCTTCCCTGACGAGCCGCCACTGATTAGTGTTTTATATTTCAGTCAGTAAGGTAGACACTATGTCATATAATTATTGTGCTATTTTGTTAAGTCAAACGAAAATGATTTCTTTTCAGGTGTTATTGCTTATTGTTTATTCGTTCGATATTCTATAAGTATAGAACCCGCATAATATAGAAACTTTAATACTTTAACAAAAATGTATTTTATTTATTTAAAATATATAATAGCAGGTATCTAAACTTTAATTGGAATAAATATATATTATATTAAGGATGTTTAAGCTGACAATTTGGAATATTGGCTATTTTAAAAAAACGGAATGTCTATGTGTTTTGTGTATATATTAATGAATGTTAGTGTGATAAAAATAAAAATATATTTTTCCTACATAGGTTACTTTAAAAAAAGCTAATAAAATCATAAGTAGGTAGTAGATAGGTACATACATTCAAAACTGCAGTAATTAGAAATTGGGAAGTACATAAACTAACCTTCCATTTATAAATCATTAACCACAAAGCTTAAAGGGTGATCCAACATCTTTAAATATTGTAATGATTATACTTTCTATAGAAAAATGTAAATATTTTATTTTTGACATTGTGTTTTAATTATAAAAATAATAATAATATATATATATTTATTTCATATTTCTAATTAAGTTGGTGTCGTTTGAAAATGATTGACACAAGAGGCATTAGAGAAATAATACTGCGTGTTTGGGCCAGGAACGGACAATAATAGGCCGTGCGCCCGGTTACCAAAGTACTTCGCGCTTACTACGTATTATACTAACACACCGACCGACCTTTGTATACATTTGTGTAAATTGTGTGTAGCTCAACTAGAATTGGTTAGGTTCGTCGCGCAAATACTAGTGGGTTATATAGTGTAGTGGTGTGTGTAGGTATGTGTGTAAATTTGAGGTTTTATCGACTCCGCCGTTTTAATATCAATTCCGCCGGCTATCGATTCCGCCGGATTTTTGTTTATATTGATTCCGCCGACTATCGATTCCGGTGGTTATTTATTTATATTGATTCCGCCAGTTAATAACCAAAGTATCATATTATATAGAATTTTTTTTTTAATTAACAGCATAGGTTAGCCAGGTTAGGGTACACTTAGTATAAAGTAAGTTTTATTTAAATAAAAACATTGTCGTCCATAATGGATAATAATATATATATTAAAATAATAAAATAATATGACTCATACATATCTAGTATATCTAGTTTTACAAAATGAAGTAAGATCGTCATATTTTTAAATAATTAATTAATAATAATAACTATAATAATATATAGGTAGGTACTGTATATGCCGCATGGTATGGTAAAAAAATTAAAATTAAAGTAATAAAAATATACAATGTGGTCAATTTTTAAAATAATGGTTTGAATAGCCAGATTTATATAAGAGAATAATATATCGTTTTTTTTTTACTAAAATAATCGTCAAAAATGTTTTCCATATTATGGTAAGGTAAAATAAAATTAAACAATACAAATATATACAAAGTGGTCATTTTTTTAAATAGTGGTTTGATGCTAGTTTTATATAAGTGAATCTATCATAAATTATGATCGATAAGACTTGTACTTACTTTTATTGTATGTAGCCATGTAGGTCCTAGTACCTAAATGTAATAAAATATATCATTTTTCATAAACCTTTTATAGATTATATTGATTAAGATACAAAAAACCGTTTTCCGTTGCGATAATACGCGATTTTCGCTGGAATAAATATAGCTGTGTACCTATAATATTATGTTATATATACAGTTGAACAGTTTAAAGTTCAACTTATATGTTCATTGTTCGTGTATTATTCTACTTCAACTTATTTTATTACGAGTTAACCACAAATTACAGTACCTAAGTTATAGTGTGCACCTACTAATGAAATCTAATGAAATAAAATATATTTTAACATAAATATAAACATATGCTTTTTACATGTTGTTATTACTAAAATAATTCGGCGGAATCAATATGTAAAAAAAGTTCGGCGGAGTCGATAGCCGGCGGAATCGATATGTAAAAAACTTCGGCGGAGTTGTACGCGGCGCAATCGATAGATTTTTTACAGGTAAAAAGGTAATTTCGGCGCAATCGATATACGCCCGTAAATTTGTGTGTGTGTGAAACTTAATATTAAATGATAAGGTAACTCTATAATAAATAATTGGTAACAAAGCGGAGATTTGGTAGAAATATATGTATAGTATAATCAAACAATAATCAATAGTAAATTAAGGCCCTTTTGGCCCAACAAATAAAAATGTAGGTATATATAAATGCTCGACCCTTATGGCCAAACAAGTATAATAATATGAAAATTTGCGGTAACAAAATATCGATGCGTACGAATTGCGTCCCGTCTAAAATGATATAAAAAGGTATAATACTAATTGCGTCCCGGGTTTTTCTCGAGCACGGCTGAATTGCGTCCCCAGTACCTGTGATATCTAAAATGTATAAAGGCGAATAGTTTTTCCTACTTCCTGATAAGGAATCAAAATCGTACGAAAAGGCATTTTTGCACATTTTATCTGAATGTAGTAAAATTAATATCATATTTTCTCCAAAAAAAGTGTTTGCAGATTTTGAAAAGGCAATACATTTAGCTATTTTATCAGTTTGGCCTTCGATAACTTTAAAATGATGTCGCTTTCATTTGGGGCAAAGCTGGTATAGGAAAATACAATCGATTGGCCTAAGTTCTGAGTATAAAATTGATAGCGATATAAGTAAATACTTGAAATATTTTTTTGGATTGCCATTTCTGCGTCCTGACGAAGTGATCGACTGCTTCACAGACGATTTAATATCTTATATCTATTAAACCGTTAGACGAAAAAATAGATATATTCACGGATTATATATTAGATACATATATACTGCCAGAATCTAGTTTTCCACCTTCATTATGGGCAGAATACTCGGCTACAACAATACGAACTACTAATAGTTGTGAAGCTTTTCATTCGAAGCTCAACGCGATGTTTTATAATGCCCATCCAAACATTTTTCAATTTATAAATAATCTGAAGAAGTTACAAACTGATATTTATATAAAACAACGTAGCACTCATTTAAAGAACCGTACAACTTCGATAATTAATAAAGAACAATTTTTAAAACAAGCAATGGCAAATTTTCAATCAAAAAAAATTAGTAGATTCGAATTTATAAAAACCTTATCTTTTAAATTTTTACCAATACCATGATATTTTTTACTACAGTTTATACTTATATTTATATATTTTTTAATATTTTTAATATTTTTATACATGTACAATTAAAAATGCAATAATTAATATAAAAAGCAAAAAATATTTTTAACCTACCTGTAGTAGTAATTATGTAATTATTATTACAGACAGTCCTAAGTCTGTATAAAAATGGGAAGGAAAATATTGTTTAGTTTTTAAAATACATGAGACGCATTTGGTATGCACAAAAAAAATCGGGACGCAATTAGTATGACCCCCAAAAAAACTCGGGACGCAATTAGTATGACCCCCAAAAAAACTTGGGACGCAATTCGGAAGGAATTGTTGCCGCGGGACGCAATTCGTATGCAGCCCAAAATATAAATATAAATAAAATCTGCGGTCCTTATGACCAAGCAGGATAATAATATAATATATATAGCCCTTATGGCCAATAGTATATAGAAATAATAATAATATAAAATAATATATACGGTCTTCGTGACACGACAGAATATGATAATAAATATATATATGTGTCCCTTTTGGCCTAACAGTTAAATAATAGTATCAAAATAATAATAATAATAAATAAATAACAATAAAAAATAACTCACGGCTTGTCGGTGCGCACTGCTGGCCAGCTGCTACCTATGCCTATAATACACTAAATAAAATTCACACAAAATAAAATACACAATTACAAAAATATAGATGAATAATTAGGATTGAGTATAATAAATTTAATATTACAAAGATATGAGCGTGGCGATTCGCGCACACGTCATATACAGGGTGATTTTTTTATCAAACAACACTCATTATTTCGAAAAGTATTAACTTTTTTCAATTTTTTTTTTTTCAAAATTTTTAGTTTTATGCTTTTCTAAAACTATGTAAAGTTTTTATTTTTTTCACTTAAATATTTAATAGTGAAATCACTATCAACTTTTGATTTTCAAATGGCAACCTATACTTAAAATGTTATAAAATAGTAGGGATATTTTTTTTATGAATTCTAACGATTAAATTATTATTTTTCATTTAACCGTTCGAGAGTAATAGCTTTTCAAAGTTGGGCGGTTTTCGGTTTTAATTTTGAAGACCAGTAGTCACATGGGTAATAAATAATAATAATAGGTACATATTTTCACATGTAATAAACTCGTTATCGACTATCGTTCAACACAGTAATGACAATGAACTTTGTACCTGTAGATTACAAATTAATTGTTATAATTATTATTTAAATAATAATTAATAACCTGATTAAAGTATTGATAAGAAAATAAATGAGTTGGGTACAGTGCGAGTCGTCCGAAGGTCTACCACTGTTAACATTTTTCGGACAAGTGCTTATCACTCAAAAAAAAAAAATATAATTATAATTTAAAAAATTTTATGTTGGTGATAGATTTTACACGACTATTTTAGATTCTGAACGGAGTGATGAATGTATTGATTTTACAATGATGTGTGTTTTTTTTTATTTATTTTTTTTTTTGTGTCTGACGACAACATTTGGAGCAGTAATATTGCTTCGATTTTCTCAAACGACTCAAATAGTATCGTTTATGAAGCAAAAGTGAATCTAGTTGGTACTTTGGGGGGTCAAAAATTAAAAAATTTCAATATTTTTCAAATGCGTCGGAGAAAACCCTAAAAAAGTAACGGAAAAAACGGGATTTTTTACGTAAAACCAGTTTTCAACAAAATCGATTTTTTTATTTTGCTATAACTCAAAAACTAATTGATGTAAATACTTGAAATTTTCACCAAATGTTTTGACTTTTTTGAGCTATTTATAGACAATTGAAATTTTCAATTTTTTTAAGTATTTTTTTTTAAATAACGATAAAAAATTTTTGGCCGGCCAGAAAATCTTGAAAATTTAATACAAGGTTTCTTATGAGTTATTCTTAAAATGAAAATTGTGACTAACGATTTTGGATTTTTTTTTAAAAGTGCTTAAAGTTCGAATTTATACGAAATACCTATGTCAAAATTGCGAAAATTTGCAAGTAATTTTGTGGTTGAAAAATCGTAAAAATTTTTTTTTTTATAATTAAGTTTTGAAAATTTGGTACAAGGTTCTCCATAAATTTTTATTCAAATATCTGTAAATAAAACTGTAACGGACTAAGACAAAAAATTTTTAGGAGTGTTTGAAATTTAAATTTTTACAAAACCGCATTAAATAACGGTTTAGCCTCAAACGATTTTTGATATTTGTTTTTATCCAAAAAGTATAAGTTGTAGAAACTTGAAAATTTCATCAGTTGTTTATAGGGTTCTAAATTTGAAATATTTCAATGAAATATTGAAAAATATTTTTTCTTCTTTTAAACATGATCGGTTATAGTTGATAAGAAATAATATATTGATTAAACACAGAAAATATTCATGATAATTAATATACAAAAATATGTACTATAAATTTTTGATATTTTTTAATTTATCACTTGTATTATTAATTGGATCCTTATTGGTTATTTTTATAATTATTTATTATACATATTTTCTTTGTTTTACAATAAACCAACTTTTGAAAATCTTCATTTGCAAGTTGACGTTATTATAAACTTTAAGATATAATAATTTATATTATATTTTTCATTGCAATGAAATATTTCATTAAAATTTCATGAAATTTTAAAACCCTAGTTGTTTATATTAGCTTTTCTTAATATAATTTTATTTTCAAATATTCACTCATTTTTATTCAATTTATAGGCATTTGAAATAATCAATTTTTTTAGATTCTGAACGGAGTGATGAATGTATTGTGATTTTACAATGATTTGTGTTTTTTTTTTTTTTGTTGTTTTTGTGTCCGTGTACAGCCATAGGCATAACTAGGGGGGCGGGCTTGGGTGGGCTTCAGTCCCCCAGAATTTTTGGGTAAATATATGTGTATATAAACATATTTAAATTAACTTTATTTTTGCCTACAATTTAAAAAAATATAATGTTTCATATAAACGAATAATCATTCAAATCAGTTGTAAACACAAATAGAAATAATTAATAATAAAAAAAGATTTTTAGGAATTTATTCCCCCCTAACTTAAAGGACTAGTTACGCCTATGTAGTACAGCATAACTAGTCGAAATAAAGTTTTAATTTCAAATTTTGGGGTTGGTTTCCGATAGCAAAGTGAATATCATTGGTGCATTATACAGGTCAAAAGTAAACATTTTCCAACAATTTTCAAATAAATCAAAAAAAAAAAACAAAAAAAGAGTAACAGAAAAACGAGAATCTTTACGCAAAACCAGTTTTCGACCAAATTGATTTTTTTATATGGTTGTAATTCAAAAAATAATCACTGTAAATACTTGAAATTTTCACCAAATGTTTAGTTCGTGTTATCTTTATACAGTTAAATTTTCAAAACATTTGGCTTTTTTTGTTATTTATAGACCACTGAAATTTACGAGTTTTATGAGAATTTATTTTTTAAGTGTCGATAAAAAAATTGTGGATTACAAAAAAAATTGAAAATTTAATACAAGGTTCCTTAATGAGTAGTTCTTATTGTAGCTAAAAAAAAATTAAAAATCATTAGTCATAATTTTTTTTCATAAGCGTTTATAGTTCAAACTTTTACGAAATATATCAAAATCGTGAAAATTTTCAAGTAATTTTGAAGTTTAAAAATCATAAAATTTTTTGTGTCTACATCTAAGAATAAAAAATTCAACACTACGTTTTCCTTCAAGTAGCTATAGAGAAAATTCGAAAACAATCATATAAAACATCATTATAGGAAAAATTTTAAGTGTGTTAGAATACAATTTTAAATTTTTACCAAATAGCGTAACGACAACGATTTATCCTCAAACGATTTAAAAATATATTTGTTGTTTTTAAAATAGTGTAAGTCGTAAATACTTGAAAATTTAACTAGTTATTTAAATTGACATTTTCTTCACATGATTTGATTTTCAAAATATTTCGACTTTTTTTAAGCTATTTATAGACAACTGTAATTTTCAATTTTCCTAGGAATTTTTTTTTTGTAGATCGATAAAATTTTTTTGGAGGAGTCAAAATATTTGAAAAATTAGTACAAAGTTCCTCATAACTCATAAGTTATTCTTATGGCGATAAAAAAATCATAAGAAACATAGGCGCAATGTTTTTTTATTAGCATTTGAAGTTCAAATATTGACAACAATTCGTCAAAATCATGATTATTTTTAACTATTTTGGTAGTTAAAAATTTATAAATATTTTACTATCAAAAGCTTAGAATTAATAATTTAATACTATGCTGTCCATAAGTTAAGCTTAGAATCGTAAACACATGAAATTTTCACTAAATGTTTATACTAGCTTTTTCTATACATTAAAATTTTTTCAAAATATTTTGATTTGTTATAATATTAAAAATCCAGTCACTTTTTTTATAGGCATTTCAAGTTAAAATATTAACAAAATACGTAAAAATGAAAAAAAATTTCAAATTATTTTGAGCTATAAATTCATAAAAATGTAATACAAGATTTCTCATAAGTTTGTCGACCTTTATCAAGAAAAAAAAATGTTTACATGAATGTCACACTAAGTTTTTATGAGGGTATGAAGTTCATATTATTACAACATTGGATATTTATTATTTACTTGCCATTTCATAATAGCAATTATTAATTAAGCATATCCGTTTTTTCTTGATTTGAATAAGACATAATTTATTTATATCAGTTGAAGGAACTTGACTGTTTATTTATACAGAAAACAAATTTAAAATTAATAGTTAAATATTATTGTCTGACAAAAATTTTAAGATGTATGATTTATATTAATACCATGAATTGATACTATTTGAAATTCCCTTTAAGGTAAGTATAGAAAAAAAAATTAATTTCACAATAATTTATTGAATAAATTAAAATTATACATACATGTACATTGTACACATAATTAAGTAATTATAATGTGCATATAAATATTAATATAATAAGTATAAGTATAATATAAATTAATTTTCATTAAAATTATAAAAAAAACAATTGATTAAATGATAAAAATACAAGTTACCTTATATTGTTTAGCAATCAGCATATTTTTCATTATACAGTTAATTTTTGAACAAGACATATTTATAAATTTAATGATTAGCCAATTCACGACGAGTCAAGTATAGATATAATCGTTATTTTTTAAACATCATAATTCAAGTCATTAGGGCCCGATTTTTAACAAAATGTATATTTTTTCACTTAAAATAATTCTGATTAAATATTGATCAACATTTACTAATTTCTAAATTCTATTTCTATAGTTAGTATTATCTTAATGCATATCTAAATAAAATATAACATTGTAATGATAATTATAATACCTATTGGGTGTTGAATACAAGTTCAATATGTTAAAATATTATAAAATTAAGTAAAATAATTTTAACTTGGCTCAGTTATACATATATAAATTTATAATTTTTTCATAGTAAATAAATCTTTAAATACTTTATATATTTTTTTAAATATTTATACACATTAATATGTATAATATTCACAAACATATATATTATATTGTTAATGCATAAATATGTTCATATCCTTAAATTGTTTGCATTAAAAACCGGGCCCTAGTAACAATAAATCCCTAATTCATTTTATTTTATATTATTAGTAACCACTATAAAATGTTAATATCATTTTAAAGTCCAGGATTATGAAAAATCTATTCCAAATTTGATGACACAGTTTAATCAAAATGTTCGTTAAGCAGTTATGCAAAATATGAGTAATGATAAACATGTGTTCAAGAAATTCAGAACAAATTCTCCATTAACCCCAGACCTAAAACAATAGTAACATTTAAAAGTGGCACTAATAATATATAAACTTAGATATGTAAATTTAATAATAATAATTAATAACTTAATAATTAGCAATAAATAGGCAACAACATCAACCATTTACAAAAAAACAATGTTTATTTTGCATATTAATAATTACTATGTAATACCTAAATATAATTTTAAAAATATATTTAGTTTAATATTTAAATTGTCAATTGAGTATACACATATATAAACAAGTAGGTACTTAGTGATAATCATAATATACATAATATGTGATAGGTTTTTTTTTTTAAAAAACATTAATAATTTAATTTACTCTATTTATACATATTATAATTATTTTTATTTTTATTAAACATAAGTTTTAATGATTAATGTTGCTGCCCCATATTTAATTTAACTACATAATATGAAGTATTAAAATTTAGTATACTAGCATTTACAATATTTTTTTATCATTTACAATTTTCTTTACATATTATTTATTGATAGGTTACAGTTTTCCTCAGGATGTAGTTGGGCAGACTTGATTATTTTACGCTTCTTTGAAATTAACTAGATTATCTACAAAAAAGATAATAAAAACCTAATAACTTCATCATAAAATTGAATGTTACAAATAAAAAATATTTATACATACCTATGATCGATGTTGTTATATGTTGGAATATTAAAATCCAATATAGTATTTTTAACAGTTGTATAGTATTATTTTAGTTTTCACATTGTTCTCAATTTTTCTAAGTACAATTGTAGTATAATATGTATATTCTTCAAGTCATATGTCCAAGAATATTCTTATTAGTACATGCTTGTAATTATCTTAGAATTTTTGTATGCAACAAACATTCTGGATTAATTGAAGCCAATAGCTGTACAGTTACAATGCAACTTGATTTTAAAACAAGCTATGTATTATCAACTTATAAATAATACATAATATATCTATAATATTGTATTATTGTCTTTGTCTATCGATATACATTTGAAAAAAATTGTATAGAACTGATAAAACTGAAATTAAAATTTTTTAAATACATTATTATTATTTACTATAATTTTAAAAGCTTTTAACAAAATTAGTAAAACTTACCAATAAATTATTCCAAGTTCCTGATAGGTCGTCATGTAGTATTCACAAGCGTAATATCAATTTAAATGAAACTTAGGTTTAAATAAATAGTTAAACAAAATACGTCATAAAAAAACTACTTATGATTACCCATCATATTTAATATAATTTTTACTTATTTAACAACATTATATTAGAGAATAAATGTTTCAATATTTAATTATATTATGAATGTTGGCGTATGACGTGTTTACTCTTTATGTTAGCAATGAAAGTAATAAAATAATTGAATTTTCAATCACAGAAAAGACGATTTAAATTAAACTTATTAAACTAAATGTCACATGAATTTTATATTTTTTTGTTTAAAAGTTAAAGAACATTATTTGGCATATTATTAACATAGGCCATAGCAGTATTATAGACGTATAGTACTGAAAACTGAAAAGTAAACAATTGTATTATCTATTTTTATTGGGAATACCCAACGGTTTGGTTCGATGAGAGTTTATCTGTGATTAAAGTATTATATTATCATTTGTCATATGTAGTGGTCACGATTAAAGATATCTTTAATCGTGGTAGTGGTTTAGGAAGTATTTTCATATTATGATATTGTTATCATAATAAAAATTTAAAATGATAATATCTGTTTCATCTGATTTATTATTAATCATAATTTTTGATATTACGGATACAGCGCGTCAGTGCCATAGTCCACGATAGTCCATAGTTCGTATAGTTCGTGTAGGTAGTAGGAGGTACAAATTAAACTACAACGATATTAGTACCTTTGGTCGAACGATAACGATTTATAATTTGAACTACTGGTCTTTATAATTATTATCTAATAATTGTGTTCTAATCAATGTCTCACAGCCGTAATAACCTTTGGGACTAACACCTAAAAACCTCAAACCACCCAACTTTGAGCAGCTATAACTCGCGTACGGTTAAATGAAAAATAGTAATTTAAACGTAAGAATTCATTAAAAAAATATCCCTACTATTTTATAACATTTTAAGTATAGGTTGCCATTTGAAAATCAAAAGTTGATAGTGATTTCACTATTAAATATTAAAGTGAAAAAAATAAAAATTGTACATAGTTTTAGAAAAGTATAAAACTAACAATTTTGAAAAATAAAAAATTGAAAAAAGTTAATACTTTTTGAAATAATGAGTGTTGTTTGATAAAAAAATCACCCTGTATAAAATATAAAATAATAATAAAGATATGGCAATTGCCGATTAGCACCCACGCAATAAAATATAAATGGTATAAAAGTATAAAATGAAAGTTACAAATTGGCACCTTATAAACCAAAGAAATATAATACAATATGAAGCATTTTTTTTTTTTTTATTAAAACAATAATAATATTGTTAACACAACGCAACGGACTATCTCACGGCGACGTACGGAGAAAGACAAAAATTGCGGCGGCCATGTTAAGCTACGCGGATCGGCGAGCCGGCGGCAGCGGATAACGCGCCGATACCTGATTTGCATAATATTATATAACTCACAAGATATAAAATATAATTAAAACAAAAATAAATATAAAAATAATGGCTGGTGCGCGCGAGTGTTTGTGTCGATCGGCTGTTCGTCCGTAACCGCTAGAATTTTATATTAGTATTTTACGCTATGGCGGTAACACTGCGTGAACTATTTTTTTGTATGTGAAAGTAACAATTAATAGTAACTTTTTCTTTTTAAAATGTGCCTACAGAAATTTTTTACAATTTTATTTGAGTCACCACTACTAACAAAAAAGTATCTATACATTATAATATTTATCTCTAAAAAACAAGTATACAAAGGTAAATTATTAATTAAAAAAACAAAAACAACTTCGATTATTATAGAATAAACTATATTGCACATATATGTATATATATATATATGTATAGGTATATTATCAAGTTACTTACAAGTTACAACCGAAGATATTCAATATTTTAAATAAGCATATTTAAACATTTTCCAGTATCTAGTTATATACTTGATTTCACTTTTTTAATTAATTATTATAACTTCTTGTAAATGATAACGCGATCTGCTGGTCACATTACGCGTTTATCACGCTTCCTCCACAATTCCTTATGAATAAATTGATACTGTAAAAATATATCTCACCGATAGTATCAATCAATATACTCTGAATTAAGCGTTTTTAAGTTAACAAAAGCTATTCATATTATCCATTTCGTATATTCGAGCCGATAAAGTTACATTGTAGTTAGAATTCTAACGAAATTTGAACGATATTTTCACAATTTTAAAATATTGGATAATTTCTTTTGTATGGTTAGTAAATATATGTAATATAGTCGTAAGAAAATAAATAATTCATTTTTCTAATCAAATTACATAAAGAACAATATTATTTCACAATAACTGTATAAACATTAACTAATTAGTAATTATTGTAATCAATGATTACATTTCATATGATTACAATTCATACGTATTAGGACTATGCCACACAACATACTCAATTTTTAAGGGGTTTGAAATAGGCAATTTTAAAGAAATGTTAAAAATCAGTCAAGATGCTTTAAAATTTAACACAAGGTGCCTAATAGTCATACTTATACAGTCACACATAAATCATTATCATTTCTGATATTGTACAAACCACCAGAACAACGATAACAGTTAATATTTGATGCTCCATAACAAACTGTGCCTAAATAAATTGATCTCAAATTTCTTAAAATATAACTTATAACTATTAATATATAGTAGAATATTAGCTTATTTTAAAACTTAATTAATTTTTTCTCAAAGAAAAATTGTCTACAGAATCAATATTGTCAGTTGACAGTTTAGAATTTTTTTTTATATCTTCATTAAAACAATGACACTGATGAACGAATTCTACTACAATTGATTGAAGTTTATAGAAAAAAGAAATTCCATATAATCATATTAAAGGATTTGGCAAAGTATTAAAATCATAGTAGTATGATTTAGCCGATTCTAAAACCTCATCCTCATCCGCACACTCATCCAAACTCATCCGCGCCACCTGCCGTCGACCAGACTCACCCCACCACCGCCTGCCGACGGCCAGACTCATCCGCCGCCGTAACGCCCACCGCCGCCCGATCCGCTACGTAACCGACATATATTTTTTCGCGCATGCGCATGTGACAAGCATTTCTTATCATTTGCCGTCGCAATCACTCTTATCAAGTATTATTATTTTGTTATCACAAATGTTATCATATCGCCCGGTCCGATTTTGTTATCACAAATGTTATCATATCGCCCGGTCCGCTACGGAACCGGCATATATTTTTTCGCGCGCGTTTTGTCCAATATCGATATGTCCAAACACAACCAGTTAGGTTAATGTGCTGAATGTATTGATACTTAATAGCACAGACCCATATCCTGTCATTAGCAAACGACACACATCCGCCAACACGGCCGGGTGTATTCATACTTCTTAATTTGTTTGTAATATCCCGGATTGTCGTTAAGGTATACATTATGGAATGTACACATTAATGCTAAAGTCTAGCAATTATACCACCGAAAATGTAAAGAATGTATTGGATTTAATGTATTAATACTTAATAGCATGAATATTATATATATAATGCCCCAATTTAAGAGCCTGGCCGAAAGAGCCGACAGCTCTTCAGTGTTTCTCCAGCCTTATAGCTCTTTACATCACAACGTTTTTAAATATTTTTCGTGCATTTATTTTTATCAAAATGTTTAACTGTGAAATCTGTCCGTCTTCGTTTACACGATTAGATAATTTGCGCAGACATGAAAAAACGCACAAAGGAATTCGTTTTCCGTGCACTATTTGTACATCGACGTTTAGTAACAAGTCTAATATGAATAGACATATGAAAAACGTCCATGGTATGTTTTATTTGAATTGTTTTTATATTTATTTTAGTTATTTATTTTATAAGCTGTAATACTTGTTCGATCAGTGTTACAACGAGGTGAAATAGATATCACTCCTAACATAATAGTGCCAGATCAGCCAGCAGACCCCTCAAATCAATCTCGAAATGTAAATAATACATGCCTTCGACCAGTTCGACCAGTGTTACAACGAGGAGAAATAGAGATCGCTCCGAACATAATAGTCCCAGATCAGCCAGCAGGTCCATCAAATCAACCTCAAAATTCAAATAATACACCAAACCAACATTTTGACGATGATGGGTATGATGATTTATGCGTAGAAGTTTTAAAATACAACGAAGATGCCGGACTATGTGATGTGACCGGTAAGATTTTTTCTATATACTCGTATATGTGGGATTGATTAATTTTTTTTAATATACGTTAGGAGGTAAACGTGTACATGAAGAAAGCGTCAGGTCACGTATAAAATCGAAAAAGGCTCGTATGGATATGACAAACTCATCGGGTTTTATCGAGGTTAAATCGGCACATAATCGAAAAATCGTATGGTATTACGCCAAAAATCTAAACAATTTTGAAAATTATATTTCTTTTTTCCATTCGTTAAAAATAGAACTTGTTGATTTATTAAAATCAATTGTTGCCATATCACCAATTAAATTCAATTTGAAACTAGAAGCTACTTACAACCAACCACATTTAGATAACTCTTCGCAAAATAGGTCTTTTAAGACATCGGCTAGTCCAATCTTTATAGATTCCGATATAAATCTTTTAATAGATGAGGCGTTCGCTACTTTACTCGACGAAGAGGAGATTTATAAAGGGAAAGGTAGTGGTTTTTCATTAGAAAAAATTGACGGTCTTCTTTTATCCGTTTACAAATACACACCCATGGGCGATACTCCAAACATTCAAATCCCGATTAGAAATATTGATAATAATACTAATACCGATAACAATATTAATACCGATAACAATACTAATACCGATAACAATACTAATAATATACAGGATAATAGTTCTTTTAACGAAGAAACTGTCAATTACGCTGGTTCATCCTATATAAAGCTTCCTCCTTCTTTAATTAATAAGCGGGCAACAATTAACCCACAAAATAATGATAATTATTGTTTTAAATGGGCCATTCTGGCAAAACACGTAACAGGCCCAAATAAACATCGCGTAGGTGAAAATTATTATCAACACGAACAAAAATATAATTTTTCCGGGCTAACATTCCCAACGCCATGGAGTGAGGTTAAAATTTTTGAAAAAAATAACCTGGGGGTGTCAGTTAACGTTTACGGAGTTAAAAAAATATCTTTGGAACGTAGTCATGTATATCCGATAAAAGTAGTAGATGATGAAAAGGCCAACCATTTCGATATAATTTTATACAGTGACGGTGAAAAAAGCCACTATCTATATATTTCAAATTTTTCACGCCTTATTCGTTCACAAACTACATTACATGGACATTCGGTTTATTATTGTAAACGATGCTTTACATCATTTGATAATCAAAATTTAAAACATAAGTTAAGCGGACGGCTAGCTCTTCAACAGCATAAACTTATTTGCGGATCATATAAACCTATTCTCCCCATTATGCCCGAAGCTGATACAATGCTTGAATTTAAAGCGTGGGGAAATGCACAACGCCACCCATTTACTATTTACGCCGATTTCGAAGCACTCCTAATAAAAACCGATGAGCGCAGGGGTGAGAATACGACAATTATACATAGGCATAAACCTATGAGTTATGGTTTTGTAGTCAAGGTGTCCGATGATGTACCGTTAGAGCTGCTTGAGAAGTTTAATATACCAATAACACCGGTTATTTATCGTGGTAGTGATAGTCGAGAGGAGGTTGCTAGACATTTTGTTAATAATATTGTGGAAGTAGGTTTAAAAATTGAAGAGTTATTAAAGACCAATGTCCCTATATGTATGAGTGACGAAGATACACGTAGGCATAATGAAAATAATCAGTGTAATCTTTGTAAATGTAGTCTTAATAAAAATGAGAAAGTCCGTGATCATTGTCACCTGTCCGGAAAATTTAGGCAGACATTATGTTCTAAATGCAATATTAGTTTACAGCAGCCTAAATTCATTCCGTGTTTTTTTCATAATTTAACCAATTACGATGCACATTTTATAGTTACTGAATTGGGATATGATGCAAAAACAATAAAAGTCATTCCGAATAGCGAGGAAAAATTTATAACATTTTCAAAATATATTAGTAAAACGTTTACCATACGATTTGTAGATACGTGTAGGTTTATGGCGACAAAGTTGGAGAATTTAGCTAAAAATCTTTTGACGCCAGATTTTTCGAAATTCCGTGAAGCATCTAAGCATTTTTCTGTCGATGATATGTCACTGGTTACCCGAAAGGGGGTATACCCCTATGAATATACAGATGACTGGTCCAAGCTTGAGCAAACAACTTTACCACCGATTGAAGACTTTTATAGCTCATTGACGGAAAAAAACATTAACGATAGTGAATATCAGTTTGCGACCGAGGTCTGGGAACACTTTGTATGTCGAACACTTGGTGATTATTCTGATCTGTATTTGAAAATTGATGTACTTTTACTGGCGGACGTTTTCGAAAATTTTCGTGATGTGTGCATGCAAGCCTACAACTTAGACCCGGCATACTACTTTACCGCTCCTGCCTATAGCTTTGATGCTATGCTAAAGCAAACTGCAATAAAATTGGAATTGTTGACTGACTACGATATGTTGTTAATGTTTGAAAATGGTGAGTATTAAAAAAAAAAAAAAAAAAAAAAAAAAAAAAAAAAAAAAAAAAAATAATAATAAATAAATAAATTAATTAATTAATGAATATATTTTTTCTATAGGTATACGTGGAGGATTAGTTCAGGCGAGTATGCGGTATGCTAAAGCCAATAATTATAAGGCACCTGATTTTGACCCAACAAAACCAAAATCGTGGCTGGTATATCAGGACTGTGAGTAGAAAATATTTTAGGTTAATTCCTTTTAATATTAACTATGTTTTAGGTAATAATCTGTACGGATGGGCAATGTCTCAATACATGCCATATGGTGGTTTCAAGTGGGTTGAACCGAACTTGAAAGGTCTTTTTGATTTAACCGATACCTCTCCTATTGGTCGAATATATGAAGTTGACGTGACGTATCCGGAAGAATTGCATGACTTGCATAACGATCTACCTTTCTTACCTCAAAACGGCGTACCTGTAGGGTCAAAAGTGACAAAACTAATGGCTACTTTCGAGTCGAAAAAGAATTATATTGTTCATTATCGCAGTCTACAGCAAGCCATTAAAAACGGATTAATAGTTAACAAAGTAATTTTTAATTTTATTTAAATATTTTCATATTTCTATATTACTTTTCTTTTATATAGGTGCATAGAGTAATACAATTTAATCAGTCAGCATGGCTAGCCGAATACATTAAATTAAATACGGAGATGAGGAAGAGAGCTTTGAATGATTTCGAGAAGGATTTCTTTAAGCTTATGAACAATGCAAATTTTGGTATATATAAATTTAGCGCGATAAAGATTTTATATTAATGTTGCACATTACAGGAAAGACTATGGAACAGGTTCGTCGTAGGATAAAAGTAGAATTGGTATCGAGTGATGATAGATTACGGAAACTTATAAACAAAACAACATTTAAACACGCAACGGCATATAACGAAAACTTGAGTGCAATAACATTGGAGAATAAAATCATAAAATTCGATAAACCTATATATATAGGTATGTATTATACACACATTTATATTCTTAAAAATTATAAAATGATTTAACACAGGACTCGCAGTTTTGGATATAAGCAAGACACTTATGTATGACTATCATTACAATGTCATGAAGAGGTACTATGGAGAAAAAATATCACTCATGTACACTGATACAGGTGAATTAATAATCTATTTTATAACCAACTTAATTTCTTAATAAATTAATTTTTATAGATTCACTAGTGTATTTGATCGAAACCGATGATTTCTATGATGATATGGCAAATAACCCAATTTTACTTGATCGCATGGACACGGCGAATTTACCAAGAGATCATCCCTGTTATATTGCTGAAAGAAAAAAAATTCCGGGACTATTTTCAGATGAGACCAATGGAGATATAATGACAGAGTTTTGTGCGCTTCGTTCAAAATCTTACTCGTATAAGATCAACGAGATTGATTCTTCCAAAGAAGAAATCAGGGCGAAGGGCATCAGAGGACATGTTGTCAAGAATCATATGACATTTGAAGATCACAAACGATGCTTGTTTGAAGGTATGGACTCGATTGTGAATAGGCGACCAAATATATCTATACGTTCGTTCAATCACCAATTGACAACAATTAGAACCAACAAAATTACATACAACAATTATGATGATAAGAGGGTCGTACTTGAAGATAAAGTGCATACTCTAGCCCACGGACATTATAGAACATGGTAAGTTTTAAAATTAAATTTTTTTTTTTTTTTTTTTTTTTTCTAATATTTTTAAATTGTTATAGGGATATAGAGTTGGCTGAAATGATGGCTGAGAACGAATATTAGTCATTATGTATATTTGAAATGTAGTGTTAATACTATATATATTTTTATTTGTATTTTTTTTTTTTTGTAAAGATTAGGCATAAACATAAAACTCTTTGTTAAAAATAAAATATGATATTTATTTGAATTGAAAAAATAAATAAAAATGTATACAAATTTTAAGAATTATTTACAAACCATTTTCTTATAGCAAATACTTTATAAAATGTACATTGTTTAGGATTATAGTCCATATGAAAAATACAGCGAGGTAAAGTTTCGTCATCACATATTTGATCCAATCGAGGGCAGCCCAAGTCTTCAATGTTGATGAGTGCTACGTGTGGTATATACTCCATAAGAACTTGTTTTTTCTGTTCTCCTTTGACATAAATGCAGTTGAACTTTAATGAATTCAATATTCTACTTAGTTCCTCATATTCGACATCACCGTAATCTATAGATAGTTGATGATAATTGCGTTCCAGCCACTTATTAGTCTTTCGACTTTTGTTGTCTTGCATACATTTTGAATTTTTAAAAACCCAGTGTTGAGTCGCCCATGTTTCCGTGTCCACTATAGACATCTCTTTAATAATGTATATATTGTTGACTCCAAGTACGCATTGCATGTCCAAGATGGCCGAAAACATTATGACTTGTCTTTATAATAAGTTTCAATAGTATTGAGACGACTTAGTATAGCAGGAATTATTTTTTTAATATCGTCTATACTGTCTTTGATATATTGTAATGATATTCCGCCTCTTATCATATGCTGTGTAATTTCTATACACGTTAATTCTAACTTTTCAGTTTGTTCCTCTTGAATTTGGATTGATTTGTAACTTGATTCCACTAAATGTTCAATTTCGTCGAGTTTATTCGAATACGATTTGATTGAATGTTCGAGATTTGAAACAATTTTATTTGATTCACTAGACTGAGTACTACCAAACACGTTCATGTCTGCAGCTCAACTGAGATTATTTTCTAATATCATGTATATTTATCCAACTATTGTGAGTTCTATCAAAACCAAGCCATTTAACAAAAATTTGTTTCCCCTTCCTACGAATAATTTTCTCAACTAAATAGTCGTTTGGATAATTTGTTTTCAATAGTTCTTCTGAATAAAAGCAACCAGCAATCGGTTTTCCAGTATAATCTTGTAGTTGATAAGTAGTAGGTAAAGTTTCGTTGATTTTAACAATTTTAAATATTTCCGTAGACCAGCTCGGCAAATAACCTTTTGTAAACACACCTTTGTATGTGCTTATACGGACGTTATCGCCTATGTTAAATTTATTTTTTCGTTTAATTATTTTACGTTGCATTATTTCCACTGACGTAGGATTAGTATCAGCTTGCACTGGTGTCATTCCTATAGTTCTATGTTTTGAATTATTATATTCGTTAATCAATGAAGGTAAAATAGAAACCCATTCGTGAGAGCCACGTGCCGTAAACTCTCTAAACATTTTTTCTTTCAATGTGCGGTTGAATCGTTCTACAATACAAGCTTTCATGATGCTATACGTTGAATACTTTTGTATGTTGTGCTTCTCCATCAACGCATTAAATGTAGAATTGTAAAATTCTTTACCATTGTCGACCTGCAATAGTTTTGGTGAGCGTTTGAAAAGTATTTTAGACATTGCATTTGAAACTTCTTTAGCGGTTTTTGATTTTAATGCTATGGCCCACGCAAATTTCGTAAAACAGTCTATGACACATAGAATATATTTGTAACCTTTATTTTTCTTCGAATACGGTATCATTTCGACCAGATCGGCTTGCCATAGATCATTTTTCCCGTAAACATTAACTATACGTCTTGCATAATTTTTTCTAGCAGGTTTGTGTAATTCGATGGCTATATCTCGTTTAGACATTTGGTATGCGTTTTATTAAGCCTGCTTCACGCAATTCTTCAAAAATTGAAAGTATTTCATTAGAAACACCTGTATTACCAGCAGCTTTAGAAGCTAAAAGTAATCGCAAACGAACGACTAATTCGTTGGGGTCGTTCCAGTACACTAAATTATGTTTTTGTAGTTTCACAGATAGTCCACTCCCAGATGGAAACAGATTTTGAATTATATCTGTATATTTATTCCCACCTTTTTTAATCTTTTTTCCGTCTGCTGTTAAGTGAGCCGATGTTTGATTTAATATAGATTTATAAGTTTTTAAATCGTTGTTAGTGTATAATTTCGGAGATTTCGAAAATATTAAATTTCCTAGTCCTGGTGTTATCGGATAAGACGAGTCTTCAATAGTCAATGTATTATCGACAAGCTTAATTTCTTTTTTTTCCCAAATATATGTTACCGTTTGTTTGTGTTTTAGGCCCGTATGTTTTGTCTATATCATAAGATTTAAACCAGTCGGTGATTTCAAAATCTTGATAACCATCTGCATCCTGAGTAGGTGAGACTTGAGTAGGTGGAACTTGTAAAGGCTTATAATTTTTTAGTTCGTTCAATGGTTCGATAATCGGGCTTAATGTATCTGATACTAGTGAATGAATATCGGCTTTTCCGTGTTTTAATGCTGAATATTTTCGTTTAATGTTTTCTTTGGCTTTAACCAGTTCTCCTAGTACTTCACCGTTAGCGTCCATGTTTGCGAATGATGAATTTTCATAAAAACGCCATATTATATAATGACAAATGTATCGAATCCATAACGATATCGTCCGTTATCGCGTTCACAGTCTTTGCTTATAACGATAAACTCGAATCTCCCCTTACGCCAACACGAAGTGCAAAAGTTTTTAAATTCTGTATACGACATATCACCAGAGCAATGCTCATTGTATACATGCTTTAAATTGGTCTCATCTTGTTTGAATAATACAATAAAATTAGCGTTATCACGCAAGAGTTGTTTAGGTACTTTTGAATAACTCTGAGCCAGATAGAATACATCTATTAAATTATGCCGACCTCTGGAAAAGTAAGTTCTTGCAATTTTCTGATTTTCAGAAATAATATCGTCAAAAATAAACACAGAGTTTGGTAAAGCTTCTTCGGGTGGCAAAACTTTTTCATTTTCGTAGAACGTAAACAATCCAACATCAGTGCCCGATAAAATATCTCCAAGCATTTTGTATTTAGGCTGATCCAATGTTTTAGAGTATATGTAAACATTATGAAATCTTATTCCGTTTATATTTGTTAATAAAGTAAAGATTAAATTCGTTTTTCCACAGCCGGAAGGTCCTACGACGAGTGCACGTATCGTATTAGGTAGAAGCGCTCCATGCCTATGTTCTTGAAACAATGTAGGCGGATCCACGTTTTCAACTGTTAGTTTTATTTCTTGCTTGATGAATTTCATTATAAATATCTATGTAACTATAAGAATGCGATCAGTACACAATGTCACCCGCTCGAAGAAGCAACAAGAATAAAGGTGGTGGTCTCATCAACACACTTATAAACAAACTGCCGATCGAGCTTCACGTGCCTGGTAAGTTTATTAAATCCGATATTATCATAATAATAATAATAATAATATTTTGTAGGTTATCAATACTGTGGACCGGGTACAAATTTGAAAAAACGATTAGCTCGAGGTGATAAAGGTATAAACCTACTGGACTCTGCTTGTAGAGACCACGACATAGCATACGAGCGTAGTAACTCTATCGCAGATCGTAACAAAGCTGACCATATATTAGAACAAAGAGCCTGGGACAGGTTCAAGTCAAAAGATTCTAGTTTGAAAGAAAAAGCTGTAGCTTGGGGCGTGACTACTGCCATGAAGACAAAACGAAAAATCGGTGGAGGTTGTGGATACAAAGTGGCGATTAAAGCAGTCAAAAATGTTATCAAAAAAAATATAGGTGAAAAAAACTTGTTGAAATTGACCAAAAAATGTTTAGCTGTTGCACGAAAAACATTTAAAACTAAGAAGACAAAAGTTCCACGAACAATAAATATCCCGAAAAAAGGCGGTGTGCTACCACTCATACCAATTTTTGCCGGGTTGTCAGCTCTGGGAGCTCTGACTGGTGGCGTAGCCAACGTTGTTAAGATGGCTAATGAATTTAATAGAAACACTCCATCGCATTTAGGCAAAGGACTATATCTCACTCCGTATAAAGGCAACTCATACAAAATCGGATCTGGTGTAACACCACAAAAAAGTGGTGGGAGTGTAAAACCGAAACAATATAGAAAATCAAAAAACTAATTGCCACGTTACCCAGTAGAGCGTTGTACGATTACGAACTTTTAAAATTCGCTCGTGATATACCTCATTTCATCGGTGTGTTTACCAGAGATAGGTTGCCAGTTCGTCCTAAGCACTTGGAATCTGGGATTATCAACTTGGATACGGCGAATAGTACAGGAACTCATTGGGTAGCGTATAAAAAAATCGGAAAAAAAGTAGAATATTACGACAGTTTTGGAAATTTACCACCACCGCTCGAGGTACAAAAATATTTTCACGGATGCGCTATTAATTATAATTATAACAGAGAACAAAAATATAATACTACAAACTGTGGACACTTGTGTTTAAAATTTTTATCATGTATACGATAACGTTAAACGGAAACTGTAGTGAATTGTCATGCGATATTTTTCCACCTATAGAAGTAGAAAATACAGCGCGGATTTGTCTTTTGAGTTTACAGACGAATAATTCAATTCCAAACATAGAACCTGGTTGTAACGCAATAGGTTTTCGTAATTTTGTCGGTCAAAATGAAAACGTAATTATACCTACTGGTTCGTACGAGTTGGATGACTTAGAGTCTGTTATAAACAAATTTATGCCCGACTATGTTACCCACTTTAAATTAAAAGCAAACAGTAATACATTAAAGTGTATGATATCCTGTAGCCATGAGATTGACTTTTCAGTCGAAAACAGCGTTGCTAAATTGTTGGGTTTTAGAAACGTCGTATACACTACTGGTGTTACTCACGAATCTGAAAATACAGTCAATATAATGAAAGTAAACTGTATAAAAGTAGAGTGCAACTTGATTGTTGGTTCATTTTGTGACGGAGCGCCGAGTCAGACCATACATGAGCTTTACCCGACTGTGCCTGCAGGATATAAGATCGTTGAGGTACCTAGACACCCAGTGTTTTACAGACTCAACACGACTTCAATAAGTAAAGTAAATATCGTACTAAAAGATCAAAACGATTTTCTAATAAATCTACGTGGAGAACCGATTACAATTCGTTTACAAATAACGCGGTGATATGGCGCTCAAATTTAATATAAATACTGCTACCATCAAAAAACCCGTTAGTGTAGTACCGACGGTGAAGAAGTCCACATCTAAACCGCCACTGAAAAAGTCTACGTCCAAATCGAAAAAAAACAAAACCAAGCTCACGAAAAATAATTTAAATTTTCTTCGTTCGTTACAATGATGGATGACTCATATTTAGATGTGACTGCCGGCTATGTCGATGATTGTAAAATAACACAAAAGCAATATCATTCGTTTACGCCGTATTCAAACACGGCTTTTTCATATAACGATGAAATTAGAATAAATATCCAGAATATGGATTCTTACACTTTGCCGTGTGAGAGTTTTATTTACATTGAAGGAAAGGTACAAAAACCTACCGATGCTGCTGGAGACGTACGTTTTTCAAATAATGGATTGGCATTTTTATTCTCTGAGATGCGATATGAAATAAATGGAATAGAGATACAAAAATTAAAATCACCCGGAGTGTCGTCTTGCTTGAAAGCGTTCTGCTCCTATAGTCCAAATGAAATGAATACATTAGACAACTGTGCTTGGGACTCGGCAATGGACGGTGAAGATAATAAAAATTTTATGACCGATAATGTGTTTACCGGATGCATTCCTCTAAAACATTTATTCGGCTTTTGTGAAGATTATAAAAAAATTTTACTCAATTGCAATCAACAACTAATTTTAAATCGTTCGTCTACTGATTTGGATGCAATACGTGTTGTGGGTGCTGGAGCCACCGAACACGTTGAGAAAAATAAAAAAATTACGATTGAACTAACTAAGGTGGCGTGGAAGATGCCTATTATCAAAGTCACTGATAAAGAAAAATTAAAACTGTTGAAAGTATTGGATTCCCGCAAAACGTTATCATGTGCGTTCAGAACCTGGGATCTGTGTGAATATCCGGTACTCCCTCGAAATACTTCACATTCATGGACGATAAAGTCTAGCAGCTTGCTTGAAAAACCTAGATTTATTTTGTTTGGATTACAAACCGATCGAAAAAAAAATATAGAAAACGACGCTGGACGGTTCGATCACTGTCAATTAAAAAATCTTAAGGTACACTTAAATTCTGAAGTGTTTCCATATGAAGACTTTCGAGCCGATTTTGTAAAAAATACTACCAGTTTATTGTATAAAGCTTATACAGACTTTCAAAAATCATACTACGAACGAGATTATTGTGAGCCATTATTATCAAAACATGTTTTTCAAACCTATACTCCAATCGTCGTCGTCGATTTATCACATCAGAATGATAACGTTAAATCGTCGACCATAGACTTACGAATAGAATTTGAAACCGATACAGTTATTCCGGACAAGACTGCAGCTTATTGTTTAATACTACATGACCAGATTATAACTTATAATCCGTTTAGCGGAGATGTTAGAAAATTGTAAAATATTTTTTCATTATTTTTTTTTTTCTTATTTTGTCACCTTATATAAATAAAAAACTATTTTCAATCTATCTATGATGGAAAATTGTAAGATATTTTTATATATATATATTTTTTCTTATTTGTAACCTTATAATTAATAAATAAATAAAAAATTTTTTTTTTAGTATCACGCTTGTTTTTATTTTACATAAACCATTATATTATAAAATATAAATTAAAGAGTGTTTTACATTTATCCGAGTAAAATTTTTACATAAATCGTTATATTATACAAAATTAATTTGAGAGTTTGCGTTTTACATTTCTCTGAGTATAAATTTCTGTGGTATCGCCCTTATAGTCAAACAAAGATGGTGGAGATGATGGTTGTTTGTTGAAACGCATTGGGCCGTCGTTCTCATCAACTGCAAGACTCGTTGACGAAGGCTCGATAAATCGGGGTCCTGTATACCGTTGATGGTACTGCGCACAATTGTCTGAATTAAATCCGTGATATGTGGGTTCACCGTTTTCATCGATAGGCTAAACAAAATAATACTTTATTAATATATATCATCGAAATAAAATAATACTTTATTAATATATATCGAAATAATAATTACCTTCGGCTTGGATTCCCGATTTTGTGCACAATATGTTGCCTGCGTAGGATTTATCTGCGAACATTCACCATCGAAAAAAGACGGTGAGAATAATTGTCGTGGCGTTATATCCCATGGTTTGGTTGGCGGCGGCTGCGCATCGGTGTCGTCGGTATATTGAGGGGACGGTGATGAATATTTTTTCGGAGCCATAATTATGTGATTGGACATGGACGGTGAATACGATGACGATGTCATCGGCGACAATGGCGAAATGGGGTCAACAATTAACTAAAAATAATAAAAAATTAAATAACTATTTAGTAGAGCTAGTATTAAAATTGAATTACCTCTGGTGACATTCCTCCGCTCCATCGTTGAGACCATTGTTCAGCTAATTTTCGTGCTGCACACATTTTAAGCTGACTAACAAAGTTTAAGTCGATATTCGTGATGATTTGATCGGTCTTAAGGTTTTTAATAAAAATTATCATTTCTTCAACTGTTTTCGGTGGCGATTGCACATTGGTAAATTCCCGGTCTATATAATTTCCAATAATTTCAAATTGCCTTAATACAACTGGACGTATGATGGCTGACTTTCGTGCGAACGTTTCGAAAATACTCTCCTCCATATATTGTAATTTCATCAAGTTTTTTCGATCGAGCAATACACGACATCCTTCCTTTTTCTTCGACTCTACGACTAGCACATTTTCTCCTCGATACACCATGTTCGATACGACAGTAAATTCATCCTCCAAAAAAATCTGTTTTCTACTTTTTTGTGGAACATCTAATATGAATGACAGTATATTCCCCATCAGCGAGAATGTTCGTCTTAAAAAACCCTCGTATATGCTTACATAGCGTGACGGTGTTATTATATGAATAACAATATTGAACTTGTCTTCCGAATCAAATCCAACATTTAAAAACTTACGATCAGCGAAGTCGAGTATGAAATTATCACAGTCGATGAGCTCTGCAGGCGGTGTTGGTGGTACATATGTAAAACTTTTCTGATTGTAGTGTTTTTTCATGTTTGCGATTGAACTGGCCATGATTAAAAGTATACGAGAAATGAAGAACACTGAATAAAAACGTTTTAAACACGGAGCGCGAGAACGGTCGTGGTGCGAAGAGCTATAAGGCTGGAGAAACACTGAAGAGCTGTCGGCTCTTTCGGTCAGGCTCTTAAATTGGTTCATTATATATAATATTCATGCTATTAAGTATCAATACATTAAATCTAATACATTCTTTACATTTTCGGTGGTATAAATGCTAGACTTTAGCATTAATGTGTACATTCCATAATGTATATCTTAACGACAATCTGGAATATTACAAACAAATTAAGAAGTATGAATACACCCGGCTGTGTTGGCAGATGTGTGTCGTTTGCTATAATGTGTGGCGGCAGACGCTAATATGTCCTAGTATCAATAAATTCTATATATTTAATTAGATGGCTATTGGATTTGTTAATGCGTCTGCCATTTATACATTCTTTATAATACCTTAATGTGCGGCGACAGATCCTAATATGTCCTAGTATTCATTATAAATTGTCAATGTAAAACCATATTATTTTACTATATGTCCTAATGAGTCTGCCATTAATACATTCTTTATAATACCTTAATGTGCGGCGGCAGACCCTAATATGTCCTAGTATTCATTATAAATTGTCAATGTAAAACCATATTATTTTACTATATGTCCTAATGAGTCTGCCATTAATACATTCTTTATAATACCTTAATGTGCGGTGGCAGACCCTAATATGTCCTATTATTCATTATAAAGTTTCATTTTAAAACCATATTATTTTATATTTTCAATCATTGGCTCAACTATCTTTCTAGACGATTTTTGTAAGGAAATTTTAAATAGTTTGTAGAAAATAAATAAATAAAAATAAATATGTTGCTGTTTAATTATTTGAAATATTAAAATATAATAATATACATTTTTTTTTTCTGATTCTATTACAAATAAAATATTACATACTTAATTATTTCTGATAACTTAATCTACACCTTGCTCTTTCACGCGCTACGAATGCCCTTGTCCTTGGTCGGGTGACTTCAGACTATAAAAAAAAAAAAAAAAATGTTTGCTTTAGTATACAATATTATATAAAAAATATATTTGTATTACCTCGGTTTCAGACGAAGAAGATAACCAGCCTCTTGCCAATTGTTTGAGTGCTTTTATCTTCAAATCTGCTATTAAGCAAGTACCTGTGACTGGAATATGTTCTTTCAATGTCTTTACCTCGATTTGGTTCAAATAACCTTCAACATCTTCTATGTTTGTGTCTTTGGGTAACGGCATTTCTTTCCCAAGAAACATTGAAATCTTACAGGTCTGAAGCAGCGAAGCGGGCCGGACGTGCATAATTTTCTTCTGTATATCTTCTTCCATCGCATCCCTCAATCGTAAAATCATTTTGACATTTTCCTTGGTCAACTTAACATCCTGGTGTTGTTGCAAACATTTGATTGACAGAATATTGACACCGTTGCATTGTACAATTCTTATTAATTTAAGTTCCCTTAACATCACGTGCGACGGAAGTGAAAAGTTTATGATATTAAGAACTGCATTTAATGATTTAAACAACTCAACACTCATTTTCACGCACTGAGTCTTACTTGAAATAAAAACAACACAATTAAATAAAAATTCTGGATCTAAGCCTATATATATGTAAACATCGTTGCCGATAAAGAATGTGTTACAGTCGATTAAATTCTTAGCCATGTTTAATATTTTTGCTGAAAATTTTTGAACACTGTAAAAACACTGTGCAAGACACTTGGACGACTGCAGGCAGACTGAGGGCAGGACTGAGCCAAACTGCATTTGTGTATAATTCTGGTGGGAATAATATGTATTAATTAATTATAGTCTGCCAGGTGGTGCAAGTCCTTAATATGTCCAAGTATCAATACATTCTTTATATTATTATTATAATATGATCATCGGTGGTACTAATTGTTGGCGGATGTGTGTCGCTTGCTAATGACAGGATATAGGTCTGTGCTATTAGGACTAACGAATCGGTATATCTTCAGTATAACATTCGGCACGACTCTAAACCAGAATATTATATTTTTGTTCCAAGGTAACGTATGAATCCGTTTGTGATTGGCGGCAAAATAATAATATATGATAAAAAGTAATAATACTTGTTAACAGCTAGTGATTGCCGCGGCAATTAATGTATGGCGTACGCGATAACTGATAAGAAATTCTTGTCACATGCGCATGCGCGAAAAAATATATGTCGGTTACGTTGCGGACCGGGCGATATGATAACATTTGTGATAACAAAATAATAATACTTGATAAGAGTGATTGCGGCGGCAAATGATAAGAAATGCTTGTCACATGCGCATGTGCGAAAAAATATATGTCGGTTACGTAGCGGATCGGGCGGCGGTGGGCGTTACGGCGGCGGATGAGTCTGGCCGTCGGCAGGCGGTGGTGGGGTGAGTCTGGTCGACGGCAGGTGGCGCGGATGAGTTTGGATGAGTGTGCGGATGAGGATGAGGTTTTAGAATCGGCTAAATCATACTACTAATCATATACAGTATATTTTTTTTTTTTGTATGAAACTATTGTCGCGCTTTGGGAGTAAATCCATGCCTCAACTCCATCGTCGTCGTTGCCCACTGACGTTGTTGTTGTGCGGCGGCGTCAATCAGTAAACGTAGCCCAATATAACAACGCACACGTACACGCACCGCTGGGATTCTGTGGTGTGATTTTTCATACGTATGTTGATTATTATCAACTTTATGATCACTACTCGTATACATATTAATTTTTAATTCTTTTTTAATATTATAGTAATTATCGTGCTTAAACATTTTGAAGGTAATGTTATTGAGTACAAATATGAGTGACAGTGACCATAAAGCGGTTGAGCAGAATCAAAAAAAAAAAAGCCGGTAAGTGAGTATCGCTCTGCTGTACATTAGGGGGTGGGGTGGACCTCGGACTATGGTAGGTTAAATTTGAATGCAATGATAGGTATCATTGTATACGAAAAACGATTCTGAACGGAGATGATTTGTCAGTCCAGGAAATATTATCATATATTCTATTTTGAAACTAATTCAAACATTTAAGTAAAAGTTTCAAGATCTTACGTTTAGTAATTTTTTAAAAATAACAAAAATCGAAAATTATTTATTAGTAAAACGTGATTTTACACGTCGTGTATTTTTGATTTCAAATTAAAATTAAAACTTTAAACACTCGTAAATTTTTTTAAATTGAACAATCCTCAAACTTTTTTATAATTATTCTAAGCTTAACTTATGGACAGCATAGTATTAAAATTTCAATTCTTAGCTTTTGATAGAAAAATATTTATAAATTTTTAACTACCAAATAGTGAAAAATATTCATGATTTTGACGAATTTTTGTCAATATTTGAACTTCAAATGCTAATAAAAAAAAATTGTGCCTATGTATTTTTATAATTTTTGAATGAGAGTTAGAACAAGTTATGTAGACCCTTCAATTAAATTTTCAAGTAATTTGTCCCAGCTAAATTTTTTTTATCAACATTTATAAAAAAAAAATAAAAAAAAATTGAAAATTTCAATTGTCTATAAATAGCTCAAAAAAAGTCAAAATGTTTTGAAAATCAAATCACGTAAAGAAAATGGCAATCTAAATAACTGGTAAAATTTTCAAGTATTTACGACTTATACTGTTTGAATAACAACAAATATCAAAAATCGTTTGAGGCTAAACCGTTATTTAACGCGGTTTTGTAAAAATTTAAATTTCAATCACTCATAAAAATTTTTTGTTTTAGTCCGGTAGAGTTTTTTTTGCAGATAGTTGAAGAAAATTTTATGGAGAACTTTGTACCAAATTTTCAAATCTTAGTTATAAAAGGAAAAATTTTTACGATTTTTTAACCACAAAATTACTTGCCAATTTTCGCAATTTTGACATATTTCGTATAAATTCGAACTTTAAGCACTTATAAAAAAAAATTGTGACTAACGATTTCGGATTTTTTTTTATAACTTTAAGAACAACTTATAAGAAACCTTGTATTAAATTTTCAAGATTTTCTGGCCGGCCAAAAAATTTTTATCGTTATTTTAAAAAAAAATACTTAAAAAAATTGAAAATTTCAATTGTCTATAAATAGCTCAAAAAAAGTCAAAATTCTTTGAAAATTTAACTGTGTATGGAGAACGCTAATATAAACATTTGGTGAAAATTTTAAGTATTTACATAAATTAGTTTTTGAGTTATAGCAAAATAAAAAATTCGATTTTGTCGAAAACTGGTTTTGCGTAAAAATTCCTGTTTTTCTGTCATTTTTTTTTTGTTTTTCTCGATTTTTTTGAAAACTGTTGGAAAATGTTTACTTTTCACCTCTATAATGCACCAAGGATATCCACTTTGCCATCGGAAACCACCCCCAAAGTTTGAAATCGAAGCATTATTTCGACTAGTTATGCTGTACACAGACACAAAAAAAAAAAAAAAAAAAAAAAAAAAAAAAAAAAAAAAAAAAAACACACATCATTGTAAAATCAATACATTCATCACTCCGTTCAGAATCTAAAAATAACCAACCAACAACTAGAAATATAACTAAAATCGATGACGTATTTTCAAGATACATCGATAATATCACGTCTAATTTTTTTGTACGATACATCAGAATTGCGTGCCAAAAAAATAAACATAAATTGGAATATCCAAATTGCATGTTGCTTCTTAGAGAGGTCTATCCGAATTGCATGTCGTCTCTTAGAGAGGTCTGTCTGAATTGCATGCCTTATACCTATTACCACAATACCAGCAACAAGTTTATCTTTATGTATCATGCACTTACGTGCACAACTTAAACTTTATTTTTGATTTTTCAATTGGTTTAAAAAATAAAACGCATGCATAGAAACTATTTAATAACCTGATTAAAGTTTTGATAAGAAAATAAATGAGTTGTGGACAGTGAGTCGTCCGAAGGTCAACCACTGTTAACATTTTCGGACAAGTGCTTATCACTCAAAAAAAAATATAATTACCATTTTAAAAATTTTATGTTGGTAATAGAATTTACACGACTATTTTAGATTCTGAACGGAGTGATGAATGTATTGATTTTACAATGATGTGTGTTTTTTAAGTTTTATTTTTTATTTTTTGTGTCTGACGATAATATTTGGAGCAGTAATATTGCTTCGATTTTCTCAAACAGTATCGTTTCTGAAGCAAAAGTGAATCTAGTTGGTACTTTGGGGGGTGTAAAGTTAAATTTAATGGTTAGGCAATTTATGACGAGTCAAGTATACATATAATCGTTATTTTTTAAACATCATAATTCAAGTAATTAGGGCCCTATTTTTAACAAAATGTAGATTTTTACACTTAAAATAATTCTGATTAAATATTGATAAACATTTCCTAATTTCTAAGTTCTATTTCTATAGTTAGTATTATCTTAATGCATATCTAAATAAAATATAACATTGTAATGATAATTATAATACCTACCTATTGGGTATTGGATACAAATTCAATATGTTAAAATATTATAAAATTAAGTAAAATAATTTTAATTTAGCTCAGTTATACATAATTTATATAAATTTATAATTCTCTTTATTAATGACATTTCTAGTTTTTCATAGTAAATAAATCTTTGAATACCTACTTTATATGTATTTTTAAATATTCATACACATTAATATAATACTCACAAACAATATATATTATTGGTATTGTTAATGCATAAATATGTCCATATTCTTAAATTGTTTGCATTAAAAACCAGGTCCTAGTAACAATAAATCCCTAATTCATTTTATTTTATATTATTAGTAACCACAATAAAATGTTAATATCATTTTAAAGTCCAAGATTATGAAAAATCTTTTCCAAATATGATGACACAGTTTAATCAAAATTTTCGTTAAGCAGTTGTGCAAAATTTGAGTAATGATAAACATGTGTTCAAGAAATTCAGAACAAATTCTCCATTAACCCCAGACCTAACTACATAATACGAAGTATTAAAATTTAGTATATTGCAATTACAATATTTTTTTATCATTTACAATTTTCTTTATTATCTATTGATAGGTTACAGTTTTGCTTAAGAATATAGTTGGGCAGACTTGATTATTTTACGCTTCTTTGAAATTTACTAGATTATCTACAAAAAAAGATAATAAAAACCAAATAACTTCCTCGTAAAATTGAATAATGTTACAAATAAAAAATATTTATACACACCTAAGATTGATGTTGTTATATGTTGGAATATTAAAATCCAATATAGTATTTTAACAGTATTATTTTATTTTTCACATTGTTCTCAATTTTTCTGAATACAATTGTAGTATAATTTGTATATTCTTCAAGTTATATATCCAAGAATATTCTTAGTACATGCTTGTAATTGTCTTAGAATTTTAGTATGCAACAAACATTCTGGATTAATTGAAGCCAATAGCTGTATAGTTAAAATGCAACTTGATTTTAAAACAAGTTATGTATTATCAAGTATCAACTTATAAATAATACATAATAGATCTATAATTTTGTCTAACGATATACATTTGAACAAAAATTGTATAGAACTGATAAAACTGAAATTAAAATTTTCAAAATACATTATTATTATTTACTATAATTTTTAAAGCTTTTTACAAAATTAGTAAAACTTACCAATAAATTATTCCAAGTTCCTGATTGGTCGTCAAGTAGTATTCACATGCGTGTTACCAATTTAAATGGAACTTGGGTTTAAATAAATAGTGAAACAAAATACGTCATTAAAAAAGCGGGTGAGTATCGCTCTGCTGTACATTAGGCGGTAGGGTGGACGTCGGACTAGGGTAGAGTAAATTTGAATGCAATGATAGGTGTCATTGTATACGAAAAACGATTCTGAACGGAGATGAATTGTCAGTCTTGGATATATTATATTTAAATATTGTCATATATTATATTTTGAAACAAATTCAATCATTTAAGTAAAAGTTTCGAGATCCTACGTTTGGTAATTTTTTAAAAATAACAAAAATCGAATATTATTTATTAGTAAAACGTTATTTTACACGTGTATTTTTGATTTCAAATTAAAATTAAAACTTTAAACACTCGTAAAATTTTTTAAATTAAATAATCCTCAAACTTTTTTATAATTATTCTAAGCTTAACTTATGGACAGCATAGTATTAAATTTTCAATTCTTAGCTTTTGATAGTAAAATATTTATAAATTTTTAACTACCAAATAGTGAAAAATATTCATGATTTTGACGAATTTTTGTTAATATTTGAACTTCAAATGCTAATAAAAAAAATTGTGCCTATGTATTTTTATAATTTTTGAATGAGAGTTAGAACAAGTTATGCGGACCCTTCAATTAAATTTTCAAGTAATTTGTCACAGCTAAATTTTTTTTATCAACATATTTTTTATTAAAAAATAAAAAAAAATTGAAAATTTCAATTGTCTATAAATAGCTCAAAAAAAGTCAAAATATTTTGAAAATCAAATCACGTAAAGAAAATGGCAATCTAAATAACTGAGAAAATTTCCAAGTATTTATGACTTATACTATTTGAATAACAATAAATATCAAAAATCGTTTGAGGCTAAACCGTTATTTAACGCGGTTTTGTAAAATTTAAATTTCAAACACTCATAAAAATTTTAGATTCTGAACGGAGTGATGAATGTATTGATTTTACAATGATGTGTGTTTTTTTTTTTTTGTGTCTGAATTTAATTCAATATCTGTTTTCTTTTTATTAGATTTATTTATATTTAATTCTACTTGAATTCCTATTTCTTTGAATTCGCTTAGAATTCCTTCCGATAAAGTATCGTTAAATTCGTCAGTTATACTTTCTTCTGTATCGCTACTCATAAGTTTATTTTTATATTAGTTATTAATCACCGAAAAATAATTATTTCCAAATTACTTTCAATACTAATTGTCTATCTACGTATATACTTAAATTAATTTAACCTATAAAATTGTTTAACTTATGAAATCACGGCTAACTATTATTATATAATATATATTTTTAGATTCTGAACGGAGTAATTATAATGTATTGATTTTACAATGATGTGTGTTTTTTTTTTGTCTGACGACAACATTTGGAGCAGTAAAAAAACTCTACCAGATTCAGACAAAAATTTTTTATGAGTGTTTGAAATTTAAATTTTTACAAAACCGCGTTAAATAACGGTTTAGCCTCGAACGATTTTTGATATTTATAGTTATTCAAATAGTATAAGTCATAAATACTTGAAAATTTTACCAGTTATTTAGATTGCCATTTTCTTTACGTGATTTGATTTTCAAAATATTTTGACTTTTTTTGAGCTATTTATAGACAATTGAAATTTTCAATTTTTTAAAATTTTTTTTTTTAAATGTTGATAAAAAAAATTTAGCTGGGAAAAATCACTTGGAAATTTTATTGAAGGGTCCACATAACTTGTTCTAACTCTCATTCAAAAATTATAAAAATACATAGGCACAATTTTTTTTATTAGCATTTGTAGTTCAAATATTGACAAAAATTCGTCAAGTTCATGAATATTTTTCACTATTTGTTAGTTAAAAATTTATAAATATTTTACTATCAAAAGCTAAGAATTTAATACTATGCTGTCCGTAAGTTAAGCTTAGAATAATTATAAAAAAGTTTGAGGATTATTCAATTTAAAAATTTTACGTGTGTTTAAAGTTTTAATTTTAATTTGAAATCAAAAATACGCGTGTAAAATTACGTTTTACTAATAAAAAATTTTCGATTTTTGTTATTTTTAAAAAATTATCAAACGTAAGATCTTGAAGCTTTTACTTAAGTGTTTGAAATTGTGAATTTTTTTCAAAATAGAATATATGGCAATATTTAAATATAATATATCCCAGACTGACAAATCATCTCCGTTCAGAATCGTTTTTCGTATACAATGATCCCTATCAATGCATTCAAATTTAACCTACCCTAGTCCGAGGTCCACCCCACCCCCTAATGTACAGCAGAGCGATATTCACTTACCCGTTTTTTTTGTCTTAGTCCGGTAGAATTTTTTTTACAGATATTTGAAGAAAAATGTATGAAGAACCTTGTACCAATTAGTATTAGTTGATAAAAATTCAAATCTGTTTTAAATTAAAATCCATTAAACACAAGCTTCAGAGTTTACACTTTTGTCTGGCATTTTGGTTGTTTCACAGGTTTTTTTCGACCTGCTTCAGCGTCGCATATTTTCGTTGTAAATTCAGAAATTCCAATTTTATGATGTTAGATTTAATATTATAATGAATGAACTGTTATTAAAATCCAACGCAACCGATGTATTAAAGAATACCACAACTGTGTGTTATCTCATTGGTTTTTTCAAATGTTTTTATTTTTAAGCTGTGTGGTGATCGGGAAATCAAATGGTAGTTTGCCTCAGGTCTAAACATTGTTCATTATGCTACTGATACATAGAACATGCGTTATTACATTTATATGAAAAAAAAACTAAAATGATAATATATGTCATGTTGGTGTGTTATTAATATTATAAAAATATAAATTAATTATACGTTCAAATGTTATACAAATATGTATTTATTTTGTCCAATTTATTACAAAAATATTTATTTATTTTTCCAATTTACATAGCTACTATAGGTTTTACAATATGATGATTGATGGTTATAAATTATAATCATAAATTAATTACCATGTTAAAAATATACATAAAATATTATATAAAAAAAGCGGGTAAGTGAGTATCGCTCTGCTGTACATTAGGGGGTGGGGTGGACCTCGGACTAGGGTAGGTTAAATTTGAATGCAATGATAGGTATCATTGTATACGAAAAACGATTCTGAACGGAGATGATTTGTCAGTCTAGGATATATTATATTTAAATATTTTCATATATTCTATTTTGAAACAAATAGTATAGTTACTATATTATGTTACTATAGTTACTTTATAATATCTGTTTATTAATAAAAAAAGTATTTGGCCAACATTCGCATTATGAGCGTATGAAATTTAATTTAAATTTTGACATATTTCGTATAAATTCGAACTTTAAGCACTTATAAAAAAAAATTGTGACTAACGATTTCGGATTTTTTTTTATCACTTTAAGAACAACTTATAAGAAACCTTGTATTAAATTTTCAAGATTTTCTGGCCACCCAAAAAATTTTTATCGGCATTTGAAGAAAAAAAACTTATAAAAGTCCAAAATTTCAATTGTCTATAAGTAGCTTAAAAATGGTCAAAATATTTTGAAAATTCAACTGTAAAAAGATAACCATAATATAAACATTTGGTGAAAATTTAAAGTATTTACAATAATTCGTTTTTGAGTTACAGCTAAATCAAAAAAACAATTTTGTCGAAAAGTGGTTTTTCGTAAAAAATCCCGTTATTCTGTCATTTTTTTTTTGTTTTTCTCGATTATTTTGAAAACTGTTTGAAAATTTTAATTTTGACCCCCCAAAGTACCAACTAGATTCAATTTCCTATTCAAAGAGGGGCTGAAGTTAAAAATCGGAGCATTATTACTGCTCCAAATGTTGTCGTCAGGCATAAAAAAAAAAAAAAAAACACACATCATTGTAAAAGCAATACATTCATCACTCAGTTCAGAATCTAAAAAGTGTGGGCAAGTGGGTATCGCTCTGCTGTATAGTAGAAATGAAGAAATGGAGAAATGGTCACTATAATGGATATGTTAAATTTGAATGCAATGATAGGTATGATTGTATACGAAAAACAATTCTGAACGGAGATGATTTGATAATCAAGGATATATTATATTATTATAGCAGGGCTCGGGACTTGTAGCACTTAAAATCATTAAAATAAGCGTTTACAAACATATTATACTCAAATAAGCATTTAAAAAACTTAAATTTCAGCAAAAATATTTAATAAAAAAAAAAAACCTTTTTTACATGATAAAGTAGGTATACTAGACATATAATTTGTAACTGTGATAAAAATAATAGAATTAAAGATTACAACAAATATTAAAACAAAATGATTTAGAAAAGTTTCTAACTAAAAAATAAAAATAAATAAATAAATCTTTATTTTATAACAAAGTCAAACTTCACTTTCAAGATATTTTACCTTTTATTTATAAATTTTCCGAGGAATTTTTATAAAAATTATAAAAAGTAGAAAAACTGGTAAAAAAAGCAAAACTAATCAGAAAAACTGGAAATAAGCATCTTTCTAAAAAATCGTTGAAAAAATCAAATAAAAGCACTTTCAAATTTGATAAATGAATGTGTTGTAACATGACATACACTTTCATAGCACTCTGCTACATTTTAAGTCAATACATAAAAATAAGCAATAGTGCTTTAAGTCCCGAGTCCTGATTATTAGTATTGTATACGAAAATCAATTCTGAACGGAGATGATTTGATAATCAAGGATATATTATATTATTATACTATAATACTAAATTATACTATAAACTAATAATTTATTAGTATCATGACCTATTATATTTAAACTGTAATAAATCGTTATTTTACGCGATTTCGTAGACAATTACATTTCATACGCTCATCAAATTTTGTCTATATTGACACTAGAATTTTTTTTTACAATTATTTGAGGAAAAAAATATGGAGAACCTTGTATTTGGTTTTTGAACCATGCTATAAATCACAAACATTTTATGATTTTTCAATTTTCATATTCCTAGCAAATTTTCGTGATTTTGACATATTATGCAGACATTTATTTTGAACTTTAAAATATGCTTATAAAAAAATTGTGATTAACGATTTTTGAATATTTTTTTACAATAAGTACAACTTATTTATTAATAAACCGGCATTAAATTTTAAAGATTTTTTGGACAGCCAATTTTTTTTTCAATCATTTCAAAAAAATAAATTTAGAAAAATCAAAAATTTCAATTGTTTAAATAGCTACTAAAAAATAAATAAGTCAAAATATTTTGAAAATTTAATCGTAAATAGATAATGCTAATATAAACATTTGGTGAAAATTTCATGTACATATTTAAAATGATTTGTTTTTGAGTTACAGCAAAATAAAAAATCGATTTCGTCGAAAACTGCAAGTTATACATAAAACTTCCCGTTTTTCCGTTAACTTTTTAGGAGTTTTCCTAACGATTTTGAAAACTACTGAAATTTTTTTCTTTTGACCTTCCCCCCTCCAAAAGACCAACTATAGATGATTTTTCATTTTCAAAGAGGGACTAAATTCAAAAATCAAAACACTATTATATTACTCCAAAACGTGATGACAGGCAAAAAAAACATGCATAATTGTAAAATCAATACACTCAAAATCTAAAATATATGATATATATTTTTATTGAAAAAATTATACATTAGCATAATAAGTAAACAATGTGATAAAATATGAGATGAATCACTATAGTGTATAAAAATTAGTTTAATTTTCTATTACATAAATTTTAGTTTCAGAAATTCTCCGTAGATATATTATTGCTTTCAATAATAAAAAATAAATTCAACATTCAACAATATAATTAAACAAGACTGACAAGCTAATCTGTCAGGATTTATAGTTTAAATAGAGGAATATGAAAATTGTATAAAAAAACACTATTGATCATTATTGTGCTGACTGTGATTTTTAGTGTATTATTGTGTTCTTGTGTCTTGATGATGACTTGATCCTTGCAAAGTTTTGGATTTAATATATTGTAAAATTTAGAAATTATTAAGTCAAATAAGGCTGCAAATAAGATTTGTTACAACGGTTATACGTAAACGTTAAAATATGTCGGAGTACAATATGATACATAAAGATGTACCAATCTTAATACCTATGATATCCAAAAAAGTAGTTGTAGGTAGTCGTCGATCAAAAAGACGAAAATGAACAAATCAATAGCTACCGCCGTGAAATTATATATATATTTTACGAAAGTCATAGAGTATATTGAGTACCTAATTCTAATTAGACATGGTCGTCTCCATATATTTTCCTAGGGGGAGGCAAAATTAATTAAAAAAATGAATGAAGATATTTTTATACATTTTATTTATAGTACATTATTATGTTTCTTCATTATTATATTAAATTATTATAATTAGGTATAGATAACGCTTTGGAAAACAAATTTAAAATGCTTGGGCAAGTGTCCCGTCCTGTGTCCCCCATGGGTCCATTTCATCAGAATAAAAATATCAATAAAGTACAATATTTTGATAAAAAATTAAAAATATTAAAAAAATGAGTATATTAATTATTACATCGTTTATTTAGCTTTTGGGTTATCGGTAAAAAAGACCAAGGAAAAAATAACTGAAATATTCTATACTTTGACAATAATGTGATTTTTGGTAATATATTAATATAAGCTATAAGGTATAAATCTGAAATCATATAAATAGGTAAAATACTAAAATGTAAAATATTTATGTATTCATCGGAAATTGTAGTTAAATATTAAACAGAAATAGTCTGTATTAAATAGAATGATGTATTTATTCAATGTTTTAAAAATATGTATTCAATCTCCTTCATAGAAATATTTCAAAAATATTATATGTGTATTGTATTAATGTGTTATATTGTATTTCGAAGATTTTTATTCTATGGTTCGGGTATCACAATCATCATAATGTGTATCACAATTCGCAGACTCTAGTGGACAGTGGACTACCTGTCTCCCTGTACTTGTTGTCTCTATCTTAAAACGTATACAAGGTACAATAAAGCATTCTTGTGATCACCAGATTCTCTTAACTCTTTTGTGTTTATAACTGTAATTTTATTATAAATTTAATGATAAAAATTATCCCTATTCTTCCGTTTAATTTTAAAGCCAGTCTTGAGCTTTTTGTATTTTTATATTACGTATATACGTATTTATAATAAAGAATAGCTTCAAAATTAAAATATTAAAAACGTATACACGAAAACTGATATATTGAATTTTATTATACAATAATAAAATTGATTTTGATATCATTTACAAATGATTACAAACACAATATGAATTTAAAAAATTTAAATTGTGCAATATTGTTATTAATTTTTTTTTTTTTGATTTATATGCCACAGTAGTTCAAATAATCATTGGTAAAGGTAATTGCTTTATTGTAAAAATAATAACAAGAGTGCGCCAACGATACACGATCGAAATCGATGCGTCGTCGACAAAAAAACGCTGTTCCGTATTTGGTATATGCGTCGTTTTTTATTGGCGATAGATAGCGCGTTTGAGCTGTACTATTTGTATCATCGAATTGTCGACAATTAATCTATGAAATAATGTAATAAAATCAATTATCGATGACAGGTGAGGTGTGGTTAAATACATTATTGACATATACAGCCATTTTTCTAAATCGAGCCGATCCGGTGCCGTCACCAGACCGTGACGAGTCGGATAGCGACTCTGTGTCCGACGGTGGTAGCTCCTGGGAAAGCGTCTCGCCCGTGCCCCGAAGGTAGCCTGCGCTCGTCGTCCGCGACCTCACGGTATGGTACCCGCTACCCTCGACTATTGAATGCCCGGCAAAATTCCGGGTAAAACTGTGGACTAGCGCCAAACTTGCGTGACTTGCACGAGGAAGTCGACTGCACCATGGTGCGCTGCGTCGGGTGTCGCACGGTGCTCGGGTTGCGGCCTGGAGCCCATAAGTGCCGGCGTGCTATCGAGGACGACGTGGGCGTGGCCGAGAGGTACCCGTGCACGATAGACGGCTGTACCGACTCGTTCTCGAGCAAACAGGGCCTCACCAACCACGTCCGAAACCACCGGAGACGTGATGCACTTCAGGCTGCCGAGGTCCCGCTGCCGGCACCCGCGACGCGGCAAAGAACGTGTGCCCCCTCGGTCGCACACGAGGGTACGGTAATGGGAAGGAAGCAGAGAAGAGCGGTCATGAGGACGATCCGCGACACTCTTCGGCTCAAACGAAGCGACGCCTTGTTCGCCAAGCCCGATCAAGGCAGATCCGTCGAGTGTGTCGCCGCTCACGCTACTTCCACCCACTTCTTGAGAGAGTTAGCGAAATCAACCAACTATAATTAGTTGAAATATTTTGGTTGATTTAACTGTAAAATATAGTCAAAATTATATGACTAAATAAAAATAGTTTTTACAACCATAATAATATAGTCAAAATGATATGACCGAATATAAATAGTTTTTACAACCATAATAATATAGTCAAAATAATATGACCAAATATAAATAGTTTTTTTTTTTTGCATATGGCATGGTATTGGTGTACAACAAAAAGTAATAACGGAATAAAGTAAATAAATAAAATAAAATAAAATAAAAGTGATAACAGGTAAATATAAATAAATAACTATAATAAATAACTAGATAAATTAAATAAACTAGCTACAAAGTGACAACTATTAAATGCTATAAGCGTATGGAAAGATTACACAGCCAATCTAGCGCTTCCTTGTTGCCATTATGTAAACCTGATGTTCCTCCACTGAACTTGGTTTCCGGGCATTCCTCAACAATGTGTCTAATAGTTTGGATCTGGCCACAGTTACAGAGTGGAGAGTCCACCATTCCCCACTTGTGCATCAAATAATTGCACTTTCCCTGTCCAGTTCTTACGCGGTTTAGGGCAGTCCATGTTGCACGAGGGAATTCGAAACCTGGAACTAATTGGGTTGGATCACTTATGAGGTGGTTATTTGGTGCTACTACGTCCTTCCAATGTAAATTCCATAAGTCCCCTTCTGTGATTGTACTATTTTTTACCGTCCATCTAGGATTTCTTGATTTTAATCTTTTGTTTGGTGCGTTATACAAGTCATCATATATTGGAAGGCTTGGAGAGTTTTGTATTTTCTCAATCATCTTTTGCTCTGCTGCTTGCCTACGAACTTCTGGGGGAGCTATGTGTGAGAGCACTGGTAGCCATTCTAACTTAGTTGATTTGACACATCCTGATATAATTCTCATTGTACGATTTAGTTGTGTGTCGACATTTTTAGTATGCGTGCTCCTAGCCCATACTGGGGCGCAGTATTCTGCGACACTGTAAACTAATGCCAAGGATGAAATTCGTAGGACGTTTGCCCTACAACCCCAACTTTTTCCAGCTAGTTTACTGATAATATTGTTTCGTGTTTTCAATTTGTCTTTAACCCCTTCTAGATGTTGTTTAAAGGTTAGGTTAGGTTCAGTTGTGCGCGGTCGTCGATAGCGAGCGGACGTGTTTCGTGTATGTTCTCTCGTCGATCAGTGGTTTGTGTTATAGTGTTAGTGAGTTATCATAACTACCTAACTACCTTAGTAAAGTTACGTTCTGAAGTCTTCATTGACGCCCAGACAGCGGTCTAAGTATAGGCCAGCGGCCAGGGCCATCGTGTACGCCCACGGACGCGACGTTGCTCCGCGTTACCAACCACGGTATCCGGTTTTTCACCGATATCTCGGCAGGGAGTGCTCGGAGCGCTTCGGGAACAAAATTTTGCCCTCACACGGCCGCCACCGATACGCCAAAGAAAACCGCGACCCTCTAGCCCTATCCAGGGCTGAGATATAGGGCCCTGAAATAGGCCAGTTTTCAACAACGTTGATTTCACATTTGTTGTCAAGCTCAACAGCCCAGGACCGCCTGGCGGTCACAGACCACCCTTCCAGGCCAACACCGCTAAGCCACCGAAGACCCCAACCTCCTAGCCCCGCTAGGGCCTTCGAAAACACCGACAGCGGTGCGAACCGGACCGGGCTCGGCCTGGTTATTCCCAGAGTGTAGAACTCCCTCTTCCAAGGGGCGAATAAACTCAAGCTATCAAGCTTCTCGGGGAGACTCCCCCCGAGAACCTCAATCAAGAGACATGGAAGTCGACGACCAAAACGGGGTAACTCCCGAGGGTTCATCAGCCCTCCCGATGGAACTCGGCGATTACAGCGGTGGTGCTTCTTCCACTGATGCAGGAACGAAGAGAAAAACAGAACAACCGATCCAAACATTACAGCTCGACCCTAATACGGCAGCCCTAACTGCGGGTATTGGCTACATAATAGGCATCCTAAAGAAGGTGTCCTTAGAGATATCTTTGGAGTCTTACGGCGAAGGGACTAACAGGTTCAAGAAAACCATCGACGAGTTGTTGGAAAGGACGAAGCGCCTTAGGACGGCGAGCCGTAAACTCTCGGACGCAAGGATCGCGGCTCCCGCGAAAAGGCAAAAGGATGGCGAGTCCCCCACGGCGAATAATTCCATGAACAAAGATGCGTCGACCGACACTATACTGACTCCGAGGTGGTGGGACAGCGACCAAACTCTTGAAGCCAAGTCAGCTGCTAAACGCAAAACAGCAAAAGCCAGGACTAGCGCGATCGAGCTCCCACCGAAGCCCTTACACGACACGGAGGCAGAATCCACAATGGAAACCGACGTGGAGGCTCCGTGGTCCAGCGTGGTAAAGAAAGGTTCTAGGAGGCAGAAGACAGTTACTGATCCCGGACCCTCCGCCGGAGCGGTGACACCAAAGCTGCCGGCTAAGCCGAAAAAGTCGCCAGCTGTCCTAATCAGGCCGGCAGTGGGCAAGTCATACTCGGACACCGTTCGTACAGTATGTTCGTGTGGTTTGACGGCGCAGGACATTGGCGCCAACGTCACGATGAGAGAGACCCGCGACGGGTCGTTGCTGATCGAGCTGGCCAAGGGGCCGAAATCAGCCTCAGCAGCCAAAACAAACGCTGCAGCCATCAGCTCGAAGCTCGGGGATTCTGTTGGGAGAGTGTCCCAACTTGGCGACCAGACGGAGGTAGAGATCCTCGACTGGGACGCTGTTTTCACCACAGCTGAAGTTTTGGAGGCGCTGCGTTCTGCCATCACGGACCAAGACGAGTCTGCTGCCCAGGCGGCGAGGGAGAGCATCGGTGACGTCCGGATCTGGCCGACACACTCGGGTCAGCAGATCGCCACCGCAAAAATGTCGAGACACGCTGCATCTCTCATAACGAGAGTGGCGGTGGGATGGACTATGTGTCGGGTCCGCGCCAGGACGTTGCCTCCGGAGAGGTGTTACCGGTGCCAGGGCTTTGGTCACAATTCGAGGAGCTGCTCCGAAACCGACAGGACAGGGGCGTGCTGGAAGTGTGGTCTGAAGGATCACCTCATGAAGGACTGCAAAGAATCTGAGAATCGTTGCCTGGCCTGTGAGCTTGCGGGTTTACCGAGGACCAGCCATAAGCCTGGATCGGGTGCCTGCGCCGCCAGGAAGCGTGCTGCCGGAGTGAAATTAACCAACAATGGTTAACTTCCTCCAGATAAATCTGAATGGGAACTGGGCTGTGGAACAGATTATGTTCCAGACGGCCGTAGACACAGAGGCAGACATCCTGATAGTGAGCGAACCCTTTACCAAGTGCGGGCGCGACGATAAATGGTGCTTTAGCACGGACCGAAAGGCCGCAGTGGCATCCACACAGGGATCAACTCTCATACTTAGCAGACAAGGTGCAGGTGAGGGATTTGCGTGGGCAACTTACGGCGACTTGACAGTGTTCAGCTGTTACTGGAGGCCCGGCACGACGCTCCGGGAATTTGCCTCCTTCCTGGCTGACCTCGAATACGCGATCCGCGCGAACGACAGTCCAAAAGTCGTTGTAGCAGGCGATTTCAACGCGTGGAATACTGAGTGGGGTTCCAGGACCAACAACCCACGGGGACGTCTGCTGTCCGACCTCGCTGCCAGTCTGGGTCTGCTGCTGGCCAACACAGGATCAGTCCCCACTTTTGTGAGGGGCACTGCCACGTCCGTGATCGACGTCACTCTACACAGGGGTCTGACCCTGTCCGACTCGAGGGTCCTCGAGTCTGACTCCCTGAGCGACCATATGTACGTTTACTTCGAAACACCCGCGGAGCATCGGCCACCCCCGCGTCACGAACCCGCGGCCGTCCACCGCGGATGGGCGGTCAAGAGGAGGGACCCTATGGAATTCGCCAGCTACGTGGAAGCGCACCCATTCAACATAGGCTGCGGCGATACGGTGGAACACGCGACGGCCTCAGCCCAGTCGCTCGACACATACCTGATAGCGGCATGCGATGTGTCAATGCCGAGAAGAACTCCAGGCCCCAGAGGTAAGGTTCCCGTACACTGGTGGTCCACCGAAATCGGTGAGCTAAGGAAGAAGGTGCTCGGTCTCCGCCGATTATATCAAGACAGTCTTCGCCGTGTGGGAATGCGGGGCTCGGAGTGTGCGAGGTCCAACTTTTCACTGGCCAGGAAAGACCTCCGTCGGGCAATTAAACTCGCCAAGGAAAAGAGCTGGCGGGATCTCTGCGACCTAGTAGAAAACGATCCCTGGGGCAAGCCATACCGAATTGTAATGAACAAGAACTCCAATAGTAGTACAAGAGACGCCGCGAAAGGCAGAGAAAACACCATTGCCGATCACCTGTTCCCGATGGACCCCCCGACGAATTGGAACGAAGCTCCGGACTCGAACGGAGTGATGAATGTATTGATTTTACAATGATGTGTGTTTTTGTGTCTGTGTACAGCATAACTAGTCGAAATAATGCTTCAATTTCAAACTTTGGGGGTGGTTTCCGATGGCAAAGTGAATATCCTGGGTGCATTATAGAGGTGAAAAGTAAACGTTTTCCAACAGTTTTCAAAAAAATCGAGAAAAACAAAAAAAAAATGACAGAAAAACGGGAATTTTTACGCAAAACCAGTTTTCGACAAAATCGAATTATTTATTTTGCTATAACTCAAAAACTAATCGATGTAAACACTTGAAATTTTCACAAAATATTTATATTAGCGTCCTCCATACACAGTTAAATTTTCAAAGAATTTTGACTTTTTTTGAGTTATTTATAGACAGTTGAAATTTAAAATTTTTTAAGTATTTTTTTTAAAAATAACGATAAAAATTTTTTGGCCGGCCAGAAAATCTTGAAAATTTAATACAAGGTTTCTTATAAGTTGTTCTTAAAGTTATAAAAAAAAATCCGAAATCGTTAGTCACAATTTTTTTTTATAAGTGCTTAAAGTTCGAATTTATACGAAATATGTCAAAATTGCGAAAATTGGCAAGTAATTTTGTGGTTAAAAAATCGTAAAAATTTTTCCTTTTATAACTAAGATATGAAAATTTGGTACAAGGTTCTGCATAAAATTTTCTTCTACTATCTGTAAAAAAAACTCTACCGGACTAAAACAAAAAATTTTTATGAGTGATTGAAATTTAAATTTTTACAAAACCGCGTTAAATAACGGTTTAGCCTCAAACGATTTTTGATATTTGTTGTTATTCAAACAGTATAAGTCGTAAATACTTGAAAATTTTACCAGTTATTTAGATTACCATTTTCTTTACGTGATTTGATTTTCAAAACATTTTGACTTTTTTTGAGCTATTAATAGACAATTGAAATTTTCAAATTTTTTTTATTTTTTTTTTTATAAATTAATGCCGTTTTACAACTGTATGAATCAGAAAAAAATGAAATGGGACAATTCTTCTTAATCACTAATCGGCTCTGTCAGGATGCTCTTGAAAATTTATTTTCTATTTTTTGGCAAAAATGTGGCTATAACAAAAATCCCACCTGCAGGACCTTCAGATGTGGATTTTCAAGTATATGTTCATTTAGCTTATTAAACTGTACTTCAGAAAAGTCTAATTGCGAGGAAGATAATGATACATTTTTAACACCAAATATATTATCAAATACACCCTCTACATTGGATACAGTTGATGAAAATAAATCAATAGAAGTTGATTTAGCCAAAGAAATTGAGGTAGGTGAAGACAGTGAAATATACGATTTGGATTTGGAGTATGAACATAATAATGAGGATGGTAGTTTATAGAAGAATGTGCCGTTATTTATTATGCAGGATATTTAGCAATGAAGTGTTTGAAAAAATATGACTGTGAAAAGTGTCAAACAACATTATTATACCCTGAAAAAATGTTGAATAACAAAAATCAACTTTTGTTAGTTCATAAAACATACAATGTAAACTTTGATATTGATAAAGGATTAAAAGTACCATCAAAACAGTTAGAATTATTCACAAAAATATGTTTAGATACATTTAAGACTAAATTTCCTATTATTAAAAGTCACAGCAATCTATTGAGCAAGTTAATGGATTTTGCAACCACAAATGTAACACACTGTAGCAATATCAACATCCTAGATGAATGTTCGACACATTATAAATATATAATGAAATTGTTATTTGTAGTAAGAATTCACAAAGAATGTAAATGGACAAGCAATAACAATAGAACCTTTATATGGAATGGTACAAATAAGCCAAATGCTAAACTCAGAAATATTCAGAACTTATAAATAATTAACATAAATATGTAACAGGTTATTTTATTTCTTAATTATTAAACCTTTCATTTAATTTTCAAATTAAGTTTAGTAAATGTATATTATATTTTACATTTGCTAAATAAATAATTCAATTAATTTAATTTTCATTTAAACTCATCTTTAGTTTCAAAATTATTTTAAATTTATATATCATATTTTTATACATAAATATATACTTAATTATTTTATTTGATTTTATTAATACATTGTACACAAATTTATTTTCAAGTAGGTTCCTACATACAAACTATTATATGTATTCTTAAATTGCTTAGGTAAGTTAAATTTACTTGGTTGTGACAATACCACCTTATTTCTACACAATTATAATTTAATATTATATTTATTATCTTTATTTATCTATATATTTACGTGTTATATTATTTGTATAAATATAATTTATTTTTTAATTTACTTAATTTCATTTTATTATTACATTTTACACGAATTGAATAAAATTGATAAACTTATATTATATTTTATATTCTCAGCGGAGCGATGCGTGCATTGATTTTACAATGATGTGTGTTCTTTTTTTATGTGTCTGTCATCGCCGTTTTATGTAGTTAAGCTGCTTCAAATTTTTTATGTATAGTCAAAATTTAAAATTCCCAATAGTTTTCAAAAGCGCGTTTTGTTTTACACAAAACAGATTTTTGAAAATCGTAATAATATTTTTGAAAGCGGGCACCCATCCACGAAAAAAGCACACTGTATTATGTATTTCATAATGTTACTTACTTCAGTATTATAATTTTAATAAGATCACCATTAAAATAAAATTTTTTTAATTAATGTTGATTTTTAGTTTTCGAGACGGTCACCCATCCAATAAAAAATGTGTTTTATTAGTAGTTAAAATCAAATACGAAATTAATTTTGAAAAAAATGTATTGACAAAAATTTGATATTCTACAATGTCAGAAAAATGTTTAGATGGTCACCCATCCAAACAATATATTTATAAATAATAAAATATACACCTAATAACATAATATTATTATTATTATTAAGCAATCACTAAAAATTTAATTTATTTGGATGTGTAATTTATGTTAAGACGACAGTAAACGGCAACATGTTATCGTTCGATTTGGCAACGTTGAGTGATGAGCAGGTGCGCATAAGTGCATAACGCGTCAAATCTCAAATAAATTATTATGTAAAACAATAACATTATACAAGTAATTTTATTAATTATTATTATTATTATTTTACAACACCTAATAAAATAATATTGTTAATTACTGGTAGCGCGCTCTATTGCCAGCGAAATTGAACTAATCTAGCGTAGCATAAAATATCGAGCACTGTTTCTCTATACTATCTATAGACTATACTCAATGCTAGTATGAATCATAGAGTATTACTCTATGGTATGAATCGAAATCCTCGTTTAAAAAATATCTAAATGCTGGCCGATAAGATTGAAAAATGTAGGTAGCTATAGTAATACAAACGACGCTATTTTCGTTCAATCCCTTCTGTTATATTTTGTTTTTCTCTTTCTACCTATCATCTATATTGTGTTTATTATACTTAACATTGTATAAATTGTATAAGTCAAATAACCGTTTTAAAAAAAAGTATTAGTTCGAAGTCTTTAACATGTATCTACGCAGCATAATGCAGAACGTATTCAACCATATAAAAAGTGAAATTTTATATACGGTTAGAGGCTATTGTTTCAATTTAGGTGAGTTTTTATTCTTTTTAGTTTTCATTAAGTAAGATTTAATTCACTAGATTTTAAACGTCACAATATTATTAGTTTAAATCACGAATAACACTTTTATTTTAGGTTTTACATTAATGCTCACCGGGTTCTCGGCAATGAGCCGAGTATTTGTATATAACCGCGGCGGAATCAGTGGTGGAGTTGGTCAGCCATGGTCCACACGTCATGGTCGCCGAGGACGTTCCGGTTGAGTGGGAGGATACGGGTGGGTATTCTGGTAGGTAAGCCGGACCCGCACCCAGCAAAGTACTTTACCCAGTAAAGGCGTCCACCAGACAACACCCACTCCACCAATCACCGAAAATATCAGTAAAACAATTCTATAATAGTCTTAATGAGGAGTCGTTAAACAGCAGACTTCAGTACATGACTAGTTCTCACATTTTCATTTCGTGTTAATATTTAGAATATTACGATGGAGTTCGATATGAAGAAAATTTGCAGTTTTTCGGTGGTGGTGCACCACTACACGTATATAATATATATAGACTGTAGATTGACACAACTCGGTTTCTCGGGAAGAATCGATGAAAGAATTCTTATTTTCTTATTCTTTTTGGGGTATATTATACTAATAATATCATTAGTATAATATTATACTATTACACAGAGACATATAGTTAAGTGTTTGAGCACCACTCCGATGACCGTCGCGACGGACGTGGTACGTTCGCGAAGTTTGACCCTGTCCCCCTTGGCACCCTCATCGGGAGTCACGAGCCGCGGCCAGCCTGCCGACGAGACGCTACGTTAGACCACTGGTTGGTAGTATTGGAAAGTATTCTAAATACTTTTTGGAAAGAATATTTGAATATGAATTCTAAACGTGTATTTTTAGTATTTTTATTTTATATTAGATTCTGAACGAAGTGATGAATGTATTGCTTTTACTATGATGTGTGTTTTTTTTTTTTTTTTTTTTGTGTCTGACGACAACATTTGGAGCAGTAATAATGCTCCGATTTTTGACTTCAGCCCCTCTTTGAATAGGGAATTGAATCTAGTTGGTACTTTAGGGGGGTCAAAATTAAAATTTTCTAAGAGTTTTCAAAAAAATCGAGAAAAACAAAAAAAAAATGACAGAAAAATGGAAATTTTACGGAAAAACCACTTTTCGACAAAATCGATTTTTTGATTTTGCTGTAACTCAAAAACGAATTATTGTAAATACTTGAAATTTTCACCAAATGTTTATATTATGGTTATCTCTTTACAGTTAATTTTTCAAAATATTTTGACCATTTTTAAGCTACTAATAGACAATTGAAATTTTCGACTTTTCTAAGTTTTTTTTTCTTCAAATGCCGATAAAAATTTTTTGGGTGGCCAGAAAATCTTGAAAATTTAATACAAGGTTTCTTATAAGTTGTGCTTAAAGTGATAAAAAAAAAATCCGAAATCGTTAGTCACAATTTTTTTTTATAAGTGTTTAAAGTTCGAATTTATACGAAATATGTCAAAATTTAAATTAAATTTCATACGCTCATAATGCGAATGTTGGCCATAGTAACCATAGTAACATAATATAAAAACTATACTATTTGTTTCAAAATAGAATATTTGACAATATTTAAATATAATATATCCTAAACTGACAAATCATCTTCGTTCAGAATCGTTTTTCGTATACAATGATACCTATCATTGCATTCAAATTTAACCCTCCATAGTCTGAGGTCCACCCCACCCCCTAATATACAGCACAGCAGAGCGATACCCACTTACCCGCTTTTTTATATTATTTATATACCTACTTAATTCTAATTCTTAATAATAATTTGAGTTTGCGCATGCCTATGATTATATTATCCATTATTATTTATTACAATAATTATAAAATTATAGGTACTCACCATGTTAGTTTCGTTTGATATTTCGACGACCGACGAACGTGTCCTCCAGACGTTCAGAGAAAAATAAAATGAAAAATAATATGATACTCAATCATAATAATTAATAAGAAACACGTTATCAAATATCTAACGTTGTGTATAGTATTTTGTAACAAATGTTTAGAACCCAAATTAGCGATTAGCGATTAGCGGTACCATATATTAATATATTAGGTATATACTATATAGACATACGGTTTGACTGCTTTGTCAAGAATCTTATCTTTCCGTCGAACACTCGAACATTACCGCAGATTTACTAGTTAATCGCCAAAAATATTATAGTCCATCAGTAAGTTTATAATCGCTATTAATATTCTTAGAAATTGGATGGAAATTATAATTTTATGAACAAGTGGTGATGTAATTTAAATGTATATAAATAGAATAGGTATGTAATATAATATGTTGAAAAAAAATATCTAATTGTAAACAAAATAAAAAGTGCAATTTATACATACACTATAATTTTAAATAAACACAAAGGACCTATGTTTTTTGGGGGAGGTCATGACCCCCATGACCCCCCCCCCTTGGATCCGCGCCTGTACAAGACAATGAACTTGTTATTCTTATTAAATATAAAAGTATTAAAATATAATAACGTATTTTCAATGTTTTCCAGGAATAAGGTTATCTTTAAATGTTTGGTTATTTTATGTTTTTTTATATTGTGATGTGGACCTCCTATATTTGTTATAATCGATAATTATTATATAATTGATTTTTATTTTTCACTTATCTATATTGAGAAATTAAAAAAAGGAAAAATATACGAAATAATATACATTGCTAGAAATTTTGTGTAAATTTTTATATATTTAAAAAAAAACAGAACGGAATTAGCATTTTGTTTTAAAAATAGTTGACTTTATTACCAACGTTCGACAAATTAAAGTATTAAATTTAATTTTAGTCTATAATATAAATTCTAATGTTTACACTCTTAATGTATTATAACTTAATATCATTCCAAACTATAATGTATATAATATCATATTTTTGTTATTATGTCTGTTACATTTCTCTTGTGTAAACAAAACAGTAAAAAGGTATCAGATGATGTACCTACAGTGGCAGCGCGAACAATTTTAATCCGTGGGACACATTATTTTTTCAAACCACCTACCCCTGAAATTCAGAAAAGACATACACTTCATGTCAGTTAAGATATGTAAAGAAAATAATTTTTAGGAAGTAGAAATATTTAATTAATATTTATTATTATTTATATTTATATTTGTATTATTTATACATAATTTTTATTATTTAAGTATACATTAATGCTTTTTTTAAAACAGAAGATGTCATTCCAAAAGTATTGATTGCTTCTTCTATATTAATTTCTTTATCTCTTTCACACGAAAGGATTAATAAACTCTCCAATTTAGATTGGCACATAGTCGAACGGAGTCTTGTTTTAATTAATTTTACCTGTAATATTTAGCACATATTAAAAACTTTATGATAAGGTTGTAAAACAAATTTAAAGTTAAACTAAATATTATTAAAAACATTTGGGGTTAATTATACTATATTTTAATTAGTCGTTGGCATTAGATTTAACTAGTAGTTAAAATAGACACAACAATTAAAATAATTAACTGACCATATTTATCAAATAAATTATTTGAATAATGAATTATTTCAATAGAAAATTCAATGAAATGATGAATAAATTAATTAATTTATTTACAGTACTAGAACATATTAACTGTCAAATTTTAAGATAACTATAATCCTTGATATTTTAAAATTAACAAATATAAATCGTGAAAGTTTTAACATTGTTATATACCTAAAATAAATACCTTGGAAAAACTTCTTTCTGCGGAAGCTGATGTTGTTGGAATGGTACATAAACCTTTATAAGCCAAATATAAATTAGGAAATGCCTGTTTTAAATCATAACTTGAAATTAGATTCATAATATCCATTGCTGTTGTTGTTGTACAATTATTTTTAGTATTTTTATCAATCACACATTCTTCATCTGAATATATAATATCCGCTGTATTTAGCGATGAATCGGAATGAAGTTTGGCAGGTAATGTCATGCCACTTATAAGCTCTATGATGTTTTTGCTAAATACAATATATTCTTTTTTAATTTTTTCTAAATGTATGTCTTTAATCCAGTGTGACAAATGAACAAATGAATCAGTAGGCAATTCATTTTTAGATTTGGCAACATCCATTAGCCGAATTGGAGAGAGAAGGGCTAAATCTTTTAAAATTTCTCGAGCCCCATCATATCTATTGGTAATTGAAGATATTATTTGGTCCAAAGCCATAAAGTAAGTGTCAATTTTGAATCTACAACAAAATAATGAAATAATTAAATATACATACTGGATAATTCATAGTATAGTGATTATCAATATTATCAGTATTACTTTTCTGACATTGAAGTAGTAATTTTCTTATTTACTTGTTCCCCTGGCATTTTCTTTCTTATATGTATACGGGATTCCTTAAAATGTGTTTCTGGTAAGTTATTATCCATAGCAAACTTCTTAGCATCTTTAACAAGATCATAAAATTATTCATCTGAACGTAGTGCTTCTAATAGCTGCTTAGTTTTATCAATTAGATGAAGAGCTTGAATAAAATCTAAATTTTTAGACTGTAAATAACATGATGTAGGAGTTGTGATTAAAAATATTTCTCTAACCAGTTTTAAAACCAGAATAAAATTAAATGAAGAAATAATCTTTAGAAATATGCGTGCATTTGATGATGTAACTCTATCTTCTGACGTGCATAATATTTTTAGAGTGTCCCTCAAAGCATCATATTTATCATGAACTACGGATATAACTCGGTCATGAGAAGTCCATCTGGTATCCGAAAAATTTTTAAGTTTACGAATTCGACATTTTTCTTTATCTCCGACGTTTAATTTTTTTTGACACTCATAGAATGTTGATGTTCGTTTTCTAGCTCTCATAAAAGCCACCAAGCTTTGCAGTTCTCCAAAGAAGTTCCTTATATCTGTTACTTTATCCAAAGTGTCAACTATAACAAGATTCATAATATGGGCGAAACACCAAATATATAATGCTTTAGGGTTTTCATTTTGTATAAAAGTTCGTAATCCAGAATACTCCCCCTGCATCGAAGCAGCTCCATCATATGCTTGGGCGCACAAGTCTTTTCTCCAATCAATTTGGTATTTTTTGGTAATATGACAAAAAGTATTAAACATTCCTTTACCCGTTGCATCTATGGCTGCTTCTAAACATAATAATCTTTCGAATGGTCTACCTTAAAAAAAATTTAAACTATTAATTGGATTTCCTATTCTACCATCTAAATTATTATTAAGTATATAAATTATAGATTGCAGGTGATATTTTACACAATATTTTAACAAACATTAGAGTTAATTTGAAACAAAAATTAATAAAATTATAAATGTGACAAGTTTTTTTGAGAAATTCAGGACCAAAATTGGAAAAAATGACAGAGGGAATAACAGTTATTATAAAATTTTAAATATATTTTATTTACCATCATGAATATATCTCACAACAAAAGTAAATTGTTCTATGTTGGAAACATCAGTAGTAGTATCTATTATTACTGCAAACAATTCAGCATCCCTTAATTCTTTAACTATTGAAAAACGCACTTGATTTCCCAAAATATTTAAAAGGGTATTTTGGCTTTCATAGGATAAAAAGGTAATTCGATTTCTTTCCGTTGACCAAATTTTATCTAAATGAGCCATAAGTGATCCATGATATTCTCCAACAACTTTTAATAGTTCTATGAAATTACCTAGACAAATCATTTTATACAGTGAAAATAATTTAGCAAAAACTAGATATTAAAATCAATATTCACATTACCTTGATTTTGGGATATTACTGTTTCATCATGACCCCTGAAAGCAATATTTTGCCTAGCCAAAAATATTAAAACTTTTATAATAACTCTAACTACTTCTCTGTTTTCTGATATTTGTTGATGTTTGGTATGAAGTAGTTTTGAATCTATTCTGATGTTTTTGGAATATAATCCATGACTTATTTCAGATTGTAGATGTTCACTAGTATATGCGTGAGTTTCCAGGTCTCTTTTTAAATGTTTCCAATTACTTAACCCTTTTTGAGCTATTAGTAATTTTTTGGCTTTAGGAAGCCCAAATAGTTTGCAAGATATACAGTACACTCTGTTAGTTGATGGGGAATAAGAGAGCCAAGCACGTTTAATAAATGAACCGTTTGGTAATACGTTATTATAATATGAATGGTGAAATTTTCTAGAAACTCCTAAGAAATATTTTGAAGATGGAAAACATTTTCCAGGAAGTTCCCAAGGAGATGGTTGACATGGTCCATATTGCATTAAATGGTTTAACATTTCATTTGACACAACATCTGGAAAATTTCCTGGGTCATTAGGAAATAAATCAAAACCTAAATAATTAAAATTCATTATTATTTTAGGTACAAAAAAAGGTTATCACTTGGTAGTCCATTATTTAAGAGTATTATAAATTAAAAACAAAAAAAAAAATCAATTAATTAAATATGGCATTACTTTAATATTTTAAATAACATCTTAGGTAGGTACCTAATACCTAAATATTGCATATATATATACTTACATAATATAGTTGAATTGGATGGTATGATATCTTTATTTACAACATTATTTTGATTATTGGTGTCCAAAATACAGTATCTTTTAATATAACAGGGGCACTGTCACCAATAATATCAGTAGCATTGCCTAAAAAAATTGTTATTGTTCTTTTAAGTTGTTTTATTGATTGATATTTAATATTTAATCAATCAACAGAAAAATAATGAAAAACAAACTTGTGTTTAAACTTTATAATTTATATAATATCTTAAGTACATATTGGCATATTAAATTAAAAACTGAATGTCAAATTCACAAAATTATTTTTTTTTTTAAACCAGAATATTAAGGTTTGTTTCAAATAAATAGTAATGAACTTACTTATAGTTGAACTGGATGGTAAAATATCTTCATTTACAACTTTATTTCGATCATCGGTGTCAACTCGAGCTTTTTTTGGAGCAGGGAAAAAAGAAGTTATGGATTGTGAATAAGACTTAGATTTTCTGGCCTTACAATTGTCAATGTGTTTTTTCCAGTTGGGACTATTCAACTTCCCTCGTTGTTTACCACAAACGCACGTCATAGTTTTTTCGGTTTCAGGCATATTGTGATATTAATAAAACAATTAATTGTGTCAGGTTTAGTAAAACGCCAAAATAATCAAAAAATCACAGTTTACATATAATACGTCATGAGAGCATAAACACTACACAGTACAGTGTACACACTATACACTGATGACTTAATAAATAATGACAGATATGTACGCTAGACGTCAATACTCAATACAAAACTACAAGGCCACCACTGATATATATATCTGGGAAAACCACTGACTACTAACGACACCGATAAGATATTTCGTCTAACGTTAATACGCGATTACATGTATACATTTTCATGTACACATGTGTATGAATTATTATTCGGTACATCATGCAGCCAGCAAAATGCTGAATGCTCACGTCGCTCTCGATACCATCTTATCTGTGTTTTCCTATTGAAAAAATAAAACCTGCCAGCTTTGACATTTTCCAACCACCCACCCACCCACCAATTTTTTGTCTGGGACACTTGTCCCAAAAAACAACAGTCGCGCCGCCACTGTGTACCTATTAATATTAATATTAAATAGTTACTTGTTCTCATTTACACTTATTGTGTTATTACCATAATATAGCCAATATAGGTATAAAAAGGCAAAAAAAATGTAAATTCTGTATATAATGTGTGTACCTATATTATTATTATAATATCCTATTATAATATTTTTTGAATTTCAACCAAACTATTAAAATTCTTTGTTTAAATATATAATTTTGTCTAAATCTGAACTAAAAATGATTTTTTTTTTAAATGTTCTCATGCATCTTTAATATTTTAATTTTAATAGCTTCAATAACAGTGGCTTACGAGAAACCTTGTATTCAATTTTCAAGTTTTTTGATCAAGCAAAATGTTTTAATGATGTTTATTAATGTTTATAGAAAACAAATTTAAAATCAAAATGTCTAGAAATAGCTGAAAAAAAAAACCACGCATAGAAAATTCTACTTTAAACATTTGGTGAACATTAAAACAAGTATCTACATCTGGTAGTTTAGTATAACGTCCCGAATATGTATTCTTGGATTTATGTGAATTACAATCACAAGATGCTGAACAAATAGAAAAAAACTTTTAAACACATTAAAATCAAATGGTTTACATGAAAAATACTTACAAAAAAATTGGGTGGCTATAGCTACAGATGGAGCTATTGTCATAGTTGGTAAAAATTCAGGTGTAGTAACTCGATTACGTGAGAAATATCCAAAACTATTTACTTGGCATTGCTTTAATCATAGGCTTGAACTATCAGTATCCGATACAATAAAAGACGTACGAGGAATTGACCATTTTAAATGCTTTATAGATAAATTATATAGTTTGTACAATCAATCGCCAAAACATTCTCGTGCTCTGGAAAGTTGTTGCCAAGATCTAAAACTGCAGTTTAATAAAATAGGTCGTGTTCTTAGTACTCGATGGGTATCCAGTAGTTTAAGGACAGTAAGAGCAGTTTAGAAGTCATTTGCTGCCCTTCATTCTCATTTCAAAAATTCTTGTGATGACCAAAGTAATGATAAAAATACAATTGCGGTATTTATTGGTTTGAAAAAAAGACTTGAAAGTCCAGAATTTATTTTAGATCTAGGTATTATGTATGATGTACTTCAAGAACTTTCAATGTTATCGAATGAATTACAGTCTCGAACAATTACGCTACCAAAAGCTGAACAGTCAATAAAAAGAACAATTAGAATAATTGAAAGTTTTAAACAAGAACCAGGAGAATATACACAAATAGCATTAAATGCTAAATCAAAACTATTATTTAATGAGATTGAACTTGTTCCGAATAAAAAAATTGTTGCTATAAATCAAAATCAATTTATTCAAAGTATAGTTGATAGAATGACGACTCGATTATGTTCGAGGTCAGAGGATGAGAACTATCAATTACTTAGTGATATTTCAGCATTAGATCTAAATAACATAAAAATTGGAAGTAGTGGAAGTATTAGATATGAAGAATTAGAATTACGAAGAATTTGTAGGCGTTTTGATGTTGATGAAATACAAGCTGTTCAAGGATTAAGAGCCTTTATAGAAAATAATGAACTGATACCAGATAATTTTAAACCCATTTTAAATACAATCGTATCATTACCATGTTCGACAGCTGAGTGCGAAAGAGGTTTTAGCCTTATGAATAATATTATTACAAATTGGAGGGCATCACTTTTAATTTCAAACGTATCAAGTTTAATGTTTATTAAAAGTAACGTACCTCCTATTGAAGTGTTCAACCCAGAAATGTACGTAAGATCGTGGCTAGAAGACCATTGCTCAGCTGATGACAACCAATCAAGATTGAAAAGAAATAATTTAACAAAATCGGAATCCAGACAACATTTATGGGATATTTTTCAATAAATTTATTAAAAAAAAATAATGTTTAGTTTTAATTTTAATTTGTACAATTAATGTAAGTGCGTTGTGTTATTTACCCTCTACCACGGTATTCGGTTAGACGATTATGCGTTTTAGCTACTTTAAGACATGATACCTAATGATAGTATAAATGTTTAATATTACAACTCATAGTATACCCTCTGCCTTTTTTAGGACTACAGCACTGGGTATAACATCTGAGGTAAATGAGGAATTGACATGTAAAAGTAGCGTTTATACTGTAGAGGTATTTTTTTTTCATTATTCAATATAGTATTGTATATAATATTTTTTTTAAAGAAATCAATTTATAGAACTAGGTATAGTTCTAACATACAACTTAATTTGTTTATGTAAACTTTAGGAATTAGCATCAAAAGACTATATCAAAAAAATACTTAATAATTATTCTGACGGTAATTTAGTTATTAAGTATTATGAATCAGTTGGCTCTTTAAACCAGTCAATGAGGAACACATTAGCCTCAGTTATTATAAAGCATGAAATTCAACACAACACAAAAATTGACAAAATTAAATTTTTATTTTTATCAAACGGTATACCTAAGTTAATTTTGGAATAATAAATCTAATTTATTTAATTTATTAATTTTTTACGTAACAACAAAAATTTAAAAACTAAATAAAAAAATGTTATTTAAGGTATTCACAATTTGTTTTCTAATGAAACAAAGGAAACATATTTCACACCTAATTATAAAGAAGGTCATAATGTAACACCTATGAGAGGCAAATTATACGATAAATATTGTAATTTAAAAAAAGAAATTAAGAAAACTAATGATCAATCAATTGATATACCCACAAACTCTATCAGTGATGATAATAGCATAAAATTAAAAAATTCAGGTATTAACTTTTTTTTTAAACTTTTTTATAATACATTAAGACATTTTTACTTAAATGTGTTAATTTATTATATTATGTATCTATTTTAATAGATTATGAAAATAAATTATTATTGCTTAAAAATAATATAGAACCCATCCAAACACTTTAAACATTCTGGATAGAAACTATGGAATACCGGCAAAAAAAAAAGGAAAATTTAATTGAACTCTATCCTGGTCTTCAAAGACCTACAGGATATATTTTGGTACTTTTTTTAGTTTGCATTATTCGTAAAGAGTTAAACACAATACAATTATACTTCAGATTTATGACCAGTCTTGGGTAAAATACTTTTTAAAAGTATTTGGAATAAATACTCGAATACTCATGAAAAATAGTATTCCGAATATGTATTCGAATACATCATAAAAATAGTATTCTGAATAAAGTATTTAGAATACTATAAAAATATTCCAAATACTTTTAAAATATTTTAAATTAAAGATATTAATAAAATAATAATTGTTTTTGGCAAACTATAGCCAATGTTTAAATACGGAGTGTAACAGAAAAATATGAAAAAATCGATTTTAGTTTTTGGTTTAACTCTAAAACAAATGAACATATGTAATGATATATACATGCAATTTTCACTGGTAGTTAATATTTGCATTTTCTATACACGATAAAATATTAAAATTTTCAAAACATCTTGATTTGTTTTGAACTGTTTAGGAACATTTCCAGTATATGTATATGTCATATCTTTCTGTTACACTCTGTATAATATATTGTTTGTAAATTAAAATTATAATATATCTAACTATGACTGTTTATGATTTACAATATTAAATTATAATATTTATTAATAATTATCTGCAATTCTATGAATAATATTAATTATATTATCAAAGTATAAAATCTTTCATCAGGACAGGCACAGTTGAAAACAATTCATACTAAATTAGGAATGTAAAAAGCATTTATTAAAGTATTCCGAATATAGTATTTGGAATACTTTCGAAGGTATTCTGAATACTGCATAAAATACTTTTAGAAAAAGTATTTTCAAAAGTATTCTGAATACTTAAATAGTATTCCCCAAGACTGTTTATGACTAATATTGTAGTAGGTATAAAAAAAAATATTATGAATATAAAATAATATATTACAAAATGTGTTTTTGCTTTAAATAATATATTTTGTCAATAATCACTATAATATCTGTTTTAGATTGAACTTGATTTCCAGCATTTATATTCAAACAAAGAATTTTTACTACTGAATAAAATTGATGTTTTTAAAGTTCAACTCATAAAATACATAGACAAATTTAATTTTCAATTCGGAGTTCAACATTTCAATACTGTTAGAGAATTAAAGAATCCTTCAAAGCCTCGTATATATTATAATCAATGATTATTTTTGTTAAAGTGTTCTTAATTTCTTTATTTTTTTTCTGTATAGGTAACGATTATCTATCAATTTTAAAATTACTTCCTCTATTGTTTCAACCAATAACCATAAGACTAAACAATAAAAGGAAAAAAGATTGCATGCCATCAGTTTGGAGACCATCAAAAGTGGAGCAAGCTGCTGCTTTTATAACATTTATACCTGTAAGTTTTATTTATGAAAGTAAACTCAAAAACAAATTAATAAAATATATGTTAACATGAAACAATATATTACAGGATGTCAGTGAGTTGAAAACATTACACAATTCAAAAATAGATAAAGCTCTACAATTTGGGTTGACATTGCAACCGTATGTAGTAATTGTTGGGTCAAACGAAATATATACAGTTGTTAAATGTTCAGGAGAAGCAAAAAACTGTGACACGTATTAATATTTGACTATTATAAACTGTTATAACTTTATACTCCTTTTATGATTACTCCACATTGTTGAAAGACAAAAAAAATAGAATTTTAATATAATTGTGTAAATAAATTGACTTAAGAGTTTTTAATTTTTAAAAAACTTGACTTACGAGTTCTTGTAATTAATTAATTTCACTTAGGAGGTTTTGATTTTAAGTAAATTTGACTTACGAGTTTTTGATTAAACATTAAAATCTTTTTATTTATAATAACTCATAGAAATATCATTCAACATTACAATATATAATATTATAAAAATACAAATTGCATAAAATTATAAAAAAAACTACTAATAGAATTGTTAAAACTTGGTTAAATAATTAAATAAAAATCAACTTTTATTGAAAATAAAAATGAATAAAATAAAAAATATAAAAAATTTCAAAAACTTTTATAGTCATTTGTGCAAAGAATTACCCTTTAATAAAAACAATGTTGATTTAATTATTAAAACATGAACAAATTAAAAATGATTTAACTATCAAAACATAAAAAAATAAAAAATAAATGATTTAACTATTAAAACATGAACAAATTAAAAAAAAATTAACATTAATAATGTAATACAAATAGTATGAATAATGTAAATTTCATTTTTTTTTATTTTTGGTATATTGTACAGAATCATAGAATGGCCAAGTATGCTTAGGTAAGACTAATTTTAGCTGTTGGAGGTACAGAAATTTATCTTTTTTAATTTTAATTGGTTCATTATACAAATTTTTTATAGTATAGTTGTGTTCTTTCCTGTTCTTGTTTGGTAAATTAATCCATTGGTCACCGTAATTAATTTTATATTGAATAGTTGAGTCTGGATTGTACTTGAGACATCTTATGTCAGTAACCGTAGGGTCCCCTTTTTTATAGCCCGGTCTTATAGATGTATAATATTTTAATGACGAATAATCACTGAAACAGCTAAAATTCAAATATTTAACCCTGTATGGATTTTTACAAACACTTTGAAACACTTTTAAAAAAAATGAAAAAATAATATCTTTTAACGATATCATAGCAACTTATAATATAGACAAAAAAAATAAAAAAAGTAACGCTCTACTTAAAATAACTGAGGCTCATATACACCCAAACTCATTTCAAAAAATGAGCGTGAAATTGGCTACTCAAATTTTTAGCCACTCAATGGCATCTGCTTTGCAAACATGTATATCTACAGCGGAATTAAAAAGTAAAACTGCATCTGATACAGCAGATTTTATAGATTTTATGAATAATCTATTTGACTGTCTAAACAGCAGAAACTTATTCAGTAACAATCCATATAATTGTGCATTGACCAATTCAGGCGTAGTTAAACCATTCCTAGTAAATGCAACAAATTATTTCAATGATCTTTTCAAAATTAATATTAAAGGCAAAGTAACTCGCCCACCATGCTTTAGCGGATTCACTCAAACTATCAACGGAGTTTTGAGTTTTTTTGATGATGAATTGAAAAACAATAATATACAGTTCCTATTTACAAATAGATTAAATCAGGATACACTAGAAAACCTTTTTTCAATTTTCCGACAAAAAGGCGGGTATAATAAAAATCCTACGGCGAGAACAATCAGAACTTCATTTAGAAGTACATGTGTGCTTTCCTTAATAACTTCAAAAGGTACTAATTGTGAAAGTTCTCAAGACATAGATGATCCTGCCGTAGTACAAGATGTTATTATACCTGACAAATCCATTCATGAAGAGTCAGAATCGTGTTCGGACACAGCATCCTCGTCTTCGTCTTCCTCGCCCATAAAAATAACATCAGAAAAATGTAACACGGAAAAAGTAAATAAAACTATTACATTAGAAGATTGTTCTGTGACATATTTTTCAGGGTACCTAGCTTATAAATGTCTTAAAAAATTTAATTGCATCGAATGTAAGATAAATCTAATAATAGAAAAAAATTTGAATGACAAGAATCAAATACTCTTAATTCATAAAAATTATTCTGATATCGAAAAATATACAGGACTCATGGCGCCGTCAAATCAATTAAATCATATAATAGATCGTACTTTGTCTATGTTTGAAACAACATTCAAGAAATTTCAACACAAGAAAAAATTAAGATCGAACATATTAACGGTTTTAAAAAAGGATGAATTAATATCAAACTGGATTGATGAAAAGAATAATAAGTGCGCGGATCATTACGTTTTTATTTTAGAAAAATTGTTAATATGTAAAATTTTTAGAACTAAAAAAATATATTCAACTACATCTCATCAAATTAAATTAGCAAAATTAAAAATTCTGAGTCATATATAGTTATAAATGTACGTGTACCTCTATGTTAATTGACGTGTAATTATTTTACTGATCTATAATATTGTGATTTCTTGATTTTAATTATTATTTGTTAAATTGATTATAAATTTATAAATCAATTATTTACGATGGTTACATACTATTTAAAAATTAAAAATGAATTATTATGTATAAACAATAAACAGGTTAATAACCTTCCTTTTAAAAATAAAATAATAATAACATATATACGTCATATTATGTGAGTATGTGACTGTGTTTCAAAGGAAACAAAGTAATAACCGGTTGTACAAGACGTAGATAAGATTAAATGCCACCAAGGCGCACAATGCAATATATTTTAGGTATCAATAAAAATAGAAAAAATAATTAAATGGTCACGGTAAATACTACAACGACCTCTGTCGTCAACAAAATTTCAGTCGCCAAATATTCCTATATCACCGCTTATCTGTATATTCTAAAATCAATGCTATCATCTATATTGTGTTTATTATACTTAACATTGTATAAATTGTATAAGTCAAATAACCGTTTTAAAAAAAAGTATTAGTTCGAAGTCTTTAACATGTATCTACGCAGCATAATGCAGAACGTATTCAACCATATAAAAAGTGAAATTTTATATACGGTTAGAGGCTATTGTTTCAATTTAGGTGAGTTTTTATTCTTTTTAGTTTTCATTAAGTAAGATTTAATTCACTAGATTTTTAACGTCACAATATTATTAGTTTAAATCACGAATAACACTTTTATTTTAGGTTTTACATTAATGCTCACCGGGTTCTCGGCAATGAGCCGAGTATTTGTATATAACCGCGGCGGAATCAGTGGTGGAGTTGGTCAGCCATGGTCCACACGTCATGGTCGCCGAGGACGTTCCGGTTGAGTGGGAGGATACGGGTGGGTATTCTGGTAGGTAAGCCGGACCCGCACCCAGCAAAGTACTTTACCCAGTAAAGGCGTCCACCAGACAACACCCACTCCACCAATCACCGAAAATATCAGTAAAACAATTCTATAATAGTCTTAATGAGGAGTCGTTAAACAGCAGACTTCAGTACATGACTAGTTCTCACATTTTCATTTCGTGTTAATATTTAGAATATTACGATGGAGTTCGATATGAAGAAAATTTGCAGTTTTTCGGTGGTGGTGCACCACTACACGTATATAATATATATAGGCTGTAGATTGACACAACTCGGTTTCTCGGGAAGAATCGACGAAAGAATTCTTATTTTCTTATTCTTTTTGGGGTATATTATACTAATAATATCATTAGTATAATATTATACTATTACACAGAGACATATAGTTAAGTGTTTGAGCACCACTCCGATGACCGTCGCGACGGACGTGGTACGTTCGCGAAGTTTGACCCTGTCCCCCTTGGCACCCTCATCGGGAGTCACGAGCCGCGGCCAGCCTGCCGACGAGACGCTACGTCGTCAACCAGTTTTCTTCGTGGGCACCTCCGCATCCGGTCGGCCCCTAAAAGCATCGCGCCACCTGCCCACGTTTTCCCACAGACCCGTTATCCGACCAAATTATTTTTCAATAAGTCGTTTTTCGTTTTGTCGTGCCCTTAGATCATATTATACAATGTATATGACGTATATTATGATCTAAGGTTGTGCCTCTTGCAGCGCTCGGCTAAAATATTTATAAATTTTTTACTACCAAACAGTGAAAAATATTCATGATTTTGACGAATTTTTGTCAATATTTGAACTTCAAATGATAATAAAAAAAAATTGTGCCTATGTATTTTTATAATTTTTGAATGAGTGCTAGAACAAGTTATGTGGACCCTTCAATTAAATTTTCAAGTAATTTGCCCCAGCTAAATTTTTTTTATCAACATTTATAAAAAAAAAATTAAAATAAATTGAAAATTTCAATTGTCTATAAATAGCTAAAAAAAAGTCAAAATATTTTGAAAATCAAATCATGTAAAGAAAATGGCAATCTAAATAACTAGTAAAATTTTCAAGTATTTTCAACCACAAAATTACTTGCAAATTTTCGCAATTTTGACATATTTCGTATAAATTCGAACTTTAAGCACTTATAAAAAAAAATTGTGACTAACGATTTCGGATTTTTTTTTATCACTTTAAGAACAACTTATAAGAAACCTTGCATTAAATTTTCAAGATTTTCTGGCTGGCCAAAAAATTTTTATCGTTATTTTAAAAAAAAATACTAAAAAAAATTAAAAATTCCAATTGTCTATAAATAGCTCAAAAAAAGTCAAAATTCTTTGAAAATTTAACTGTGTATTAAGAACGCTAATATAAACATTTGATGAAAATTTCAAGTGTTTACATCGATTAGTTTTTGAGTTATAGCAAAATAAAAAATTCGATTTTTTTGAAAACTGTTGGAAAATGTTTACTTTTCACCTCTATAATACACCAAGGATTTTTCCATCGGAAACCACCTCCAAAGTTTGAAATTGAAGCATTATTTCTGGAATAGTTATGCTGTACACAGATACAAAAAAAAAACACACATCATTGTAAAATCAATACATTCATCTCTCCGTTCAGAATCTAAAATGTCTTTCTATTGCGTAAAATTGAGGTGGTCCGCGACCTATAAAATATTGTCGAGGTGGTCCGTGGTGATAAAAAGGTTGGGAAACACTGTGGTAGATGGAGAAGAGGGTACAACCCTGATATAATTTTTGCAAGTGACATAATAGAATCACAATGTACTAAGGAGATTGGAAACCCTATTCCACACACACAACATCGTCTTATAGTGCTTAAAATAATGGCAATGGTTAAACCACACGAAATTCCATTTAGAAGAAGATACAACTTTAAAAAGGTGAACTGGAATGGTTTCTCAAAAAATCTAGATAATATGATAAACAGTATAGAACCAATACCCGAGAATTACGACGCATTTAAAGAAATAGCAAAACTAAGTTGAAGGAACCGAGAATACCTAAACCAAAGATCAATAGACGTAAGGAAAATGAAAATATGGGTTTAGGAATTACCTTTTTAGACATAGAACTGGAAGCTGCCATAAAGTCGTTAAAAAACGGGAAAGCGGCTGGTATAGATGATATGCGTCCAGAAAAAAATCCGGCACTTTGGATACAGGACAAAAAGTTGGCTATTAGACCTCTTTAATAATATCAGAGATACATTAAAATTACCTAAAGTGTGGAGAAAATCAAAAGTAATAGCCTTAATAAAGCCTGGAAAGAATCCTGACCTACCATCCAGCTATCGACCAGTTTCTCTGCTATGCCACACTTATAAACTGTATGAACGGATGTTACTGAACAGATAAGGTCCAGCCATAGACGAAAAACTAAAAAAGAACAAGCTGGTTTCCGCCCAGGTAAATCCTACACAGGACAAATACTTAACCTTACCCAACATATTGGGAACGGTTTTGAGAGAAAACAAATAACCAGCGTGGCTCTTTCATTGACGTCTCGGCGGCCTATGACACGGTCAACCACAGCTTACTGTTAGATAAAGTATATAAACTTACACAGAATTTTAAGTTAACGCAAATTATTGAGTCTCTGATGAGTAACAGATGATTCTTTGTCACTCTGGCAGGGAATCACAGCAGATGGAGAAACTCAAAAAAACGGACTACCGCAAGGTAGTGTTCTCGCTCCAACACTTTTTAACATATATACAAATGACCAATATATATCAAATGACGATAAAATTAAACACTTTATATACGCAGACAACGCAGCAATAGCTTTGTAGGATAGCAATTTTGAGACAATTGAAGAAAAGCTCACGAACGTCTTGGAATACACGAGCAAATATTAAACAAGTAACCACCTCAAACCAAACCCGAATAAGACATTTCTTTGCGCATTTCATCTGAGAAATAGGGAAGCCAATCGTAAATTGGAAATAACATGGGAAGGTGAGGCATTACTACTGCGATACACCAGTATATTTAGGATTTACTCTTGATAGAACTTTAACGTACAAATATCACTGCGAAAAGACAAATAAAAAGATAAATACACGCAACGGTCTACTCCGAAAACTGATAGGATCAAAATGGGGAGCACAACCCTACACCCTACGGGTATCTGCTATGTCCCTCTGTTTTACAGTCGGGGAATACGCATGTGAAGTATGGGGAAGACCAACTCATGCAAAAAAAATAGACACCGCTCTAAATGATGCATGTTGTATTGTAACAGGATGCCTTAAAACACACCTATTAAAAAAGTTTATTTATTGGCAGGCATAGCTCCACCATCAATAAGACAACTAACCTCCACTAACTTGGAAAGACAAAAACAAGCAAACGACCCTTAGAAAATGACCCAAGAGTAGAATAAATGCATGGAAAGATAAAACAGAAGACATTAGAGGCTGGATTGATCCTGCGGAACACTTATCTCCAAGGCACGAACTACAATGGCATGTGTGGAAGACATTATATCGATTGAGAGTGGGAGTAGGAAGATCTAAGGATAACATGCTGAAATGGAAATACCTAAATGATCAGGAGACATCTTGCCACTGTGGAACAACTCATTCGATGGCAGATTTATTGGTATGCCCGTTGGCACCAGGACCTTGCACACAAGAAGACCTAACCACTGCCAATCAGAAAGCAATGGTCGTGGCCCAGTACTGGGCAAATGAAAACATCTAGTCGAAACACTTACTATACCAAATTTGCTGAATTTTGACCAAAAAAAACAATTGCATGGACATTGCTTAGGAATTGTTAAATGACATCAATGACGATCCAAGTTTACTTGAAAGGGTCATAACTGGTGATGAAACATGGGTGTACGGTTATGATGTCGAAACCAAAGCACAATCGTTCATCTGGAAGCATTCAATGTCACCAAAAGCGAAAAAAGCACGTCAAGTTCGATCAAATTTCAATGTTTTACTTACTGTTTTCTTTGATTATGATGGCATAGTGCATCAAGAGTTCTTACCACAAGGTCGTACGGTTAATAAGGACTGACATAGACTGACAATAATAAATTATTTATATGCTAATACCTTAGAAGTATTTCATGAAAAGTGAACTTATCCGAGCAGGTAAAGTCATAGTATATTTTGATGATACTGTTATTGCAACTAAAACGTTAGAAGACCAGTTAGAAACTTTAATTTATGTGTTTAAATTAATGAATAGATATAAATAGCAGTTGAGGTTGGATAAATGTGAATTTCTTAAGACCAAAATTATTTATATAGGCTATTAGTTGATGCGTCAGGTATTCGACCTAACCCAAAAAATGTAGAAGTTGTAAAGGACTATCCTGTTCCAAATTGTACAAAATCACTGAAAAGTTTTATCGGATTAGCTTCATACTTTAGGCATTTTATACCTAATTTCACATTAATGGCCAAGCCATTGTATCAATTGTTAAAAGACAACGTTCGTTTTCATTTCGGAGAGGATCAAATAAATGTGTTTGAGGAAATTAAATCCAAATTGAGTGAACATCCATTACTGTGTCTTTATAATCCTACTACTGAAACAGAACTGCATTATGATGCATCCAGCCATGGATTCGGTTCTATATTATTGCAAAGACAGGGGTGTGGCAAACTTCATCCTATTTTTTTTTTATAATCACTGTACTTCTGAAGTTGAATCTCGTTATCATAGTTATGAATTGGGAATGTTAGCAATAATTAATTCCATCAAAAGATTTCGTGTTTACCTACAAGGAATTAAATTTAAAATTATTACTGATTGCAATAGTGTAGCCATGACCCTTGCTAAAAAAAGACATCAACCCTAGGATAGCCAGGTGAGCATTAATTTTACAAGAATATGACTACCAAATTGAGCATAGGATTGGAACACAGATGCAACATGTTGCTTAGTAGAAACCACATTTGATACTTGAAGGTTGTACTTTTAATCAAACACTTTCTATTAGGCAAAGTAGTGATTATAAAATTAAAGAAATTATTAAATTATTAGAAAGCTCTGAACATAAACAATTCGAACTTCGCAATGGATAAATTTATAAAAATGTAAAGGATGTCTATTATTTTATGTACCAGCCGAAATCTGTAACCATATTGTGATACGGTCAATGGTCATGCCACGACGAGATGGGACATAATAGTCTTAACCGTACTATTGAATTTGTTAAGCGAGTCTACTGGTTCCCAAATAAGTCTGAACTTATTAAACTTTATATTAACAATTGTCTTAAATGTATAGTGTTCTCATCTAAGATTGGAAAACCTGAAGGTTTATTTAAATTGATAGATAAGAATAATATATCATTTTATACAATACATAATATAGATCATTATGATCCTTTAAGCCATACTAAAGGAAATTACCGTCACATCTTATAATAATATAAATTTTTTAGGAAACCAAATCTCTAACCAGATTTTTAATTCATCTGACATTAATATGTTTATTAATCAATTATATTCAATCATAAATAAGTAAAGCAGTTAATAATTTTCTTCCAAAAAAATATATATTTCAAAGCTCTTTCCCTATTTGGTATTCTAATAAGCTTAGGTCATTGATAAAAGAAAAAAAAATTGCTAATTTAGCCTACAAACAAAATAATAATATAATTTATTACAACCATATTTTTCGGCTGCGAGCTATATGCAAAAGATTAGCAAAACTTGATTATTACAATTACAACATTAAATCTCAACTTTCTATTAAATGTAACCCTAAAGAATTTTGGAAATTTGTTAATAATAGAAGAGGTAAAAATGATTTATCGAAAATTTATTGTCAATTTTAATTCTGTTTCTGCTGATAACGGCCAAGACATTGTTAACCTTTTTGCATCTTATTTTTCTAAGGCCTATTGTATTCTACTCATAAAAATTTTCGAAATAATAACTTAAATGATAAAATTATTAATCCAATTTTTTCATTTAATAAATTAAAGTTCACTGAAATTGATGTATTTAAATCAATCTCTAGATTACCTCTTATATCAAGTAGTGGACCTGATGGTATTCCACCTATCTTTCTTTATAGTTGTAGGTTTGTTTTAATCCCAATTTTAACCAATATTTTCAATACCTCTCTTAATATAGGTATTTTCCCAGAATTCTGGAAAACTTCTTTTGTTTCCCCAGTCTTTAAGAAAGGTGATCCCTCATCAATTCCAAATTATAGACCTATCTCTAAGCTATCTGCTATTCCTAAACTATTTTCTAATTTAATTTCATCAAAATTAACAGCATATTGTTCCCCATACCTCTTTCAAAATCAACATGGCTTTATATGCAAAGTTCATCATGCACTAATTTATCTTTTGTAAAAAATTTAATTCTAAACTTATTTAACTCTAATTCACAAACTGATATTATTTACACAGACTTCTCGAAAGTTTTTGATCGTGTAAATCTTGAAATTTTGTTTTGTAAATTACAGTATTTTGGATTTTCTGATCCTTTGCTTTCCTGGTTTCGCTCCTTTCTAACTAACCGTTTCCAAATACTTAAATATCAAAAATTTTGCTCTCCCAAATTTTGTGTTCCATCAGATGTTCCCCAAGGTGACCACTTATCAACTCTCCTTTTTCATTAATGATTTACCTGATGTTATTAAAAATTCTGACATCTTTTTATTTGCTGATGATACCAAGCTATTAAAAATATAAAAGATAATCAAAATGCTACTGATTTACAAACGGATTTAAACAATTTACAAAATTGGTGTGAATGTAATGATCTGTTTTTAAATATTGAAAAATGTAAAGTTATGCGTTTTAATTTAATTAAGAATTCAATTATTTTTAACTATTCTATTTCTAATTATAATCTGGAACTTGTCTCTAATTTTAAGGATCTTGGGATAATATTTGATTTTAAGCTAAATTTTTCTTATCATACTGAATTTATTAAAAACAAAGCAATGGACTGGTAGCGTATTCTAGGCTTTATTAAATGTTCTTGTAAAGATTTTCGTGATCCTTTTGCTTTAAAAATTCTTTACTCAGGGGCGGACTGGCCCGGTCCGCTGGTCAGCGATCGCGGACTGGCCTGTCGGCTGTAATATATAATTTTTCCCTGCATTATTTATAAAAATAAAATATAAAATCAGACAAAAATGTATCTTAAATAATAATATGACGAATTCTAAACGCTGGATATACACAATGTTTCTGCCGAAAATTAATTCACATTAATTATTTATTTTTGTTATCGGCTTATTCTATTTTCGTATCGCTCCGATTAAATCACTACGGGCTTACGGGTTACGACTATACCCGCGTCGCGCAGCACTCTACATATTATACATATATTTGATGACGGAAGAAGATAATAATATTATATCATGTTTATCACACCCATTATCCATTGTTTATTTTTATATTAAATACAAATATGAAATGTTATTTTCGAATTAAAATGTGGCAACAGTTTTGAACGGCGTTTATTTTGCATCCAATAGGCAGAACAACAACATCGTTTATAATCTATCAGGTAAGAAATATTTCATTTTAATAACTTGTAGACTGTATTATATTAGTGTCTACTACTAACTACTACTTGAATTGTCGTTATAGTTTGGCAATGTCAGTGGTTATTTTAACAGGTATATACGACACAATTGTTGTCACGTAATGAAACCTAGTAATTTTAATAACTAGATAACTGGACAACATAGTTTTTTCTTCATATTAGTATGTAGGTATGCTCTACGTCTAAACATTCATCATAATTCTTAACTAATTCGTACCAAGTCATAACATACTATACAAAAAAACAGAAATAAAATTAATTTCTCTAAATAATTGAATTCATACGATATAATATTTATTAAACGTATTACGGTCATTCATGGGGCCCAATTCGAAAGCTTAATAACTACGAGACAACTAAAATTATATTGATAGGTATAGACTATGGACTGTATGGAGACTGGAAAATATAAAATAAATGTTAATTTTTTTCTTTGCTTAATTTCTTTAGACTTACCACTTAGTCACGAATCACGATTATTGGATTTTGTAAAATAATATCAAACAATTTAAAAACTGAATTTATCTTAGTATAGAATTTATAATTTGTAAATTATGTAAACTGTTTATAAAATATCAAGTGGGTCACTATAAATATTATTATGCAGTGTTTGAAAAAACGCGTTTAATTTTACGTGAGCTAACCATGAACGCGTTCACTGTTTTATTGAACCTTCTAAACACTGCTATAATGTATATTGTATTCAATTTGAATCCAATGATATATCATTGTATTAAAAATGTGATTTTTAGCGGTATCGGTTTTTTAGTCTAGTATTCTAGTCTTTTATATTATTTATTTTAGTATTAGTACAATGATGGGTTAAATCAATTGTTTTAATTTTTTATAAAAATGTATTAATTCAATAATGTTTGGGATTTAGATTAGTAACATATCTTCAATTTAAAATGGACAAGCGTAGTGGTGATGACGATGGTAATAAATACCCTGTGAAATTAAAACGTAGTTCTGGATGGGCAAGAAAAAAAGAAACTGATAGACAAAAATTAAAAGCTATTGCTCGCGACAAAAATCAACAAAAATTAAATTTTGAATTTATACCGAGCACGCGACCATCTGTTGAAGTTGCATTGCATTTTGACACAGTACCATCAATTACTAATAATGACTCAACACAAAATTCAATAGTAAATATGCAACCATCAATTTCTGAACCATCGTGCAGTAATATTATAAAACAATATGAAAACTATAATTATTCCGATACTAACATAATTAATATCCCGAAAGATCAAATGCTTGACATGAAATGCTCAAATAATGAATTTACACAAGATCTTAACGTTAATATACAGCCTTCCATTCCTTCATCAATTGAATTTGATAAAAGTAATATTGTTGATTTTGGAAATAATATTGTTCCCGATGATTCTCTACATGAAGATGAATTAGCACAGAGTTCTGAATCAGACTTAGATGATAGCTTTTTGAGAGATATATCTTCGAACAATTTTAAAGCACTTTCTCATAATTCTTCGTTGGCTGAAAAACTACGTTTTATGTCAAATCATCCTATACAGCCACAGTATGATCAACTACCATTTAACGCATATAAAATATATTTTCGTCCATATCTAATACTGATAACACTCGTATTCCTAGAAATTGGTTATCATTTGATAGGAAAAATGAAAAGCTTTTTTGTGCCGTGTGTTTAGCTTTTTCAGTAAATAAAGAATCCATTTTTGTACAAGGTGTTCAAGTAAGCGCTAAAAATATTTATAAACAAATTAAAGTACATGAAAATTCTAAAACACACGATGAAGCTGTTTACGCTTATATGCAAGCAAAAAAAGTTAAAGACGTTTCGTCTCTTATTGATATAAATCAACGAAATAGTCGAGTAATTCAAGTTCAAGAACATAGACTTTTCCTATCAAGAATAATTGAAGGAGTTATTTATATTGGCAGACAAGGAATTGCTTATAGAGCTCATAAAGGAGAACAATCATATACACTAGACAATAGAAGTATGAACCATAGAAACTTTTTGGAGTTATTGATGTGTTGGTCAAAATTTGACCCGATTCTTGAAAAATATCTAAATATTGCGATTGAAAAAAGTAAAATCCGTTCAAATTTAAGTGGAGGACGTGGACGTGGATCACTTGTTACATTTATTTCAAAAACTACGATCAATAAAATAATCAATTTAATTTCACAGTGGATACAAGAGGAAATTGGAAAAGAAGTAAAAAAAGCAAATTTTTGTAACCGATCAATTGGCTGTATGTGTCCGTTATGTGATTCAAACTGAAGTAAAAGAACGATTAATTAAATTTTTACCAGTACAATCATCAAAGGCAATCGATTTATATAACTTAATTAAAAATGTTTTGGAAGACATCGGATTATCTCTGTCTAATATTGTAAGTCAGGCGTACGATGGCGCCGCGAATTTAAGTGGTATTCACAATGGTTTACAAGCTCTCATTAAAAAAGATGCACCTCAATCTATTCACACACATTGCTTTAGTCATCTTTTAAATCTTACTTACACAAGCTTCTGATTCGTGTTCAGAAGCTATAAATCTTTTTGGATTATTGGATCGTTTGGCTATATTTTTTAGTCAATCATATAAAAGAATGGGAATGTGGAAACAAAATGTTATTAAAAATTCTGTTGGAAGTGAAAAAATGTTACGCCTTCAAAAAATAGGACAAACTAGGTGGTGGAGCAGAGATGTGGCGTTAAATAATGTATTTGATCCATTATTCACACCAACTAAAGAAAAACATAGATTTATAACAGTAATCAAAGCATTACTAGCTGTTGCAAATGGTAAAGATTTTGATCTTGGTGCAAATTCCGAAGCTCTGAATATTATAAACAACTTACTGAAGTTTGAAACTATATTGACAGCATATGTGTTTCAGTCATTGTTCGTTTTAAGTTCAACTGCATCGTCTTGCTTACAATCCAAAAAATTAAATTATACTCAAGGATATAAATTGTTGCATAATTTAAAATCAAAATTAATCGAAGGAGTTAATAATTTTGAAATTATTTTTATAAGAACTACTGAATTTATTGAATATTTACAAACGATTTTAGAAGAAATGGATGGAACAGATAACATATTTTGGTCAAGTACTTTTACAAAAAAAAGAAAGCGTTTTAAAAAGAAAATGTCAGGTGAATTGACAGCAGACGAAAGACTAGTTGATGAAAAGAAATTGTTTGAAGTTGAAGTTTATAAAGTTGTTTATAACAATGCACTCGCTAAATTAAGCAATAGGTATGTTTTATTAATGAAAATATTAGTTTTGTTAATATTTTACTATTATAGTTATAGCAATATTTCTTAATGACATATTTCTATTACTTGTTTAGGTATATGATCAATGAGGATCTAATTCAAAATGCTGCATTTTTTGATCCAAGAACATTTTCAAAATTAAAAACTCCCGGATTCATGTTTCCAGAAGGATCATTGTCCAAAATCGCATCCATGGCCAAGGTCGATGTTTTAGATATTCAACGTCAGTTGATAGAATTTGCTCAAAATTACGAGGCCATAGCAAATATAGATGCTAGTATTCTGTATGAAGATTGTAACAGTGAATTTTTCGAAGAAGATAATGAAAACCACACAGATATAGAAGATGACTTAAAATGTGCATTATCCGAAAAAAATCGTTGTAAATCGTGTATTTCATGTGCATTCCTTTATGTATACACATTAGTGACTCATACACCAAATTACAATGATTTATATACGGCATATAAGGTAATATTAAGTTTAGCTTTTACTCAAGTAAGTTGTGAAAGGAGTTTTTCAATACTTAAAACTATAAAAACTAGACTTAGGTCAACTCTTTCTAACGACAAATTAGAAGCATTCATGTTTATGAACCATGAACGTGGCATGATTGTACCTCATGATATAATAATTGATCGATTAGGTGCCACTTCTAATGAAATGAAAAGGATGCTTATTGGGTAATTACCAATTTTTATACTTACAAGAATTTTCAGTTATGTTTAATTTTTAGTGTAAATAAATATATTATTATTAGAATTCTACTTATATATTTTGTTTTTATTTGTTGCAATCATTTATTTAAGAATAATCATTTTACTGATAAAAATATTTAAGATATGCATTAAATATTTGTTTTATGATGGGGTTCTTATAAAATATCTTGTTTTGCTGTCTACATAGCAGATAGTTAGTAGTCTGTTCATGCGCGAGGCCGTGGTATAGTAAAATCACAAACATTTGTAGCAAGTCTTTTAATATTATCATATTTATGTAAGGTAAATGGTAATAACTAATAAATAATCAACAATTACTGTGATAGCTGATAAGCAAATATCATAATTGAATAATAATTCGATGGAAAAAAATTGACTTTATTATGTTTATTAATTTTCCGTAAAAGATGGCCCGAAGTATTAAAATCGCTGACTGGCCTGTCGCCTACCCAGTCCGCCCCTGTCTTTACTGCTCTTTAGTTCGTTCAAACCTTGAGTATTGTCCTTTAATTTGGATAAACAATACGTCTAAACAAAATGATACTATTGAAGCTGTACAAAATTACTTTTTGCGATTTATGTCTTTCAAATGTAACATTCATAGGACATCACATGGTTCATATAATAATATTTTAAATTATTTAAATCTTGTTCCGCTTAAAACTAGACGCTTACAGCTACTCTCGAAATTTCTCCATAAATTAATTTCTGGTTTAATTGATTGTCCCGATTTACTTTATTTGATTAACTTTAAAATTAATTACATTAACACCAGAAATCTTGAACTTTTTTATCCTATTCATTCTGACAAAAACTATATATTAAATTGTCCTGCTAATCAGTTAATGATTGCTGGGAATAGTTATACTTTTAATTTTAACTAGTTAAGTTTATTTCGTATTGCCTTACTCTTGTCTCTTTTATTATATTGTTTCTTAGACTATTAGTTTGTAATTTAATTATTATTCATATTAATTTTTGTATATTTCCCATTGTATACTGTACCAATTTTATCATTTTTTGTAATCTATTACTGCTGTAATTTAAACCATTTGTTTAAGGACTTAGGCCGTTTAATTATTATAAATAAATAAATAAATAAAAAATGTAAATATAGGCAACGATATTTACGTAAATAATATTGTTGATCATTTTATAATTCTACCCACATAGTGTATGTATTTTCATTGACCAATCGACGTTGTATTGCACTAAATATTATTGGTGTGTAATGTATACTATAGGCTATAAATAGGTATTATACTTAAGTTGAAAATTATTATTTATTATAAACACTTAATATTAAAATAGTTACAAACAAGCTATATTCACTACAGTCTATTTTTATACTAACAACTGTTCAATCATTAGTGTTGGTGCGTACGTGCTACGTAGTGATTTGTCTTTTGCATTTTTTGTCGCAACTACTGAATCCTACCATCCTAATATTTTTAAGTGTTTTAAATAATAATATATTTTAAATTATGGCACCACGGTATGCACAAAAGTTCCGTAACGAATGGCTGAAGGATAAACATTTTAAAGAATAAATAGTTGAACTGGAGAATGGCAATACTAAAGTACGGTGCAGATTTTGTAAGTGTGAAATAGGAACAAAAAAATATGATTTAAATCAGCGTTTAAAAACTAAAAATCATTTGGAAACTACAAAAAACTTTTCTGCATCGAGGGCTTAGCAACATTCATTAAACCTACTGGCTATTACCACTAAGACTGCTCAGGCAGAAGGTGTAATATGCTTATTCATAGCAGCACATAGCTCAATATTATCATGTGATCATTTAGGAGAATTATGTAAACATTTGGTTGAACTTTGGCTTTTAGGTCTGAGAAAAAAACGTGAAAAAAATTACAGTCCGTATCACTAATGCAGTGTTACCACAGCAATAATTTTACACTATAATATTATATTATATGATTTTTATTCATTAATTTTCTAATTCCAAAATATCAAATTATTTTAAGTAGATGGAAATTAATATTTTAAAATTGATTCAAAATATCGAAAAATGTCTCTAGGTTTTTGATTCGTGTAAAGTAATAGAATAACATCCCGTAGTCAGATTTTCGAATTTTCGATTTTCCAACCGCTTTTTACAACGACTACTATCTTTTGGGTCTGAAAAAAAATAATCTTATATTCTTATATTAATTTATTATATATTTTTAGTATATATAATAATATATATATATCGGCTTAAAAATTTGGTGGCCCTGAGAAGCGCCTTTTTAAAGGGGTGGTTCTTAAAAGAACCGTTTTTATTAACTGCCGACGCGTATATGATTTCTAAAAATAAAACACAACATGATTTTTTTTTAATATGTACCTATTACGTGTACGATAAAAAATTTGGTCACTTAATTAGTGTTAGTACTTATGTACTTACTCTGTATTTCAGTACTCCGAGGATTGGCAATCGTCAATATCCCTGGTCATTGTACTGAATCCGATCCCAGGATAAGCTCTCGCAATGTCGGACATAAACCGTTTAAATCGATCGCTGCCTGTACATCCATTCGCCAATGTACGAATCCCCTACCCACTTGCAATTGCATCTTGTTAATATAAGTTTCAACTCTCTCCACGACCTTTCAATATGCTGCGTGTTGTAGCGAATAGGTTCTCGATTTGGTGGTAGAGCTCCTTCCTACTGCTTATCTAAGCACTCCTAGCTAAATCTTCCAGTCGTCACTTAAATTTATGGCTCATTTTTGGGGGGTTCAACGAAGTTGTTTGAATAGTTTACCAATCCATGACCACTATATAATTTTTTATAAATATAAATTATTTGAAAAAAATATGTTATGGTTCTTACCACACATATTTATTTTTAAATTTATATAGTTTATTAAAATTAATTAATTTTATTTATTGTCATTAGCATTATTTATTTATTTATATTACTTAGCTAAATAAGTTAGCACGTTGACCATAAGCCCTCCACATGTCACTGCATATAAATGCATCGCGGTGTATGTATTTTTGCATCAACGGAAGGAGTGTATTAGTTGATCGATCCGGGACAACAATATCAAATACTTTTTTGGTAGTACGACTTATTCCACCTTAATCATTATATTACAAACGACGTATCTATTTATGTTTACGGATCTTTATTTGAAATTAACAAATAACCAAACAGCGTTCCATGCCATAAAATAGTTCCATGTCCCTAAAATATTCGGTATATGCTACCGCTGTTTCAGTAAATATGTTTACCTATTATACAAAAATAAATATATTTATTTATTTAAATGGTTTAGTGGTGTGAATAGGTTCGTATAGAAAATCTCGAAAATTAGCAATATTTTATATGTAAAATTTACACAATTTTTTAAAATTTAATATTTTAATCGACGAGTCAACCGATATAAGCGTTCTTAAATTCTTGAGAATTACAATTATGTATTTTGATACAGAAATAAGACAGGTGAAATCAACTTATTTATAATTAGTAGAAATGGAGTCTTGCGATGCAGAAGCCTTGACTAATGCTATAAAAACAACGCTACATAGTAAAGGTCTAGGTAGGTATAAAAAATATATGTGTTTGGTACAGATAATGCTTTAGTTATGGTAGGAATTAATAATGGTGTTTATGTAAAATTGAAAGAAGAAAATTAAGAACCTACCAGTTGTTAAATAAACAGACTTGTTTTAATTTAAATTTGTCTATTCTAAACCAAAACAGATTACAAAAAAAGAAACAATAACATGAATACCATCATTAATACATATCCCATGTATATGCCACTCACTTCAATTAGCAATATCAACTGCAGTAGCAGAAACTTTACCAGGAAATATTGATTATTTAATTAGAGAGACCTACAATTGGTTTTCACATTCGACATTGAGACAAGCACAATACAAACATTTGTATAAAGCAATAAATGATGGATTTGATCCATTGAAGATAGTTAAGGCTCTAGATGGTTATCAATAGAAACAGCAGTAAGTCGTATATACAATGGATTGAACTTGAAACTTTATTTAGTATTGCCAAGCACAGTTGTCTCGTGGACGCGAATTGAATGCGGGCGTCTCGTCTCGTCTACGGGTGCCTGTCGCAGCGCTGTCAAATATGAGGTCACCAATTTGGCGCACAAAGTGTATGGTGTACCACGACGGTTGCGATGTGAGTTTTACCAACCGGACCAATACACTTGCTGCCTAAATATCGTTATCGATCTGACTCCGTGTGTAGAAGGTTTTGGAGGCTAGACAGGCATGTAAGTAGAATAAATTGAACACGCATTTTAGTGTTGGGCGCGTGTGCGTCGAAAGTCGTTTATTATCGATGAATGTAAGTCGTTAACACAGTAAAAAGTGCGGATGACTAGGCGTACAATTATTGCCTATTCGTCGGTTGCTCGATGCTCGGGCGTGCGGTGATTGCGTCGAGTTCGTACGGTAATCCGTGAGCGGTTGGGCGAGGGCGCGAAAGCCGTCAAGTTCGGGTCGCGAGACCGAGAACGTCGTAGACGTGTTCGTCGACGGGACGAGAGCGTGCCGAGCCTCGTTCGTCACGGAATCGCGAGATGTAGCGGGACCGTACGCGTCGTAGCGCGTGTCGGGAGTTATTTTATCTCGAATTTGCGATCGTTGATGGATGTGTTCGTGGGCACTTGCCCGCGTGTAAAATGACGCAGAACGACGGGGTTCGAGTCGGCGATTTAAAAGTTCAGTCGGACTGTCGCGGTTGTTGCTCGATCGAACATCGTGAGCAAAGAGAAAGAACTTTATTACTTTATCTCGCGATCGGCATCGTAGTCTTCGCGGAGCAATTTCACGCGTACGGCGCGGAGTAGGGGGGCGATCGCTGCGTCGCGTCGATAGACACATATATTAAAACTCACAATAGTCGCATAGGTACAGATGAAAATATAAAATCAAATATAATTTAAAATAATTGTGAACGAATGTAAAATAAAAAAGGTACAATTATAATTCACGTATTAAAAGTGGTAACGTCGGTCGGACGAGTCGACCAGCTGAGTGGGGACAATCGGGGTCGCCACAAAACTTCACTCTTATCAAAATGTGTTATTAACAACTACCTAGTTTTATTATATTTAACACGATGTAGAGAAGAGAAGGTGATAACACTCCGTGAAAAAAGTGGCTTATTTTTCGACGGCACTATTTTAGTTAACATGAATACCGCCGGGCACCGCCACAGTATTCGAAGGCCGGTTACATTAATTATTTTCTATTAAGGTGTATTGAAAATGAACCACGATGTAAAGAATATTATGAATATATTATAATATTTATAATATTAAGTATATGAGATCTTCTCTACATCGTGAAATGAACTATATAATATGGTATTATTGATCAAATTTCATAATTCATACGAAATATGATTATATCATACATGCAAGTTGAAATAAATAAAAATATTATATATAGGCACAAATTCAATAAAATAAATATATAGAGGTAGACTTCCAGTTCCAGATTCAAGTCATAACAAACATAAATTATTTGCTATTTTGGTGCATTATAAATGGAAGTTATAATATAGTATTATTGTTTGAATTTTATAATTCAATATAATAAATACATAGAGGTAGACTTCCAGTCATAACAAACAGTATTTAAAATAGAAATCCCTTCCTAATATTGTTCCAAATTTAGTAGAATTATTGTAAGAACTCTGACTGCCCATTTAAACATTTTAAACATTAGTTATTTACTACTGGCAGACTTAATAGGCTTTCCTATATTTTCAAAAGTTTAATAGTAAATTAATTTATAAAATGCCAAATAAATGTTTTGTGCCAGGCTGTAAGACGGAATATGCTAGTGAAGGAAAGAATATCACATTATTTCGAGCACCAAAGGTATAAGACCACAATAGACTAAACAAAATTTATGAAAATTTTTAAATTTAAAGTAAATAATTACTAAATAGTTCCACAGTAATATATTATTATATGGTACTAATAATTTTGTTTATACTATGATAAATTATTTGTACATGCAATAATTTTAAGTTATTTTCAAGATACTGATATTATTATTTTAAATAAGTATTATAATTTAAAATAAAAATTATTAATTATAGTTATTATACATAATAATAACTATTATGTACATGTTAATTCAATTTTAAATTTTTATAAAAATTTATAATATTATACTACTTTTTCTTTATTATAATATTCCTATAACATGTTTAAGCTTAAGTTTCATGTTTCAATTAACTGGTTGTGATATAATTATAATTTTAATTTAATACCTAACACATTTGTTTATATTGATAATAAATCTAGTTTATTATTGAAATTTGTAAAATTTATAAAAAATTTAAAAATACTACCCAAACTAGGATATAATTTATATAGTCACAAGACTCATAACTATATGGAAAATAAACATTTACTTAAAAATGTTTTATACACATGAGCATTGTACACAATTGAGACAAATTAAACATATACAATTTAAATTAAAAACAAATATATTATAAGTAAAGCTAAAAAATTACATAACTCATAAATATTAAGAGTTATGGGTATTTATTAGTTCCATCAAAACAGCTATATGAAATAATTTATCAGGTAACTAAATGACTAACTAAATAGGGACTATAGTTACTAATAAGTACCTATAATTTTATGAAGATATACAGATATAGTTCATAGTTTTTTTTTAATAAATCATTGTATAATGTGATAATTTTAACTTAATAATTTTTAAGGGAATAGTATATTCAAATTATACCAGATATTTTATAAATGAATAAGATTATGTATAGCAGGGGTGGCCAAACTTTTTTTGGCCGCGATCTATTAACATTATACTTGACCTTTGAGGATCGACTTCGATAACAAATTTAACCACCATGATTAATTTTCGTGTGCGTAGCCTAAAAATAAATTCTAACAGATCGACTTTAAAATCGTTTGCGATCGACCGGTAGATCGCGATCGACCGTTTGGCCGCCCCTGATGTATAGCGTATAGGTAATAAGTATCACAGAATAAATTAAATCTAATTAAATATTATAATATATTTCTATAATTTCCAACTGTCAACTTCTATATAGGTAGTTGAATGCATAGGCACACACAGGTATTTTTCATCTTAAATAAAATATTAATTGATTTATAAATTACGATTTAAAATGAAAATAATGCATAATTGCATAGTAGTTATAATGCTATTATTGAATAACAACCGGCCTTCGAAGCTTGTGGTGCTCACGGTGGATTTTATTTAAACTACAAAATTGCCGTCGAAAAATAAGCCACTTTTTTTCTCCCGATCAAGCCGAGTGTTATCACCTTCTCTTCTCTACATCGTGATATTTAATGAACAATAAGCATTATAAAAATCACGATTTAAGACATGAAGACTAGAGATAAGGAGACCAAACTCTACCGAAAAAAACGTCTCATAAAACATCGCACACTAATTCTTCCACCAGACTGCGTGGCGGTCAAATCGTTATAATTAGGTAACCTCTATTAGATGGGGACATACTCGACTTTATTACTTTAAAAAAATTATAATTAAAAAACTAAAAATCTTATTTAAATTATAATTACACCATCGTATTCAGCGGAAATGTATCTTTAAGAATACATTACTAAAATAATATTAATGTTCAATATTTACATAATAAATGTTCATATAAATAGCAAAAATAAGTAAGTCAACTGTTACGTTTACATAATATTACAGTATTATACAATACTTTGAAATGTGATTTTACTATTTAATATATTATACAATTCATCACATAGAAAAAACCTTTCTTTCGTCATCAAGTAATGATGTAGGTAAATAAAATCTAAATTTTAATTATTAATTTTAATTTAGATTAATAGGTATTGTTTACTAAAATGATTTTATTCTTTTAAGTTTATGATTTTTTTACCTAAAATAAAACATGTTTTATTTCATTTATATTATAAGAGTAGGTAGGTATTAACATTTTTTTTATTTTTTAATTTATTTATAATTTAAGTTTTTAAAGTGTTTGTAAGATGTGATAGATTATTAGTATTACTATAGGTTTCTTTTAGTAAATATCTAAGCTATAATATACAACGATATAGCAATTAACACCAAATTGATTTTACTGTATAACATTTCAATCGCAACAGTTTAAGAATTCAATATTAATAGGATAATATGCCACAATTTATTTAAAGCAGTAAATATTCCCTTTTCAGCTTCTAGGGTAGATAATATTCCATATAACATTTACCTACTTTATATTAAAGTTGTAAAATCAAAACTAGCATTACTTTCAAATACCCACATAATAAATAAAACAAGCATTTTCAACAAACAGTTTGGATACTTTACTGTTTTTTTTTTTGTTTTTTCTTTACTAGTCATAGTATCTTTATAATTAGCTCTTTTTATAATAAAACACATGCGCGTTATTAAAAAAATCGGACAATGGCTTTAGAAAATTCTTGCTTATGATCACACAACCTACTAATTGGATTGAATCACCTTGTTCAATCATTGATATAATAATTAATAAAGTATCCATATTAAGTTCTTCATTTTTCAATGTCTCTAATGTCGATATTTCCAAAGTAGAAATTAAACTAAATAGTTTATTGGACGAATGTATTAAGTGGCCCTTTGATTACGTCATGTCTATTAGTTTATCTCTAAATGAAGAGGAACAATCGTTTCTTAAGCTAAAAATACATTTTCTACATTTAGTAAATCAGTTGGCCTTTCTAGCTATATTACCAGCTAAGTATGATAATACTTGACTTGAAGTACTGGTCGACCTATAATCACGGTCATGCATTAATGCTATAACGTCAGGAAGTTCTACAAACTAGTCTTTTCCCATAATTGAATCTAACTCTCCTTCTAGTCTATCTTTTGTCACATTCGCATTTAATAAATCTTGAATATTTATTAATGTTTCAATCATTTCTCCTCCAGTTACATTACTATTTTTTAGTGGTTTAATTAGTGAGTATGTGCTGAGAAGATGAAACATTTGAATAAACCAAACAGAATCCGGATGATCATTTGAACCACAAGCACTTCTCATCATACCAAAGAATCTCTCTAAAAACACAAAATAAATTGTACAGTAGACAGCATTTAAACTTTTAAGAATATACTTTTATTTCTTATATTATTTAACTTATTATATTTTTTTTCCTTAAAATTTCCAGTTGAACAACCAGGGGCATAACAATTTCGATTCATTTTTAACTGTTTATTACAAAAAAATCTGAAGAAAAGAGCATGTAAAAATATCAAAAACTTTAAGTGCAACTTATTTTATCAAAATGTCCTCAATTTGTGTAATCATAATCGTAAATATGAATCTACCACTATAAATTAAACGGTATAAATTACTATAATACATTTTTTGTCTTTATAAATAAATAAAATATTTAATTTAAAAATAAAATTTATAACGTAAATATTACGGAATATTTATATCATTTTAGTAATTTATTCATAAAGATATGTTTCCGCTGAATACGATGGTGTAATTATAATTTAAATACGATTTTTAATTTTTTAAAGATAAAAAAGTCTGTATGCCGAAATAATCTGTGCTGTAAGTTCCACTATACCATTTTTTTACTGAGCTAAGCATATTTTCGTTATAAGTGAATGGTATGTTTTTAAACCGGTGATCAAGTAACGTACATCTTTTTAAGATCTTGCTATTTTCTATATTTCTCCATTGTTGACGGTCTCTCATACCATTTAATAAATTATTGACCAACCCAGAACCCTAAAATCCTGAAAGGATAATTTTCATTTTTCATTTGTTCACAAAAGTTTTTCAACCCTTGAGCAATAACTATAAGTAATGAAGCAGTTTACAGCTCTAGTAGCCTCTTCAAAAGGTCGTAAAATATTACAAAATTCTTTGATAGCTGTCCATTTGTCGTAATTCAAACAAGGCGGTGGATTGTCTAAAAGACCCATTGTTCCCCGTATAGAAGTTTCCAGTTGTAAAAAGCGTTCTAGCATATAGAATATAGCATTACACCTCGTTGCTACATCTTGTAACACTTTTAGTGGTACATTGACCCCCATATTTTTTTGATATGCTATTAATTTGTTATTTGCATTTGTACTCTTACAAAAATGAGTAAAAATGTTTTTGACTTTATCAATTAGATCATTTTCTTTTTTTTTAGTGCAGATTGAACAATAAATAGCATTAAAATCAGCTAAAGAAGTTTCAAATGCAATATCGAAAATACTACTCAAAACACACAGCATTATTAAAAAAGTATAAGTAGAGAAAATTTAGTTAAATTTAGTTTTTAAGTTGTTTTTAAAAAATTAAAACTCAACAGGATAATAAAAGTCGAAAAACGAATAAATGTCTGGGACTTAATTATCATCAACTATCTATTAAAACTACGGTGATGTCAAATATGGAGAACTCGAAATAATATTGAATTCTTTAAAATTGGATTGCATTTTCGTCAAAGGTGAACAGAAAAAAACTTCTTTTCGAGTATATACTATACGACTCTTGTCAACATTGAAGACTCAGCCTGTCCATGATTTTATCAAATATGTATTGATGAACTTTACCTTGCTGTATTTTTAATATGGAAAATTATGACCAATCACTTAATTTATGAGCACACCTATGTTGTTCTCGGTTGTAGGAGAATTAAAAGAGCCATATATATTTTAATATAACAAAAATAATGAATGAAATAACATATAATATCCAGAATTCTAAAATATCACATTCAGTAACAGATAATGATAGCAAATTTTGCAAGGCATTCAGAATATACTCTTTAAAGTTCATTGGTCAGGAGTCTTTGAATATTAATAATGATAATTAGTTTGATGATGAATCTGTATGTAATGACAATAATACTGTGGTAGAAACGACTATTCTAGTGCAGATTAAACTGCAAATTTTTTATAGTCTGAAATTAAACAAAACTCTTTTATTGACGTTCCGACAAATCATGAGTATGATGGAACAATTATCAATAGAATTTGAAAACCATTTTCAAAATTTCAAATTGCATATGGTTTCATTTATGTCTGATGAAAATTATGTTCAAGAAACTGTTCAACTTGAACTTGTTGATTTGAAAACACAGATTTAATATTTTTTGTAAGACCCTTCCTGATGATTTTCCAAAAATAAAAGATTTATCAATGCACATATTTACATTATTTGGTTCTACTTATATTTGTGAACAAACATTTACGCGCATGAATTACGCAAAATGTTCAGAAATATCTCGTTTGACTGATGAACTTACACATCGTATGAAGAATTGGTGTTATACATTTCATTTTGAATATTGTTAGAGAAAACAAGCCCAAATTTTACACTTATTTATTTCTATTAATATTCTAAAATTCAGTACATTTTTTTTTTATTAAATTAAAAATTGTAAGATATTTTTTAATCCTTAAAAGCTTATTAAAATTGTTTACCCCTTTACAAATTTATAATTTTATAAAATGGTCATGAGCCGATTGGAACACTTCCGTGAATTATTTTAATTGAATAATAGATTATAGTTACTACTCATTAGATAAAGTGTAGTTCATTTACTTAAATGAAAATTTTCATCTTTTTTTTAAATTATATATTTAATCTAGATGAATATGATGTTATCTTCGGTGATTCGCGATTTCGCATAAACTTACCATACGATTCTACACAAATTAATTTGTGACGTTATCGATTGTATTAGATTCTGAACGGAGTGATGAATGTATTGCTTTTACAATGATGTGTTTTTTTTTTTTTTTTTTTTTTTTTTTTTTTTTTTTTTTTTTTTTTGTCTGACGACAACATTTGGAGCAGTAATAATGCTCCGATTTTTAACTTCAGCCCCTCTTTGAATAGGAAATTGAATCTAGTTGGTACTTTGGGGGGTCAAAATTAAAATTTAATTAAATTAAATTAAAACCACTTTTTGACAAAATCGATTTTTTGATTTTGCTGTAACTCAAAAACAAATCATTGTAAATACTTGAAATTTTCACCAAATGTTTAAATTATGGTTATCTCTTTACAGTTAAATTTTCAAAATATTTTGACCATTTTTAAGCTACTTATAGACAATTGAAATTTTCGACTTTTCTAAGTTTTTTTACTTCAAATACCGATAAAAATTTTTTGGGTGGCCAGAAAATCTTGAAAATTTAATACAAGATTTCTTATAAGTTTTTCTTATAGTGATAAAAAAAAATCCAAAATCGTTAGTCACAATTTTTTTTTATAAGGGCTTAAAGTTCAAATTTATACGAAATATGTCAACATTTAAATTAAATTTCATACTCTCATTATGTGTATGTTGCCAAATATTTTTTTTATTAATAAACAGATATTATAAAGTAACTAGCGGCTGGTGTGCCTCGATTCCAGGCTTGTAGAAGCCGCCTTCGAGGGAGTCGAGTGAAAATCGTTTCATGGGAAATTCGGTTGGAAATGATAGTCGGGTGTCTAGAAATCGGTCACTAAAATTGTTATAGAGTTTATTACTATGAGTGTGAGTTATCAGTAATCAGTTATCATTCGGTGTAAAAGTTTGTATTGACGCTTGCCCGGTGCTTGTTTGAAATCAATAAGAATAAATGTGTACCGAAAATGGTAATTGAGTGTCTAGCTATCAGTCATCATTTGGTGTAATATCGCTTCCCGTCCCCTGCCCGGTTCTTTTTTGTATGTTAAAAAAAAAAATAACATATCAAAAATTGTAATTGAGCGTCTAGCTATCAGTCCTCAACCTGGGCAAATATAATATATTATACCTGGCTGAGCAATTATGGATTGGATACATATCATATCGTTTGCCCGGTGATTTTTTGCATGAGAATAAAATAAATAAATAAAATAATGGTAATTGAGGGTCTAGCAATTAGTCATAAACCAGTGTGAATCGATAGTTGTGCTGGGCAATCCGCCTACGGCGGATTGTTATACCTCCTGACGTAAGTCTGATGTTGTATTGTAGGAGAAAAAGTTTAAGTCAAACGAAATTTTAACGCCTTATATTTTGAGAAAATCGATTTATACACAACTAAATCACTTAGGTAGGCAATCCGACTGCGTCGAATTGCAGACTATGTGGGCGCAATTAATGAAATCTAAATTTTTTATTTGCTAAAAATTGAATATACTTTATGTGTTACTAATACCCCTCAGGTAGACAATCCGACTGCGTCGGATCGCGGACAATGTCAGTATTGTGAGTGTAATAAGTGAAATAATCCACAATACATTTATTACATCATGTTGTTAATGTGTTATATTTTTTTATCTTTAAAATTTAAACTTGAAAGTTATTAGTAGTTTTGCATAAAACTTTGATGAAGCTTGGATGTTCTTATTAATTGTCTTTTTAATGTATTTATCTAAAATATGTCGTGCTCTTATTGTATTATAATATATTATCCTTAGTATAGAATGCTAATAATGCTACATGTTGACAAAACGGCAGCAGTATCAATGTTTTAATAACATTTGCATTATTTGGTGTACAAAAATATAAAATATTATCGCCATAAACCCAAGTACACGAATACAGTACTATGCGACATAAACGTCGTCGAGAAACACTTTTATAATATGATATACAACACAACCCGTTATAGCTACTGAGAACAACAAAACAATATAAATACGATAAATGAATAAATGGGCTTAGAATCAAACATCAGTACTCTACATCGATTGGCATAATAATAATACAATTATTAATAATATTTAATAATTTAATAAAATGCCATAGACCTTATACGGCATAGGTATACTGGCATAGAGCTTTTTCCTATGCGACCGCAGCGCATTCTTTATATAGTAAACGAACTATTATTCACGTTTTATTATATAAGACTATAGTAACATAATATAGTAACTATACTATTTGTTTCAAAATAGAATATATGACAATATTTAAATATAATATATCCTAGACTGACAAATCATCTCCGTTCAGAATCGATTTTCGTGGTGTCGGTGCAGATGCGTACATCTCACTTGCGTACACGGTGATTTTCTTCTCAGTTGCGTACACAATTATCGAAGGTCAAACTACGAACGAATTAAAGTCGCATTTCCGTACACAGATTAAAATGTTGGAATTAACGCGAATTTTGCATGTTGTTTACGGAACGAATTTGTTTATGTTTACGTTCGCGTAAATGATAATCAGCTGTTCATAACGTCGCCGGTGTGATCCAAATATATCGTAATTAGGTCAACGCTCTCGGCGGCGGCTGATATCGGCGGCGGCGATACCGGTTTGAAAGTTCTCACCTACGTTTGTATATGTCAGTGTATGAACAGTTTTAACATACGAACAACAGTGTTGCTGCTTACGGCAATTTTTTTATTTGTTTATTTTAATTTATTATTAATATTTAAATGGAAATTATTGAAACAACAAAAAAGAAGCCATCTTTAATTGACGGTAGCGGGTTTCAATACCGACAACATCGAAAAAATAAAGATGGAACCATTAGCTGGTTGTGTATAAACGAAAAAAAAAAATGCAGAGGAACGTTAAAGTCAAGAGGCGACAATGTGCTTTCCGTCACCGATCACGAGTGCACTCCCGATGTGGCAAACACTGAAGTTGCAAAATCATTATCTACAGCTCGCAAGAGGTAAAACGTATTAATATTAAATAAATAATAATATAATATACAGGATATCCACATTAAAATGTTGATTAAAAAAAATATATAAAATTTTTACAGATTGCGTGAAGAAGATACACCAGTTCGTTCTATTTACAACGACGCTGTACAACCTTTAATGGACGCTGGATACGAGTTTGTCGCAGAAGTTCCTACATTTGACGAAGTGAAAGCTGGGTTTTATCGTGCCCGAAAACAATTTAAATGGTCTGTTCGCGATCCACAAACCGTAGAAGAACTTGAAATACCAGCTGACCTAGTAGCGTTGAAAGACGGGACTTCATTCATTGTTCTGGATGCAACTATCGACCAGACAAGCAGAATTATAATTTTCGCTTCTGCATCAGGTAAAAGTGCATTGAAACAGTATTCCGAATTTTTTATAGATAGAACTTTTAAGACTTGTAGTAAGCAATTCACACAATTGTACACGTTTCACATAGATGTAAGCTCTAGTTTTTACGAACGCAATGCTTTCCCCATCGTTTTTGCTCTTTTGTCCGATAAAAAGCAACAAACGTACCATCGCCTTTTTGAGGAAATGAAAAATATTGGATGGAATCCACAGTCCGTACACCTCGACTTCGAGATAGCTACAATAAACGCCTTAACAACTATTTTTCCTAAAATAAAATTACGTGGATGCCATTTCCACTTCACGCAATGTTTGTGGCGAAAAATTCAGGATGTTGGCTTAGCATCCGTATATAAACAAAATGAAGATATTCGAATGCATGTTAGGAAGTGTGGAGCAATGGCTTATCTTCCTCTTGATAAAATTGACGACGCTTGGCTTATAATTCAAAGTAATGCACCTGATGACGTGAAGCTATCTGAATTTAACGACTATTTTGTTGAAAACTGGCTCGACTCCGCCACTATTTCTAAGGAAATGTGGAATTGTCACAATGAAAAGCACCGAACCAACAACATCGTCGAAGGATGGAACCATAAATTTAAAACACTGGTGGGAAGATCGCACCCGAGTATTTGGGTTTTAATTGAAAAACTAAAGACAGCAGCAGCAGAAAGTGACCATCAACTTTTACGCACTGAATTAAATTTAGAAGGGACTAAACGTAACAAAAAATATATAAAATTGGACGAGAGAATCAAACGTATTATTCAAAACTTTTTAGAAAATAACGATTTAGACAAAAAATTGTCCATAATCGTCAAATTAGATTAAATTATATTACTATTATCATTATTATTATACATTTTACATTGAATATTAATTACCTATATTTTATTAAACTATATTTATTACAATGATATTTTATACTTAGGGTTAGCTACACATTGGACGTATTTATTCGTGCACCTTCATTTTTAAACACGCCAGAGTATTGCAAAATATTCTGCCAGTCCTAAGCCTGACCAAGTGTGAAGGGAAATGAGTGTGTATGCAAATGACAATTAATGTCATTCTGGGTAATTACATTGTACGCAAGTGAGAACATTTGTAACTAAAAATAGACTGTACGCAAATGAGACGTACTCATCTGCACCGGATCCGATTTTCGTATACAATGATACCTATCATTGCATTCAAATTTAACCTACCCTAGTCCGAGGTCCACCCCACCCCCTAATGTACAGCAGAGCGATACTCACTTACCCGCTTTTTTTAAAAATAATTTTAGACCATGAAAGTTTTTATCAGAGGTTTATCCTAGATATCAATGGAAAAAATTGGAATCAAGTAATTAACTTTAATTTATTTTTATTAATTTATACTATTTATTTTGTTTTTATTTTACCTGGTTTTTTTTAAGTACTATAAGCAGTAAATACATTGCATCCAGATGATAAACATTGTTTTGTAATTTTGATACGATGTAAATTAAAAACAAATATTGTGGGATAAGAAAAGTGGGAAACTTATAAGAAATTATAATGTATGAAATGCATTAGAAATTTTAGGTACAGACACTGCCGCGACCAAGTTTTAGTGTTTACTAGACGTGACTGGTCACTGGTCAGTCTTAATAAAAGACGAAAATTTCCTGTTGAGTATATCCTGCTCAATAAAGTAGCTGATACAAGTATACAACCCAAATTAAGCTCGACTTATAATTAGATGACGATGATTACACAGGTTAGTTTATTATATTATGTTATATTTTGTCAAGAAGAACGTCTTATTTGGAAATATTATAAATCGTATTATCCGGAATTAATCATTGTACAAATTAGCGTATTAGGTGGGAAATTGTCTTAAGCGAGAGTATTTTAAAAGTAGTTAAATGAATTTAATTGTATTAATATTTGCCTCGCTTAGTTAAGAATCTCGAATTTTATAATGCCTATTTAGTTTATAATAGATAATTAAAATTATATACAATTTTATTTTATAATCAGATAAGAAATTGTGTAATCTTGTATAATTAGTTTGCGAGCAATCCATGTACTTTTTATTACATTTTATTATTATATTTGTAAGGTTTATAAATTATGATACAAATAAAGATACTCTATGTATACGTACAACTCAAACAATGTTATATAATTTTACTATAAATCATATTAATAAAATATACACATTGAAAATTTTAGTTTTTCTTTGGTCTGTAGGTTGGTAAAAACGGAATTGAGTACGTCCATTTCATCCTAAAAAAATGGAAAATAAGAACATAATTAGTAGGTAATATATATATTATTAGAACATAAAACAGTATTTAGAATTTGGATGTATACTATATATAAATTGTGTTATTGTATAATAATAATTAATTGTTCAATATTAGTAATCGATTTTATTTCAAGCAAAATTCCTTTATAATGTTAACTTAATGCAGTCACGTTAATATGATTTATTTTTTTTAACAACTTTCGAAGTTACCCATCATTGTATTTAAATGAATAAATTCAATACTAACTTCCTCAATGCTTTCATGCCAACCGGAAAATCATAAGTACTCGTTTCTTCACCCGTCGTTGGTTCACTAGTCAGATTCATTTCATTAGCCCAAGCTATTAGACCCCTTTCTTCCGGAGTGCCTTATTAATAATACATTTATGGTTATTCAAATAACTCACGATTTACATCGATCTTTTTTAAATGTTGTAATCGTACCTGGCACGGTATTGTCCAAGAAGCAGCCGATCAAACCACCGACTAATATACTTGTACTACAAATGACTGTCAACACGCTGTCTAATATTTCGTTTCCGGTTTGAATCGCATTCGGATGAGCGATAAGCCATTTCGGTAAAACCTGAAATCATACAGGATCAAATCAATATAGATAGGTTTGGAGTATAATTTTCCTCATTTAAGGTATAGTTATAGTTTTTTTTCTAATAGTTTCATTAAATAAATGATTTAAAGTGCTTAATACTTAAATTGTTTTATTACTTCATCATTTAGTTGATTTCCTTGTGCTTTTAGAACAAATTAGTTTCAAAAGTAAATTCAATTAATTCCAGAAGTAAGTATCCATTTTATTTCCAATGTCAGATCTCATTTAAAATATGCTACAATTATTTGGAATTCCCATGCTATTAGCATTTATAATCGCATTATTTTTAAATCTCTTAAATTATTTTACAGATCTTAGAAAAAATTCTTGTATTATTTATTTTAAAAAAATATTAAATAATAAAATAGATGGTTTTTTTTATTAAGTCTTATAATTTTTAAGTTTTATATTATAAAAAATGCAGTGGCGTAGCCAGGATTTTTTTAGGGGGGGGGGGGGGTTTAGTAATAAAATAAAATAAATCTACAGCCGTATTGAAATAATAAAATAATTTAATGATAATGATTATTATCACCAGTGCAGTCGATAACGTGAATACAGCATAACAGAATACATTTCACCACGAATAAATGATTGTATTTTTATATTATAAAAATTATATTTTTGATAAAAATACGGCCGAAGGGGGGGGGGGGGGGTTTCAACCCCCAACCCCCCCCCCCTGGCTACGCCACTGATAAAATGTATAGTTAATGCTTATAATAGAGACTCCTGTTTATTTTAAATAAATTGAAAACAGTCGAGTAAGGCACCTAGTTATACACAATAGCAATACACAGTACCGTAGACATATTTTCAGTAGTTATTACTATATTAAAATTATTAAAATTGATAATGTACAATAAAATCTGTTTTATCTTCAATGGCAAGTCAGTAACCCCATAAGTACGTCTAAAGACTATGACACGCTGACATCTAATACACTAGGACTAGGTACTTATGCCATTGTTTTTTATACTTATACCTCGTATATAAAAACAAATTTGGCAAACGTAATAAACTAATAACTAATAACTTTAATTTTAATAAGATTCGATCAAAATTTTAGGTAAAATTAACTACCAACAGTTATAACTTAAATGCTTAAACTTTTATGAAATAAAAAAATAGTTTTCATTTGTTGTTTAGTTTTTGTTTTTTGGTAAATTAATTAAAAAATGTAAATAAGTAATGCACCTACCAGTGAAAAGAACATTGAAAATCCAATGATATACAAATTCCTCGACGAATTCAACTGAACGTATTGCAGAGCTGATAAACCTATAAAATCAATTAAGTTAATTGTAAATAAATATAAATGTAATAATATTGAAAACATTGTGAATGTAATCATGTAATTTATAGACTAGTGATAAATGTGTTTTTAGGTTAAAAGTTCTGTATGGAGATTTATACTTATTACAGTATTTGTATTTATAAGAAATTATGTCAATTTAATTTAACTAATTTATGTTCTGTAACTAACAATGGCCGTTTTACGATACCACGGCAGCCGGATTTTGTATTTTTAACTACTATTTTTTTTTTTTTTTTTATGAAATAATTAAGTATTGACTGTAAAGCAATTAAAGATACATTCCAAGGTATTAAAACTAAAAATTTTAAGTACAGTAAAAATAAAAAGTACATAAAGTACATAAAAAATCTTATGTTATTCAAAAAATAAATCAGTTAAATTTAAATAAATGTTATAAAAAATAATTATTACCAAATGCACTTATCATTCCAAACATAATGCAAAACATGCCTCCTACAATAGGCTCAGGAATGATTATAAAAACTGCTCCAAATTTATTGACAACGCCTTGAATTAACATCAATGCACTGGCGTATTGTATTACACGTCTACTGCCAATCTACATAAATAAACTTAGAATTAATAAAATTAATAGTTTTTAAGAAAATATCAATATTTGTTTAAAAGAACTCTATATATTCTGTATTGTTGTATCTTCCTTATAAGTTATAAATGTTATTAACGCATAATTTTCCTAACTTTAAATTTAATAAAATCATATCAAAACTAATTTCAATATTAAAACTAATTTAACTTAATAGGTTTTTCCTAAAATATGTTATTCTAAACTAAATTTGCTCTTATGCATTTGTAAGATGAGAATTTAATAATAAATACGGGATGACATCTTGTACAATTTTTTTATATCACCTTTGTGACACCAATCGCGCCAACATTTTCCCCAAACGTATTGGTACCATTTCCACTTCCCATAATTCCAGCGAATACTGTCCCGAGTCCCTCGAATCCAATTCCTCTGTTGATAGCGTGTACCGGTGGTGGTGGAGCTCCTAATATTTAAACGCATAAATAAATTTATTTATTGCCTAACTTTAAATATCCTTTATTGTCTACATCATATTATGTGGTTAGTGTTTATAATTTGTGTAAAAATATCATCATTAACATTTTTTTTTAAATACTTGTGGGTTTTGATTTTGTAATATTTGAGATAAAACTAATTTAAGTTACTTTTTTGAAATTTTTATGGAATAAATTCACAAAGTAAAATTGATAAAAATATTCTTTTTCGTGTAATTATTTTTTATTGCAACCATCGACAAACTTAATACTCCCATCCAAGTCAGTATTGATCTCTAATTTAAGTTTATTGTAGGAATGATTTCAGAAGACTTTGTACCTATATGTGTTTTCCGTCTTATACACGTAACAAATTTAGTGAGTCTATATACCGGTTTATTATTATTTATTAGTATTACCTATTAGTTTATTTATAGTTAATTTCAGAAAATATTTATTTATCGTCGAATGTGTAGTGGAAAATATTAATTGTGATCGACTTTATTTATTTTAAAACAAGTTTTATGCATTTTAATAAATTAATTATCTAAACTATTTTAAATTATTTTAATAAATTAAAATATGAAACATAAAACTTTTTGCTGATAACAATTTATACGTATCTACTTTAAAAATTTAATAGTAAAAACCTGATACGTAGATTTGCTAGTTTGCTACGTGTGTAAAAAGTAAAACTTGCCAGTGTAATGTCCTCTGAAAGTCTAATGTTATTATATTATATTATGTACTCGTATGTAACCATAACCAACTACTTTTTTTTCTTCTCAATTTCTTTTCCCATAGTGTCGTAAAACTTCGAAATTCTAGTTATCGCGCTCGCGATTGTTACCAAATTCGGTCTGAAATCATTTTTGTTTTTTGAAGGTTTAGCTTAATTGTCTAAAATTTGAAAATGCCACAATTGCCACAACATACCCACTTTATTATCTGTCCAGTGTCCACTTAACTCATTGCTCAAACTATTATTATTTGTCGGACCTCAAGGATTTCGTTCACCATCATATTCAATTCCTGTATGGTCAAAAATGTACATTGTTTAGCATCACACTAATTTCAGTATCATACCCATGTAATTTAAAAAACTTAATGTTCTATAATATACCGTTAAAAAACCACATAATACGATAAACATGAAATAGGAAGCAGTTATATATTATTTTATTTAAATACATACCACACATTTTGGCTGTTGTCGGATAGTAGCTTATGGACTCAACTGTACACGCCAGTACGCCAGCCAACATGCCTATTACACCGGCTACACTAACAGTTGGCCAACCCCATTGACCTTTGAAATCCATCATAAATACACACATTTTAACGTATCATGAATACTACTAATAACTTACATGTTACGTGATACGTATTTTATTATAAGTAGGTACCTACAGTGTCGGTCTGGCCCACCCGGCTACCCGGCGATCGCCAGGGGCCCTTCGATATTTTTCAATTTAGAGGCCCATAGCCAATCGTAAACGTAATAAAAAATATGTGTGTGTTTAAAATTTTAATCAGGTACAACTCTAATAAATATGTAAACATTGAATATAATTATATGGTAAATTACCATTGGTAATTATTGTGGTCTGGGGTGATAAGGATAAATAAACGCAGTATTTAGCTTACTTTCAATCTAGTTGTCTACGGGATAAAAATAGATCTATTCAAAAGTGTGAACGAGTGTTTTCAAAACTAAAAATTTTAAAAATCAAACTTAGATCTTCATTAAGCCAGTAATATTTGGATCCTTTAACTTGTCTATTTGTTGAAGGTGATATCATTAAATTAATAAACAGAGATAAAGTTATTGATATTATGTTAGGATCGTGAAGCAATGAATTAAAAAAATTACTTTTTTAATATAATGTTAGGTAATTTTTAATTCAAATTTTGTATTTTATTTGTAAAATTGTTAAGTGACAATGTTAGTTTGCATTTTTATATTCATAGTTATATTGACAAGGGCGTTGAAAAAATAACGTAATTTTATTAATTATGTATAAAATAGTTTTAATATTTTATTAAATGACAGTTAAATTTTTTTTCGTTTAAGTTAAAATTAAGTTTGTAGGGGCCAATTCGAAATTAGTTAACCAGGGGCCCAGTCATGAGCCAGACCGACACTGGGTACCTACCTAAATTTCGCCTAAGTGCAATGTAAATTTAATTGTATTATAATTACCAGGGTACGGCACTCGGAACCAAGACGAATCACCTATAATCCGAATCTTGACATCGGTTCTGGCCGGATGTCCGGTTGGGAAGTAGTCGTACATGGTTAACAACGCGCACAGAATCCACATAATCGTTATAGTTAACAATACCTGGGATGAAAAACAAAATATAATTATTAATCATGGTCATATGATAATTTTATAGAAATTAATTTGTTGCTATATCATATGATATTTAGAGTTTATATAAATTATATTTTGTATATTTTCAATAATTTATTCATCTCTATTTTTGCAGTTTTGTTAATTGAATAGTATACTATATAACTATAAAGCGAATAACTATTATACTCAGTGGCGTAACTATGGGGTAGCGAGGGGTAGCGGTTGCGACCCCCAAAATTTGTATGGGGTCGCAAGAGTATCATTTTGTTACCCCAAAAATATTTATATAATTTAATAAAAAAAATCGTATTATGAAAGAAAATTTATTTGTGAATTTGCGTGATTAGTGATAACTAGGGACCGGATTTATATGCAAATGCATATATGTATTGGAATAAGCTTTTTGAAATCTGATGAAAATTGTCCCCAATTTCGATCACTCTTATTAAAATAACACTAATTTTATTTTGCATATTTCAACGGTTTTACCTATTAAATGCATATTGAATGCATATTTGTAGTTTTAAAGTGCATATTATTATTTATAACACATATATTCGTTTTTCGTCGTATTTTCACGTTCACAGCCACATAATATCAATAAAATTGACATCGGTCGTTATTTCCAAAGATAAGATTATAATTTATAAATTTATAAAGATAAGATATAGTCATATGCAATGTATATATAGATAAATTCGTTGCTCATACAATAGAATTCAAGTGTTCGACGGTCAGTTTTCGATGTCAGTCCGTGTCTTGCGTTTTATTGTGCCTGAGTGTGTCTAGTGATTTTTGATATAATTTTAATTCGGAACTTTAAAATGCCTAAAGTAAAAACACCAATTAGGAGTCGTTTACAGACATACGTAAACGATAATAAAGATATTTTTAAAACCGATGGTTCAATTTTGTATTGCAATATTTGTGAAATTCCAGGTAACGCGACTACAAAGTTTTTGGTAGACCATTATTTATCACGTGATAAACACAAGAACAATTTAAAACGCAAAGAAATACATTTAATAAATACTAAGAAAAAACCCTGGATATAAAATAATGAAGACAATTTCTAAAATTTTGGAAGGAGAAATAGACGGAAACTATGATCTACCGGAAAATTTAAATGCAAGTGATATTGCATATATGAAGTACGCTCCTATAAATACTGCTGAGGTCGAGCGAAGTTTTTCAATGTATAAAAATGTACTTATAGATAATCGGAGAAATTTAACGTTTGAACACGTTAAGGAACTTCTGATCATCCAATACAATAAGGTAAACTATTAATTCAATTTATGTTTCAGTTTTTATTAATGTGAGCTAATACTTTATAGATTGAAAATACAGAATGTTAAATAGCATCGAAGACGACAAAATACTTTTAAAGCTTTTTTTATACTTTTTTAATACCATATTAATTAATAAACATTGTTACATAATTTTACATAATACATTTATATATTTTTACTTAGTTTTAAACAAAATTTTAAGTGCATATTTAAAAATAAATACATATTTTATAACATATTACAGCATTATTAGAAGCATATTTTGAGGATTTTTTGTGAATATAAATCCGGTCCCTAGTGATAACAGTATAACCACAGAATATAACCCAGACAGTCGACGTGGTAGTGAGCTATATAATATCCAACGAGATAGATAAGAATACTAAGTATTAGTTACTTAATACTAAGTATTCTTATCTATCTCGATGATAATATCACAGAATTATCTGTGATAATATCATGCTGGATCTATGGTAACCACGGTGGTAGCACAGATAAATTAATAACATGAACATTTTATGTTATCTGTATTTTATGATAATCCAAAAACGTTACAATAACGACTAGGTAACGAAAAAATGGTTTATCCTTGTTAACATTTTAAATTGTTTCATCATTTTGATTTGTTATTATTATTTGTAGTACTGTTGTAGTGTGGACTGTGGTTTTACTTCAAAACTTTTAAAATTTTTATTGACTTGACAAACCTTAGTATTTCGTCAAAATGAGCTTATTAAAATGGCTTTCTGGCTCTAAAACAAAAGCCAACAGGAATCGTAGTACTGAAAGTACAGGTTCAATCCACGAACACGATTGAAATCGGAATTAACACAATCATTATTACTACCAGATTCAGATCCAGGTAAATAATTATAAAAAATTGTCTATAGTAGTTTTCTGTGATATTGATATTTTTAAAATTTAAACTGTATTGTAGTTTTGATTAGGTATAAACCATATAATAATATAAAAACTAAAATTAACTTTATTAACTTACTAATTGAATTAAATGATAAAATTTTGTAGATTCTCAACAATAATTAATTTCAACACATATTTTTTTTTATATTGTGCTTCATATTCTGGATGTAGTGACATGCATTAAGACGATCCAGCATCAGACATTAAAGGAGCTTATGACAAAGTACTACAAAATAAAGGACCATTTCAACCAAATGATATCAAGTTTGAAGTGAACAAAAACCGATTATTTTTTATCGCTAGCTATGATTTATATCCATTGTTAGAGTACAGTCCTACTAGTCAGGCAGCTTACTGTTATTCAAGTAGAGCGTTTCCAAGTCTAATTAACAAAGCATGTAGGGGTCAGCATACTGAACCAGCATTTGTTAATGTTGGCTTTAAAAACTGGCCTAAAGCTATAAGAAGTTTTAATAAACATCAATCTACTATTCCTCACAAAGAATCCACAGTAAAAATAACTGGACTGAAATCAACTGTAATTGTTGGTGATTTGACCGAATAAGTAAAGTAAACAAACAATATAGCATAGAAGTTGAAAATAATAGATTATATTTTAATTGCTTGTTAGATAGCTTATTGTACTGTTGTCGACAAGGTATCGCCGTTAGGGGTCATCGGGAAGATGACTCTTTAAATAAAGGTAATTTCTTAGAACTTATGGAATTAATAGCTAAATATAATACTATTATTAAACAATACTTTATTGAAAAAGAAAAAAGTTTAGGTATGTAAATCCTTCATACTTAAATATGTTTATAGAGTACATGAGAAAAGATATTTTACAATCAATTATTAGAGATATCCAGGATTCTAAATTCTTTAGTATTATGGTGGATGAAACACAGGACTTGGCTAGGCATGAGCAAGTGACCATATGTATTCGATATGTTTCAAATCTATTTATTACCCATGAAGTTTTCTTGGGCTTTTGTCGCGCCGATAAAACTGATGGTGAAACGTTAGTAAATATTATAAAACAGTTTTTACAAACAAATAATTAAAGTATTCAAAACATCAGGGGACAATGTTATAATGGTGCCGCATCTATGCGAGGTTCATATAAAGGTGTCCAATCTAGAATCCGATCGGAAAATAAATTTGCTATTTATGTGCATTGTTATGCACATATTTTAAATATATGCCTTGTAGACCTTTCGAAACAATCATCATTTGTAAGAAATACATTTGGAACTCTACAAACTTTTTATTCATTTATGGGTGCATCATCAAAGAGAAATAGTGTTTTTGAAAAAATATTATCAAAAAGTTCAATAAATGTGTCTCAAAAAACTAAATTAAAGTCATTAAGTGATACAAAGTGGAACTGTCACATTGAAGCAATTTAATCAATTATTAACACTTTGCCTGTTATTGTTCAAACACTACAAAATATTTCTCATAATGATGTGAATTATGGATCAGAAGCAAACAATTTGTTGAATTGCATACTTAATTTTGAATTTATAGTTTGTTTGTTTTTATTAAAAACTATGCTTAAACAAACAAACACACTTTCTAAATATTTACAGTCACCATCAATAAACTATGCATTTGTTAAAGAAATGTCAATCAAAACTTACGACTCGTTGCAAGACTTATGTTCAGATGAAAGTTTCAATAAATGTTGGGAATCGTCACAAGATTTGGTAAAAAAATAATGGATTTCTACCACCAAAATTCCTCGTAATAGAAAGATTTCCAATAAAAAACTTGGAGGTGGTCATATTTTTCCAGAGTTTCATGATGAAAAGTCCTATTACCGGATCTCCATTTATTTTCCAGTTTTGGATATTGAGATGAAAGAAATCAAAGATAGATTTAACGAAAATAATCTATCTATTTTAAACTCACTGATGGAAACACTGATAAATGAAAGCCCTAGTCAATCTTCAATTCAAGAAGTGTGCAAATTCTATGGACCAAATGAAGATGATTTAAATGCTGAATTAAAAATATTTAACAAAATGTTTAAAGGCTATGGCAAAGTAAATAACATTGAAAATAGAACATTATATTTCAAAAACAAAGATATTCAAAATGGTTTCCCAATTATAGTAAATTGTTACAAATTTTTTTAACCATTCCCACTAGCAGCGTATCATGTGAAAGGTCATTTTCTTGTTTAAAAAAATTAAAAAAATACTTGAGAACTACCATCAGTCAAGAACGTATTTCTAACATGGCTATATTATACATAGAAAGAGAAAGAGAAGTAAACAACGAACAAATAATCAATCTCTTTAATAAAAACAAAAACCGAAAAATTAATTTAGAATAGTGGTATACATAATTGGACTAACCTGTCGCCTATCAAGATGTCCAAAGGCAAGAAGGACGATTTAGAGCTCACTCTGTCCGACCTGGAGTGTGGACGGCCTGAGACCATCGAACTAGTTAGGCGAACCACAGAAAAGACGGCTGGAGTCAAACGCCCCGCGCAGACAGAAATGGCCCCCCTTACACGCAGTAAGAAAGTCTGTCCTACTCCGATACAGCAAAGGAAGGCACAAACAAAGACAAGAGCCAAGAAGAGACCACAATTGCACGAAAGAAGTGACACAAGTGAAGACGAAGAAGGGTATGATGACGATGAAGACAGAGACCGCCCTGGGCCATCACGACCGTCGGATGACATATCTGCGTACCAGGAGGGTGTCTATAGGAGGCTGGATAATATAGCAGCCAAATTAGACATGTTGATAAATGTGATCTCAGAGTCCACCAGACAGGTAAAGCTGTTAGCCGACACGGTGGGGCTCCAGCAAACTCGCATTGAGTCGATACAAACGTCCGTGACAAAAAGTGTGGCCCACACTCCCTCACTCTATCCCAGCCTCAGTGCATCCGCTCCCGTGTCTCATTCGCCCGTCACACACGTGCATACATCTGACCCCATAGGACAGCAAGCCGTACAAGTAGAGTTGTAGACTCGATTAAAAAAAAAAAATAATAAAAATAAAAAAATAGTAATAATTTTAAATGATTTTTGTATTGTAAGAGTTCCTATAGTCTATGCAATATTTTTAATTCAAACTAGTTACTAAAAATGAAATGTGATATTATGATAAATACAATTTATAAATATATTATAATGTGATTTTTTTTTATTAGCCCACATAGCCCTCTATTTGTGCTTATGGAAGAAGGTTTAAAATGTATAAAAGTGTTTGCTACCCCAAACATTAGCTGCTAGTTACGCCACTGAATTTATACTATTATGCTGGGCGATTAATTTACCTAAGTAGAGCCTGAGTCTCTCTTTGTTTTTATATCTGTTGGCGCATAAAGTAACCACACCAATAGTGAGCAACCTTTGTCGCTATATAAATAAATAAATAAATATTTTGTATCTAGGTGGACTGTATGATAAATAAGACTAATAAATTGAAGTTTTAATTTTATTACCTGGCTAATTACAATATATTATAATCATGGCAAAATAATAAAACTGCCTGGTTGGAAATATATTCAAATATCAAAGGAATAAAACAAATTATGTAATAATTATATAATAGAAAATAATGACTCCAAAAACCAAATAAATAACAAAATATCTTAAAAAAAAAAAAACTAATAACTTAAACAGCAAACATTATATATATTTATACATGCCTTAGGAGGCAGTGATAATAAAACAATTTTGGTCTTAGGTGGTTTCAATAATAATGATAAAAATATAAATTTATGACCTCAGGCTGCTTCAATAATAATAATAATAATAATAATAATAATAATAATAATAATAATAAATAAATTATATTTATATATAAATATATACAATTAATTGCATGCGCTGCAGCTCACACAATTATCAAACAACTAATGGACAAAAAAACACAACAAGAATATAAAATAGGAAAGTAAAATAATGGCGCCAATATGCAATACCATAAAATATCAAATATACACAATATCAATAAATTAAATGAATAAATAACAATGACACTTATTAGTATTTATAAGTATAAACTCCTATTACAATGCGATGTGTTTTTTCTATGCAACTAACGGATAACTTTGCTACAGTCCATTATGATTGCATAATTTTTGACTAAATACAGCACGAAGAATAAATTAAGCCTAGTTTTTTCCTTTTGTCGAAATCTTAAAAAGTTTTTAATTCTCTTTAGCACCGAATAATATCATTCTATTGAGGAGTTTAATTCCGGTGTACACAACAAGGATGTAAATGATGTAAAAATAAAATGTATAAAGAATTAGCAATGAAATCAGGATTGAAATTATTAAAATCACCAATAACAGAAATTTTTTTTTTATTATTATTTATTAGAATTAAACAATTTATACAAGTAATGTACAATAAGTTTATGTGTTAAGAGAAGACAGGACGTGAAAAATTGAATAAGAAGCCGCCCACTGGCAACACTTAGCATGAATTATTTATAAATATATTTTTGTTTATTTTTTTTTTTTTTAAATATTGATGGTTGGAATTATATATATGTATTTTATATTTTAAATTGGTAGTTGTAGGAGGTCATGACACCATTTCCTTTTTAGCCTGCGCCTTGGATTACCTGGGAGAGTTAGAGAACAGAGGTTTTTAATGAGAGGATTTTGGTGGGATAGAAGTCGCATGCGGAAGTGCAAGTAAAAGGATTGAGCTTCTTCATTGATGGTTTTCATGTGAAAATCGTTATGTAGTGTTAGATTTGAGACGTACGGTGGTGCACTGGAGATTCGTCGGAGAGCTAGATTTTGGAAAACTTGGATTTTATTGGTATTGGATTTTTTTGCTGAACCCCAGAGCTATATGCCATAAGTCCAAATAGGTTTCAGGAGGGTTTTGTAAATTAGAAGTTTGACTTTTAGATTGGTATTACAATTTCTCGATATAAAAGGACTGAGCATGCGCATACGGGCGTTGAGAGTCAATTTTTTGGTTCGTATATGATTTTTCCATATTAGTCGTTTGTCGAGATTGAGTCCCAGGTATTTTATTGTGTCCGATGTGGGAATTGGAATGTTATTCAATGTAACAATTGGATATACGCCTTTCTTGAGAGTAAATGTAGTGTGACTTGATTTGTTTTGGTTTATTTTGTCGTACCAGTTAGACATTAGGTTGAGGTGAAGTTGTAGGTTTAATGAAGCGGTTACCGGATTTTCACTAATTGACAAAATGACTTTATCGTCAGCGTAATCCGCCACCATGGTTTGAGGCGTGGTGGGCTGATCAGCGACATAGATGTTGAAAAGAGTTGGAGATAGGATGCCCCTTTGTGGGACGCCAGCATTGATTTTGGTTATTTCGGAGTATGCAGAGCGATAATGTACTTGGAAGTGTCGATCTATTTAGTAAGATTTAATTAAGAGAAAGAACGGGTGAGGAAGAAAACTTTTTAATTTGAACAGTAATCCGTCCTGCCAGACTCTGTCGAATGCTTGGGATACATCAAGAAAAACACAGGTACAGTAAAGTTTTTTTTCCAACGAGAGCGATATTGCATCGACAATCCTATGAGCTTGATGAATGGTGCTATGTGATGATCTGAATCCAAATTGGGTGTTTGGCAGAATATTGTTCCTGACAATATATGGAGTCATTCGTTTGAGAATAAGTTTTTCATACATTTTTTAAAAAAAGGGCAAGAGACTTATTGGCCTGTATGAGGATGGGTCGTATAGGGGTTTATCAGGTTTAGGAAATAGTACAATTTTTTTAGAATTTCCAAAGGATTGGGAAGTACGAGAGTCTTAGAATTGCATTAAATATATATGTTACCAATACTATTGCTTTTTTGGGGAGGCATCGAGCTACTTCTGCCGTTACTAGGTCGTAGCTCGCCGATTTTTTTAAGGAGAATTTTTGGATAGCCTGTTTGACTTCGTTGGGCGTAAAATATTTTTCAAGATGATTACAGGTTGAGGGAAGGTCTAAACCAGCCTTCACCTCGTCAACACATTGAGGTATGAATATATTATGATGTGGTTGAAAGGTTTCCTGAAGGTGTGCTTTAAGAACTTCGGCTTTATCGATATCGGAAGAAGCAAGTGTATGGTCAGGTTTCTTTAAGGGAGTAGAAAGATTTTTAAGACTAAGTAACTTTTTGGTTTCATTCCATAAGCTACCGTCAGAATATGAAAGATTGGTAAGTTTTTTCCAAGTGTATCCGCTTTGTTTTTAGCGAGGATTTTTTTTTAGGGTGTTGGCTAATTTATTATAAACGTTTTTGTGTGACCGCAGACGCGTACGTTGATAAACTGCTCTGGCTCTACGTTTTTCTACTATTAGTGAGCGTATCTGTTCAGGAAGGGGAGTCTGCTTCTGCATTGAGTGCTTTGAGGTTGTTAAAGTATTGGATAAAGAAGCTACTGAATGGATGAGTTTTGATAAGTTATTGATTGCTTCGTCAATATCATGCTCGGTTTTTAACTTTATTGAAAGATTAACTTTTTGGACAATTATATTATGGAATATATAACGATTGGTCGATGGTGAGAAAAGAGAGTGACTAATTGAATTTGTTTGGGGAGTAGCATCAACATTTAGTATCACAGATAAGTGATCTGAGTTTAAGTCTAAAATGTTGTGACAGTACAGTATAAATTACTCAATAACAGAAATAAAACAGAAAAGTTGAGCATGTATATCTGATTGTTGGTCATTAATTCATTATTATCTCAATATATAGCTGTATACAATTACTGCTCATATAATTAATAATAAACGGAAGTGATAATATCAATAACATATTAACTATTTTCAAAAATAATTTTGATAATAAAAATTATAAAATTCGTAAAATTATAAATTTAAATCCACATTTTAATACAAATTATTTTGGACATAAGTTTATGCCATCGTCCTGTTCCTGTAAAAAAATAAATAGTAGGGGAGGCCCGTCCCTCTGTACGCCCCCCTCCACAATTCGAGCGCTAACTCGTAGTCAATAATATATAACATCAAAATAGAATTGGTACACTAATTCAATTAAATAGATAAGTTTTTGGATATAATCAACATTCGAATTTGTCGAAATAAGTTTTAACAAAAATCCAAGAGCAGCTGGAATTACCTTAAACAAAGTTAATACAAAGTTGTAAGACAAGATGGAATATTCTGTTTACATGATGTTAGATTATCTTTACACAATAGGTTAGGTTAGGTTAGGTTAGGCAAAAATGTTGTAAATTACGGAAAATGACAATACAAAAATAAAAACTTTTGTAATTGTGTTAAAGCCATTTCAAGTTGTTACAAACGTTTTTTCTACCAAAATACATTTTCTGGTATCAATGGTTAGATCACTTTTTTTAAGTGATTGAAAAATAATTACAAATTAATTAATATTATAATGAAGTTGTTATATATTTTAAACAGATAATATTGGTATCACTTTTGTTAAATGTTATAATTGTTATTTATTTCTAATGCGTTTAATTTAATTATTATTTATGTTACTTTATAAAAGCCGAACGACGAAAAGTTAAAAACAATAAAATAAAATAAAGCGGGTAAGTGAGTATCGCTCTGCTGTACATTAGGGGGTGGGGGGACCTCGGACTAGGGTAGGTTAAATTTGAATGCAATGATAGGTATCATTGTATACGAAAAACGATTCTAAACGGAGATGATTTGTCAGTCTAGGATATATTATATTTAAATATTGTCATATATTCTATTTTGAAACAAATAGTATAGTTACTATATTATGTTACTATAGTTACTATATTATGTTACTATAGTTACTTTATAATATCTGTTTATTAATAAAAAAAATATTTGGCAACATACACATAATGAGAGTATGAAATTTAATTTAAATGTTGACATATTTCGTATAAATTTGAACTTTAAGCCCTTATAAAAAAAAATTGTGACTAACGATTTCGGATTTTTTTTTATCACTATAAGAAAAACTTATAAGAAACCTTGTATTAAATTTTCAAGATTTTCTGGCCACCCAAAAAAATTTTATCGGCATTTGAAGAAAAAAAACTTAGAAAAGTCGAAAATTTCAATTGTCTATAAGTAGCTTAAAAATGGTCAAAATATTTTGAAAATTTAACTGTAAAGAGATAACCATAATATAAACATTTGGTGAAAATTTCAAGTATTTACAATGATTTGTTTTTGAGTTACAGCAAAATCAAAAAATCGATTTTGTCAAAAAGTGGTTTTTCGTAAAATTGCCGTTTTTCTGTCACTTTTTTTTTGTTTTTCTCGATTTTTTTGAAAACTATTTGGAAATTTTACTTTTGACCCCCCCCCCCCCCAAAGTACCAACTAGATTCAATTTCCTATTCAAAGAGGGGCTGAAGTTAAAAATCGGAGCATTATTACTGCTCCAAATGTTGTCGTCAGACACAAAAAAAAAAAAAAAAAAAAAAAAACACATCATTGTAAAAGCAATACATTCATCACTCCGTTCAGAATCTAATAGTCAGAACATGACCAATATTTTTCTTTATCCTTATTTAATAATATATAAAAAATATTATAGAAATAAATATACATTTTACTTATAATTAATATTAGATTTGAGCAATCGAAGAATATAGGTAGAACCCATTATTTTCTTGAATAATAAATTTAAAAAAAATTTAATTTATTTTGATTACAAAATATTTAACGTTGGTGGACTTTGACACATATCTAGTGAGTACTTCCAATTGGTTATTTTTTGTATCCAATGTACAAAGAGACTGTTTATACAGTATATAATTATATATCAGTGATTATTATGCATATAGCCTTATAAAATAGATACCCACCGGAAACAGCTGGAATACGTTAAATTTGGTGGTTGAAAATCCATTAGTTTTGCTGTACGTCGGAACCGGTAACTTGACATTCGTCAGAAATTGCGAAAATAACGTCAGTAGTATGATCGTTCTGCAGACAAAAAATAGCAAATATTTTAATATTAATTATTTGTTATTTATGAAACTAACCGTATTCAATGTTTGAAATATAAGGACTAAGGAGTAACGATTAGAATAATTTAATGCAATCCCCCATATTAACCAATTTCATGAATTTATTGACAGAAATAATCATCTTATAATATATTACAATTTTCTTATGCCTAACAAAATAGATTATAAGAAAATAAAGCCCAACTCTTAAGGGACCTTAATATCAACAAATACACCTGACATAAGTACAACGCGATACAAAAGATCAGTCATAAACTATGTAAATTGCAACCCAGGTTTATTTTTCAAACATACACAAATTACATCCTAGAATATTATGTTCAATTTTAATTTAGGTATCTAAATAGTTTAAGAATAAAACGATGCTAAGTTGTATGATGACAATATTCCAGGAGCTTTCAGTCAATAACTTCCAAAAATCTTACAAAAATTGGAAAAAGCGTTGGACTCAGTGTGTAGTAGCCCAATAGAATACTTCAAAAAATACCATAACAATGTTCCTTAATTTTGAAATATACGTGATTTTTGCAATCAGTCTCATTAGGTACCTAATTGTCAGACCTCGTATATTTATATAACTACTGAGAGGAATTCTGCAATTATCTAGGATACCTAACTATTTCTACACCCAACATCCTATTCTATTATATATTTATATCATTTTTATAGTTAAACAGCTGTTACCCCATTGATATTCCCCAATGCTTGGAAGCTGATTCGGCCGCATTCTCGAACAGTGACAGGCCCACCAGCGACACAGTCGGAACGATCGTCAATGGTGTTACGTACTTAACCAGTTTTCCGATAAGACCTAAAAATATTACATTTTTAACTAAGCATATTTTTTTAAAGTACCTGTTATTACAATATCGTAACTTCCATTTTATGTGTATTTATTTATAATTGATATTTGATGATTTGAAATATAAATCAAATTTCACACTATGCAAGTATTCTTTGGAATTTATTTACATCTTTACTATACAGCTTAGTTATAATAATTTATTAAATATTATTGATAACGTGTGTAAAATATCTTTTATTTAATATTTATTTGGTTAAAATTTGTTCTTAAAAATATATATTTAATTATTAGTCAAATAATAAAATAATAAATAAATTAAAAGGCGGGAGAAGTATTAGAGAATACAGATGTGTAGGAAATATATAGTTGTTATATAATATTCTAATTAGGTACACATACATTTTACTATATTATAATAATTATAATATCATATTAAATGCGTATGATAAACGATAGGGATTATATAATGTATTGTTAGTTTTGTAAATAACTTGTCGCAAACCCGCGACTGTTGCCCGATACGATTGTGGGAATTATTATTAATTAATATTTTATTTATATTATTTATACTACCCGTGTCGAGTATTTTAATTATATAATATTCAGTTTTTACCACACCCGTCGTGTGTTACGATCGATCTTTTCCGTACCGATTGAATAACGTATTGTTATTTAGATACATAATTTTTTATATGTATATACCTACTATACTGTCTTGATATTCCAGATTGAATTTGTAAATTATACTTATTTTTATGTGGCACCCAGTATAAAATATTTTTATTATTTAGTGTGAAATAAATACGTGGATGAAACTACAGATGTATTAAAAACTTTAACTGATGAAAAATATCAACCTCTAACACAGATATACTCGTAGCGTTATGAACTTAATAAAATTAACAAACTGAATTTAAGTTAAGATTTTTTATTAAATAAGCTTAAATTAGATAAAAGCAAAACAATTGGTTGGAAGTAAATTAATATTGCCTATTCACTATATTATCTTTCGGTTTCTAGCTAATTTTTAGTAAAGAAACTAGTTCTGAACAATTCAGATAAAATGGATAAATATCCTAAACTTAACTAACATTTAAATTATTTAGAAGATATAGTATTGATATATGGGACTAGGCATAACATAATCACCTAGACTCAAAATTTTGGTTATGTAATGAACCTCATTATTTGAGATTCAATTCACATAGACCCAATAATTTAATATTGATTCAACAAAAACGGATCACTGTTAAGTAAATAATATGACGTGTAATTTACACATGCGATCACTTACCGGAATATCCAAGAAAAACCTGAAACAAAGCTGACACGGCTATTGCACCTGAAAGCTCTCTCATACGCACTTTCCAAATTTCTTCTTGATCATAAGATGACATTTCGTTTATGCTTTCCATAGAAGGACATCTCCATTCTGGTAGTTTCAAAATCGCCAACGTTGGTACAAGAAATGAAATCGTTCCTCCTTGTACAATTGGAAGCCTGTTGAGAAATAGAGATATTAATGGGTTATAATTAGGATTCAAAAGTTCTATCTATAGATTCCATATATTTTTTAGTATGTTTAAGAACAGTAAGAACATTCAAAGCAAGATACAAATTTGTTTCACTTTTCACTGATGTTGTAATGTTGTATTCGAAATTTTATTTTGCTGATTTTTACTTATTTACGATACGTTGTGTAATGCTATTTTGCTAATTTAGAATTTTAATTGCTATATATAGGCATGATTTTATATATATATAAAAGGAAAAATATCATCTGACATACTAGATCTACATGGAGCATGAATAAGTCCAGCAAATTAAAATAGTCGATCATAAGCGGTTGAAGAGGTGAGGCTTGTGTTTTATTTTATAAATATTTATTTTTATTTTTGGATATTTATTTAAGCAACTAAATGATGTATTTTTATCATTTAAAAAACTTATAAATTCGACTTCGTTACTTGACTCGACTGGCTCAGAAGAAAAAAATAATAAAATACTTTTGATTTTTTACTTGAATGGAATTCAATTTCCGAATAAATGTTTAAGGGGGAAGGTCGCGGACAAGTAGTGTGTTTTGCTGATCATAGGTTGCGCATAGATTGATACCTACGGCCCTACTTTCAAGCCACGCCCTCTGCTATTGCAGTCGGCGGCTGGATAACAACTTTTAATCCGGGAGCGCTGTTTGCCTATTTATTATGTTATGAACGTTTGTCCGTGACATATCGCGTCAATATAAAATGCATAGAAGTGTATGTCGCTGTAGCCACGCGTACCCCTATGAACGAATAAGTTGCTGCTTACCGCTTACCTAAATATTTATACCAATATATAGATCATAAAATCTATAAAACGACAAAGCTTGATTTATATTTATTATATATTTAAATGTGAATTAATAATATAATATATTTTCAAATATAATATATGGTACATCGTACATATTATACATTCGTAACTAAATTTTTTTTTCTTATTTTCTACTATAACAAACTACACAATAGCGCTGTACACCTAAAAAATGCCTCCTTGTAGTTATTTCAATAAAGTTATTTTATATAACTATAATAATATTATTATTATACACAGCATAGTAAAATTTATTTTTAATTTCAAACAAATAAAATAAAATAAACGTAGTAAATGTAATTTTTTTACTAATAACAATATTATATTATTATTATTATATAAGCGAGGGTTACTTTGCACCAAGTTTTTTAGTTTTTTAGACTAAAATATACACTGTTATTTTAATAATAGTGATAGAATTTTAAAATTTCCACATGATTTTAGATATGAACATAATGAATGATTCCGTGTAACAAAAATTTGACAAACTTAAAAATTGATTTAAGAATTTTTTTTTTTAATTTGGTGCAAAGTTAGTTATGCTATTAGGTTACTTTGCACCAACATCAAAAATGCTTTTAATTTTCATGTTTAAAAAAAGCGGGTAAGTGAGTATCGCTCTGCTGTACATTAGGGGGTGGGGTGGACCTCGGACTATGGTAGGTTAAATTTGAATGCAATGATAGGTATCATTGTATACGAAAAACGATTCTGAACGGAGATGATTTGTCAGTCCAGGATATATTATATTTAAATATTATCATATATTCTATTTTGAAACTAATTCAAACATTTAAGTAAAAGATTCAAGATCTTACGTTTAGTAATTTATTAAAAATAACAAAAATCGATAATTATTTATTAGTAAAACGTGATTTTACACGTCGTGTATTTTTGATTTCAAATTAAAATTAAAACTTTAAACACTCGTAAATTTTTTTAAATTGAACAATCCTCAAACTTTTTTATAATTATTCTAAGCTTAACTTATGGACAGCATAGTATTAAATTTTCAATTCTTAGCTTTTGATAGAAAAATATTTATAAATTTTTAACTACCAAATAGTGAAAAATATTCATGATTTTGACGAATTTTTGTCAATATTTGAACTTCAAATGCTAATAAAAAAAAATTGTGCCTATGTATTTTTATAATTTTTGAATGAGAGTTAGAACAAGTTATGTGGACCCTTCAATTAAATTTTCAAGTAATTTGTCCCACCTAAATTTTTTTTATCAACATTTATAAAAAAAAAATAAAAAAAATTTGAAAATTTCAATTGTCTATAAATAGCTCAAAAAAAGTCAAAATGTTTTGAAAATCAAATCACGTAAAGAAAATGGCAATCTAAATAACTGGTAAAATTTTCAAGTATTTACGACTTATACTGTTTGAATAACAACAAATATCAAAAATCGTTTGAGGCTAAACCGTTATTTAACGCGGTTTTGTAAAAATTTAAATTTCAAACACTCATAAAAATTTTTTGTCTGAATCCAGTAGAGTTTTTTTTACAGATAATTGAAGAAAAATGTATGGAGAACCTTGTATCAAATTTTCAAAACTTAGTTATAAAAGTAAAAAATTTTACGAATTTTCAACCACAAAATTACTTGCCAATTTTCGCAATTTTGACATATTTCGTATAAATTCGAACTTTAAGCACTTATAAAAAAAAATTGTGACTAACGATTTCGGATTTTTTTTTATCACTTTAAGAACAACTTATAAGAAACCTTGTATTAAATTTTCAAGATTTTCTGGCCGGCCAAAAAGTTTTTATCGTTATTTAAAAAAAAAATACTAAAAAAAATTAAAAATTTCAATTGTCTATAAATAGCTCAAAAAAAGTCAAAATTCTTTGAAAATTTACCTATGTATGGAGAACGCTAATATAAACATTTGGTGAAAGTTTCAAGTATTTTCATCTATTAGTTTTTGAGTTATAGCAAAATAAAAAATTCGATTTTGTCGAAAACTGGTTTTGCGTAAAAAATCCCGTTTTTCCGTCATTTTTTTTATGTTTTTCCCGACTCATTTAAAAAATATTGAAAAATTTTAACTTTTGACCCCCCAAAGTACCAACTAGATTCGATTTCCTTTTCAAAGAGGGGCTGAAGTCCAAAATCGAAGCATTTTTACTGCTCCAAATGTTGTCGTCAGACACAAAAATAAAAAAAAAAAAAAAAAAAAATAAAAAAAAAAACACACATCATTGTAAAATCAATACATTCATCACTCCGTTCAGAATCTAAAACGTTGGTGCAAAGTATCCTAATACAATTTGACTGTGGGTATATATTTCAAAATTTAAAGCAAAAATAATGAAAAAAACACAATTTATTAAGGTACAAATTAAATAATAAACAAATGTAAACGAACTTAATTTATTAAATGCAGTATTTTGCTATACTATCGCAGTCTTTTGCTATATTTTAAGTTACAACAAATTATAAAATAAAATAAAATAATTTAACAAAATGTATGAATTGCAGTCTTTTGCAAAAGTATTTGTAACAAATTATAAAAAAACAAAATAACAAAATTAACAAACTTTATGAATTGCAGTCAAGGTACACAAAAAGGAACATAATATTTGGTAGGACTATATTTACTAATAACTAGCAGTCTTATCCCTTATTCCGTATAAATATCTAATTCTTCAACTCTAAAGAATCATTTTCTGACTAGCTTTGGGGGTTTTATCTTCATCATAATATCTTTCCATACATAAAACATTTCATCTACTTTTTCTGGCCATCTATAAAACTTTTTTGTTATTTCCATAGATTGTATATTATAATACTTGATATACGACCCGGATACAATGTTTCTATGTATTTGAATACAACAAAATCATTCACTAAGTATTTTCCATTCTAACTAACTGGACAGTCGTCATCTCTGTCATCTGTAAATGAGCCAACATCTTCGGCATCATCAGATTGTTCTGTACAAGAATTTTCACTGTCATCATGAGCATAACTTTTGCCTGGTGCTACATGTAGCTTCTTTCTTTTATTTCTAAGCGGTTGTGCAGTTTTGGATCTTTTGGCACTCAAATGCTGAATAAGGATTTCTTCAACTGAAGAATTATTGAATTTAGAATCTGGAAGTCTTTCTAATAATTCGTTTAGATTGCTATGGGCTACGAGATATCTACAAGATCAAGGTTAGATTAGTATGACCATGCCTCGAATCGAGGGAGTTGCACATGCTACTATAACTATGACACGTTTCGGGATAGTAAGCCACCAATTAATGTATATTGCAATAATAGCGCATCTACGAGTAAGGTCACCTAGACTTTGGAAGTGCATCTTTGTATTGCACATTATCTAGCCATGCCTGTGTTTGCAACAACAACTACAAGGATAACTACCTAGTTTCACCCAGAAGGCTACGGGACGACGTAAACAAGAGTCGCACCACATATATAAGGGAGCTCAAAGACCAACAACGGCAGATGTACCACTGCCACCAACACCTGACACTCAATAATTGTTTTAATAGTGCAGAGAATGATTGTATTTGCAAAACAGTATTTTTTAAACCTTCAGTACTACTTTTTCAGTCGGATAAAATTGTATGAAAAGCAACCTTCATGGGGTGGAAAAATGCAACATCCAATGGTTGTGTAAGATACGTAATATTCGGAGGGAGACACACAAAGTATATGTTTTCTTTTTTACAAGTTTCAATAATATGAGAAGATAAATGTGATGATAAATTGTCCCCTATGACAACTTTCTTGCATGGACTTTTTTTTAAATATCGCAGCAGTGTTTTTTCAAACCAATCTTGAAAAATGTTTGCATCAAACCAACCTGAAGGACTAGTGTTATGCCTACAATTTTTGGAACCATTTTTTGTCCAAGGTTTTAACAGACCTTTTGCTTTATATACACATAGGGTGCTAATATTTTTCCTTTAGCATTTCCACACATCATAAGGCTAATAGAAACTTTAGAAGTGTTCCATATTCGTTCAGGATATTTACATCCTCACTTATACAGAACCTTGTACCAAATTTCCAAAACTTAGTTATTAAAGAAAACATTTTTACGATTTTTCAACCACAAAATTACTTGCAAATTTTCGCAATTTGACATATTTCGTATAAATTCGAACTTTAAGCACTTATAAAAAAAAAATTGTGACTAACGATTTCGGATTTTTTTTTATCACTTTAAGAACAATTTATAAGAAACCTTGTATTAAATTTTCAAGATTTTCTGGCCGGCCAAAAAAATTTTATCGTTATTTTAAAAAAAAAAATACTTAGAAAAATTAAAAATTTCAATTGTCTATAAATAGCTCAAAAAAAGTCAAAATACTTTGAAAATTTAACGGTGTATAGAAAACACAATCATAAACATTTGGTGAAAATTTCAAGTATTTATAGTGATTAGTTTTTGAGTTATAGCAAAATAAAAAATTCGATTTTGTCGAAAACTAATTTTGCGTAAAAAACTTTTGACCCCTCCCCCTAAGTACCAACTTGATTCCATTTCCCTTTCAAAGAGGGGCTGAAGTCAAAAATCGAAGCATTTTTACTGCTTCAAATTTTGTCGACAGACACAAAAAAAAAACACACTTCATTATAAAATCAATACATCACTTCGTTCAGAATCTAAAACACAACACGTGCATTTGTATCTTTAATATTTTTTAATTGCTATCGTAATAACTTATAAGTTATAACTTATAAGGAACCTTGTATTAAGTTTGAAGCTTTTTGAACCGAAGAAAAAAATTGTATTTACATTGTTTAAATATAAACAGAAATTGTTTTGAATTTATAACTCAATATAATTTGCAAATTTTCGTAAATTTTATAAATTTTGTAAAAAATATTTGTGCGTTCATAAAAAGTTATTTTGGATTTACGCTCAACTTTTATTTTAATTACCAATAACATAAACTTATGAAAAACATTATAAACATTTAATGAAAATAACAACAGAAAAAGATTGATTTTTAAAAAATTAGAAAAATTATTAATCAGACAGTCAAAACAGTTATAATAATAACTTACTGTAAACTTTGATCTGATATGCTATAGTACTAGGCACAGAAAAATTATTAGTTGGAGGTCTACTTGGTAATGTTTTATCATCTGTATCGATTTAACTAGAACCGGCTTCATTATTTTTATTCCTTGTCATATTATATAAAAAACCATAATAATTTTTACTAATAAATAAAATGAAAAACTATTATTATTTTGTACTTACGAACGTCGTTCGCTCCTCCATTTTAATAAACCACTGTTTACAAAACGTGTTCGACGTTTTGCATTAATACGCAAATGCGTTTTTTTTAGCTTACGGTCAGAGAATTAAAAAAGGTAAAAACCATTTTGATGAACTTAATTTCATCCGATTATTTTCAAATAAAGTTTTTTGAAATTTTCACATCATGCACTAGGCTTCTTGTACACTAGATTTGTGAAGTGAGATTTTAAGATATTATTATACACTTTTGAATTTTTATAACTAGAAAAAATAATTACGTATTTAAAAAAACATTTTTGGTAAAATCAAATGTACAAGAAGCGTAAAAGTGATATTTCTTTAAATTATAACACTATTTTCAAAAAAATTGATCTATAACTTACACCGTAATTAGACTGCGACCGAGACCATTTTTTGATTAAAATTGTTGAACTTGACCTTCCCCCTTAACGCGATAAAATTAAGAAAAAATTCTGCCAATAAACTGGATTTATGTAACTTACTGATTACAAGTATAATATTTATTATGAGTAAATATTGTATATATTGTTAATTTATCAAGTGAATGCCTTCGACATAAAAAACTTTAATTTAAGTTATTATAAATTAGAAATAAAAACAACTATATAATAACCACTTGATAGATTTTCAACTTAAACAAGAAGAATTAAAGAAATAATATAATTATACAAAAAGACCTATGACAAAGGATACCTAATTAAAACTAGGTAGTCCTAATCACTAATTATAAGATAAGCCTGAATCATACATCATTATTAATTATTATGATATTTAAATAACGTAAATATAACATTATTAAATATTAAAAACATACATCTTTAAAATTTCGTACCAATTTATATTTGATTTTGTAAAATATATTACAAAAATAATTTTTTCCCAAATTTTCATAATCCCTAAAAAGCTTCCTAATAAATTGGAAATGTTGAAAATGTTTTAATAAAACGTATTACGTTTAATAAGTACGTACTTTATACATTAAAATAAACGGCATTAGTAGCATTTTGTGACGACATCTAAAAAAATTAACCCAACGAAGATAATATAATAACGATATAATATTTTTCTTAAAAACAGCTACTTATAAATTTTTCTTTTTACTAAACAAAATCTATTAAATCATTGTAAGCATCGTATACTACATTGTCATTTGATTTAACTTTAACATGTTATAAATTCTTTTTATATTTTAGAGAAGGTAGGCACTATTATAACTATTGATGTGGAAGCCTTAAAAATTTATAATAATAAATAATAATCACTGGTATTTTTTTAATTTCTAGTAAAAATATAGATACTTATATTAAAACATTAATAAATCTCAAATCTGAATTTAAAAAAGATAATATCATTTTTTTAATTAAAAAAATATTTGCCGATTTCAAAAGAGGCATTTAATCATCATTATTAATTGTATAGCCATCAGTTCAAATACATTATTTTAAAATTGAAACAATCTTAGCACTTTTTAGTAATATTTGTATAATAATAATAATAATAATATTATTATTGATATTATATATTTATGATATTATTTTTTTTTAAATTCAGATTTGAGATTTGTTAATGTTTTAGTATAAGTATCTATATTTTTACTAGGAAGTAAAAAAAATACCAGTGATTTATAATTATTATATTTCAAGCTAGGATAGGACTGGCTCAAAGACATGGCCTGCAATATAGTAAAAAGGGCCAACAAAAAAGAAAGATCGCTACGCTCGCAAGTCATGGATTATAAAAATATTTTATAAACAATTTTGGGCTACTTAAGATCCATCCACAAATATTGAATCAACTTCACTTAAAAATTTTAAAAACTGGACGCAATTCATGTAGTTGTTTAGATAAAGTCGGACGCAATTCGTGTACCCACTTATCAATTTTTTTATTTCGGGACACAATTGGTGTGTAGTCGTGTGAATCTACGTTGAAAAAAAGGATATGTAAACGATATTTACAATGGAACCATGGATAAAATGAAGAAAACAATTTCAGAAAAAATAATTTGGGTCAGTATATATAGGGGCTGAAGTTAAAAATCGGAGCATTATTACTGCTCCAAATGTTGTCGTCAGACACACATCATTGTAAAAGCAATACATTCATCACTCCGTTCAGAATCTAAAAAATTTTGTTGATGAACTTAATTTGCATATTTCCCAATTTTAAGTGTTATTTAGTGTTTGTTGTTGTACAGTAAAACCTATAAATTAACCATCAATCTCGGGACCAGAGCTTTGACGGATAATCGAAAAAACGATTAAGCGAGCAACAAACATTTTTTTAAACATACATACACATTATTATTATTTTTTTTTTTTTAATTTGTTATACACTCGTTTATTATTTATAATAGCATAATGAACAATCGTAGATATTGCCAAAAAGTTTCAAATAAACCTCCTCATACATAAGGCGATCAGAAGCGCAATAATTAGTCCGCCGCCTGGTGGTTAACCGAGAAAGATGGTTAATCGGGTGATGGATAATCGAGGTTCTACTGTATTCTTAAGTGCATATAAAAGTACTAAAAATTTACTTTATTTGTATTATAACTTCCGTGCTCTGATTATAATTAATAATAATTCTAAAATGAATTATTTTTAAATTGATTTTTGAGATATAAAACAATTATTATTTATTACAACAATAGTAATCCTGTGTAGGTATATATATATCACCAAAATTAAATATTATTAGACAATGGAACAATGTAATTTTATATAAATAAAAATTAATTGGGGAGGGATTATCGATTAAAATATTAAAAGGACATTATTTAAATAATACTAATGGCTTTTTTAAGCTATATAAATTATTATGATACCTATATTATTATCTTTATTGAAGGGCTCACGGAATCGTTATAAACAATATTATAATATAATATGTAATATTATGTAATTAAAGCACGACTATTGTTTCAAAGTTAAATAACGTGTAATTAGTCAACACAATAAAATATGATTAGTTATATGATGGTATTAATATCGAATATTTATTAATAAACATAATATATTATGGCGTAAATAAAAAATAATATTCGGTATACGGAGTCAAGAATGAAATTATGAAGTCTTAAAATGGTTGATAAGACAGCAATATAATATTATATTGTGATTAATGAAAGATTTGTTTTTAATTACCTACTCATACGATCATAAGGCCCATACAGAATAAAAAGTATAGGTAGGTATTGTAGTTTAATATTATAAATATAATATTATTATATTATTATTATATAAATATAATTATTTTTTATTAATATTTAAAAAAAAAACTATTTCCGAGAATATATTATCGAAAACAATAAGATAGCGAATAACCTACTAATCAGCTTTAACAAATCCAGTAAAGACAAAAAAAAAACAAAGCAAACTCAATTTTTAATTTCAAGCAATCTAGTAGGAAAGTTGGAGTCTTCTCATGAAACCAGAATGCAACTAAAGCAATTAATAAGATACGACATCAGTCTTAGCAAGCAAAGTTATAAAAAATATACTAAATGTGTCAAGGATACCTTCAAATAATAACTACACAATCCAGATAAAGATCTACTTTAAAGATCTTAAGAAAAAATGTTTTAAATGTCCTGAACTTTCGTCGTATACGTAGAAACAAAAATTGATTGTAGCGACCCTAAAGAATTTAAAATGTAAAAAGGCTGGAGAACAAGAAGAAACAAAGCAACGAGCTATAAATGATACCAAACAATAAGTTACTTAAAAAATATAAAAGCACATGGTATATTTCTTTTTATAGTTCAACACGATAACATTACGCATTATAAAAAGAATCAATATATTATTCGGGTGGAATTGGTTAATACGGCTAGTTATAAAAACATAATTACCTGCAACCAAATGTAACTTGTATAAACGTTACTATAGCTGTTACGAATATCATAGTTGATATAATATGACCTCGAGCGGGATCATCTTCCTTCATGCATAGTGCTGGTGTTAGGATAAATGGGATCGAAACAATAGCACCAATCATCGTAAGGTAATGCTGCGAAATAAACACAGATAGCATCATAAATTATATATCAAGTAATATTAAAATCTGAGAGGTAGCGTATTGTCAATTACTTTCCACCAGTAACATAACATGGTAAAAAAAATTATTAATTTTGATAAACCCATATTAAATAAATTCCAAATATTCCAAAACCCAAATATTATTTATTTATGTTTTATGTATAATAACCTATTGACATTTTGTGAGAATAGTAATTTAGTGCCTAGTATAAGTTAACATTAACAGGATTCGACTATTTAAATAATTTACAATTAACAGTAATTAAACTTTATTTATGATAAATAAATAAATAATGAAAATAACAGATAAAAAAATATTAATAATAAGACTACATTTAAATAATTATATTAACTTCAATGAGACAAAATAAATCAATAATAATAGTAATACTTAAAAGGGGTAATTGAATCTTTAAATTCACATTATAAATATATATTTAGATATAAAAACAATACGTGATATAAAGAAAAAGTCTACACGATTCATAATATGATTTGTTAATGTTAATGCTCCAGGGAAGAAAGAAGTTGAATTATAATTATTTTTCTAAAATGGAACATGAAATAAGTTTGATTTCCTCCAAAAGGGATGAATTATATTAAATCCGATTATAGAAAGCAATTATGGGGAAAAAATATGACCGTTTAACAAGTCAAAAATAAACATAATAGCTGCAGTAACCTTTCTTCTTAACTCACAAGATATTAACCCCAATTTACTAATTAGTAATTTGCATATTATACGAGTTATTTTAGTAAATAATACAATAATTTTGATACTAGGAGGACAAAAATTAAAATTCTAAATACTATTCAAAATAACTAGAAAAAACTAAAAACAAATGAAAAATAAAAATTTTCATGCAAAATCAATTTTTTACTAATTCCAATTTGTTATTTTTATGAAACTACATAATTCCAAAATGAATCACTGTAAAAATTTGATATTTTAACCAAATAAGCATAAATAACAAATGACATAATTTTCAAAATATGTTGACTTTTTTATGCTATTTATAGATATTTAAACATATTTAATATGTTTAAATTAAATAATATTTTTCAATTTTAGTATGATAAAATCTTTGTTTTTGAATAAAAAAAATTTGAAAATTGAATACAAATATTATTCATACATTTTGCTTACCACTTAAATAATAAAATGGTCACAATTTATTTTTATATTCATTTTTTATGAAATTTAAAACTTAATCATCTAAAGCTTAAAAATTTGATAATAAATTCCTTACAAATGTATTAATTTTCTAGAAATAAAAAAAAATTGATATGAAACCACAAACGATTTGAATAGGTAATTTAAGTACTACATTTAACATTTTAAATATGACGTTTGACGTTTTATCCTTAATAGATTTTTCAAATTGTTCATACTAATTTTAAATTGAGGTTTAAAATTATAAAATATTTTTAGTTTTTAGTATAATAAGTGTTAGTAAAAATGTTTAAGTTCGGCGATTATGGTTGATTTAATACAATATCCGAAATAAGTAGCTTTTCTTATAAAAATAGCAATTTAAAACTACTTAAAATACATATTAAGCAAGTTTGTTTTTTATTACTAGGTAAGTAGTTAAAAATTAATAAAATGTTAGTTTATTATTGCTATGGCTTAAAAATAAAATACAAGGTTACATATTATTAATACTTATTAAAACCCAAAATTAAAAATTAAATTGTCATATTTTTTTTTTATCCGTGTTTCAAATTTAAACAAAAAAAAATAATTTTAGTTATTTTGTTATGATTCAAAAAAATATATACCTACTTGAAATGAATACGTTTATAATAATACGTAAATAATAATTTACTATATACAATGAAATGTTCAAAATATATGAATTTATTTTAAGCTATATTGACTATTTAATATTTATGCCATATTAGGCACACTAAAAAATAAAATATACTCTACAAATATGCTAACAGTGTATCCGCTCAAAATCTTTTTTCATGTGCAATAATTTATCATTGAATTCAAATTTAACGCACCATTAAAGTAATTTACTCAATGATTGAATAATAGAAGTTAGGGTACACGTAACTCCGATTGTACAGCAGGTCATTTCTTTACTTATACTCATTTCCTTTTATTATAAATCTAATACGATTAAGGGTTAATCAACATTTATACATACTTGCAAAGCCATGAAGATGCATAAATACCATGGTGGATTATCATCAATACCATATGTTATCGATAATCCTTCGGTATTCTTAAAATTTGAATTTTTGTTGTGGTCAATGGACTGAGACGATATTATAAACTCGTTTGACTAAAAATAAATAAATTACAATTTTAAGTAATCAATGATATTATAATATGCTTCAATGTTTGTATAAAAAAAAATGCGGAATTAAAATTATTGAAAATTAATTGTTTAAAAAATGTTGTTATTTTTATTTATTTATTTATTTTCCATTTTTAATACTTGTATAATAGTAGGTCATTATTTCATTATATTTATTTTATTGTTTTTTTTAATAATATTAATGCTCAAATCGATTTTAAATTACACGTCAACATAAATAATTTTTATGAAATATCAGTATTATCATTACATTATTATTGGAATAGTATTGTATTTAAAAATTTAATTATTATCAATTAAAATCTAAAATGTGTTCAGTTCAATTATTTTTTTAAGAAAACGTATAAAAAATGTTTAATCAAACTATTTTATGGGCTTAAAATAGATGAAAGTGAATAATTATTATCAATTAAAATCCAAAATGTGTTCAGTTCAATTATTTTTTTAAGAAAACGTATAAAAAATGTTTAATCAAACTATTTTATGGGGTTAAAATAGATGAAAGTGAATAATTATTATTCAGTTAACGCCTATAGCATAACATTGTATAGGTATTATTGTTATTCGAAAAAACAATATACCTACTTCATGATATATCTATTAAATCCTCACTAATTTCAGTCTAAAAAAATGTAATTAATGATTTAATTTCAGGTAGATTAGTGTTGGATTTGAGATTTTTCTACATTTATTTTTTCATTCAAACGTAAAAATAAGATCAATCCGCTGTCTTGTAAGCTTATAAGCAAGCCAACGAAAATGTTGTGTTTAAAATATTGATTAATGAATAATTATTAAGACAATTTAGGCGTCACTATAATATATGTTAACGTTTTATTAATAATAATTAATGATACTATAGCATTCGGTACAATAAATTATATTTAATAAATAAAAAATTATTTATACATACGTTTAAGTTAACATTTACAAATTCTTTTTGATCGTCCATGATCGAGTTGGTTGAAATAAACTGAACACTCTCAGTGGAGATTTGATAATGTGGCTAGAAAAATTAAAATTACAATCAGATACTCACAGTGTAAATCAAATCGACTAATCATCTGAAATGGTTGAGGTAGTATATGAAAGACACCTACGACGTTTGTCAGTTAACATTATATTAATATTATATAGGTACACAAGTACATGTAATAAGTAACTATATAAATATTATATCTACTAATCCAGATTGTAAATTACGTCATCTTATTTGAACTACGAGGAAAAATACTTGTTTACTTAAGTCAAATGAATATACGTAAAGTATGTAAGCAGTAGGTACCTATAATCTGTATTATAATATCACTGTGTTTATTTGCAATGGTCAATATCAATAGGTACTAATCAAAAATTGCCGAACACTGTTGCATAATTTTACCATGTTATCATTTAATTATTATTATAATAATCAAAATATAATGTGGTTCGTTGTTAAAAATCAGAATTTATTTCTGGAAACACATACTTGAAATACAAATGCGTTTCATTTGTAGGTATAAAAAAATATCAATACTTAACTAAATGTATCAGCTACTTTGAAAGTCGTTGTACAGTACATTTGACAGTTTGTTATTTTTAGGTTTATTTTAACTTAATTCATTGTTTGAAATGTTCAACTAGTAAATTGACACGAAAAGCAACTGATGTGTCTATGTATATCCCAACTATCTGCTACTCGTATAGATATAACAATATTATATGTAACTATATGTGTACTTAATGATAATTTAAAACATAGGTATTTGGTCTTGAGTACACAATAAATATTTTTAAAATAAAAATATATTTTATCCATACAATAAAATAAAAAGACGTATGCATTATTGTTTTAAATATTCGATAAACTCTAATTATCCATGGAATTGAGTGGCACGACAACCACTGATAATTTGAATAAGACGAAATAATTAGCATTTAAATAATTCCTATAAACCGTAAAAAACATGGTTATCAGACATATAACCGTGAGATGATAAAGTAAGTTGAACTAAGTATTGTTAATATTGAAACGACACTCGATTAGCTGATAGGGCACTGCATCCTTAGGGTATGAAGTATTGGACTTTAAAAGTTGCAATTGTATCCGTAATAAAAAAAAAAAAAGTAATGCAATTTTTTTTCCAAATAGTTAATGATAAAAAAATATAATTCATTCATATGTATTCAAATTTCAAAAATTTTATCAGCCAATGTAGAGAGACATGTGTTTTCACTTTATATAGTTTTAAATTTAAATTATATTTTTTATTTTAAAATTAATCTTTAATAGACTCTTGAACCATGGATTTCTCTTACTACATAATATATATTTTCAATATTAGAAAAATTAAAAAATTAAATTAACACAAAAAATAAATAATGTACACAATAAATTAATAAATTGAGTTTGTAAAGTAAAAAGTTTTTTTATTATTTCGATTAAATTCAAATATAATATTCAACAATTTACTTTATACATCGTATAATATATTAAAGTTATGATTAAAAAAACGCAGTTGTAAAATTAAAACAAATTGTATTATTTCTAGAATTAATATAATTAGATAGATAAATATTGTGTTTATAATAATAATTTGACTTTTACACTATATTATTAGTAATATAATTTTAAAAATATAGTTATACATTTAATATAGATAACAGATATTGTTATTTCAAACACACAATAAATAATACAATATTTTCGTTATGATACCTAAAGTATAAAGTATACCTAAGTAGTTTTTTTTATTATTTCAGTCAATTGTTATCATTACAACAAAAATGTAACTATTATTTTAAAATCCATTATTATAATTATTTTTAAAATTGAAATATTTTATCTTGTAGTTTACTTACATAAAAATTATAATGTCTACAGTAAATTATTTAAGATGAGATTTTATTTGTTATGTTCTAAATAACACATATTTGAATATGAAAAAAAAAGAAACTGAGTAATTTTCAGGAGTCACTAAATTTGAATATAATTATGGGATAAGGGATGATGATATCAAATTAAATTGAGGATTTACCATGTTTCATTAAAATAACTTTAAGACGATATATATATATATAGAAGGTATATTTAGTAAATATACTATATACTATATATACGTATGCTAGTATTCATATAAATGCATAAAAGTATATATTCTAACATTTTGGAATTTTTTAAAAATCCTTTGAATATACCTTGCCTGTATCATTGTACATTTACATCTATGCGAAAAAACAATTAAAAACGGATACGGTCTATAAGCCAATACTACTATAAGTATATTTCACAGACGCGGACCAGAGGGTGGGCCGGGTGGGCCCAAGCCCGCCCAAAATTTTCAAAAATAATAATTTTAATTTTGAATATTGGCATTTCAGTTGTTATTTTAGAATTTTTATTATAAGTTTTAAAATGTATTTTATCAAATTTATTATTTATATATTATATATTTATTATTTAGTAATCGTTCATGAAGAGTAACAAAACAATATAATATTCTAGATTCAATCATAATTTTACTGTATTTTCTTTTGTGGTTAAATTTACGGGCTCGCCCAAAAAAATATTACTAGATCCGCGCCTGATGTTTCATGTTATGTTTTTTTGATATTTCTATTTATTTTACTATTAACAAAACATTAGATAGGTTGAATTTATTTCTGCAGATAATATTGCATTTAAAAATATCTTTGTGTGTAGTGTGTATAAAATATGAAAATATAGGTAAGTACGTATAAATTGCATGTCCCCCACAAATAATGTTTTTAAACTAAAGTGAAACAATGAATTATTAAAATATTATGTGTAATTTCGTCTTAATTTGAACTTCAAACATACCTAAGCTATAAATGTTCTATATTTTTCATCTTCGAAGTAATTTGCAAATGTTCGTGATTTTGACGAAGTTTTCAAAATTTTTAAATTTAAATGCTTATAAAAATAAATCATACCAATATATTTTAAATATTTTCACATATCTATATAAGAATAACTTATGTGGAATTTTGTATTAAAATATTTTCAAACTTTTTAACCTGACAAAAAAATTGTATCGAGTTTTCTAAAAATAGAACTAAAAAAAAAATATCAAATGTCTAGAAATCATTCAAAATATTTTGAACATATATTTACAAAAATGACCATAGAAATTAAATTATGAGCATTATTGAAGGTTAATATTTTATATAGGTACTTATAACTCACTAAAAAACTTAAATATTTTAAAAACTGACGTAAGTACACGGCAATGTTCTTATCTTTAAGTTTAATAATAGGTCATTTCATTCTAATATTTAAGATGAACACTCAAAATTGGAACTATTGAACGTATAATTTGGTATGATATGCGTTAGTAAGACGAAGACAACACATGCGAGTACAAGGTCCTCTTAATCGATTGATTAAATGCACATATTTATACTGAAATACATACCTAAAAATATTAAAATATAGCTAATACGAATTACTTGAATTTTATTTTTAAACTATTTTAACAACAAAAGTTGTATACACTGTTTTATTATTCACTAAACATTATAATAACAATCGAAGTAGATTCTTGTTCTTCAATGGAACTAAAACTGTTTAAATTATGTCTGAAAACTTATCTACCTTGTATTTATTTAATTTATCGATATGGCGTGATGACCGTACTGCTCTTCAAATACAATTTATTTCTTGGAGTATATCGATAAAGCGATGTAGATTTTTGAAGGTCTTAATTGTATTTGTTTTAAACAAAGATAAACAAATTTAAAGTTTTTTTACAAACGTCTTAAAAATTATTTATTTAACTATTAAAATTGTTTTTTTTATCTTTTATACTTATGTAATTGTCTACTTTTGTTTGTTCTGCATGTCAAAATTAATATACTGTTTGTGCTGTATAATATACGAAATATAGAATTTAACAAGTCGCCTTACAAACTAATTTCAAAATCGTTGAATTGCTAGTGGTTAATAAAACTCCAAAACGAATAATAAAAATCATTTGAACTGACACGTGCCCATAATAACAAAGTAAGAAACGTTTTATGGTCAGATAATTTGTTTTCAATTATCATTCAGTTTTAGTATGTATTTAGGTGCACAGAGTATCAGGCATCATTTGTATTGATTTAGGCCATTAAAATAAAAAAAAAATTAAAATAATATTAAGCACGTTGGTATTTTTTCCGTGTTTGTGTACAAATAATTAATAAGCAATTCACCTACCACCTTCATATTATATTTTATTTGGTAATTATATTGTCACTTAACATTTTATTATTCCATATTAGTGATATTACACACAAATTATTTGGTATTTTTCACAAAAATAGGCATTGTTTAGGTAGGTACCCTATAATAATTAAATATTAGTATTACATGTTTTAATTTAAATTAATTTAAGTAGTAGTGCATTGTATGATACTATTAATTTACATCGGTGTAAAGATTAAAAGTATTTTAATGTTTTTATTGACATATACTTATAAAATAACAATATAAACTATTTATTAAATTATACTAATACTTGAGTTTTGAATAAAAATAATAAATTACTAAAAAAACGTATTTATTTTACTAATGAAGCTCAAAAAATTAAGATTAATGAAATTAAAATTATAATAAACAATCCATTTAATATTTACACGTAATAAGTGGTTGTGATACGTAATTTTTCATGTTTTTTTTTTTTAAAGTAAAAACCATTATGTAATCCGTGAATTGTGAATAACTGACAGAAAAATTTAGTACAATAATCAAAAGTACCATCTACGTAAAATACACTTATTTTACTAAAAAAGCTCAAGTTAGATTGACACGAAAACATAACTATCCCATTGTCAGAGTTATTAAATAGTACAAATTGTTCGTTGCCTATAGTTTTAATTTCTATACAGTTTAAAATAGAATGAACCTCATTGATATTATTTGGTAATTGAGGGTAACTGGTTCTACGTGCATAATGCATATTATTTTTTATATAATATGTAACATCAGTTAATGTTAGTGTGGGCACGTTTTCTTCTTTTAATTGTGTATGAAATAATTTACTTGGTCGTTCTGATACGTCTGTAATCGCTTTACGTTTTAAACTATTACTAAATTTTCGGCGATTCAGAATATTTACTTCTATTTTGTCGTGATTGTGAATTAAATTACTGGCACTAACCTTTATTTTATCATCAGCATCTATTCGTAAAAAAGCTCTGCAGTTTTTATTTGTACACCTCCATATAATATCTCCATTTGAGTAATTTTTGTGACAACCAAATTTAAAATAATTAACAACTTTTAATATTTCACCTTTTTCACTTAACATTGTTGACATAATAAGTTCATTTTCCATTTTAATAAAAAGTTTTAACTAATAATATCATCAATAATTAAATTTAATATTGAACATAGTGCATATGGTTTCAGAGAATCAAGAAAGAGTCAAGAACACACTGCAGTAAAGTCACAGACCACAGTCAGCACAATCTTGTCATTATCTTATCAATATTTATTATATTATAATATTTATTTTACAAATAGATGGAATAATGCTCTGGGAATCTTGATAAACTTGAGGTCATTGGACTATATTTTTATAGATTAAATTATTAGATTAGACTGTCAGTTTATAGGAGTTATAGGATATTAACACCATTAATATAAAATAATTCACAAATGCATTGTTATGAACTGTATAACAAGAATATAATTAATGCATACAATATGAATATAAAATAATAAATGACTGTTTAATAAAGTAATACAATAATATTTTTATCGAAAATATCTATAAGGATAGAGCTAACACACGGCGTATTCCACCGCGTTGTCCATCGAACTAAAAAGCATTGGTTTATTTTTAATAAACGCCGCGGAATACGCAGCGTTTGAAACGCGGCAAATACGCCATGTATAGCTCCGGCCCAAAAGTACAAACCATTAAAAACAAGTTTTCATTTAATATTATTATGTTAATGATAAATATTTAATTATTATTATTGGATTTTTTTTTAAAAATTTAAAAATATCAAAATCAAAAATAAATTTGGAAACCACTGGAAAGCTCAAAAAAAATGTTAACTTAAAAGGTAACACGAATTGCATCCGGGACGCAATTCGTTCAAAAAGGTTCGTCTACCTATTTTGGTACGCAATTCGTGTGCAAAACGCGTGTAGTATGTAACACTAAATTATTAAAAAAAATCTAGTCCTCCAAAATGTCATCGATATTTTTAATAATACAAATGCATTACTACACGAATTTTAAAGTTGGGAGAATAATATATTTTTTTAACTTTATAATGCACATGAAGAAGAATACTCCATCAATAATTTTTGTTACATTTCATCCATTCAAAACATTTTCAAAATAAAATTTAATTTAGCTGAATTTATTTTTAACATTTTCTCAATTCCAACACAGGAAGGCTTAAAACAATATTTATTTCAAATATACCATTATAGCCTATAGGTTCAGATATTAGATTACCAATAGGTACTTTCAAAGTTTCAAATTACGAACCCGCGCCAAAAAGTATTTTGTAAAATGTTTCTTGTGCGTGTTTAAACATTTGTGGAGCGGCTTGTTATTGTTGATAGCAAGTATAACATATTATGATTTATGATAAATCATGCTGAAATCCATGATACGAGTGATACGACATTTAACTAAACAAACGATATCGACTCTGACCACGAAGAGAAAATAACAGCTAAGTGGATATAAATGTTAACATAAATAATGTTAACTACAAAAGGCGGGTAAGTGAGTATCGCTCTGCTGTACATTAGGGGGTGGGGTGGACCTCGGACTAAGGTATGTTAAATTTGAATGCAATGATAGGTATCATTGTATACGAAAAACGATTCTGAACGGAGATGATTTGTCAGTCTAGGATATATTATATTTAAATATTATCATATATTCTATTTTGAAACAAATTCAAACATTCAAACATTTAAGTATAAAAGTTTCGAGATCGAGAACTAATTTTTTAAAAATAACAAAAATCGAAAATTATTTAGTAGTAAAACGTTATTTTAAATGTGTATTTTTGATTTCAAATTAAAATTAAAACTTTAAACACTCGTAAAATTTTTTAAATAGAATAATCCTCAAACTTTTTTATAATTATTCTAAGCTTAACTTATGGACAGCATAATATTAAATTTTCAAGTTTTAGCTTTTGATAGTAAAATATTTATACATTTTTAACTAGCAAATAGCGAAAAATATTCATGATTTTGACGAATTTTTGTCAATATTTGAACTTCAAATGCTAATAAAAAAAAATTGTGCCTATGTATTTTTATAATTTTTGAATGAGAGTTAGTACAAGTTATGTGGACCCTTCAATTAAATTTTCAAGTAATATGTCCCAGCTAAATTTTTTTTATCAATATTTATAAAAAAAAAAATAAAAAAAAATTGAAAATTTCAATTGTCTATTAATAGCTCAAAAAAAGTCAAAATGTTTTGAAAATCAAATCACGTAAAGAAAATGGCAATCTAAATAACTGGTAAAATTTTCAAGTATTTATGACTTATACTATTTGAATAACAACAAATATCAAAAATCGTTCGAGGCTAAACCGTTATTTAACGCGGTTTTGTAAAAATTTAAATTTCAAACACTCATAAAATTTTTTTGTCTGAATCCGGTAGAGTTTTTTTTACAGATAATTGAAGAAAAATGTATGGAGAACCTTGTATTAAATTTTCAAAACTTAGTTAGAAAAGAAAAAATTTTCGCAATTTTGACATATTTCGTATAAATTCGAACTTTAAGCACTTATTAAAAAAAATTGTGACTAACGATTTCGGATTTTTTTTTATCACTTTAAGAACAACTTATAAGAAACCTTGTATTAAATTTTCAAGATTTTCTGATCGGCCAAAAAATTTTTATCGTTATTTAAAAAAAACATACTTAGAAAAATTTAAAATTTCAATTGTCTATAAATAGTTCATAAAAAGTCAAAATTCTTTGAAAATTTAACTGTGTATGGAGAACGCTAATATAAACATTTGGTGAAAATTTGAAGTATTTACATCGATTAGTTTTTGAATTACAACCATATAAAAAAATCGATTCGGTCGAAAACTGTTTTTGCGTAAAAATTCCCGTTTTTCTGTCATTTTTTTTTTGTTTTTCTCGATTTTTTTGAAAACTGTCGGAAAATGTTTACTTTTCACCTCTATAATGCACTAAGGATGCCCAATTTTCCATTAGAAACCACCCCCAAAGTTTGAAATTTAATAAAATTTAATAAAATTCATTTTTCATTATTTATTAGAATATTTGGTTTATATTGACTATATAATATTTATTATTTTTATGTTTTACCTTTCCGCGGCTAATATTAGCGTATCACCATCACCAACCGTGTAGTGAGTTTGAAGCAGTTTTTCGTACGCGTTGTAAACTTTCTATAATTGACTGCAAACAAATGCTTAGCTCGAAAACGGCCAGGTAAATTAAATAAATAAGCTGTCCGAAACCTTTCAAAACGCACCTCGTTTCAATAAGTCACGTGTCCACGACACGTCTAAATATATATATTTGAAAAAAAAAACAGTACTTTTTATTGTTATTTTACGAAGACTGCGAAACCACGGCGTGTGTAATCACAATCGATGGTTGCTCATTTTAGGTGTTAAGAAATGCGCGGATTAACGTCAAACCGTACTGATTACTAACTAACCGATTACCGTACATAAAATCGGCGATAGTCCGATTCGCGCGCAGCAAATACACAACCGTCGCCGACTGATTCGCAGGACTGGAGTATTTCTATGAGATTTAGCACGCAGCGATGGACGTCGCATGTAAAATATAATAATAGGTGTTATATGAATTCATGGATCGTGGACCGATTATCTTCACACGGTGTAGTACGCATGATGCAGAAACGTTTATTTGTACATTTACAATTATTGTTATTGTTATTGTGTACAAGTTTGAACAGTTAGCGTATATACACATCGACGGATTTACGGGAAATTATACTGCGACACTGTGAAGTTTTATAATAATATTATTATGCAATTTATTTTGCGCATACGGCTTACGCACTGTACATTAAACATTAATGATATTCATAATGTATGTAGTATATTTTACCAGCTTAGTACATTAAACATTGATAATAATATCGTGTAATATTATGTATACGAAGAAGTAAAAACGATACCTTATAACTACCTACCTACAACCGTATACGTACTATACGCACAATTATTCGACTGTGTTAACTGTTATTATTCCGTAAAATGTCTTGTAGGTACATAAATACATAGAAATGTATTCTATTATTGCCCAAGAAAAAATACTAAACAACCCTTAGGCCTTAAGTGTTTTAGAATACGTTTTTAGATTCTGAATGGAATGATGAATGTATTGATTGTACAATGATGTGTGTTTTTTTTTTTTTTTTGTGTCTGTGTACAGCATAACTAGTCGAAATAATGCTTCAATTTCAAACTTTGGGGGTGGTTTCCAATGGAAAATTGGATATCCTTAGTGCATTATAGAGGTTAAAAGTAAACATTTTCCGACAGTTTTCAAAAAAATCGAGAAAAACAAAAAAAAAATGACAGAAAAACGGGAATTTTTACGCAAAAACAGTTTTCGACCGAATCGATTTTTTTATATGGTTGTAATTCAAAAACTAATCAATGTAAATACTTCAAATTTTCACCAAATGTTTATATTAGCGTTCTCCATACACAGTTAAATTTTCAAAGAATTTTGACTTTTTATGAACTATTTATAGACAATTGAAATTTTAAATTTTTCTAAGTATGTTTTTTTTAAATAACGATAAAAATTTTTTGGCCGATCAGAAAATCTTGAAAATTTAATAAAAGGTTTCTTATAAGTTGTTCTTAAAGTGATAAAAAAAAATCCGAAATCGTTGGTCACAATTTTTTTTATAAGTGCTTAAAGTTCGAATTTATACGAAATATGTCAAAATTGCGAAAATTTTTTCTTTTCTAACTAAGTTTTGAAAATTTAATACAAGGTTCTCCATACATTTTTCTTCAATTATCTGTAAAAAAAACTCTACCGGATTCAGACAAAAAAATTTTATGAGTGTTTGAAATTTAAATTTTTACAAAACCGCGTTAAATAACGGTTTAGCCTCGAACGATTTTTGATATTTGTTGTTATTCAAATAGTATAAATCGTAAATACTTGAAAATTTTACCAGTTATTTAGATTGCCATTTTCTTTACGTGATTTGATTTTCAAAATATTTTGACTTTTTTTGAGCTATTAATAGACAATTGAAATTTTCAATTTTTTTTTATTTTATTTTTATAAATATTGATAAAAAAAATTTAGCTGGGACATATTACTTGAAAATTTAATTGAAGGGTCCAAATAACTTGTTCTAATTCTCATTCAAAAATTATAAAAATACATAGGCACAATTTTTTTTTATTAGCATTTGAAGTTCAAATATTGACAATAATTCGTCAAAATCATGAATATTTTTCGCTATTTGCTAGTTAAAAATTTATAAATATTTTACTATCAAAAGCTAAGAATTGAAAATTTAATACTATGCTGTCCATAAGTTAAGCTTAGAATAATTATAAAAATGTTTGAGGACTATTCTATTTAAAAAATTTTACGAGTGTTTAAAGTTTTAATTTTAATTTGAAATCATCGATTTTTACATCGATTAGTTTTTGAGTTATAGCAAAATAAAAAATTCGATTTTGCCGAAAACTGGTTTTGCGTAAAAATTCCCGTTTTTCTGTCATTTTTTTTATGTTTTTCTCGATTTTTTTGAAAACTGTTGGAAAATGTTTACTTTTCACCTCTATAATGCACCAAGGATATCCACTTTGCCATCGGAAACCACCCCCAAAGTTTGAAATTGAAGCATTATTTCGACTAGTTATGCTGTACACAGACACAAAAAAAAAAAAAAAAAAAACACACATCATTGTAAAATCAATACATTCATCACTCCGTTCAGAATCTAAAATCGAATTTAGGGCCAGTAGTTTATGAGTTATAAGTATTTAAAGTTTAGATAAGCGAAGTGGAGTGGTACGAGGTTACCCCGCAAAATGTTTGTCTACTACTCCGCTTGTCTAAAATTTAAATAAGTATAACTCTGGCCCTAAATTCGAAGTTTATGTATCAAAATACTCAGAAAATTATTCTGCTTTGGAATATGAAATTAAAACTAAATGTTGTCATTCAAAAAAGTAAAAAACTTAAAAAAATTTAAGGATAAAAAATATTTAAAAATATAATTTTTTAATAAAATGTTGTTAAAAACAACTTGAAACTATGTAAAACAATATTTTCAAAAACATGAATACTTTCAGATATGATGAGTGTTCTTCGATAAAAAAATCACCATGTATAGACATTTAGTATATGTATTTTTTCATGTATCATATTATTTTTTACATAATATTATGTTAAAAAATTAGTTAAAAACAATAAAATTGCAACTTTTTAAACGCAATTTTCGGTAATTTGAATGCTATTATTACTGCATTCAATTTTACTATTTTTTTTCTATTACAACATCAACACCTTAATAATGCAAATGAGGTAATTAAAATATTTTTATTTTCATGAGGTTATTCAGTTTAAATATATATTATTATAATTAAATGTATTATCTAGCATGTAGTTTAAAAATATTATTAAGTATTTACTATTTATTTTAAATGTAATAACTAACTGTATCAAATTGAATAACTTTAAGTATAGTTTAAATGTTCAATCTATATTATATTATTATGAAGTATGTTCATATACTTTCATCATATCAAAGCTGTTTTCCTTAGAGTAGTTAAGTGGGATGATGTGGTGTAACAGTAACCTACTTAAAATGCAAGATTTTTGTTTTTAGTTACTTTGTCTTGTCTGAAATTGAGTGAAACATTATTATGGATTGTTTGGTTAATTGTTATTTATTAATTAACTTAGTATTTTGTTTTAAACATCATAAAAATTATTATATTTTAATTTTTATCATAATATTATATATTGTATTTGATGGAAGTACACACTTTTCCAATTATCAATTATTATTTATTTATGTCTATTAAAATAAATTAATTTAGGGTATTAATTTTTGTTTTTGAATATTATTACATTTAATACCTATCCGACTGTAAATATGTACATTTACCCCAAAATGTATAATAGTAAATAAGTGGACTTATTAGTCAATAATAGTAAAGGTAAAAATGATGCAATAAGAATATTTTTAATTATATTAATTAATCATGCATCATATCTTATAAAAATAATATATAATTTCTATACATCTCAAATGCTAGTTTGTATACCAGTAAAAGATAGTTGTCTCATTCAGACTCATTTTGGAGCATAAAAAAACATATTTGAAACATAAAAAAATAGATATTTTGATCCATATAAATGATATCTATATAGGTACATATCTAATAGACATTGATATATATTTACTAGGTTAGTCTTTAAGCTTTGAACAATTATTGTGTATCAAATTGTATCATTTATAAATTATAAGTAAGTACAGTGGAAAGTGAAATAACAATAATTAATTCTAATGGCCATCATAATGCTGTCATAATTTGAATTGGTACAGTTGATAAAAGATTATAAATAAAACTACTTCTTATACATTTTCAATTGAAGTAAAGCAAATTAATTATAAAATGTAACAATTGTTTAATTCAATAGGTAAAACAAAATATTTTATACACTACCACATTCAGTACAGAAACATTTAGATAAAAATAAATGAATACAATAATCAATTAATTGTGTTTTACTGTTTTAGGCTGATTTTATCATATTATATTAGTGATAAAAGAATTCATTAAAATTAAAACTTAATAACAATCACTGTCAGAAAAACAAATAAGTAATTAACCATCATATTTTTAACCTTTTTAACCCTGCAAGTTTTTGAAAATAATAGAACGAAAAAATTCTTTAAACTGTTTAAACTATTTAATTAAAATAATAATAATAATAACAATAATAATTATTGTAACCTACTTAGCTTTTTAAACAATTTAATAATTTATTTACTTCTATTAGAAATTGTTAAGTTGTTGCTAAAAATTATTTAAAAGATAACATATTAGGTACCTATATAACTTATTAACATATTTTATAATATCTTATATATTATAATACTATGGTACCTACTTTTATTGTTTTAAACTCAAGTTTTGATATAAATTAATGCAGAAGGTAATATGCTCAAGAGGTTATGATAGGAAACTCCATACATAATATAGATTTATTTCACTGCAGTTCACTTAATGATCTCTCTTCATATATTCATTAATTTTCAATTCTTATGTCATTTTTTTTCTATTTATATTATATTATACATTAATTTTTTCAGTTTACACATAACTTGATTTATATTTATGTATTTTTTTAGATTCTGAACGGAGTGATGAATGTATTGATTTTACAATGATGTGTGTTTTTTTTTCTGTGTCTGACGACAACATTTGGAACAGTAATAATGCTCCGAATTTTGACTTCAGCCCCTCTTTGAATAGGAAATTGAATCTAGTTGGTACTTTGGGGGGGGGGGGGTCAAAAGTAAACATTTCCAAATAGTTTTCAAAAAAATCGAGAAAAACAAAAAAAAAGTGACAGAAAAACGGCAATTTTACGAAAAACCACTTTTCGAAAAAATCGATTTTTTGATTTTGCTGTAACTCAAAAATGAATCATTGTAAATACTTGAAATTTTCACCAAATTTTTATATTATGGTTATCTCTTTACAGTTAAATTTTCAAAATATTTTGACCATTTTTAAGCTACTTATAGACAATTGAAATTTTCGACTTTTCTAAGTTTTTTTTCTTCAAATGCGATAAAAATTTTTTGGGTGGCCAGAAAATCTTGAAAATTTAATACAAGATTTCTTATAAGTTGTTCTTAAAGTGATAAAAAAAAAATCCGAAATCGTTAGTCACAATTTTTTTTTATAAGTGCTTAAAGTTCGAATTTATACGAAATATGTCAAAATTTAAATTAACTTTCATACTCTCATTATGCGTATGTTGCCAAATACTTTTTTTATTAATAAACAGATACTTTAAAGTAACTATAGTAACATAATATAGTAACTATACTATTTGTTTCAAAATAGAATATATGACAATATTTAAATATAATATATCCTAAATTGATAAATCATCTTCGTTCAGAATCGTTTTTCGTATACAATGATACCTATCATTGCATTCAAATTTAACCTACCATAGTCTGAGGTCCACCCCACCCCCTAATATACAGCAGAGCGATACCCACTTACCCGATTTTTTTCTCTTCTTTTTCCCCAAAGTAGCTACTATTGTAACTCTCTTATATATTAATTTAAAATGTAATTGGAATTTATTCCGTAATAAACAAACAATATACAATATACCCGCATGACGTGTTGTCTCCATCTTACCAGTCTTTTATTTAAATTTTAACTTTGTAAAGTAATTAAACAATTAATTATAGTAACTTATAATATAAGATTTAAGTAATTAAACATGTAATAACATAATCATGTCAAAAATACAGTTTTCTAGATGGAAAATTGGTTATTAATATTATTATAGTTCTTAAACCTTAAACTATTATAAAATATTTTTTTATTTCTCCTCTACACAAAGGACATCTGTAATATGGTAAATTCTTATATGGTGGCATCTTTATATATGTTTCATGACAAGGAGCACACAATCCTTGATGCCGACAGGGTGATGCTATGACAGTGGCCATTGAATACTGGCAAATATAGCACTTTTCTGTTACAATTGGTTCAACTGAAAATTCAAAATATGTTAAATGATAATTATGTATTTTAATTAATTTAATATGAATTGAAAGGTTAATGATTATATATTTTTAGTTTAATATTTATTTACAGGTCAAGTCTTCAAGACAAATGTTGATAGTTTGGGGTAATACTGGTCGTGTCGGTTATGGTATATCCTCTTTGTCGTCCAGCCCATGAAGAAGATGCAATACTAAAAATAAAAAAATATTAGGAATATTATAATTGTTTCTAAGTGAGTATATTAAAGTTTACTATTTATTTGTCCATCAACAATAGGCCATCTTTGTAAAATATGTTCTCTGGCATTAACTGGTTGTCGAATCTCTAAAACAGGTTGTATTTCAGGAAGTGGTTGGGCAAGAAGCATTGGTCATTTTATTTAAATAAAAAATGCATTTTGGGTTAAAGCTTTGAATCATATTATATTATAAAAACATGACACTTTTATACTATACAGGCCATATACTATTCATGTCGATGGACCCTCGGCGGGCCGGATTAAATACTTTCGCGGGCCGTACTTTGCCCATCACTGATTTAGAAAGTCTATCGGGTAGAACTAGTTTAAATTCATTATCTAAAACAACAGTTAATTTTTCACCATATTTAGTTTTGATAAATTCGAAAGAAGATGTGTGGTATTTTTTTCTGATTTCCAATTCGCTAAATTTTACAAAATTTAAATCACTCCCGGGAATATCTAAAAGTGTCTTAAGTTTTTCCATTTTTATTTGTTTATTTATTTATTTAATTATATAAAACAAATTGTCTTTATGTAATAGTATTGAGCGGTACATGGGTGGGAATATTCGTCTTCAATTTTTAAAATATTTAAATTTTACTAATTGTATAATAAGTTATTTTTCAGCCACAAAACAATTTAAACAGAATCCGGCATCCGACGAACAGAACTGCGAAATGAACGAGATAATACCTGCAATAAAATTCTATAAAATTTAATTTTAATAATGTTACATTATTAGAATTATCGTAAAGTTATATATAAGACAGTAAATAAAATAATATATCTTCTATTAATTTGAACAGAAAACTCTTAACTCCTTATTCTTACTTGGTGTAATCTTAAACAAATCTAATTTAATTTTTATTTTTCTGTTAAAATCTTTTTGTGAATTTTCCATTGCTTTTTCCATCCAATAATTAGATATGTAAAGATGTTCCGTATTTTCAATAACAAATATATACCTATTTTTTCCGCGATATTTTGTCATAGCAATAGCTCTTATTGTTAATTGTGTATTTTCCCCAATTGTCTCTAAACGTATGCAATCTTTTACCAAAGGTATTTTACCAATAAAATCTTCCATCTTGTTTGAATCTAAATTTTCTATTGTATCTTGGTTGTATTCAAGAGCTTTACCTTTATCTCCCCAAATTTCTTTATCAACATGTAAATCACAAATAGAAGGAAAACGATTTCCGTTATAACTAGTGTATCCATCAGTCTCTAAAATCATAAAATGTTCGTTTTTAGGCAAATAAACAATTTCTTGTCTATTAAAAGAAAGGAAGCAAAATCCTTTTTCCTTTAAATATTGTTTATTTTTATATTTATTAATAAAAAAGTTTTTATGTAGTCCCTTAATATACCTTACAGAAAATGAGTTGTTTTCCTCAACTAAAACAACTACATAAGGATATTTATGTCTGTTATCTACCATAAACGCATATAATTTATATTTATTCTTGTCGCCCAACTGTATCCATTTTGTTCTAAAATATTCCAAAATCTTGTTTTCTAATGCTTCTCTCTTAGCCTTGTCATCCAACATTTTAATATTTTTTGTTTTTGTTTCATTTAAAAAATGCAATCTTCTTTCTTCCTCACTAATATTTTCGAGTTCTAGTTCTCGTTTTTTACTGGCTTCTAAGTACCTATACTTTATTATAGTTATATACTTCCTCAATTACATATGGAGACAACGCATTTGTTATATTTGTCCTTTTCCTTAAAACTTCTGGTGTTACATTTTTAGTTGCAATTAATCCAGAACTCTCAATATCTATTGTTTTTTTAATACTAGAATACAAGGTTGTGTTTTTTGTAAAATAAGTTTTCCCTTCTCTTTTTAAAAAACATTTTTGGATTACAGATATTTTTTCATTATCAACTTCAGTTATTTCTATATAATTTATAGGCAGCATTGGAAAACTAAAGGCGGACAGAACATATTTTATAACTTTTTCTCGTTTACTAAATTCTTCAGGGAGCTTAATATTAATTCCAGTTAATTTATTGGTGTTCTCATTTGCCCAATAAACATAATTTAATCGTTTTGTTTTGTTATCTATAATACAACAGCTATTCTCCAAAGTGTTTGTCAGTTTTTCCACATTATGGATATTGGAACAGAATAAAAAGGAGCCTTAGGAAAATATGATTTATTTTTTTCCAAAATTTTCATACAATGTTCTATTGGATCATACTTTTCTTTTGCAGTAAAATACTCGTTAATATAATTATAAATGGTTACTTCCAATCTTGTAATCCCCTTTTTTTGCGCTAACTCGTTTCGAAAAGTTTCCCTCAATCTCTCGTCTGGACAATCTAAATAATCTATCACATGATTTCCAAGTTGTTTAATTATGCCAGGACTTGTCATTTGACATTGGAATTTATTGTAAATTTTCGCTCTACAATTCTCATTCAACCAAGTCAAACAATCTTTTCCCACTGTTTTGTCATTATCCACAATTCTATTATCTTTTTTAGAATCGGATAGAGAAAAAGAAAAATTAGAAGTCAAATATTTTTTCATTTCCTCTTTGTTAAAAATTCCTGCAAAATCTTGTGTAATATCCAAATCTAATAAATAAATATGTTCCTCTTTTAATTTTTTTAATATTCCTGGAAGTTTTTGTAATAGTGTTTCTACTTTTACATCGGCTAATTCAACTTTAAAAGGTATAAAAACTGGATTTTCATATTCATCTTTATATTTTTTCCAGTTACCAATAACCTGTTTAACACCCGAAGCTGTTGAAATGTTGGAATCTAGAAAATATGGTCTTTTTGCTTTTACACCATGCCCTGCTAATTTAAATTCACGAAATTTTGATCTCAACAATTTATTATAACCACCGCAAGCTTCTTTATCAACTAAAAATTTTCCATTTTTTGGTTCTCCTTCGCAATAACTAAAATCTACTATTTTTGCTACCATAATATTATCGCAAAATGGATCTGTTATTTCGTTAAAATCTTGCAATAATTGTTCTCCATCTGTATAATTAATATCCCCAACATTAGTAACTAAATTATTATTTTTTGTATTCTCTGTTAAAATCTTAAGTAATATTTTCTCCATTGTTGGCTTAACATTTTTTCCAAGTATTTCTGTAATAGAGTGTATATTGGTAGTTGACATTTTAATTTTTAACTACTTTATTAAAACAAACTCAATTTCTTTTTTATAGAATATTTATAACGATTTATAATAGTGTAATATTTTTCAGAAATAAACTAATTAATTAATTAATATTATAATTTCTAATCTATTCTTACAAATTTACTAAACTATAGCTTTCAAGTTTTCCAACAATCCTGATTTCGGAGATGTTAAAGTCAACTGGCAACAATTATGGAATTTTTTCTGCAACTCAAATACTTCCAACAGCTCAACAACTCAACCTCTAAAATCGATGGTATTAGTTCAACAACTCAATAGGAATCGAAATCTCAACAGAAACAAAATCTCTATGGAATATTTTAAAAACTGTATAACTAAAATTGTGTATAAGTAATGTTTTAAAATTGTATAACTATTAAAATCCTTAAGCAAAATTGTGTATAAGTAATGTTTTAAAAATTGTATAACTTTTAAAATCCTTAAGCAAAATTGTGTATAATAATGTTGTTTAAGGTAGTCGAAACTAGGTAGTTGAAAGTATGGCTCGACTTTTTTCTTACCTATCTGATATTTGTTATTAAATTATCTTTATTAAGTTTGTAAATTGACCTTATACCATACCTTCTTGCTAATGATTTAAGCTCAATATAGAATATAAATACTATTTGCAGTATATAGAAATGTAATCGGTTGTATGATTGAATATAATATGAAATATTACAATTTATAATTCACAAGCGTATTTTGAATATTTGACTCACATGAAAATCTCCAATCACCAATTATGATAGTGATACTGACTTGGCGCGTACTCTTCTGATCGGCAGTAGTAATCACTATATTAACGCGGCACGGTGAAATATATTTAGTGGGACGGCGTTGCTGCTCACTCTCGCACTTATTACACGGATCGCGACGGGTGGACGAAAAGAATACAACGACGGCAAGGGCGAGCCTAATCGGACAGTACAGATCTAAATCTGTACCCACGACTGCTGACCACTGGACCTCCTTGGCTGCAACGGCGGGACTCCGGTTAGTCGGACAGTACAGATCCGAATCTGTACCCACGACTGCGGACGGCTGGACTCCTTGGCGATGGTGGCTTCTCCTCTCCGTTGAATTTGTTGACTGACGATATCACACGGTTATATACGACACTTGTGAAAGTAATGCTGTTGGTCAGTACAGTATAACTGTACCCACAACCGATTACGACGGTGTACCGAATACGATGCTCGTAAGACTGCCTTTTCGTTGCCAACGGGTGCTCTTTTCTGTGTGTTATTGTATGGATGTTTGTATTAGGTTTATATTTGCGTGATATTATATTTATGATTATTTCTTCTTAATGCTTTTAATATAATTACAATTTGTCATGTTGTAGACATGTAGGATGTATATATTTAATCATATAAATATGCATATTTGCATATTTGCATTGATTAAATAATTTATTGATGGGACATTAGTATAGTTCCGAAGCGATTTTGCTCATGTGCGCTATCTGTTATTATTATTGCGCGTAATTATTATGAACGGTATACTGTCGGTGGCGGCGCGTAGCGATGTTTTTTGGCGCGATATATGTGTGGTCGTTACAGACTTAAGATCAGAGACTTTCATATTTTCTAATATTCTTATAGAGTTTATTTGTTCCATTGTTTATTATAATTTTTATTTTCATTTTTATTTATTCAATTTCTTTTGAAAAATTTTGCATTTGATGATTTTATTTCATTTTGTGATCTATTTATGTTTAAAGTTATTTTGTGTTCTATTTCTGATAATTATGCTAAAGGTTGTGGTTTGTGATCTTTTTGTGATTAAAAACATTTTTCTGATATTTTGTGTTTAAAAACAGTTTTACTGATCTTTTGTGTTTAATAGCATTTTGTATTCTATTTCTGATAATTATGTTAAAGTGTAAAGTTTGTGATGATTTTCTGATTAAAAACATTTTTCTGATCTTTTGTGTTTAAAAACAGTTTTACTGATCTTTTGTGTTTAATAACATTTTGTGTTCTATTTCTGATAATTATGATAAAGTGTAAAGTGTACCAGAGTGCCCCACCTACTACTTACCTATACTTAGTACTAATTCTATGTACCTACTTATAAAATTAATTATATTGATATGTATGTAAATAAATTTAAATAATTGTATAAAACCTATGTTTTCCTTTTCAGTATACTTAGGACTGGAACAACATTTTTGATGGATGGTAAATTTGCTGCAGCTCCATCATTTAACCGGGAGTGTCAACAGCTTTATGTTATAATGGGTATAACATTTAACACTGTGAGTTATACCTAAATATAATTATATTAATTTATAAAATTATTGTATATTACAATATGATAATCATTGCTTACCTTAAACCAATAAATCCATTTGTAAGATGTTTTTCTTATTAACTACTTATTCATAAATATCATATTCAAGTATATTGAGCTTATTGAGGTATCCAACTCAGTAATATTAGGAAATTGTCCTGTGGAGGGAAGGGGAATAGACATTGATAAAATACTAAATGTTCAAGTACAGCAGTGAGTGGTAGCTAGGAATACATATATTATTAAGCTCCTGATCTAACTAGGACACTAGTTATACATTTTTAATTATTAAATATTTGTGTTTTAGGGTTTCCCAATAGCATTTGCGTTGATGTCAAGAAAGACAGTGAGGGCGTATGATGCTTTGTTTAAAAGGTTGTTAGAAATTGAGCCACAATGGACACCACAAACAATTATTGTGGATTTTGAAAGAGCCGCAATAGTTTCATTCAAAACAATTTTCAATAATGTTTTAATAAGAGGATGCTGGTTCCATAGCTTTCAAGCTCTGTGGAGAAAAGTAGGGGAATTTGGTAAGCTTATAAATATTTTTGATACCTAGTTAAATTAATATGTACTAAACAAACTTAATTTATAACAGGAATGATAGAAATGTGTACTGGACATCGAGGTGTGTATGACATTATTCATATGTTAATGGCATTACCGCTGTTGCCTATGAATAGAGTGATGGAAGGTTTTATCTCCATAATTGATTTTTATTTAGAAAATGTCCAAAATAATTTACCAGAAAAAAGCTGTAGAAAATTTGATAGATATTTTCAATATTATAAGTCAACATGGCTCCAAGGTTTGTAAATACTGATAAATATTAAAAAATGATATCGGGAGTTTGTTGCATTACAATTAAACATAATTTTAATTTCAATTACTAAATTACTTGTCCAATCGTTTACATACATAGGCTAGTTGTAAAATTGTTAGGTGAAATGTTAATTTTAATAGTTGCAAACTTGGTTTAAGTATTTAACAAATTTTTTTCAAATTAAATTTATATACCTATTTTAACTTATTCAATTGTTTATAATTTATATATGAAAGGTAGAATACTGTCAATGTTTGAAAAATAATAGTAGTTAATAATAATAGTTCATTTAAAAAAATAATATATGCATTATACAGGACCAAATGCAGATGTCTTGTCTGTGAATGATGTTATTTGGTGGATAAATAATGTATAAGAAGTTAGCCATCAACACCTTCGTATGCACATGGGTAATAAGCATCAACCAGAACCATGGGTGTTTTTAAGTAATTTGTTTTTAGTTTTACTAATGTATATGTTTGTATTATGTTTGTTTATATACCTTATACATAAAACATTTTTAACATTTTTCCTTCATAACTTTACAATTTTAATTAACTATTACTATAAGACAACTACAAATTTCTTAAAAAAAAAATTAATTATCTGTAATAGGTATTAAACAACATTTCAATTTTACAAAAGGGTTAATTACGTACTCTAGTGGTGTGTTGGCCGATTATAACTTGACAATTGATGGTATCCAGGTCAGGGAACTACAACGGCAAATCTGGATAGACCATCAAAGAAACCTTGATTAGGCTTCTAGGCTGTTGACTGAAGGGCGTTACACAGTTATAGAATTTTTGACATGCACTAAACATATCACTCCAAATTTTGGAGTAGTTCGACCAATGCTTCTTGCCCAACCACTTCCTGAAATACAACCTGTTTTAGAGATTCGACAACCAGTTAATGCCAGAGAACATATTTTACAAAGATGGCCTATTGTTGATGGACAAATAAATAGTAAACTTTAATATACTCACTTAGAAACAATTATAATATTCCTAATATTCTTTTATTTTTAGTATTGCATCTTCTTCATGGGCTGGACGACAAAGAGGATATACCATAACCGACACGACCAGTATTACCCCAAACTATCAACATTTGTCTTGAAGACTTGACCTGTAAATAAATATTAAACTAAAAATATATAATCATTAACCTTTCAATTTATATTAAATTAATTAAAATACATAATTATCATTTAACATATTTTGAATTTTCAGTTGAACCAATTGTAACAGAAAAGTGCTATATATGCCAGTATTCAATGGCCACTGTCATAGCATCACCCTGTCGGCATCAAGGATTGTGTGCTCCTTGTCATGAAACATATATAAAGATGCCACCATATAAGAATTTACCATATTACAGATGTCCTTTGTGTAGAGGAGAAATAAAAAAATATTTTATAATAGTTTAAGATTTAAGAACTATAATAATATTAATAACCAATTTTCCATCTAGAAAACTGTATTTTTGACATGATTATGTTGTTACATGTTGAATTACTTAAATCTTATATTATAAGTTACTGTTATTTTACTTTATTAGCACGTTCGTTACAAATATCTCTGAATTTTGTTACAATATTGTTTTCATAGTGATTGTCATCATGACCCACCATTAATATAAGTTTTGTTTTGTCATTTTTAGAAATTTTGCCTTTTGCTTTACACCTAAACAAGAAAATATCACTATAAGAAAAAGATTTTGTTAAAATAACTTCAGTAATAAGGCTAAGTTTAATTTGTTTTGTTTTTTGTGAGACTTTATCCTATACGGCATGTTTTTGAACAAAAGAATATATGTCTCGTGCGTCGTGCAGTCCCCTTATAATAATTATTTATTATACTAACTATTAGACATTACTAATGTCTAATGTCACATTAGTAATAAATAGGGTTAGGATGTTTATGCACTAAAAAATGTATGAATATGTATGCACTTATGCACTAAAAAACAGGTAAATATGCATGCAAATTTTGAAAAATATGCATAAAAAAGTAAATAAATGTGGACAGAAAAATATTTTATTAAGTTATATTATTAACTATTATCGATTACATTTTTGAATTTTCTTATTTACTGTATAAAATTATATAAAATGAATATAAAAAAAAAACATTTTAAAAAGAGTTGCATTGAATAATTATTATTTGTTTTAAATGTTCTATATTGTGAATCTTCGTCTATTTGGTGCTAATACATTTTTGAATCTATTAGAAGAAAAATCTGTAAATAAAAATTGTTATTTAAAAAAAAAAAATAATTAATAAATAAATAATAAAAGTCACCTGGAAAAACTACTCTTCACTTCAACAGATGTAATTGGCATAACTGAGTGATATTTTTAATGATTTAATAAATAAAATAGATAAACGTAAAAACGTTAGGCAACTAACTACAAATTATAAAACGTTTTGTCAAAAAATATTTGATAAAAATGTAATTTCCCACAGTTTTAAAATAAGTTTTGATTGTGACAAGTGATGAGGGTTATCGGCAATTATATTTAGGTAGGAATTCTCAACAATAAATAGGTAAACTTGTACATCAGATTCGATTAATAAAATATAAAATAACTGTATTTTCCAGAATTTTGCATCAAAAACCGTCAAATATGTGCTAAAAAACAAAAAAAAAACGCAAATTATGCACTTTTAAATTAAAAATGGTAAAATATGCAATTATATGCAAAATAAAATTTTGATATTTTGAATATAGATATCATGAAACACATTTCTGTATAAGAATGAAAGCTATTGGACAACTTAAAAAAAATATGCAAAATCATAAACATCCTAACCCTAGTAATAAAGTAGGATAGGTAAATTATTTTTTCCGAAAAAAATACATTTGAAAATGTCACTGTGTAATGTGTATAAAATATAATTATAATATACTTTAAAGGTTTCAAATACCTACAGGGCACGGACTACGAATAATATTTTTGAAATCACAACAAAATATCTATAATCATTATCCTTCGTTTAAATCTTAAAATATCTATAAAAAAGCTGCTTATATTATGTATTTATATATATTTTTACAGAGATGATACGAACTGTACGATTCGAAAATCGAACTGTAAATCCCAAATTATTGAACCGAACCAAATACCTAATAGTTCGGGTCAATAATCCAACCAGAGAAATAAAAAATAAATTTTAATAAATTTTAATTTTTTTTTATAAAATATTCAATTTTTTATTTTTTATTGTTCGATTAATCGGATAGAGTTTAATAAAATATTTGAAGAATTCGGTTCGGTTCGGGTGCGATTAAATTTGCGTAGGTTCAGATTTGTTCGAATTCGTTAATTTAAAAAAAAAGCTCGTTTCGGATTTGGATCGACCTTAAATATTATGATTTGTAATATTTGTAATATTTTACTAAGATGTTGGTTACAGTTTGAATTATTTATGAGAAATCTTTTTGTATATTTTCAATACCTATATAACTTAAAAAATTAAACATTTTATAAACTTAAGTTTTAACTACAAAAAAAATTTAACTTATTTAAATTATAATAAAAAAAATTATGCCTATGTATTGTTAATATTTTATAACTACTGTTATAACAACTTAATGAGCCCTGTATTAAATTTTAGTCTGTTTGATCGAAAGAAAATAATTTAATTTTAAAAAAACGAACAAAATATTTTTTGCAAATAAGTAGCTTTAAAGAGTAAAAATATTTTGACTATATTATGATGTATTAATGTTTACATTTTATACTACATGCCATACTCTTACAAATACAATAATAGTAATTGAAAAATATAAATTATTTAGTTATGATGTAATTTCATAAAGTTAAAACAAAACGTAATTATTTACCCGGTCTTATTCCACATTGAACATCTGACAGTCATATGAAATTTAGAATCTTTTTTTTTCCAATAGACAAATCCATCTTCATCTTTGAATGTAAGCCCTTGGCCTCTAGATCCTTCTAAAGTTGAAATTATTTTTTCCATATTTGAAATAAAATAAAATGTATCGAAAACGAATGTAACTTATTTGTTGGCTTGACTGTTATTATAGCATCAACAGTTTTGAACCAAATGAAAATAAAATTGGTTCAGGGGTCTTATATAGACATATAGACAAAGACATATAGTTATATACATTCAAAATTGTATGCATGTATACATAGATATATTATTAACAGGTAATAATCAGGTACCTAAACATTTCTAAGATGTTTAGAGTTATCAGATAATTCAGATGACAGATTGTATATTATACATTATTAACATTAATGAATGTTCCTGTAAATTATTACTTAGTAATTAGAATCCTTAACAGTTTTCATGTACCTATAATATTATACTCGTAGAACGTAGACACTAGATACTCAAATGAAAATAACGTTATAATTGTTTTTATAGAAGTACCTAGGTATCGCTTATATACTTGAAAGCCCGTATAATCTAATAATCGACATTCATCATTATAATATTATATAAATTAATTATATATACGTGGACGACGAGCTTTTAAGTTGCAAATAGTATCAACGCTGCGTATTCAAGTGTTGCATTTCGATAATTAAATATTTAAATTTAATACACTATGGCCTGTGGTCACTGGTGTAGTGGTGTCTGATTTAACTGATCGGGACAATCATCATTTTTAAGTTCAAAATATAAAAACTTTGTTACCCACTAATAACTTTTTTACTTTTAAAAAATTACGGCCTTATTTTCAAGGGCTACAACACGATTGCGCAAAAATTTGTAACACGATTACGCCCCGATCCCTTTTTACCTGTTAAAATCACAACACCATTGCGCACCAAATGATATGTGTATATAGTACCATATATACTATTTACTATAGTATATACTATGTATAATAATTTATGTACCTATAATATAAAATAATTAATCAATTAAATAAAAAATAAATAATTAATTCACAATTTTCCTGACATATTATAAATTATATTAAAGTCAATACACAATATTATTTGTTTTTCGATATTTATATTATACATTATATCAAATTAAACGAGTAACTTTTTATAATTTTATCTGATCGTCGACAAGGTGTAAAGCAATAAATTATAGTAAATTATAGATAGGTACCTTTAAAGATAATATTTTCTTAATAAGCGATATCACCATATATTATATTGGTTGGATATTGGTATTTTTGTTTCATTCCCACTTTGTATCGCGTATAAAGTGAACAGTGAACGTTTATAGTATATTATTCTAGTGTAAAATTTATAGTGTCAATTATTGAAATGGATCTGAAAATTCAAAAGAAATTCGAAGCTGAAAAAGGTAAGCCATGCATTTTAGTCGATGGACATAAATATAGAGAATTCAATGTACTAAAAAAATATGGTGGTATCCGATACCGTTGTACCAATAAAAATTGTTCTGCAAGTCTGCTTGTTAATAAAGATGTTAAAATAGTTATTAGTATGCTTAACGATCATAACCACAATGTAATTGCTGAAAATATCGTTGGTAGGCAAATTATTTGCCAAGCCAACAATGATAATTTGTTGACAGTCCTAAGCGTGCAATAATTGGGAAGGAAAATTGTGAATAATTATTATATGTTTTAAGTACATAAATTATTATACATAGTATATACTATAGTCTATAGTATATATGGTACTATATACACGGGGAATAGTAAGTTCCTACACGAGAGTAGCAGGTAAACAATTACATATGTAAGTTCCTACAGGGTAAAAACCAGGTACCTATCTTAGTTCCTACACGGCGGAAAAAGGTACATATGTAAGTGTACCTATATGTGTATATATGTGTAAATATGTATATACGAATAAATATAGGATGATTATATATTATATAATACAAATATATAAGTTTTCATTTTTTTTTTATTTTTTACTCTTTACTCTTTATACACACATAAAAATAAAGTAGTTGATTTAACTTCAAACTACAATGTTCAACATCTATTAGTTAAATCAACTGCATAGTTATTTACATTAACCACAATAATACGTTGACTTAATACTCATATTGTTGAGAAATGATAATAATTCATATTAACACCCCAAATTAGTTGAATTTAGGAAGTTGTATTCAATATAATATAATACCGGTAGTTGAATTGATAAAGTAGAGAATATTGTTTTAAAACATGAAGTCGATTCATTATGAACTTTTTTTGTTGTTGTTTCTACTCCAAAATAGTGTCAAAATTAACCATTCGGAGTGTTATTTTTACAACGCCGAATAAACCCGAAAACCGTCTATATATATATATATATATATATATATATATATATATATATAGACGTCTATAGACGTATATTATAATATATAATATATAGACAATATGTATATATATATATTTAGACATAACGTTAATATAACGTCATAATCTATGTTAAAATTAAATGGTAATTTGAGGTTAGATCCTGGTTTTTCCGTATTCGGAAAACATTTACTGTCACGTAGGCGGGGTACTTTACGCGGGGTCGTCTTGTTTACCAGTTTACCTCACCCAGTTACTTTGTTAATTCAGTTAATTGTTTAGTTACGACGTTACGTCTTACGTCTTACGTACAAGATTACAATTTACAACTTTATTTCAATTTTGAATTTCTTAAGCAAGTAGCAACTATAGCTTGCATTTGGTTGACATAACTTTGTGTGCAATATGGACGAAACGTGGACACCGGTACGTACCTACCATAATTTTACTATGTATACTATTGTATAGGTAATATTATATAGCATACGCTTTAGGGTTTCAGAATTTGTAGATTTAACGTTTATTGATAGTATAGTACTATAGTACCTATAGTAAATGGTACATCACTATAATATTATGCTATGTTAAATGTATTTATGTAGGTATTACCTACATCTTAAATCTTAAAATGGATATCTCTGCTTTGCTATTTTCTTGGTTAATTATCTTTTTAGAATAGTGCAATTGATCAAGATATGCATAAATTTAATTCTGGACCTATAGCAACACTTATTGATTATAATACCTATGTTGATACGAATGCCAACAGTAGACACAGTCCAGATTTGTTTGAACTAACTCCAATAAGTAAAAAAATTAAGAGCAATACTTCAGTACAGCATACAGTTGAGAGATATTCTCCTGATTCAGCTAATAAGGTTTCAACTGTAGATGAACATATTAAGTATGGCACGTATAAGCCAATGGACTGGACTAAAGAAATAAGTTAATATTTACCTTAAATTTATATGTTCCTCTTAAAATTAAAATAAGTACCTATAAAATAATTCATGATGGTGTTTTTAGGCATTGGTACATTTAATTATATATAGGTACCTATTTTCTATCTTATTTAATTTTTATGTGATCTATAATGTTTAGACTGTTTTGGAGCTATTAAACACAACCAATGATGGTCGTTATATTTTAACCGATTTTAAGAAAAATAGTGGCTATTTGTCTGATGACTCTCAAAATATTTTAACACAATTTTTAATTAATCATTTATTTCAAGATCAATGCAAGTATGTGTTTCTATATTTATGCATATTTTATTAACTATAACTCATAATTTTACTTAATTAAAAAAAAGTATTTATGTATAGGAATGTGTTATAACTTATAAGCCATACATAATTTGATTAGGTACATTTTTTTCTACTACATTAATAGTGCAAATCCAATCTACTGCAATATTTGTAGGTATTTATAATTATAATATTTAATAAACAATTTTTTGTTGTTATAGAGGAACTGATTTATACTTTAGAAAAATTTCAAAGATAATTAAAGACATTTTTCCAAATGAGTTAGAGGTTAGTAAATAAAGTATACTTATATATTTATTTAGCGGTGGAGGTACTATTTTATAAGTTACCAAAAATGGTAATTAGGTTTACCAAAAACCAAATTACATGCATGTATAAACACAAAATGTCAAAATGTGTTTTATAATTAAATAATTTCATAGTCTATAGGTATTATACATTATTTATAATTAATTACATACTCAGTACTATATTATATTGGTACTTAAATACAAGAAAAAATTTAATAACTGTTAATTTTAAAACCATTTTTCATTAGTTTACTATTATGTATTTAATTTTATAGAGTATTTATTTTATTCCTGCAAGAGCTGAAGGAAATCACCAAACTCACGCTAATGGGAAACTCGTGGAACGGTGGAAAAATGTGTCTCGTAGATTAAGATGTATTGGAGCTATTAAAACACAAAAAGCCACCAAGGAAAATAGCACAAATCAGAATGAGAAATCTACTTTTGACTTTGCTGGTTTGTAATTACAATCAAGTAATGTGTAGTTAGTTATTTAGAAAATATTCACAATACCTATATCATTTGAATGTTCATATTATACATTTGTTAAAAGTAAAAAATAAAAATAAATCAATTTATGTATACCTAAAAAATTTTTAATTACATTAAAAATGTATTTTTAATTTTTACTCTATTAATCTTAATAAAATGAGTATTAAGTATTACATAATAAAATACCCAATTATTTATAAATGTCCATTAGATGATGTCCTTTTAGCAAAAGAGTGGTTAAAAACTGAAGGTTTGACAAAAAGCTTAAAAGAAGTTCTTCCAAAATGGGAGTTGACATATACTTTACGTAGGCAAGAAATTTCAACTCCCACGTTGGGTCATTTAAATGATATTTTTCAAGATTGGCCTATACTACATTGTCCATTCGGACAAGATTTGGTAATTTGTTTATGACTATTATTATATTTTTTTTTTGTAGTAAAGTATTAAAGTTATTATTATAAACTTAAATTTTGTAGATACAATATGATTTTAACTTATCTAACCCTGAAGTCATCGGACATCAACAGTTTTTGAATAATTGGATACGTTTTTCTCAAACAGTTGTGAGTATAAGAAGAGGTTCAATTAAAGACAAAACTGCTCAGAATCTACTATTAACATTGGATAAAGCTCACTTAAACAAAGGTTATTATAATAAATAAACTTATTGTGTTTTATTATTTGTATTTAATAATTTTGTTTATGTTCTAACATTGGTTTAATATATAATATACTTATTACTTATGAATCTTATGTTATTATAGATCATAGAGTTATCAGCGTTGTATCTCTGTTATTATTGCCCTATTTAATTCCGACAAAGACTCAAATTAAAGGGCCGAAAAAATCTTGGAAACCTTCATTAGAAGAGTCTGCTGCAGCTTTTGTTTCACATATAGTTGTAAGTAAACTTATAAAATCCAAAAACTGAATACTATGAACTATGAAATTTTAAATGATTTTATTGAATGGAATTCAAGAAACACTTAATTTAAATTAGTAAACAATTTATAGCAACGTAAATAATAATAAATAATTTAAGTCTAGAAGTTAAAAAATAAGCCTGTAATTAATGTTTTACTCAAACCTATTTTTTTTAGATATAATGAGTATGATGAAAAGTTTAAATATGAAAATTATATAATTTTTTTTCTTCTAATATTATGAATTCTTAATTAAAAATTGAAGGTTTTAATTGCATAGTAGGTACTTTCTCAATAATTAATTAAATTATTTTTATTTAAATTGTTTTATATTCAGAGCCTTATTGAGCTTGAAGAAGATGACTCTCGAAGAAAATCAAAATATTATCAGTATGGATCTACTATTCAGCCGTTTATTATATTAGTGGGAAAAGACATAACTTCTATAGAAACTGCCTATGTTAGAGTTAATGACAAACTATGGGCGTTTAATTGTCCTTTAAATGCTTTAAGTGCTTGTTTTAAAACATATTTCGCGTTTCATTGTAATTACCGTAGAGAGTGTTATGAAACATGGTTGATGATACAACAATTTGTATTTATGATTACTACAGAATATGATAAGCACACATCCGTTACAAATACTCTAACAAGTAAATTAAGTGCTTTATTTGCATGATAATATTGTTTTTTATATATACTGAAAGGCTTAAAAGTATAAACGTACTATATAACACAGGTAGTGTGCATTATTTTTAATATATTAATAAAGTAATAAATTTTTTTATAATGTATAAGTGTTATTTATGTGACTCTGATAAGTTTTTGTCTGTAAAAGAGTTAGTATGGCATTTTAAAGTTTTTCATCATTTAAGCAACACATCATTATTTATTTGTAATCAAGGGGCATGTGTTCGAGATTTCAAAAATTTAAACAAATTTAGAAGACATTTACATAATGATCATTCAATACTTCAGTCTGAATGTGAAACTAAGTTACAAAATAGCGATAATCCTACGTCTTTATGTTTTGAATCTGATTTATATGTTAATACAAGACCATCTAGTTTGCCAATCTCAACTGAACTACTGGTTCCAACTATATCTACTAATGATAATGAATATGAATCTTTTGAGGATAATGTTAGAAATAGTGCTATTAGTTTTCTATCTGAATTACATATGAATACTAATATGACTAACACTTTAGTACAAAAAATTGTAAATGGAGTTACTGAATTTATTTCCAATGGTATTTTACCTTGTTTAAAAACTATAATTATACCTCTTTTAAATAATTCTAATGATATTCAAAAAAAAAAGGTTCAAAATATATTTGATGTATTAAAAAATCCTTTTTCATGTCTTGAAACTGTGTTCAAACGAATGAAATATTTAACTGATCATAATTTATTTTTCGAGCCTAAAACTATAAATTTAGGTTTTACAAAGGAAAAAAAACGATAAATGGAAGTGATAGAATGTTGATGGTTCCCATTGAAGGACATTTAATTTCATTAAAGTTGAACCTTAAAGCTTTTTTTGAACTTCCCAGTGTATTTGAAACAGCACAACATTATTTGAATAATACTTCAAATAATGACACAAATATATTAACTTCATTTTTAGATGGTTCCACTTGGAAGTCTATGACTTTACAATTTCAAAATAAAACCGTTTTTCCTCTTTTCTTGTATTTTGATGATGTGGAAATAGGTAATCCTCTGGGCTCACATTCAGGAGTTCACAAAATGGGTTGTATTTATTATACTGTTGCTGCTCTCCCTCCAAAATTTTCATCTTCATTAGATAACATTTTTGTTGCTTTTTTGTTTCATTCATCAGATAGAGGCCAGTTTAAAGTCGATAACAAAACAATGTTTTCAGCCTTGATTAAAGAACTAATTGAATTACAAGAGAATGGCATACAAATATCTATAAATTCTGAAGTGCATACAATTTATTTTTGTCTTGGATTAGTGTTGGGAGATAACCTAGGTTTAAACTCAATCTTAGGGTTTGTTGAAAGTTTTTCGGCAAATTATTATTGTCGAATGTGTCGTTCTCATAAATCAGATCTTCAATATATGCTTAAAGAATCAACAATGATTAGAAATAAAACTAACTATATAGACGATTTAAGAATAAACGATGTTTCTCAGACAGGAATAAATGAGTTATGTGTTTTTAACCAAATTCCTAATTTCCATGTAATGGACAACATGGTATGTGATTTTATGCACGATATAACAGAAGGGGTTGCTCGTTATGATATGGCTGTCATTATAAATCATTTAATAAGAAAACAATATTTCACTTTAGATATTTTGAATAAACGTATTAAACTTTTCGACTATGGGATAACTGAACGTAAAAATACTCCTCCCAGTATTAGCCAAAATAATTTAATTAAAGGTTATATTATAATGTCTGCATCAGAAATGCTATGTCTAGTGCGCTATTTTGGACTTATAGTTGGAGATCTGATACCTAGAGAAACTGATGTATGGCGTTTGTATTTAAATTTACATAAAATTATTGATTTATGCTGTGCCAGAAAAATACAACCCGAGTGTGCAGCTCAAATTGATTCTATTGTTGCTGAACATAATCGATTGTACATACAATATTCAGAAACTCCATTAAAACCGAAATTTCATATTTTAACTCATTATGGTAGATTATTATTGAAAAATGGACCAATAATTTTGACATCAGTGATTCGATTTGAAGCTAAACACAAAATTCTTAAATCTATTGCTAATTCTATACCATGTCGAATTAACCTTGGGTATACATTAGCACGTAAAATTAAATTACAAACTATGAATCGCTTGTTAACACTTTCAGGTTTACAGCCTGATTTAAAAGTTGGTCCTGGTAAAAGTGTAATTTCCAAAGTAGAGTTAACTTATAATGTTTATAAATCTATACCTTCGGAGTTAGCTAATGAATCATATAAGGTATCATGGGTAGAATATAAAGGTATATATTATAAGATTGGATTAATTTTGGTGATACAAACAAATCTTGATGGTTGCTTATTTGGAGAAATAGACAAAATACTTGTTGGTAAGTCTAGAGTGCCATATTTTATAATTAAACCATTAATATCAATAGGGTTTGACAGCCATTTTCATGCACATGAAGTAAATTTTAACTATTCAAATATTGATCAAATAGGGTATTATATCAATGAACTTGACTATCCATATCCTACTGCTGCTAAAACGTTAGGTAATAAGAAAACATATATTTTACTAAGATAACTAGGTATATATAGCTCACTAAATACTGTTAGTAAATAAATGTAAAAATGTAAATAATATCTACCTACCTTTACATTATAATGTGAACATGACATCACATTGTGCTGTTACATGTTTTATGTATATTATTATAAAGAGTTCATTATAATTATTTTATTTTTTTATATCTATAATTTATGTTTTTATGTTTATAAAATTAAAAAAGGTATATTTAACTACCTATATATTATTATTTATTTATTTATTTACCTATTATATATATTCAACGGACGATAAGTCCTTTAACAGAAAAGTTAAAATTTATTATATAAATCATAATAAATGCCTGTTATACCATATAAGCCTGTTTATGAGAGGGGGAGGCTGTTTTAAAATGATTACACTTGATGAAAAAACGTTACACTCAAAAAAATTATTATTTAACTCTCCCCCCACAAAATAAAAAAAAATAATCAGTACTCTCTGAACCCTAGTTGGCTGTATGCCTATGGAGTATAAACTATAATACTTAAAAACTAAAATGCATGAAGGTTTTGTTTTACTCCACAAACAGTGAGTGAGGATTGAGGAACTAAAAACCTACATTAGCTTACAAAAATCCATTACCTAAATGGTATATTTTGTCACAATCTACACATAGTCCCGGTTAGGTAGGTAGGATAAGGCGTTAGGTTAGTTAAATGATTAAACCTGGTGGGTGTGGGTTCGAATCCCTAGTGGAGGGATAACACCATTGTTCCGTATCTCGGGTTATTTTAACTACTGCAAAATCTTAATTTAAAACTATTTTAAAAATCTCAATTTTAACCATTTCTTGGGGTTATTTCAACTACAATGTAGTTTCAATTTAAAACGAATTTAAAAACTCAATTTACAACATTACGAAAGTTAATCTGACTACGTTATGACATCTTAATATAGCATTGTAATGTAATTGATCTAACAATATATGTTTAGTCATTTCAATTATGTTGAACAATAGTAAAATCAACACTTATTGAGTCCTAAGTCAAAATCGACGCTCAGATGTATTGGACATTAACTACGTTTGGAGTTAAAACAACTAACGATTTTTATTATATTTTTACTCATCATATTATATTTATTTGTGACGATGCGTTATGCCATTTTTTTTTTTGATTTTTTACTCTTTATATTATATTATATTATATTCAATTATGAAAAATTAAAATGCATTATGCAATTTGTATTATATTGTATTATATTATTATATTATATTACACATTTACACCTTTTTTCCACAGTGTAGGAACTAACATACGTACCTGGATATTACCGTGTAGGAACTTACATGCGTATCTTTTTCCGCCATGTAGGAACTAACATAGGTACCTGGTTTTTACTGTGTAGGAACTTACATACGTACCTTTTTCCGCCGTGTAGGAACTAACGTGTGTATTTTTTTTACCTGCTACTCTCGTGTAGGAACTTACATTCGCCCATATACACATATCATTTGGTGCGCAATGGTGTTGTGATTTTAACAGGTAAAAAGGGATCGGGGCGCAATCGTGTCACAAATATTTTGCGCAATCGTGGTGTAATTAGTCGGGTCAAAAAAAGAAAAATTGCGCAATCGTGTTGCACCGATTTTCAAGTACGCCTTATGATATGTCAATATTACCCCAGACTCGTGTAATATATATCCGATTAATTATCGAGATTTCTTAATTCTTGTGTGAAGTCAGAGGCATGTATTCTGAATATTTTATTTTTTTAGAGGAGGGTGCTTTCAAATTTTTTTGTTACAATACATTATAATTGTATATTTGATATTTATATAATTTAATAGTTGTAGACTAAGGAAGAAACTTATAATAGATATTATATAAGATACTATAGTCGCAAGTCACTATGGTTGTGACGAAACATAATTATTTCTAAAACCATACTTAGTTTAGAATTTATTATTTATCCATACGGTACGGCGTACCTGCAGCTCGCGTTAATCGTTTACACGTATCAAACTAATATATCTAAACTCGACACGCACAGTTGTACAAGAATTTCAATTATTTAATTGATTTCGATTTACTTACTCTATTAGTCTATTCCCAATAACTGTTTGCAGGGTTATTAGTTTTTACATTCGTATAATATATTATATAATTCGTTTATATGACAGTCGACGACACATCTCACACATCATCATGGCTCAAGGTTATAAAGAAAATTACAAGACAAACACAAGCAGAGGTTTTTTGAGGGGGGGGAATAAAAATATTGTTGACAAATTTTATCTGAAAATAATTCATTTATAAAAATTCTGTTATTATCTAACAATTTTTAGGGGGTTACAACCCTTCCCCCATCACTGTATACGCCACTGACAAACAAGTAGGTAAGCCAGTACTTATTATACTTAGTACTTACTGATTTTATAGTCACATATTATGACAATATTATCATCGACATTTACGATATGTGTCCGTGCTTGCGATTTATATCTATATATACCTACTCCAAATACATTTTTTTAAATGTATGTATTCAAAATTTCTAAACAAAATTTAAACGAATAGTTTTTGAATTATTTAATTTTGTGTGCTATAATAAGGATATATGTCCTTGATCAGCGGTCCTCAAACTTTTTTGTTCGCGGAGCCCTTATTGTTCGGGCCGGGAGCGTATAGCTATAATACGCGCGCACCGGACACCAACTACTTCGTAGCGCACGCACACACCGACCGACCTATGTAAATGTGTGTATGTGTGTATAGCGACTCAAAGGAAGTGGACGGGGTTGCCGAGCAAAACCAGAGAGTGCTAGTGTGAGGTGGTGTGTGTAGGTGTGTATATGTGTGGGTGTGTAAACTTAAGACTAAGGACAATAGGTAACTCTAGTAATGGTAACGCAAATTGAAGGTATGGTAAAAATATAATATAATAAAACAATAATCAATAATAAATTACGGCCCTTTTGGCCCAACAGGTAAAAATAGACGTAAAATATAATATAAACTTGCCGGTTCGGCACAACCAATAATAAGATAATAATATTATACAGCTAATAATAACATATATTGTATAATAATATTTAACATAAATAATAATAAAAAAGACTCACAATTTTGTCTGTGCACTGCTGGCCAGCTGCACCTATCCTATAATAATAATTGCACACACACACAGATAACACTAAAATAATATAAAAATCAAATAAATAACAAGGACGATTAGCGTCTTAACAAGCACAATTCAGTGGCGGTTTTCCCGAGGAGGCAAGGGAGGCGGTGCCTCCCTTGAAAAGTTAAAAAGAAAAAAGAAAAAAAAAATTTTATATTCGATTAAAAAATGTTTTATAATTTTTTTTTTTATTTTATATCATCAACTTTTTTTATTCAATGTACAAATATGCAAAATATGATTGCATTGTTGAAAAAAAAATTTAATACGGATGCCATGTGCCCCTATGATGGCCAATTATGTATACTATTTTCAATGACAAGAATAACATTAAAAATATTACGTTATTTTCGTACTGTACTGCAACTGTAGAGGCTTGAGGAGGCAACCGATTCTGTAGCCTACTGTGCTATCAAAGTGTACACGAATTTACACACTCACACACGTAAACAATCATTAAAACTGCGCATGCGCTTTGATAGTTGGGCGGCAATAAATATTTTCGCCTCCTTCCATGATAAGGATCAACCTCGTGGCTTATCACAATGACACAATCACAAAACTGCTCCTTTTCAATTATTATCACGGTTTAAGATCTTAACCGTTTTCTCTATGCATAAAACTAAATAATTATGAAATTGATAGTTACCAATTCTGTTATAGTAAAATTATTAATTATTAATATTGTATGTTGTAAGGTTGTAACTTGTTACTTGTATTAATCATTAGTGATTATTGTTTCTAGTGTTTGAGTGTTTCTAGTTCTTCTGATTCTTGGTTTTAGAATTTAGTTATTATAATATTAAAATATAATGAATCCAATATATGACCCAATTTTATGTTTACTTGGAACTCCGTTCAGTCAATGTAATACTCGTGATAAAACAGATATACTTAAGCAAGGTAAACCTACTCCATCTTTATCATGTTTAACTACTGACAAAAAAGGTGGCAAAGTGTTTTCTAGATCATTTAGCGTAGCTTGGTATAAACAACACTCTTGGCTATGTGGCAGCTATTACCTAGAAAAATTATTTTGTTGGCCTTGCTTGGTATTAGGGCATACAAAGTCTGTTTGGTCTACTGAAGGGTATTGTGATTTTAAAAATTTATCTAGAAGTTTACAGAGACATGAGTCGTCAAAGGAGCATATTCGCAATCATTTTAACTTAAAAAACTTAGAAAAAAATTCTGTAACTATTGTTGATGCTCTCAATGAACATGGAAAGTTATTTAAAAAACATTACAACGAAAATGTGAGACTGAATAGATTATTTATGGAGCACCTTATTGAAATAGTTATATTTTTGGCTAAACAAGAATTAGCATTCCGTGGCCATGACGAAAGTAGCAATTCTTTAAATAAAGGAAATTTTAAAGAGCTATTTGAAATGTTTTTTAGTAGGTGTTCATTAGAAATAAAAAACCATTATAAAAGTATTCAAAATAAGTTTTCTGGCTTATCAAAAACTATTCAAAATGACTTAATTACATGTATTTCTGAATACTTGTTTAGTCATATCAAACAAGAAATCAAACAATGCATGTTTTATTCTGTTCAAATAGATGACACCACTGATATAACTCAAAAAACACAGTGTTCTATCATATTAAGATTTGTTAATAAAAATTCAGAATTAGTTGAGCGATTTCTAGGTTTCCATAATGTTAGTGATGACCATACAGCCGAAGGATTATTTAACCTGATAAGTTCTGTTTTAAATGAGTTTGACATAGATAAAAAGTTAGTTGGCCAATGTTACGATGGGGCAAGTGTAATGGCTGGACATTTGACAGGATTACAAGCGAGAGTAAAAAATGTTGCACCTAATGCAATATTTACTCACTGTTTAGCGCATAGGTTAAACTTAGTACTGCAAAATGGTTGTAATATGAGTTCAAAATGTCGTATATTTTTTGCAAATCTAACTGGAATCTCAGCTTATTTCCATAATTCTACCTCACGCACTAATGTTGTTGATTCTATAGTAGGAAAACGCATTCCACAATTTGTTCAAACGAGATGGTGTTCGCGTTCAAAAATTTTGAATTTGTTAGTAAATGAGTGGCATAACTTTATAACTGTTTTTGACACTATTAGTATTGATCCCAAATCATCGGCAGAATCAATTTGTGGTACTATAGGGCATTCAAAAAATTTAAAGTCTTTTGAGTTTGCTTTTATAGCACACATTTTTAATGATATTTTTTTAATCACTAACCACTTATTCAATACTCTACAAACTAAATCCTTTGACATAGAATATTGTCTTAGAAAAATAAAAACAACATGTGATCTCATAGAACAAAAAAGGAATGAAGAACATTTTTTAAACTATTTTAATATAGCAGTTGAATTGACAAAACATTCCACAACAACAAGACAAAATTCTAGAAATGAATTAAGTTGTAAAATGTTATTTTATGAAATAATAGATAATATTATAATGCAATTAAATACAAGATTTAGTGATACTGATAAATTAAAATTTTTGCAGTTAGGTGATGTTACAAAATTTAAAGAATATTCTTCTACGTTTCCTGATAGTGGCTTGAATTGTCTTAAAAATACATTTACTAATATTTTTCAAGACAATAATAAACTAAAGACTGAATTAGAAGTTTTGTACAGTGATATTAGGTATCACAATCTTCCACATGTTTATGACCTAATTAAAATCTTTGAGAGTGATGGGTTAAAAGAAGTTATGCCAGAGGTCTATAAATTATTTGCATTAATTTTAACAATTCCTTCAACAAGCGTTTCAGTTGAAAGAAGTTTTTCTTGCCTTAAAAGAATCAAAACCTACTTGAGAAACAGTACTTGCCAACAACGATTAAACTCTTTGTCAACAATATCAATTGAAAAGTTATTAATACAACAACTTAAGGAAACTGAATCATTTTATGATGATGTCATAAATATGTATGCTAGTCAGAAAGAAAGAGTTATTGAACTTATGTATAAAACTTAATAGTATTTTTATATTTTAAGCTATGTGTACATTATTTTGTTATTTTTATTAGAAAAACTTATCTAGTCAGTAAAGAAATTGATGGTCAAATATTTTATCTATAGGATTTATGTATTAATTTATAACATAAAACAAGAAAGTCACTTGTATTATTTGTTATACTTACTAAATGTTATCAATTGGTTTTTAATTACTAAAAATATTTTATTGTATGATGAGATTTATTGAATCTTTTTTTTTAAATTTAAATTAACTATTATTAACTTGTTATTTTATTTTTATTATACCTACTAGAAAGTACTAGTTTTAGTTTTATTACACAAAACTATGTACCTATACAATTATATCAATTAGTATACAGATCACAGATTATTTACTTTTGATTTTATTTCTTGTTAAATAGTGTCAGGGGGTGTGGGGGGCGAAGCCCCCCACCTGTCACTTACGTAAAATTATTTATCGCCTCCTCAGAAAATTATTGCCAAAACCGCCACTGGCACAATTAGTGCGCTAAATAAATAATAATATGTAACTTTTTAAATACAATAATAATAATGACAATTAGTGCCTTGACCAGAGGTATAAAATAAGTACGGCGATTCGCGCGCGTACACAATATAATAGTAAATGCGGTGAAAGGCGATTAGCGCCCGGCACAATAAAAATATATAAAATACGCAAAATGTATAAAATATAGGTGGCGATCCGCGCCCACGATAAATATTAATAATAGATAAAACAAGTGGCGATTCGCGCCCACGCACTACAAAATAATATAATGAGCCTAGTGGCGATTCGCGCCTACGACAAATATTAATATATGGTCCGCGTAAATAATAAGTACAGTACCTACGGTAGTACGAGCGAGACTGGCGGAATATGGCGGCCGTGCTAACTTACGCACCAACGGTCCGGCAGCGGAGACGATAAGGTATCGTTGCATAATATTATATTATATAATTCACATTACAATTAAATAAAATAAACAATAATAAAAATAAATTCTTAAAAAAAATTACCGAGCCCCAAAAATCAGAAATGTCTATATGAGACAACTAAAATTCATAAAAAAAATGATGTCAATTGTAAATGATTTGCTTTTAATTTTTATTTTCTATAAAATACGAATATATACAAATTATTCAATTAATATTAATTTAATTAGAAAAAAATAACATAAAATTTTAGCAATTTATTTATTTATTAATGTGATCCGTCTGTTGGCTTTTTTATTGACCAGTATTTTTATATTTGGCTTGATAGGCGAGAGTTGAATACGCATATCTGCTTCAGCATCCAATTTATTACGATATATGGTTTTCATTGTTGCATATGATGAAAATCCGATTTCACATAGATATGTTGTTGCGAAAGGAAGAAGTGCTAAGATAGCTTTTTTAGCTAGAGATTGATATTCGTTAGTAATACTGCTACTGCACCAAAAATCTCTTAATGATATTTTATCAAATAAAGTTTTTAAAGATGAATCGGTGGTTATTTCAATAAATTCTTCATACTCCGTTATAGATAAATCTTCGGGCTTATCGTTGATTAAAAACGGATTTTTAACCCAATTATATCGTTGGATAAATTCTATATCTTTACTTTCTGGAAAATATTTTTTTAATGACGATAGTATTTCATTTAAATGTTGTTCAATTTCGCCATATATTTCATCAAAATCTTCAATATTACCATCAATCGATTCTAAATATTCCTTTAACAAAGGAAAACTATCAATTTTATGTTGAGAAAAACACACAGCCCAAAATTTAATTTTTTTTTTTTAAAGCTCGAATTTTGTTATTTGTCGTGAAAACGGTGGTCATTTTACCTTGTATTGATAAGTTCTATTCATTCAATTTTGTAAAAATATCAGCCAAGTAACTAAGTCGAAATAACCAAATGTTATCACTAAGTCTGAACTGTAAATTAAATGGGTGATAGGTGAAAAAAACGTACAATTCATTGCGCAATTCGAGTAAGCGTACAAGTGTTTTTCCCCGAGAAAGCCATCTTACTTCGGTATGGTAAAGTAGTGATTTGTGCATACTTCCCATATCTTCACACAAAACTGTGAACAGTCTTGTGCTCAATGGTCGAGATTTTACGAAATTTATAATCTTCACTGCCTCATCAAGTACATTTTTAAGAGGTATAGCATCTTTTTAATAGCAAGTGCTTGACGATGAAGAATGCAATGACTATTACTACAATTGTTGGTTACTTTTTTAATTCGCGAAATCACGCCAGCAGTTTTTCCAACCATTGCCTTCGCTCCATCTGTACAAATATCAATACAATTATCCCAAGACAATCCTTCTATTTCAAAAAAATTGTTCAATATATTAAAGATTTCATAACCAGTTGTATAAGTGGACAGAGGTTGACATAATAAGAGGTCTTCTTCAAGAGAAGTTTGATATATATACCTAACGAATACAAGCAATACAGCTAATCCAGAAACGTCAGTGGATTCGTCCACTTGTAAAGCAAAGTTATTACATTTAAGACGAGATATTAATTCCGATTTTATGTGAGTTGATATATCGTTAATTCTACGCCTAACGGTATCGCTGGAAAGTGGAATAGTATTTATTTTTTTGACTGCCTTTTCATCTAACATACAACTAACAATATCAGTCACGCAAGGTTTGATTAGACTTTCGGCAATTGTATGAGCTTTACCAGCCTGCGCTATACGATAACTAACCATATAAGATGCCTCTGTTGCTTTTTCATTTGCCGTTTTTGTTACTTCAGCTATAAAGTTCTTATTCTTTAAAAGTTGATCACGCAAACGAATAAAATAATCAACAGGTTTATCTTTCACGTTTGTATGGTTAGTTTCCAAACGACGGCGCAATTTGGCTGGCACCATTGAACTATTCGGAAAAACTTTACTACATACAACGCACTGTGGATAACTATTTTCATGTATGAAACCAAAAGAGATATAATTTTCGTCATATTTTCTTCTTTTACTTACTTTAGTGTCAAATGTCCCTGTATCAGATTGTTTGTTAGGTGGACTATTTGCTCTTTTTAAATTCGCACTATTATTCGGTGTGACACATTTATTTTCATTTGCATCTGATGAGGATGATCCCACTGTATTTCTTGATTTGTTAAGCCAACGATCCATTTAAATTTTTATTCACAAAAAAAATAAAATTGTCAACAATAAAAACAATTTATGGTAAAATAGGAAACACGTAATACGAAATAAACACCGAAATAACAATATTTGCGTCAGCAGCCGATGAATAACGATTAATGACTGAAGAATCAAGAAAATATTAGAACTTCTTAGAATGTAGATTGTGCTATTGTAGATAAGTAAACTAAATAATTATCGTACCATTTGTCAAATGAATGAAAAACCCATAGACCTTATAAGGTCTATGGAAAACCCCGACTTTTATCTAATCTCATTTTGACAATGACACAAAATATGACATATGTGGATTTATAAATACCTATTTTAAAGTATTAAGGCCGGGTTGCATGAAAATCAGTCTGTAAACTTGTTACTGGCCCTGTATCTTATTCATTCTGTTAAGTTTTACTGATAGGTAACATTTATTGAGGTGTTGCATAAAGAAAAGTTAATTTTATTGATAGCTGTGGTTACCAAATAAATTAAACCACATTTTATGTGATAAATAGTGATAACGAAAATAAAAATAACTTATTAATACCAAATATAAAATTATAATATTGTAATAAATAATAATTAATAATCATTTCATAATCCTAAGATAAAACCGTGATCGGCGTGATCTTATTTTAAAATTTTGTTGATATTATTTATTTCATTTATTATAATTTATAATGGCTGAGAATAATACAAGTATAATGGATACGCAAATTGAAAAGCGTGCAAGGACAAAAAACTTCTCGGACAAAGAAAAAGAAATGTTGATTGCACTAATAAGTCCCTATAAAAATATAATTGAAAATATTAAGGTGTGTATTTTACTTATTATCCTGATGTAATATGACATTATACTATAATATATTACATTTATTCATTTTAGACTGATTCTGTAAATGTAAGAAAAAAAAATCAAACCTGGCAGGAAATTGCTTCTCAGTTTAACTGCCATGCTGAAACTGGAACAAGAACAATCCAACAGTTAAAAACTGTATATGATATGGCTAAAAGAAAAGCTAAAAAATCTCTTAATGATGACAAAGTAAATTTCTTTATTATTTCAATTTTAATTTGATTTTAATTAAATAAACTGTTAAAATTATTTTGTAATAGGTATCGATGTACAAAATAACAAAACTCATCACTCCTGAAGAACAATCAATGATTGTTGACTTAGTTAACTCACATCATTCAGCACTGGTAAGTTGGATCATATAAAATAAAAATAAATGGTTTCATAAAATGATTTTTAGACTTATAAAAATGTTTTGTATAACTTAGTTCATGGGTCAGCTATATGAAAGAGATGAAGCGTGGTCAAATGTCCTAGATACATACAATTTGCATCAATCAACAGGCATTAAGACATTGACAGAATTAAAATATATTTTTGACAATTTGAACAAAGCTGCTAAAATTGAAAACAGGACAGATAAGGTATGATTAATTATACCATGGTTAAATTAAGATATTCTATTCTTTATATCATAATGATCTATTGCTATTTATTTCTCAACAGTTTATGAGAAATCTGTAAAATCTTAAAATCTAATTAAAATTATTCAATTGCAAATAAATTAATTTTGCTCTTTGAATACAGATTGAAATACATAAGACTGGTGGAGGGACATTTAAAAAAAGTTTGACAAGTATCAGTGAGCAAGTTTTAGGAGTCATCGGTGAAAGAATTGAACCTCTTACAAATTTATTTGACGATGACAATAGTTATACAAGTCCATCTGCAGCTAGGTTTGATATGCATTCATTGTTGCTTAAATAATTATACAGTATGTCCTAATTGAATTTAGAGAGTGATATATCTTATGTTATTAGAGATAATCGACTTCTGTTTTTTTTTTAAACCAGGGCTAATAAAATTTATCTATTTGACATTAGTTAAGTATACATAAAATAAAAAAATGAAATTAAAAAATCAATTCAATTTAATAACTACCAAAAATTTGCCAGTAATAACCATTTATTTATTTATTTTTCTGAAAATTCTTAAGCTTAAAAAGTAAAATAGATGATTATAGAAATGTAGTGATAAAACAAACATAATTTGACTATCATTATAAACAAGAACATATATTGCTTAGTGTAAATTCTGTTAGGACACCATGCATGTATATATATTTATTTGTATGTAATATTTATGTTTAATAATAAAGTACAAACCAAAAAGGAAAAAAGAGAGTTCTGGATTTTAATGCCAGTGGAAAATTAGAGACATTTTATTTAGAGGATAATATACTTTGTGAGGAAATTGATATATCTTTTGAAGACTTAAACACAACTGCCAAAACAAATCATCAGGGTAAAAATTTTTTTTTTAAAAATTCAATACTTTCTGAAATAATGAGTGTTGTTTGATAAAAGAATCACCCTGTTATAATACATATATATATATATTTTTGATTCCTCTAGATCAGACAATTAATTCACAGAGTACAATAGCAAATAAAAATACTGATACCACTCCTTACAGTTCACCATCAATTAAAATACCTGAACAGGTGAAACCTATACAATACCGTTCATCTCCCAAAACCATTTGTGATAATTTACAAGAATTGACAAAAAAAAAATTAAATAAAGCACAAACGAAAGAAGAATTTTCATCAGAGTTGCATGATTTAAAAGTCAAAAGAGCGAAATTAGAACTCCATGCATCTGAAATTACAGTAGAAATATTAAAAACAGATCTTGCAATGAAAAAAATGGAAATGGATTCTAAAGTAAAGCAACTGCAACTTCAAGAAGATATTTTAATTTTACAAAAACAAAAACTAAACAATACCTAGTCAAATATAATAAAATTTAGTATTGATCAAAGCATTTATTTCTTTTTATATTCTAATGAAAAATGTGTTAATTTTGTTTTTTTATTTATATAATAATGTTAAATTTAAATAATGTAGACTTATTGTTATGTATAAAATGTTTATTAAAACCAAAGTATTTAAATTTATATAAAAAAAAATAAGAATTATGTTTAAAGAAAGACTTACTACTATATTTTATTTTATACATTTATAATTAAATTGTACAATATTTTTAATTTGTTAAATTTGTCCAATGTTGCACATAGGAACATTGAAACATAATATATTAACACATATATAACTCATATTAACTAAAAACCGTTTCAATTAAAGTTCTACGCATAACATTCCCTGTTTGTCGAATAGGCAACACTGGAACTTCTTGAAGTAGATCTTCATTAATCAGGGTTTCATCAATTGGCAAAGGGTCATTTGCATTTATCAACATATTATGTAAAACTGCGGTAGCCATAATTGTAGCTAGAGTAGTTTGTATTTGGGTTCGTATACCAACAGACAATACCGGAAATCTACGTTTCCACACTCCAAATGTTCTTTCAATAGCATTTCTTGTGCCAATTTGAGCTCTCTAAAATTATAAAAAATATTTAACTTTTTTACTCATAACAAATATTATGTTCTTTTCTGAAACAATAATTTTATTCATTAACCTGATATCTTATTTCCGCATCAGTAATTGGATTGGCCAAGGGTGTCATTAAATAGTTACGACATGCATAACCCCCGTCACCGACAAGTAAGGATTTGTTAAACTCATTATTTTCAAATTGAGCTCTTAACATTGAGCTGTCAAATATAGTGGAATCATGGACAGATCCCGGCCATCTTGTATGATTACAAAAATACAAAAAAAATTAAACATTTTAAGTGAATTCAAAATATTGAAGGATATTATGTAATTAAATGAAACACTAATTACCGAGCTACAATATTTAAAAACTGCAAGCGACTACTACAAACTGCCTGAACATTGATAGAAAAGTAACCCTTCCTGTTGCGAAATTTCTCTCCAATATTACTGTTGGGAGACTGAATCCTAATATGGGTACAGTCTATTGCCCCTATAATATTTGGAAACTGTCGCATTTGATAAAAACCATCTTGTACTACTTTTCTATCGGATTCAGTTCGTGGCATTTGAATATATTTTGGTTTAAGATAAGCAATGCATGTTGAAACTTTTTTAATAATACGGCATACTGTAGACTTATGTATTCTTATATGGTCACCAATGACTGCCTAAAATATATCATTTATCAATTTAGTAAATAATAATGCATAATAAGTTTTAACTGTGTAAGAAACGATTAATTGTATATTTTTCCTTGCCTGAAAAGCACCTGTAGCATAATATCTTAATGCAATAAGGAGCTGCAATACTGGCGATAATGACATACTGCGTTTTGTACCATGGGAAATACTATCCTCAATCATTCCAAGTAGTTCCATAAACATAGACTTAGACAATCTAATACACATTACACATATTGATATATTAAAAGTCTTTACATGTATAACATAAATAAAGTAAAAATAGTTATACAAATGTAAAAATAATCTAGCAAATTTATGAAGGGCTTATACATCGGTTATTAGTATTTACATTTAAATTATAATTACAATTTAATATAAACTATGTTAATGATCATGACAAAAATATAAATATCTAGATTGGAACAAAAGATGAGAAATAATACACTCGTCTTATAAATTTAAAACTATGATATTACCTGAATCTTTGTTTGAAATCTGTTTCTTCATATTCCATTAGGGGATTTGATCTATCACGAAAAAGTCGCGGTCTTGGTAAAAATTGAACAATTTGTACAATAAAATCATCTTCATCGCTAGACGAAGATGACGTTGAAGATTCCATTATTAAATATTTAAAAAGAAACAAAAGTAATTATACAAATATTTTAGTCAACGACTGTGGGTAATAATAAACATTTGTAATATGCAAATTTCAATTCAAATAATATTGATAAGTGATAATTTCGGTTATCATTATCATTAATATATCTGTAAGTTACCGAACCAAAATCGGGTCTGTAGTATACAGGTCCATCAATCAGTAACTTACAGAGCCGTTAACACTATTTGGCGTTTATGAAACACCCAATTTTAGTTACCGAACCATTAGTGCGTTATCAGTCTGTAAACTGTCTGCAAGTCGCTAACGAACGTTCATGCAACCCGCCCTAAATGTTTAAAATAATACATATTGGTACGGTCCAAATAGTATTGATTATAAAAATAAAAATGTAACTAAGAAATATAATAATAATTTAATAATTTAAATTTAATTAATACAGATATTCTCAGGGAGCCACGGAGCCCCAAGACTAATCTCGCGGAGCCCTAGGGCTCCACGGAGCACAGTTTGAGAACCGCTGTCCTTGATAATGTAGGTTTGGAGAATATAGGGTTTTTGATGAATTTAATTTAATTAATATTAATCTATCAACATTTATGCTTTTCAAAAATTGTTTTATTAAGTACTTAATGGATTAAACATGACGTATATTTTAAAGTTTTGAAAAATAATTTTTTAGGACTGTACTTAACATCCTAAAAATAGATATATACATTTTACATAATATATACAAAAAATTAATTGCAATAATAATTTGTAGTAAGTTAGTTTTCGTTTAAAAAAAAAAAAACTGTGGCATTGTGGAGTCGTAGAACATTCATTAAATTGTGTAAGATATTTATGCAGATACCTATACTATATGGTCCTTAAGTAAACTTAAGAAAATAAATAATTTTCGATTTTTGTTATTTTTAAAAAATTGCTTCAAGTAAGATCTTGAAACTTTTATACTTAAATGTTTGAATTTGTTTCAAAATAGAATATATGTCAATATTTAATTATAATATATCCTAGACTAACAAATCATCTCCGTTCAGAATCGTTTTTCGTATACAATGATACCTATCATTGCATTCAAATTTAACCTGCCCTAGTCCGAGGTCCACCCCACCCCCTAATGTACAGCAGAGCGATACTCACTTACCCGCTTTTTTTTTTTTAATTACAACGGAAAAATATTTTTTTATAACGATACAAAATAACGTCATTTTCACCCCATTATTTTGGTCTTAGGGTTGATAAAAATCTTTCAACGTAAAATATGACTAAGAATACCATTCTGCTGAACAATTAAAAAAAAAAAAAAATCATGTCGATAAGTGCAATATTAAAGAAAATAGGTTATAAAGTCATATTTATATTACATTTTCTCTGAACCTTAAATAAAATGTAAAAATTAACCAAATATTTAAAAAGATTAAATACAATAACTACATACCTTGGTTTCGCCTCATCATTTTCATAGTTGTGGTGACTGGAATTGGTGCAGATGGTAGGTATGTCATAATCATGTTCTGAAATAACCAAACAATTAATATTAATATTCAATGACTTTTATTGTAAAACATTTGGTTATAGGTTATAATAATCTTCATAACTGTCCCATCGTTGTATTGCATCAAACAATCTTATAGATATTTTTGTTTTTCCACAGTTAATACATATTTTGCCACTGCCTAGTTGAGAGTGTTTATTAAGAATCATATAAGAAAATTTGTCTACAACTCCTATAGAAGGAATAAATGTATTCTGAAACACAACAAACAAATACTATGTTATATTTGCTAATAATATCAAAAATATAAGTTATTTTATAATTCCAAAATATTTATGGATTCTCCTCTAGATTTCCATGTTTATTACTTTTAAGTAATCGATGTTTTTAATAAGGTATTTTGTTTTTCCCAAGTCTTTTTTGAGAATTTTGATTTTGCAAAAGTTTGAAAAGTAAATTTGCTCCAAATTTAAAGGTAAAATTTTATCTAGGGTAGCGTTTCTCGAAGTGTGAGTCGCGACCCACTGGTGGGTCGTCAGTTAATTTTTGGGGGGTCGTATATTAATTAACCGTTAATGTGATTTTATTTATACGGTACCTTGTTCTGAACCGCTAGGCTCTTCCGCTTTTCGCCATCACATTTTAAATATATTCTTAAACCGCATAATGATAAACAGAAGAAGGATGAAGTTTAGAACGCGAAATAGAGAGGGGGACACTGCAGAGTGCAAATGTCAAATAAAATAAAATCGTTCATCGACTTCCTATTATATAATATACGAGTACTATTATAGATGTTGTTGGGGATTCCCTATTTCCGATAATTTAGCTGATATAACTGTAGTGGTTGTAACAGTTACCACAAAAGACTATACTTTATACGATTACCAATGTAATAGTGTTATGATAAATTACCTTATGTTCAATTACATTACGTTCAATTACCTTGTGTTCAATTATCTTATGTTATTTTGGATTATATCTTTTGGAGTACATTTTCGACCGCGTCTACTATGATACCACGTTTTTTAAAATGTCTCTACATTTTAGACGACTTAGACCTAACCTAACCAGCACAGAAGACTGTAGAATCAAATGCATTTCAAATACTGGATAATTCAAACGAAGAAGGTTGGCCAACTCGAAGGTCGTTACAACAAAATACAAAATCATATTTTTGTAGTACAACTACAGACGATGAATATAGTGATGTAAGCATATTGTATATTAGATATTTGTATTGATTATAAACATATAAGAGAAAAATACATTTATATACACTGTATAATATCTGATTGACGTAAATTCATATATAAAATATATACTTAAAACCCTTTCAGACCCAAGGGTCATTATATTATAGGGTGGCCAGATTTAATTTTTAGAAATCCGGGACACCAAAATTCATAAAAAAATAGATAATTATCTAGTAAGTATATAATTATATTTGTATTTGTATATAACTTTTAGGTATAAATAATATTCAAATTAATCAATCAGATAGGCCATCTTTATTTAATTAACAATCAGAATTCAAATAAAAATAATAATACAATTTACAGTCGAGATAAATATACTAATCTAGATAGAATTTACTGACTTATTATTTTTGTCGTCCAAGGAGACCTTATATTTTTCAGTGCAGTGTATTTTCTTCAGAAATGTAGGATTTTTTATTATTTCATTGTAAAATTTAATGCAACTCAATCCACATGTTTTTGTTATCAGACAACATTCTATTGTTTTAGTATCCATTTGATTTCGAACGTCAGTCCAAGTAGTTGTCATTAAAAAAAATACTCGCTCTTTTGACGCGTTTGACCCAGGTAAACAAAATGCAAACACTACAACCATTGTAAGATTTGATACATTTACATTTTTTTCTTTAAATATATTAAATATTTGTACTCATTTTTGTTCTACTGAAATAACATTTTTTGTCCAGTCACCAAATTTGTCTTGAAAATGTTTATAAAAGCCATAAACTCATCAAAGTATTCATCTTCATTAACCTTAACATATTTTGATATCATCTTTATTGTATTTTTAGCATTATTCCATGTTACTGTATTTTTGTTTATTAAGTGCAACCAATTTAATTCAGCCATCAGTTCGTACGTGTCTCCAGCCCCCCACTTAAGAATTTTCCAATTTTTTTTTGGCAAATAATTAGCATGCAATTAGCATGTATTTGCATGCTAATTTTTGTAATTTGCATGCGTTTTAATTAGGCATGGTATCAAAAAATAGGTGGGGGGCTGTAGACACATGTCTCCGACCCCCCCACACATCAAAAGAACTTTTTTTCAAATTTTTTTTTACGCCAATATTTAGCATGCAATTAGCATGTATTTGCACGCCTGGCCCCGCAGCTCTACCGTCATCCGTTGCTTCGCAATACTCATTTTTCTGATTTGCACGTGTCCCCAGCCACCCCACTTTGGGAAATACTTGGAAATTCAAAATCGTTTCTACGCCAATATTTAGCATGCAATTAGCATGTATTTGCACGCCTGGCCCCGCAGCTCTTAAATTGTATAAAATAAAAATTCACAGTTCACTTTTGTTGTGCTTTTTACAGGAATGGGTTTTTTTTTGAGATCATCAAATATTTCCCAATTATTTGATGCCCCTCTCTTCACGTATGATTTGTAGTGTTCAACTGAGTTTCTTAATTTACTTTTTCCAGGTATAAAACTTATGACACCTCGAAGCTCAAATGTTCGATTTACATTGCATAATATTGACGCGGTCCCGCGCCACGGCCGTTTGAATTCAAACGGCATTTGCGCGGATAACCGCGCGCGTACCTCTATCTCAACCACGAGTTGACGACGGACGACACCGACGTGTGACGAACCGCGTCGGAACGTCGGACCCGACGCGACCGCGAACCGGCCCTAGGCTAACTAGTTAGCTTTTAACCGCCGCACCGTACGTGATAGAGTGACCCGCACGTATCACCGTACTGTGCCAACACCAGCCTTTACAAACCAGACCATTTTTTGCCTTTAAAGACCAGAGTGTTTTTTTGTGACCACTTGTTTTGTTTATTGTTTTTTGTTTAACGTGATAATAAAGCGTCACCCATTCATTCACTGAAAACTCTGAGTGTTTTTTTTTGGTGTCACCTTTCCCCACTATCCGTTTCCCCTGTGACTACGATAGATACGCGTCAATATTTGTGGAATGTCACATAGTCTGATTTGTACAATCTTTGCAGCTTCTGTACTCTGTTGATTACTCATATTTAAATCGTCCTCTAAAATAAAGTTATTGTTAATAAGTTATCAATTAATAATAAAAAAAAGTTTTAATATGATTTTTAGACGTATAAGTGCAGTACACATTTTTTAATTTTTTAATTCTTTATATATAAGTCAAGGAGTTTATTTTTTGAAACTTTCCTCATTATTTATTTGAATTAATAATTATTTCATAACGTATTAATGTTTTTCAGACATAAATAAATCTTAAATTATTTATTATATTTATAATTTTCGTTTAACTTGTATAATTTTTCCATTTTTTATTTGTTAGGTTTTTCTGATATACACGCTATACAGTTTTAAATATCAAATTATATGCAATTATTTTGTATATTAAAATTTTCTTACCTTCCCAAAATAAAATGTCAATAAACAAATGCATATCCGATAGATTAGTCGATATTACTGGATTACAGTTTTCAAAGCATTTTGAATTTTCTGATATACTTCTATTGTCCAAATATGTTTGAAGTCCTTCAAATAGTTTACTGCTGTTGACTTGATAAGTAAGAAACATGATATTATTTTGAACATTTTTTGTTCTTATACATTTTTCGTTTGAACATGTTTTAGTCTCTATGGCTGTAGGGAAGTCATCCAACATTTTTTTTATCACATGTCCAGCTGTTGTATCACAAACTGCTAAAGTAACGTCATAGTCTAGCGATTGTATGTTGACATCCATATAATTTTTAATTAAATTAGCTCTTTCTGAATAAGTCGATGATTTAATTCCATATTTGACAACATTAGTTATAAAATTTAAAAACTGATTAATTTGAATGTCAACTTTTTCAGCATACCTTTTACTATCACAATAAGATACCTAAAAATATTAAATTAACATTAGCAATAATAAATTTATTCAGTAAGTAATTAAACATTTATTTTATAAGACCAGATTGATATTCTAAAATTATAAATATTTTAGTAAAGTATTAATTATTTATAGGGCTGTGAATTTAATACACTAAAAAATCTTAAAAAAAGCATTAAAAATGTCAAAAATATGCAATATTATATGTACTTAAAATGCAAAAAATGCAATATAAAATGCCAAAAAATTATAGTATAAAATTCACTTATAATGGTTTTTATTTAATTTCTATACATATTTCTATTGATATTATAGAATATTATACATTAGTACATTATAAAATAAAAATAAAAATAGTTAAAATGTTGATTATTTTTAAATTTTGTTTAATGCTATTCACCTGAACCATTGTTAAGAATTTTTTTTTGTATTGATTTTTTTTTTTTTTTTGAAATATGTCAATTGACGGAATTGAATTAAAAATATCGGTAAATGAACTAAAAATGGAAAATAATATGACATAAAAATGCAAAATAAAAGTTTCATAAATGGATTCGTAGTTACATAATTATAATTATGTACTTACATAGCTACAGTTCACAATCACCAAAAAAAAAATGCACTTTCCTACAAATTCACAGTCCTAATTATTTATATATTAGGTATAATCTGATTTTAAAATTCTTAATTACCATAATCAACGAAGCTACGGTATCAAACGCACATGTGTTGCTTAAGATCACTTTTCCAGATATATTTTGGGCTTTACAACTTTTCAACTCTTTGAACCTTGAGCCATTTTTTAAAATTGGTAGAGATTTGAGACTTCTTGTGTTATTTATATCCAAATACTTCAAATGAGGGTTTGGTATAAGGTATGACTTTGATTTTCTCTGTTTGTTCTTACGATCCCAGCTTTCACGAGCTAAGCATTCTTCCGATAAAACATCATTTTCTTAAAATTAATTAAATTTTTATAATATATTTATAACAAAAATTAATTTATAATCGACAAATATAATTGACAATCTTATAATTTCGTTATCGGCAAGAAGTTTACTTGAATCGGCTGAATCATCACTTCTGTCACTCCAGTTATCTCTATGTACAATTCAGTCACCTCATCAGTACTAATTTTATTATTGTTTTTTGACATTTCACTGATAGTACTGAGTGTATTACGTACAGGAGATAATGAGGAAATATTATGAGCAGAACGTAATAATGATGAACCTTTAAGAGATTGAATATGGTTTTCTAAGAATATTTCAAGTGTGGTTGGTAGATTAATATGCCTCATTGTTACAGTTTTCAGTTTCTTGAAACTAGATTCCACCGCAGCCGAGCTAGAAAATTCTTCTCCGTATCCAAAAATTGGTACCATTACTGCAGACCACAAAGGTATAAGCTTGGTTGCCTTAATTATAATCGGTACTAGTTCAGGACAATAGAAAGGATTTATTCCAGTAACTTCTCTTACATAATTTTTACTCTCGTTGAATATATCATTAGCCCATGCTTGAAATGGGTTCTCAAATGTATCCAAACCTTCATTCTGACGTTCATATTCCTTTTCTATATTGATTCTAGCTTCATCTTCCGTTTCTGATACAGCTATTATATCATCGAATTGTTTTTGAATATCAACAAATCCTGTTGATGTAGCCTCAGTTAAAATATTTTTGTATTGTTCACATGGTGTTTCTTCCCCGGTTTCTTTGTCAGTTCCGTTAGTTTCGTTAATGAACAATACAAATAAAGATAATAATAATAAACGCATTTCCACTAGACTTTTACTTTTTATTAGTAAACCAACTGTACGAAGCACCATTTCTTTGGCTAATCTGGTAATATTTTTTAGAGGTATCCATTTGCTCGCTAATTTAACAAAATGAGCTACATCAACTCTCACAAAACATCTTGGAATCCAACGCGAATCTACAGCAATGCCTTCTTTGAGTAACTCTGCACAAACTGTTAAGTAATCATGGAGTGACGAATATTGGGTAAAACACTGGACAATAGCAGACAATAGGGCTAATGATTGATCACACACTGTATGCTTTGGTTGTGGCACATCACATCTTAACCATTTTAATAACCAATTGGATATTTCAATATTTGAGTGGCCCTCACTTATCATATTAGACACAGTGAACATACACAAGAGCTTCATATAGTAAAAGACTTTTAGTTTTGTCTGAACTATTTTTCTTAAAACTTTTTATTAACGATCCTGTTGCGTCTATGACAAACTTTGGACATATTGTTGTACAACAATAGCTTCTATAAATGTTTATTTGTTCAGAAGAATGATATTGCACGAAAAAAGAGTCATATTCTATATCATGAATAACATCATTGAAGTCATTTTCTTTTTTCATCAAGCTCAAACATGTTAGGGTATTTTCATGTCTCCTATTAGCTGATATTTGACGAGATTTTAAGAGGCGTAATGAGTTACCTGATGGGATAATTGCAGGTTCAGGATCTCCTAAAATGTATATAGATTATTAAAGTGAAATAAAAATAACACATTGAATACATTTGATGGATACTGAACACTGAGAAAATATGGAATTACTAATTTGAGTTCAATGATAAATTATGGAATACGAGTATTGCGAAGCAACGGATGACGGTAGAGCTGCGGGGCCAGGCGTGCAAATACATGCTAATTGCATGCTAAATATTGGCGTAAAAAAAAATTTGAAAAAAAGTTCTTTTGATGTGTGGGGGGGTCGGAGAAATGTGTCTACAGCCCCCCCACCTATTTTTTGATACCATGCCTAATTAAAACGCATGCAAATTACAAAAATTAGCATGCAAATACATGCTAATTGCATGTTAATTATTTGCCAAAAAAAAATTGGAAAATTCTTAAGTGGGGGGGCTGTAGACACGTACGTGCCATCAGTGCCTGGTTAGGTAATGTCCACTTTTGAATATATGATATACATAAATCGTAAAATTTTTGACAATTTATATCAAATTATTTTTTAACTAAATAACCCTCAATAGAATCAATTATTATCTCCATTTCAGTATTAATAAAATGTTCATTCTTTCTGTTTTTTAAGTTATTTAATAAACTGTTTAATATATCAATTAATTCAAATGCCGACATTTTTTCCCCTTCAATTTTTTGAATATAGTTATTGAACAGTTTAAGCATATTTTGTATAAATTTAATATATAATAGAGCAGTGAAGTTTTGAAAAAAAGTCAACCAATATCTTAGGACTCGAATCTTGTGAAAGAAAATACGACTTTAAGCCATCATACATTAAAATAATTCTGTCAATTGCAGGAGACTGCGATAGCCATCTAGTTTTGGAATGTGATAAAATATCACGGTATTGGACATTAGCAAAATTGAAAAATTCTTTTAATTTTTCTACCCATACCGTATAAATGTGGAAATATCCAAAAAGTTTAACTGTAATAGCTTCTGCGTCAATAGGTAAATTATCTGACGCGATTTGTACAGTGTTATGTAAGATATGAGCGTTGCAACCTAATCCAAGTATATATTTTTTTAATTCTGTCTGAAATTTTGTGTGCACGTTATTTTTTCCTTTTCTATTTAATCCACCAAAATTAGTGTTTGTATTATCAGCCGATAGTGCAACAATTTTTTGCTTTAATCCGAATTCAGTAAGAATGACAATAATTTTAGAAGTAATTAAATCAGACGTTTTACCGGGTAAATTTGAGAACTCTAGTATTTAGTTTTTTACATCAACATGAGGCAAAAAATAACGAACAAAAACAGGTACTAGTTTAATTGCTTTGTGGTTGGAACCGTCAACTAAAACAAATACATAATTCGCAAAAGATATTCTTTTAAAGTATTATCAACTATACGGGCAAATAACATTGACAACTATTTCCCTGGTTTTTGTTTTTGCACACGTGAATTTTTTGTCGTTTAAACATTGACGAATCAATTCCAATGTACAAGACATAGTACGAAAATTGTGATTGTGAATTACTGTATGATACACAAAAGTAGCTTCGCGGGCGGCTAACAAAAAATCATTTTTAGTAGGAACCAAAGCAGAAAAATAGTTGGAAACTTTACCAGATTGAACCGATGATCTTGTAGCTAACTTATGTTTTTGTGTTTTGAGGTGATCGTTTATGTCCGATCGTCCACCATGACTTACTGAAAAAGTTTCATGGCAATTTGTACACTGTACATTGAAATCATCAGTAGATTTAAGTTTTTTAATAAATGGGAAATCATTTTGCAACTTTTCGTTAAAATGACAAAGTCTTTTAGGTGGCATAGTCGTTACATAAAAAAATGAACTGAATAAAATTTCGACACTGTAAATTATAAATACGTACAAAGCTGTTGATAAATTTTGTATTCGCGTATCGTCAGCATAACTGTTAACTTACTAATGTATAATGTATAGACTATAGGTAAACTATACATTCAGTAATATTATCTTTCGTAACCGTACCGTAATCATAATATTATGATTTTTTCCCGATTAAAAATTAATGTAGTTAAAGGCAGTAAGTTGGCTAAATTTAGAAAGCTATTATAACTGTGATTGTCGCATGGCTAAATAGACAGGCATGTCAGCAAGATAATACAGCGCATAAGCTGTGACGTATTGTGGAGTAAATCATGGTATAAAAAATTAATTCATGGCATAAAATATAATAAAACATAATCTATATTGAGTCCTTTTGAAAACGGCGGGAATGTGACGTCATCTGGTGTAAACTGCGTATTGGTGGTGTATTTTGGTTATCTTGCTGACATGCCTGTTTATTTAGCCATGGATTGTCGTACATTCCGACGTTCGTTATCGAAATAATTTACGATTAGGATTTGTTCAAAATAAAATCGATAACCGAGTAAACAAAAAAAGAAAAACCAATTTAAAAATGATTTTAATTTCCGGGACATTACTATACATAAGTCCAAAACCGGTACTAATCGGTGTCCCGAGAACTTTGTCCGGGACGCCGGGACATGGGTTCCTTAACCGGCATTGTCCCAGGAAATCTGGGACGAATGGCCACCCTACATTATAATGATCCATCTTTTCGATAATTTTTAACTTAAGAAAAAAAAATGGTAGAATTAAAATGTTAGGTTTATTTGATAGCTTATCTCATGAGGAATATGAATACAAAAAAATATAAATAATTTTAATGATATTTAATATAAATATATATACTTTTGTAAAAAAAAAAAAATAATAAATTTTAGTCATTGTTTCCATATCTCATAGAATATCCGTTAGAGAGCGTTCTTTATTTTTGTACTTATGCTACACAAGCATTAAAAATAGATTTCATGATAACCAACTGTCGCAGTTAATTCCCCCTCCATCAAATTGCATTGAATATGTGGTACATTATAATGACCCGCCGGTTATCGCGACAGTAGCCGTCGCCGACACTTTATTATTATTTATTATACATTTACATTATTATTAGTTTTGTGTAGCGTTGCGCGAGCCCTTTTAAGTTGTTTGTACATTATAGATAGCCGATTTCGCCAATTTTTTGTTTTTTTATATTTTACGTATTATATTGTGAATATACAAAAATGTTTCATAAAATATTATCTAGCCAAAATATAATGGACTTGTTAGACGGTGACGAATCGGAACTAGATTTTTCTTATGATGAATTCCCAAATGATGAACTAGACGAACTTTTACAAGAATTTAATAGTAATTATACTCTTGATACCGAAATAGATAATTCTAATGTTAATAATATTAATAATGTCCCTACTGATAATAATATATTGCCTATGATCACATAAAAAAAAATGTATAACATGGATACAACAACCATTTAATACTCCTAATATTGAGTTAAATGATCTTGATATTACTGATCCAGTTATTTTTTTATGTAATGCGCTCGATTATTTTATGCACTATTTTAATGATGATTTTTTTGAAACTCTTGCATTCAATACTAATTTGTACGCTATTCAAAAAAATTTAACCAATTTTAAAGCAACAAATCAATAAAAAATACGAGTGCTAATTGCAATACATTTAATTATGGGTTGTCTTAAATTTCCTAGAGTTAGGATGTATTGGGAAGAAAATTTTAAAGTACTAAGTGTTTTCAATTCTATGTCAAGGGACCGTTTTTTTCAACTCAGACAAAATTTACATATAATTAATAACTTAGACATTCCAAATAAAAATCATGATAAATTTGTTAAAATTCGTACACTGTACGATCTAATAAAAAAAAATGTAATGAATTAATAAAAGAAAGAAATCTCTGCATAGACGAACAAATGGTACTATTTAAAGGTAAATTATCTGTTAAGCAATATATGTGCGGTAAGCCATGCCCATGGGGTGTTAAAATATTTGTTTTAGCTTCAGAAAATGGAATGATTTACGATTTTATACTGTATCAAGGAAGTTCTACCGAATTAAGTCAAGATAATTTAAATTTATTTGGTCTTGGAGCATCAGTTGTCTTGCATCTCGTGCAGACTGTAAAAAAAATTCGCATTTTTTATTTTTCGACAATTTTTTCTCCACATACAATTTATTTGAGCAGCTCTACAATCTTGGTATTTATGTGGCTGGAACAGTAAGATCAAATCGTCTCGCTAAACCTCCTTTATTACTTGATAAACAAATGACAAAACTGGGTAGAGGGACCACGTTCAGGGCCGGCACTATACATTTTTCTAAGGGGGGGGGAGGGTGTAAGACATTGCCGACTATATCTTAACATACTCACGTAATTTACATACAAACAAATTTTAAATTAAAAATTAAAAACCACATTTATTAATTATTTTAAAACAATATTTTATTTCAAACTTGTATAATATTAGTCGTCTTTCTTTAAGAAAAGCCCAACATTTCACCAAAAGATGTATGTCAATTTCATCGGTTAAATCTTTGTTATAATTTAGTAACATTAAATTTTGTAAACGATCTGCTCCCATAGTAGAGCGTAAAAATTCTTCACAATTTTCAATCTGAATTTACTGAAGGTGCGCTCGTTTGATGCAGTACTAACAGGTGCTGTAAAAATCAATCTGCAGATTTTATTGCCTGTTGGTAAAATATGTTTTAATTCTTCTGATACTTTATATATTTCAATTAATTTTAAAATATTTTTATATTTGCATTGATGGTGTAAAATATCTAATTCGGCTAAAACTCCATAAAAATCACTAATTTTAGATTCGTTACATGCAGGAGGAAATATTGTCATCAATTTTTTCAAATCATCTAATGAACAATTCTTTTCCCATGGAACTTTGAAAATGTTCACTAACGGTTCTATGGTCAACATACAATTTTGTAAATGCTCTGAAGACAAATTTATTAGTGTATCAAATACTTTTTTGAATTCCACTCTGTAAAAGGCTTTTAAATCAATTGTGCATTGTGTACTAGCATTAGAGTCTATCTTTCTGGGTTTCAATCTTCTACGACGGTGTCGGTTAAAATCTTCTTCTGGATTAATATTTAATTTTTTTGCAAAAATGATTGTATTTTCTATTTAAATCATCGATTGACTTATTGTCATCTCTCATTTTGATTAAATCATCAATAGCATGTTTTAGTAAAATCAAAGCATCAACTATATTTAATTCTGTAGCTTCTAAGTTTTTTGTCTCAAGATTTTTGTTTTGTACATGATAGTTTTCATAAAAGATAAACAAATTACAAAGTCAAAATTGAGAATTTTTTTAGAGAAGCCCAATGCAAGAGTACATGTTTTTTTTATCCATAGATTTTAAGTTTGTCACATCTTGTAGTGTATCAATAATTTGTTCGTATGATATCCAAACAGCCTTGATCGATTCAGCTCTTGCAGTCCATCGCGTTTTTGAAATATTTACAAGTTTCAAAGCGTTTTCTATTTCAAATAATTTTGTTTCTAAGCATGCATGTCTTTTAGTACTTCCAGAGAAAAAAACATATAATTGTTCAAGGCAAGACAATAGATCACCAATTATTACACTTGCAAAACAGCTGTGCTCAAGAAACGTATTCAATCGATGTGCTTGACATAGGATGAACGGAATTTTGTGACATACAATACCTGATAATTTTCGTTGAGTACCATTTATCTTACCTGAAATACTGCTGGCAAAATCATATGATTGAAATGCAATATTTTGAACCGATAACCCATTTTTTTTAAGACATCATTAATTTTTTCAGCAATGCCCAGGCCAGTTTTATCATAAGCTTCACAAACGTCCAATAACCTTTCAGATATTTCTCCTAAAGAATCCATATATCTAACACATACTGATAATTAATTTTTGTGAGATACATCCGGTTATGTATCTGCCATTACAGAATACATTCCAGAGTCAACTACTTGTGCGATAACTTTTTTCTTTGTTTCACTGGCAAGTAAACTCATGAATTTATTTTGAGATTCATGACTTATATATGTCACATGATGTTTTCTAAACATTTTTTCATGATTGAAAAATGTCGTGATAATAATAGAACAATCTGATTGAAATTACTATTTTCTTCATTTTCACCTTCACATCTATACGCTAAACCTTGACGTGCTAAAGTACGCGTAATGTCCATTACTTTTTGATTAAAACGTTTCTGATATTCAAAATTAATTTCATTTAGACGATTAGATTTATTTAAAAATTTAAAATACAATTTATGTGATTGGTATTACTTAAGAAGTTACTAATATCAATCAAAGCTGACTTGTGCGATAAAGAAAATAAATGTTCAGCAAGTTTCCCTGATTTTTTTTTACCTCTACTTTTGAATTTGTGCCATGCATTAACTCCATTTTTTACCCATGCTATTTCAGCAAAATTTATATTTGGCCCTTTAGGAAATAAAGAACATATAAAGCAAAAAGCTGCATCTTTTACAACACTATATTCCAAATGAGGAAATTCCTTAAACCATAATGAACTGAATTGATTTTGTTTTCCATGTGCTATATCTGAATTCTTAGGATATGTCGCTAGTTTTGGTTGATATGGTCCTAAACCCACGAAGTATTTCCTTTGGGAAGCTGATTCAACGGTTTTTCGATTACCAGGGTCATGCTCAAGAAAATGATCTATAACTTTATCATTGCATGTTAGATTTGAGATAGTTAGCAAATCACTTAAAACTTTTTTAGTCATGGCTACATATTTTTCAGATTTTAATTACACAGATGACATAATTTCAGAAATATTCACCAGGAATGAAATTGGATTTGGGAATGTACCTATCTGATTTAAGTTTTGATAGTAATAAATTGCATTCTTGAAAATCATGTATTAAATGCTCTATCATTCCTGCACATATTAACCAACTGTTTGCATCATTTAAACTATCTAAGCATTCATTTTCTAAAAGCACAAAATAAAAATCAAGCATAAGCAACTAATAAGCAATACATCATTTATCCCTAAATGTTTATTAATGATACTAAAATAAATATTGGATCAAAAATATAACCATAAAAACTCACTTGAATCTGTCTTTTTATTATCATCATGCACATCATTATCCCCCTATAAATTGGATTGAAATTCATTTTTACTGTTTTTTTTTAAAGATTTTTTTTATTTGTAAAAGATATAGAAGTATATAATAATACAATATAATAATATTAATATGATACACAATTGAAGTTTATTTAACTACAGTAGAATCTCGATTATCCGAACTAATTGGGACCGCACCTAGTTTGGATACACTGAAAAAAAAAACTGGAATCATATTAATCATAATGTACGTAGATTTGATAATAATATTGTCAACATAGAGCCAACAAAGTTTTATTGTGAAATTAATAAACCGTGTTGTTGAAAATAACATTCTTAAATTTATAATACCAATGAGTCAAATTGGCAATTCAAAAATATTTATGGTTTAAATAATAATATATTTCTTATCATAACCATAATGATAATCATAGTGACAATTATGTATTGTTGCCAATACAATAATGTTTTTAAATACTACAAATAGCATTGTTGAACCAACAAAATTTTAATTTTTCTAGCAATTTTAATTGTTAATTTAACTATACACATCTTATAATAATAATTATATATATTCTTGTCAAGACAAAAACCTTTTTTAATACTACAAATATCTTTGTTGAATCAACAAAATTATTATTGTTTTAATAATTTTAATTGTTAATCTTCAATTTATTTATTTGTAAATTTTCAAAATGATTAGACTTAAGTTAATGTAAAATGTATTTTATTAAATTCATATAAATTAATACAAAACAATCTCATTGAATCACTTAATTGAAAACATAACTAAAAAACCAAACAATATAATTATATCATTTTTTTGTAAAAAATTACAGCTAAAATAAAAGTAATTAAAAAAAAAAATTCAAATTATAGTTTAAAAGAAACACAATATTTATAGTTCAAACAAAAAAAAATAATGTATAATGTATAAAATTAATTCAAAACAATATCTTTAAATCATTTATGATGTAAAAATGTACAGCTAAAATAAAAGTAATTAAAAAAAAAAAAAATTCAAATTATAGTATAAAAGAAACACAATATTTATAGTTCAAACAAAAAAAATAATGTATAATATATAAAATTAATTCAAAACAATATCTTTAAATCATTTATGATGTAAAAATGTACAGCTAAAATAAAAGTAATTAAAAAAAAAATTCAATTAATAATATAATAGTAACAAATTTTTAACTAACATTTGTGTTATTTAATTCAAACAAAAAATGTAGGTACGTGTAACATATAAAACTTAATTAAAACAAAAAAATATCATCAAATCACTGAATATGTTGTATAAATTAATAACTGAAAAAAAATTCAAATTGTAATATAAAAGTAATGCAAATTTTTAGTTAACAAAGTAACAACATTTGTATATTATTATATTTAAACAAAAAAACGTATGTGTAATATATAAATCTATGTTTAAAAAAAAATACATACAGCTTAAAATATAGCTCTAAGAGTAGGTAATAATTAATAAGGATAATATGATAATTAATAATGATGTAGAAAGATAGTACCTAAGTCAGATTCTGATTGACATATTTTGTCGATATACAGAAAAAAGTGGCAAGAATTATGTATGCCACTATGATTTTGATGGTCGAATAAATGAATGAAAATAGAAGTATTTAATTTAATTTTTTAAATCTGACAAAAATTGACTCAAAGTATGGTAAGGTTTGTCATATTTTATATTAAAACAGTAAAAATATTTTTGTATAAATGTCCATACAATACTGCTGGCAGGTGGATATTCCAAGTTAAAAAGATGAAAAATCTTAAAACATATGTCAATTGCAGATAAAATGTTAAACATTCTATACTTTATGGAATCAAAATAAACAATAATTTCTTTATGGTTTAATGGAGTACCAACGAGAAGAATGAATGGTTGAATGGGCATATTTTCATTTCCAAGATGCAAAATATATTCTTCAATTTCGCCAATTGTATTTTTGAATACAAAAAATGTATCTTGGGAATCTCTAATTGAGTATTTAATTTGATTTTTTTTCCCATTACTATCCCTTGTTATTTTTTTTGAAGTTGGTACAAATATGGAATGTAGTAAATAAAAAAAAACTGTATTTTTTCCACCTATAAACAAAAATGTAATTTGTAGAATTTTATATAATTTAAATCAATAAATAACAATTATCTTTTGAGGTATGCGTGGAATGGGTCCAATGGAATTAGGATTAATCATAGGAGGAGACCGGGGGGGGGGCTAAGACCCAATACCAATTTATTTTTTTACGGTAATTTACCGAACAATATTAAGTCACATTTCACAACATAAAATAATATTATACTGTGTTAATATTGTACATATTTTGTACCTGCAATTGGCCATCAATATTGAATAATGAATAACATATTATAGGTACTGTTTTATTTATAGATGGGAAAAATATTATTTCATTTCTAATTTTTGTTATTTCTCGAGAAGCGATAATAACCCAACTGTAAATACAGAATTAATAACCAAACAGATAGGGGGCTATTATGCTATTATAGGACAATCGCTATACCTGTATTAAACCTGTTGTAAGTTGTAACGTTTATCATGATTGAATGAAATCGAAATGTACCTAATACCTATTCGTACTTACTACTTTACTACTTTGTGATGGGTAATGGTTAATGGGTATCGTACTATCGTAATTCGTAAATCGTTCGACGTTCATTCGTATTTGTAATATTTAATATTAATAATATTTGTAACCGCGTCCATAACCATATTGAATGTTTTCAATTTTGTACTAAATTTAAAATTATATTTTACTTATTGTTTGATGTTCTTGGCAATACATTTCTTTTGAGATTGTAATTTAGATTTGTAATAAATAATTTAGTTCAAATATGTTTGAAATATATTTAAATATAAATCAAAAACAACTGAAGAGATACCGACAGATACTACTGAGTACTGATCAGTGATCAACTTGAAGTATAAGTTGTTGACGACTCGGATTTAGACTTGGGTAATTTAGAGCCTGGTCCTAAAAGACTAAAAGTAAGGTTAAGTAGGTAGTGAAATTATGTATTCAAAAAAATATTTCATCTCAAGTATTTCCTAATTTTTATAAAATGATAGGTACAACTTGCTTTAACATTATCTATTAGTTCTGCTACGTGGTGAAAGAAGTTTTTCTGCAATGAGGAAAATAAAAACATGGCTAAGAACATCTATACAACAAAAATAATTTAATGAACTTTAAATATTATGTATTGAAAAAGGTAAGACTAAAGCTTTAAGTAATGAATGAAGCTATTTTTTTTATGTTTGTAAGTGTCTAAGATATTATGATAACGAAAACCAATGTAAAATCCATCAACATCAAAAAATCATCTGAAAATAATGTACGAAAAAGAGCTGCCCATAGTCATGTAGATATTGAAGTAAGCAGTTTCATATCTAATTAATTAAATTTAAGAAATATATATTTATATACTCTGTATAATAGTCAAGTAACGTAAATTCATAAATAAAATATATAGGTACTTAACCATAAAAATTGTGTTTTAAAGGAATCTCCTATTGAGGAAAAACCAGTGCAAAATCCATCAACATCAAAAAATCATCTGCAAATAATAGACGAAAAAAATTGCCGATAATAGTCCTATAATTATTAATGTAAGAATATTGTATATTAGGTATTTGTATTGATCATAAACATATAAAAACATGATTTTATTCTATTACGTTTCATTCTAATTAAATATAAGAAATATATATTTATATACACTGTATGATATTCGAATGACATAAATTCATATTTAAAGTATATACCTAACTATAAAAATTATGTTTTAAAGGAATTTTCTATTGATTTTGAGGAACAACTCGTGCAAAATCAATCAACATCGACAGAATCGTCTGAAAATAATGGACGAAAAAGAGCTGCAGATAATAGTTGATGTATTTATTACATGGTATGTTAGTACCGATATCTAAAAAAATAACAAATGATGATAACGGTAGAAAAAATCTTATTAAGTTCTCTATAAAAGACTCCCAAGAAAGTTTTATTTTGTTTGGAGAATCTGTGGAATGATACAAGCTCACCTAGAAAAACTTAAAAAACAGGGTAATCCTATACAACCTTGTTGTTGGATCTTGGATCTATTTTTAATATTAAAGAAATATTAGTTTATTTTGATTTTGTAAAGTATAAGAAACATTCAATTTTAAGATCAATTGAAGTTTGTTACAAAATATTTCAATTATTTTATCTACAATATCCACTAGAATCATCAGTTGTTAAAAAATCATCATTTTTAATTACTCTTTAATTTATGATATACCTCACCCTAAACTCATTCAAATATTAAATGAATTAAATTAATATTTGTTATTATTTTGTATTATATTTATTATAATAGTTATGTAATAAGATAAAATAAGTTTATAATATTATGTATAATGTATATTGTATACCTAATAATAAGTTTTTCATTTTTATAATTTTATAATTAATATTTTGTATCTAACAAAGTAAGTGTATAAACATGGTTTTATTTACCTCATTCCTAAATATAACCCTACCAACTACAGTAGAATATACTGTTGATTTGACAAAAATTTTGTCGGCTAAATAGAACAAGGTAATAATTACCAATATAACAATAATTGTTAAATCAATAATTAATTATTGAATACTAATATATAATATTATTTAATCCTAGTTACAATTTACCTTGTGTTGGTTTGACAAAAATCTTATTGGCTAAATAGCAACAAGATAATTGTCAAACCAACATAGTTTTTTTTTTATGTGATCAGTATTTTACTAGGATTATTATAATTACCTATTTTATTCGTACACTGTGCCATACCAAAAAACGTTTCACAGGCTACTGTCAGATTTTCCAACTGCTTTTCATGGTCGTACATAGCTTTTGTGTTTGTAAAATTACATACTTACGTCTAACATGTATCTTCTCAGTGGCGCAACCAGGATTTTTTAAAGGAGAGGGTCCAAAAATATCATTATTTTTAATGAACGTGTAAATTTCATTATTATTTTATTGTTTGTTTAATGTAAATATTGTAATTATAATTTAAAATTGAATGATAATTAAATGTAAAAATAAAGGTAGGTATATACAAAGATGTAGATTTTATAAAATGAAATCTAAGCGATGTTTTGTACTAGGTACTTAAATGATTTATTACTCCTTCAGGTGTTACACTGACTTCGTAGTGGACATTGAGAGCAGCTAACCTATTCAGTCTTCTTTCTGACGTGATATTTCTCAAGTAACTTTTGATTTTTTTAAGTTTGGAAAATGATCTCTCCGCCTCACATGAAGTTATTGGAAGTGTGATAAGTATTTGCAATAGCTTATATATATTTGGGAAGAAATCGGGATTACATTCATTAAATATTTGAATTACACTATTATATTGGATATTACTGTCAGTAAAATAACGATTCCATAAAATGGTTTCTGATTTAACTCGATCAAAATTATCAACATCGTTAGCATAAAACTCAACAAGTTCTCTTAGTTTTTCTTCATCAAACGCTGAATTTTTAAAGTAATATTTGAAATCCAGTTATTATATTTTGATGATTATCAAAACGATAATTTAATTGTTGTACAAACAAATCAAGAAATGGTAGAAACAAAGTAATTCTAAAATATTCTTCGGGATCTTTTGTTGGAATATTAGCTCGGTATTTTTGACGCTTAGCTATCCTAGGCATTTCAATCAGGGGCAGGAATCGTAATCAAACCGGTTTAACATGAAAACAAATTGAAAACCGAAACCGTTACTGAACCTAAACCGAAAAGTTAAAAAACCGCAATTAAAACCGAAACCGAAAAAATATTATTAAAAAAAATTAAAATTAAATTAAAATCAAAATGTTCAAGATCATAACTACCAACTGAGTAAAGTGAAAATTCCAAAAATCTATCCAGCAGTGTGACCGAAACCTATAAACAAAAAATGTCCCGATAAATTCCAAATTTAAATTATATTTATAATTTGTAGTAGTATTATTAAACCTACATCAACGAGAAATTTCTTTAGTAAAATAAGGATTGGTAAGTGGTAAGAAATTATGGTAAGTACCTACCTATTAATTTAACAATATTTCTATTCATTGTGTTTAATTTGAAAATAAAATCTGATTAATACATCAAATTTTTATTACAAAACGGGTTTTATTTAACAGTCGAATTACCCGAATAAATGTATGTTAGCGGCAATGTGTATAATATATTTAATATATAAAATGCCTAGGAATTCCATATAATACCTGGTGGTTTTTAAAAAAGTGTATAATAAATTTTTTTTTACACACACTTCCTAAACATTTTGTATAATAACTAGATATTTTATAAAATGACAAACAACCAATTGGCAATATTCTGTAGAATAGTGATATAACCCAAATAAATAGATTTTCTTCTATCATAATTAAGACAATTATTAATTTTATTAGCGCACAAAAAAATAACCTAATGACTTTATATTAGGTGAAGGTACATTGTCAATTATCAATAGGTACTGATTATATGGATTTAATATATTACCTATAATACATTGTTTCGCATTTCATATAATGCTTAGGTAATTTAAACAATTTTATAGATTGCCGGCTATTATTTGGTGTTATATAGAATTCCTAGACATTTTATAAAATACCAATATTATACACATTGCCGCTAACATGTACATTTAACCGTAACAAGATAATTCCCGAATTATCCGAATTTTATTTCAACGCCCAAAACCCAAATAAATAATTACGGCGTAAAGCTTTGCTATTAAGTTATATGTAATAACTAATAAGAATAATTTAAAAATGCTATCTTAATCGATTTTTACGAACGTCTGGATAGTCAAAGCGCATTTGACAACCATTGACGTCCCATAATTCGTTTGATGAACTCAGAGAAAAATAACACATTATTTTCATTTTTTCTTGTTTAAAAGTTCAGTTTTATTTTCAATATGGGTCGTAAAAGTACTAAACCGGTGGAAAATTTTTTTTTTTATAACATTTTGACAAATTCTTGTATATGCCAAGTAAATGAATATGTGTCATCCATAAAAGGCCGACATAGCGCTACACTTGAAAGGCATATACAAAGAATACACCCAAAACAATATGAAGAACTTCAAGGAAAGCAAATTAAAATTTATTTATTTTAAATGTATTTAATATATTATCTACAAACAGTGCTACATACAAATATACAATAGTTATATATAAAAATAATGATTATTAGAAATTAGAAATATTACTATGTTTGTGATACAAAATATGGTGCTAGGTTTGTAATATTAATTTTAAAGGATATTTATTTAACTAGGTTTTATTATTTTTATAATTTGTAGAGAGGAAAAAAATGCCAAACGAGGTAGAAATCCATGAAAATGAAGACCCTACTTCCTCCACAGTAAAAAAAAATGTGAGATATTTTAAAATAAATAATAGATAATTCTTCATAAAAGCAAAATTCAAATTAATTATTAAAAACATTTAAAATTGTAAAATTGGTGTAGTATAATAAATATAAATATTTAACATATTTATGTAGGTATTAGGTACCTATATTACAATAATTATGAGTTAAGTCTAGAATAACTAAAAATTAATTTGTATGAATCATTTCCATATTTGCATATTATTTGTTATTAAGTTTTAATTTGAAATTATAGAAACAGGCTTCAATAAATACTATGAAAAATGTCAATTTAACAACTGTCAAAAAGACAATACGAGTTAACACGGAGTACCAAGATTTGTTGGACGGGTGTACTGAGATGGTAACTAATAATGGCAGACCATTTTGTCCGGTTGATGATTCAGGTTTTAGAAAAATTATTAATCCTTTGCCAACACAATTTGGACCTGGTAAGTTTACTTTTAACTTTTGTCTTGTTCTTCATACCAAACACCTACCATAGTTAAATTTTAATTAATCTTTTATATTTAAGAATAGGTACACTATTAACGTGAAAAATGTGAAGGAAAACATCATAATAAAAGGGAACCAAATTATAAAAAAATATAAGTGAGGAAGTAACAGGAAATCTTCTCAGCTTAAAATTAGATTGTGTTACTCGGTAAAACCGTTCCATATTAGGTATCAATGTCCAGTAGGTATATGTACAATAATGATGTTGTAGTTCTCAAGACGTTGGCGATGATACAAATTTATGTCAAGCATACTTCGGAAAATTTAAAACGTGTGGTATTAAATTATTATTAACTGCAATTACATTTTCGGTAATTATTTCATTATAAAATAATTATTTTTAGGTCTGTGAAATTTAAAAAAAAATTAAGATCACCAATAACCAAATATTTTCTATTACTTGTGACAACGCAAATAATCTGATAAAATTAACCAGAATCATGAAATAACCTGATGCTAATGACTATCCGTACAGCGAATCGGATAATAGTGAATCTGATATAGATAATGACAATGTTGATGCTAATGATGTTATAGACGGTAATTACATGGTTTTGTATTTTTAATTCACTTTTCTTTAATATAACTTAAGACTTAAGTATAATATTTAAATAAAAGGTGAACCAGATAGCTCACAGGAAATGGAGACCTCTATTTTGGAAGATGTCATGTTGGAAACTTTTGCCCCCGACTCTGAGTCACTAAGTGCATTCGCTGTAGTGCACACACAGTTCAGTGCTGTGTTATTGATGCATTGAAACTAGAATCTGTACAAGAAGTACTGAAAAAAGTGAAAAGTGTAAGTTTTTTTATTTATTGTTTTGGTAATAAAAAAGTATTTTTGTAAGTTAAAAATTAAATACTTTTGCTTATTTAATTTTGTTTTTAATTAATATAAAATATTTGAAAATAAACAGATTGTTGAAAAGTTAAGAACCAGAACCTTTTTGGTGAAACTCAAGAATAAAGGCCTAAAAATGCTAAAAATCGATATCGATCTTATGGACATGTTGGATCGATTCTTGGAGCATAAAACTTTTTGTAAAAACAGAGAAGATAAATATCCTGAACTAAAGTTGGATGAATGTGATTGGATTGCAGTATCGGGCATTGTGAGTTAAATAGTTAATTGTATTTATATATATTCTATTAGTGTTATTCTACAAATTAATTAATTTTCTAGGTTAAAGCATTAAAACCTGTTAAAATAGCTACAATGGAATTACGGTATCATGTCTTTACGCCGACGGTATTAACGCCGACGGTATTTACGCCGACGGGATCTACGCCGACGGGATCTACGCCGACGGAAAAAATGCCGACGAGTATCTACGCCGATAGTAAATACGCCGATGATATGTTTTTTTTACAAAACGAATGTATTTCTATGGGACTAATATAAGAATAAAAATGAACTAATAAATGAACTCTGGAACAAATGCAAGAGCGGCCAACTTTAGCACGTTCAATGAAAAATCCGGATCATCCTTATCTTCGTATTTGAATTTTGTATCTTCGTATTTGTATTTGGATGATCCGGATTTTTCATTGAACGTGCGAAAGTTGGCCGCTCTTGCATTTGTTCCAGAGCCCGACGTAGTTGATTGTTTTGAAAGACTCCTCCGGACAAAATTTTACACGGATAACGAAGACCTGATGTCAGATTTGGTAGATTATTTTGAGTCCACGTGGATTGGAAAGCCACGACGAACCGGCCTTGGAAGAATGCTTCCTAAATTTAAGCTGAGCCTCTGGAATTGTTTCGAGGCATCGTTGAATGACCTACCCAAAACTAACAACGCCGTTGAAGGGTGGCATCGAGGATTCAGCTCTCTTTTAGGAGAAAATCATCCATCTATTTGGAAATTCATTGAGGGTCTGCAAAATCAGCAGAGCCTAAATGAATTCCAAATCAACCAGTACATTGCTGGATTACCACCAGCACAGGGACGACGGTGTTATCGAGACACAGCATTGCGAATTAAAGAAATCGTTGAAGACTATGGGAATCGCGACACCTCCGATTATTTGCAGGGAATTGCTCATAATTTCCAATTCCAATCTTGCTAAATGGCCAAGTTTAGGGGGCACTCGTCGTTTTAAAAAATGTCCTTTTTAGGGCATAAAAAGGCTCTTTTCAGAGCCAAAAAATATTTATTATTAAAAATAAACTAGGCAACAACGAGTTAGATATTTTATTTTTATTAATTTAATAACATAATTAATTTTCCATAATTTTCAGTTTCATATTAGTTCATTTTTATTCTTATATTAGTCCCATAGAAATACATTCGTTTTGTAAAAAAAACATATCATCGGCGTATTTACTATCGGCGTAGATCCCGTCGGCGTAAATGCCGTCGGCGTAGATGCCGTCGGCGTAAATACCGTCGGCGTCGATGCCGTCGGCGTAGATACCGTCGGCGTTAATACCGTCGGCGTAAAGACATGATACCACAACAACAGAGAGCGTACATGAACGGAAACATGAGAGTGTGAGGTTAGGTACAATTATACCAAATTAACAAAATAATAATTAATAATAATGATAATACATTATATCACATCTCTCTTATCCAGATTAATTAATAATTATTAATTAACTACAAAGATTGTAATAAAAAAAAAAAAAATTAACAATTAAACAATACAATCAACTTGATATACATTATATTTAACTCATTTGCAATTAATAATAATCATAATTCAAGATACAAATTTAATAGTTGAAGAAAACAATCTTAGTAACATCCAAAGAAATACTAATTCTAAATATTAAAATACAAGAAAAAACATTGTTCATTTACAAATACCTTTTGGGTGTTTTAATTACCCTACCTCTTTTAGTTCTTTTTATACTATCATAAGTGTATATTGTTATCATTACAATAATACGGTGCACAATAGCATTAGATTCGGAGTACAGTCGGTCGGCACTCTGTCTGGTCGATCGTCGCGAATAAACGCTGCAACGGGCACGTTTGATGTCGGGAGGCGTATGGATGAGCTACTAACCTTCCGCCGACTGTAAAGGGCCGAATCTATGTGTGTTGTAAACGTTTATTACACCAATAACGGCATAAGGGCTCACGGTGAGCAAAGAGGAAGCGTTCGGCGACTCGCGCGTTCCGCGCCGCAAGAGCCCACGGGTCTGCACGCTGGCTAAGGTGTCACACTATACAAACGGCCGGTCTCGTGTTCCGTGACTGAACGGGGACGCGTCTGCGCGCTAACGGCCGGTCACGTGTTCTGTGACGGAACGGGGACGCGCCTGCGCGCTAACGGCTGGTCACGTGTTCTGTGATAGAGCGGGGGCGTGCCTGCGCGCTATAGACCGGTCACGTGTTCTATAACAAATCATAGGCCACTATGGGCATGGCTTCGCGTGCTTTAGCGAATCACAGGCCACGATGGACGTGGTGACGACTGCAATAACCAATCACAAGACAATTCTGGGCAGCTACAGCGATTACATAGCGCCACCGTCTACAAATACCAGTGCGGAGCACGAAATCAGTCAGTATTCAGCCTCTCCCGGACAAGCGTCTAGGGACAGAGAACGGAATGGAATCAAAATGGCGGATTTCATTATCATTATCAGCTATCACAGATTTTATTATCAGTTAATTATTCCACATTTCCACGATGGCACGATGTAGAGAAGATATTGTGCAGTTTTACGCAGTTCTTTTATTTTAATGTGATTTTTCCTTTATGAATCACAATTAATATATCTATAAAACGATTTCGAATAGAGATGAAAAAAGAAGAAACAGTACACATATTTTTATGGTTTTGTAAGTTTGTATAAAGTATAAATAACAAATATATAAAAATCAATTAGGTATTCGTCAGAACATAATAAATTGTCATGTATAAATAAAATAATTATTAATATGTTGTTAATAAACAAAAATATTATATAAAAATTAATAATTCGTCAGATCATAATAAATTGTCATGTATAAATAAAATAATAATTAATATGTAGTTAATAAACAAAAAATATTATATAAAAATTAATAATTCGCCAGATCATAATAAATTGTCATGTATAAATAAAATAATAATTAATATGTCGTTAATAAACAAAAATAAATAAAATAAATTGGTAAGAATCATTAATCAGTATTATTTTTGAGTATTAATGATGCACTGATGTGATTTTGTTCTATTCTGCTTGGTGTTTCTAATACCTTTTCTAATACTTTTCTTGTTTTTTTGGTTGAGTATAAACGGCGTTGTGGTATGATTTTTTTATTTGTTGGCGATGTCTGAGAAGTTTTACTTTTTAAGTTTGGTGTATTTGACTTATTTCTTATTGCTGTTAATGTAGGTATTATAGGTAAAAAAGATTTTTTCAAGACATTTAGTTCTTCAATGGTAGATATTTCATTTAACATTTTATTGAATGACTCTTGTACTTTCCTTTTTTCAAATTCTAATGAATGTTGACTTGTAATGGTTGAGTTATTTAATTGACATACAATATTAGAAGTTTCATTGTCATGCTTAGCTTCTGTGTTAGGCACGTTATGCATGTTATTGTCCACGGTTAAACAATTTGTTGACGTTCCATTATTTTCTTGGCTATATTGAAATTGGCAAACTAAATGAATATGTTTGCACATATTCTACTTAATTGCACTATCTATACAAGAGCATGTATAACAATGAATGCAAGAAAGACAATCCTGGCATTTTATCTGACAATCACAGAAAGTTTTAAGTCTGTTCACTTTATACATTTCACAATATTTTTCGGACATAATGTCCCAACTATCTTCTGTCGCTTTCATAACCATTTCATGTGACATTTCTAGGCTGCGCTTATGCCTTTTACGCAGTTCTTTTATTTTTGATGTGATTTTTCCTTTATGAATCACAATTAATCTGTCTATAGAACGATCTCGAATAAACTTCATTAAAGCATATAAAGACTTATCAAGGCGCTTCACCTTTTTTCCCTGTAAGTAAATATGCTTTAAGAGGACGCCATACCCGCATGTGTTGTCTCTGTCTTATACACGCGTAACATAGTTAAAAACTGTTTTGCGCGGGACAATTTTACTCCCTCAATATTTATATCAAAATTACCAAAATTTCAAATCACATTGAGAAGAACTTTACCTGTGACGTAGCGTTTTAATTTTTTTAATAACATGAATGCAATTAAAGTTATCGGTTTGAGAACTTTAGGTTTTTTTCATTTAATTATTAAAAATTATTGGTTACCACTATCAAAAAAAAAAAAACGCTACGTCATAGGTAAAGTTCTTCTCTATTTGATTTGAAATTTTGGTAATTTTGATATAAATATTGAGGGAGTAAAATTGTCCCGCGCAAAACAGTTTTTAACTATGTAACGCGTGTATAAGACAGAGACAACACATGCGGGTATGGCGTCCTCTTAATGTTCGATGCATTCGTTCTATATGCATTCTATAACTCCAGCATGAATTCGATGGCAGTATGCCCATGATTGAACGCAATTTCCATAGTGGCTCACAAAATAGTTAGCAAATTCATTGGTTTGTTCATCAGCTGACATTTGACTAATAGCACTTTCAAAAATGTTTTCAAATGCTTTAGTGTCTTGTTCATGCAATAAAGTTCTTATAATTTTGTAAACTTCGGCTTGTTTTTCCTTAGATTTAACTTTAGTCAAATTTTTCCTCCATGCTCGATCTACATGCCATGTACAATATAATCTAAATGTTGGTTGTTTCATTTCAACCAACCATGCGTTAAAAAAACATTCGGCCATATCAGACATAAATACTTTTGGCTCAATTTGTCCGGTAAGAGCTCTAATTTGGGAAAATAAAATTTTTAATACAGCTTCATCAACCCTATTACTTATCATGAAAACACAAGGAAAACCTTCTCTCATGTCATCAAGAATTAAAATAGTAGTAAGGTTAAAATGATATGAATTCATGCAATGGGTATCATCAATGCAAATCACATCATTACCAAATTTTTGTAACATTGATTTTTGATAATTATTCATAATTATTAAGACAAAATCTTCTTTTTTTAGATTTGGAAATAGTGGATCTATATTGTCTTGTGGCTTATAGTATACTAAGGAAAATTTATCATCACTTCTCACAGTTTGAACCCAAGATTCAACACTCAATGCATCGTTTTTGTGTAAGACTGATTCATTGTTTAAATTGTATGATGCTTCAATGTTATAAAGATCTTTTTTTGTTAATAGATGTGTTCTTTCTAACATGTTGTTGGAAATATTGTCACGAATGTCATCAAGAATGTGTTCAAATGGAATGTGCTCAGAAATTTTACTTGCTATATTATCCCTAGTTACTTTATCAAGTGGTAATTTTCCTAAATCATAAAGATGACCCACATGTGTATCTATAAATGTTACTGTACATTGTTTTGTACATTCTGACACAATAACATTCATACTAGCGGGACAGTATCCATTTATCTTATTAGAGCCTTGAGTTTTTATATGTCGTATACCAGTACTTTTTGAATTATAATAACCGTTTCTATGGCACTTATAGTAAATATAAATGTTATTTTCATTCAAATTTTTAGTTAAGCCACAATTTTTTACATAATATGTATTTGTATTCTGCTCATTATCATGTTTCCATATTTTAAAATCATCTAAGCTGTTAAAATTAAATTTATTACTCTGCATTACTATATTATGTATTGATGAATAGTGATCAGACATTACTGATGTGCACGATGCAGTAAAAGAACAGATAGTACAATTTACTAAGGGTACAACCATTTCTTTTTTTTCAGAATGTGCCACTTTTTTATGCTCATCAAGATTTCTCTTATGGCAATATGATTTACCACACAAATCACATGTATATATATATAATTCATTATTTTTCAACTTTTTTGTTGGGACAACTTGATATACATCTATTAAAGGATGCACTTTTTTTAAATGGGCTCTTAGGGTTTTTGAAAATTTAAACTTTTTTCCGCAATCATTACAATTAAATTTTTGATTTTCAGACATAGTAAAAGAATCATATTCAAAGAATAATAATTTTGGATAAATTATGTTTATTTATTTAACATGAAACAGAAGAAAACAACAACAAAATTCAAACACAATTAATTCACAGTGTAAAGTCATAGATATTTTTAATATTTTATAACACATAAATATAAACAAGTCTTTATTTTTTTTCTCTATAAATGGGTGCTATTTCATCTACTTTTAAAAGAGGGTGATTTTTCAATATATGAGCTCTCAAGTTTTTTAATAATTTAAATTTGTTTCCACATTCAATGCATTTCAATTAATTAGCTTCAGACATGTTTGAAAATAAATCTAATAAGTGAAAATAAAAAAAGATTTTTTTTTTAACAGAAATACAGAAATCAAAAATATGAAAAAATAAAAAATAATTTACCTTTATAAAAAAATACCTTTAAATCTTGTAAAACTCGTGTCAAAAAAAGCAAGGCATGAATCGAATACTAATAAAACTAACTATACCTACTCTATAGTGCCAATACACATACCTGTGCCTGTGCTCTATAGTAACTCAAACTGGTGTCAAAAAGCAAGGCATATAAAGAATAAAGATATAAGATATTATTATATCTTAATATTGCATTTTTGACCTCGAGGTCAGTTTAGCTAAAGATTAGTTATCTTTGTTAGATTTCAGTTCTTTACAAGATTGTATAACTATTTATAAATAATCAGTTAAAATGAATTGATGTACTTCCAGTTTTTTGTATAAATCCTATAGTATACTGTATAGTACATACTACATACATTTTATTTATAATATAATATTTATTTCATTAATAATATAATTATAGAGAGTATTATAGAAGTATTATAGGGGTCAATGGAACACAGAAAATTAAAAATGTCAATATCAATATATATTTTTCTAATAATAATGATAACTGATAATAAAATCTGTGATAGCTGATAATGATAATGAAATCCGCCATTTTGATACCATTCGGTTCTCTGTCCCTAGACGCTTATCTCTCCCGGCTGTAGCAAGACCTACCCAGGCAGACTTGCGCAGTTCGGGAACTCTGACTACACCCAGCCCTTCCCAACCGTAGCAAGACCTACCCAGGCAGCGGGTTAAAGTAGCAACCTCAGCGTACGCACCCCCACCTGTGGCCGTTTAATCGTGCGACTCGTTTCGGTACGTTTTTTCATGCGGGCGGCCGTACTAGTTTGGTCTCCTTATTCTAATCTTCATGCCACAGAATCATTTAATTGACCATAATTATAATGCTCCAAGTAAGTACATTTTTAAATAAAAGTTATGAAGTTCCATAATGGTTCACAATACATTCAAGGCTGGGCATTAATTTTTTTTCATGATACGAAGTAAATTTATTAAAGTATATAAGTGCCTACTTGCAGCAATTCATTTTAAATATAAATGAAATATATATACATATATATGAACCTTGATTAAAATCTGCCATAATTTGGAGTGAGAGATTATCAAAGATTATGTTTTTACTAAAGTATTATAAATCTATGCTCGAAAAAAAAAATTTTAAAAGTTAGTATTGAAACTTTAACTTTAAACTTAACTTACATTACAGCCTTTTATACAACATACAGCCTTTTATTAATTTGGATTTTTAAAAAGTAAGTCAATACGTGATATTATGCACATTTGTTTAGAATAATAAAAAAATATTGAACATATATTTTTAGATTATTTAAAATTTAAATCTTTTATTTAATTAAATTGTAATTATAATGTATACAAAATTTTATTGTAAGCAATAAATGAGTTTTTAAGTCTTATTATGTCATCTTTTATATTTCTTTAGTTGAGGATAATTCTGATACAGAAAGTGACTACGATGGTAAGTAATATAAAATATAATTTTATTAATTATTTAATTGTTATTAAATATATTTTTTATTTTTAGTTATAATTGAAGATGGTGATGACGAAGATGAAAATATAGATCCAAGTAGTAACTACGATGCCGGTAATCAATATTTATTAAAAATAATCATGTTAAAAATATTATTCAAGGAAAAAAAATGTTATTTTAGAAAATATGCAACTTAATCGGACCTACACATGTATACCAGGTGTACATGACAAATCCAATATTTATATCGACAATTTTCAATATAAATATTACAAAAAAAGTGTTCTACGAAATAAAATGTTAGTATTCAACTGACTTACAATATTCAAGTATAATGCATAATACTTATTATTTTATTTTTAATAAGGTACTTAATTTGTGAAAAACAACGAAATAAAAAAGTGAATGAATACTGTTCAGCTACAGCCATCATTGAAAATATTCATGATCCAGAAAATCGTATGCGGCTTCAACCTGGAGGACACAACCATGGTGCTGTTGATAGAGACCTTGATATGCCATATTTGCGAAGAGCTATCGGGAGGAGGGCTACAACATTTGGTGCTATGTCTATGCCTATCAGGCACATATACAATGAAGAAATTGTTAGGTAAAGAACATTTCATAGTAACTAAATACTGATTATTATAATAATTTAATAAACATTCCAGTCATCCTGCTGGAAGTCTTGGCTATACATTTCAACAAGCTCAACACAGATGTAAAAGAATGAGAAACTATAGACGCCCAAAAATACTAGAGACAATTCCAGCATTAATACAATTATTAAACATGCCAGAACATATTACCTATAGAACCACTCTACGTGAACCATCGTCAGAGTTTTTTCAACAGGCATTAACTGTTGACGGTGTTACAATAGGTGTAATATTTGCAAATTTGGATATGGTAGCTATGTTTCGCGAAGAGTTACGCACTGTAACGTATGCAGGTTGTGACGGAACCTTTAAGACTACTCCAAGTTCGCCAAAACAGTTCCGTAGAGGTTCTTTAATGACCTTCCAAATTGTATACAAAAATGTTGTAAGTTTATTTTGGTATATAACTGAAACACAATAATTAAACATAAAAATTAGGTAAATAACATTTTGATAATGCTTACTAGTCATTTCCAATTGTATATGCACTCTTATCCATGGCTACAGAACAAGCATATATCAGTTTCTTTCGGGTAGTTAGAAATATGTTACCATTGGACTATGATGGTCTTACAATAATCACTGATTATGACTCATCAAGGTGTTCCCAGAGAGTAGACTACAATGTTGTTGGTTCCATTTCTGCCAGGTAATAGTTGAGCATTTTAATATTATTTATTTTATGCTACATAAGCTGTAGACAATTTGTAAAACAGTAGAAAAAAAAATAATTTATGTTTTGCAAAAAAATTATAATTACTTTTCTTTTAGTCAATTGTGAGATATTGTCGGCGCAAGTATAATCTGGTGTTAGACCTCATTAAAACCAATCCTGTAGCTGCCCGTGTATTGCGAATGGTAATGAATTATTTATAGTACCTATATAAATAAAATAAATTGTATATGAAATGTAAAATCTAGGTTTTAGCATTGCCTCATTTACCAACCAATAGAGGAAATGAAAGTTGCCCAAATTTTTGTATAAATGATGGTTTTAGGGCAATTTTAGATTTTGTTCATCAAAATATTGAAGTCTACCAACGCATGGAAACATTTTTAATCGGGTATGTAATATATATATTTATTGAACACTTAGCAGTTTATCACACTTATGTGAAATAAAAAAAATAAAAATATAATTGACATGTTTTAATAAACAGATACGTTCAAAACTTTTGGTTGGTTCAAGTTGGACCTGAATTAATAACTATATTTGCCAACGAAATAAGGACAAATAATTACTTGGAATCATTCCATAATCAACTGCTGAGGTTTTTTGGGATGCATCCCAACATCTGGGACTTTATACGTAATAATCTATACAAAAATAATTTATTTTTTATATATTTATGAACATTTTTTTTCAACACCAAATTATATAATAATTACTTTGTAGGCATAATTTCTTAGGCAAATTAAATTGTATTGTTATTGATAATTTATTTTACGTTGTATAGAGAAACTGAGAATTTTGGAAAACCAGTATTACGTGGAAATGTTTCAAACTAGAAAAAATCTTACGGTAAGTATGCCGTTAGGACAATCATTGAGATGAAAACTAAATTACATTATAATCAATCTTATTGGTTATATTTCCTGTTTAGATCCGGGATCAAACTTCCAGAGGGGAACGTGCTGTAAACACAGCGCTAATAAGACGAGCAATTCAACAGCTCAATGAAGATAATGACGTATTGAAATGTCTCAGAAGCATGGGTCAAGCCAAATGTTAAGACACCAAATTGGTCCACCTCCATCACCATAGCCTTCATCCTATATTTTTTACATTATTATTATTTATTTTACATTATTTTTACATAATTAATATTTTTTGACGATATACTTGACAAACAAACAACCAACAATTATTATTTTTTACATTATTAATATTTTTTGACAATTATTTTAGATTCTGAGTGGAACGATGAATGTATTGATTTTTCAATGCTGTGTGTTTTTTTATTATACGTAATTGATACATTTTTTTATTTATTAAAATATTCAGTACTTAGAACAAAAGGAAACATATACTTACAACTCTACTTACAGCTATCATCTTCATTGAGATAAATTACTCGGAAAACTAGCGACTTGGTAAAACTAAAAGTCATGTGTCTCCAGTTACTGCCTACTAGACAGACATTATTCTAATTTGTAGGTTATAACTTATATAAAACAATATTGTTATAATAAATAAATTATAATAATGCATTAATAAGTTAGTACATTATGCATTATTAATTAATATTTTTAAAACATGTTGGCAATACCATTAATATAGTCTATGTCCATTAATAAATTATGTTGGCAACAATGTTCTTCCATCATATTATCAGGAATATTGTGGGAACAAGTGTATAGCTATCGCGGTTGCGGTGTGAGTTTACCTGTCGTACCAATACACTTGTCGCCCAACATACGCTCGTCGATCGGACTCCGTTGAGAAGGTAGGACGCTAGACAGGCATGGAGGTAAATGATATAAATTATAAACACGTATTTATGTGTAGGACGCGTGTGCGTCGAAAGTAATTTATTGTATAAAAACACGTCATTAACACAAATAAATAGCGCGCGTGACTAGGCGTAAAAAGATTGCCGTTTCGTCGGGTGCTCGATACTCGGGCGTGCGGCATTTGCGTCGGGGCGCACGCGGGTTCGATTCGTACGTGTGAGCGATTGTGCGAAGGCACGAAAGTCGTTGAACTTGGGTCGCGTGACCGGGAACGTCGGAGACGTATAAGTCGACATGACGAGAGCGGGTCGAAGTCGCAATGACTTGAGATGCTGTTCGTCGTGGATCGGGAGATGTAACAGGGCCGTGCGCTGCGTAGCGCGAACCGGACGGGTCGAGTCGGTGGTCATTACATCTCGATGCAAACGGTAGTCGATGCGCGTGGTATATGCACGAGAATGCATTACCAAGATGGCGCGTTACGTCGGGTTCGGGTCGGCAATGTATAAGTTCGGTCGGACTTGTCGTGTTGTGGCTCGGTCGAATGTCGGGAGCAAAGAGAGCGAGCTTTACGCCGCGATCGGCGTTGTGCCTTCGCGGGACGGTTTGGCGCGGAGTAGGGGCGCGATCGCTGCGTTGTGTCGATAAAAACATATATAAAAATCACAATAGTCGAATACATGTAAAAATATAAAAACGAATATAATTCAAATATTAGGAACGAATATAATATAAAAGGTAAAATTCACGTATTAAAAATGGTAACGCCGGTCGGACGGGTCGACCAGTAAAGTGGTGACAATCGGTGTCGCCACAATATTACATTTTGGAAGAACTGTTCTGAGATAGTATTATCTTTAATCGTGATAAAAATAAAAAAATATTTTTATGTATCTGTGGTCTAATCACTCTAATCAGAAGGCAGGACGTGAAAATACTTAGTTTCATGTCCGACGTGAAAATAGCCACTTGATTTTTTTTTAGTAGTGTTACTAGTTACTACTTTCTTGGTTTGCTGTAGACTTGAGAAAATGCCTAAGTGGATTAGTCGTATAGCTGTATGTATTACCTACCTGTATTATATTATTGTAATAACGAACTGTACCAACTACAATCATAGGCGTGTCCAGACCTTCATGGCTGGGGAGGCCAGTTATAAAATTTAAATTTTTTACTCACTATAGCGAATAGCGATCTATTTGTGACTTATTTTTGCTGTATGGAAATTATATATCACCTGGAATTTGTTCATCCCTCCAAATTATAGATTATCTTGATCTTAAAATGGATTTTCTATATGCTATTATTGCTATTACAACTATGAACTCATAAATAAGGACTTTTAACGAATATGCTACTTAGTTATTTTAAACTAGATTTGTTCCGTTATTTTTTATAAATATTGAAAATTCGCAACAATATGCTGCAGCAGCCAAACTCGGATGCGCTGATAGAATTGAATATTATCCGATGTCGTGAACATTCAATCACTCATAAAAATATATTGTGACTATTATACAAAATTTTTTTTTTAATTTTCAGTAATAATAATAATATTTCTTTATAACGGAAATAAATTCCAATTACATTTTTTTTTCATATAATATATACGTAATACGTACATAACTTGCATTATCAGTATATATAACAATAATATTAATAAAAATAATTTAAAAATTAAAGAACAAATAGGTATTAATGTATTATAATATCATAAATTAAAATATTTAAATTTATACAATAAAAAATAAAATGAAAATAAAAACGAGATATTAATTTTATTTCTAGTAGGTACATAATTATTGTTATGCATTTCTTAAAACATTCGCTATAAAAGTATTTACATGTAAGAATTACAAAAAAGTCAATATTTTTATAGTAGACCTTAAAATATTGGATGGAAAATTTAACATATAATTTGTAGTTGAATGTTTTAATGTTTTATGTAGAATACATTTAAAGATTGGTAGTTTATTGAATTCATTTTAAAATTTATATTTGCAGTAATTCCCGACAATCAATCATATCATTTAATAATTTAATTACAAATTTTAATTTAATTTGCATAAATCGTTGTTCTAGTGAATAAATTTATTACGAATTGTATGAGTTAAAATTTTGCAGTTTGGTCCTCAAATTATCGTAAATTTGATAAAAATGTAAACTTTGAATATTTGATAACAAAAATTGTGACCATAATATTTTCCGCAAAAATAACTTACAAGAAATTTTGTGTTTAAATTTTCAATGTTTATATCACAAAAAGAATTATAGTGGTTTTTCAAACAAAACTGCTTTACACAATATAATGCGCTACGCGCAGCTTTTAAAGCTTTTTTAATAATTGTGTAATTATTTTAGATGTTTCCCGCAAATCAATTATTTCCACCTAGTCTGCAGCAGTATCAGCAGCCGTACCAGCAGCAGTACTAGCAGCCGTACCAGCAGCTGTATCAGCAGCCGTACCAGCAGCTGTACTAGCAGCCGTACCAGCAGCCGTACCAGCAGCAGTACTAGCAGCCGTACCAGCAGCCGTACCATCAGCTGTATCAGCAGCCGTACCAGCAGCTGTACCAGCAGCCGTACCAGCAGCTGTACCAGCAGCCGTACCAGCAGCCGTACCAGCAGCCGTACTAGCAGCCGTACCAGCAGCCATACCAGCAGCCGTACCAGCAGCCGTGCCAGCAGCAACTAAGGCTGCATTAAAAGTAGTTGCTGAACTTAAGCCGAAGCCGAAGCCAAAAGCTGAAGTTCGAAGGACTTTTAACGGCAGTACGTTTGATAATTAATTCCATTTCAGTTAACATAATATACCTACTTTTATCAAAACATTTAAATTTTAATTGATTACAGAATGCCATATCTACAAAAAATACGGACATGAGGCCGCGATACAAAAGGTATTGATGATATTTACGATAATTATGTTTTTATCACAAATAATACAATAATTGCATAATAATATATCATTATCCATAAATTTACCATAAGGATTCTTTAAGAGTACATCAGCACAATATTTGTTTTCTCTCTCAGACTTGCTCAACGTAGATGTAAAATATAGACCGACAAAATGCTTTCACAAAAATTGTTTTTTTTTTATTTTGATTATTGAATATTGAGCAAGTACCATCTACCAGCCAGGGCCAACCTAACCAGAACGTGAACCCGGAACAAATGTCCGAAGACGCCTGGTTTGCCGGCCCCGGTCTGTCGCTGGAGGGACTGCCGGAGATAACCTACGACAAACCGTTCTTTACTCCGGCCACGTCACCCGACCGGTCAAAAAGGGGAGCTAGGGAAGCAAGCAGCCGCAAGTGGTGGAGCAAGCTACACCTACACCTCACGATACCGTCGTGCCGGTACAAGTACGCCCGGTGTGGCGGTTTGGAGGGGGAGTATGACATGGTACGTGACGGTCGCCAGTACAAAGTACAGGCAACGCAACGACCAGTCTGCACCTTATCAACCACCACTACGGGCAAAGTCGGTCCGACATAGTCAACTCTCCCACCTCGCCACAAAGGCGTAGGGCGGGACGGGAAGACAAGTCGGCCCGGACGAGTACCGGCCGCCCGGCATCGGCCTCTTTTACTACAACCGTCACACCGACAACAATACGTCGTCAATATTATTATTAGTATTATCCTCATTTTATCGTGAGCGTCACGTTGTTTTTTTGTTTGGTCTCTTTTTTTCGTAAAATAAAGGAACGACCCGCATTACCGTAGTACCGTGCGTTCCGCGACACTATTTTGTTTTTTTTCTCTTTGTTTATTTGTTTACATTTCGTTTATACGTTGTGAAATAAACGAACGTTGTTCGTCAGTAGTACGCAATATCACACGTGTTCCGTATACTTACGATTGAGTTGTGACCTTAGTATTTATTTTCATCAACAATAAATCACCATCGTCAAAAATATAATTCGGTGTTTGTTATTATTTTATGACTGACTCCCTCACTATATATATGTTGAGCGGCGCACCGTGGATCACCAATCACCAACCCCACCGTCACATCGTCAATACTATTAAAGATGTCCTCTACGGATATATGTCAATTCACTGTGGCTAAATTCATCGCACGTCAATTTATCATGGTCGAAATTTATCACACGTCAATACATCGCTAAATTGTATTATTTAAATAATCACAATTAATATTATTTGTCGTTTACATAATATACATTATTTACAAAATGTACAATTGCAATTGAAAATTATGGTCTATTCCTTGTAAATAGTCGTCGATAGGTCTATTTTCAAAATTATAGCATATTTGCTTCAGACGTTGAGCTTTATCTTAATACATTTTTTTTGCTGGTGGACATTCCCCAGCTATATATTGCTCGATTTTTATTTTATTCGTATTTTCCTCTTTTTTCAATGATAATATAAATTTCCATATACTTGGATGACATTGATTTAAAATCGATATAAAACAATTATGCCATCCTTCAACAGCATTATTTGTTATTGGTTAATCTTCAGAAACTAACGAATAGCAGTTCCAAATCGAACTTTTTTTGTCGCCTGTCAGTACCTACGTCCTATCCAAGTATCGTCAAAATAATTAAGAATTAATGATAGTAGTTTATCATTTTCAATAAAGTATTTAGTGTCCAACAATTTTTCATAAGACTCAATAACCTTATTTTTTGGTACCTACATATTAAGCTAAGGTTGGTAATTTACGAACCTGTAGCGCAAAAGTTACGTCATCTATATATTTTTTTGGAAGCCTGCAGCTTGAATTTGTCGCTAAATACATAGCGACAAATGAAAGAAACAACACTGTTAAAGTAGTACACTGCTTCACACGTTTTAGGTATAATATACCCAAGATCTTGTGGTGATATAATAGTTGAAAATTTAAGGTCTTCGTTACTTCTTCCCGTAGCTAAAAATCTGAACATTGCTATCAAGCTTTCGTGTGGGGAGATTGATTTCTTCATAACTATATATTTTTTAATGAATGGTGTTACTAATGAAAGAAGTTGGAAGTACGTTTCTTCGTCTAATTGCAAGTAGTCTTTTGGAAACAACTTGAATTCGGTCAACAGATTAATATGAGAATATTCGTTTCTTTTTTGCAACCAATTTTCACACCACAGTCTACGTTTACGTTTTTTAATTTTATTATTTTTCATGGCCATCAACAAGCCTCAAACAGCAAGCGCGTCTTCGTTGGTAGCCATGTCTATCAAAACTTGAGAATAAAGTAGTGAAGTTACTCCCTGACAGATTCACCGGAACGTATCCCCCTTCCCCCAAAGTGCAGGCATAACTGACAGCTCGACCGAACCGTGTGTGGCTACCTAATTTAATAAAGTCAAAGTTGTCGACAAGGATATCATAATAAATTAGCATGAGTGTTTTAAGTACAATATATGTGTGTGGTAAATTATAAACATTAAAATATTTTTATAGGATTATGACTTGTAACTGAAGTAAAAAAGCTTCATTTAAATCGCAATCGATTGTTATTCTTATTTAAACTCTAAAACGTAATTTTCTTTTATTCCGTTTAATTATTACAATATAATGTTAATGTGATAAATTTTATTTTTTTTCAAATAATTATTTACTTTTTAGATTCTGCATTCGAGTATTTGAATTTCTTTAGCTTAATGTTCACATCAAAGGGTTTCTTAGGCAACATTTATTAAACAGATTTTTAATTAATGTAAACATAATTGATTTTAATTGTTTTGAATTAAATTAATTTAAAGTTTATTTTCTATTATTATTAAGAATTTTGGAAACATATAAAAAATAATGAACTCTACAAATATACCTAAAGCCGAAGAATCGTGTGTTGTGTACCCCTGGGTAAGAATATCAATGTAATTGTTAAACTATAATACGTATTATTGTTGTTTTAATAAAATCAAATATATATATATAAATAAATATAAAGGAACCTTGTTATGACAATGAAATGCAAATGAAAGCTTCTTTTGAGGACAACTACCTCGACCATTTAAGTAATTTAAAAATAGAATCAAATCCATCACCAAATACATTAACTACTATAGCTTGTGGTGTTTGTACGTATATATATTTACATATGAAATAAAAATTAATTGTGTTTTTGTGTCATTAAATTTAACGTTTTATATTATTTGTTCAGTACTTGACGTGACTAAAGGTTTAATTGAAGAATTTTGCGAAAGAGGCGTATCTATGGTAATATTTGATTTTAATGGTTTAACATTTGAACAAAGTCGAAAAATGATCTTCGAAATTCGCCAAGGGGTTTTTAATTACAGTCTTAAAAAGAACAACGAAGTACCGTATTCAATAACATTAGTACTCGATCTTGGAGGATCTTGCATCACCACTGGAAGCATATTCCATACAACAGTGATAAATATTCATATAAAATAATAATAAATAAATGATTATGATTTTAAAAAACATATATTTAAGTTGCTCATTTTAATAGATTGATTGATTAATGGATAAATATATAACAATATAATATACAAGTCTTAAAATCATAAGAAATGTTATTTCTAAAAAAAATTATTATAATCACCTATCTAAAAATTTGATAAATTATTTTTACTTGATTAGCCCACACAACGTTTGATAGAATTATCGACGAACGCTCATGTTTATGTCACCAATGACGTCGAATACAAATTTAAGTGTACAGAGGACCGTATTTATGTAAACAGTGATTTGATTCTTCAACTTAAAATTAACGATCGGATCTATTTAGACTACGGAAAAATTGAACTGGCTGTGATCAGAGTCGGTAAACATGTTTAAATATTATTATTTTATTATAATGAACACGGAACACAATGTTACTGAAGTATTCAGAGGAATGAGTGGGGTTAGGGGGTTATAACCAGGCCCTGATTTACGTAAATGTAGATGAAGCACTTGCACTTGGCCCCCAATTTCAAGGGCCCCAAGGAAAATATTTTTTAAAATTAATTCCACCAAAATTTATTTCGTAAAATGTAATACCAACTGTCTTTTTCTGTGTTAAAACGAATTAAAACACGTCACAGGTCTTGTATGACACAAGAAAGTTTGTACGGTTTGTCTTTATTAACTATTGAAAATTATCATCATCATTAAATTTTGATTCAGTTACTGAAATTTTGCAGAGAAAAAAGCAAAAAAGAAATTTTTGTAATTTTTAAATTTTTCATGATAAAATGTTATAAAAATAGAATTTTTATTTTTAAATTAATATTTACAATCTCTATACATTTTGTATAGAATAAATACTATAAGAATATTTATACTATAGAATATTTACTTATTGTACAAATACAATAAGTAAATTTTGAAGGCTTAAAGTAAAAAACAACAGGATATTATGTGGACTTTTGAGAAGGGGGCGTCCAATGACACCACTTCAAATTTCATTACTCATTAAAGGTTAAAAATAGAAATTGATCATTTTTTATTTTATTTTAATTTTATAAAATAATTATTATTAATAAGTTATTTTCCATTTTTATAATTTTATGGGAAATTGAAAAATACTTTAATTTAAATTCATATAGCAAAATCTTTAAGTATTTTTAATATTTTAATAAAGTATATTTTTATTATGTTGTTTAATTAGTATTATTTTTTTGTTGTTCTTAATTTACAAGGCCAAGTAACTAAATTGTATTTATCGTAGGTAGGTACATGAAAATTAATAATATACAAATATTTTATGAGTTTTTAGTAGATGGGTACATATTTAATACTTTTGACATATGCATATTTTTTTTTATTATCAAAATTTTCCCCCTCTATGTAGATTTTTTGACTTAAGGGGAGGCCCTAAAAAAATTGTGCACTTGACCCTAATATTGTTAAATCAGGCCCTGGTTATAACCCACCTTAAATTTCTTCAACATTAAAAAAAATAATACTATTAGTTTGAAAAAAAATGTAGCGCTATTACACGTAGTTAACTCGAATAATAAAAATTAATCATTTATACGTCCAGACTAGTGTAGTGTGTATATGTATAATGTATACAGCTCTATAGCAGTAACACCGTGTAAACATTTACATAATACACTATATGATTGGATTTACATTTAAAACTATTTTTAAATTGTTTTCTCTTGTGTTATGCGACGAGCATATTATTTTATCTTTATTCCATCAATGTGTTTAATATTATATTGTTATTGTGAGTTGTGACCCAAGTAGTAACTACTCAATACTCACTTGTCAGCGATACGTGATATTTGAACAATTATTATAAAATGAGTTAAAAATTCTAAAACAATAATTTAAATTATTTTGAGTCTGTATCAAACAAAAAAAAAAACTATCTTTAGTCAATGCTGTACCAAATAATGAAATATTTATTTTGGTCATAGAAACTGTATCTAACGAGTAACGAATTTCAGGATATACAAAATTATAAAAAGGGTAAGATTTAGAATTGTATATCTTTAATAGTTTATTTGAAAAAAAAAAACAAAAATGCTTTTATTGAAAAAATAATAATTTTTGTAAGATATAAAAATCAATTTACGATAACCATAAGTACAAGAGATCATAATTATTCAGCTATATAGTTGTAATGTAAGTCCAGTTTTATAAAATATTCATTTTATTCTATTTTTTGGACCAATTGAATGAAAGGTGTTTATCACACAAGTGTATTTAAAGTAATTTTTTTTGCACTTTACCGAAGACAATTATGCAAATATCCCAAAACATAAGGAATAAATTCAAAAATTAAAAGACCCTTATCAAGAAATTATTGATGATGACACCGATTTAAATATAAATAATTCCATTTTAAATGGGAAATTAGACTTCTGGTGCACTACTGTCACAGATGAAACTTGAAAAAACATGAGCTTAAAGTAGAGATCTTAAAGTAAGATCTTGAAGTAGAGATCAAATTATCTCTACTTCAATATGAACTCTAATGATTTTCCAATAATTTTTAAACTTATTAAAATGTCTATAACACTGCCTGTATCAACTGCAACTGCGATCATTTTCATTACTATGTCGTTTAAAAATACATTTAATACATTCAACGGACAAAAATCGTTAAAGTAATGGATTAATAAAACTAGTTTTGGTATCAAATATAATCTTTTATTTTAATACCCCCTCCCCCATCGAAAAAAGCTGGATACACCTGATCAATGGAGTATTATTATAACGATGGCGATATTAAAAATTACATAATTTTTTTCTTCTGTACAGACGAAGATGAAGTGTATTGTATGATAAAACGAGGAGAATGGTTGGGTTCCGAAAAAACAGTGCACATGCCAAAAATTTCAATTGGTTTGACTGCACTTTCTAAATTGGATAAGGAAAAAATTTGTACAGCAATCCAGCTCAAAGTGGACGTTATTTTGGTGCCTGGCGTAAGAAATTCTGTGTTTTTTAACCACGTTCGCAAGTTTGTCGGTAAGCCGAGTATGAAAATACTTTAATCAACGATATAATTATCTTTAGTGTTTAGTATTGAAAATCATAATGGTCTCCGTCCTGATATTTCGCTTGTTAAATTAATATAATCTTGTTCTTTGTCTGATACCTGAACTTGTCAGACTATCTGCGATCACATGCTAATTTAATCTTTTCGATTCACAACGAAGGAAACATATTCGTTTATGTTGCTTCATAAGAGTTTTGTATTTTTTTTAGACTCAGAGCGAGGTAAAGCCATCGCCCTGTACGCCAAAATCGATAATATTGTCGGACTCGAGAACTTCGATGATATCTTACCAGTTGTGGATGGTGTCTTCTTGAACCGACCGATATTATCCATGGAGGTTGGTCATGATAAGATATTTCTGGCCCAGAAGATTGTCTTATCCAAATGCAATGTAGTGAGTTTTTGAGACAGTGACTGCGCTATTTTATACTTACTGAATGTAAAAAAAAGACTGTTTATCATATTATAAAACGTGGTCGGTTTTTTTTTTAATTTTCAAATAAAATATTAGTTATTATTAAAACTAATTTTACACAATAACATTATAATATATAAACATTAGTTTGGGTACTCAAAATGTAAAACAATGATTGCTTCCTTAACCATTACAATATACAGGCTGGAAAACCGACTATCACGTATGGGGAATATCTTAATTCCATGGAAATTAGTTCGGTACCTACAAATGCCGAAGTAAATGACCTCATAAATACCGTAATGGATGGAACCGACTGCATTTATCTGGATGTAACAATGCGTAGTGAAAATAAATTACATTGCATCCAGTATGCATCTTCACTGTGTCGGCAAGGCGAAGCTACCATATGGGAACAACAGTTATTTACGGAACTCAATAAAAAGGTATAAAAACGAACATTACAGTTAATATGTTTACTGGCTTGAGTATTATTTTTAACTCTCATAGATCGAACACAAAAACGTCATTAATTTCATATCATTCTTGTCGTTTTTGCTTTGAGAATTGAATTTAATTCTTTCTGAATTTGTTTTATATGCTTTAGGAGTTAAAAATAAATCTCATTTATGTGTTGGTTTTTAAGGTATTAGAGCTGATTTTGACTTTCATTTTATAACATATTTTAATTAAGCAGAAAAAAAATACCTAATGACAAAACAGTAAACACCATTTTGATACCTTTTTTTTTTTAATAAATTAAAAATGTATAAATTAGAAAATAACTTAATATTAAATTAATATCTAGTACCTATATTACTAGTTAGTAATTTCATTACTTTTTTAGCACACTTTTATGAACCACAAAAAACAATTAAACGGAATACTATTTTGAAAGAAGTACACCACCAAAATAGTTCGATTGTCTGGTAACCATTTGTGCATGAGAGTCCTACCGCCTTGTTGCGCCATTTCTTCATAAAATTTAGTTTTAGAACATCGACTTCTTTTTCGGGATAGAGCTAAACTATGGTCCTAATTACTTTCTTGTTCCTCTGTTTCTATTTTTAGATTGCACAAGAATTTATTTTTCCCTAAACTCGACAAAAGGTATGATCGATTCATCAATACATAGGTCCTTTTCTGATATATATATAAATTAGCAAATTTATATTTTAATAGTAATTCGTTTAAACCTTGACTTTTGAAAAGTCTATATTTTCTAGGAAATTCTTCATTGTTATTTGAATTAAATTAATGTTTTATGTAATAATTCAAATCTTTGAAGTCTCATATATTTTGGAATATAATATCAAGTATATTATTCCTTTCTTTTCCCAATAATTGGCTATTGTTGGTAAAGGAGCGAGCTAATCTCATCCACATAACTAAGCTCAAAATAATTGCATTTCTTTATTACTTGTATTTTTTAATGCTTATGGTGGGAATGTGGACGTAGTGGAGTTTGATTTCAGTTGTTAATAGATTTAAAACATCTTTATCCAAAAATAAAATGAAAAACAATCCAATGGACCTGCACTTACCATTGTATCAATAATGCCGGAATTACTACATACTTCTTCTTTTGATAGATTATAAGTAAAATTCACAAAAATCGTATCATTTACATTTCCCCAATCAGTATGGGCATGATTATTTATAATTTGACGACGAGTAGGTTGAATCCAATGATTTTCTACGCTTGTTTCAGAGTTACTACTTTGTAATGTTTCAATCCCATACGAATGTAAGACATTTATAAAAAATCGACTTCACCATCAGTGTCATTTATTTCGGAATATTCGTCTCTTGACCATGTTTTATCATCCAACTCGTCTAACATATTGACAAATCGAATTTGTTTTTAAACAAAATATAGTATTACGCGTAGTTACAAAATAATACACAAGAAGGCTCACAACACAAGTTATATACTATCACTAGCAATTCACTAATCATATTATGTAGTTATTCGATAAGACGTTTAGAACAATAATAATATGAAGAAAGCCATTGGATAATATTTTTAAATATTACAATAGGCTACGTGAGCTAAACTCAACGCGTTTGGAACAATTTCACTTTAAACAACTTGCCAGTCAACTACGATGTTTTCACGCTTTAAACGATTTACATACGTTTTTACAGGAAAATTATTTTTATATGGAATTAAATAAAATTAAAATAAATCAAAAAAATTTAGAAAAATTATTGAAAACTAATCTATGCTAGAATGCTAGATTATAATGAGCAAGTTGTATAACAATCACAATGTACTAGGTGTCTACCTAGACACCATAATGTTATTATGATATACTAAACCAAAATATATAATTATATAAACGCTAGTTTGACTTTTAATTTCTATTAGAACTTTTAAATAATCCTTTTAAATAAACCTATATTACAATCGAAAATAATAAATTAAGTAAACGATTGTTTTCGACTGCTTGCCTACTATTACGATATTTTATCAATACTATGATACATTGATGTATTGTGTAATTTTATAATATGCTGTACTTTCAGTCTAAACCAAAAATCGACCCTGCCCATGCGATTAGCATTGGGTGCGTAGAAGTATCGTTTAAATGTCATGCAGCTGCAATTATTGTGATCAGCACGCCCGGTCTGTCAACCCGTTTAATCACCAGATACCGACCCCGATGTCCTGTATTAGCGATCGTTAAGCACGGAAAATCTGCAAGAAAGTTATCAGTGTGGCGTAATGTTATAGCGTTGCAGTACATTGGTAAATAAAAATCAACAATTATAATATTTGTACATTGTAAAATGGGGTGAATTACAAAATTTTTTGAGTTTTATCCAACTTGGAACTTGATTTAAAAATCAGACATTTTTACTACCATTAAGGAAAACACTTTTTTTAACAGTTTTATTAAAATTGTCACTTGGGAAGTTATTTTCGTACGAAGGAAATTTGATAGATAAAAATAGGTGCAAGCATTTAAGTGATTTTTATAATCAACCCGTTCTTTAACGTTGACAATAAAAATGTCACATACTTCTTTTGCAGCGATTTTTCTTGTTTTAATAGAGTACATCTTGTCTTCGTTTTTTCGTTGGATGATTTTGAGAGGTTATATTCTGTCTTTCTTTTAATATATTTTCTTCGAACCGAAAAATTGCCTTTGAAAGTTCTACATTGAATCTACAGAATTCATAGTTTGTTTTTGTAGTTGATATATATTTTTTTAAGTCCGCGTGCGTGTCTTTAATCGTACATTAGATGACATCGTGTATATATTACAGATCCAATAGAAAACATTTGGTCCAAAGAAATCGAAAATCGTACAAGGTTTGCCATGGATTTTGGAAAAAGAAAAGGGATATTGAATCAGGGAGACTTGGTTTTACACATGAGTTGCTCTGAACAAAACGCAAGTTTTGCTAACACCATGAGTCTATTCTACGTTAATGCTGGAGACTTCGTTATCGCGTAACAATATATTTAAATTCAATAAAAATAAAACATAAAGATTATTATTTTATTATTATCTTGAAGGACCTCCTATTCATCCACTTAGCAGAGAAATACCTAACCAATAATTGCAGAGTACTTACGAGAAGGCTTAAGAGGACATTATACCCGCATGTGTTCTCTCTGTCTTACTAATGTAGATCATAGCAAATTTCCGTTTAGCAGAACACATTTTGTGATGTTAGCTTTGATATTAGAGTCAATTTACCTACTATCAAATTTAAAAGTAAGAATATTACCTAGAAAATGACATATGCTTTTATTGATATTATCATTTAAATGTGAGTTATAGCTATATAAAATATTACGACTTTAAAATATTCATAACTCACTTTAAAATGATGATATCAATAAAAGCATATGACTTTTCTAAGTAATATTCTTACATTTAAATTTGATAATATGTAAATTGACTCTAATATCAAAGCTAACATCACAAAATGTGTTCTGCTAAACGAAAATTTGTTATGATCTACATTAGTAAGACCGAGACAACACTTGTGGGTAAAATATCCTCTTAAATGAAGTTAATAGGATGTTATTTTTTTATATTATATAATAATGCGAGGCGTTGAAATAACAATTGACAACTAGTATGTTATAATTATTTGTTGTATATATAGTGTGTGTATATGGTATATAATATATAATAATATATATATATGATTTAGGGTAATTTATTTTTTAAGTTTTAAAATTTGAATTGGGGACCTCTAAAATTTGATCTTATACATATAAAAATGATGTGTGTAAAATTTGGTCAACCCTAAGACGTGCCCCAAGCGAGTTGATTATTTGGATCATTTGGGCAGTTTTTCCTATTTATTTCAACAACTATTCTACTTACGATATAATTTAATATAATTTTTATTGCAGATAATGTTATTTCCTATAAAAAATGTTATAAGTTATAACCAAAATAAGCTCAAAATTATTGATTTACAAGAAAATCAATAATGAAAATAATGTGCGTCATTTTCATTAGGTATCGATGTTTTTACCGCTTATATACAAATCAATTAATAATACGAATTATAGTCTTTCATTAAACCAACTTAAAACTGAATTTTAAATTCAAATGTTATATGAATTATTCATGGAACAAACAATTATTATTAATAATTTAATTAGAACATAAAAAAATTTTCATTTATTATTTAAATTTTAAGTATATATATGGTTATATGGTTCTTAAGTGTATATCTATATTACTTTCTGTAATTTCGACTTACCTAAAAAATATTAATTTTGGGAAATGCAATTTTTTTTAACGGTTTTTGATCTTCATTTGTAATAAACTTGTCGTTATATTCCTCGTTTTGCTGTATAATTCACTATCTTTAAGGAATGTAATATACTATTGCCTTTCTTGTACCCTTCTAGATTATGCTTCTTTTCTGGTTGAACTTTAAAAAATCTTCAGGAATATTGAATCTTTTAAATACATTTTTGGTATTGGCACCTAATAAATCCAACGGTAAAGTGTTGTAAATCTTCAAACTCAGAAATGTATTTTTTTTTTATTCTTTTTTCAGGTAGTTCTTGTAACATTTTTTACTAAAATGACTTTTAGGAGTGCATCGTGGTGTTCAACCCACCTTGTTTCACACATTGAAATTAATGAAGTTTTATTAGTTCCTGGTACGCTGAACTGATTATTTTAAAAAGTTACAAATGGTATGGATTGTTCCAATAGAATTTCAAAATTGTTGAATTTTACAAGTGTGACTGACTTGGTTACTAGGTTTAAAGAGTGAGCATTACAATGAATATACAGAGTTTTAGGATAATTTTCTGTAATTTTAGCTTGTACGCCATTTAAACTTACACTCATAGACACCACCCCATCATAATACTATGATTATTCTATAACTACATAATAGTTCTAAAATTATTTTCATGTTTTTTAATGCATTTAAAATACTTGATGCTATCCCGTTTCAGGTAACATAAATTACTGGGACAAATGTTAAGAAATCTTCTCTTATTTTAAATTCATTATAATTATCAGCCATATCTATATCTCGGTTACATAAAGAAATTTGTTCAATTTTACTATGTCGGTTGTTTCATCTGCCATAATTTAAAAACTCTTTGATTTATTTATTCTATTAACTATTGTAAACCCTTTTGTACAGATAACAAGTGTTCAGCTGATTCTACAGACTTTTTATGGTACAAATTAATTGAACATGATTGAAAAATTTCCAATGCATTTTTCCTCTTTGAAAAACTGTTCAAGACTAAAGACCCTAATTTTATGTGATTTCCTTTTTCTGCACACTCCCTGGCAAAAACTACACAGTATTTGCACAAAACACAATTTAACAGATATGAGTATGATAACCATGAATAGTGATTCATCCAATGACGTTAGAATCGCAAATTTCGATTACCACTAAATAAAATGTTTGTAGTTCTTAAAATGCCTAACTGCTGTTAGTCTGTATGCAATGGGCCTGAAAAACAGCAGGTTGCTTGGAAAAATTATAGGTAGTTCAAAAAAGGGCTACCCCATTGCAAAGAGCCTAGTATTTTTGCAAAAAAACTATTTTCCATATTGCCTACGACCTAAACATAAGATCAAATTTTGGGGTGTAAAGGTTTTAAGAACATTTTTTTTAATTTGTGCAAAGTTTTGTATTAATCCAAATTAATGTGAAAATTATATTAGATTCGAATGTAAAATGTAAAGAAGATAGTTGCAATGTATTACTAACTGAGGTTAGGTCCTCTAATCATTAATATAAATTTTGTTAAAAAATACAATTGGCAAAAAAGTAAATACACAGGGAAAAGACCATTAAAAAGAGAAAAGCGTAAGGCTATAGGTATCGAGCATTCGAAGGATTTAACATGTAATTGGAGACAAAAACACGTAGCAAATTTAGAATTTGGATGACTTTCCTTGCCAAAATTATACCGTAATCAAGAAATAGGAATCGCCACCAAAAATGCCATAAAGCACTAGTGAAGTTCAAGCATAATTCTTCATACTCAAGCTCAATTTATATGATTGGTATGGATCCATTTGTAGTTAATTACTGGTGTGGTCACCAAATTAAATCTATAAATATGTGAGCAAACAATACTGCGAATTATCCATCGATACCAATAGGAAGTTTCGTTAAAATAATGAAACGTACATCCTTAAATTTGATTTCAGTGTGTATATTTTTATATAGTTATAGATATGTTATCTGAAAAAAAGGACACTCAATCAATTCTAAATTAGCTTGCCCAATGGAAGAAAAATTGTATAGTTAATGGTCAATTGAAATAGTTGGTTTTTAGTTGTTGATTCAAAGGCACTTATTGGGCAAGATGGGTGGTGTCTTCGAAATACACAGATATATATTTTCTCTCATTAAATGATAAAAATTTTCTGTCAATTTTAATGTTCGCTAGTAAAAAAAAGATAAAAGTCTGAAGAAATTAAATGTTTAGGTAATGCGTCTTCTTTTGACATCAAATACATTAACTCAATTTGAATAAATACTTCAAGATTTATTTAATGTTATGATATGCGAAACTGATGGATGGATAGACGATAACAACCATGTGAAATTTTTAAATTGCAAAGTATTAAATTATGTGACAAAGAGTTGGGTTTTAAATTGCTTCTATTTAAAGGTTTGAATAATGATAAACAACAATTGTTTGTTAAAAAAAAATCGCATTAATATATAATTAGGTATCTTTAGTAATTTAATTTTTTTACAGATAATCAGTAATTAATCACTTTAACACAGATTGCACTTTTGAGAACACAAATCTAGCCATATAAAAATTAACTGTTTGCTTTCTTTAATATATCTATATAAGTACATAAACGGATAATATGTAAATGAGATACATTTAAAAATTAACATTTTATTCATACGATATTAATGTACATAATTGTAAATAATTGTAAATCCAATCCCCGAAATTATAAATCATCAGGGAATCAAAAATAAGTTGTGGATCATATAATAAGTAGGTTGATCATGATAAATAATAATTAAATAATTATAAATAATTTAAAAATCTATGTTTGATATCAGTAACCAACTACTTATTAGCTATGGAGTTTGGAGAATGTGCATGACTTCGGTTTCCCAAAAAAAATTTTAACTTGGAGGGTGCTACTTCACTGTACCCCTATCCCCCTTCACTTGAACTCTGGTATTTGGAACCTACAAGAAATTGTTTATTTATGGTTTAAATCATCGAAAATACAAATAAAATAAAATTAAACATAATTTTAATAAAATATATTCATTCTGACAAGTAAAATAAAAAAAAAACTTGGAATACATTCAGAAAAAACGTATTATACAGTGTGATTCCTTTTAAAGGTAGGTAACACTAAATAATTCTGTCTAGTGATATCGGATTTATATGCGGTTTTCGGGAGGGGATAGGGAATACATAAATATACATTTCTTGGTGATTTTTGATGGATAATTTGCAGTATTGTTTGCTCGCATATTTATAGATTTAATTTGGTGACCACACCAGTAATTAACTACAAATGGATCCATACCAATCATATGAATTGAGCTTGAGTATGAAGAATTATGCTTGAACTTCACTAGTGCTTTATGGCATTTTTGGTGGCGATTCCTATTTCTTGATTACGGTATGATTTTGGCAAGGAAAGTCATCCAAATTCTAAATTTGCTACGTGTTTTTGTCTCCTATTACATGTTAAATCCTTCGAATGCTCGATACCTATTGCCTTACGCTTTTCTCTTTTTAATGGTCTTTTCCCTGTGTATTTACTTTTTTGCCAATTGTATTTTTTAACAAAATTTATATTCTTAATGATTAGTAGTAGGTACCTAACCTCAGTTAATAGGACATTGCAACTATCTTCTTTACATTTTACATTCAAATCTAATATAATTTTCACATTAATTTAGATTAATACAAAACTTTGCACGCTTATATATAGTTCAATGTAAACCATAAAACAAATAAAAAACACTCTTTTTAATAGTTATATTAATAGAAAAATTTATAAATTTATAAGATTAAAGTAATATAGGTATGATTTATGATACAATATGGTAGCCAGTATGATTATGTATAGGTACACTGGGGCAGTCTTTGCAGTTACATAAAATAAAAACAAATAACCTTTTATGTTTGATTAACTTATTTATTAAGCATTATTTTTATATTTTAACCATGAATAACCTAACCACGAATGAAAGAGCATACGTAAAGTCTATTTACTAAATTTTATAGATATTATGTACTTAGTAACTAATGAGTTGGTCATGCAAATCAACCCATTCAATGAATCATTATACAATTTAACCATTTTAGAACGACCTACTTCAATATAAACGTGGGAAAAACAACGTTTAGTACTGGATTATTTTCAGAATATAAAGAAAATTTTTTTTGGTTAGGAACAAAAGTTGTTCTCCAACTTTGTAAAACCATTCTAGATAAAACACTTACAGCTGTTTACTTTGACAATTGGTTTACATCAACCTTCGAAATTCAAAGCCTTGGAACAATACGACGAAATAGACTACGTGAATGTGATATAAATTATAATGATTTACTCAAAAATGGTTTCAAAAAAAAAGTTTTTAAATGAGGTGTGATAATAAAAAAAAAAATGCTGTTGTAAAATGAGAGCAGATACCTGTAAATGAACAAACGTCTTCAATTCGTCGCTACTATAAAAATATGAAGGCTAAAATTCCTATTAATTGTCCAACAACAATTAAAGAATATAATTCTAAGATGGGTTGTGTCGATTTAACTGATATGCTAATAACTTTATATCGTACTGGTCTAAAATCTCATCGTTGGCATTTGGCTGTATTTTCTCAGTTATTGGATATATCTGTCAACAATGCATGGTTATTATATAGGAGTGAATTTGAAGAGTTAAATAATGATTTAAACGTTAAATATATACCATTAAAATAATTTAGAACCATAATAGCCAAAACTCTTATAACCCAAAGAAAACCTGGTAGACCAATAAAAATATTGCTAACTAATTTACGAATTAGGAAATTATCCAGGTTAAGCCCTACGGATGATATGCGCTTGAATAACAAAGACGGGAGTAACTGAATTGGTTCCTGTTTAAAAAAGTATTTTATTAAATTGAGCCAAATTAGTTCCCATTTGTGTTTGGGCTAGGTTTGACAAAAATATTGATAAAAGGTAGGACTATAAATTGTTACGAATCGTTCCATTCAATGCTGAATAAAAAATGTACAGTGCCCATCCCAATGTGTTTTATTTTATGGAGACTTTAAACAGCATTCAGACATTAAATTCTATTAAATTTTGAAGTAATAATACTAGGAAACTTATTAGCAAACAGTAGGGAGAGTGTTGTACCTTGGACCACTTGTACCTTGGACTAATGTAAATATTTTATAAGATATTGTGAGAAAACATAACCTCATGGATGAAATTTACATCATTAGTCCCACTAAAATAAATAATTTAGATAATGATAAGAAAAATGTGCGTATTTTTTTGATAGCAGCCACGATTAAAGATATATATATAAATATATATATATATATATCTTTAATCGTGATAGCAGCAAACCATTTTCTTATCACAAAAAAAAAACAATTTTTAAATTTTAAAATACGATTTGTTATGTTCTAATTTTTCAACTCAAATTAATAAGGTAAGTGTTAACCTATATTAAATATTGTATTTAATTGAATGGTGTGGTCCTTTGTTAAAATATAAATGTACAAAATGCCCAAAAGAACAATTATTTAAAACAGAACTTGAATGTACCACGGACCAAAAAAAAAATTGTACATAAATTAATATTTCATTACGAACTATTATTATTTTATTGCTTGTAGATTAGTACAGTTAAAATGCCTAGAAGCAAACGAGGTATTAAAAGAGTATTTCCCAATCAAACTGATTTGGAGTGTGCTGTTAATGATGTCCAGGCAAAGAGTCTAACAATATCAGAAGCTGTAAGTATTTATAATGTATCTAAAACCACATTACTTCGGCACATTAAATTATTCAAGAGTTTGAATACAGATACTTATAAATACACGTCTAACATTGATCATCGTAAAGTATTCACAGTAGATGAAGAAAAAGAATTAGTTGAATACTTACAAATGTCTGCGAGGTTACAGTACGGTCTTACTAAAACTGATACTAGAAAATTAGCATATCAGTTTGCAGTTAGTAATGGTAAGAATGTGAAAGAATGGGATAAATCTGAAAAAACTGGCAAGGAATGGATGAGAGGTTTTTTTAGCCGCAATAATACACTATCCCTCAGGAAGCCTGAGCCAACTAGTATGTCACGAGCCACCAGCTTTAATAGGTTTAATGTGTCTGCTTTTTTCAATAATCTTATTAATTGTTTATCCCGAAGTCATTTTACTCCTGATCGAATTTATAATTTGGATGAAACAGAGAATTCTATAGTCCATGTACCTCCAAAAATCATTGCCACTAAGGGAAGTAAACAAGTTGGCTGTATGACCTCAGGTGAGCGGGGAATAAATGTAACCATGATTTGTGCTATAAATGCTGCTGGCAACCATGTTCCACCCATGATTATATTTCCAAGGAAAAAATGTACAGAAACTATGTTGTTACAAGTACCACCAGGTACAATTGGAGGTGAAAATCCATCTGGATGGTCAAATGATTTAATATTTGTACAGTACTTGCAACATTTTATTAAACATACAAAGCCATCAGTTGAAAATAAAATCTTATTAATAATGGACAACCATGAATCTCACATAACAGTAGAAGCTATTAAGTTGGTTAGAGAAAACCATATAATTTTTAACACTTCCACCTCATACATCCCACAAACTCCAGCCTCTTAACCGAATAGTATTTGGCCCTTATAAAACTTTCTATAATCAGGCTCTAAAGGAGTGGATGGTGGAAAATAGGCGTCCGATCTCTATATATAATATAGGTGGATGTATATCAAAAGTATATGGCCGAGCATTTTCTATTCAGAATATAATAAAAGAATTTCAAGTGACAGGAATTTTTTCTTTGAATGATGGAATTTTTGGCGATGATGAATTTCTACCATCCTATGTGACTGATCGCCCAATCTACAACAGTAATATAACTGATAACACTACCCAAGGTGTAATATTGAAAAGGAATCAAGACCTGGCCCGTCTAATAGTTTGATGACAATTGAAACTGAATCATAAACTGGCCCGTCTAATGAATCTGATGAAACACATCCACTACCTACCCAAATTACTCCAAGACATAATCTAGGCATAGTGAAATCAATTGTTAGTCCAGAAGACATACGACCGTTTCCCAAAGCACCTGAAAGGAAACTGAATGTGACTCAGAAAGGTAGAAAAAAGGGTAGAACCCGTATTTTAACAGACACTCCAGAAAAAAATGAAGTAGAACTAACGAAAAAATAAAAAACACTGATAAAGCCAAAAATTAAATTAGTTAAAAAAAAATCTATTAGGAAAAAATTAAAGTTTGTGACTATTGATGGAAGCAGTGAAGAAGATTGTGAAAATCATAAAATAACTAATGATGATGATGATGACGATATGATAAATGAGATTGAAGAAATCGAAAAAGATCAAAGAGAAGAAGACTATTTACTCAGAACCAACATTAAACAAACTGATTTCGTTCTAGTTAAAGTTAAAGGGAAAAATAGATGTCTTCACTATGTGGCTGAAATTGTTGATGTAGTAGGTAGCAATTATATCATCAATTATTTTCATAAGACAAGCAGCAACAAATTTATTGATGGTAAAAAGGATCATGATGAGGTAACAGATAATAAAATAGTGAGGAAACTACCATTGTCAACACTAAATGGTGCTTCTGAACGTCAAATATCACAAATTTCATTTTCAATTGACTTTTCTTCTTATATCCTTGGCTGACACACATAATGAAATACCTATATCTACTAATTTTATGTTCACTTTGTTTTTAAAAAATATTTTAGTAGGTAATTACAAGTTTTTGTTTTATTTATTTTATTAACTAACTATTAATTAAAATAGTTACCAAATACTTATTATTATATTGTCATTGTTATTTATATTGTTATTGTCTAGGAAAGTACCTAATTTTATTTTGTTTTCATTTTGTTTATATAACAAGAAGACTGTTTCTATAAGTTTATTTTAAGACTAAAAGAGTTAAATTATTAAATAATAATTATTTAATAACCTATTAAGTATAAATTAAAAGTTTTTGTTTTTTACTGTTTTATTTACTTTATTAACTAACCATTAATTAAAATAATTACCAAATACTTATTATAACAAGAATACTGTTTTTTAAGAATAAAAATTTTTAAGTATTATATTGTCATTATTATTTATATTGTTATTGTTTAGAAAGTAGGTACCTAATTTTATTTTGTTTTTATTTTGTTACCTTCCTTATTATTGTGTATAATTATAGGTAGTTATCTATAAATAATAATAAATATATTTATATTAACTATAATAATTGATATAAATAATAACTAGATATTTATAACTAATCAAATTCATAATATGAAATTAGTTTTTAAATGAAGTATGCATATTTCAATGCAAACCAAGGTACAATACATGTTGTACCTTGGACCATTTTTTTTTGTTTTTAAAAAATAAATTTTAATTTAAAAAATAATTAATATTATGGCTTTAAAAAAAATTACCATATACTTATTTATATTGTCTAAATGTATAGCACAAATGAACATTTAATATTCAAAATTGAAGGTACTAGAATTTTTTTAATAAAAATGGTGCCAAGGTACAACACTCTTCCCTAAATAAATAACAAACTCTTGGACAATTGTATGACTGAGTACATTAATGAGAAGCTTATGCAAATTGAATACTTTAAGAAAGTTTGCTTCAAACTTGCAAATCGACGATTTTAAATAATTGTATTATTACATTTTATTATTTATATTTTGTACACCTAACTTAAATTTTAAGTGATGACTAGATGACTTACAAACCATTTACTCCAAAAAATTAAAAATGGACGATGTATGTTGTACTCCAAAGGTCAGACGATTTATAGTTGTACTAAATGCAACACAAGGCTTTATACTCTTAACGAAAGAAACTGTTTCTACACTGATCATAAACAGAAAAAAAGTGCAATGCAATTGTATTTTAATATTGTTTTCTTTAATTAATTTTGTTTTTAAATATGATTTTACTAATATCAGAATATTCCAATATCTCTTATATGTTAAAAATGTTAGAATGGTACGGTTATATAGTTATATTTTGAGAGAATTGTTGTCTTTTGTACATTATTTACCAAGTAGGTAATCAAAATATATGCATTAACTGTTATGTATTATTTATTTTTAAATTATTTCTATTAAAAAGCAATAAAAATAATATTATATATTATATTATATTTTTTTACATAGCTTTACTTGGTATATTTTTAGTAATAAAACTTTGAATAGACATAATCAAATGATATACACTAATAAATACAAGATTCAAAATGAGAATTCATAGTGATGTATCTATTAAGATACAAAAATTAAATATCCTATACAAGGTAGTGTACCTTTCTTAAAAGACACGAAATTCAAAACAGCTTCTACGAGGTGATGTATCTTAAAAGATATACTTTTGTACTCAAAATATCTCAGAAACTAATGTTATATTTTTAAAAAATAGGTTGAAAATAAACTCTGCGGGTTTTAATTATTAAAAACAGTGATAGTCTGGAATTAGTCCAATATTTTTGTTTCTGCCAAATTAAGGGTTAAAATAGTTTGCTATGTATAAATTATAACATTGACACTAATGACATATTGAAATGGTAACAAAAAAAATATAACAAATGATATAAAACCGTATATTTTACGTGTTTTGTTAATAAAGTAAAATATTGTTTTGTATGATATTTAATTAAACCTTTAGTTATAAAAAGTTTTAAGTCAATAGGTACTGCCTTACCGTAGACCTGTATAAATACTGAAATTACTAAATAGGTTCATAGACTCATAGTAAAAATAAATCATAGTTTAAACTTGAAAGTTAATTATATCTTAGTCCGTGATAATGTATAGGGGTACTATAAAGTAAAAATCTCTATTTAGCTTTGGAAATTGAAAATTCCAGTAAAGACCATTTTATTGGTGGCCAAAAGTTGAGTTATACTTTATACGGCGATCTTGGATTATTTTATAGATAAATTTTATTTTACATTACCAGAATACAGTAATATCTATGGTATTCTTGTTCTATGTGAGCAATGTCATAAAAATGTATAAATATATATTTATAAATGTATGTTTATCCAACCCCTTAAATTTGTAGAGGGGAAACTCATTAACTAGATAACTAATCTAAAACAAAACACAAATTAAAATCATTTTGATTACCCTTCTTTTATTTGCAAACATAGGTAACAATTTAATTTTAATTTAATATTATTTACTTTTACAAATTTGTAATTACTCATTAAAATGGTTAATGTCTGCAGTAATATTGATTGTGAAAATCACAAATCAAGTAATGACAAAAAATTTTCTCTGTTGCAATTTCTAAAATATAATAATTTCCAGAACGAATGGATATGTCTGATCCACGTAGTGAAATTCGTTCAGATGGTGAATTTTGACGAAAATACAGTATAATGGTCATCTGTTGACACCATAGAGTATCGGCATAATTTTATATTATATTATAATATTGTACGCGCGTTCCGGTTACAATAGCCGTCACCACGGACTAAGATATACAGGACTGGAATCAATAAGGCCGGGGGGTAGTAGTAGACCGGTCCTCGAATGTTTCTGATGGTACAGGTGTGGTTACTAGCGCAGTCTGGTGGAGTTTATTGGAAACGTACTAAAATTTTTATTTTTGAAATATATTATAATTAGAGTTTGAATATTTGAAACTCTGAGTTTCTGTGACTGTCGTCTGTCCGTACCATTGCTTCATTTGTTTTTGTCAATGTTCGGTAATTTCGTACTCAAGTACAGAAAGGAAACCAGCTATTCAGCTGTTTAAAGTTCGCGACTTAGATTTTTATTCTTGGAACGAAATTGTTCGGAAAGTAAATGGTAATTCAAATCGTAAAGTGGTTTATGTCTGTGTTGAACACTTTTCTAATGAAGATTTGATAACTAATTATAATGGACCCAATGACTTAGAAAAAGTAAAATCAAGCGACTTAGATAATCTTTTAATATGTTTAAATTGTAGTGTTCTGTAACATAATTATTAACTACATATAGGTTAAAAGACATTTGGTTGGGTTAAGAAAGGGTGCTATTCCATCAATATTTAATACACCAAATGATATCACTGACAACTATAATACTATAACTAATGATTTACCAGACCCAACCGGACAAAGTACATTAACTTCTGAGCCATTTAGAAAACAGTTGTTTGGTGACGGACCCGGACATTTCGCCGCCGGACATTTCGCCACCACTGTTTCGCCGCCACCGATTCATAACAAATCGAGGGATATTTTCGTTTTTAATTGTCCGAGCGAGCGCAGCGAGTGAGTGACCCCGCCGGGTGACTCAGTGCAACAAAAATGCATTTTATTTCCGTGTTGTGTACTTGAGGTGGCGTTGCATAGCAAATCGAGGGATATTTTCGTTTTTAATTGTCCGAGCGAGCGCAGCGAGCGAGTGACCCCGCCGGGTGAATCGGTGCAACAAAAATGTATTTTATTTACCGTGTTGTGTACTTGAGATGGCGTTGCATAGCAAATCGAGGGATATTTTCGTTTTTAATTGTCCGAGCGAGCGCAGCGAGCGAGTGACCCCGCCGGGTGAATCGGTGCAACAAAAATGTATTTTATTTACAGTGTTGTGTACTTGAGGTAGCGTTGCATAGCAAATCGAGGGATATTTTCGTTTTTTAATTGTCCGAGCGAGCGAGTGAAACAGTGGCGGCGAATTGGTGGTGGCGAAATGTCCGGCGGCGAAATGTCCTAGACCCGTTTGGTGAACCTGTGTCTAAACGAATATGTCTTAGTTCACAGTTCTCAGTACAAGTTTGTGATTGACTTAATTATTTCACCTAAAAATAGTCTATATAGACTCACTATATCCCTTATAATACTCATAAGAACTCGTTAATTATTGTTATTTAATATTTATTTAGGAAACATTTACTAGTTTTGAGGAATTATTAATGCGGATGTTATACCGTGATGAATGTATAGTGTCATTATATAAACCAAATAAATTTGAATGTGGTAGTGAAATGAAAGTGGTCATTCAAAAACAAATTGTTTTTCAATCTGATATTTTAAAAATAAGCTATTATGTTAATCAGAAATGTGGAGATCCTAAAATATTAGATCTACCACAATTGACATACCCATTAGATTTTATGAAAATTAATGAAACTATTAAATTGTTTGAACAGAAACAAATTTGTGAAGGAGGCCCAAGTGTCATCAATTTTCCTGGTACCTATATATTTATAATTGTTTAATTAATAATTAATATGTTTCTACGTAATATTAAATTAAATATTTTTTTATTTAGGAATTCATATTAAAAACACTAATTTAGATGGTTCAATATGGTGCCATAACGAATGTTCAGTTCTTACTAATTCTAAAAAAAGATGTCAACGATGTAATTTATTATTTCCTTATTTTAGGGTATACAGAAAAAGGTTATCTATTAGAAATAAAACATATGTTGGCTCTACTCTGACTCCTACTAGAAGAAGAAAAAAAATATTTAACCAATCCAATAAAAGGTGAAAAAGTGTGAAAGAAAATAATATTTACAATAACTATGCATTCACCATATTTGTTTATTAAAGGTTTAAAATAAAAGTAGAACAATTGAATGTAACATTGAATGAAGTACAATTTAATTCAAAAAAATTGACAAATGAATCTGTAGCTGATTTATTTGAACGTAATAACTTGAATACATCATAGAAAACAATTATTCAAGAAATTATTAATGCCAGTAAAGTCCTGAATACTAAAAGTAGGAGGTATTCTGAGAATTGGATACTCTTATGCATCTTATTGAAAATTAGGTGAATAATTTACCGTTTAAGATAATATTAGTTTATGATTAATATATTTTTTTTTTTTTTTTTTTGACATTGACAGATCTTCCTCCACTTACCGATTTTTAAGAGAACAAGAAGTATTACCTCTACCGTGTCCAAGAACTATTAGAAAATATTTATCAATAATAAACATTCAATGTGGTTTTGACAAGACATTTTTCCAAATATTAAAAAAAAAAATTTGTATACTTAGATCTGAACAAAAGCATGGTATGTTCGTTTACGATGAAATGTTTTTGAGAGAAAGTCTTAATGTAAACTCTCAGACTCTCACTTATTGTGGATTGGAAGATTTTGGCGGGGAAATAGATTCTTCTGAATTGAAAGCTAATCATGCATTAGTTTTTATGTTCCAAAGTTTAGCTCTAAATTTTACTCAACCTATTGCAGTTTTTGCATCACATGGTTCAGTCAAAGGTATTTAAAATTGAAATACTATACCCGGGTAACATTTTCTAGGATCAGGGTCGGTTTTATTGCACCGTGCACTTAACACGGTGTTAACACAAAACTTGAGTGTCTTAAAAAACGTATATGGTGCATGATTGGTGTTATGGTGAAAATATAAAACTGTGCACTACATGTGTTGGGGTGTAGGTACTCATCTACCGAGTTTTGTCCGTGTACTGGTGTAAATTTGGTGATACCAGTGTGTCACGGTGTTATAGAAATACCGTGTTGTATTTGTTTAAATGTGTTCATTATTACCACAGAATAATCGTTATCAATTTTATTTTTAGTTTTTACTATTGGCCGGTTTTCCAGCAATATTGCCTCGCCGTCGTAATCGTTGTTGTTGCGAGCCGCGCGGGGGCAACAGTAATAATAATGTAGACATGCATGTAAAAATAAACCTACAGTAAAATAATATAAATATTTTAATATATTATTATAGTGATTGCGATAATCAATGTAATCCACCAGTGGCGTAGCCAGGATTTGTAAAAGGGGGGGCCAACAAAAAAATTAAATTTGTACTGTTTTTATTATAAAAAATAATTGAGATTATTTGTATACTTATTATGTGACCACATATAATACTAAATACATCCGGCTGAAATTAATAAAATATTTAACAACTTTATATATGTTATAATAATTTATTGCAAACAAAATTTATATTACATAATGTAAATATTTTTAATATTATGTCCAATCTGCAACTTTCATCCTCCTAGGAGATTTATTTATAAATGCAGTCATGATTTCTTTTTCTACGTTTTCATATTTCAATTCATCTTTGTTTATTGTCGCTAAGGCCAAACTATTCAACCTTTCTTCATTCATTGTAGCTCTTAAATATGTTTTCAGTCTTTTTAGAACTGAAAATGTACGTTCTGGAGTAGCAGATGTTACAGGCAGAGTAGCAAATAATTGAAGAATCTTCTTTATATTTGGAAAAAGCTCTGTGCAGTGTTGAATAGCTTCTACAGCAGTCTTTGGTAATTTTTCTCTCAATTGCCATTGATTTCTCCATATGAATAACTCGGCTTTCAAACATGTATTCATACTAATTAAAAAGTCATCCTCGTAAATAGAAGCAGCAGCTAAAATTGCTTTGTCATCATAATGTGACAAATTAGATGGTATGAATCCTTCTATTGGTATAATTGTTTCTAGTCTCTTATCAAATCTTGAATGCAACTGCAAGATTAAATTATCAAGAAATGGTATAAATATAACTATTTTATAATATTCCTCTGCATCTTTGGCATGAACGTTGTTTCGGGCAGTTTGTCTTCCACAAATTCGAGGCATGCGTATTTCAATTTCAAGTTCAGAAGCTATTGTGGTAACATTTTTCATTATTTCCTTAAAGGATTTATCAGCATCTTCTCGAATGGCTTCTAAAGCTTCTCTAACAATCATTACCTCATTACCTCTTCTAAGCTTTAGATAGGTCCTGCTGTTTACTTTGTAGTACTTGACTTAATTGTATTGTGTATGAGAAGCAAGTAACAGCTACTTCCAGAGAGACAAGAAAATCACTCTTAGTTATAGCACTCACATATAACGACGCTTTGGTTGACGTTTCAGGATTTGAATCATATTTCTCAAGATGTTCTAGAGTAGAAATTATATACATGTAGAGTTCTTTAAATGTTATAAGTGAATCGTGTCGGTCAACCCATCGTGTTTCACAGAGTTTTTTCAATTTTGTTTTTTTTGTATTATTAACACTTTTATTAGAATTACCTGCATCAATAAAATGTTTTAATTTATCCATACGTTTCGCTGAATAAGAAAAAAATGTAGCAACTGTACCAATTATACCGTTCATATTTTTGATTGATGATACCTCGCATGCTTTTGAGAGACAGAGGTTTAAAGAATGACTAAAACAGTGGGTATAGAAAGCCAAAGGTTGTTCATCTAATATAAGTGCTTGAACCCCATTATATTTACCAGCCATATTGGATCCCCCGTCGTAACCTTGGCCTCTAAGATCATCAAAATATAAGTCAACTTTTTCCAGTTCATTCTTTAGTGTTTCTTTTATTGAAATTCCAGTAGTTGAAACCATTTCCACAAAACCAATAAAATCTTCTCTAATAATTGAACTGGATGTATCAACATAGCGAATGCATATAGTCATTTGCTCTTTAGTACTTATATCAGTGGTTTCATCACATAATATGGAGTAGTATTTAGAAGCTTTAATTCTATTAACAATTTTGTCTTTTATGATGTCACCTATTGTTTCTATGATCTCATTCTGAATTGTAGGGCTAATCATAGTACAATTTTTAGCAGCTGTGTCGAAATGAGACTCAAGGTCTTTATCGCCGGACTCGATACGAAAAGCTAATAAGGCACGTAAGAGTCCTTGCTTACCGGATAGACACTCTTTTCGTACATGACATTCACTCAATGATCCTAATTCTCTATGACCACGTAAAGCCAAATTGTTTTGAGCACAAAATAAAATTGTTTTGATTATTGGTATGAGTCTTTTACGATTATGTTCAACAATCTGTGACATATGATCACTTAGAACTACATCTATGCCTATTTTGCCTCCGCTTTCATAATAAGCTAAAAAGTCATGTACTCTCTTACTAGATAAAATATGGTAATCTTTTTTACTATGTTCTAGAAGATCGGCTAAAGCATCTTTATATTTTACCATTGGTTGTGTGACTAGTTTACCCAATTTCTGTAAAAAAAAAAATAGTATTGATTTATATCAATAGTCTAGTAATACATGGAATAGGTATGTTTATATTTAATTATAAATAAATTTAATACATTTACTAATTTAAATTATAGGTACCTGTTTCCCAATGCCTCCCTAACCTGCAAAAGCAAATAAAATACACCATTTACAAAATGCACCGTTTTTTATTTCACTATAAGCAAGCCACGGATACAATTCTAAATAATTGTACTTAAACTTTCTATTGCGTTGATTCTTTCCTGACCCTTCAATTTTTTGTGGAAAAGCATAATCAGGTGAAGGACACCAAGCAAATTTTAAGCAATTGGCAATTTCAGAAGGTTTTAAAGCATGGTCAACTACAAAATTGGCAATATCATACAAATGCTGTTGTGTATGAGAAGCAAGTGATTCAGAATTCTATAAAGTTAATAATTAAGCATTATTATCATTTATAATATAATATTTATTATAAAACACTGTTATAAGTATCTTAAATAAATAAGTAGCATAGTTGACAGTATTTTAAATCATAAAGTTTTACATACCAAACTATTATCTTCTTTTACTATATTTATTGACTGTTCAATTCTAGATGAAACGTTTTCCTTGCATATTGTATTTGAACAAGATGAAATGTTATCATTCTCATTCTTGGTAGCCTTTTGTGAACCAATTCAATATATAATACATTATACATAATATACAATACGGTTAATACATATTACAAAAATTTATAATACATTTTACAATAATAATTTTACAATAGTTGAACTTACATCATTAAGTTTCTGTTTTTTTGAGCAATTGAAAATGGAAAATACTTGATTTTTTTCTGTCATGTTTAACACGCCTGTAACGTTGTGTCGTTGTTGTAAAAAAGCCTTGTAGTTAGTATTTGTCAAAATATGTCAATTGTCAATCTTTTTGTAAATATGTTATCAATGCTTTTGTTGCCAGCGACTAATTTTGTCGAAGTCGTTAGAACAAAACTATACAAGAGATTAGAGAACTAGCTAGCCGTAACGTACCGGTGGCGTGATAAGCTGGCAGTGTGAATGTGATATGCCAGCAGCATGTGGTTGCTAGGGAAACGCGAGCGCGGTCGGTTACCGCAAGGAACATCTAATACAATAAAATATTATATAAAATTCACTGCTGATCGCCTAGACAAAACAATTGGTAACATTGATACGCGTGTCGTGTTGGTAAGTGGTGATACACTCACGTTTGTAACCGAACTAGGTACCATAGCGCAGTTATAGATAATAAACACCATTTGGCATTTGAGGAGACTATCTTAAATCGTGATAATGAATAACATTTCTACTTTTTTTATCGCTGTGTATAGCTGTGTTTTTTTATACTCTATGGACGTAGTGATATAAAAACAATAATAATAAAAACACGGACCATGGGGGGGGGCATGGCCCCTCTGGCCCTCCCCCTGGCTACGCCACTGTAATCCATAATATAATAATAATAATAAGTATCTTTTTTCTATGATCAGTTTATTTAGTTTATTATTTTATCACACGTGATCAGTATTTACTATCATACTGAAACTATTTGGAAGTGCGTGTACAATTTACTGCAGTTGCATCTTGCATCACTCGTTATAATAATTTCAAAACTAGTATTGTCATTGTGTATACTATATAAATATGTAAGTATCTATAATAATAATAATAATTATTATTATATTTTACATAGGGGTATAGGTATACGTTCATTTAAATTAACATTTTGTATCTGTGGTTTGATAAAATCAAGGGAGCATACTACTTGCGTCCGAAAATATTATTAGTAGGTTAGTTGCGTCCCACAAAAAAAGATTCAAAAAGGGTAATAGCCTATTTGCGTCCCATAATACCTTTTTTTATAACCTAATTGCGTCCCGAAAATATCGATATAATCGATATCAATAAGTTAATAAACAAACACATTGATATTGATTTTAATTTAGAATATTGTTAATAATAAAAAAATTAATTTAAAAATAATTCATATTTGGTACATTTTGTCATAATAATAAAATTCATATTTTTTACATTAAGGCATAATAAAAAAAATTATGTATTCAATTCAAATATGGTAGGTATAAATTTAAAATAATAAAAAAATTCAAATATGGTACATAATTAAATAATAAAAAAAAAATGCAAATATTGAATTCAAATATGGTTAGGTATAAATTTGAACGAAACATTTATTATAAAATTTAATGGAGAAATTTCTTCCCACATAGGTTATTAATAGAATATATCGTAATATACCGAATTATTATGATAAATGTATAGATAAATTGTATTTACAAACCGAACTTCCCAACATCCCACAAATAGTGAGATTTCTTATATAGTATAGTAATATGAACTATCGATTTTAGTGACACGATACTATCGACTTTAGTGATTTTAGTAGTAAATATCGATAATAATTATATAGCCGACTTGCGTCCCCAAAACAGGACGCAAGTTACCGGTCAAATTTACTACCTGTAAAATATACCTTTTTTTGGGACGCAAGTAACGGCTGCAATACGATTGAGAACGTTCGACCTTTTTTAGCGTACGATTGAGATCACTCGAAATTTAACAATGAAATAACCGCTGACCCCAAAAAACAGTACTATTGAGAACGAAATTAAGTGCAACGTTGCCGAACTATATTCAAGTCAAAATAAAAATGAAATAAAACATTGAATAAAATAATTAAAAATTATAAATTTTAAAAATGTCATGTCAATATACATATATACCTACCTATAATACAAAAGCTTAGAAATTTAAATATAATTTACAATTTAATTCCCCTAAATAGATTTCCTAGATACGTTAAATATTTTATTAATTTTTCAGAAGATTTATTTTGACAGTTGTTACTATATGACTGTATTGTTTTTGAAATTTTTTCTTGTTCTGATGTGGATGCCTTTTGAACAGTACCCTGTTGAATTGTATTGAGTTTTAAAGACGTTTCTTCCTGGATTTCGAGTAACGTTTGTATGACAGCGTATGTAGGTGGACGTGTGCAATAAAACTGTTTGTTAAAAGTCCGATGAAAACTTTCTGCGGCATTAGTAGTTCTAAAAATAAAAATTATGCATTATATATTTTCTGAAATGTTCAATATTTGTTGTACAAATTTACCTAGGATGTTGAGATGGTTCTTTTGCTCATAAAACTGGAGGAAATAAAGAATCTGGTTCAACATATGTTTTTAAAATATAATCAGCAAATCTATGACCATATAATTCATTTGGACATAACGCCATTAGCTGTATAAAACCATCTTCTACTTCTGTATGTTGCAGAAATGGGAGTCCGAAAAACATTTTCAGCCAATTACCAAATTCACTATTTTTGTCTTTGTAAGCATTCTTTAAAATTTTGTCTTCATTAATCTAGAAACAGGTTATTAAAAAAAAAACGTTTTTTCAAAAATTGTACCATTTGTGGAATATGCTAAAATAAATATTTGGTAAAAATTTCAAGAGTCAAGGTTTTTGAGTTATATCAAAATAATAAAATCGATTTTTTCAAAAATAAATAATAAATAAAAATAAATCTTACTTTACGCCACCAAGCTTGAGCTAAATGAAAACGGCAACCAAAAATCGTAACACCGGGAAATGTTTCACGTACAGCTTCATGTACACTGATTTCAAAATCTAAATGTAGATATTTAATTTCTAAAACTTTAGACGTAGTTATTATATATTTATATAGGTTAGCCATTAATAGCCATTAATATAGCCGATTAATTTCGTATGGCAAAATTTGGCAACGTTGCACGGAAAAAGAAAAATTGAGCGTTCTCAATCGTAATAGTCCAAAGGATCTAAAAAAGGTATCGCCAATAATGACCGTTCTCAATCGTATTCCTGCCCTGCCAGTATAGGTACCTAAACATAAAATTGAATCATAAAAAGTTATAGGACTTGTAATAAGAAAGTAATATAAGACTTAAGTACGAAGTACCCAAAATTAAAATATATTTGTTTAGAGCACAGTATGAATAAGTACCACCTATATTTCGTTTTCGTACAATTAGTTTAACGTTATAGACTTCAAACTAGGTAATTTAAAGTATACCTAATTAATAATAATTATTACAGTATTCATTAACACATAATAGCGCTATAAAAACTACTAAAATTTACTGAATTGATAAAATAAAATAAAATTCTTCTAGGATTATGGATACTATAGTATTTATATTTAATTGAAAAATTAGAAAAAAAATTTAAACTAGCAGTTATTATTAATTACACATTAGATGGACCTCTTTTGGTTAATATTGTAACTAAAAGATAGTGATAATAAATTGTTCGAATTTTATTTTAAATTGTATACATAGGTAAGTAGGTATTAGTGTTGGAACTATCCGAATACTCGGATATTTTTAAATCCGGATAAAAATCAGTTCAAATATCTGTAATCCGATTATATTCGGGTATTCGTATACTATTCGAATAATCGTACTATTCGGATATTATACTATTCGGATATATTCGGATATTTTACTATTCGGATCTATTCGGATACATTCGGATAATCGTACTATTGTGATATTGTACGATATTTGTAATAACAACAATATTACGAAAAAATCATGGTATGTTATGAGTTATGACAAAATAAATATTATAAATTTAATATTATATAATTAGGAGAAAACGTAAGGCATTAAACAGATTTTTTTTTAAATAATTAATAACAAAAATAATAGGTACACAACTACAGTAGTACAATGAAAAATTCTTAATTCAAATAATTAATAACAAAAATAATAGGTACAAAACAGTTGTACTTTGAAAAATACTTAATTTAAATCTTAAATATTATTATTTTGCTTTAAGAAAACTAGAGTGGAAACATTTTTCGCATTTAATCTATTACGTTTTGATGTGACAATATTTCCAGCGGTAGAAAAAACTCTTTCAGAAGATGCTGATGATGCAGGTATGCATAAAATATTTTTAGCGACCTTTGCAATTGTTGGATATATTGTTTCATGTTCTTTCCACCACACGCATGGATCTAGATTGTGGTTAATCTGAATTTCAGTAATATACTGTTCAAATTCATTATATGAAATATCAGCTTCCCCAAGTAGTATATCCATAGCGGTTGTGTTTTTGCTAATTTGACCATGATCGTTTTCATATGTTTCCTCATAGCTTTGAATAAGGGATTTGACAGTGTGTCGAATATGTTCCTTAACGTTCTCGGAAGTTTCATGGCTCAAATTTTTATGTCTAGGATCTAATAAACATGCAAATACACTTACTTTTGGTTTCCCAATTAATATATTGTCATCATGAATACCAAATCCAAAACGTTCAGACAATTCATTTGATACTATAGATTTAAATTTGACTGTTAATTCGTTGTCGCTAGTGTTTATTTTAAATTTATTTGACAACAAGCTACTTATTATAGGCCTTACAATGGATATGGTCACTTTTTTATCAGCACAAAGGACGCTTGTGGCTAATTCTAATGGTTTCAAAAGTACTATTAAATTACTGCATTTTTCCCAGTCATCTTCCATAAACTCGAGTTTTTTGGCCATTTTTTTTGTAAAATATGATTGATCTGCTATTAAAGCAACTATTGCTGACCGTACTTCGACTAAACGTTCAAGCATATGTAACGTAGAATTCCATCGTGTTGGGCAACATTGAATTAGTTTACCATTGTTTATGAGATAAGACTCTAATGCGGCTGTTCTTTTATAAGAGTGTTTGAAGGCAGAAACTATTGAAGAAGCCTTTTTGGAAATAACTATACATTCATCAATTCCTAATCCTTTGTTCACCGCTAGTTGTAATGTATGGACAGCACATGGCATACTTCTACAGCCTTCATTTGTATTTTCTTGTAACTTTTTTTATTGTTTTAGTAATATTGTACGCGTTATCATGTGTAATACCAGACACTTTTCCATCCACATTCCAATTCTCCATAACTTCTAGAAGAGTTTCTTTTAAATATTCTGATGTATGATTTTTGGATAGTTCTCCTGTATACATATTAAAACAATGTAACATCCAATCATTATCAATAAAATGTCCTGTAATCGTAATATATGAATCTATGGCTGAAGATGTCCAAGCATCTGTAGTTAATGCTATTTCTCTTATGGAACGTATTTTTTCTTTTATCGAATTGAATTTGTCTTCATATAAGTTTTGGATACGGTTTTTAATATTTTTTCTTGATGGTATTATATATTGAGGTTCAATTACGTCTACAAATTATTTAAGTAGGTAGTAAAATTAAAAATGTTATTTAAAAACTGTAATGTAAAAGGTAATCGGTCAAAAAGTCCAGGAATATATTTTATAATCCTGACAAAAAATCCGACAATTTTTTTTTATTCACGCTGTATATAAGTAGTATATATACACATTGTACTTGAAATGAAACTAGATACAATTTTATTATTCTTACCATAATATTAATACATATTATTTTTATAGATTATTTAAGTTAACACCGTTATATAGTCCAGTGAAAATACTTAACCTATGGAGAACTTTTTACCAAATTTACAATTCTTAGTTTTGAATACTTAACATTTTATGAATTTTTGGTTTTTGAGTAACAGTTAAATAAATAGATCTAAAAATAATCGATTTGGCCAAAAACTGGTTTTGCACGAAAATCACCGTTTTTTCCTCATTTTTTTTGTTTTTGTTTTTCCCCCCGAATTTGAAAACTTTTGGGAATTTTCACTTTTTATCTTTCTAAAGTACCTCCGATATCCGTTTTGCTACCGAGAACCACCCCTGAAGTTCAAAATTGAATCATTATTCCGACAAGTTATGGTGTACACAGACACACATCATAGTAAAACCAATACATTCTTCACTTCGTTCAGAATCTAAAAATAAAAATATTAGCTAAGCTTAAATAAATTATTAATAAATATAAATAAGTACCTACCGCAACACGACACCGGACGGTAGTTAATGGTAATAATAATAATGATAATAGATAAGTATACATTTCAAGTATACAATGTGCATATACCGTGTGTAAAAAAAAGAAATTGTCGGACTTGTTTTCCAGATTATAAAATATTTTCCCGGACTTTTTGTCACAGTACTTTTTGACCGTGAATCAATGTAAAGAGGCCTTGCATAATTAGACTTACTCATGAATTTTCGGAATCCTTCGTGATCTACTGTGTTATAGGGTAACATATCAACACAAATCATATTGCTAAGTGATTGAGTAATCAATTCTTGGCGAGCTTGATTTAATGGACGGCCATTTACTGCTGAAGATACAAGTGACTTTCTATGTTTTTTTCTCGGCGGTTCTATATTAGTTTGGTCTGATTCAGTATCTTGATTCCTATTTATATACATATATTACATAAATTAATATATTGCCCCAACATATTTGTTGAAAAAGGCAACTTCCAAGTTACTACCACAGAATAAATGATTCAATTAATAATTTAATTAAATAATTAATTTATGAACAAATAATTTCATTTATTCTGTGTTACTACTTTGTATATTGTGTGACCAGGGCCAGCGTAAGAAAATGTTTGAGAATAAAACACAATATTTTTATTTTTATAAATATTTTTCTAAATCACATATTATTATTTTTATGCACCTATATGTACGTATACGAGTATTGGCATTACGTTTATTAATCAATAGCTAGGTATTCCTTATTGATAGCAATAACATCGTACTTATGGCTTTTAGATAAAGTTGTTATAGAATTAAACTAAATGGTTTATGTTATCGTTAGTTTTCACGGACTCGTCACTTTAGTTGTCCCATGTTCATTGCGTTTCGCGGAGCGTGTTAATTTTAGTTCGATCTAAATTGTTCAATTCAAATCAATTTTTTCTGTGAATATTTATTCAACGGAGTTACATTTTACTGAAAATATCGGTATTCTACCAAGATAAATAAAAAAAAAAAGGCTAATATAAATAAACACATTTATATTATTCATATAAACATAATTAATCACTGTATAAATAAAAAAGAAGTTTAAGACCCTAAAACCGCCACTAAATCCAAAATGATTGAAATATTTAGTACTTACGTTGATTGAGATGATTCAGTATCCACAATATCAAATCCATTTTCTAATCGATGAAATTGATTGTAATGATTCCAAAGACTTGTTGTGGAACTTTTGTTGTTAAATGTTGCATCACATGTTTTGCATTTAGATGAATATAAGTCTACTTTTTCGAAATAATTCCAAACTTTACTCATATTTTTACGAGACATTACTACTCAAAATATATATGTATAATTATTTATAATTTATTAAAATGTAGAATTGAACAAAACAAGTAAATTTATTTATTTCTTAATGTTAAACTTCGACAACACAAAATTGAAAAAAACTTAATTGAAAACGATTGAACTTTAAACGTTATTGTTATACGGATAACATGATTAAGATATCTCGTTTATAACTAATACAGTTATATTATTATACTTCAGTTTGCTATCATATAATACGAAATACCTAGTGTCTCATTAAATTTATCTCATAAGTCACAATACAAATAAAATATACTTGATAAACATTGAAAGTCCAAAATCCGAATATTATTAATCTTCGAATAATCGAGTATATTTTGATATCCAAATTCTATGGATATTCGGATATTCGAATACAACGGATATTCGGATATCCGAATACTACGGATATTCGTATATCCGAATATTACGGATAATCGTGAATATTCGGATTTTGTAATTTTAATTATCCGGATATCATAATCCGGATAACCGAATATTTAAAAAATCCGAATTTAAGTCCCACCACTAGTAGGTATATGCCATATGGCTACCTATATATTGTTAGTAAATTTGTGACTTATTTTATTATAATATTCTGCTAAAGTAATAATACCTACAGATTTTAGAATGTACAATAATAATTGAGGAAAGTACCTACACATTAAACATACTTATCATAATAATATCTAAATCAATCGTTTTATTACCTATTAATTATTATATTACTTATGGATAGGTATTTTTTTTTAAATTGTTTACAACTTCCTCGATGAAAGTAGCATAAAAACAATTATGTATTTAGTCTACTATTTGAATGGCTGATAAAATGTAAATACATAAATATTGATAATAGTTCATTTTAAATATTATGCAATTTTGTTGTTAAAATTTATTAAAATTAAAAAAAGATCATTGTTGACTAGATTAGGTAAAAAAACTGCAGTGGCATAGAATAGTGCAATATATTAAAATAATATTTTTTTTTTAGTCCTTTATTATAATTTATATTTTATTTTTATATGTTCTAGAGTTCAACATCTATCTTGCAAAGACTTGTGAATAAGTATTTTGTCCTAGTATTTCCAAATGTAAGATTTTTATTATTTTTTAATAAAATAAATAAATATCTCAAAACGAAACATAAACTTTAGTAGGAGTACTCGCTACAGGAATAGAAAAACAGCTGCTATGATGTTATTAGAAGCTCTATCTAGTGAAGATGATAATGAAGGCCAATCTCTTAATAATTCTAACACTGCATCATCAATAAACACAAATACTGTTGTGCATCCTCTTCCTAATTATTCAACTTCTACTGATGTTGATCAGACAATTTTGAATTGTTCTAATGCACACATTTCTCATAACATGAACATAGATGAACATTTATCTGAAGAAGAAATATGAATTCAGAGCCTTCTAGTTGTTTGTCAATACCTTCAAATTCTAATGACCATCCTGATTTTAAATTGACTATGGCAATGTGGGCTATTACTCATAATATTACACATACAGCCCTTAAAGATCTCTTAAAACGTCTTTCAAAATTTCCAGAATTTAAAGAACTTCCAAAAGATTCAAGAACACTTTTAAAAACTCCTCTTAAAACAAATTTAAGGGAAGTAAGTGGTGGTATTTATCATCATTTTGGTATAGAGGAAGAAATTAAAGACATAATTAATTATAATAAAAACAGGCCTGCAGTATTATCGTTGTATGTAGGTATTGATGGACTTCCTGTAACTACTAACCCCCCTAGCCAGTTATGGCCCATTCTTGGGTACTTTGCAAATTTACCTACTAAAAAGCCAAACATATTCATAATTGGTGCATATCATGGAAAAACCAAACCAGTTGATTGCAATACATTTCTACTTGATTTTGTTCAAGAAATTAAAGTCCTTGTTATAGATGGCTTTATTTTTAATAATATAAAAATTCATGTTGAAATTCGGGCTTTAATTTGTGATGCACCGGCAAAGTCATTTGTTTTAAATACCAAAGGGCATACTGGAAAAATATCTTGTGTAAGATGCCAAAATGTGGGGAAATGGGTAATTGATAGAGTGTGCTATACTGAAGTTGGTTCACCTTTATGGACACACAATGATTTTATGAATTATAAAGATCCTATTTTTCATAATGGAAAAACTATTTTAACTGAACTTCCAAACTTTGATCTTGTAAAATCTATTCTTTTTGATTACATACACTGTGTATGCATTGGTGTAATGAAAAAACTTCTTTGTTTTGGATTGGGGCTCCTAAACATAAGCAATATATGTCATTACCTGCTAATTTAATTAACGCTCTGGACATTAAACTTAATCAATTATCAGTACACATTCCTACAGAGTTTCAAAGGAGGTTTAGAGAAAATAGTAGGAAACATCCGTTGCATGATGCTAGTCGGTGGAAGGCTACAGATCTACGTATTATGTCAAAATTATATTTGATACGAAAAATATAATTCCATAAGCATATTTTATCCGAAAAATAATTTGGTCAAAAAATATTTATATTTAGGCGTCACAGTTAGTAAACCACAGTTAGTTACGTTCAAGGGCGCCCACGGGGGTGGCAGTGGGACCAATTCTTCACCCCACATTTTTGTATGTTATTTGTGTATATATATTTAATATTATGTATATATAAATATTTATAATACACACCTAGCCTTATATTATGATAAGTACTAATTTAACAGACCAATGTTTTACGAAGGACGTCCAGAAAGTAAGGTTACAACATGTGTTAAAAATTGAAAAATAAATATATTAAAATGAAATTTACAAAATTAGTGTTAAAACATGTCATTATTTCTCTACATAATCGCTATTGAGATCAATACATTTTTGATGCCTAGGGGTCAGTTTTTGTATACCCTCGTCGTATACCTTCCGCTCCATCTACCGAAGCCAATTTTCGACAGCATCCTGGATCTCCTCGTCATTTGAAAATCGTTGTCCACCCAAAAACTCCTTCAATTTATTGAAAATATGATAATCTGATGGTGCCAGGTCCGGGAAGTAGGGTGAATGAGTCACAATATCCCATCCAAATGAAACAAGCAGGTCCTGAGTGAGACGGGCGGTATGAGGTCTAGCGTTATCATGAAGGAGTGACATACCACGAGTCAGCATTCCTCTCCTATTGTCCTTGATTATTTTTTATCAATATTTTGAGTGTCTCACAGTATGCAGCTGCATTTATGGTGGTTCCTTTAGGCATAAAATCGACCAATAATAACACTTTCCAGTCCCAAAAAACAGATGCCATGATATTTCTCTCTGAAAATTGGACTTTGAATTTTTTGGTTGATGGTGAATGGGTATGGCGCCACTGTAAAGATTGCCTTTTTGACTTAGGAGTATCCAAACTATTATGATTCGATAAAACCTAAAATTTATTTTTAATAAGTAATCATTTTTCTAAATTATAATTTCTACATTTTAATACTTCTGTAGCTTTCCAGTTTTGAAATGGTGTTAAAACAAAACTGCCTAAGCGCTGTGATCCAATACCGCCAGTAAAAGCAAAAACCACACAGTGCTTACAAAAAGCCCCCTTAAATTTTTCTGAATAGGATAGCCATGGATACGCTTTCAACCATTTATACTGGAATCTTAGACCTCTTTTTTTTCCATAAATCTAAAAGTGGAAATTTATAATTTTCTGGTGGTACCCATAAGTCAGTTAATACCTAACAACAATTTACTTTTAATCTTTTGCTTTGTTAATCAATATAAAAATGTTCTAATAATATACTTTCTGTATTTTTTTCACTGTCCGACTAACTACGATTTATAAATAAACCTACATCATTAGCATTAAGCATTTGCTGTAAGCTATAATTTGCCTTAAATTGTAAAAAAACATATCAATTAAATAAGCAGTTAGGGAAGTGAAAATAATTATAATTGCTAATGCTAAAATAATTTGACTGTATACTAATACTACAATATTACAATGTAGTATGCACTAACGACTAACCTGATCCTGATGTGTACTAGAAGTTGAGCACAATTCAAATATTTCTTTATTGTCCTTTCTGATTTTATTCGGAGGTGATGTTTTTTCATCTGTAGGTACTGCTTTTAGCATTAATTTTACAGTAAAATAATTTTTGATATTACTCATATTAATTATTTTAATATAAAAACGAGTTCACACTTGACACTTTAAAAATTATTTCCAATGACAATAATGTATTAAATATAAAATAATAAAATATAATTCATAGAGATTTACGTGTAAATATAATATTGTGGCGATACGGCCGGTATCACACTATCATCACTCGCTTTTGCAAGAGCAGTTTTGCCGTTATAGTATAACGTGGTATAACAGTGATAATAAGATAACTGATAAACTTTATAGTTTATTAACGTATACTACCAAAACAAGGGGATAAACCACTGTTAGGAATTAGGTGTACAAAAATGTAGGAATTACAAAGAATTCTATGAAATTACATGGAAGTCCTGAAAATTACAAGGAAGTCCTAGGAATTATGAGGAATTTTTTGGAAGTATTGGGAGTTGCAAATAAATCTTAAATTTAATATTTGAACGTATTAATTTATATACATGTGCTATAGTGGTATAACAATAGAACGTATTAAAAAAACAAATAAATCATGGCGTCAGATGTTACAAAAAAGTGTACTCATTATATTAAAAATTTACATAATTATGAAGTTAGGGCTTTAGAATGAGTATTGTTTTCTAAAAATGATTTAATTACCAAAAATAACAACACAAATAATCATAATGAATCATCTATAAAACTTTTAAAAGATAAAATGGCTGTCTCCCAATATGCGGTCTACCACAAAAGTTGTCTCCCGATATGCGATTTACCGCTGAAAATGCGATCTACCAGAATAGACGTGGTTATTATACTAAATTGTAGTGTTTCAGAGACCAGCACGGATAGGCATGTGTGGTAAAAAATAAAAATAATAATAATAGATATAAAATAGTAAAATACAAATAAAAATTTAATACTATATACTTAACAATAATATAATATCGAAAACTTATATATTATTACCACACTATGATTTTACAATAATTTAATACAACAAAAATTTACATGCAATATAGTTTATAAGTGTATAAAATAGGTATCAAAAAAGTATAACTATTATTAATTACTGATTATCCACAAAGCATATTTTCATATCTCTAAGAAAACTATTAAAAATATCATTCGTTTTATTTAAACCTCGCCACCAATACTCGGCTAAATACCTCTCTATGAGGTCTTCAGTAGTACCACACATTTTTTTTAACAATTTTCAGTCTAAGAGGCCTCCAAAGACTTTCGATTTTCTGTGCATTGGCACCAGTTTCCGGAACCACAAAATTCACTGAGTGATTAAACGTTTCATGTACAATTGGTTCCCGATTGTCGAATTGGTTCCCGGGTTGTCTACAGGTAACAATGGTAATATACGAGTTGGTTCCCGTGTTGTCTACAGGTAACATATACGAATTGGTTCCCGCAAGCTTTCCTTTAACCTCGTTAAATTTACTTTTCAAATTATTATGATATATTCAACCAGCAACAATTTCCTTCCCATTTATTCAGACTTAGTACTATCTAGAATTCAAATAAGTTCGAATAGTTCAAACACTATATAAAAAAATATATTAATATATATTATATAATATACGCTACATACGTATTTGTTAATAATAATAATTGTGGTTGTAATAAATAAGTAATAATAATGTAATAATAAGTCAAAATAGGTAAATAATATTATAAACAAATTAGTGTGGTATGAATTTACAACACACATTTTTAACGAACTGTAGGTTCGAAATTTGGCCGTCTATCAATTTTTTAATATTTTCATCAATAAACTTTTCGACTTTAATTTAAGTGAGCTTCTTTGCTTTATATATGTTTCAAACTGCACTGCTTTTAATTGTTCAATCAATAAAAAAATATTTGGGTGGGCAGAATATAATCTAGAATTCAGTTAACCTAAGTGGCTGAAAAATCTGTCCAAATTTTTGGTAAAAAATCATAAACTTTCCCAGATATAGTAAAACCTAATAAAATATTATAAGATTATCGATTGTACTTATACGTATCTTATAACAAAGAGTTGTAGACTGATAAACTGATAAGTAATTTTATTCGGGAACCAATTCGAATAGTTGTATACTGGAAAGTTTTTTTTTCGGGAACCAATTCGTACATAATTAATTGACCCGGGAACCAATTCCACGTTGCCCAATGTACATAGCCCTTTTCAAATATACCTTTATATCTAGCCATGAATCAGAATGAATCGTTGTACCAGGTAGTACCTTAAAAATAAACAAAATTATAAATACAAATCACAAAAACAGTACACATTATTTCATACCTCATTTTTAATTATTTGATGTAATGTTTCTTTATCCCCTTTTTCAACAATAAAAAATCTTGCATCAGTTAAACCATTTTCCAAAACACAACATAATCCAACTACCCACAGTCCTCCAATTCTCCGACTATAATTGCGATTGGTGTTTTTTTTCATCTTCTTGTCTAGGTATAACTGCAGCTTTTAAATCGGTAAGTCGAAAGCGTCCTTCGTTATTTTTCCATGAACCCCACAACAAACATTTGTCAATTTGAATAATCTGACCAGGACCTCCAAAAGGTTCACTTTTATTGAACAGACGTACAGGGATATCTCTACAGAGATTTATCCAGTCACAAACAGTATTTTTTGATCGCCCTGTAAATTTTATTACCTATTTGAAAAAATGATTGTCCATAACCCAGAAGTACACAATCTCCATTGTTTCATTGATACTCAATCCAATATTTTTTCGACCATTTTTTAGAAGCATTTTAAGTTAAAAAATACTATAAATATAATGTTTATATTAGCGTTGTCTATACAGGGTTAAATCAAAGTGTTTTTCGTATACAATGACTATACAGCAGAGCGACATCCACTTACCCGCTTTTTTTATATTGTTTTTTAGATATCTTGCAAGTGGCTGTACATTGACAGAAATCCATTTTACTTTTCGAATTGGAATTTCTACTGCAAGTAAAATAATACGAACTGTTTGTTGCAAAATATGGGACGTTTTAAAAAAGAAATATATACCTGCTCCGTCAAAAGAGAATTGGAAAAGAATTGCAAAAGGGTTTGAAAAAACTGCCAACTTTCCACATTGTTTAGGTGCCATAGATGGAAAGCATATAAGGCTTATTATGCCAGAAAAAAGTGGATCGATGTACTACAACTATAAACACTATTTTTCTATAGTACTGCTTGCTGTAGCAGATTCAAATTATAGATTTACGTACATAGACATTGGAGCGTATGGAAAAGAATGTGATTCTACAATATTAAAACAATCGTCACTGTGGAAATTAATGGAGAAAAACGAATTACATATACCTGATCCAGAACCGATAAATGAATTACAAGATCAAGATTTTCCTTATGTTTTTTTGGGTGATGAAGCATTTGCACTTACAACAAATTTACTAAGACCTTTCGGTGGCTATCACTTAACTACAACTAAAAAAGTTTTTAATTACCGGCTAAGCCGAGCACGGCGATACGTAGAGTGCGCCTTTGGCATACTTAGCAATAAATGGCGTATATTGCATCGGCCATTGAATGTTGCCACAGATTTTGCTGTTGATATTGTCAAAGCTGCTTGTATTCTACATAATATTATTCGCGAAAAACACGGACTTCATTACGAAGAATACGAAATCAATGAATTACCTATAATGGGATTTGAAGACGCGGTTCATCAAGCAAACTATGTACGAGGAGGACGACATGCCAATGAAATTCGAAATAAGTATGCTGAATACTTCGTAAGTGATGCAGGATCAGTGCCATGGCAAAATTCAAGTATATAATAATTCAATATAATGAAATAAGTTAATTAGTTGATTTAAGTTTATATCGGTTACACAAACAATACGATCCTAACAATTGTTTTCATTAAAAAATTATGAAATCTAAATATATGGTACTTATTGGTCTTGACTATAAAAATATTTTTAAGTTTTTAATATTTATTAAGACTTACTTATCTCATATTTTTGTTTGTCTGATTTATCATCAAAATCCTCAACAAATGCCAAACATATTTCCTTCCATGCACTCCTCGTTAAGTTTCTGTCTTTGTACATTTCTAGAGTTTTATCCCAAATTACTGACCGTTCTTCGATCATAGTGATCAGAAGTTCTAAATTCACTGATTCAGACATTTTTTTATAGATATATAAAAATTTTAATAGAAAATATGCCACTAGACACGACGACGATGAACACAAATTGACTACTAATTACTAAAAATACTACCAAAAAACCTAAATAACGGGTACCGGATAAACTTAATCGGATATGAAACGGAAAGTGTGAAAGGTTATATCTATTAATATAGTCTCGATAAACGGTCCGTTTGAAAAACGAACCGACGACGGAAATATATCGAGGCAATCCGTCGATTCATCCGATAACGGGCCGGCGGGTTATTTGTCCGTTGGTTAAAACGGATAGTGTGAACGGATAGTATAAATAACTATGTTTCTTATCTACTCCGTTTTCTATTTTCATCCGATCCGTTTCCGTTGCCGTTAAAGAAACGGACTGTGTGAAAGAGCCTTTAGAGTATATAAAATTGTTATGTTATAATTGAAATACCTATCATAATTAATATGTATTTTCTATTGAAATTGATTAATATCTGTACTGTGATAATACTGTTATCATTATTATTATTAATTTTATATTTTGTTATATTATATTTTGTTGTTTGTACATAACCTAAAAAAGCACTCCCTCTCTTATTCACTGTACTAAGTAATATAATTTGTATTTATTGGTTATATAATTTTATGCACTGTTGTTCACTATTAACCATGTGTCCGTGTGCTCAACTTTACTTTTTAACTGTATTTAAATAATGTTGTAAGTCGTAATTGTTTTAATAATAAATAAAGTCTTGTGAAATGAACTTAATTAGAAGTCAATTAATTAATTACACAAGTTACATCTAACAGAATAAGACATGGCGCAGTCGGTAATCTAAACTAGATTCAATTGGATGAAACTTGTATTGGTTGTGCGTGAGCGTGACACTGAGTGTGAAGTAAATTAAATAATTCGAAGAATTGAAGATCCATAAGAAATAAGAATGGAATTCAATAAGCCTAATTCACTTCAGATGTCTGGCAACCTGGCCGAAAATTTTCGTTTCATATGTGGACATAAGGAGACTCTTCTTTGCCATTTAAGTCATCTATTATTTGCTGTCTTACATTCAAAGTTGGCTTGCTTAATCGCTGTTCCTCAGGTATTTTTAATTTAAGTTTCTTTGTTGAAAAAAATCGTAACTGCTTATCAACATTCTTATTGGCTGGTTCACGATTTTCATTTAATGTAATAGTAACATTGCTCTCCTGTTCATATAACATTTTTAAATTTGTGTCTAATGATGAATTTATTTTTTTTAGCTGTTCATTGTTCAATTTACTACCCTGTGAGACAAACATGCTGTAAAGTTGTTGTATTTTGTTTGCAATACTTTCTGTTGATAGGCCAGTAATTTGCTGTACACTTGACATTCTCATGCAAATTTCGTCATTTTCCATTGGATTATTAATACAAATAGTTTGGACGTCTATTTGGTCCTCCTGGTCATCATTAATTTTTACGGCATGGATATGCTTACACATATTATATTTAATTGTATAATCATAACATGTACACGAGAACAAATGTACACAGATTTTACAAGCGACACAAACGACACCTTACATGCACATGGTTCACATTTCTTTACCAAATATTCCTCTGCTAATGATTCTGATTTAACAGTCCAAGTAATTGTTATGTTTTATTAATATTGGATTTATAAATTTGTGTTGCAGAACGATGACGATTGTTAATAGCATTAATATAATGTGTAACTTTACCACCATTGCACAACTTTACAAGTCTTTCAAAATTCTTGTCTCTTACTGATTTTAGCAAATGCCAGAGTAATACATCGAGTCGTTGATTTTTTTTCCCCTTTAAATAAACATATTTTAATGTTTTATGAAATGCTTCCAATGGCAGATAGTAGAATAAAAAAATCATGGATTGATAATATTAAAATGAATGGTATGGAAACAAAAATTAAGTTGGATACTGGTGCGGAACTAAATGTGATCTCATATAAATTATTTAAACAATTAAATAGTCTTAATCTAAAAAAAAGTGATGTATTAATTAAGTCTTTTGGTGGCTATACTACAAAGTCAAAGGGTAGCACTGTAATTGAATTAGACAACAAGGGTAAAAGATTAAGAGAGTATTTGAGGTAGTTGAGTATGAGGGGCTACCACTATTGAGCTTTGAGGCATGTGTGACGCTAAATTATAAACTATCTGAGGTTAATGAAATAAACATTTTAAATAAACAAGTTGAAAAAGAGAAATTTGTACAAGAGAATAAAAATATTTTTGATGGCATTGGAAAGTTTCCAATTCCATTAATTAGAATTAAACTAAAGAATAACTCAAATCCGGTTTGTAACCCTCCCAGGAGAGTACCAATCAAAATATTTGAAAAATTAAGAGAACAACTGAATTTGATGGTCAAACTAGATTTAATAGAATCCTGCAGTGAACCAAGTGAGTGGCAAAGTAACTTAGTGGTAATTGAAAAACCTAACGGCACATTGAGAATTTGTTTAGATCCAAAAGATATAAATGCTAATGTGATATGAGAACTGTATCAAATTCCTACGTTTGAGGAAATAAGGCCTGCGCTCGCTAATAAAAAATTTTTTAGCCTATTAGATTTAAAAGATGGTTTTTATCATTGTGAATTGGATGAAGTCTCTAGTAATATTTGTACTTTTAGCAGTCCTTTCGGGTCGTATAAATTTAAACGTTTACCATTTGGTTTATCTGTGGCCCCTGAAATATTTCAAAAATTAATGGTGAAATACTTTGGAGAAATTAAAGGTGTTCATATTTATTTTTACGATTTATTAGTGTGTTCAGATACTAGGTCTGAGCATGATTTATTTATTGGTTATATAATTTTATGCACTGTTGTTCACTATTAACCATGTGTCCATGTGCTCAACTTTACTTTTTAACTGTATTTAAATAATGTTGTAAGTCGTAATTGTTTTAATAATAAATAAAGTCTTGTGAAATGAACTTAATTAGAAGTCAATTAATTAATTACACAAGTTACATCTAACAGAATAAGACAGTACAGTTATAAGGAATTTATAAAATTATAAGCTATACATAATTCTGAGTACCTAATTAATAGTTTTATAGGATAAATTGTGTATGTTAAAGACAACGTGTTTAGTTTAAGTTCCAGGAAGTAACTGAACTTAGTTAACCAGTTTCAATTCTTACATGTATACCATATACATATTAATATAACTTGTAAATGTATTAGAATAATATTATTATACAACATATAAGCAGTATAAAACTTAAGAATATAAGCTGATACAAACTGTCGGTCTAGGACGTTTTGGCGCCGCCGTTTTGGCCCTGCCGTTTTGGCCCTACCGTTTTGGCGCTAACTCGGTTTGGCGCTTTCCATTTTGGCGCTAGCCGTTTTGGCACCAACTAACCTAATAGAATTTATATCAAAATTGTACTTAAAAAATTATTACAAGATATAGTCAAAGTATAAATATAAATATATAGTAAAAATAAATAGTTTTAAAACATTATTACAAGGTAATATAGTCAAAATATAAATATATAGTAAAAATAAATAGTTTTAAAACACTATTAGAAGGTAATATGGTAAAAATATAAATATATAGTAAAAATAAATAGTTTTAAAACATTATTAGAAGGTAATATGGTAATATGGTAAATTGAATCTGGTAATAATCTAGGATTTAGATCGATCAACATTGTAAATAATTTGCGATAAGTTTCACCTTTTTTATTTGGTAATAGTGCGTATATTATTGGATGAATACCACCTACGTCTTCTGCTAAAATAATGTATACTTGCGAAAATAATGAAGGACTAACGCTAAATGTTCCATCAACAAACCATGTCTTGGAACGTTCCAAAATATTTAATCCCGTTTGTCTTCCAAATATTAAAATTCTATTAATTTCTTTACCACTATCAGCTAATAAAAATTGTTCATGGATACCTTCTTCTGGCGAATAAGTTTGATACATTTCAGGTATTTCTAATGAAATCAGATCTAAAGGTGCTGGTGGAGCAAACTGAGCAACTCTTCTTTTTCTTCTGATTTGCTTTTTTAATGCATCGATATTTGGAAGAACACCCTAGTATAAAAATGTCAAAATATAAATTAAAATACGCGAATCCTAATATAAAATATAGGTTAATAAAAATTGCCGAATTAATTTAGTACATTTTAAATTTAAATAAAGGTTGCTAGTGGTTTCAATATTTAATAAATATTTAATAAATTACAAAAGGGTGAAAAACATAAATGTTTTATACAAAAAATCAAAAATATTTTGAATAAGAAAAAAGTCAATATTTGACGAAATTACGAGTATTTTATGATAAAAGAATCAACCTGTATAGTAATATTGTATAATTTTTTTTTTAGTACCTTTGCTGCTTGTGATAGACTTGATGTACATTCATTGATAACGCATGATGTTTGTTCCATCGTGGACAATGCCCGTTTTTTAATGTTGGTAATAGCAATTTGTGTTTCAACTTTAGCAGCATCAGAACCATGCGTGTGTAAATTTTCAGATTTTTTTAAAATCGTTAAGTTGTTAATACTTGTATGAATTCTTGCCAAACAATCATTCTTTTGATGACATCTCCAAAACTTTTTTTGTTTGTCGGCACTAAATTTATCAAAAATATACATGAAACCGTCATTCACAAGCATTTCTCGATCACGTTTCGATTGAATTTTCTCCATTTTAAAATTTATTTAACTGTGAACAAACTTTATTAACACTTCACTAAACGCGTGTTTGTATACTGTATAAGACAAAAATGACACAGAACTATCAGGTGAACACCAAATTTTACTTTTATTGTTATATTATTATTATCATCATATAATATAGATAACGCGCGACCTTTCTTTTCTAATCGACGTTGTAGATTCTATGCAATATATGATCTAATGGATTTGCGTGTGAACAACATGATTTGCTTTTATCGTTTTACTTTATTACATTCACAATAGATAACGTACGATCTTTATTGTCGATTGATATTTTTTCGTTTTGAATTATATGCCAATTATTTATATTTATAAATTATTAAAATATATAAAAATTAATGTTTTAACTATTTAATTTTTTACTATACTATATTTAATATTTATATTTATATTTTTACAATATCTTGTAGTCATTTTTTAAGTACATTTTAATAACTAACTATTTACTATATTTTTATTTCAAATAAATTGTAATATTTAACAAAATTGTAATTTTAAATATTATATAGAAATATTAGTTGGCGCCAAAACGGCTAGCGCCAAAACGGCTAGCGCCAAAATGGAAAGCGCCAAACCAAGTTAGCGCCAAAACGGCAGCGCCCAAACAGCGGCGCCAAAACGTCCGTGTCCGACAAACTGTAAGTACCTAATGTATAAATAATAAAAACTAAGATTTTAAGTATCTTATTAAAAACAAATTATACCTATAGCTGAAAATTAAAATATAAAACAATATACGAGGTGTGACTATTAAATAACGAGACTATCTACTTAGCGATAAGGCATGAGTAGATAAGGGTATAATGGTAGTATATTTGTAATCTATGAATATCACTGCATCGAACAATAACAGTTTAGTCAGTACTCAGTTTCCGTTTTGTAGTCTATGTGTAAGCGTCGTTTAAACTGATCTCTTACGTGTTTAATGTCGAAATCATGCCGGAGGAAAAAATTGAACAACGTATTAATTTAAAATTTTTAGTGAAACTTGGAAAATCTGCGCCCGAACGTTTTAATTTATTAACTAAAGTATATGGAGATAGTGTCCTATCACGACCACGTGTTTTTGAGTGGCACAAACGATTTCGTGAGGGTCGTGAAGAAGTTGAAGACAATCAACGGGTGGGTCGTCCATGCTCCTCAAAAACTAACGATAATATTTCAAAAATCAATGAAATTGTTTGAAAAGATCGACGTCTGAGTATTCGAATGATAGCTAAGATGGTTAATATCGACAAGGGGACCGTTAGACAAATTTTGCACGATGAATTAAACATGACAAAAGTCACTCTGGAATAGAAAGGCGGTAGGCGACAAATTTGCGTTGACATTCTTGAACGGATGGAAAATGAACGAGATTTGTTGAAAAAGGTGATAACATGCGATGAAACTTGGATTTTCCAATATGACCCCGAAACTAAGAGACAATCCATGCATTGGAAGACTTCCGCATCACCAAAATTGAAAAAAGCTCGAATGAGAAAATCGAAACTGAAGGCCATGTTGATCGTATTTTTCGATATTAAGGGTGTAATAATGACAGAATGGGAACCTCAGGGACAAACTGTAAATCAATATTATTACCTGTATTGACAAAACTCAGAGAACGAGTAAGAAGAAAGCGGCCTGAGTTGTGGGAAAATGACTCTTGGATCTTGCATCAAGACAATGCGCCGGCTCACAGTGCCTTATCTGTAAAGCGATTTCTAGCTAAAAATCGAACTCCAGTGCTTCAACACCCCCCATATTCACCAGATCTTGCTCCATGCGACTTTTGGCTTTTTCTAAAACTAAAAAGTGCGTTAAAGGGCACACATTTTGAGTCAGTTGAATTTGTAAAAACAAAAGCGACAGAGGTGTTAAAAAAATTTAACTGTAAAGAGATAACCATAATATAAACATTTGGTGAAAATTTCAAGTATTTACAATAATTCGTTTTAGAGTTACAGCAAAATCAAAAAATCGATTTTGTCGAAAAGTGGTTTTTCGTAAAATTGCCATTTTTCTGTCATTTTTTTTTTGTTTTTCTTGATTTTTTTGAAAACTATTTGAAAATTTTACTTTTGACCCCCCCCCCCCCCAAAATACAAACTAGATGAATTTTCCTATTCAAAAAGGGGCTGAAGTCAAAAATTGGAGCATTATTACTGCCCCAAATGTTGTCGTCAGACACAAAAAAAAAAAAGAAAACACACATTGTAAAAGCAATACATTCATCGCACTTCGTTCAGAATCTAATAATGTTTTAAATATTCTAAACTCAATGCTTTTTTTCGGAAACGATGGTGAAAATTATTTACCTTGATATAGTGTATGATATTACATGTGTAATGTGTATACTATATAGGTATTATGTCATTTTTTTTTCATTCCCAGTTAAATTTGTTGTATAATAAATGATTAAATACTTAAATATATTTTACTTGGTATGAAATAAGTACTTAAATAATTTTTGTTTTACTTTCCTGCTTTTTCTGATCGGCATTTGACACGGTGTCACATGTTGACACTACTTTTTTGTGTCATTCACCCAAAATTAAGTCTCTATCTTGGTATTGTTCATCAAAATGATTCAAAAAATTAGAATGGCTACACCTCAATTATTATAAGTTCTGTGTCCACTGAGTATTTGAGTTCATAGTGAATAAAGTAAAAGTAATTTAATAGTCATGTTATAAGTTATAACGCTGAATGATAACCATATTTTATTTCCGACTAAAACACCCTATCGAAAATATTACTATTAGGATTATTGATATTGTAAAACAAATAATATTAATTACTGTACATAAGAACTTATAAAATCAAATTTATTAAATTTTATTCATTTATACTACCCCTCTTCCCACTGAAAATTATCACATCATGAATAAACTTATGCGGAGACAAAATCTGTTCTTAGACGTATTTATTCGTAACAATGTTTTGTTTAATGTTATGCGTTGAAATCACTAGCACTGACGTATAACAGTTTCATGGTGTTAACAAATCCAGCATTTTGTTTAGAGCAACTCATGTGCAAAACCAAATCTCCATTATGCAATATACTATTTCTCTTTCCAAATTCCATTGCGAATTTTGTACGGTTTTCGATTTCTTTAGACCAAATTTTTTCTATCGGATCTGTAACATTTGCAGTATGTATATTTCTATTTTGTTTTTAAATAATTTTTAGTAATCTTATGTACTACCTATGGTCGTAAAATATGTTGATTCGTGTGTAAGCTTTTAGTTTTAAATTTAAATTATATAATGTAGATAGTATGACATGCCATAATATTACTTCTTAGTTAATACTTTGATTAGTCGAGATTTCAACCCATATCTTTCAGAATCGATTGTTTGTAGTATAATTAACAAACTTGTTATTACTATTATCATTGTTTTTGATATTTACCAATGTACTGCAACGCTATGACATTACGCCATACTGATAATTTTCTCGCAGATTTCCCGTGCCTGACAATCGCCAACACCGGACATTTGGGGCGATACCTTGCGACAAAACCGGCTGAAAGCCCTGATGTGGTTATCACTATAATCGCAGCTGCATGACATTTAAACGACACCTCTACGCAACCGATACTAATCGCATGGGCTGGATCGATTTTTGGTTTGGACTGAAAGAAAATATAATATCAAAAATATCATATAATTGTGTAATGGTGTCGGTAATACGAGCATATTAATTAGAAATCGGAATAATACACAAATTGATTTTTAATACAGTATATATACATAAAAAGTTGAAATAGTGTAAGTACTGTTACATTTATTGTTAAATTTTACGATGGTATCATGTGTACCATTGTGATTATTATAATTATCTATGTAGGTATATTAAAATCTAGTATTTCACTTTAAAATTAATTTTCAATCATTTTTCTAAAATAATATATAATCTTAGATCTGCTTGACTTGTCTAGTTCAGATTCATTTGACGATGATTATAGTTCTGATGAATACGTCCAACAAAATTCAGATAACAATAATAGTGATGAAATTATTGAAAATTCGGATAAAGATGTTGAAATTACAGGTAATGATTGGAATTCAGATATAAATACTATTCCTAAATTATTTGATTTTTCTGGTAATTCTGGATTGCAATGCACTTTATCAAGTAATAATCCTCGTGATTATTTTTCTTTATTTTTTGATGAAAGTATTATGAATAATATAGTGACTTGGATAAATTTGAAAGCAAACATTTTAAGATCTCAAGGTGTAAAGAAACGCTCAAATTTAAGTAGTTGAAAAATATTGACATATATGAATTGAAAAAGTTTATTGGTCTCAGTTTACTTATTGGTATTCTTAAGCTCCCTGCTATTTGATTATCATCCAATTTGTGGCCAAACTCTTAGTCGAAATCGTTATGAAACTATTTTGAGATGCTTATGCTTTTATGATCCATTTACAACCGATATGTCTGATCGTTCACACAAAATTAATAATGTCCGTGGTCCTATAATTTCTAATATTCAAACTAAATACTACCTATCCTAAAGAATATTTGCCATTAAATGAATCTATGCTTCTATGGAGAGGAAGGTTAAGCTTTAGATAGTATATCCCTAGTAAAGCACACAAATATGGAATACATTTTTTTGAACTACGTACTGATGATGGGTTCATTTTAGATTTGATTATTTACAAAGGTAAAGGTATAGTAACAGATTCAAGAGGAGTGACGTTTAGTATTGTGGATAAACTAATGAGGAACTATTTAAGGAAAGTTCACACATTGTACATGGATAACTATTACAATAGTGTACAATTAGTTGAGTATTTATATAAAAATAAAACTTATGTACCTAGTTGGAACTTTAAGAAAAAATAGAAAATAAAATCCTAGTATAACTGCTGCAAAATTAAAAAAAGGTGAAGCAGTTCATGCACAAAAAAATAATGTACATGTAACAAAATGGGTTGATAAAAGATAAGTGTGCACAATATCAACAAAACACAATTTAGGTTTTGAAAATGTAATTGATAAATTTGGTAGACAAAAATTCAAACCTACTGTGATCGTTGACCATAATAATTATATGTCAGGAATAGATAGAACTGATCAAATGATGAGCTACTATCTAATGCCCAGGTAATGTATGCGTTGGGATATCAAAGTATTTTTTCATTTAGTGGATATCTGTTTATGGAACTCCAACTACTTATCTAATTTACAAGTATCAAAAATGTCCCATCTAGAATTTAGAAGACAAATTATAAGTTCTTTACTTGATGTTCCATTGAATAAAAGACCATCATGCAGCCCTAAATCTTTAACAACAAATGAAAATCAAAGTAAACTATTACACAATATACAAAAAGTTCAAAAACGAAAAAGATGTAGGGTATGCCATGCTAATAAAAAAAGAAGCACAACTTTATTTATAAGTGACACTTGTAAAAATGAAAAAGGAAATACAATAGGTTTATGTGCAGATCCTTGTTTCAAAATATATCATACAAAATAATTTGATAAATAATTTATTTTTATGCAGTTTTTTTATTATAAATATAAAAAAGGTTTTGTTTTTTTTTAAATGTTTTAATTTAGTTTTATAACTATAATTACACTGATAAGCTAAAGAGAAGACAAGTGATACTACCCTACACGTTACATACATTGAAAATTGAAAAATTGTTATTTGATTTTTTTGTTAAGTTTTTATTATGTTTTACAAAAGTGTTGATTTTTTTTATTTTTAATGGTTTATTTCATATCTATGAGGATTGTATTAATTTAAATTTTATAATTTAATTATTATAACTATTATTTTATTTATTTGTTGGTATTTTTATATTATTTTCTATGTCAATCATAGTCGACAAATGGGTTTTTATAATGAGTATCCTTAAAAAAAACCGGTTTCAACATAAGTTGACATGAAAGTTAGAGCTTTTAAAAGTTGTACATAATCAAATTTGTTACTTAAGCAGTGAAATTAATTTATTTCTGTAAAAAAAAGTAATTTTTCTAAAAATTTATTTTTGGTTATTTATAAGGATACACAATTTGCATGCGGTCATGAACATATTAAAACCATACATAATATTTAATAAATTTTTTGTAGTAAATGTTGTGTACTATTGCTCTAAGCAAATGAATACTTATACGAAGATTAATAATACCATTTGAGATTCATTACAGTACCTTTTTGTTGAGTTCGTTAAATAACTGATGTTCCCATATAGTGGCTTCACCCTGTCTGCACAACGAAGACGCATACTGAATGCAATGTAATTTGTTAGTACTTCGCATCGTTACATCCAAATAAATACAATCGGTCCCATCCATTACGGTATTTATGATGTCATTAACTTCAGCGCTCGAAGGTATTGTACTTATTTCCATGGAATTAAGATATTCACCATATGTGATTGTGGGTTTTCCAACCTATGATTTGTAACAGTTAGAAAAATAAGTTAGTGTGCTATATTTTGAATAAGTACTCAAACATAGTTTATATACATATATTTTAGATTCTGAACGAAGTGATGAATGTATTGCATTTACTATGATGTGTGTTTTTTTTTTTTTTTTTTTTGTGTCTGACTCCAACATTTGGAGCAGTAATAATGCTCCGATTTTTGACTTCAGCCCCTCTTTGAATAGGGAATTGAATCTAGTCGGTACTTTAGGGGGGTCAAAAGTAAACATTTTCAAATAGTTTTCAAAAAAATCGAGAAAAACAAAAAAAAAATGACAGAAAAACGGCAATTTTATGAAAAACCACTTTTCGACAAAATCGATTTTTTGATTTTGCTGTAACTCAAAAACGAATTATTGTAAATACTTGAAATTTTCACCAAATGTTTATATTATGGTTATCTCTTTACAGTTAAATTTTCAAAATATTTTGACCATTTTTAAGCTACTTATAGACAATTGAAATTTTCGACTTTTCTAAGTTTTTTTTCTTCAAATGCCGATAAAAATTTTTTGGGTGGCCAGAAAATCTTGAAAATTTAATACAAGGTTTCTTATAAGTTGTTCTTAAAGTGATAAAAAAAAATCCGAAATCGTTAGTCACAATTTTTTTTTATAAGTGTTTAAAGTTCGAATTTATACGAAATATGTCAAAATTTAAATTAAATTTCATACGCTCATAATGCGATTGTTGGCCATAGTAACCATAGTAACATATAAAAACTATACTATTTGTTTCAAAATAGAATATTTGACAATATTTAAATATAATATATCCTAAACTGACAAATCATCTTCGTTCAGAATCGTTTTTCGTATACAATGATACCTATCATTGCATTCAAATTTAACCTACCATAGTCTGAGGTCCACCCCACCCCCTAATATACAGCAGAGCGATACCTACTTACCCGCTTTTTTTTTAATTACAATTTATATATAACAAAAATACATATTAAACATACTTCTAAACACATTTAAAAAACAAAATCATTTATTCTTTATTGTACTTAATTTATATGTATGCAGTATTAGCTAGTATTCTAAGTATTCAAATGATTTACCAATTTTTTTAAAAAAATTTTTTAAGAATTTTAGTAAAACTCGATATCACAAATTTTTTGGTATCTCGAACTATTTCCTGTTTCCCTCAAGATTCGACATAACGAGAAGCTACTGTATATATAATCAGTTTAGACGGGGCTTAACGGCTGGAATGAAGCGGGAGACCAGTGACGCTACTCAGCTTGAATGAGTTTTTTTAAATTTTAATTTAAATTAGATTTTTTTTTTAGTACTTTGCATCGAAAACTATGCGTTTATGAGATCGCGTGGCCAATCACGCTTTAAGCGTTAGGGAGGATTATGTGGGATAATGAGAGATTTGATATTAGAGGATTTGAGTGATCCAACATGTTGGAGTGGAATTTTATATAGTGAGTGGAAGCAAGTTCAAAAACAGTAGGAATTTTATGATCATTATGGAGAGCTTTATTGCTAACATACCAGGGAGCTTTGGTTAATAAATGTAAAATTATAGACTGAAAATATTGGAACAATTTTAGATTTGAGACTGGTCGATTCTCAGATTTGGATGCCATAAGGCATAAGCCATTACAGGTCGAATTGACTATTTGTAGAGAAGAATCTTTTATTACCGAGTGAGATGTTGGAGCGAAGAAGATGTCTTAAACTATGAAGTTTTAATTTTAGGGATCTTTCCTTAGTTTTGATGTGGTTGGCCCAGGTTAGATGTTTGTTGAAATGAATGCCTAAGTATTTGACTAAGTTGACCACGGGGATTATTGTATTGTTCATTGATAGTGGAGGACTGTCTTTAAGATGCAAGGTGGTGATGTGTGTTGATTTATTGTCGTTTATTATTATTCACCGTAGGTCGAACCAGATTTGTAGTTTATTTAAGTGGCTTTGAAGGTTGTTGATGACAATATCAATATCCGGCTCGGAGGAACTTATGCATGTATCGTCAACGAAGGCTATATGGGTGAGGTTGGAATGTGGGATGTCAGTGGTATAAAGATTGTATAGTGTGAGGGCGGAAATACTACCTTGAAGGACACCTGCTTTAATTGGATAAATACCAGACAATTTTTTCTAGCATCTCACTTGGAAAGTTTGAAGTAATAAGAAGAACTTAAGCCTTAAGGATTAGGTACATGATAGCAGGAAACCATCTTATTTTGTATAGAAGTCCATCGTGCCAAACACGAGCAAACGCTTGTGTAAAATGTAAATTGAAACTTGTATGATTCCATTTTTAAAAAAGTTCGACTTATTTTTACTTTTAATGTTGATATTTTGAGTTCTCGCATTTAATAGTATTTTTCCACTTTTTAGATTCGAATTGTACAGAAAATCCTAAAAACTCACTATGTTGCATTTGGATAATATGATCTTTTGGACTAAAAATATTTTGTCGTGGCCGACTTCCATAGACAAGTTCGGTCGGTTCAGGAATACGCCATCCACACCTGGTAAGATATCATCGATGTTTTCCAATCCAACAGAGTTATCGATTTTCGCGTATAGGCTGATATCTCCACCTCGCTCTGTGCCTAAAAAATAATTATAATATGAAGCTATATAAAGGGGTAATTGTTCCACTAGAACTTTGAAGAAACGTTAAGATAACACGTGGAAACACGAAGTTTTTCGAGTTCGGGTATAATACGAAAATTAAACGGTCGAAATATGGAATGGAAACTATTATAGATTAAAGACTAGATACAAAAAAAAAAAGAAAAATAAGAGCAGCAATATCGTTCACTGATCGTAGATATTGAATTCTTGACTTACCAACAAACTTTCGAACGTGATCGAAAAACAGAGAATTCCTGACACCGGGAACTAGGATTACGTCCACTTTAAGCAGGATCCCTGTACGGATTTTTTCTTCGTCTAGTTTGGAAAGTGCTGTCGAGCCAATCGGAATTCCCTGCATATGCACTTTTTTCTCAGAACCCAAAAATTCTCCTCGCTTTATGACACAATACGCCTCATCATTTTCTGCAAAGAAAAAATGATGTGCAATTTGTTTAAACGTCTTTTTTGCGTTGACAATGTTACTCGATTGTAATTACTATTGTTAGCGCCGACATTTATTCTTTATATAAATATATAAATTATACTCATATTGTAATTATTAATGGTGGTCACACTGCCACGGGCTCGCGGTTGTAGGCCCGGCGTGACTACGGCGGCGGCGGACTCTCCAGTGTTTGCAATGGCCGAAGATACCGCTTTGTCTTCGCGTCTCCGGCAACCGCGACCCGTTGTTTTTAGTTTACCGATTACTTATTGAATTGTATTGTGTTACTTATTATATTGTATTGTGTTACTGTTATATCGTGTGTTACTTGTCATTAACAATATAGCCGCCACTAGTTATTATTATTACTTATTGCACGTTTGCTTAGTGTTGTTAATCTAAATCCTGACCCGTAATATCTTCTAAAATATTAGCCGCTAACACTATAAAATGAAAAAAAAATAATTTACCGACTCTGATCACGGCAAGTTCGATTTTTCCGTAGTCCAAGTAGATTCGATCGTTAGTTTTGAGCCGAAGAATTAGATCACTGTTAACATAAATACGGTCCTCCGTACATTTAAATTTGTATTCAACGTTATTGGTGACGTATACATAAGCGTTCGTCGATAATTCTATCAAATGTTGCGTGGGCTATTTGATGAAAATGATTATATATATGTCTGATTAAAATATCAGGGCATAACTTAATCATTATAAATAGTTTTGCATTTTTTGTTTGTTATAATTATTATGTTTATTAATTCCGTATTTTTCGTCATATAATTTAAAACATACTAGGTGTTGTAAGCATTCTACTTTATATTATTAAATAATTTCTTTATCAAATAACACTTGTTGTTTCAAAATCTAATAACTTGTAAGAAAATTTGTTTTTATATAAATTTCAGTTGAAATAAAACAATATTATTTTTAAATATTTTATTTCAACTAGAAATTATGTAGGTAGTAATTTATTTTTTAAAACCGTCTATAGATTTTGAAATAATGATTTTTAATCGATTATCTATAAGATAAAGAATCACCCCTATATAGCTTATTTATTTATATCACCTTATTTATCTAACCTTCCATCGATTCCTACAAACTGACACATACCTTAAAAGTGTAGGAATAAATTCCTGAGATTGCTACTGTACCTCAATCATTATACTTAGAAATCAAAAAATTCAAAACCGTTAATAATTTATTATTACTTGATATCAATATTATTACTGTTGTATGGAATATTCTTCCAGTCGTAATGCAAGATCCACTAAGATCGAGTACTAAAGTCATTGAATATGGTACTTGGTTGTTCTTTTTATGACTGTAATTAAAAACCCCTTGGCGAATTTCTAAGACCATTTTTCGACTCTGTTCAAATGATAAATCGTTAAAATCAAATATAACCATGGATGCACCACTTTCACAATATTCTTCAATTAGACTTTGAGTCACGGTAGGTACTGAAATATTGATATTAAATGAAATAGAACCGTAATTATTATTTTGATTTCTTATAGATAACATTAAATATTTCGGTCAAAAGGAACTTGTATTGATATGAGTTTTCGGAAACCTAGAAAGTACTGAAATAAATTTATGTTGTATTCATATTTTTAACACTCAGCGTGCGTATACATAATACAACACGAGTTTTTAGATGCTATCGCCTATTTTTAAGCATAATATTTTTATTTAAAAATAAATTACTTTAACTTGGTGCTTATAATATAATAATGTGCAGGCTGAGGAACATGATAATTCGCAAAATGTGTGCAAAATTTCTGTACCTCTTAAGTTTCTTCAAAAACTAATTTCAATACAAGTTTACCGTGCTAAAATATTTAGTATTACCTACTTGAAACAGTGATCACGCTATCGTATACGTACAGACGCCACAAGCAATAGTGGTTAATGTATTTTGTGGTGGATTTGATTCAATTTTTAAATTGCTCAAATGATCCAGGTAGTTATCCTCAAAAGGTGCTTTCTTTTGCATATCATTGCCATAACAAGATTCCTAAATACTCACACACACATATATATATATTTACATTATTTTGTATATACATTGGTTTTTATTATATGAACAATACCACAAATATAAAATAATTTACAAATACATTAATGTTCTTACCCGAGGAACTATACACGAATTTTCAGTGTAAAGTTTATTTGTCGAGTCCATTTTCACTATATTTTCTGTTATTTGTGATACAAAATAAACTTTAAATTAAATTAAATTAAAATACAATTAAAATAAAAAAATATTGTATGAACAAAAAGTATTGTTTATTTAACGTTTCCTAAGAAACACTTCGATATTCACACTATTGACTATAATTACACGCGATACATAAAAAAACATTTTTAAGTATTATACCTTACGCCTTTTATAATATGTATCAAAATATAGTTTTAACTATATATTTTAAATTCTGAACAGAGTGAAGAATGTATTGCTTTTACAATGTGTGTGTTTTTTTTTTGTGTCTGACGACAACATTTGGAGCAGTAATAATGCTCCGATTTTTGACTTCGGCCCCTCTTTGAATAGGAAAATTCATCTAGTTGGTACTTTGGGGGGTCAAAAGTAAACATTTTCAAATAGTTTTCAAAAAAATCGATTTTTTGATTTTGCTGTAACTCAAAAACGAATCATTGTAAATACTTGAAATTTTCACCAAATGGTTATCTCTTTACAGTTAAATTTTTAAAATATTTTGACCATTTTTAAGCTACTTATAGACAATTGAAATTTTCGACTTTTCTAAGTTTTTTTTCTTCAAATGCCGATAAAAAATTTTTGTGTGGCCAGAAAATCTTTAAAATTTAATACAAGGTTTCTTATAAGTTGTTCTTAAAGTGATAAAAAAAAATCCGAAATCGTTAGTCACAATTTTTTTTTATAAGTGCTTAAAGTTCGAATTTATACGAAATATGTCAAAATTTAAATTAAATTTCATACCCTCATTATGCGTATGTTGCCAAATACTTTTTTTATTAATAAACAGATACTATAAAGTAACTATAGTAACATATAGTAACTATACTATTTGTTTCAAAATAGAATATATGACAATATTTAAATATCTTCTTATTCTTCTTATATAATAAAACGTGAATAATAGTTCGTTTACTATATAAAGAATGCGCTGCGATGAAAAAGCTCTATGCCAGTATACCTATGCCGTATAAGGTCTATGGCATTGTATTAAATTATTAAATACTATTAATAATTGTATTATTATTATGCCGATCGATGTACGAGATATATTTTATCCTATTATTTTGCTTAAATTTACTCGTAGGTATACTGTATTACGTAGAGTACTGATGTTTGATTCTAAGCCCATTTATTCATTTATCTTATCGTATTTATATTGTTTTGTTGTTCTCGGTATAGCTATAACGGGTTGTGTTGTATATCATATTATAAAAGTGTTTCTCGACGACGTTTATGTCGCTTAGTACTGTATTCGTGTACTTGGGTTTATGGCGATAATATTTTATATTTTTGTACACCAAATAATGAAAATGTTATTAAAACATTGATACTGCTGTCGTTTTGTCAACATGTAGCCAGTGGCGTATTTAGGGGGGGGGGCGAGAGGGGGCAATCGCCCCGGGCATCAAATTTCAAGGGGCATCATTTTTTTTATTTAAAATGCTAATAATAATAGTGTTTCATGATAAGTTATTTGTGCTTACTGCCTCAATTATTATAATTTATAAAGATAATAATGATAATACTCGACCGAACACGCGGAATTTCAGAAATAAAAATTGGTTATTTATAAAACATGATAGCGGTTGTATGGTATAATAGGTAGTATGTATTATATAGTTGTAAGACTTGTATGTATAGTTGTAGCGATGACTTTATCTGTGATGTATATTGTACATATCAGGAAATTATTCTATGGGAAATTCAGAGACACCCCGAAACCCGTCAGTTCTCAGTCGTCAATAATAACTATTTTTACTTCGTCGGCGGGCCGCGGGCGGTGTATATGTACTAACTATTATGGCGACTATTAAAATAAATATTAATTACGCTGCGTTTGCTCTGACTAGTACGTCCGTGCTTCGTGATATAGTTTAATAATTTATTAATAATAAAGCGTTCCATTATACTAAAGCCTACATTTTTTATTCTTTTGGGCTTTGGCGTTCACAATATTCTGTGCAATCACTGCAATCTACTTAACATTTATATACGGTATGTATTTTTAAATTATTTTGTTCCTGTCAATATAAAATGTGTTATTGGCAATATAATTTGTAAAATATAATTGTTAAATGCTTAATGCTTCTTGCTTTTAATTTCGTTAAATTGCTAATGGTATTCAGATGGTTAAAACCAGTAGAACGCAGCCTAGTGGTTCTAGTAATCGCAAGAAAGCAAAAAATAAAAAAATTGAAATTGCAAATATTATGGCAAAAGTTCCTTGCATAAACTCTTATTTTAAGGCTAATAACGGCAATAACGTGTTAAACAGCCCAGAAAAGACGTCAAGTATGTTATACTTTTAATATTTACTTTCATTAATTTGTGTCATTAATATTTAGTAATCAATTAATATCATCATAATTCATATTTTATAACACACGGTTAGTGCTGATTTTTAATTTTTTTACACCCTAAATTAAATTACTTATATTATTAATATGATATTTATTATTAAAAAGATTATACTTTAAAGTTATACTATACTTATTACATTTTTACTTTTCTTTATTCTTAGAAAATGTTTATTGCTACATAGTATAAAGTTTGCTTGACATATTGCAAATTTGCAAACTAATTTATATAACATTTTTTTTATGCACTATTCCCTAGTGAATATGTTATTTGGGTCATTTAAAAATTATGGGTTATTTCAAGCTTCACTTTTTTCCAATATTAAAATCTAAATATCCCCATTTTTTTTTGTAAATTACTTATCTGTATAGACCTTACAGAAACCTCATTGAGTGTGCGCACATAATCATCAATATTTTTGTATATATATTTAAGTTTTGAAATTTTCAAAATGTAGGGAGAGAGGATTGGATGCAGGGAGAGAGAAATTATGAAAAAATAGGCACATATATAATATTATATATATATATAATATACCATATACATTATACAAATTGATAACAACAACAGCAGTAACTTAAAACTAAAAAATATTTACTTATTAACAATACAACAGTCACTTGAAAAAATTATTTTAACATTTGACTCAACATTTTAAAAATATGAAAATACTAACAATCACAATTTGTTGATAGATAATTTAGTAATTAATATCTTTTGTTGTGAGATCTTCCTTTAATATCACAAACAATTTAAGCACCTTTTTATAATTGTAAAACATAACAGTAACAGTCTTGAACAATACTAACAGTCTTGAACAATATAACAGTCTTGAACAATATAACAGTCTTAACAAATAACAGACTTTGAATACATTTAAACATAACCAAACCTTGGTTTAAAATATTAAAACAAAAATATCTACATCTATAAAAACTTTAAATAATACATTATGAACTTTTTGGTAGGGGAATCAAGTCTTACTGATTACTAATCTATATAATTACCCAACTTAAAACACTACAATTCTAAATTATCATTAGAGTTCTTTGACATTAACTTTAAAAGGAAACAAATATACCACTTTTCTTTTTTTTAATAACAAATTTGGATTTGGAAGCACCTGCAAAACTTGATCTGTACTAATTACACAGTTATCATTTTCTGTTACAATAAATTCTGTAGAGGAGTTTCCAAGTTGTTTTAGTCCGTTTACAGTGATGGACTTATCTTCATTCTGTTTTTCAACACAACAAACGTAACGAAAGCCTAGAACATCTACAGACCTCTTAGAATGTTTTTCAAACTTCACCAGAAGGTAGGTTCCGGGGGCGTAGGAAGTACCTTTTGACTGTTGTCCTGATGTTGACAATGTTGGTTGTGTATGTGCATCATATTCAACTTCAACTGGGACATTTTCTAGGCAATCTTCTTTCTCGTTAGTTGGTAAAATAATATTATGATGTCCTAAAGAAAACTTGTCACAATCATAACAATCAAAACAACTGAGTTTTCTCATAACTAATTTATTGGGAAACTCTTTCATAAACACAACTTGATGTACTTTAAAAGTACCTTTGAAAGAAGGGATTTCTGATGGTATAATACTTTTCATTGATTGGATGTCATGCTCATAAACCAAAATTATTTGTACTTTTCTAACATTCTCTTTTAAAACCTTCACAAAGCTTTCAAAACAATCTATGTCTTCACCTTGAGCGACAACTCGATCCGCTGTTCTCTTTAGACACCCTCCTACACCATCTGGAGCACCTTTTCCATGACCAGCTTCCATATAATTCCAGGTACATAGTGAAACTTCTATTGAATGTTGAAGGGCATGGGTGATCAGAAAAAATATAGTTTTGTTCCGGTATTGTGTTGTAGGACTGTCTGTTAAAAAATGTACAACAGTGATTTGTGGAACAGTGCGTTTTATAAATTGAAAAATAGGTTGAAGATGTGCCCAAACAGCAGCAGGTCCATGGTCTAAACATTCAGATAGAGTACACATCGATTGTGATGCTACTGAACTGTATTCATCTTTTTTAAAATATATCTGTGACGTGTGAAGAGTATATTGTTTGCGACTACCGCCAAAATGAAATGCCTGTATTTCTGTAGAATATTTCATTGAGTAATTTTCTGAGAAGTCACTGTGGATCAACACCTCATATGGATTCAGTTTTGACTTCAGCATCTTTATGGCGCGAAACTGATGAATTACATTTCCTTCGTGGTATAAAAACTTAATAAATTCGTCATTGAAGGTGTTAACAGCGTCCACGGCAGTAACAGTTATTTTATCTTTTACTGTGTGTTTTACAGATCTAGTTTTATTGTTTTTGTCTGTAAACATTTCACTTCTTACTTGCCATTTGAAGTAGGTGACTGTAGTATCTGCCTCAAATAAATTATAAGGTATTTGTAAGTCCTTGCAATTACCACACATTCTTTGCAAACAGGCCACATTATCAATATGACAACATACATGACGAGCAAACTCTTTTATGTTAGAATTGTCAATGATGTTCTTTTTAAATAACGCTGAAACTAAAAACTCAATGTTTGCATGAACTTTGCACAAGCATGTGTCTCTTTCAGAAACTTTATGTTGTACAACCCAAAATGGCTTTAATTTACAAAACGACACTTAACCAATTTTGTAATCAACTTTTCCCAGGAATTTGACATGACAATTTTTCAAGGTATCAGTTAGAACTCTTTTTTGTTTTTTAATTTTATATTTCGTTATACAATCTTTTTTACCTGGACATAACATCGACACTTCATCATCCTCAAAAAAATTACGAATATCCTGTTTGACTATCTCATTTATTTTATTCACTCTTGTTCGTAACTGCTTATTATTGGTCAGCATACGTGTACTGTTGAATACTTTTGTCGAAATCGTACCACGCAAATCACACAATAATTTATATTTTTTTAAAAAATTTTTATTCCCAACCAAAAGTTCACCAAACGCTCTTTTTTTCGCCGTGAAGAGAGCTGTTTAAAATGTTGTGTCAACTGACATTTTATTGCTTCACCAAACAACAATTTTCGTCTGATCTCTTGTTTATTCCCATTTTTCATTAGTTCTGTAACTACTTTTCCAGGTGAATTTTCGTTACTCGTACTATTGGACATCCTCCAACATCTTTTCCGCCATTTATTTGCTTGCTGTGTTAGAGCAGTAATCTTTTTCTTTAATTTTTTATTATCTCTAACTACTTTTGCTCTGTCTCTACGGATTTTTTTTTCCCGGATCGTATACGTGACAGCACTATCTGTGGAGAAGTCTGTGAATCACTGTCAGGAGGGGTATTTTGCGTAGTGTATCTATCTAGCTGTTTTTTTTTTTGGTAAGCTTTTTTTGCCTTAGTTCTCCATATTTTTCTGTTTTTCCTCAGTTCTCTGTCATTCATATCTTTAACTAGTTTTACTTGTTTTTTCTTTTTTTTTGTTTCATATTTTTTGCGTTCTTTTTCTGCTTCAATAGCTTTCAAAACTGGATCATTATTTATCTTTTCTTTTCTTTTTTGATGATATTCTCTCGCTTTCGCTTTTAACTCCTCCTTACTCAGTTTTTTTTTTGGTGCCATAATCTTAACTAGTACATGCACGAGACCACCTATTAAATAGAAACCATCAGTCACTATAAATTACTTTATACAAAAGTAAAATATATAAATAAAGTAAAGTATTCTCTCTCCCTACAAATTTAATTTTTTTAGGTATTTTAGGGAGAGAGAATGTAGGGAGAGAGAATGTAGGGAGAGAGGTTTAAACAGTTAACAATCATTTTTGATAAGATTATGTATTATTTCTAGAAAGTGTTTATGGTACATACATTCTTATCAGTAATGTATATAAAATGTAATTATTTATAATCTAAAATACACTTACCACAAGTATTTGATAGGCCTTAGGGAATGATGTTCAATAAAATCACGTGCGAACGAATCGCACTGTTTACAAACGCGCACACAACTGATAAGTTTTTCTAATGTCAAAAACAAAACTTGTGTTGTGATATCATGCTGAAGCAGTGTTGCCACTTTACATTGACACAAAATTTCCATTATCCTTTTAGTGGCGGCAATTTAAAAAAAATGTTTAGGGAGAGAGAAAAAATTATGTGACTGAAACAAACTTAAACCAAAAATATTTATTTAGCGACAATTTTTTTTATCTAAAAAACAAATTCTAGAGAAGAGTTATATGATTCTAATAATTAGTTGATAACTCATTAAATACCGTTTAGTATCTGAAATATTTAAAAATAAGTCAGAAAACTACTAATTGTGACAAGCTTAGGGAGAGAGATTTGAGGTACTTAAGTGTGTTTCATACTTAAAATAATAAATAATTAAACCTTAAAATATTGAGCACTTGTAAGGACAATAATATTTTAGATAACACATTTATTAGAACTTCGTTAAGCCCATAATTGTAGAGACAACAACTGCGTGACTAGGAATAACCCATAATTTTTAAATGACCCATTTATATTGTTAATTTTTCATTCTGTTAATCAAAAATTTAGATAAAATATAGTATTTTCTATTTTACTAATATTATTGTACAGACAATGACATTTGTCATATTATTTGTTACATTATTTAGTTAAATGTTTTCATTAATTTATTAAATTTAGAAGATATTGCCAATAGTCTTATTACTGCTAGTTCACAAACGGATGATTTAACTCCTAGTAACTCAAATTTATCATATTATCGGTAAATAATTATTTTTACTCTAATTGTTTTATGCTGTTTTATCAATTTTATAACAATAACTTCATATTTTATATATTTCTTTAGGAAGAATATTAATTTGCACATTTTAAATGATGATAATTTTGTTGATGATCCATTAGTTATTGAACAAGCAAATTGTAACACTGACAATACTTCAAATAATACATTATTAGAGTAAGTTACTATTAATACTATGTGATGACATGGTCTGTTGCTAACAATATATTATTTTTTAGTACAATGCTTGTTAGTTCTGTTAACATTGATGTCAATGCTGATGATCTATTTCCAACTGCAAAAAATAGTTTAAATATTGACCTTCCTCTTACTTCTATTATTGGTGATATACAAACTACTACTATTCCCAAGTAAGTTAAAGTATTTTTTTTTTTAGCTTTTTAAGAGGTCATTAACCATCATCTTTTTTTTTAGTAAAGATCCTGCTTTGTGGGATTTAAATGAAAATACTAGAGACTATATAACACTCAATGGTTTTGATCAAAATTTAAAAGATACCAACTTTTCTTCGTCAAAAAGGTTATGTACAAAAGTAATTCGTGGCACAAAAAAATCGTACTACAGAAGCTTCCACCAAAATTTTATCAAAACTAAACTTATAAACTGAAAAGAAGTAAATCGTAATTATATAGTATATTCTAATAGCACAGGGAAAATATATTGTGCACCGTGTCGACTATTCAATGATACCAATTTTGTCAACACTTTTGCCAATTTTGGATTTTGCAACTGGAAAAAGTGTAAAGAAAAATTAAGTCAGCACGAAAATTCAATTAACCATAAAAATTGTGTTATAAAGATGAAAAATAGGGGAAATAAACTAGGACGAATTGATAGTCAACTTATTTTACAAGTCGACACCGAAATTAAATACTGGAAAGAAGTTCTAACCAGAATAGTAGCTGTGGTGAAATCATTAAGTTCTAGAGGACTATCATTTAGAGGTCATAATGATAAATTTGGATCAACTCATAGTAGCAATTTCATCATGTGTTTGGAACTAATAGCAGAGTTTGATCCTTTTCTAGCTAATCATATTTCAAAATTTGGAAATAAGGGTAAAGGAAGTACTTCTTATCTATCTTTTTCTGTGTATGAAAAGTTTATAGAAATGATGGGTGAGAAAGTTAAAAACACTATTATTAATGAAATAAAAAACGCCAAGTATTTTTCAATTGTGGTTGATTCAACCCCTGATATTTCACACACGGACCAACTTGCATGCATATTTAGATATGTAAAAACTAATGGTGAACCTGTAGAGAGATTCTTACAATTTATTGCTAACTCTGGACACAAATCTGAAGATTTGGCAGATGCAATATTTATGGTGATTGCAGAAAATGAATTAGATATTAAGAATTGTCGAGGCAGTCATATGACAATGCATCAAACATGTCAGGTGTGTATTCTGGACTTCAAGCTAGAATAAAAGGTGCATGTTCTTATGCTATTTTTGTCCCATGTGCAGCACATTCATTAAACTTGGTAGGAGAGTACGCTGCTAATTGCTGTACACTTGGTACTGAATTTTTCAATTTTCTTCAAGCTTTATACACATTTTTTTCTGCATCTACGTATCGTTGGGAAATATTGAGTGACTACCTAACTAATTCTAAGAATAAAACAGTAAAAAGATTGTCTGATACTCGATGGGCAGCTAGACACTAAGCTTGTTCAAGTTTTTCTCAAAACTGGACAGAACTTCTTAAAGCATTGAACAGTTTTGTTGAAAATCCAATAGAAAATTCTAAGACAAAATGTGAATCAACTGGGTTAATAAAAAAAATGAATAGATTGGAAATGTATATTCTTGTGTCATTTTGGAATGATATTTTAGAGAGGTTTAATAGTACAAGCAAGAAATTACAGACTATTGAAATTGATCTGACAATTGTTATAAACCTATACACATCTTTAATTAATTATGTAACAGATTTAAGAAATACTTTTTCACACTATGAAAAACTAGCTATGGAAAAATCTGAAATTAAAGAGTATAAAGTTGTCAGGAAGAAGAAAAGAAAAATTCCATACGATGAATCATGTCAAGGCGACACATCATTTGAAGCTAGAGAATCATTTAAAATTAACACATATTTTGTCATAATAGATTCATTACTTTCAGAGTTAAGGAAGCGTAAAAGCTGTTATGATGATATTAATACTATGTTCGGATTTTTTTCAAACATGATTGATTTACCAGTAATTGAAGTGAGAAAGAAAGCTACCAAATTACAGAGTCAGTATCCTGAAGATCTCGATGGATCATTTATAAATGAATGTATTCATTTTCATGGATACTTAAAAAGTTTACCAGGAATTGTATCACCAAAATCTATTTTAGAGTTGTGCAAAATCATCGAAGATCACATTATAGCAGATGTCTACCCATATGTAGATATTGCGTTACGTATGTATTTATGCTGTCCGGTTTCTAATACTTCAGCTGAACAGTCATTTAGTGTTCTGAAAAGAGTGAAATCATACTTGAGATCTTCAATGAATGACAACCGTTTAAACAATTTGGCAATTTTAAATATAGAATGTGAGATAACTAAATCAATTAGTTATAATGAGGTCATTGAAGATTTTGCTGCCCAAAAATCTCATCGTAAAATATAAAATATGTTAAAACCCTTCAATGCCCGATTTTTTTTTTTTTTTGTAAATAAATCTTTTTAAACTAATTAACATACCAGCAATTCAGGAAAAATAATGAAAAAAAGCGGGTAAGTGAGTATCGCTCTGCTGTACATTAGGGGGTGGGATGGACATCGGACTAGGGTAGGTTAAATTTGAATGCAATGATAGGTATCATTGTATACGAAAAACGATTCTGAACGGAGATGATTTGTCAGTCTAGGATATATTATAAAAAAATCGAAAATTATTTATTAGTAAAACGTTATTTTACACGTATATTTTTGATTTCAAATTAAAATTAAAACTTTAAACACTCGTAAAATTGTTTGAACTGAATAATCCTCAAACTTTTTTATAATTATTCTAAGCTTAACTTATGGACAGCATAGTATTAAATTTTCAATTCTTAGCTTTTGATAGAAAAATATTTATAAATTTTTAATTACCAAATAGTGAAAATATTCATGATTTTGACGAATTTTTGTCAATATTTGAACTTCAAATGCTAATAAAAAAAAATTGTGCCTATGTATTTTTATAATTTTTGGATGAGAGTTAGAACAAGTTATGTGGACCCTTCAATTAAATTTTCAAGTAATTTGTCCCAGCTAATTTTTTTTTATCAACATTTATAAAAAAAAAATAAAAACAAAATGAAAATTTCAATTGTCTATAAATAGCTCAAAAAAAGTCAAAATATTTTGAAAATCAAATCACGTAAAGAAAATGGCAGTCTAAATAACTGGTAAAATTTTCAAGTATTTACGACTTATACTGTTTGAATAACTACAAATATCAAAAATCGTTTGAGGCTAAACCGTTATTTAACGCGGTTTTGTAAAAATTTAAATTTCAATCACTCATAAAATTTTTTTGTCTTAGTCCGGTAGAGTTTTTTTTCAGATAGTTGAAGAAAATTTTATGGAGAACCTTGTACCAAATTTTCAAATCTTAGTTATAAAAGAAAAAATTTTTACGATTTTTCAACCACAAAATTACTTGCCAATTTTCGCAATTTTGACATATTTCGTAAAAATTCGAACTTTAAGCACTTATAAAAAAAAATTGTGACTAACGATTTCGGATTTTTTTTTATCACTTTAAGAACAACTTATGAGAAACCTTGTATTAAATTTTCAAGATTTTCTGGCCGGCCAAAAAATTTTTATCGTTATTTTAAAAAAAAATACTAAAAAAAATTAAAAATTTCAATTGTCTATAAATAACTCAAAAAAAATCAAAATTCTTTGAAAATTTAACTGTGTATGGAGAACTCTAATATAAACATTTGGTGAAAATTTCAAGTATTTACATCTATTAGTTTTTGAGTTATAGCAAAATAAAAAATTCGATTTGGGCGAAAACTGGTTTTGCGTAAAAATTCCCGTTTTTCCGTCATTTTTTTAAGGTTTTTCCCGACTCACTTAAAAAATATTGAAAATTTTTAACTTTTGACCCCCCAAAGTACCAACTAGATCCGATTTCCTTTTCAAAGAGGGGCTGAAGTCAAAAATCGAAGCATTTTTACTGCCCCAAATGTTGTCGACAGACACAAAAAAAAAAAAAAAAAAAAAAAAAAAAAAAACACACATCATTGTAAAATCAATACATTCATCACTCCGTTCAGAATCTAAAATCATAAACTCTATCTTAAAACTCAAAATTGAGTTTTTAAGTATGTTGCATTTTTGCAACAGTGGGCAAAAATGATATCAATAAATTTTATAACACCTACATTTTTTTTCACATGAATAATTCACTTTTGTCATAATCAATAGCAACCATATATATTTGTATTTCATAAATTATTATGTTAATTGTAAAAAATAATAATTATTTTAATTGTATTATAATAACAATAAATTCAACTTTTAAAATATTAAATAATATAATATAATAATAATAAAATTAACATTAAAACAAGACTTTTAAAATAAATTCATCACTTTTGAAATACTTGTGAATTATAAAACAATAACAGAATAACTAAAATAATAATAATACAACAAAATTAAATAACATTTTTATCACAGATTATTCATCATGATATCTATTAAAACATGTTTTAGTCTTTGAGTTGCATAAAAGAATATTACATTTGTTACACTGTATCCAGGTGTATCCATTACATTTTGGGAATTTACATCTTCCTCGTTTATCAGCCCTTATTTGAGAATGTCCAACACCATCAGTTCTAACTGCCCGAGTTGGGTGCATAGCCAAAGCCCTTGTCGAAGCTCTTCTAGTTTCTATAGATATAGAACGACGTCCTCTTTGATTCTTGAAATCTCCTGATTTTGTTAATGAGTATGCTATATTCTTTCTCCAGTCAGCTAGCTCAAACTGCATAGGTAAATTCTGTTCTTCTTTGACCCTCTTATATAATAACCATGAATTTACAACTGTCAAATCAATGAAATGGTAGAACAAACGAATATACCACTTTCTGGAACGCATTTTTATTTTGTACCTCCCTATGAGTGAATCTAATAAATCTACTCCCCCATATGGCGATTGAATTCAGTTACAACAAATGGACAAGCTACCTCAATTTTGCTTTTTGTAGAGCGATTGAATCTTTTTACTATAGTTTCAGGTAATTTTCCAGCATAAGTTGACAATAATGTTACAGGCTTGTTATCTTTCCATGTTAATGCTGATATAGGTGTATTTTTATATGAAGAAATATATTCAACAGATTTTCCTTTTGACAATTTTTTTTGCATTTTTGAATCATTTAATTTACAGTTTGGTAATCGGTTAGTGCGTACTGTGCCTAAGCTCAATATACATCTGCTGTATAAATAATCCATAACTGGGACACTAGTATAAAAATTATCAAAATAAATTTTGTAATTTTTATATTCAGGTACCTCTCTTGATAGACGGACTACTATATTGGAGCTTGATCCTAAATCTGGTTCTGAAGGTAATCGAAACCTGGGTTGATTTTCTTGACCAGTGTATATTTCACAATTATATGCATAGCTTTTGTAATCACATAAAACATAAAGCTTGAATCCCATTTGTGGGGCTTAGCAGGTAAATACTGTTTTAAATATGAATGGGCTTTTGTGGCACAAAGCTGTTCGTCAAGGGAAAGATCTTGGCGATATGGTACACTTTTAAATTTATTATTCAAATAATCAACTAATGGTCTTAATTTGTGAAGGTGGTCATGATTAATATCAGTAACAGGTAATAATTTAGAGTTATCATTGAAGTGTAACAGAGAAAATCGAGAAAAACAAAAAAAAAATGACAGAAAAATGGAAATTTTACGGAAAAACCACTTTTCGACAAAATCGATTTTTTGATTTTGCTGTAACTCAAAAACGAATTATTGTAAATACTTGAAATTTTCACCAAATGTTTATATTATGGTTATCTCTTTACAGTTAATTTTTCAAAATATTTTGACCATTTTTAAGGTACTAATAGACAATTGAAATTTTCGACTTTTCTAAGTTTTTTTTTCTTCAAATGCCGATAAAAATTTTTTGGGTGGCCAGAAAATCTTGAAAATTTAATACAAGGTTTCTTATAAGTTGTTCTTAAAGTGATAAAAAAAAATCCCAAATCGTTAGTCACAATTTTTTTTTATAAGTGTTTAAAGTTCGAATTTATACGAAATATGTCAAAATTTAAATTAAATTTCATACGCTCATAATGCGAATGTTGGCCATAGTAACCATAGTAACATAATATAAAAACTATACTATTTGTTTTAAAATAGAATATTTGACAATATTTAAATATAATATATCCTAAACTGACAAATCATCTTCGTTCAGAATCGTTTTTCGTATACAATGATACCTATCATTGCATTCAAATTTAACCTTCCATAGTCTGAGGTCCACCCCACCCCCTAATATACAGCAGAGCGATACCCACTTACCCGCTTTTTTTTAGATGAATCGTATTCGCGATGAGGAAATAGAAAACATTCTCTTTAATTTAAATTGGAATGATAGTGAAGATGGTGCAGATTTATCTGATCTTGATGATATCCCGGACAGTAATGAATATTTTAACCATATACTAGGTAGTTACTATAAAATATTATGATAGTTTAGATGTACAATATAGGATTTTGCTTATATAATATTTATTTTAATTTTCAAGACAATGTTGATGACAGTATTGATATTCAGAATTTACTATTAGAAATTATTGAAGAGGATGGTCAGGTTATACCAATCCCTTCCACATCAATTGAATTTCAACCCATTGAACTTACATATAATGCAACCATTACTTCAACAAATCTGCGTCCTAGAAAAATTAATAAGACTCCAACAACCATAATCACCCCCCAATCAACAAACATTAGTCATCTATTTGAAACTGTATCAGAAAATATTTATTCCATTCAAACTAATAATATAGTATATGAGACTGAGCAAATAAATGTTAGAGCTAGACCACAAGTGTTGACTAGACCAAAAGAATTGTTGAACATGAAGTGGAAAAAGGGTTCTTTTCAAAAATCAGAAACTATTTTATATGAAAATAACAAATTGCCTAATAACATTTCATCTATGATTGACCCTTTGGAATTTTTTATGTATTTTTTTGATGATAATTTATTTTACAAAATTAAAAATGAAACAAATTTATATTCAACCCAAAAAAATTCTAATAAACATATAAATGTGACTGAAAATGAACTAAAAAGATATATTGGTATATGTATTTATGCTTCAGTTTTACATGTTCCTAAAATTAGAGACTATTGGAGTATTGAATTAGGGTTCTCTCAAATATACAAATGTATGAGTCGTACAAGATTTGAAGCAATTCGTTCCTGTTCCTGACCCCCCTAAAGTACTGACTAGATTCAATTCCCTATTCAAAGAGGGGCTGAAGTCAAAAATCGGAGCATTATTACTGCTCCAAATGTTGTCAGACACAAAAAAAAAAAAAAAAAAAAAAACACACATCATAGTAAAAGCAATACATTCATCACTTCGTTCAGAATCTAAAATACATAATACAAATAATCCTTACTACCTTTACTACTTGCAGCGACCGTTGTTGCCGATTTGCAACATGAAAAAAACGGTTCATAATTTCTTAAAAACTAATAAATATGGTTAGGTTATTAATTATAATGAAAGTATATACCTTTATGTTTGTAAATATATTAAAATATTATTCAAATTCTCATTAAAAATACAATAAATTAGTATGTAAATAATGAAAAAAACAGTGATATCACATGTTATCAGATTTTGAACTTGGATTTCGAATAATCACAAAACAATTTGATTAAAAACAGTAAACAAGGTATAAGTCAATATATTAGATCACATTTTATCCGCTAGATGTTGTTATATGTATTTATATTGTAAACAGTTCCTATCACGCACTATTGAAAATGATGTTGCAAAAATGCAACACTTGGCATTGAAGGGTTTTAATGTTTCTTTTGTTTAATTAAATGTTTCAGTTTATGTTATGCTTCATATTATATCATGTTCTAAACTTCTATGTATGATAATGTTGTTATTTTTTAATGATCATAAAACAAAGGTAAATAAATGTTAAAATTTTGGGGGCAACAAATTATATGTACCCAGGGCATCAAATCTCTAAATACGCCACTGCATGTAGCATTATTAGCATTCTATACTAAGGATAATATATTATAAATTATAATACAAAAAGAGCACGACATATTTTAGATAAATACATTAAAATGACAATTAATAAGAACATCTAAGCTTCATCAAAGTTTTATGCAAAACTACTTATAACTTTCAAGTTTAAATTTTAAAGATAAAAAAATATAACACATTAACAACATGATGTTATAAATGTATTATGGATTATTTCACTTATTACACTCACAACACTCTTATTTTCCGTGATCCGACGCAGTCGGATTGCCTACCTCAAGGGTTAAGTAACACATAAAGTATATTCAATTGTTAGCAAATAAAATTAATTTCATTAATTGCGCCCACATAGTCTGCAATTTGACGCAGTCGGATTGCCTACCTAAGTGTTTAGTTGTGTATAAATCGATTTTCCCAAAATATAAGGCGTTAAAATTTCGTTTGACTTAAACTTTTTCTCCTACAATACAACATCAGACTTACGACGTCAGGAGGTATAACAATCCGCCGTAGGCGGATTTCCCATCACAACTATCGATTCACACTGGTTGATGACTAATTGCTAGACCCTCAATTACCATTATTTTATTTATTTATTTTATTCTCATGCAAAAAAGCACCGGGCAAACGATACGATATGTATCCAATCCATAATTGCTCAGCCAGGTATAATATTATATTATATTTGCCCAGGTTGAGGACTGATAGCTATACGCTCAATTACAATTTTTGATATGTTATTTTTTTTTTTAAACATACAAAAAAGAACCGGGCAGGGGACGGGAATAAGCGATATTACACCAAATGATGACTGATAGCTAGACACTCAATTACCATTTTCGGTACACATTTATTCTTATTGATTTCAAACAAGCACCGGGCAAGCGTCAATACAAACTTTTACACCGAATGATAACTGATTACTGATAACTCACACTCATAGTAATAAACTCTATAACAATTTTAGTGACCGATTTCTAGACACCCGACTATCATTTCCAACCGAATTTCCCATAAAACGATTTTCACTCGACCCCCTCGAAGGCGCCGAAGGCGGCTTCTACAAGCCTGGAATCGAGGCACACCAGCCGCTAGTCTTATATAATAAAACGTGAAAAATAGTTAGTTTACTATATAAAGAATGCGCTGCGGTCGCATAGGAAAAAGCTCTATGCCAGTATACCTATGCCGTATAAGGTCTATGGCATTGTATTAAATTATTAAATATTATTATTATAATATTATTAATAATTGTATTATTATTATGCCGATCGATGTACGAGATATTTATTCTATTTTAGATTCTGAACGGAGTGATGAATGTATTGATTTTACAATGATGTGTGTTTTTTTTTTTTTGTGTCTGACGACAACATTTGGTGCAGTAAAAATGCTTCTATTTTGGACTTCAGCCCCTCTTTGAAAAGGAAATCGAATCTAGTTGGTACTTTGGGGGGTCAAAAGTTAAAAATTTTCAATATTTTTTAAATGAGTCGGGAAAACCCCTAAAAAATGACGGAAAACGGGATTTTTTACGCAAAACCAGTTTTCGACCAAATCGAATTTTTTATTTTGCTATAACTCAAAAACTAATAGATTTAAATATTTGAAATTTTCACCAAATGTTTATATTAGAGTTCTCCATACACAGTTATGTAGTTTTCAATGAATTAGACTTTTTTTGAGCTATTTATAGACAATTGGAATTTTTAATTTTTTTTAGTATTTTTTTTTTAAATAACGATAAAATTCTTTTGGCCGGCCAGAAAATCTTGAAAATTTAATGCAAGGTTTCTTATAAGTTGTCCTTAAAGTGATAAAAAAAAATCCGAAATCGATAGTCACAATTTTTTTTTATAAGTGCTTAAAGTTCGAATTTATACGAAATATGTCAAAATTGCGAAAATTTGCGAGTAATTTTGTGGTTGAAAAATCGTAAAATTTTTTTCTTTTATAACTAAGTTTTGAAAATTTGTTACAAGGTTCTCCATAAATTTTTCTTCAAATATCTGTAAAAAAAACTCTACCGGATTCAGACAAAAATTGTTTATGAGTGTTTGAAATTTAAATTTTTACAAAACCGCGTTAAATAACGGTTTAGCCTCAAACGATTTTTGATATTTGTTGTTATTCAAACAGTATAAGTCGTAAATACTTGAAAATTTTACCAGTTATTTAGATTGCCATTTTCTTTACGTGATTTGATTTTCAAAATATTTTGAATTTTTTTGAGCTATTTATAGACAATTGAAATTTTCAATTTTTATTTTTTTTTATAAATGTTGATAAAAAAAATTTAGCTGGGACAAATTACTTGAAAATTTAATTGAAGGGTCCACATAACTTGTTCTAACTCTCATTCAAAAATTATAAAAATACATAGGCACAATTTTTTTTTATTAGCATTTGAAGTTCAAATATTAACAAAAATTCGTCAAAATCATGAATATTTTTCAGTATTTGGTAGTTAAAAATTTATAAATATTTTACTATCAAAAGCTAAGAATTGAAAATTTAATGCTATGCTGTCCATAAGTTAAGCTTAGAATAATTATAAAAAAGTTTGATGATTATTCAACTTAAAAAATGTTACGAGTGTTTAAAGTTTTAATTTTAATTTGAAATCAAAAATAAACGTGTAAAATAACGTTTTACTAATAAATAATTTTCGATTTTTATATAATATATCCTAGACTGACAAATTATCTCCGTTCAGAATCGTTTTTCGTATACAATGATACCTATCATTGCATTCAAATTTAACCTACCCTAGTCCCAGGTCCATCCCACCCCCTAATGTACAGCAGAGCGATACTCACTTACCCGCTTTTTTTTGCTTAAATTCACACGTAGGTATACTGTATTACGTAGAGCACTGATGTTTGATCAGAAGCCCATTTATCGATTTATCGTATTTATATTGTTTTGTTGTTCTCGGTAGCTTTAACGGGTTGTGTAGTATATCATATAAAAGTGTTTCTCGACAACGTTTATGTCGCATAATACTGTATTCGTGTACTTGAGTGTAGTGGCGGCGAGATGTAGGGTTATTTGAAGCAATTGCTTCAAATATTAAATAATATAATATATAAAAATGATAATGTGTGAAATTATTGAGATTTTATAGTTACCCATGTCATATTCAGAAATCTGTCACTCAAGTTGAGTGTATGGCAATAATATTTTATATTTTTGTACACCAAATAATGCAAATGTTATTAAAACATTGATACTGCTGTCATTCTGTCAACATGTAGCATTATTATTATTATAGGCGCAACTAGACCTGCAATTTAAGGGGTGCTAAAATTTAGTATACCTTGGTAACCCGTGAGGGGCTTCCCCCACCAACACACAACTTCAAAGCTATTAACAACATGCTTTTATAACTCAACTTCATATTTATATTAATTTATATGATAACGCATTTGATATTTTGATAATGATTAATATTAAGGAACAATCACTAAAAACATTATAATTAATAATTAATTACAATAACTAATATTTTAAAACAATTTTCCTGGTTTTTGTGTTATATCTATCTAACACTGTTTCCGTTTGTATTTTATTTGATGAATCCCTCTCAATATTTAAAATTGACAAGTCACTAAAGCGCTGCTGCAACATACTTGTTCTTAGCCAATTTTTGATACGTCTCATACTAGAAAAACTACGTTCACAAGTTGCAGAACTTATTGGGATTGTAATTGCAATTTGAAGTATCTTATACAAGTTAGGAAAAGCTTCTTTATTTATTTTTCCTTTAATGTCATCAAAATTGAAATCTGGTGGCAAACAGTTTTTGAAAACCATCATTTCAACTTTTAATAAATCGATTGAAACTTTTGTCTTATTCTGAAATTGAATAGTAAAAACAATAAAAATTTTAAAGTTATAGTAACTTAAACTACACTACTGAAAAAAAAATTGAATTCAATATTGAAATTGTATTTAATATTATATCAATTTTACTTTATAATTATTTATGAACTCTAAGCTTCCTTCATAGTTCATATTCATAAAATTATCAACGGAGCAAGCCATAGATAAACTTTCTTCAGAGAACCTATATTTTAAATTAACGATTATAGAATCAATTATTGGATAGTATAAATTTTGTCTCCAATAGTCTTCAACAGATTTTGTAATATTTGGTTCATTTTCTTCTCCAGTTGTTAATTGTAAGTAAAAATTGTTCAAAGACTTCGGTTGAGTTCTTATCCGTTTTCTTCCTAATCATAAAATACATTTTTTTATTAGTAACTTAAAATTAAATTACTGTTATATGTATTTAAATTTTGAGTTTTGTGAACATGAATTTTGTTTTGATGGTATTGTTAATTAATAATTATTACATATGAATGTCTAAGAAATGTATTTCACACATAAAATTAAAACTTATTTAAGAAAAACCTTTAGATTTTACAAAGGTTTACAGTTAATCTAATATTTACCTTTGTGTGGTACTTCAAGGGTTATATCATTCTCTTCAACTAAAGATGTAATTTTTTGCCAAAATGTAGAAAATTCAATGTCAGAACGTAATTTTTCAATATTTTGTATACTTCCATTGATAATGCTTTTTGCTTTTCCTAAAGTGGCATTTTTAGATTGTAATGTGACACTTATTATATTAATGATACCAAGAATGTCTTTCAATAGAGTAACTCCAATAAAAAAAGCATAGTTTTGTATTTGACCGAGAATAGGTACCTAAAATTATAATTAAGAAAAAAATTCAACAATTAAAAATAATGTATCAAATTATAATTACATTACATAATTTTTTTTCAATTACCGATAGCTTCAATTGCATCTTTGTCCACTTGTGCTTCAACTTCATTCTTTAAAAATTCTAATATTGATGAGTAATTTTTTATCATCGACTCACAATTTTTATAGCGACATACCCATCTTGTATCGCATATCCTGAGAACATTTCCTTTTTTTAAACCTAGTTTAGATTGAACTTCAATGAGTTTAGCATTGTTGGATGGTCGAGATAAATGAACATAAACCATTTCTAAAGTATTAAAAATACTTCGAGCTCTCTATAAATGTTAATACAGATTATATAATTATATGATAAAAATTTTATTATTTTACTACAGGTATAGCCGTATAGGCATTCTGTTAAAAATACTTCAGTGAATTATTGTTTGATTATTATTTTATTATTATTATTTTTTTTTTTATTATCTTAAACTAATTAATACCTTTATTCCTTTACACATATCCACAACAATCAAATTTAATCTGTGTGCCATACAGTGTGTGTATATGGCACATGGAAATTGTTGTTTAATTTTTGACTGGACACCTCCAAGGTGTCCAGCCATTACGCTGGCACCATCATAAGACTGAGCAACAATATTTAATGTATTGATATTAATACTTAAATTTTGAAAACAATAAAAAACAGCAGAAATAATATGGTTGGCAGTTTGTCCATTAGAAACATCTATGAATTGCAAAAATCTTTCACGTGCCTCAAGACCAACAGCATACCGTAAACATACAGATAACTATTCTTCTTTATGGGACCTGTGGACAAATATATATTTACATTTAAAAAATATTAATTTGATCAAAATATAGGTATATATGACTATTATAAATATTACAATGGTGAAATATATTGTACCTGGCTTCATCAACCATAAGTGCAAAATTCCCAGAAACAACAATTTCCTCAACAATAATTTCTTTAATTAGGTCAGCACTTATTTTAATAATTTCGTCCTGCACTTTCCAACTGGTATGGTTAATTTTATTCTCATATACATTTTTCAAATCTGGCATGAACTTTGAAAATACCATATGGCACATTTCCTTATAATTACCTAAAATTGTATTTATATTATTACAAGAAAATATTAATTTTATTAATAATTAATAATATTATAAATGTACCTTGATTTAAAGAATCTAAATTTTCATTATGTCCTCTAAATGCTATGCCTTGCTTAGCAAGGTATAACACAACATCAATTAAACTAGACATGTATTTGCGATTAATTTCAACTTGTTTTTTATGGAAGCTAGATAGTTGTATCACAACAGATCCTGTCTTTAAACTAATTTTGATTAGATTAGGTATTTTAATAAATATGAAAGATTTAAATATTTATATAAGAGTTTATGTTTTAATAAAAGGTAAGCTACCATTTATTATAAAAATATTAAAATTAGTCATTTAGAATAAAAATACTAAAACTTAAATAGATCAAATTATAATATGAGGAGGGAGTAAAACCATTCTGAACTTAAATTTTGTGGCCCATCCACAAAAAAAGTTCTGGACACGCTACTGCTTGAATGTTATTAGTAGTTTTGCATAAAACCTTGATGAAGCTTGGATGTACGAGTGTGAAGTTGGGTGACCAAAGCTAGGTGACTATTTTTCAGACGGTTAGTGATAAGAAACCTTGTATGTTGGGTTGCATTTCATTCAATTTTATGGATGTCTAACTATTGTATGAAAACTGTGAACTAGATGTCTCCCTATGTCACAATAACAATTGTTCAATAATTAATTGTTTTTAAAGTTTATAAATAAATTCTATGGGCGTTATAACCACGATATTTATACCCAACATTATTCATCAGACAAAGTTAGGTTATATAGACTAAAAGTGCATTTAAATATTTAATTGAATGTAGTCATTCACTGTACATATTGTTAGTTATTCTTTTTATGTCATATGTTAATGTAATATCTATAACAGAACCACACTTTACGGAAACTGGTATGTATACTATTTAACTATTTTGTATTGTTATTTGTTAACTACATGTAGTTAAACCAACTTTGGCAACTAGGGTCAAAAATCTGAGGAGGCTAAAAATATTTACAAGTCTTATGTTTAAGATTTTTAAAGAGGAATGTGGCAAAAGCCCAACATTTTAAATTGTTTGTAAATAAGGTAGGTACGCATGTTTTGACAATCCAGTTTTAAATAACCTGGTTATTAATTCGGTGAAAATAAGCTAAGCATAATACATATATAATAAAATGAGGATGTAATAACACTTACAACCTCCTAACACTTCCTTTTTACATGCTACTGTCTAATTAATAAAACTAGAGAGCTTAAAAAAATAATACACCTATTTATTAATTAAAAGTATTGTTTATTATGAATAATAATGTTATAATGTTTTATCATTGCATTCAAATTTAACCTACCATAGTCCGAGGTCCACCCCACCCCCTAATATACAGCAGAGCGATACCCACTTCCCGCTTTTTTTATTAATAAACAGATACTATAAAGTAACCATAGTAACATATAAAAACTATACTATTTCTTTCAAAATAGAAATATGACAATATTTAAATATAATATATCCTAAACTGACAAATCATCTTCGTTCAGAATCGTTTTTCGTATACAATGATACCTATCATTGCATTCAAATTTAACCTACCATAGTCCGAGGTCCACCCCACTTTCTAATATACAACAGAGCGATATCCACTTACCTGCTTTTTTTTTAAGTTACAAACAAATAAACCAGTTGAATTATGATCAACTGAACTGTCTGAATCAGTTCATTTAATTGAAAAATGAGAATCACTATCATGTCCCACCTCTATTACTCAATAATGTATTCTTCAGCTTATACTTTTTAGGTATATTTTGTCTATTTTATGTATATTTCAATGTTATTTTTGCTTCTATTTAATGATAAACTTAGACAAAAAAATATATACCTAGTACGAGGTGTGGCTAATAAATAACGAGATTTTCTCTGTAAAAGCGTTTTATTTATATTTTTTAATGGTTTAACATTTTTCCCCTTCTATATACTCCCTTCCATGTTTGACACATCGCTCCATTCTAATTTTCCACTGGTTGAAACAGTGTTGGAAATCCTTTTCTTGCAATGTCTTTAACACCTCTGTCGCTTTTGTTTTTACAAATTCAACTGACTCAAAATGTGTGCCCTTTAACGCACTTTTTAGTTTTAGAAAAAGCCAAAAGTCGCATGGAGCAAGATCTGGTGAATATGGGGGGTGTTGAAGCACTGGAGTTCGATTTTTAGCTAGAAATCGCTTTACAGATAAGGCACTGTGAGCCGGCGCATTGTCTTGATGCAAGATCCAAGAGTCATTTTCCCACAACTCAGGCCGCTTTCTTCTTACTCGTTCTCTGAGTTTTGTCAATACAGGTAATAATATTGATTTACAGTTTGTCCCTGAGGTTCCCATTCTGTCATTATTACACCCTTAATATCGAAAAATACGATCAACATGGCCTTCAGTTTCGATTTTCTCATTCGAGCTTTTTTCAATTTTGGTGATGCGGAAGTCTTCCAATGCATGGATTGTCTCTTAGTTTCGGGGTCATATTGGAAAATCCAAGTTTCATCGCATGTTATCACCTTTTTCAATAAATCTCGTTCATTTTCCATCCGTTCAAGAATGTCAACGCAAATTTGTCGCCTACCGCCTTTCTATTCCAGAGTGACTTTTGTCATGTTTAATTCATCGTGCAAAATTTGTCTAACGGTCCCCTTGTCGATATTAACCATCTTAGCTATCATTCGAATACTCAGACGTCGATCTTTTCAAACAATTTCATTGATTTTTGAAATATTATCGTTAGTTTTTGAGGAGCATGGACGACCCACCCGTTGATTGTCTTCAACTTCTTCACGACCCTCACGAAATCGTTTGTGCCACTCAAAAACACGTGGTCGTGATAGGACACTATCTCCATATACTTTAGTTAATAAATTAAAACGTTCGGGCGCAGATTTTCCAAGTTTCACTAAAAATTTTAAATTAATACGTTGTTCAATTTTTTCCTCCGGCATGATTTCGACATTCAACACGTAAGAGATCAGTTTAAACGACGCTTACACATAGACTACAAAACGGAAACTGAGTACTGACTAAACTGGTATTGTTCGATGCAGTGATAGTTGGTCCATAACACTGACATCTTGTGTACTATCAACCATTATAGAGAAATATTTGCATGTAAGAATTTTTTTTATTGAATGTCCAATAGGTTTAATTATTTTGTCATTAATAAAATGTTTTGACATAAACGTAACCAATGATCCTCTAACTTTATTGTTTTTATTTTTTTCACTTATCTTTATGGATTTATCAACATGATCGTTAAGTATTTTTTCATATTTTGACATTAATAATACAAGTTCTAAAAAAATTTCCATGGTTTTGTGTTCGGTTGACCAGTGAATATGCATCTTCTTCTTTTCCTCTGTATGGAATTCCTTGTGTTCCAATAAATAAAACGATATCAATTAATCGTTCTAATATTTCTCTACGATTTTTAACTTCTTTTGCATGTTGAGAAAAAACATTACGATTTATAAGATTACCAATATCATTGCTAGCAACTGCACGTAAAACTGCTAAAGAAGAGTTTTCATGAATTTTAGATTTTTCGTGCCTTTCAATATCTTGGTACAAACTTTTATTCTTCTTTATGCAAGCTAAATAGCCGGTAATGAATTTTGATTCTTGTCCATAAGTTGTTGAAAATGCCATACAACTTGAGCAATATATATATTGTGTATCAGTTGAAAATGATATCCATTTTCTATTCATAACATCTCCATTAGATAATATTCTATTATATATTCTATTAAAGTCTACACTTTTTCCATTTAAAGGTATTGGTTGTATTGGATGATGATTCAAAAAATCTAATTTGATTTCTACAGAACTAGAATTTTTCGGACGGATAAAAGGTGATAAACATGTTATTAAATTAAGGTTTTCAATTTGTGGAATATTACTAATTTCAGTCTGTATATTATATTCTGACGTTTCCATATTAAAACCTGCATTATCTGGACTACCATGATTAAAATTGGACTCAGTATCGTCATTAACCCCTAGAAAAACATTATTCACTGTATAATTTAATACAAATAATTATTTAAAAAAAACTTTAATAAAAGTGGGGATTTATAAGTATAGTTTACTATACTATACCTTTATCAATAATCTAAATACTAATTTAACAATAGTATACTATTATCTAGTTTTTAAAGTAGTACAATTTGATTTTTATTATAATTATAACTAATTTCATTGTTGGTTTTTGTGTTTCTTTATTTAATAAAAAAAAAAACACTATTATGGTCAAAAAAGTTATTTATTTTAAAGCAAATTGATTAGGGTGGTTTATTAAAGGAAATTTCACTTGTATTGAATTAATATAATTTTACATAAAAAAAATGCAATATTACCAGAAGTGAAAGAAATGAAACTAGCATTTAAAGTAATTATTGTTTTATTATTTGCTCTTTTATCTTCAAAATTAATTTCATTAATATTATCATTTTCACATATTTCATTTTTATCTGTTTTATAAAAATATTATTAATATATTATAATGCAACAAATAGTAATAAATGAAAATTACATTATTTAAATTTAACTGTAATAAATTATAAATTTAAATATATTGTAAGTATTTGATAATTTTGTATACTATCAAAAACCACCCACGATCGAAGGGGAACACTCCGATCGTGACCTGTGAGCCGCACCGCGTGAGACCCGAGGGTCAAGTCGGTGGAACCCACAGGCTTTGTACACACATGGGGTAATGAAACCCTCAAGATTTATGTTGGGGAGAAAGAAACAAAAAAAAATCACTAATAACAGAATTTAAATTAGGGTAATTAAGTTGTTATATTTTACAGGGAAAGATAAATAATTGATTAATAACAATAAAAAATCTAGAGTGGCGCATGACAAACGCACAAGGCATAATATGTGATGGCACATGGCAACTATAACAATAAAAAATATAGAGTGGCGCATGACAAACGCACAAGACATAATATGTGATGGCACATGGCAACTATAACAATAAAAAATATAGAGTGGCGCATGACAAACGCACAAGACATAATATTTGATGGCACATGGCAACTATAACAACAAAAATATGGGGAGAAAGAGAAAGGAGAAAAGAATAAAAATATAATTAATATATTATTATAACAATAATTTACATACTGTGTGTGGTCAATATCACCTGACACGGTCTGCGCCAGAGCAAGGCGATCGGTGACCGGCCTGCGCCGTCTAAGCGCGTTATTTTTAAAGGTGATCAAATAATATAAAAGGGGAAAAATAATATAATACGTTACGACGTGGAGCAGTAGTAGGTCTTGAGATGTTCCGCGGATATGGGTAGGCTGGCTTGTCGCCACCGACGCACACGCGGTCGGCATGGCCCACCTGGTCGTTGGAGAAACAATTGTACTTTAGTTGAGCTTGAGGCGAGGTAGTATTGTCCAGGGTGTTGAGGCCCCCACAGCCTGTTGGTGGAACGTTAGCCCATCATGATATGGTCGCACACCAGGGTGAAAAAAAATGTATATAACATGTAGTCACGTTCACGTGCTTTTTGACGAAGTACCGAATGGCGGACACAGTGGAGAAATTGAGTTGAGAGTCTCATAAATGGTGTTGCTTCCGAAGTCGGTAAAAAGGTAAATGAAACATAGTAACGAGACGTAGTGTTCCGTGGGCCGCAACGATCCGTGTTGTTGAAAAATCCAACGAAGTGGGGCAGAGCAGTGTAGGTTGTTGGGGGGAATATACAATAATTTGAGGGAATAGCAAATCCAGACTGCCCTACCGGCACACACACCGGCGGGCACGACAGACGCGCCCAGCGGCGCCGACCGGCGGCCAGCGATGGCCGTTGGCGACGGGACACTGCAGAAGGTGGGGATCGGGGGGACAGGTGTTTATATAATATTGGTCGATTCATTGTATTAGCCGCGCGCGGGTAAATTTATATTATAAGAAAAAGAAAATATACAGGATTTATGATATGGGGACTATATTAATATGGTGTCCGAAACCGTGACCTTACAATATAAAAAGAAGAAAAAGGAAGTTTTCATTCTTTACTGTTTATAATTTATATTAATTCTAAATTAATAAATTAAATATCTTGATTTTTTAAAAATAATAACTATATCAAACTTTTTATAAATACCTACTGCTACTACCATAAAAAATATGTTCATATACCTTATACATTTATTTTATCTAAATCAATATTTAATAATTTACTGTAATTAAATTTAAATAACAATATAATCATTGACTAATGTCTATTCTATAATTTAAAACATTGAATTTATATTATTTTATTGAAATTAAATAATTACCGTGAGATGAGACTGGTAACTTCTCCAATACGTTGTTTTTATCTTGTATGTCTGATTCAATATTTGATACATTTGGAATTGGTGTTATTTTGTCCATAACTGAATGGTGTGTATCTGTCTTTAATAAATATAGGTAAATTAGAAATTATGTAAATTTTAGATACTAGTGATACTACTAAAATTTAATTAACTACATTTAACTACATAGGGGTGGATTAGTTTTGTAAAATAAGATAAAAATAATAAAACAATGAATAGGTATTTTTATTGGTTTATGGTACTTACTTTTTGGACTTCACTTGTTTTAAAAAACATTAATTTTTTCTGTTTGGGATCTGAGCCAGTTTTTTCTAACTGTTGTTTTTCTTTTAATCGACGTTTTTCTGCACCACTTTTAACTTTGGGTTTCATTTTATACTTTATAAAGTTTATACTCTTAATTAAAAATATATTTAATACAAATAAAATTTGTAAAACATTGAACAAATCAGAAATCGCTATTGGCTTAATTAATAATATTTACTATTTACTATTTAGTGACTTACTTGTGACTATTGACTATTTTATCGTCTTGACTATAAGAAATATATTATAAATTATAATTATATCATCATTCATCACAAACGGCACATATTATGATAAAACGATAAAATCAATATTCAACATGTCTATGGGTAATCTATAAATAAATCTTATATCGGTCGGTTGTTCGTAAACATTAGGACTTCCCAGGACTTATTTATTATCAAATATCAATAGGTATGGTGGATAGTTAATATTATAATATTTTATACAATTCATGTTCATCCAATAATTCCACTTTTACTTATTTACTATTATTATATTACTTATATTAGCTTGCACCACAAGTCTCAACCGTTTTTAAATATGTATATATAAAAAAAAAGACGGGGGCCCAGGCAGCGATTGCTGCCTAGCTGCCTTGGCCAGGCCGACACTGCTTACCGGTGATTCCTGTTCGGGGAGCCAATTTGACGCGGTACCTGTTTTCTGTTACGATGTGGTGGTGAGGTAGCGGCGTTGTTGGTGAACGGTGAATGAGCACAGGGGAAAGGGGATGGAGGAATAAAAAAAACAAGTGGGTTAAGATAGTAAAACGAAATGGTGTTTTATTGCTCTTGGTTGAAAAAAATGACACTTCAAAAAAAACAACAAATACACTATTGGTTTTCGAAAAACTATCTATGTTGAAGGGAGGGCACGGTACGGCGGTGCGTAAAGCGTACGGTCCGCGTACCGTGCGGTGGGTCAGACACGTCTCTCGTCGGACCGGTTCACGGTCTCCTCGGGTCCGACGTTCCGGACGCGGTTCGTCGCGCGTCGGTGTCGTCCGCCGTCGACTGGTGGTTGAAAAGAGAAGTCATTGCGCGGCTATCCGTGCAAATGCCGTTTGAATTCAAACGGCCATTGCGCGGGACCGTGTCACATATGTAACCGTGCAGATTGTAGGTACCTAAGGTTTTTGTTATATCGTTTTAAATTTAATAATTTTTTTTCATATGTGGTTCAGCGTTAATAAAATTAACTAAATCATCAAATTCTCTTCAAGTTTAAAAAAATAATTATTCAAATCGTACTTTTATTGTACAAATTATAGTAATGATGACGTGAGATATATAATACCTACCGCGCGGCGTGCAAAATAATAATACACGAAATATAAAATTCGATATCGGTATCGATATATTATATTATTCGGTCACCAACATTATTGTTATCGTAACAATAACAACAATTATTTATAAACTGCGATATAAAAACCAGTTTAGACCTATGGTGCGGTACGGCTGCAGTCGCGCGCGGGGTGGTAATATGAACATTGTTTCGAACGCTGCCGCTATACTTAGCAGAGCAGCACATGACGGCCGTAATTAAAATTTTTTTACTATAAAACTTACCAATTTTGTTCCAATAATACGGCTTACTGAATGGTTTTAGAGCAAAATACCTTAATTAAAAGTTGTAGAGGAGAGTTATATTGGGTGACGTATAAGATTCGATTTTTGATATTTCATTCTCAAAATTGATAAAACCGTTTTGCGTTTTCAGTTTTTTTAATTTTTTTACTTGTGAATAATTGGTATAAAAAATTAAAATATCAAAAATCGAATCTTATACGTCACCCGATATAACTCTCCTCTACAACTTTTAATTAAGGTATTTTGCTCTAAAACCATTCAATAAGCCGTATTATTGGAACAAAATTGGCATGTTTTTGTACAGTATTTTCGCCGGTACGACGGCCCCTTAATTGTCTTTTTAATGTATTTATCTAAAATATGTCGTGCTCCTATTGTATTATAATATATTATCCTTAGTATAGAATAATGCTAATAATGCTACATGTTGACAAAACGACAGCAGTATCAATGTTTTAATAACATTTGCATTATTTGGTGTACAAAAATATAAAATATTATCGCCATACACCCAAGTACACGAATACAGTACTATGCGAAATAAACGTCGTCGAGAAACACTTTTATGTGATATACTGTAGAAATTTGCCAGCGCAAACCGGTGTGCGGTACCGTACCGATTATTTTGATTCCGATTCATGTTGATCTACACGACACCGGTCCGGTTTAGATAGAAATTCGGAATATTGATCGGTTTACCCCCACTTTTTTAATTCATTTTATTATCGCGTATAGATGATATGAGTTACCCGCGTTTTTTTTAAAATATCTTTGTCATCACTTCATTAAAATTGTAATAATAGGTAATTATTAATGTATTATTTTCCCGCACTTTTCGTACAATTAAGTAATTAATAATAGACATATAAATCGTATAATATATCACACACACACACACACATATTATATTATATAAATAAATAAGTTTAATATTTGTCATTATTTTTTATTTAAATTTTTAATTTCATTCTGTCATTTAAAAAGTTTTATCATTTAAATTGGATAAAAATAATCCTAAATTTAAGGTATTAAATGATTTCATTATGAGTAAAACTAACATAAGTAATTTTGTAGTGCAAGGATGTCCTATTCGTGAAAGTGAGCTTTGATGCTGTTGTTTAAATAATTTCATAATAATATTAATATTATTAATAATATTTTATTTGTAAATACCTACTTATTAGATGTAGTAGTTCATCTTAACGAATTTACTTTTAATGATACATCACCTGAAGAAGATATGATAATTTTAACTAATGCTGAGAATGAGAACAAAAACAAAATTAAAATTAAAATTAAAGGTTTTGCAGAGTTATTGGTACCAAAATTCACAAATAAAGAATTCAAGTCTCATTTTCGCTTAAACAGAAGTAGTATTAAGGTAGTCTGACTTATTAGATATTCATCTTTACATTATATTTTATCGTTATGCTCATAACTGAAAAAGGCTTAACATATTTTCTACCTATGTTCTGATGGAATGTATTGGCCCTGCTTTGTTACAAACAGCTATAAAAATCAATGTCGAAAAACAGATATTAATATTTATATGGTTTATGGCAAATTACATCGGTGAGGATATTCCTACTAAATAATAATAATTCATTACTAGGAATGTGAATTTGTTGGAAAGTGCATTTTTTTTTAATAATTGTGAAACGTAGCATTGTAAGTACATCATTTGAATTATGTAACAAGGAATCCATTTATGAAACTTTTATTTTTGCATTTTTATACGTTTTTATTTTTTTGCGTTTGTAAATCATATTTTCCTTTTTTGATATTTTTAATTAAATTCTGCCAATTAATATTTTAAATACAATTATAAATGTTTCAGGTGAAATTCAAATTGAATCAACATTTTTATCATTTTTTTATTAAATAAACACATTTTTATGTATGTACTATGTATAATATCCTATAATACCAATATAATTATAAAAATTAAAATAAAAACCATTTTAAGTGCACTTTATACTATAATTTTTGGCATTTTATATTGCATTTTTTAAAGTGTTTTAGTGCATTAAATTCACAGCCCTATAATCATTACTAAGGCTGTTAAATATAATATACATTTACAGTCTTACAGACCAATTATAATTTGACTATTTGAGATACAATTAATATGCATTTCAGACAAATTGGTAATCGCTTTAACATAGCAGAGAGTACAAGCCATGGAATTATAACAAACTGTTTATTAGCTATAAATGATGTAGCTAGTGAGATAATTGTATGGCCTACAGGAGTAGCTGCATTAGAAAATATTGAAAAATTTAATTCTTTAAGAGGATTAAGCTCATTTCCAAATGTATTTGGCTGTATTGATGGGTGCCGTATAAATACTTTATTCCCATGGGATAAAAGAACTAAAATGCCAAAGTTGGATAGAAATATGTTTTGCAACAGAAAACAAGTTCCATCTGTTGTACTGCAAGTTGGTATTCCGTGACTGTTTTAAATTCAATTGTTTAAATAGATATTTTAGTTATTCATTTTATTTTAGGGAATTGTTGATGCCGAGATGAAATTTATTGATGTGTTTGCTGGTTGGCCAGGGCGATCACATGATGCTCGAATTTTCCGTTGCAGTACAATTGGTCAAACTATTATAAATAATCCATCATCTATCCTCCCTAATTCTAGCTATATTCTTGGTGATGGTGCCTATCCACTCACCGAAGGCCTCATGACACCATATAAAGATAATGGTAATCTAAGTTTGGGACAAAAAAATTTCAACTACAAACTGAATAGCACAAGGGTTTTAATTGAGCAGGCATTCGGCAAATTGATCTGCAGATTTCGAAAACTAAAGTGTGTAAATGTATTTTTATAGATAATTTAAAACTTTCTAATGTAATTAAATTTTAGGCACATGGACTTACACAAAAAAGATTTTTGTGGCAAAGTGATAACTGCTGCATGCTGCTTACATAATATATGCATATCTAACAAAGATACATTTGATGCTGCTGCACCTAGTCAAACTGAATTGAACTTACAGGAAACAAGAAATGAAGTTATTAGCGGTACAACCAAAAGAAATTTAATTTGTGATACATTAACCATTAATTAAAAAAAAAAAAAAATTTCTAGTTATAAAAACAAATTGAAAATGTAAATAACAAAATAAAAATAAAAACTGGCCCTCTCTTTACTATACCAATGAAAAAACTTTGTAATACTGGTCTCAAATTAAAATATTGAAAAAATAAGTACATTATGTGTTGATGTCATAATTTTTTTTGAAAAGTTCCATCTTTTGAATTTCAATTTGATTTGCATCATCCAATTTTTTTAATAATTTTTCTTGAGTCTTCAGCATCATTTCATCTCTTTTTTCCAACTTGTCGAGACTAATAGTGAAAAGAGTAATATTTATCATAATGAATCATAGTATATTTTAAGTGAATGAAACAAATGAATAAAATGAAGCAGATCAAATAAAAGGAAGTTTAGAATAAAAGCATTTGTTTAAAACCAAAATGACTAAATAAACATAAATATAATTATGAATTTTTCTAACCGCATGTTTAGTTGATTTGCATTATTATTAATTGCCTCTAGTTGATCATTTCTTAACTTTTCAAACTTAGTAAGCCAAGCAGGTATCTTTTCATGACTGTTTTGGCTAAATAAAGGTTTTGGTGTTCCTGTAAAAGATGATTTGGATGTTGTTGAAAGTGATATTGAAGATTCTAACTCTGGCATTTCAATAGAACTGTTTGTAACTTTGGTTGACTCATGTAACAAATCTAAAAATTTATTAAAATCAGTACAAAAGGATAGATAGATAATGATTTATCAATCATTAATGAAAATTCTAAATTTAATACAATACATATTTTTAAAATGTAAGTATAATAAATTTAACTTTCATTAATGAATAAACAATAATATTAAAATTATTTAAGTAATTTAGTAAAATAAAAATATTTACTTTTTGGTGGTGAAATTGTTTGTCTGGCTGTAGATGATATGGCATTTTCTATTAATATATAATACTGCCATTTTATTCCACCACTCCCAGACTTTTTAGATGCATCCCTCACTTGTCGAAAACGAGTTAATAACCTTCGCCATTTTTCGTCGCATTACTTAGGACTTACATTAATATTTGTTGCTTTCATTTCTTTTGAAATCACATCCCACTGTTCTAATTTTTTTCCCTTTTTTTTGATCTTCTCAAATTTTTCATGGCAAGCTCCTCTTAATATTATTAGTAACTTGGTAGCACTTGATGACCACGAATCTAAAATAAAATACAAATATAATACCTATTAAGTTGAAACATAAATTGTAAATATAACACTAAATATTTAATTGTATTAACTCGAATCCTTAGTTTCTGTATCTTGTATACCAGCAGCACTAACATCAAGTTCAGAAATATAATCATTTTCCAATACTAAAACCAAAAATAAGGGTACATTGTTATATTATATTTTATAAAAATTATCTTTATATTTTAATTTAGTCATATATTTACAATCTACTACTTGCCTATATTGCAATTGCTAAAATCGGATTTATGATATTTATAAGGTAATTAAATATAATACTTGAATGTTTAATCACATACAGTCAATTTATTTTTAATTTTTTACCATACAATTGTAGAAAATTAAGTAATCTAATATTGTACAATTTTGTTTGAATGTTTGTTGTAACTTGGTAGCTATTTACGTTTATATGTATTTTTAATATTTTATAAATAATCTACATATTTTAAAATTGTCCCAAAAATTTTTGTTACCTATTTGCCCTTTAAATTATATAGCATCCCTTGCCCTTTTTTTACCAGTACGCGCATGGATATATTATATTATAATATAATATTATATAAATTGAGAATACAGTATTTAATTAGGTTTATTTACTTGAATCCGTGGTTTCTGTATCTTGTGTACCAACAGCACTAACAAGTTTACTATCAAGTTCAGAAATATAATCGTTTTCCAATACTAAAACCAAAAATAAAGGTTCATTGTTAGGTATATTATATATTATATAAATTGGAGTAAACATTTTAATATGGTTAGAATATAGCTATACCTACTCATTATTAGTTTAAGCTAATACAATATACATTATATTATAATATTATAAGTACCTTGTATGTAGTTATCCATTATCTGATCCTCATCAACCTCATCAACAAAATTCCAAATACTTGACATCTTGATGACTTGAATAATGATTTATTGTATGTATAAGTAAGGTTTACTGTAGGTACTATAGGGACTATAGGCCATAGGGTAATAAAATAAACTACTATACACAGCACCTTAGAGACATATAAGTAAACTTTTCAAGTAAGTTAATTTAAGTAAGCTTAGTCAAGTAAATATAAAATTAAGTACAAAACCAATTCTATTTATAAATTATTTATTTATAAAAATATAAATTCCAGATAACTACGATAAGTGATAACAGAATAATTAGGGGGATTATTAAAAATTAGGAGGGGACGAATCGGGACCGGTGTTTTTAAACCACCTAGTTGTGGTGGTCTAAGTAAAAATAAACCGGTGCATTTTATTTTAAATCGGTTTAGTTCAGCGAATTTCTTTAAACCAAACCGATTTACATTTTAAGGGGAAATTTAAACCGGTTTGCTCTAGCGAATTTCTAGACTATACACTACTCAACCGGTTGAAGCTAGTTCTGGCGAGAACAACAAAACAATATAAATACGATGAATGGATAAATGGGCTTCGAATCAAACATCAGTGCTCTACGTAATACAGTATACGTGTAAATTTAAGCAAAAAAATAAAAGAAATATCTCGTACATCTATCGGCATAATAATAATACAATTATTAATAATATTATAATAATAATATTTAATAATTTAATACAATTCCATAGAGGCATGGCGCTTATAAGGCATACTGCCATAGAGCTTTTTCCTGTGCGATCGCAGCGCATTCTTTATATAGTAAACGAACTATTTTTCACGTTTTATTATAAAGACTAGCGGCTGGTGTGCCTCGATTCCAGGGTTGTAGAAGCCGCCTTCGGCGCCTTCGAGGGGGTCGAGTGAAAATCGTTTCAAGAGAAATTCGGTTGGAAATAATAGTCGGGTGTCTAGAAATCGGTCACTAAAATTGTTATAGAGTTTATTACTATCATGTATAATATGAGGAGGGAGTAAAACCATTCTGAACTTAAATTTTGTGGCCCATCCACAAAAAAAGTTCTGGACACGCTACTGCTTGAATGTTATTAGTAGTTTTGCATAAAACCTTGATGAAGCTTGGATGTTCTTATTAATTGTCTTTTTAATGTATTTATCTAAAATATGTCGTGCTCTTATTGTATTATAATATATTATCCTTAGTATAGAATGCTAATGCTACATGTTGCCAAAACGACAGCAGTATCAATGTTTTAATAACATTTGCATTATTTGGTGTACAAAAATATAAAATATTATCGCCATACACCCAAGTACACGAATACAGTACTATGTGACATAAACGCCATTGTAATCAGAGAAACACAAAGTTTAGATTTTTCAAAGTATGTTTTTCCAACTGAATCCAGTTGTAAGGAACTTTTACCTACATCAATCGCAAGTACTATTGCTCCCTAGGGTATAAAATATAATAATTATAAATATATAATAACAAACATGGATTAAATTTATACATAATAATACCTTTTTTATATACAATTGATGTTCTAGATAAATAATGCTAGGAATTTATTATTGATATTAAACATGAACTAACAGAAAGAGCCAAGAGGATAAAATATATTTAAATATCATTAGTTAAGAAAACTTTAGTGTTATAATTTAATCAATACTATTGTATATCTAGAATATTAAATGAACTATCAACAATAGGTACCTATAACGAATTTGACATAGGTATCAATAACATTTACGTGAAAAAGGGTATGTCAATTGTAAAAAAGGGCATAAGTCACAATATTTCAATATATTCAGTGCAATAAGGAATAAGTCATCTATAATTAATAAAATTGACTTTTCCATTAAAACTATACCAATTTAAATTATAATAAAAATAGTTTGATTTATTAAAAATACATCCATAATTATACTTACAAAAAAACGAGAATTAATTTGTCTACTGAAAATGTGTTAAATTTGACTTATACCCTTCTTCACGCACGCCGTCCAATTATTATTATGTTTATTTATAAGAGCTCCATGTACCAAATTCGAGCTTAGCTAGTATACGTATCAGCTCTTATTATTATAATTGTATTATAATTGAATCATGCTGAAATAAATAAATAATGCTTTTTCTGGGCCATAATATACGACGTATAGATTGGTAACATAAAATGTTTGTATTCTATTTGATGTGTTATGATTACTTAATATGTATAGCTTATATGAGTTATAACAACCATACACCTAAGTCAGTATGTTAAGTATTTAAACACTGTGCACTTAGTAGTGCCCTTAAATTAATTTTTCAATAATTATAAGGCTTCTAAATTAAGTAATTTATTGTAGCATAGTTAATAGTCATAATCATAGGCGTGCGCAGACTTCAACTTCCGGTCGAGCCTGGATACAATTAGTGCCCCAATACTTATACTGTGCCCCTAATTTTTTTTCTAACACTCCTTCATAGTAGATTCTGTTGTCAAATAAAAACAATGTAGTATTTATATCTATACATAGAATCAAGTATTTTACTGCTAATTTTTGGACATATATTTTAAGACAGTGTTGGGCAAATTGTAATCTGATTAATGATTAATGATTACGATTTAATTGTATAATCGTTAATCGCTATAAAGATTAATGTAATCGTTAATCACAATTTAAAATAATTTCAAATGATTAAAATAATAATTTAATCATAGTATTGATTACGATTACAAAATGTATTAATTTGTAATCATGATTAATTTTTATTATTTTTTCTATGATTATTATATTTTATATCTAGTTTAAGAATAAAAATTAATAATAAAATGAATTTTACAGAAATACATTTGACACATGATAACAATATTAACGATATACTAAAAAAAACTACGCATTTTAGAAACAAAATATTTTTTTATAACAAACTTATTGTAAATGTAATGATTAATATGATGATAATAACAATATAATTCAAATAATAAATTTAATTTATTTAGGTATAATAATTAATAATTATAGTATATATTATTTAGTAACAATCATTGTAATAATTCAATGATGTTAATAAAAAATAATGATAAATGATAATATATGTTAATATGATATTCATATTAATTTAGAATTCGAAACATTTTTATAATATATTCGCCTTTAACACAACACGTTTTTCAAATAAATGATCCGATAGTTTATGGCTTTTTGGTTGATTCGTCATTGTAGCAAATGAAAAGAGTCTTTCTACCGGAGCTGATGACGGAAGCGGAGTATTATAACGAATAAATACTTGTTTTATTGTCGGATATTTGTTTAAATTTTGAAGGTCATTTTCTTCATCAGAGAAGTAATGTAAAACTTCTAATTCTGATTTTGGTATACCGGCTAACGTCAAAGAAGAAGATCCAAAGTCAAAAAAATCGTCAGTTGTTTGATTTTCAGGTGATTTTTCTAATTCTAATGGTGTATTTTTTTCAACAAGTATCTCATTGGCTGTTTTTTTGAAAATTTGTAAGAGCTTTTCATGAAATTCCGTTTTAACGCATGTCAACCAACGTTTTTTAAAACGCGGATAAGACAATGCTGCTATAGCAGCATTAAGAGATTCGGGAGAAGTAAAATCTAAATAATTTCCAAATCTTTTTTCAATACTTTCTAACAATGCATTGATTATAGGTTTACAGTATATCCAAGTATTATGGTCAGGGTTTGCTAATATTTTGATTTTTCTTCTCAACGCTAATAGGCATGGTAGTACTACACCATAATATGTATTTACCTCGCCTTGCATTATATCTAAAGCTTCCGAAATTGGAGCTGTACACTTTAAGTGTTCTTCAATGTAATTAAAGTCTTGTTCCCGTAAACAATTTTTGTTATTTATTTCTAGAGTTCTGTTTAAATTTAAAATATTATTTTTAATGCTTAATATTTGTCGAAGTGAGTCGTATAAACTATTCCATCGCGTTTCTCCTGGTCTACTTAGTGTATGTCCTAATATGTTTTGAATTACTTCAGCTGATTTTGGCCGCCCGGATAATTTTCAAAGAATATTACATTTTTTAATTACTTGGTCGTGTATTAAAGACAATTCAACAGAGCTTTTTATTACTTTATTTATGTCTGTAGTGGCACATAAATTAAGCGTATGAGCAAAACATCTAAAATGTACAGGCAATATATTTTCGATTTCTATCGTATGACCTATGACATTTTCAAACATATAATTTTCGTTTGATTCTAAATCTGACTGTGAGTTATCATCATCGACCAAATTTACGTCTTCTACTATATCGATGTTTTGTAGCTTAACTCCAAACATTTTGAACGCCTTAACGAAATTGCTGCCATTATCAGTAATCGTTGCTAAAATTTTAGTAGGACTCAGGTTAAATTCAGAATTTATCTCATTAATTAAATCTGAAATTTTGTCATAAGTATGACTACCTTTAAAACGACGGCATGCTAAAGCCTTTGATATTCTATTTAAGTTATTTATTGAAATCCAATGACACGTTACCCCGAGAAAACTTTTTTTTTTTCCAGACCAAATATCTACTGTAGTGCAAACAAATTTTACATCTTTTAATTCTTCTTTTATTTCATTTTTATTTTTTTCATAAAAAATATCAATTTTTCGACATAAAGATCGACGGCTTAAAACACGAAGTCCACAATCAGATATGTTTAAGGCATCAAACATTTTTAAAAAATATGGGTCTTCAACACATCTTAAAGGAATCATTGAATGTAAAAAAAAATTAATCATTTCAGTTTCGAATTTTTCTTGGGTTATTTTAGTTTTTAATTGTTTAACAACTGTTTTAATTTTTTTATTCGGTGTTTCAGTCGATTTTAAATAATTTTTATATTCTTCAACAGCATCTGGGCCATGTCGCCGTTTTAAATGCGTGACAAAATTAGAAGTTGAATTTCCATAACCTTTTAATTCTACAACTTTTGGCTCACATTTTACACATTGTACAACCGTTTTATTTTGTTGAGAACATGATTTATCATTCAAAAATTTAAAAAATGTACCATCAATTGATCGTGGAGGTTTAGGAGTAGGTAGAGTTGTTAGAGATGAAGATGTACCGGAGCTTTCGCTTTGTGATACAAAATATTCTTCACCGTCACTCATTATATTATCATGTAGTTAAATACAAATACAGACAATACAGATAAATATATTACACGAGATCAATCTAAAAAAATAACGAAATGCAATAAATTTATTGTGCGTTTGCAAAACTCTACTACTGAAATTGAGAAAATTATAGGAATTTATGTTGTATTTTTATATAAAAAAAAATACCTCCTAACATGTGTAAGATAACGGAAATACCCAATTAATGGACTATAATATAATATATATAATAAATTCCTGGTTCTAGGACTTTAGTTGATAGATTGGAAATTCATACTATTTAAAGTCTAAAGAAATATAATATAAATAAAATCAGTAATAACGATTAACGATTACAAATGTAACCGCCATTACTGATTACTTTAAAAAATGATTAAGCGATTAATAACTAATGTAATTTAATAAAATAATCGTAACCGATTACGTAATTTAATCGTAAATTAATCGATTACGCCCAACACTGTTTTAAGAGTACATATTTTACAAAGTAAAACTTTGAATTCTTTAACATCAAATGATATAAATACAATTAATAGTTATGTATAAAAAGAACAAAACACATTACCCAACATTTTAAAAAAAATTTTGGTTTAATAAACAAAAATTCTTTATAGGTACTAAATTAATACATAAAGCATATATAATGTATACCTACATGTGTATAATGTATAATTTAAAAACAATTATAAATGAATTCTCCTATTTCCCATCATTTTGAATTCGTCAATCACCATGTCAATGTTAATACTAAATGTTAATTCTGATTCTGTAAACATTAATAATAAACTATTAAGTCGGTCTTGTTGCATAGTACTCCTTAATTTATTTTTTACTATTGTTAGTTTTGAAAATACCCGTTCGCAGGAACAACTTGTAACTGGTATTATACTGAATAATTTCAGTACGGTGAAAAATCCATTAAATGATTTTATGTAATTATTTGTTTTCATAATAATTATAATCAAGCCATGCATGAATAGATTCATTATTAGTATTAGTATCTGGTTTACCATCAGTAGCTGGTAAATATTTTAATAGTTTTATCTCAGATTGTAATTTCTCTACTGGGACATTTGCAAAATTTGATAATATTGAAATCATTACAGGCGTAGTGTCTAGACGAATCATACTTGCTACAGCTTGAATGAACTAATTGCACAATTTCTTGGTTAAACCTCGAGTTGATGCCAGAAATGAGTTCATCTAACAATTGGTTGTACACAGTTATTTTAAGTTCATTTTTTTTTGTTTTAAAAAAAAATTGATAATTTGATGTTTTGTCTATTCGAGTTGACACTTTTCTATTTATTACTTCTGGTACTTGTACACCATTTTTATGACAAAGTTCTACTGACTGTTGATAAATATTTCTAAACTCTTCATCACTATTCCTCATAGCCATCAAGTTTTGTACTAAAGACTGTACACTGTTTACTGCTAGTACAAGATCCATGTTTGGCGACTGTAATAAAGAACTTGTCTTTAATATTATATTTAATATAGGATTCAATAAATACAGCCCAAAAATAAAGTCAAAACTTTTTAATTGATACTTCAAACCCATTCTTTTTGCACACATTTCTGGAACACTACTACTTTCACAAATTTCTTCTATGGCTAAAAGCAAAACTTCATAGTTATTAAGCATTGATTTGACTGCTTCTGCTCGACACGCCCAGCGAGTAATAGAACACGACTTTAATGTAAGTAACTTAATTCCTACATCTTTGGATATTTTTTCTAAAATTGCATGCCTCATTGCACTACTTTCAATAAAATTGTAGGTAAATTGTATAGTTCCAAAAAAATTGAATACTAATTTATTTATTTTGGAATTTTTTGATTTATCACATACTGAATCAACAAGTGCTAAGTTTAGACAGTGAGCATAACAGTGAATATATTTAATATTTGAATTTTGTTCTTTACATTTTGTCTGCACGCCTCCTATTTTACCAGTCATAGTTGAAGCACCATCAAAGCAAACTGATAAAACTGAATGCCAATCTTTTCCCATAAGTATCAATACATCATGAAGACAGTCAAAAATAGCCTGAGCTGTAACAGATTGCATTCGTTTCAATGTAATATAAGTTTCAACTGGTCTATTTTTTTTTTCATCAAAATATCGAAAAACAATTGACAATTGTTCAAAATGTCCAACATCTGTAGTCTCATCAGCCATTATTGATATGAACGAATTTTGTATGTTGTTTTTTATATTTCGTAAAATAACATTTTTAATTGATGTTATTAAATAATTTTGTATTCTGTTACTTGTGTACAAAGCATTTTTTGGAGCCTCTTGTAAATGGTCTTGAAGAACAAGATCATATTTTGTCAGTAAGATTACTAATTCCTTAAAAAGTCCTTGATTGCAACTATCAGATTTTTCATCATGACCACGAAATGGCCTACCACTCTTTCCTAAGCAAATTATAATATCAATGATACGATTCATAAATTCTCTGTTTTTCAAACGATCTTTTTCTTTTCTACTAATTTCTTCAAGACGATTCTTATCGAGCACACAGTCAATTTACTTCAAATTAATAAAATCATTTAATGCTTTTGCACTGTTTAAGTGACATTTAGATGATTGATGTTTTTTGAATGCATCAATAGCTCGATACCACGCTTTAAAACCATTACTACTAAATGTTGATTCACTGTAGCTGCTATTTATTTCATTACCTTTAAAGCAGCGACAAGGGAAACAAAATGCTGTGTCAGAAGCATCACTATACTCTAACCACGATGTAGATAAAACGGTGTAGTCACTTAAGCCGAGAAGTGAGTCCAAATCTGACGGCACTTTGGTTAGCGCGCCTTCCGCCAGGTAGCGCTAAAAAGGCCGATCAAGAATCAAAATCAACAACCGGCTGCTATAGAGAAGGCCGTTTTGCGTATTATCCGCGGTAAAGTTTTAAAATTTCATTCAATATTCTTTCAAATTTATAATAAATATAATCAAATATTCACCTTATAGTATTATAATTTATTATACTATTTAATAGGTACTATTGTCTCTACATTTGAAAATCGTTCTGGTAAGCCTAAAAATATTGTTGGAAAAGCATTTTCTCTCAATGCCGGACGTATTCGTTCAATGTATTTAATTGTATTAACGCTTGCCCGGCGCTTGTTTGAATTCAAAAAAAATAAACGTGTACCGAGAATGGTAATTGAGTGTCTAGCTATCAGTCATCATTTGGTGTAATATCGCGTCCCGTTACCTGCTCGGTTCTTTTTCATATGTTAAAAAAATAAATAAAATTACAAAAATTGTAATTGAGCGTCTAGCTATCAGTTCTTAACCGATGAAAGTTAATACCTGGCTAAGCAATTCACCCACGGCGGATTGGATACATATCGTATCGTTTGCCCGGTGTATTTTTTGTATGAGAATAAAATAAATAAATAAAATAATGGTAATTGAGTGTCTAGCAATTAGTCATCAACCAGTGAAAATCGATACTTGTGCTGGGCAATCCGCTTACGACGGATTGTTATACCTCCTAACGTCGAAAGTCTGATATTGTATTGTAGGGGAAAAAGTTTAAGTCGAACGAAATGTTAACGTCCTATATTTTGGGAAAATCGATTTATACACAACTAAATCACTTAGGTAGGCAATCCGACTGCGTCAAATTGCAGACTATGTGGGCGCAATTAATGAAATTAATTTTATTTATACTGTTCTATTATTTAAAATAACTCATTATATTAATTAAATTTTACTGAGGTCTGAGTCTATCTAGACTCTTGATAAATGATTTATTTCTTACATTAATAACTATTAAGAAATTTTTAGGTAGGTACTTACAACTTTGAAAATTGGATGTGCTTGATGTAAAATAATTTTTTATTGAACATTTACTTTATTTTTTAATAGTTCTGCTTCTTTACAGGCTTTACGTTTTCTCTTTTCACAACCACTTCGTTAACTTGACATGTTAAAGTTCTTTGTTGAATACAATTTACATAACACCCGATGTATTAACAAGAATAATATTAAATATAATAAGGTCTGATCATATTATTTCGCGGCACTATAGTATAAAAATATTACAACGGTAAACACGGACACACGGTACACTGAACAGAAAAGTGACAAATCACAAATGACAACAGTAAACAGACCGATTAGATTATTGAGGGGACCGTTTATGGTGTTTCATTGAAACTTGAAAGCGAATAATTATAAACGCATGGGTTTTTCCGTGGAGCAGTGTGTATACGACATGCGTCCACGAGCGCTTGCTGGTGCAGGTCCGCATTCCGGTTATCTTAAAACGATTTAGGTACCTCGTATAATGTATATTAGAAAATAATCATTTATTATAGTCATAGTACCCACATAATATTTCGTACAGAATAAAAGTGATCTAATGATAACTAGGTAAACACAAAATATATTTTAAATTATATTTCACAATCATGAAAAATAAAATTTTAATGATTTCCACAGGCATATTAAAATATATATAGACATTTTACTATGCCCCCAAAAAAATTCCGGTCGAGCCGGGGCACGCCCGGCTCGCCCCGTGCGCACGCCTATGGTCATAATAAATACGAATACAAACCTTTTTATTGTTGGCCGCCATCAGAAAAGTAATCACACACGTGCAAATCGCAAACGCAGACTGCAGACTGCAGTAGCAGTAATGCAGTACATCACTGTACATGAGTACATGACCGTCATGACCAAAATTATTATTTATTATATTTAAACGTAAATTAAACGTATAAGGTCTATGGCATTGTATTAAATTATTAAATATTATTATTATTATATTATTAATAATTTTATTATTATTATGCCGATCGATGTACGAGATATTTATTCTATTTTTTTGCTTAAATTTACACGTATACTGTGTTACGTAGAGCACTGATGTTTGATTCGAAGCCTATTAATCCATTTATCGTATTTATATTGTTTTGTTGTTCTCGGTAGCTTTAACGGGTTTTGTAGTATATCATATAAAAGTGTTTCTCGACGACGTTTATGTCGCATAATACCGTATTCGTGTTGTAGGTACTTGGGTGTATGCCAATAATATTATATATTTTTGTACACCAAATAATGTAAATGTTATTAAAACATTGATACTGCTGTCGTTTTGTCAACATATGTAGCATTATTAGCATTCTATGCTAAGGATAATGTATACCTATTGTAGTAAACCGGTGTTTTTCACATTAAAACGAAGTTCCAAAGTCCAAACCTACAACAACATCACGCCACCGGAACAGGCCACTATTATAGGCATTTCATTGGCTAGCACCAAAGCTAGCACCACAATCACCTTCCCATTGACGTCATTCGTCCTCTCCTTATCATAGCATGTTCCATATAAATAGGAGCCCTGATCACCCAGAGCTCCAGAGACTGTACAGCCGTCGAGCTATAGTCATTCCCAGTTTTATGTACTTGTATGAGTCGCGGACTTTGTAACAGCCGCATCGCCGCTTATACGAGTACTTCCCAGTTATAGACTATTTTAAATACTTTCTCTCCAGTAGATTTACATACAAGTAGATTTGTCGAAAAACCTTTATATGTAATTATAAGTTAACTTTCAATAAACAGTTATTATTTTACAAAGTGTTAACTTTATTTATACTCATTACATTCAACCTCCACCTTCTACGTTGAAGCAGAACGACACGTGCCACCGTCGTAAAAGAAGTATTTGCAGTAACCGAGTGGTGACAGCACGAGTACGCGGTTACTACATAAAATTTGGGTCAGGTGTGGGGTCACACTTCATCAGCAGAAAAACCTGTTTGGCTTGATCAAAGGAAGTAAGCTGAGATCCACCGACGGAGCCACGTTCACGAAGCACAACAAGGAAGGAAGAGAGTTCTGTGGAGCATTCACGCACGCAGGTTCAATCATATTCCAGGAAGGAAGTATCAATTCAAGGACCAAGATTTCACTCAATATGCAAGCTCTGTAAGTCATTTGAATAATTAATTTGTATGTCTGAGAGGTTAGGCGAAAATTGGCAAATCGTAGCATATAACCCAGAAACACTTAAAATCAGAATGACTAACGCAGACAAATTAGGTTTTGAAGGAGCACTTAAATTAGTTCCATCTTTTCAAGGGGGAACCGAATCGGACTTAGCTTCTTTCGAAGCTAAATGCGAATTCATATTTAAAAATATTCCTGATAGTCTGAAACCTAGTATTTTAGAAGCTATAATATCACAATTAAAAGGAAATGCATTTGAGGCAATACGCTATAAGGAAATTTTAACTTGGGACGAATTGAAAAGATTATTTAGAACTGTTTTCGGTTCAGCACATTCAGTATCATATTTACAAGTACAACTTAGTCAAATGAGACAGAGTACTAAGGAAACCGTTAAAGAATTTTCTATTAGAATTGAAAAAACTGCACATGAATTTACGCACGCATTAACCGTAGATAAACCGAAAGTAGAGGCTGGCATTATAGCGCAAACTGTACAAGCTCACGCGTTGAGTGTTTTTGTAGCGGGTATATCGCAGTCGATCGGAATAATCTTAAAGGCGCGCAATATTAAAATATTTGAAGAGGCGGTACTCCATGCAATGGAGGAGGAAAAAACAAGCGATTATTTTAGTAAAATGCACGGAATTAATACACCGGATAAAAATAAATCGAATTTAAAAAGTACTAAAGATAAGAGTAATATCAAATGCCACCGTTGCGATAAATTTGGACATTACGCTAATGAGTGTAGGACTAGTGAACACAAATTACCTACTTTTCGTAATCCTAACAGCGGTCAAAGTACGAGTAGAGAGATAAAAAAGGAGTATTCGAGTAAATTCTGCAAATATTGTAAAAAAACTAATCATGACATTAGTGAGTGTTTTAAATTAAAAAATAAAAAAGCAGAAATTAATAAGGACAGATCTGTAGAGGAAATACAGGCAGGCAGTAGCAACGTCCGTATAATAACTCCTATTGAACAGGAACACATCACGTGTTTTTCTGATAAATTTGTAAAAAACGAAATTAAATTTTTAATTGATAGTGGTTCGGAGATGAACATTATAAAAATCTCAAGTTTAAAAGGACATATCATTGTAAATGAAAGAGATAAAAAAAATATTAAGGGCATTCACGCAAGTCCAGTAGAGACAATAGGTTCGGTAATGATTCCGATTTTTATTAATAAACAACCTTTCGTTGTAAAATTCGACATTGTGAATAATGATTTCCCAATACCCGAAGCAGGTATTATAGGCATAAACTTTCTAAAATTAAATAAAGTTATGTTAGATTGGGATAAAGAGGTATTAATTATACCAGAAAAAACAAAAAAAAGTCCATTAATACTTCCGCCGAGAAGTAATTGCGTGTTAAAAATAAAAGCCGACGAAAAAATAAATCATAATATAATAACAGTAAAAAAATTTGAGATCACAGAAGACGTGATTGTAGCTAATAGTATCAGCCCGGTCAAAGGTGATACAGTAATTAGTAATATTATTAATATATCCGAACAACCGTACGTAATAGACCAATTAACCACGAGTAATTTGAAATGGGAGCCGTACAATGATAACATTTTTATTGCCAACGAATACACTAATACGCCGAATAAAATTCAAAAGATTAGGGAGACCGTAAAAACGGAACATTTAAATAAGGAGGAACGCGATAGTATATTAGAATTATGTAGTCGTTTTTCCGATTTGTTTTTTTTTGAAGGTGATCAATTAAGTGCTACCGATATTGTAACACATAAAATTAATACACCTCGGTGCGTTAAACCGATTAATATAAGACCGTATAGGTTACCGCACGCGTATCAGGAAGAAATAGAAAAACAAGTTCAGGAAATGAAAGAGGCAAATATTATACGCGATTCTGTATCTCCGTTTAATTTTCCACTGGTAGTAGTGAAAAAGAAAAAAGATTCCGAAGGGAAACAAAAAATACGTATTTGTGTGGATTTTCGTAAACTTAACGAAGTTACGGAAAATGAAGCGTACAGATTGCCCAATATTTTAGAAATATTAGAATCATTAGGTTCATCAAAATAACTACAACTCAATTATAGTTAGACACTCTCATTAACTATGCGATGTTCTGTTACAATACAACAGTACACACATCAACAAAATTTACACCTTACGAATTGGTTTTCGGGAAAAAACCTATTATACCGTCAAGTTTTTTACAATCACCCGAACCACAATATAATTACGACGATTACGCGTTAGATTTAAAAAGAATAATGCAGGAAACGCATAAAACAGCTAGGGAAAATTTAATAGAAAAGAAAAACCAAAACAAACAATATTACGACCAAACAAGTAACCCATTAGAGTTACACGTGGGAGACAAAGTTCTTATGAAAGAACAAAGCAAGAAAAATACATTAGATCTAAATTGGACGGGACCATACGAAATACTTTTGATACACGACAATGAAACTATAACAATCAAAAGGGGGAGGAGGGACTACAGAATTCATATAAACAACGTTAAGAAATTTTTCGAGACCGATTTATGATCACGATAGTGTCATAAAACTATATATATATTAGCTGTAGTCTTCCTTTATAATTATTTTTTTTTGTTATTAGTTAATTAGTCGTGTAATAATTATTTTTTTAGTAAAGACATCAAGTTTGTCGTAATGGACTTCGAGTTTTCAATGCTCGACCGAACCAGCATTGTGCTCGTATCAGGTGCAATGTCAAACAGCCTAGACCGATTTAGAACCTTAAAGCTGGAGGGCAATCCGCTCTTGCTAATTAAGGACCGAATTATTCGAACCATGTCCGAGAAAGATGTATTAAGGGCAATTAAAGAAATATGTCGAATATTTAAAAATAAAGAGGAATACCTTTTTCCCATTCTGAAGCAGATGCAAAGTAGCATCCACGCGAAAAACGGAAATTTAACGGTTAGGTGCATAGAGCGATATCTCCGGAGACAACAATCGGAGCCGGTGTTAGTTTTTTGGAACGGAAATACCGATAAAGAAATTGTTGAGCGGCTAGGATTAGGCCATTATAAAATACTCGAATTAACCAGTTACGATGTTTTTAACAATAAAATTTTCTATTTGCAATTAAGAAATATGAGGACCAAACATATAATCATTTCCGAGGAAATAGGTCACATGGATAAAAATGGGCGGCTATTAAAATTAGAAGAGACCCATAATCTAATCTGTTCGAAAAAACATCGTTTTGAGTATGCTCACGATCCTTGTACCGACGTGGAATTAACGAAATGCTTATTCGACAAAATTGTTCGAGCATGTAGAAATAGAAATATTAAAATTTGTGAGTTTTTATGAAATAATTAGATAAGAAATAAATTTTTATATATAACATTATAAGCTTAGGTGTTGTTATTTTATAGTTAATAAAAATAATAAGATAAAAATAATAATACTAATTAATTGTTTTATTTACTTCAACGCGTAATAATATTTTCAGGATAATATACGTACTAATGAGTGTATATTCAGTTCACGGCATTATTCGATATGCTGATGAAAAAATAATCACCAAATCTGGATTGTACTTCGAAAACCAAGGTCCATTGAAAATTATGACAACACAATGGAACTTAGTAGCTTTTTATGATTTAGCTGATTCTCAAAAGAGAACAGAAACCTTCAATGAATACATTTATGCGACAGATAAAATATGTACACGTATAAAAGAACTTAATATTACTTTAACAAATTGTGACTCGATTAGTGAACTATTTAAATTATTAAAACAAGAGGGGGAAACAAAAAGAGATATAATATTTGAATCAATAGGTCATTCACGAGTAAAGAGGGGTTTTCCACTCAGAACGATTACAAAGGTAGCTCAAACCTTATTTGGCCTATGTGATTATTATTGCGTTCTCAAATCTAATAATAATATTAAAACTTTAACTGATAAAAACACTACTGAATTAAATATTTTAGAAAAACAGCTTAGAATTATTAAACTGGAAAATAAGAAAAACAAAGAGATTATAAGTAAGCTTATTGTTGTCACTAAAGAGTTAGAAACTATGACGATCGAATCTAACATAAAAATATACTTAACAAGTCATTTTATTCAAGCAAACGTTATGATTGAATTATACTTAGCCGAGACCAATATGTTATTTGACGTCATACAGACAGCTAGGCTAGGCTTAATACATCCCAGTTTACTAACACCTAAAGCATTTTTGAAACAACTATTAGATATAAAGATCGGGTTACCGAGTGGTACTGATTTGCCAATTGATTTAAATGAAAATAATGTGCAGGAAATAATGCCACTCTCAGATATAACAATATTTTATTCAAATGACAAAATTGTATTTAATTTACGTGTACCTTTAGTGTATCAACATGAACTTACACTTTTTCAGCTTATACCGATACCGATTTGTACGGATAATAAATGTTTATATGTAAAACCTAGTCATAAGTATTTAGCTATAAGTAGGTCAAAAGAATTGTATTCCACTTATGACGAAATTGATCAAACATTATGTAAACATGCTAGTGATTTCCTACTATGTCCTGAAGTTTATCCTTTACATCCAAGAAGTGTACGCCCCATATGCGAGGTACTACTACTACAAGATCCAAAAGAAGTTCCAGATAGTTGTGAGATCATGCATGTGCAACTACACACGAACTTGTTCCACAAATTGAAGTTCAAGAACGATTGGATTTATGCAACACCAAGTGAAACAATATTTATCACTTGCGATCACGATAAGAAAAGTGAAAACCACTTATTAGAAGGAGTAGGAATATTATCACTAAATGAAACATGTAAAGCGTATGCAACACGCGATTTATTAATTCCACATAAGACAGAAAACGAAGAAGAATACTTAGATTTTATTCCACATTCGAAAATTAAAGAAACAGAAGAAATACAAATCGATTTACCATCTACAATTTTAAAAATAAAACACGTGCATACCAATCAAATGTACGATCTGAATTTAGTAGCAAAATCGACGACAGACATTAAAGAAATAATCGAAAAAACGGCTGAAGTAGAAGCAGCCCAAGAAAATAAAAATAGACATAATTATTTACTATATGTAGTGAGTGCAATAACAATGGTGAGTCTATTGTTATTTATAATAACTTGTGTTGAGAAGTTACCGTGGTTCAAGCACAAAACACATACAGAACCGGAACCAGAACCAACCATGGCACTGGAACCGATCGAAGAACCAGAACACACGGATATGATCGAAGATAGGCGATCCATAGTCATAGTTAATACAACACAAGAAACCGAAAATAAACAATGCACTACTATGTATCAAAACACGGGTTATTCGATGTATCCGCGGTTATGATACGGAGTATCATTCTAAAAGGGGAGGTATGTAGTAAACCGGTGTTTTTCACATTAAAACGAAGTTCCAAAGTCCAAACCTACAACAACATCACGCCACCGGAACAGGCCACTATTATAGGCATTTCATTGGCTAGCACCAAAGCTAGCACCACAATCACCTTCCCATTGACGTCATTCGTCCTCTCCTTATCATAGCATGTTCCATATAAATAGGAGCCCTGATCACCCAGAGCTCCAGAGACTGTACAGCCGTCGAGCTATAGTCATTCCCAGTTTTATGTACTTGTATGAGTCGCGGACTTTGTAACAGCCGCATCGCCGCTTATACGAGTACTTCCCAGTTATAGACTATTTTAAATACTTTCTCTCCAGTAGATTTACATACAAGTAGATTTGTCGAAAAACCTTTATATGTAATTATAAGTTAACTTTCAATAAACAGTTATTATTTTACAAAGTGTTAACTTTATTTATACTCATTACATTCAACCTCCACCTTCTACGTTGAAGCAGAACGACACGTGCCACCGTCGTAAAAGAAGTATTTGCAGTAACCGAGTGGTGACAGCACGAGTACGCGGTTACTACACTATGAGCACGATATATTTTAGATAAATACATTAAAGAGACAATTAATGAGAATTAAGGACATCCAAGCTTCATCAAGGTTTTATGCAAAATTACTAATAACTTACCTATATAACACTTTTACATTTTTTACAACATAATGTAATAAATTTAGGTACTGGGGATTAGTACCTTAGGGGTTTAGTTACATATAAAGTATATCACATTTTTAGCAAATAAAAAATTCAAATTTTATTAATTGCGCCCACATAGTCAGAAATTCGACGCAGTTTTAGTTGTGTATAAATCGATTTTCCCAAAAGATAGGACGTTACATTTCGTTCGACTTAAACTTTTTCCTCTACAAAGATATACAGCATCAGACTTTCGACGTTAGGAGGTATAACAATCCGCCATAGGCGGATTGCCCAGCACAAGTATCGATTTACACTGGTTGATGACTAATTGCTAGACACTCAATTACCATTATTTTATTCTCATACAAAAAAAAGCACTGAGCAAACGATACGATATTTATCCAATCCGCCGTAGGTGAATTGCTTAGACAGGTATCAATTTGCACCGGTTAAGAACTGATAGCTAGATGCTCAATTACAATTTTTGATATGTTATTTATTTTTTTAACATACAAAAAAGAACCGGGCAGGCGACGGGACGCGATATTACATCAAATGATAACTGATTACTGATAACTCAGAATCATGGTAATCATTATATTAATTTTAGTGACCAATTTCTAGACATCCGTTTACCATTCCCTACCGAATTTCCGGTGAACCGATTTTCACTCGGCTACCTCGAAGGCGCCGGAGGCGGCTTCTACAACGCCCAGAATCGAGGCACACCGGCCGCTAGTCTTATATTATAAAACGGTAAGGAGTTCGCCCGTTGTCCGCTAAAGCGCTGGTTGTATTTTGAGTGTTCTCCAATCAGAAAATTAAATTTTTTAAGCCCCGCCCACCGATCGGTGTTCCGAACCGCCATTTCGTTATCAAGACATTGTCTTCTTTTTTATCTTTCATTATTATATTTATTATACACATTTCGTATTATTCGTTTTCGTTATTTCCGTTTCGTTACGTATAATACTAATAGGTACATATTATTTTTTATTTTTACGTACGTATGTGTAAAAATTATATTATTCGTTTTCGTTTAATTTATTTAATATAAGTATATATAATATTATTTTTTCTTTCTATAGTAATATATACGTATATATATATATATATATAAATATTTATCACTGCGATTTTTATCAATTATTATTATATATTTCAGTTATTACTATTATCATTTCGAACATTTTACGTTTTTCACCGGATCAAGTTTCAAGATAAAAAAATATAACACTTTTACAACATGATGTTATAAATGTATTATGGATTATTTCACTTATTACACTCACAACACTCTTATTTTCCGTGATCCGACACAGTCGGATTGCCTACCTCAAGGGTTAAGTAACACATAAAGTATATTCAATTGTTAGCAAATAAAATTAATTTCATTAATTGCGCCCACATAGTCTGCAATTTGACGCAGTCGGATTGCCTACCTAAGTGATTTAGTTGTGTATAAATCGATTTTCCCAAAATATAGGACGTTAACATTTCGTTCGACTTAAACTTTTTCCCCTACAATACAATATCAGACTTTCGACGTTAGGAGGTATAACAATCCGTCGTAAGCGGATTGCCCAGCACAAGTATCGATTTTCACTGGTTGATGACTAATTGCTAGACACTCAATTACCATTATTTTATTTATTTATTTTATTCTCATACAAAAAATACACCGGGCAAACGATACGATATGTATCCAATCCGCCGTGGGTGAATTGCTTAGCCAGGTATTAACTTTCATCGGTTAAGAACTGATAGCTAGACGCTCAATTACAATTTTTGTAATTTTATTTATTTTTTTAACATATGAAAAAGAACCGAGCAGGTAACGGGACGCGATATTACACCAAATGATGACTGATAGCTAGACACTCAATTACCATTCTCGGTACACGTTTATTTTTTTTGAATTCAAACAAGCGCCGGGCAAGCGTTAATACAATTAAATACATTGAACGAATACGTCCGGCATTGAGAGAAAATGCTTTTCCAACAATATTTTTAGGCTTACCAGAACGATTTTCAAATGTAGAGACAATAGTACCTATTAAATAGTATAATAAATTATAATACTATAAGGTGAATATTTGATTATATTTATTATAAATTTGAAAGAATATTGAATGAAATTTTAAAACTTTACCGCGGATAATACGCAAAACGGCCTTCTCTATAGCAGCCGGTTGTTGATTTTGATTCTTGATCGGCCTTTTTAGCGCTACCTGGCGGAAGGCGCGCTAACCAAAGTGCCGTCAGATTTGGACTCACTTCTCGGCTTAAGTGACTACACCGTTTTATCTACATCGTGGTTAGAGTATAGTGATGCTTCTGACACAGCATTTTGTTTCCCTTGTCGCTGCTTTAAAGGTAATGAAATAAATAGCAGCTACAGTGAATCAACATTTAGTAGTAATGGTTTTAAAGCGTGGTATCGAGCTATTGATGCATTCAAAAAACATCAATCATCTAAATGTCACTTAAACAGTGCAAAAGCATTAAATGATTTTATTAATTTGAAGTAAATTGACTGTGTGCTCGATAAGAATCGTCTTGAAGAAATTAGTAGAAAAGAAAAAGATCGTTTGAAAAACAGAGAATTTATGAATCGTATCATTGATATTATAATTTGCTTAGGAAAGAGTGGTAGGCCATTTCGTGGTCATGATGAAAAATCTGATAGTTGCAATCAAGGACTTTTTAAGGAATTAGTAATCTTACTGACAAAATATGATCTTGTTCTTCAAGACCATTTACAAGAGGCTCCAAAAAATGCTTTGTACACAAGTAACAGAATACAAAATTATTTAATAACATCAATTAAAAATGTTATTTTACGAAATATAAAAAACAACATACAAAATTCGTTCATATCAATAATGGCTGATGAGACTACAGATGTTGGACATTTTGAACAATTGTCAATTGTTTTTCGATATTTTGATGAAAAAAAAAATAGACCAGTTGAAACTTATATTACATTGAAACGAATGCAATCTGTTACAGCTCAGGCTATTTTTGACTGTCTTCATGATGTATTGATACTTATGGGAAAAGATTGGCATTCAGTTTTATCAGTTTGCTTTGATGGTGCTTCAACTATGACTGGTAAAATAGGAGGCGTGCAGACAAAATGTAAAGAACAAAATTCAAATATTAAATATATTCACTGTTATGCTCACTGTCTAAACTTAGCACTTGTTGATTCAGTATGTGATAAATCAAAAAATTCCAAAATAAATAAATTAGTATTCAATTTTTTTGGAACTATACAATTTACCTACAATTTTATTGAAAGTAGTGCAATGAGGCATGCAATTTTAGAAAAAATATCCAAAGATGTAGGAATTAAGTTACTTACATTAAAGTCGTGTTCTATTACTCGCTGGGCGTGTCGAGCAGAAGCAGTCAAATCAATGCTTAATAACTATGAAGTTTTGCTTTTAGCCATAGAAGAAATTTGTGAAAGTAGTAGTGTTCCAGAAATGTGTGCAAAAAGAATGGGTTTGAAGTATCAATTAAAAAGTTTTGACTTTATTTTTGGGCTGTATTTATTGAATCCTATATTAAATATAATATTAAAGACAAGTTCTTTATTACAGTCGCCAAACATGGATCTTGTACTAGCAGTAAACAGTGTACAGTCTTTAGTACAAAACTTGATGGCTATGAGGAATAGTGATGAAGAGTTTAGAAATATTTATCAACAGTCAGTAGAACTTTGTCATAAAAATGGTGTACAAGTACCAGAAGTAATAAATAGAAAAGTGTCAACTCGAATAGACAAAACATCAAATTATCAATTTTTTTTTAAAACAAAAAAAAATGAACTTAAAATAACTGTGTACAACCAATTGTTAGATGAACTCATTTCTGGCATCAACTCGAGGTTTAACCAAGAAATTGTGCAATTAGTTCATTCAAGCTGTAGCAAGTATGATTCGTCTAGACACTACGCCTGTAATGATTTCAATATTATCAAATTTTGCAAATGTCCCAGTAGAGAAATTACAATCTGAGATAAAACTATTAAAATATTTACCAGCTACTGATGGTAAACCAGATACTAATACTAATAATGAATCTATTCATGCATGGCTTGATTATAATTATTATGAAAACAAATAATTACATAAAATCATTTAATGGATTTTTCACCGTACTGAAATTATTCAGTATAATACCAGTTACAAGTTGTTCCTGCGAACGGGTATTTTCAAAACTAACAATAGTAAAAAATAAATTAAGGAGTACTATGCAACAAGACCGACTTAATAGTTTATTATTAATGTTTACAGAATCAGAATTAACATTTAGTATTAACATTGACATGGTGATTGACGAATTCAAAATGATGGGAAATAGGAGAATTCATTTATAATTGTTTTTAAATTATACATTATACACATGTAGGTATACATTATATATGCTTTATGTATTAATTTAGTACCTATAAAGAATTTTTGTTTATTAAACCAAAATTTTTTTTAAAATGTTGGGTAATGTGTTTTGTTCTTTTTATACATAACTATTAATTGTATTTATATCATTTGATGTTAAAGAATTCAAAGTTTTACTTTGTAAAATATGTACTCTTAAAACAGTGTTGGGCGTAATCGATTAATTTACGATTAAATTACGTAATCGGTTACGATTATTTTATTAAATTACATTAGTTATTAATCGCTTAATCATTTTTTAAAGTAATCAGTAATGGCGGTTACATTTGTAATCGTTAATCGTTATTACTGATTTTATTTATATTATATTTCTTTAGACTTTAAATAGTATGAATTTCCAATCTATCAACTAAAGTCCTAGAACCAGGAATTTATTATATATATTATATTATAGTCCATTAATTGGGTATTTCCGTTATCTTACACATGTTAGGAGGTATTTTTTTTTATATAAAAATACAACATAAATTCCTATAATTTTCTCAATTTCAGTAGTAGAGTTTTGCAAACGCACAATAAATTTATTGCATTTCGTTATTTTTTTAGATTGATCTCGTGTAATATATTTATCTGTATTGTCTGTATTTGTATTTAACTACATGATAATATAATGAGTGACGGTGAAGAATATTTTGTATCACAAAGCGAAAGCTCCGGTACATCTTCATCTCTAACAACTCTACCTACTCCTAAACCTCCACGATCAATTGATGGTACATTTTTTAAATTTTTGAATGATAAATCATGTTCTCAACAAAATAAAACGGTTGTACAATGTGTAAAATGTGAGCCAAAAGTTGTAGAATTAAAAGGTTATGGAAATTCAACTTCTAATTTTGTCACGCATTTAAAACGGCGACATGGCCCAGATGCTGTTGAAGAATATAAAAATTATTTAAAATCGACTGAAACACCGAATAAAAAAATTAAAACAGTTGTTAAACAATTAAAAACTAAAATAACCCAAGAAAAATTCGAAACTGAAATGATTAATTTTTTTTTACATTCAATGATTCCTTTAAGATGTGTTGAAGACCCATATTTTTTAAAAATGTTTGATGCCTTAAACATATCTGATTGTGGACTTCGTGTTTTAAGCCGTCGATCTTTATGTCGAAAAATTGATATTTTTTATGAAAAAAATAAAAATGAAATAAAAGAAGAATTAAAAGATGTAAAATTTGTTTGCACTACAGTAGATATTTGGTCTGGAAAAAAAAAAAGTTTTCTCGGGGTAACGTGTCATTGGATTTCAATAAATAACTTAAATAGAATATCAAAGGCTTTAGCATGCCGTCGTTTTAAAGGTAGTCATACTTATGACAAAATTTCAGATTTAATTAATGAGATAAATTCTGAATTTAACCTGAGTCCTACTAAAATTTTAGCAACGATTACTGATAATGGCAGCAATTTCGTTAAGGCGTTCAAAATGTTTGGAGTTAAGCTACAAAACATCGATATAGTAGAAGACGTAAATTTGGTCGATGATGATAACTCACAGTCAGATTTAGAATCAAACGAAAATTATATGTTTGAAAATGTCATAGGTCATACGATAGAAATCGAAAATATATTGCCTGTACATTTTAGATGTTTTGCTCATACGCTTAATTTATGTGCCACTACAGACATAAATAAAGTAATAAAAAGCTCTGTTGAATTGTCTTTAATACACGACCAAGTAATTAAAAAATGTAATATTCTTTGAAAATTATCCGGGCGGCCAAAATCAGCTGAAGTAATTCAAAACATATTAGGACATACACTAAGTAGACCAGGAGAAACGCGATGGAATAGTTTATACGACTCACTTCGACAAATATTAAGCATTAAAAATAATATTTTAAATTTAAACAGAACTCTAGAAATAAATAACAAAAATTGTTTACGGGAACAAGACTTTAATTACATTGAAGAACACTTAAAGTGTACAGCTCCAATTTCGGAAGCTTTAGATATAATGCAAGGCGAGGTAAATACATATTATGGTGTAGTACTACCATGCCTATTAGCGTTGAGAAGAAAAATCAAAATATTAGCAAACCCTGACCATAATACTTGGATATACTGTAAACCTATAATCAATGCATTGTTAGAAAGTATTGAAAAAAGATTTGGAAATTATTTAGATTTTACTTCTCCCGAATCTCTTAATGCTGCTATAGCAGCATTGTCTTATCCGCGTTTTAAAAAACGTTGGTTGACATGCGTTAAAACGGAATTTCATGAAAAGCTCTTACAAATTTTCAAAAAAACAGCCAATGAGATACTTGTTGAAAAAAATACACCATTAGAATTAGAAAAATCACCTGAAAATCAAACAACTGACGATTTTTTTGACTTTGGATCTTCTTCTTTGACGTTAGCCGGTATACCAAAATCAGAATTAGAAGTTTTACATTACTTCTCTGATGAAGAAAATGACCTTCAAAATTTAAACAAATATCCGACAATAAAACAAGTATTTATTCGTTATAATACTCCGCTTCCGTCATCAGCTCCGGTAGAAAGACTCTTTTCATTTGCTACAATGACGAATCAACCAAAAAGCCATAAACTATCGGATCATTTATTTGAAAAACGTGTTGTGTTAAAGGCGAATATATTATAAAAATGTTTCGAATTCTAAATTAATATGAATATCATATTAACATATATTATCATTTATCATTATTTTTTATTAACATCATTGAATTATTACAATGATTGTTACTAAATAATATATACTATAATTATTAATTATTATACCTAAATAAATTAAATTTATTATTTGAATTATATTGTTATTATCATCATATTAATCATTACATTTACAATAAGTTTGTTATAAAAAAATATTTTGTTTCTAAAATGCGTAGTTTTTTTTAGTATATCGTTAATATTGTTATCATGTGTCAAATGTATTTCTGTAAAATTCATTTTATTATTAATTTTTATTCTTAAACTAGATATAAAATATAATAATCATAGAAAAAATAATAAAAATTAATCATGATTACAAATTAATACATTTTGTAATCGTAATCAATACTATGATTAAATTATTATTTTAATCATTTGAAATTATTTTAAATTGTGATTAACGATTACATTAATCTTTATAGCGATTAACGATTATACAATTAAATCGTAATCATTAATCATTAATCAGATTACAATTTGCCCAACACTGTCTTAAAATATATGTCCAAAAATTAGCAGTAAAATACTTGATTCTATGTATAGATATAAATACTACATTGTTTTTATTTGACAACAGAATCTACTATGAAGGAGTGTTAGAAAAAAAATTAGGGGCACAGTATAAGTATTGGGGCACTAATTGTATCCAGGCTCGACCGGAAGTTGAAGTCTGCGCACGCCTATGAGCATAGTAATGAGACATCATTTTTACAGGGTTTACAGGTTTTCACAGTACTTTGCCACTTTGTTTCACCCGAAAACAATTCGCGTTTTAATTTTGAAAATTTATAATTTATAATTTTGTTTTCTTTTTAGCTAAATGCAGTTCGTATGTCCATGTTGTCGTGTGGTGCGAAAAAACGTACCTACTAAAGTATTATTATACGCAGGGTCGTATTAGCGCATAGGCACTATAGGCACTGTGCCTAGGGCCTACGAAAATAAAATTTGTGGCTACGATTTTTTTTGTGAAAATTTTTTTTTTTTACAATGTCGATTGCATATGACTATATGAGCATAGCGCATACGGCGGTGTACGCGAGTCCACCATTACTGTTTAAAATATTTTAGGATCTATTACAAAAATAATATCGTTTACATAATACCTATAAATAATATTATCGACTGCAAGTCAGTCGTTCTGCGTATGAATGCACGACACTCACACATACACATTAATATAGTCATATTTTGAATAATAATCACAATAAAAATAGATTTGTATAATATTTTTAAAAGCGATAATAATAAGAATTAGATGAGGGTCGGTATTGGAACGATAACAACGATCGTCTGTACTCGCAACTTTACACAATACAATTATACAATAGGTATAGTATTTTTATATGGTCAAAATTATTTCGACATTTAAAATTGTATTATTATATTAGTTTTTATTCATTTTATTACAATCCTTGTCAGTGACAAGTTGTCACTAGTCTGTTGTTTGTAGTTCATACTATACCTAATATAATTTATCGTCAATCAAAAAGAGCAGAATACCTAGGTACTTAAATTTACACGGAACAATCTTTAAACAGGTATTTTAAAATTTAAATTTATATTTTACGTTAGATATAATAATTAATAACATCGTATAATATTATATTAGAATAATAATATTTGTATATTTTATCAATTATTTGTGTGAGAGACGAGAGTTATTATCATTGATTTTGAATTTAAATAATAATGATTTAAATGCAATTTAGAATTAAAAATGGAATAAAAATAAAGAATTATTTTAGAGTTATTTACTCATTTAAATGTTAATGTTTATTTTTATTATTTTTACCTTTAACACTACCTATAACTCCTACTCTCCATAACACACACACCACATATTCCGTACATCAATAACACAAACACACAGTATATTTATTATATATTTATATATATAACTCTAAATTAAATTGCTATTGTTATTGTTATTTATTTATGACTAACTTATTGTAACATGTAATAATATGTTGATACATTTTAATTTTTAATAAATAAAAAAAAAATATTATTTTTACGTTATTTGAATAGAAGTACGAAATATAAACATGTCCGATGGATACAAAAGAACGCATGAAAGTGGTTTTAATAAAAGGAAAAAAAAGAAAAACGTGATTTATCTATCAGTAAAAAAATGGGGTCCATGTGTAAATTCATAACACCTCAAAATCATTCAAATATAGGAACAAGTACAAACCAAATAAAAATGAACCGATAAACATTATTATACCGGAATCTAAAATTGAAAATAAGTTATTATCGCCTATGAAAACTGAACCAAAGTTGACAACTTCCTTAAATGTAAATACAAGTGATATAACTGAATCTATCACAGATAAAGTTAAATCAAATCCAACCAACTTAATACATTTAAAATTTAGTAACGATCCCGCACATTGGGTAATTAGAACTCTGATCTAATTTCTTATTTTTCTGAAAATATTCTTATTCAAAATGTAGATGCAGATTTAACTTTACTGTATCTGCTAGACAATTTGGTATAAAAACAAGATATTTTAGAAAGGAATACTTTTCACGAGCATTAGGAAATTGTGAGGATTAGCTTTTAGAGGAGATTCGGAAATATTTGGCTGTCCAAAAAATGGTAACTATTTAGGTTGCCTTTAACTTCTTTCTAATTTTGATCCTTTTCTTGAAGAGCACATAAAAAAGTTTGGAAATCCTGGTAAAGGAAAAGTGTCGTATATGTCATCTACAATATGCAACGAGTTTATAGACATTCTAGCTACTACTCTAAACTTGAAAATTGTTTCTGAAATAAAAGAAACAAAATATTTTGGTAAAAGTATTGATTCGACACCTGACATAGCGCATATTGATCAGTTAACGATTATTATTCGTTACACCACTATTGGTCAAGGAAAAGTTGTAGAGAGGTTTCTTGGTTTTGTTCCTATCGAACAGCATGATGGTAAATACCTTTTTGATGTATTAAATAAAATGCTCAACGATAACAATATTGACATATCGAAATGCCGTTCTCAATCATACGATAACGCCAGTAATATGAGTGGAATATATTCAGGAGTTCAAGCTCGTTTTTGTGAAGTAAATAAATTAGCAGAGTGGGTTTCTTGTGCCGCACATAGTTTAAACTTAGTAGGATCTGTTACTGTTGAATGTTGTACTGAAGCCATAAAATTTATTAGTGTGGTTCAGTCAATTTATACGTTTTTGTCAGCATCACTTCAAAGATGATCAATAATGTTAAAAAATATGAAAGAGTCTGTTTTTGTAGTAAAAAGTCTATCTGAAACAAGATGGTCTGCTCGAAGTGATGCGACTAAGGCATTGTCACATAATTATGAAGAAATCCGTCAAACATTAATTGATATTTCATTATCAGAAACACAGCCTCCTACTACTGTTAATGAAGCTAAGTCACTTGTTAAAAAACTTAATCGTCTCGAAACTGTTCTCATGACTATTATTTGGAATGACATTTTACAACAAGTTAATATTGTTAACAAATCGTTACAAACACCTGGTATTGAGATCTGTACAGTTGTTAACCTTTATAATAGTCTTCTATCATATTTTAAAAATATGAGAAGCGTCGAAGAATTTGATTTATTTGAAGAAAAAGCAAAAATAAAAGTTTCCGATTTGTCTGATTATTCTGAATTATTATCTAGAAAACGTAAACATAAAGTCTCAGTATATGATGGTAATGCAATTGATGCTGTAGATCAAATGAGTGCTAGAGATAAATTCAAACATTTTATGTTATAATTGACAAATTGAATGTAGAAATGGAAATACGAAAAAAAGCTTATTTAAGATTAGATTTAAGAAAGATTTAATTTTTTAACCGACGATAGTTTAAAAGACGAAGAAATAAAAATAAAGGCAAATAATTTAGTTGAAGCCTATAAAACTGATTTGGAATCTGCATTTATTAATGAATTTTTAATCTTTAAGAGTTTTCGAGAAATTGGTATATCTGTCAATGAAATGCTAATAAAACAAATAATTAATAAATACTAAAATGGTAACAAGTTTTCCAAATATAAACATTGCTTTCAGAATATATTTATCGATTTTTGGGACTTCATGCGAAGGCCAAAGATCATTTTCAATTTTAAAGAGGGTAAAGAATTGGCAGCGATCAACTATTAGGCAAGATAAATTATCTTCATTATCAGTACTTGCAATTGAACACGAATTGATCCAAGAAATCGATACCGAAAAAATAATTGAATCATTTGCAAACAAAAAATGTCGAAAAAAAGTTTTATAACTATAAATACCTACTATAATGTTATATTTATGTAATATAATATACAATATAATAATATTGTTATTATTATTATTATTATTTTGTTACAATACTTTGTATTTACGATTAATAAAGATTGTTTATGCAATTTGGTCTAAAATAAGTTTTTTTTATAGTTTTTGACAATTTAATTTTATATACTCGTGGAGTAAAAATTTTTTTAAGGTTAGGCATAAGCATTAAAGGCACCGTGCCTAGTGCCTACGATAATTTTAATCCGGGCCTGATTATACGTAACCCGTAATATACGTAGTCATTTCGATATCGCTAATATCATAATGATTAAACGTTTAAATTTGGTTTTTACACCAATAAATGTACAAAAGTTTTTAAAACGGATGAATTCAAGGTCACTGAGTTCAGACAGTATGGGCGCATTTTACTACATACAAATGTATACCTGAAAAATACCGGGCGCAATTTACTATACTATTTTTACTTCCTACTTACTATGGGCGCAATTTACAATCGCCCAATTTAATTATAGAAATCTACTGTACCTCGTGTCCCTCAAAGAGGGCATTTATCACCTATACTTTTTTCTCTATTTGTTAATGGTATAAAATCTGCTATTCCTAATAGTAGATTCTATTTAAAAATTTTTAGAAGAATTGATTCGTTTGCTGACTGTTTAACTCTTCAAGAAAAGTTTAATACACTTGTGTTGCGGTTTAAATCTATTGGGTTATAATTTAACATTGACAAATGTAAGTCTATGTATTTTAATAGGAGTCGTTCACCTATAGTAAACGCATACTCAATAAATGGCGCAAGTATAGATATAGATATTACTAAACTAGGAGTTTTGTTATCCGATCGTTAAAATGTTAAATAATTTGCTAAAAATAACTACACTATTTTCTAAAAATTTAGAAAAACGTTTTTAAAAATAGAAAATTTTATCTTATTTTTTAATAAAATTAATCAATGTTTCTGAAAACAAGTACATTACTTGCTATTAAAATTAGCTCAAATACTTAAATAATATAAAATAATGTATATTATAATGTATAGTTAAAATGTAAAATAATTTTCAAGCATTTTGACAAAACAAATAGAATTCTATAAATAAAAAAATGTATAATTTAATAGAAAAAGATATAGGGACTAATCCGGTTTCTATAAAATTACATCTTCCCCAATCCACCCCTGAGTTGAACTTTTAATTGTTTTTTTTTGTTTGATAATACTATAATAACTGTTTGATGACATATATTAATTAAAATATATTATAATATAATATTAATAAATCTCGTTGTATGCATACACGCACCTATGATAAAGGTAAAATGTAATAATATATAATAACAGTTGTATTTCAACCTAGATATTTCACGAGACTACACAATGTTATAATATTGCGTACCTATCTTATCGTTTACAAGCATGAGTGACTAATAATTTTATCGGATTATTACCTATTTATTAGATTTTGTTATATAGTAGGTACCTATATGGTCATACGGATTATAAGCTGTGGCTGTACCTACATTTAATGTCTGTTTTTCAAACTCCGACAAATTACAGTTATAATTACCAATAAATCGATAATAAATCATTGTTGTCTTTATCGTCGTTAACGTCATTCAGTTTTCGTGTTGATGTAGTGAAGGGTAGTTTATAAATTTATTAAAAATTAATAAATAAAAGTAGGTAACGAAATTGAACAAATATGGTTTAAAAGCCTTATTTACAGGGCATATGTATACTATAAAATATAAAAGTATCAAAAAATATCATGGCGCTGCGTGAAATCAAATTTATTGAAATGTCTAGAAATATTACAATCTGAATTGGACTATTCTGAACTACATGTAATCACAATACATCTGATTACATGTACCAAAAACACAGGAAAAATCAATGTCACAAAATAAGCGAATTAAATGCTTCAACTTGCCAATGAAAGTGAAAAAAATCCAGGACAAATATTTTCTGAAATGGTAGTAAAAGTAAATTATAATACAAAAGTTCTGATTCCAGCCGAAGAAATCGTAAAAAGAAGATTAAAGAAACAAAAATCGAAGAATAATCCAATAAATCCTAATTGTCTAGGTCAATTAGTCATTGAGAATTATTGTTGTTATTTGGGTCACAAATTAACACACTTTTTGTTGCATGATAACGGAATTGAAGTTTAAAATATTTAACTGAGCTTTTACCTATTTCAACAATTGTACGTCATTCGTGTTAAAGTAAATAGGGGTTTTATAACTGCCACTTTTATTTTACTTAAAAACAAAACAGAATCGAGTTACGATGAAATGTTTTAAATTATAATACATAAATCACATAAATGTGACGAAAAAAATTTGTTTCCGCACCCACAAATAATTAATGTGGACTTTGAAAAGGCAGTAATCAATTCTAAAAAACTGTTAATGGAAAAGCTGTAAAAATCCAGGAATGCTTTTTCATCTCTGCCAAAGTACCCACTAAAAAATCCAACAATTAGGTCTTGAACAATTGTACAGATTAAATGAAGAGTTTTCCCACAGCCTGGCGTTTTTTACCAGTAAATGATATTTATACAGGTAAGTAGTTAAAACGTAAAATATAATTTGATCCTTCTAATATTCCTATATTTTAGCAAAGCTGAACAAGTTAATAATTTTTTTTTAATTCGTTTAGTTAGGGAGAGCGGGGCAATTTAACTACCTTAAGGTTTCAACAATTATTCTACTCCAACTAGTGATTAGATTTTTACAATTTTTCACACACATAATCATTAGAATAGTAAGAATAAATGATAACTTTTTGGTATCGTAATAGTTGGTATATTGCTACATAGCTGGGGCAAGATGACATTTCAATGGGGCAAATGGACTTCTATATTGGTTATGTTGAATACAATTTTATAAAACTAATTACATCTTTTTTTAATGTCTGTCGGTATAGCCTCTGCATTAAGTATTGGAAAATAACCACCAATTGTTTTTAATTCAGTGTCTTGTATACCAATGAAAGACTGGAAGCTCTGAAAGTGAGTAGCAAATTTCATTTATTAAGATTTATCATTGAATCTGTTTTAAATTTTTTTTATTGAACTTTCACAATACTCCTTCATTTTTTTCAATGTTGTTTTTGTATCTTCATCAGTGGCGTCATTTCAGGTTTTGAAAGGGGGGGGCAAAAGTTTTGACCGGCCCATAATTAAAAAAAAAATCCGCTCACTAACTATTACATTTTTATCTCAATACAAACAGCCTTCTTATTACGTTCGTGCTTCTTACATAGTTATATTACTTGTATTTATATATGTTACGGTAAATGACGAAATATAATAATTTACGTAATTTACCGGTAAATAACGTTAATATCAATTTTTAATTTATATGAGTAGATTTTTATGTCAATTACCGGGAATTTACGATAAAAAATTATACAAATGGTTATTGTTGTATTTACATCATATTATATTATTAACTATTTATTTTCACATATTAATGATCCATGACATTTTGAATTACAAAGTTTACCTGAAGAACGACAAGCACATTTATTATTTTTACATTTAGTTTTGCAGTGACATCGTTGGTACCCTTGAGTGCCCGAAATACTGCTCAAACCAGCTGCCTCTCGAAGAGTTAGCTCCTTTTCTTTGATAGATTTAGGTATGTCAAGAAGTTTTTCTTTACAAGGTACTAGCTCAGATCTTGTGTATTTATGTTTTAAGTATCCATGTTCAGTACCTATATTAAAATATAATATAAAAATCGAATTTAGGGCGAATAGTTTATTAGTTTATGGGTTATAAGTATTTAGAGTTTATAGATACGTGGAGTGGAGTGGTACGGGGTTACCCCGAAAAATGTTTGTCCACTACTCCGCTTGTCTAAACTTTAAATACATACAATTCATTACATACAAATTATTCTGTCATTCAAAAAGGTAAAAAAATATAAGGATAAAAATATTTAAAAATATAATTTTTTAATAACAATTTTGTTTTTTAACAACTTGAAACTATGGATCAATTTTTTTTCAAAAACATGAATACTTTTTGAAATAACGAGTGTTTTATGATAAAAGAATCATCCAGTATAAGTGTATAAAATTCATTTTTTGTAAATATTTGAATAATTTATATGTGGGTACTCACATAATTTGTAAAGATCATTTTCGACATGTGTAACGACTGCTAATAAATTACGCGGAGCTCCGCGAGCACGATCTACATCTGGTATAGATGCTCTAACGGTTGAACCTATTTCGAGTGGATCAAATCGAGATGATGATGACTTTAACATCTTTTTTGCTTGTTTTTGCAAACATGAGATTGATTTTTTTCGTTCATTCGTTATTTTGTTTTGACGCTCGTTAACTAAAATATTTTAAATGTTTTTAATTTTATTTAATGATAAAATTATATAAAAAACAAACCAAGTTTTGTTTCATCTTTAGTATAATTTTCACAATTTTCATCACTTAGACTTGAAATATTTTCAGTGTTTTCATCAATATTTTGAGTTTGTGGTAGAATTGATTCAATATCCTCCTCAGTACACAAACTTTCAATTTCATTTGTTGGAATGCCAATTGAAGCTAATCCTACTCTTGCAGGACATCCGAACATCGCTTCATACGGTGATCTACCAATACCTATATAATAATAAATAAATAAATAAATATTATTTTATTATATTTAGTTAAAAATTATAGGTATTCAAACTACCATGTACAGAAAAACAAAATTAAAACTTGATTATAGTATAAATAGGTTAAGTTAATTATAATATAAATTAGTACCTGAATGGAAAGCACGATTTTTCTGAAATTGAATAAATTTCAAGCCATTTGGCCAGTCCTTTGTATTATTTTGTGCCATCCAAGTGGCAAGCATGTCTTCTACATCTCTGTTTGCCCTTTCTATGGAACCTTGACTTTGGCTATGCCGAGGTTTTCCGTGGACGATTTTAACGTCACTCCACATTGAATGTAATTCAGTTATTATTGAGTTCACAAATTCACGCCCATTATCCGAATGTAATATAACTGGAGCTCCAAACGTTGTGTAAATGTCGAGTAGATTGTGAGCAATTTCTTCAGCGCGTTTGCTTGTCAAAGGTTTTAACACAACAAATTTTGTAAGATGATCTTGATAATTCATTATGAAACGGAAATTATTAATACATTGTGATTGCATGTCAATCAAATCGATTTGTGCTCGAGAGTTAAAGGCATTATGTAAAATTGGTTTTGAAACCAGTCCTCTTTTCGGATTGGATGATTTTTTTTGGCAGTGTACGCAAAGACTTAAATACACCATTATTGTTTCATTAGTAATATTACAATATTTCATTTTAAGCTCAGCGCTCATTCGATTTCTTCCACCGTGGCCAATTGCGGAATGAGTCGAATGAAGAATATCAAATAATTCATCGTTTGTCACATAGTACAGTACGGTATCATTAATTACAGGTTTGATGAGTTTATCTTTTCCGTTGACAGTTAAAATATCGAATTTACGTACCATTCTATAATCTTTTATTGTCTTCTTCATACCAATTGTATTTAAAGCCAACTTTGATGTTTTTAATTGCTCCAAACGACAGTCGTATTCGGATGAACTTAAAAATGCTTTGTTGTCATCACGTTTTTGTGTAATTATAGAAGATATAATATCATCAAATTTTTTCTTCATAATGTTTTCATCCATATTTAAATATTAAATAAAATAAAATATTAAATATTTACTATTAAAAAAAAAAAAAAATTATAAGTAATTAATACGAAAAAAGAACACGCTAAACAACATATACGCCAAATGACATTTACGATAGTGTCTTCAACACAGACTAGTGTAATTTTTCTTATACCTACTTCATTTATACAATTAATTTTATTGGTTTTTCTAATGATAAGATAAAATCTAATACTGGACTTGATTATCGATTATATTTTATATCTTTATAGTCTTTAGGTAATGATTATCAGATATCTTGCGCAAAAACATATTTATAGATAGTAGATACTAGAAATCTACCTAATGTAAAACTGTGCAGCAGAAAAACATAAAAATTGTGTTATATTAGAATTTTAGTATTATACACAACATTTACCAATTTGTTAGGTGAATATCGCAATTAACCGGTAAATATCGAAAATCTCCATTTTGTATATATGTTTACGATAATTCCCGGTTAATTACGTAATTTTCATGTGTTACATCATTTACCGTAACATATACATACAAGTTGGTTATCTGAGATAACTGTGGTTACTCTAGATATAAATAACACACATTTTTGAAAGATAACAATGACTAATTAATACACATGATATAACAACACGGTATGATCGCAAAAAACCATTTTTGGTTCTAGTCTGCGCAATACGTCACTTGCTTACCCATATTATCAGGAACATTATTTTGTCTTGTTATCAATTGGGACATTGGATTTTCGATTTTTTTTGTTATTCAACGAAGTATAGCATCCATGATAGCAATATTATTAGGAACCTAGTTCATCTATAATTATTGGAATTTGTATTTTGTTTTTGACTTTATGTACACTTTGACTTGAAACAGTTTAATTTACCTGCAATGGCTCCTGTATATTCTGTTTCTGGATGCACGACAAGGAGTTCATCGAAGTATAAATTGATTACCAGCGAGGAAGAAATACCCAGGATACATAGGTTTCCGAAAGATCCTGTCATCCAGAAGTTGTGGGTATTAGCGTGTAGAAAACATAAACCAATAAATGTTTCATTTGGTAAGAACTAGATCATTAATTAAATATTATTTATGACTTTATTCAACACATAATATCTAGATAATTAAATAATAGTATACCTATATACCTATTCTGCCTACACAGATAATTATTAAATTCTATTACATTTTTTTTTTAATATAGGTACAAATGATTAAATTCCACATACAAATTATGACATAAGTAAAATTAAATATTTAATTTTAAAAAAATGCTGCGACAAAAGAAAAGTTGAAAACTTGTATTTCAGATACTACACCTACTACTATTCTTTTTACTTTTATAAAATATATTTATTTTTTTAGCATATGTATGTTCATTATATTTTTCCAATGAGGATTATTTTAAACCACTGATTCAGAAAATGCTGAACTATTCTCCACAAAATTGTAGAAAGTTAAGAGCTGATGCTATTCTTACATTAAACTTGCCCGGTGACGAATTAATTCAAGTAAACACATATATTTAATTGGAATTAAATTTATATTATGCATTAATGTATATTTTTATTTTAAGTCTAATCAAGTTTTGGCAAAAAGCAGAGAGTCCAGAACTAGAAGTCCTAGAGATAGTATGTTTACCGTCATAGAGTGTGAAGAATCCAAATCTCAAGACTATTCGGTTCCTTATGCAATTATTAAATTAAACTTTTATGTTTTTAATATTGAAATTGGCATTCATATTTATTATTTTTTATTATAGTGTATTAGTTCAGCTGAGAAAAGTGGTACATGTCTCAGTTCTGGTTCCATGACGTCAGTGTTTAATAAAATATATGTCCATTCTTTGAAGCAAAGATCACAAAAATTTACTGTGTCAGATTCTGTAACGCCAACTACTAATGATTCTTCAGTTAACTACAAATTATATAGATCTGGCAATTCTTTGAAGCAAAGATCACCAAAATTCATTGTGTCAGATCATGTAACGCCAACTAATAATGATTCTTCGGTTAACTACAAATTCTATTATAAAGATCTTAATTCAAATATTTTTGTTGAAGTACACCAGACATACAGAAGCTAAAGGTAAATAATAATAAGATCGGATATATGTAATAATATAATAATATGTATAATTCAAACGAATAACTATAGTGCTCCGAGGCGTAATATAAAACAACGACTAATCGTCCTACAGACTACTACATAGAGAGAATATGCTAGTTATACAAAATGCCTATTCAGCGTCTGCTGAACTACAGTGTGAATATTTTTACTTATAATCTACATACTATAGGGTGTGTTGTTTACATTCAACAATTTTATTATTAATTTAACATTTTTATAGACTATTCTTAATTCAAAGAATATGACTCGCAGTCTAGTTCCTTGCAAGCGTTCTTTGTTTAATGCATCTGCTGATGACGTTGCTATGCCTGATGTTGATAACAGTGATGAAATGGTAAGATATAATTTATTGAACTTTTATAATTTTCTTAAATTTTCCAATATTATATTTGATTATATAGGCAAGCCAACTCTGTGTAGAAAATATTAGGTTACATAATATTATATGTTAGTACATTACATTTTATATATCACTTACTTCTTTGACTTAACATTTAAAATATTTGTTTTAAATTTTAGTGTTGCTTATGAATGGTATTCATAGTTTAGGTTTATATTATTTTTATGTGCATCACTGGTGTGCATAAGTTTTTTTTTTTTACAAAAAAATATATTCTAAGCCAGTGATGGGCAAAGTACGGCCCGCGAAAGTATTTAATCCGGCCCGCCGGGGGTCCATCGATATGGATAGTATATGGCCTGTATAGTATAAAAGTGTCATGTTTTTATAATATTATATGATTCAAAGCTTTAACCAAAAATGCATTTTTTCTATAATTATGGCCCTCCTCTAGAATTTTTTAAACTTTGTGGCCCCCTATTAAAAAAGTTTGCCCCCCACTGTTCTAAGCTATGAATACCCATAATACAATATTGTTTATTTTTTATGAACAACTTTATTCGAGGATTTGATACTTCGGCAAAGATTTTTTTGTTTTAGGTTAAACAGCCAAAATCGAAGATTTGATATGTAAACTGGATAGCTCTATCAATCAATATTGAGGATTTGAAATCCTAAGCACGATTTTTAATTATGATAATCTTAGCCACTGGTTAGCTTTGAATTAAATATGTACCTATATGTATTAAATTGTATTTTTTGTATAGCGCATTAATTAATTCATAAAACAATTTGAAAGTTTTGCAATAAAAAAAAATATTTATATATTTATTTTGAGAGTTTTCATTAGGTATTATTGGAGGTATGTATCATGATTTTCAAATCCAGTCCCTATTTCTTAGTGAACCCTGACACAAAGTGTGTAGTCCAAAATGAACTAGATAGATTTTTAAACCGTTCAATTTATTTAACATTTAATAAATACGTTTTATAAAATATAATAATTAATTATATTATAAAAATATTTTCCATTATAATTCCTATGATATTTTATTTGAGTACAAATATACAAATATATTTACTGAATATATGAATTTGAATAGTCTCAGTTGAATATATTAGGAATATATTTTTATTTTTGGGTTAAGTAGTATATGAATATGGGCTTTTATATTGACTGCAGGTAAATGATTCATAAACAAATCTAAAAAAATTAATGAACGACCCAATGAACACGCTCAATTTTTGAAAGAACGTGAACGCATTCGTTTGAGAAACACACGAACGTGACCGAGTTCATTTTTTTTGTGAACGTTCCGAACACTGTATTTAATACATAATAAATAGGTAAAATAATATCCACAAAACTTAAATGTATTTAAAGTATTTGAAATACTTGTCATAAAATATATAAATAATGTTTCATGTTCTGACTAGGGGTTTATTAGGATCATTATTACTTTTATTTGGATTTCAGAATAACTATTGCCATTTTGTATTTTTTGACAGACTTAAACAATTAGGTAATGATATATATCAAAAGTATTCAACACTTTTGGGTATGCAGTTAAAATTGAGAAACATAATTTTAAAACAAAAGCAGTGTATTGAATTAATAAAGACAACTATTGAATTACAATTTAATCAAAAATTCAATAACATTTTAAATGGTTTATTCACCCCAACTCAAATTCAATTATTATTACATACAAAACAAAAACCATATAAATGGCAAACTGAAGACATAGCATCAGCTATAACATTAAGAAGTCTTTCAAAAAAGGCATATATTTATTTAAGAGATAAAAAAGGATTCCCATTACCAGGTTTGAGAACAAAGAAAAATACTTTAAACATAATTAAAATGTGGACTAATTATTAAAAAAATTGACATTCATTTTTCTAATACCTAATATAGGACTTTCTACATTGAGACATTACGCTAGTACATTTAGTGTAGAAAAGGGAATTTTAATTGAAGTTATGAATTTATTAAAGGTCAAAGGTAACATTGAAACTTTATGTACACTTTTATAATTATTTTTACTCAAATGAACTAATAAATTAATAATTTTGTCTCTTTAATAAAGGAAGTACCTTAAGTAAAAATGAAAAATTGACTGTAATTTCTTTTGATGAAACTTATGTGACTTATAAGTTGTGTTATGATAAAAGTAACCAACAAGTCTTAGGACCTCACAAATGTGTTCAAACCGTAATGGCTCGAGGTTTGATACTTTAGATTATTAATGAAACATAATTATAAATAAAAGTTTTTGTATACATTACTTTTTCAAGTTGGAAGTTACAATTTGTATCATTTAGGTCTAACTTCTAATTGGAAACAGCCAATATTTTATGATTTTGATCAAAGGATGACAAAAACATTGTTATTATCAATCATAACTTCATTACATGATGCTGGATTTGAAGTAAAAGCTGCAGTAAGTGATATGGCTCCATGTAATGAAAGCCTGTGGTCTAGCCTAGGCATTACATCAGATATTACCAGTTTTGAACACTCAATAACTAAATCGTCCATACATGTATTTGCTGACCCATCCCATTTATTGAAACTGGCAAGAAATCACTTTCTTGATCGGGGATTTGTTCTTCCCAGCGGCACCTATATTGGAAAATACATTGTTGAAGAATTAATTAAATTACAATCCAAATCAGATTTCCAATATACTTTTAAGGTATCTGAAAAACACATAAATGTCTCTGGTCCAATAAGAAAAAATGTGAAATTAGCAGCTCAGTTTTTTTCAAATACTGTTGCTAATGCTATTTCTTACTGTGGGAAAAAAAATGTATTGTTAAATAGTCATTGGGATTAGGTTTGTTGAGTGAGTTGAATATTGAATTTAATTAATACGAAATAAAAATATATTTACTTTTTAATAGGCAAGTACATGTTTTAAACTTATAAACAACTGGTTTGATCTTTTATATATCATGTTAATACATAATATAGGTATATAAAATATAATATGTAGATGGATCCAATATTACCTATTAGTATTTAGTATTAAGCATTGAGTAAACAATATAATATACTCAATGCTATTAGCTACTATATGATGACATATTTTAAGGGGAATTTTACCCCAATTTATGTTCTATTTGCATCAAATCGACCGACCCGTTAGTAGGCCGCCAGCGGCCCGCTGATGACAAGGGGGGGAGGCAAATGCCCACCTTGCCCCCCCCACAAATGACGCCACTGATCTTCATCAGCAGTCAAATTCATTTCAGACCCATACTTGTCAAGTATTTCATTTTAAATTTTGATATGCAAGTTACTATTGGGCACACACTGATTTGCAATGTAATTTTGTTATTGACTATCATTATTCGATAGAATACAAAATTATATTAGTCGATTCGAGAGCACAGTCCTCGTCAAGTCAATTCAATCAGTGCGACGTTGTTCGGTATTTTTTTCTTGTGCTTTTTTTTCCAGTAGTAGTATTTCTACCTACAAACATAAAACCGTAAAATTAAAAAGGAAAATAGAAGATTTTGAAGTGAGTAGACTGATACTTATGCATTTGTCCAAAACACCATGGGACAACCAAAATGTCTCATTTGTAACGAAAACTACAAAAACAATAAAAAAAAATCGAATATTAAACGTAATTTTTTATTTAAACACGATTCTTTTGTTAAGACGCTGGAAATGAAAGAAAAAACAGCAGTGGCTGAGATGATTCGTAAATCTCAACAATCGACATATAAATTTAATAACTGGTTGCAGTTAGCGTCTAATTTGACTGCAGCTAGTTTTGTTGTATCTCACGAAATCATGAATTCTGAAAAACCGTTTATTGATAAAAAATATATTAAAAGGTTACAATTGTCAAAAAACATAGAAGGTGAACAAATAAAAATATCAAATATAAAGATATAAGATTATAAGATAATATAAGATTCGTGAAGGGCAGTGAAGTTTGCTTCTACAAGAATTCTTACAAAGACATTACTTGCAGGGAAAAAGCTCAAATAAAAAAAAACGGAAACTAGGCGTTCTGGAGCAAAGGATATTGGTAGTATAAAAACAAAACTCACTTACAATTCGAAAATTTCAATAGCTGAAAACAAGAAGAAAGATATACAAAGCCTTCCAACATCCAATATCATTCCAAAATATTATGAAACATTTTATAATACTTTATTTTAATTTTACTTTGTACATTTACATTATAAATAATAATTATATTTAAGTTTCAGATTAAAATTTTGTTTATTTTTTACCAAAATTAATGAATAAAAATATTATAGTATCAAATTATGACTGTGGTTTGTTTTTTTACAACTCCTACATTAAGTTATAGCTTGTGAATATTATAATAAAATAATGTCAAAAAAACAAAAAAAAATTTGGCATTTTCTGGAAGAACAATGACACAATTTGAATTTTTTTTTTATCAATTTTGAGCTGTATGGGGGTAGTTTATATGTTTTGCCAAAACTGATACATTTATCTAAAACTAGACTAAATTCGACATTATAATAAAAATGGCCGTTTATATTTCTTAGACTATTTCTAATATCCTAAATAATAAAATCCATTAAAAAAAATATATATATATATTTAAATTTTTTTTTCTGAAAAAGAATTAAATTTGCACTTATGTCGTTGTTCCACCGGAAAAGTATAAAAAATATATATGTATTTCAGTGCACTACTAACTTTGTATTTAATCTTGTTTTCAATGATAAATCTAGTACATCATTATTAATTTCATGTTCAATTGGATTAATTTTGACACTGTTCTTATGCAAAACTTTATTACCTGCCATAATATCTAGCTTATTATGTAATACAGTCTGTGTGATTTTACGTGCACGCTCGTAAGCAAATAGTTCATCAAAAGCATTTCTGAATAATTCTTTGGTCCTGTTAGGATTCGTTTTACATAGATCGTCGATGTTGATTAGAAGTTGATCCCTGTATAATATGATGTGTGGGATTCAAGATCATCACTGGCTAAATAGATGGTTAAGATATCTTATCTATATTCTAAGACATTAAGATAATACCCGGGACTCAATTCAAACACATAAAAGTAGCATGGACTCAATTCAATGTTATCCCATCAGTTTGGTACACATCTCTTGATACCTGAGAAATATGTTGAGTTGAGTCATTGAAAACATTTTAAATCTATTACTCTTTAAGATTTTGAAATTATAAACTAATATTATACCTACATGTAAATGAATGCTTTTAATGTATAATAATTTTAAGAAATATTACTTTTATATAAAACATATTTCTTTTAAATGAAAAATAAAAATAAATAGAAGTACCTAGGTAAATATGTAAGTATGTCTTATAAGAATTTATTAAATTAATATTAAGGTTATTAAAAATTTTTTTCTTTGCATTAATTCCAATTTTTCTTTATAATATTGAGCTTTCGTAGCTATTTTTTTTCCTTCACAACAGCCAGTCGTGTTGCAGCATCGTTACTCTCATCAAGTCTTTTTTCTGTTGATGACCTTTTTGATTTTGAAGTTGTGGTTTCTTTAATAAAAAACGTATTCATTTCTACTAAATCATAATATAAGATAATAAAATATTTTATATAAGACATAGTATTTTAGAAATTGCATAATTAATATTACTCAAGATATATGATATTGAGTTGAATCAGTGCATTCAGTGGCGCAACCAGGGGTCGTGGTCCCCGGGTCCAGACCCCCACCTTCAGCCATACCTATAATGGGCGATAAAAGATAAAAAAATTTTATTTATTTAATTTAGAATAATAAAGTAAGTATGGACGGGGGCTCCTTCCTTAAAAAAATTCTGGTTTTGCTACTGAGTTGAATAATACAGTTGACTTAGCAGTATTATTATCTATAAAGCAATACTTATGGTGAAACATTTGAAATATAAGAAAAGAAACTGTTAAAGGAAATTTAAGGTCATATAAGTGACCACGTGGTCAATAAAACAAAAATCATAACTATTAATTTGCACAATTTATATCTAAAATAAAAACCGAAACTTGATTTTTTTTTCATTATTTTATAATATTTCATATTTTCATTATTTGACATTCTTTTGTACAATTTGTATTTAAAAAACTTGATTTTTATTTCATTATTTTATAATGATTCAGATTTTCATTGTTTAATATTTTTTGTTCAATGCCTCTGTAAAAATATAACAAATAATCAGGTAGTTAAGAGGACGTTCTACGTCGGTTTAAGTTTTTAAAAAAAATATACCTTGGATAAAATGAAGATTTTTTTCTTTATATTTTTTAGAGTGGTTGGTGTATCTATTATGGATAAAATTGCTGGATTTGTTATGGATACTAAACTATTGTATTTAATTTAATTATCGATTTTGGAAATTTTAGATTTGTAAGAATTTAGTCGTAGCCGGAAATCAGAATTAAATGAGGTAATTTTTGTTCGAAGGTGATCTTGAAAGATTGTTGTTAAATTTTGTAGAATGAAATGAATTTGTTTTTTTTAAATGGTAATGTTGAATTGGATTTATTGGATACCATAGTGTCGGGAGTACAGCGAATGCAACCAGAAAAAAAAACTTAAGAGGATTTTCAGACATTCGGATTTCGAACAGGGACGCGAAATATATTTCACGTACGATCGCAGCAAAGGAATCTTTTTAAACACCTGAAAGACGATTTAAAACTTGAAACGGCACCCGAAAAGGCCGTAAAACCGTAAAAAACGGATAAAAAAATGAAAATAATAATAATAATATAATTATATCGGACAACGCCGTAGTAACCGTTAACGTGGTCACTTTTTGTATGATAACCTTTATAGATAATAGATGAATGGATGCAGCCCTATCACATGGGACAACTCAACCATAGATAATAGAAGTACATCTAATATCTATGAACTCAACTACCATAATAACAGAATTCGTTATGATTATATTATTTTTACTAGCGGCCCGTGGAACTCGCTTTGGGTGAAACTCGGTATAAGTGAAAACCCTAGGACGGATGGAACAGCTTGAAAGCAGAAAGTTTTTAAAAAAGGAATATATGGTGGTACAACAAGCCTTCGGCGCCTTCGAGGGGGTCGAGTGAATATCGTTTCAAGGGAAATTCGGTTTGAAACGGTAGTCGGGTGTCTAGAAATCGGTCACTAAAATTGTTATAAAGTCGATTACCATGATTTTGAGTTATCAGTAATCAGTTATCATTCTGTGGTAAAAGTTTGTATTGACGCTTGCCCGGCGCTGGTTTAAATTCAAAAAGATTAAAGTGTACCGAAAATAGTAATTGAGTGTCTGCTAGTGTCAGTCATCATTTGGTGTAATATCGCGTCCCGTCGCCTTTCCGGTTTTTTTTTGTATGTTAAAAAAATATTATATACCTAGTGATTATTATTAGTTATTGATTTATTAATTATAACTATATTATAATTATAAATTAAATTTGATTAAAATAACATAGTACAGCATATTAATAACATATTATCCTCATTTTTTTGGGGGATTTACAATAAATCCTCACTATTATTAAGAAAAATGTCTTCATCGCTATTAACAATATCATTACCATTGTCAACTGATATCCCATATCGCATCATAAGAATGGAATTGCGCTGCTGTTCTATCACGTTTCTTGCTTCCATAGCTTTAGCAATTCTTTCTAACTGTCTTCCTTGGAATGAAGTAGCATCTGCTAATGACTTTTGATATTTCAGAATGTCATCAGCTTCATTAAATTTTATTTTTTTTATTTTATAGCTATATGTGTGTACTTTGGTTTAAATTTTCACTGGTTGACTCTATTGTTTCAAATAAGTCAACTTCGTGTAAATCTACTTCACTTGTTTTTGCAGTGGGACTATGGACCAGGTTACCAAATCCAGCTTCTTGAATTTCTAGGTCACCTAATATTAACACCTCCCCAATAATCGATGCAAATTTGTCTTCAATTTCCGATAACGGTGTTGTTGTAGATGGCTTATATCAAGTAGTACATTTTTCGCGGTTTATAGCAGACACTTTCTTTTACAACTCGTTTAATGTCATTCCATGTCTATGGAAAAGGAAAAATGGACATAAGTAGTATAAAATAGAGGTAAAGATAACGATATATATAGGAAATTCAGTGGAGTCAAGATATATTGAACTTCAAGAAATCGAATAAATATTGAATCCTCTACGGAAAAGGATTCAGGAATCAAAGGACTAAAATAGTGTGCAATACTGCAGTATGACAAACATTTAGTGTAGTACAAAATTAAAAAGTGTGTAATATACACATTACATAATATTATAGAATTTGGTATTTAATTTATTTATTGCCATAGTTCTTTTATTTTATTTTTGGCAATAATAAACGTGCAGTACAAACATTTTTATAGTCTCTGAGTTAACCTATTTATAACAATACCTTATACATACAACAAATATTTAGAAACCCAAGTATAATAATTAGTGTGAGAATTATAAGATACTATAAGAATTATAAGGTACTTGTAGTTAATAAAATAATAACTATTTAAATTCCCAAATGGCCAAATTTGATGTTATATGACACTACATGATGAAAATATATATAACTACAATAAGTAGAAGTTATATAATACATTATGCATATTATATTAAGACATTGGGTATATATTTTTTGCAGTGTTTGGTAAGTTACCTACTTTTAAAAAATAATTAATTTACTCTACTCGTTTCTAAGAGATAAATGTAATAAAGTTACTTTACTAAACCTCGGTTACTCAAATAAAAATGTAATGAAATAATTTAACTTTCCAGATAAAAAAGTAGCTACGTTATTTTCTTGTTACGAAAAAATAAATATTTTTTATTAAACATTTCTTAGCATTTAATATTATCATTCTACAAGCAACTTAACTAATAACGCACTAGTAAAAAGGTATCATTTGTAAAAGATGTAAAAAAAAAACACAATTAATACTTAAATACTTATACAACAATATTAATTACTATTATAATTTATAACTATCAAATAGTAGCTAAAGTGGCTAAAATAATTTATAACTCTGCAATGTAAATATTTAGATTTATCTGTAAGTACTAACTACAAAGTACCTACAAGAAAAATAATGTTATATTCTAATGTAAAATATAGTAGTAAGTAAATGAGAAATTTCAAAAGAATTTAAAACTGAATTGCGGCAAGTAAAAATCAAATATATATATGTTACCGGAAAATATGATAATCAGTTAATGTTGACAATGACTAGCCAACAACGACAATGCCTGATTTAGCAAGGAATTGTCATAAATAACTAGTAATTGACGTTAGTTCCTAATCAAAGAAGGCAATGATGCTAAATATTGCAATGTAGAAAAAAAAAAGAAGAGATAAAAAATTATAAAAAAAGAGGTAATTAAAAATGTTTACATTATTATTATGCATATAATTAATATTTTAATTAATTTATTTATTAATTTATAGGTGTCCAAACACACGCACCATCACGAGATGTAAGGTATGACCACATTGACCATTTTCCTAAAGTTGGGGACAACAGAGTAAGGTGCAAAAATGAAAAATGCAATAAAAAATCATTAGTCAAGTGCATTAAATGTAACGTGTATTTGTGTTTAAATCAAAAAAAATAATTGTTTTCTGTCTTATCATCAATAATATTGATTTCTGTATTTTTTTTTTTTTAATTTAATTATAATTAATATTATATGATGAAAATGTATAATTATACCGTTTTTGCTAAAAAGAAGTAGCAATATAAATTTACTAATAAATTTAACTTTATTCGTATGTTGTGCCATATATGGCACAATTGCGAATTCTTATCCTAAAATGCAAATATTTGTTGATTATTTTTTTTTCATTTTTTAAGGTATTTATAAGGTATAAGAAAGTAAAAAAAAAATTTTGGAAAAAAAAAAAAATTATGCAATGTAGGGTTAAAATATTAAATTAAATAATTATTATTTATTTTAATTTTGTAGAGGCACGACAAGCACACACGGAAAAAACTATCTAATCAGAATAACAACAATTATCGTCATTTTAACTGTAATTTATAATTATATATAGGACAGCTATTTTAATAGTTGATAGTACTATCATACATTAGTTGAAATATTACAGTTCTTTCTACTAAATTTATAGTTGAAATATTACAGTTCATTCTACTAAATAACATATAGTTGAAGTTACAGTAAATGTGTAGTCATTCCAACTATTTTATTAGTAAAAGCCACATAAAATGTGTAGTTACTACAACATTATTATTAGTTGAAACTACATAGAATGTGTAGTTATTCTAACATTAATATTAGTTGTAGCTAAATCAAATGTGTAGTTACTCCAACATAATTATTAGTTGTAACTACATAGAATGTGTAGTTATACTTACTATGAAATTAGTTGAACCCAGCAGTGTATTATATGGGGGATGTAGGTGACATAATGTCCACCCTATGAGATTAATTTTTACAACACCATATTTAATAAAACATATATTTTTTTTTTGTTATTAATTATTTATGTAAAAAGATGAAATAGATGTCACCACAACCCTCTAACAATCATTACAAAATTATATCACTACATGGTTGTAACTACATAAAATGTATTGCTTTTCCAAATACATTATTAGCAGGTATATTTAGGTTATTAATGATAATAAGTATTAAGTACAGAAAGTACATTTGTATGTTTTTTAAAATATTTATGACGTCAAGTATCAACTAATTTATAACCAAATTTAGGATTAATTATTCAATTATTGTTAAATAAAGAAAATAACACAAAATAATTACAGTTAGGTACTCATTTTATTTTCCAAAACTTAATATAACAACATATTATATGTATAATAATAAAAACTTAATGTATATTTAAAAATATAGGTACCTATTTAATATTTTACAGATATAAAAACCATATCATTAGATAGTACCACATGATAAGTAGGATTAATATTCCCTATATCTTCTAGAGATACACACAAAAAATCTGTAACATTGTTAAATGATACATTAAAGGCTTGATAATGTTCATCAAAATAATTTGTAATAAACAATTTTACAATAGCATATGGTTTATTATTTTCAGTAATAAAAATTAATTTAATTAAACCAAAAGTAGGCAATAAATTATCTTCATCAGAAACATTAACTATGATTGACATATTTTTATTATTATACACAGTACCTTTTATATTAACCTTAGATACAAACATAGTTTTTTCAGAGATACAATTAAATGGAATTGATACAAATTGTGTTTTAGTATTATACATTTCAAGCTTGAATCAGGGTAATTTAATTATATTTCCTATCTTTATAGGAATGGTATAAACATCACTTTTTGGTGAACTTAATCTAAATGCCAACTGAAGTTGCTGTTTTAGTGACAATGTATATACAATATTTTTTCTAGAGGTAATCGACTTAGCAGTATCTTTTAGTTCCTTATGTTTCGCTTCAAAACGCATTGACCAGAAAAGAGATAAAGGACCTGACTTTTCGATTATAGATGGATAATGGACCATGTGATGGTGTTTTGGTTTCATGTGCACATTAAATAATTTTAAATATAGCTCATGATGGTCAGAAATTAAAGTTTTAAGCAAAACTGCATCCCCTGGCCGAACACTTTTACTTAATGTTATATCTAAAATTTGTTTTAACAATAAATATAAGGACCAGGATTGTGAACTTGAAGGAACTAAATCTCCAATTATTAGCCCAAGGTATATACTAAAACATAACATTTCACTTGCTGTCATTTTTATAGTCTTTTGTCGTTTAAGATTGTCTTCTGTTATTAATGTTGGTCTATTTCGTACATCAACTGGTCCATAGTTGAATGTTTCAATTCTATTATTTAAATTGTCTAATGAGAAATATTTGCTATAAAATATTAAGTGATTTAATATAAGAGCTAAATCATACTTAAAAACACCTTCTAATAAATCGTGCATAATGTCTACACTAAAATTATTAACCACAGAAAATGAATGAACATCATTCCATGTACACATTTCTTTTATACCAGTAAGAGAAGAATCGTTAGCCATTACATCTACATTATAATTGTTCAAATTTCTTAGACAGTTGTCATTTTGTTTCAGTTGAGAGTGACATTCAGTTTTACTGCATTTACAAAAACGACAAGGGTATCTTGCAATGAAGCTTTCTGAAAAACCCAAAATTGAATGTAATCCAATGTTATCCCCCAAAATTAAACCTAAGGAAAAATATACTTGATGTGATATGTTCTTTATGTTTATGGTGATTCCTGTCTCTTCTAAATAATTTAGTTCTGTTATTAGATTATGAAAAATTTTATGATTTCCATAGTACTTTTTATCATCACTTTTAAATAGAGAAGCTAAAAATATATTGTTTAACGAAGAAGATAACTCAGGTGGCAAACATGATAATGAAACATATACAGCACCTAGCTTTTGACAACCAGCATGAGAACCTAAAGGGTTGTTCACTTCGAAATCATCAAAGTACAAAAACAAAGGTAAAATTATTTTGTTCTGATTCATTCTTAATTTCTCCTTCCATAATTGTGATTGTAGAAAACTAGATATCAATTCACTTTCAATTGTTTTCAAATAAGATATATAATTTAGTATTGTCTCAAACATATTACTGTGTTCTAAGAATTTTTTGAAAACTAATCTAAGAGGAATTACACTTATTTTAACTGCTTTTGGTTCCAATACTACTCTACCATTACATAATCTATCATTAAGCCTGTATCCATTGGATACTTCTTCAGGTCGAACTAAAAGGCCCTGTTCATCAAGTGTCTGTAGTCTTAAATATTCAGTTTGCATACTCTCAAATGATGAACCCATATTTAAAATTATCTCTTTAATTTGTGATAGCTCATTGCCAACATTATCATCGTTACATATGCTTATTACTTGATTCATCTTTTCTTTTAAAATAGATAAAATCATACTATTAAACTCTTGTAAATCATCAATCAATTTTTGAACTGTTTTTCTAGGTAAACCAGAGTAACTATACCATTTAGAAATTAAAGCAATACTATTTTGATAAATTTGTTTTTTTATGTCATCTACTGACTCAATATTTTGATAAACATTAATATTAACATTGCTATTGGGAGAAATGTTTGAAACAGCAGGTGGTATTAACTCACAATAAGTATGAACTACTTTATCAATACTATTACAAATTAAATTTATAGGATGATCATTTAAATGTTTCTTAAAAGAATTTAAATTACTGAAACTTCTAAAACAATTCTGCTCTAAACATTTAAACTCTTTAATGTTATTAACAATGTGAAATATATTTAAATGTATCATCAGGTGACTAACTGCCTGAAATTGTTCAAAACTTAAAAAACACTTAGGCATATTTAAACTTAATAAGTATATTATACAAAAATTTAATGGAATAAATGAGTTATTTAAAATTATTGAAATCGTTCATGAAACTTTCAACAGCCAAAAACTTCTTGTTGGGCCCAGTTATATCAAAAAAAAATGTTTTGAATTAAATACCAAATTTGTTCAGCTTCAGGAGGGTATTTTAAATTAAATGTATGAAAAGACTTGAAGCATACGTCCAAGGCTTTAACTGGACTCTCTAATTTATAATGTATATCATTTACCACTGTAAAACAATCTGTATCATTTTCTTCATCACTGCCAATGAATACAATGTATGGCTGCACAGTTAGTCCATAGTTATGCCTTTTCAACTTTGTTGCTTTGGATTGTTTTCAGCTCATTTGCATTCTAAAACATTATTAATATACAACAATTATAAATAAATTATAAAATATTTTATTCATTAGTAAGTTACAAAATAAAATTAAATAAATAAATATAACGAAATGCTGATCACAAAAGCTGAAGCTTGTTCGATTTTTAAGGCCTCCAAAACTTTGATTTTAGATTTTTATTCCCATTTTTTATAACAACATTTACTGGTTGAAATAACAGTGGTATAATTTTTATAGCAGCAAAGTCGTCTTGTCCTTAAAAAACAAAAAATTAGTTATTAGGAATCAATTGATATGATTTAATAGTTTAGTTAAATTATTGCCTGGTATTCTAGGGTCCATGAATTGATTTTTTAAAAAAGTATCTTGAGCACCCAAATTAATTTTATTTCTTTGTAAATAAATCTTTAATTTTTGCTTGAAGGAATCAAATTTATTAAAAAATGACATTCCTTTGTTAGGATATAATTCTTCAAAATCTCGTAAAACCTTGTGATCCAGAAATGCTGTTAAAAGCAGCTGCTTCTCGAAGAGTAATTGGCCTTTTCTCTTTCGATTTAGTGACAACTTTTTCAAAATCAAGAAGCTTTTCCTTGCATGGGTGGATTTCTGTCCTACTATACATATGTTTTAAAAACCCATTGTCCGTACCTATGACGATAATAAATAATAAATTAAATAATATAAAATTATTAAAAGAACCATTCAACCATTACTTATACAATTTATACTAATTATCTTTAACTTCAGTCACAACTGCTAATACATTTCGTGGTGAGCCACGAGCTCGATCTACATCAGAAATAGAGTTTCGCACCGATGTCCCTACTTCAAGTTCTGGGTATTTTGCATTGGATATTTGTATGATTTTCTTAGCTTGTTTCTCTAAACATTTAGAAGATAATTGTCGTTCGTGATGAATTTTCTACTGCTGTCGATTAACTACAAAATTGCCAATATTAAAGAATATTCAGATAGTGGACATTAATCGTAATATTTTGATTATGCGTAATTTCGACGCGGTAATTTTGACGCTCGTTAAACGAACGTAGTCATTTGGACGAACGACAATATAATTGAGCGCATATGAAATTTTAACGCAAAACAAAAATAAAATATTTATAACATACATAGATATCAGCCAATTTCAACGTAAATATGGTATCTGTATATTATAGTTTGTTAATCTATATGGTCACAATATCTAAATGGTACACATTTTATCAATATCTTTATTACGATTTACCGTTCAATTATATCTGTACATAAATACGTGTGCGTCAAGATTACATCATCGAAATGACGGGATACCTAATATTTTATACCAAGTTCTAATTCATGACTATTGCTTGGTCCATTATTTTCATCATTTATACTAGGAGATTGATCGACATCTGATGAAACTGAATCTGGTTCGTCAACCTGAGCTTCGTCAACTTTTAAAATAGTCTCGATATCTTCTTCAGATTGTAAACCATCAATTTCATCCATAGGTAAATCTATTGATGCCACGTCTAATCGAGCAGAACAACCAAACATTGCCTCATACGGAGATCTTCCAATACCAAAAAAAAACAAAAAATCAAACGTATTTAAATATTTATATATTAATTATTTAAATAGTTTTGTACCTGAATGAAAGGCTCAATTTTTTTTGAATTGAACAAATTTTAATCCAGAGGGCCAGTCGTTACTTTTGTACTCGGCCATTCACGTAGCCAACATATCCTGCACATCTCGGTTGGCGCGTTCGATAGAGCCCTGGCTCTGGCTGTGTCGAGGTTTCATCTATCATACAGTCGCGGCCTCCATGGCCGATTGCTGTGTGTGTAGAATGAATTATATCGAAAAGCTCTTCATTTTTCATGTAATAACGCACACTCTCCGTAGCATTGGCCATGGTTTTTATAAGACGATCTTTGCTATTGATGACAATAACGTCATACTTACGTATGTTCTTATAATCTATTGTACACTTTTTTTTCCAGCCGTGAATAGCGCTATTTTGGACTGCTTTATTTTTTCAATTCGTTCACAATACTCATCATGATTGAAAAAAAAGTCATTGTCATTACGTTTTTTTTAAATTAATAATGAAATTGCGTTGTCAAACTTTAATCGCATTTCATTTAAATCCATTTTTGAAAAAATTAAATAAACACTTTTATTGACACTGCACAGTGCACAAATACCACTGTCTTTATTACAGCGGGGTCGACGACAGCCCACCTTGTCGTGGTGAACCCAGTGGCGGATTACCCATTAGGCTCGTGAGGCTCGAGCCTAGGGCGGCAAATTGTTTCATGTTATTTTATTTTTATGAACAAAAAAAAAAAAATAAAGGAATTCAAATGGGGCACTCATAATTGTTTGTATCTGAAGAAATTGGCTACGTGTTTCTTGTTATAACTTGCGTTATTACACAATACGCATGAGAAATACGCAGCCGCTAAATAAGAATAATGCAAAATTAATATCGATTTAATATAAACTGATCGACGTTGGCGATTCCGTGAGTAAATATAAATAAATTTATCGGCGGAAATGTTTGAATGTTCGACGTTTGACGAAAATATATGATTATTTCCAAACCGTATTATACAATATACAATATACATCTATACTTGACACGGCGACAATCGAAATCTTTATGACATTATTTGGGTATATTATTATGACTATTAATTCATTGTGTGTTACACAACTAAAAGTATCCATCATATTATTATTTTTCAATTTATTTTGCTGTGAACGTAGTAACAAGTACAACATTACTTCGTCGAGGTCTATTAAATTATTCGTAACTATATAATATTATAATACTATTTTAATCAACTTATATTGTATTGTATTGTATTGTACCTATTAAATACCTTCAACTTTTAAGTACTTATTAAAATAAAATATGAATTATAAAAATAATTATGTATATTATATTTTACTGTATATTTATACGTAAGAAGTGGCATACAAATGGGGGAGGGGTTCGGGATAAATCATACATAAAATATATTATCCAGTTTTGAAATGATTAGAATAATAAAATGAAAATGTACACGTCATGAAAATAATACATTTCATGCAATATGTGATTAATATAGTAATATTACTTAAAATAATTGATTTTTCTTACATTATGACATTATAATTTTACATTTACATAACAAATTTCTTAGTAAGAAAATGAAAATAAAACAATATAAATTTTGGAGGTTAATGAAAATCGCCTTCTTGTGGTGTCGTATAGGTAGTGCTAAATGGTACTAAAAAATATTATAAGAAAATTATTAATTAGATACAAGAAGATCTTGGCATAATATTTTTATTCGGGCCTAGTTTACACGTTTATCATTTTTACCTGAAAAAAAAACCGGGCCGAGTTGTACACATCTATAATTTTTAATTGAAAAAAAAAACCGGGCCTAGGGTCCATAGTAGTCCATACTGTGCATTGAGAACCGCATCACAAATGAATTAGACTTTGACCATTTGATAAATGATTTTTCCCAATTAAAAGCCCGGAAAGAACTGGATTAAACCATTCGTACTCTTTATACACCTAATTTATCGATTGCAACTTGTAAGATTTGTATTATGTAATACAATATTTGAACTAAAGTGTAAATTACTAATTATCCAACCATATAGTACCTTTAAACAATTTCTCACTCACGGGACGGCTATTCGTGTCAGTGTATTCAAATTACGATTTTTGGATAGTATTAAAAAAGGGGGGGTGGTAAACACTGAGCGTGCCTATGGGCGCCGAGAAGGTTAATCCGCCACTGGGTGAACCCGTTCGGCCGGTCCTTCGGGTCCGGTCGCTAAGAGGCTTGTCACACTAACCCCCGTCCGGGAAGGCCGAACCCGGACCTTCTAACCCCTGGCATGACACTTTGAAACCGTCGAATTAGCCCGCCGACGGCCAGAGGGTGTAGGGCTACCGGTGGCAGCCCCCCTATTAATAAAACTTACTATGAATACGCCTAATACAGATAAAACCATTCTAAGGCCTTCCTACTGGGAGGGATCGGACCTTAGGAAAACAGATCCGGCAGACGGTGGTGAGCAAGCAGGCTACCGTAGGTCGTTATCGAATCACTGCTCTAAAGATGTGTCCAGCCAGGCATCTAAACAAACTACTGCTGAGACAGTCGTATTTATACGCAACAAAAAGCACGACAAAGCACCATCGGAAGATGTGCTAAGACTACGTGGAGGCGGTGACCCCACGGAGGATGACAGTTCGACAGAAATGGACTTGAACACGAACACCCAGAAAAAGCGCCCTGGGCCGGATCCCCGATGACGTCGACAGGGAACAAAAAGGCTAAAGCGGTCGGAAACCACAAGGAGGCCATGGGTAGCCTAAATAACCTAGTTGGGTGATGCGAGAACATCGTAACAACAGAGCTAGAGAAAAGAAAACTGTCCAAAGTCACGGCAGAAGGTCTGTTAGATAAACTAAAGGCAATAAGAGGCCTCTTCACGGAGGTATGTCTGGAAAACTCCAGACTTACTGGAGCACTCCAAACCAGTGAAGAGGTCAGGACTAGGGACATTATGAACATTTTTGAAACGGCCACAGAGAGGATCTCGGCCAGGACCTCTGAAAACAAGGAACTTACAATGCGCAATAAGGAGCTCGAAACACAACTACAGAATCATAAAAAAGAAGTAGAAACATGTGCGAAACCGGCTTCGGTGGCCCAAACAGTTGCAGCTAGCAAATCGTACGCGACGGTGACTAGTGCAGCCAAAAAACCGCTAAATAATAGTAAGGGTAAAAAGGCATCCTTAGAAAAATGCCGAACAGCGAAAACCACATCACGGTTTATAATTGATATATCAGCCGAGAAATCAATTGCGGAGGCCAAGACTGAGCTCTGGAAAACCGTCTCAGAAAAAAACAAAAATACAAGGGCTAGGACGATCGTAAAGAGTAATACCCTTATAATTTTACCCGAATATAGCAAAACGTTCGAGGTGTTAAATCAAGTTCCGCACATAAGAGTTATTGGGCCTCGTCAACCCAGAATTATAATTTATGATGTCGAAAACGAAATAACAGAAGTCGACCTGGCAGAAGGTCTGCAATCGCAGAACCCAGAACTTGGCCTAAATCAGGAAGATATAGGTAGATGACTGTAAGGCACAAACTTGGTCCTAAAAACGGGACTGCGACGCATTGGGTCATAGAGACCCCACCGGACATTCTAGCCAAACTGGAAAACAAATCAGTTTTCCTGGGCATAACCAGGTGCAGAGTCCGGATATACCAAAATGTGCCTCAGTGTTTCAGATGCTAAAAATACGGGCATACGGCACAAAAGTGCAATCAGGAAAAGCCGACCTGTAAACACTGTACAGAAGGACATGATAGCAGGGAATGCCCTGACAAATCAAGAAATAAATGTAACAACGCCACAAGGCGTCCAGTGCATCCTGCAAGGCGAGAAACCAGGCAATCCAGGGTTTGCTCAGGCGCACTGACTTCGGACCAAAATGAACAAACCATATATAAATATCTGTCAACTAAACGTAAACGGCCAAAGAATTCCCAGCCTCCAATTAAAGGACTTCTGTATAACCGAAAAAATAGATATTGTCCTAATACAAGAACCAGTTATAATGGCAAACAAGGTTTTTGCCTTCAAAAAATGTCGACAATACCATATGGGTGTCAATTCTGGTGCAGTTGTAGTCGTTCTAAACGAAGACGTACGAGCTCTAGCCTTACCTCAGTACTCGAGCCAACATATTACGGTGGTAAAAATCAATAGAGGTGCTGACCAGAACCGTGACCGTGGTATCGGCATACTTTAAATACAACATGCCGACATCCGGCTTCCTGGAAAAGCTTAGGGCCGTACTAGACGATGATACGAACGTCTTGGTCGGGGCTGACGTAAACGGCCACTCAAGACTTTGGCACTGCCCCACAGGCAACAACAGAGGTGCACTCACCGAGGAACTAATACACGACTACGACTTGCATATTGCAAACATGCCAAACACACTGCGTACCTATTGTAGGGAAGTCATGGGTGAGTCCAATATCGACGTCACCCTGGTCACACCGAGGTTAAGGGACCGTATACATAATTGGAACATAAAAGACAATACAGACAGTGACCATAATACCATAACATATGAATTGACCATGGGGGCAGGCACCAACCTTAACCCTGATCACGCAAAAAGATATAACGTCAAGAGGGCGAACTGGGACAAATATATTGAGATCTTGCAACAAGAAAAGCCACAAATGACCACAGATACAATTGACGGTCATGCAAGATCACTAATCGATATAATACAAAGAGCAGTGCATGGATCCATGCCTAGATCCAAGTCATGTAGCCCACTGAAAAAGAAACAACCGTGGTGGAATCAAGACCTAGCGGTCCTACAAAAGAGTCTCAGCGCGGCAAGACGTAGGGGCCTCAGGCATGATAATAGGCAGGCCTACAATGAGATCAGAAACAAATACACAAGTGAAATAAAGAAGGCAAAAATGGCTGCCTGGCGTCACTTTGCGGGCGACCTAAACAGAAATACTTGGAGCAAAGCCTTCAAATGGGCCAAGAATGGGTCAAAAGTACATAACATGCCGGCATCTTTAACAAACCCTGACGGAAGCAACACAACAAGCCTAAACGAAACAGCCAATCTGCTCCTAGACACGTTCTTCCCCAAAGATACAGGCACAGGTTACCCTACAAGCAATGCGCCGCTAAATAACTATGAGAGGACGTTGGACCATCAAAGTCCCCAGGCTTGGACGGCATAACGTAGTAAATAACCAGTCCGAGGAGACCGCATGCAGATACGTTTTCGGTGTCTTCCTAGACATCACCGGCGCGTTTGACAACGTCGGATGGCGGCCGGTGCTATCTAAATTAGAGGAAATGGGTGCCTCCCAAAGGACACTGAAGATTATATGTAGCTACCTATCAGAACGGACAGTACACTACGCGCTTGAAAGTAAGATATTCGTAAAGAAACTTCAACGTGGCTGCCCACAAAGGTCGCAGCTTGGCCCAACGCTGTGGAAAGTAGCAATGAGCGCCTTGGGCAAGTTGCGCCTAGACAACACGACGTCGATTACCCTGTATGCGGATGACATCGCATTTCTGGTGGGTGCCTCAAGACCGCCAACTGCTTTTGGCTGAATTGAGCAGCACTTAGAAAAACTCAAGTCAAGAGATCTGTATACAAGGCTAAGAAGAATGACGTCAGCGAACTGGGGAATGAGCCGAATGGCGGCCAAGATAATTTACGAAGCGGTCTGCTTGCCTAGAATAACGTACGCCGCACAAATATGGGTGCAAGCTTTTAATCTAAGCAAGACTGTAAAACTACTCGGCAGCATTCAGAGAGCGCCACTACTAGCGATCACCAGCTGTTACAGGACAGCCTCGACGAACTGTCTCTCGGTGATCGCGGGTACACTTCAACTAGATCTGGAAGTGAGAAGGTCCGTAGAAAAAATAAAACAGCGAAAAGGGACAATTACTAACAACGAATACGAGCAATCATTAAAAGACCTCATAACCGAATGGCAACAAAGGTACGACAGTACGGACAAAGGTGAGTGGACCAAGCGGATGATTCCAGATGTAGGTAAAAGATACGTATTACCCTTGGAACTTGATCATTACACGTTACAAATGTTGACCGGGCATGGAGATTTCAGGGCACAACTACACAGATTTAAATTAGTAAATAGCCCGAACTGCAACTGCCAGATAGGTGGCGCCGAAATGGTCGCACACGTCTTATTAAAATGTAAAAGAACGGAGCCATATAGAGAAATACTCAAGACGACTATGCAAAATCTAGGAGAGAGCTGGCCACCAACCGATGGTGCTTTCATGAAGAGTCGCACGGCATATGAAGCGCTCAGGAAGTTTGCAGCCAGTAGCCTAAAAAATAGAACAGATCGATAAACAAAAGGACCAACAGATGGACCATCTTAGGTCAGGACGCAGCCACACCAGGTGGTGTAAGTGCACAGACTCGGGGTGACCCGGTTGAGCACGCACGGTGTAAGCGGCACAAGCGGCGGGTCACGCTCGAGCGCGTCCTGACCGGGGCGTGCTCACGCGTCTAGGACGAGGAATTATGGCCCTGCTGTGGGGGCCATACAGAATACCACAGCAGTATTCCCTGCTTGTCGTACAAGGCGACTGAAAGGGACAGGCCAGCCGGGGCCGGCGTCTGGGACGCGGACACACCGAAACCTTCGGGGATTAGGGTGTTGTGAGGTTCTGACCGTGACCTCATGAAGAACGGGTTGATCACTCCGGTGATGCCTCCGGGAGGCAAACACACCGAAACCTCCGGGGACTAGGGTGTTGTGAGGTTTTGACCGTGACCTCATGAAGAACGGGTTGATCACTCCGGTGATGCCTCCCGGAGGCTACCGAGCCTCTAACTCGGGGGTCGTGGCCACCGCGCCGGCAGTGAGCGCTGCCCGGTAAGGGTCCACCATGAACCCGCGGTACATGGCCCAAATCTTGGCAGGATCACAGCTGAGGCTTAGGCTGACGAAGCTCGGTCCGGACATTACACTATCGATGCGCTTTCCTAACAGAAGCGAGAATGGTACATCGGGATGTGGGGGGCCCCGCGACGCCGAGCAATTGGCGACGTGTCCCCACACGGCGGTCGCGCACCGGCCCCGGCCGGGTCGCGGTCGCTGGCGGATTGGTTTCGGAGTGGCAGTAGCTGGAGCTATTATGTGGTTGAAAGACTGAAGATTGGTCTAGGGGAAGGCTGCTGAGTGAGATTACTCCTTAGCGCTCACCCAGCCTACCGGTGAGGCTAAATGCACTGGAGGTTGCCCGTAACCAAAAACGGAAAGCGATGAGGATAGCTCGCGGTTCGACCAGGGCGGTGAAAGGCACGTGCAAGCCTCAACCAACGGTACGCGCGGACACTCTCCCGACTTTGGTGGAAACGGGTGTTTCGTGCGGAGCTGGTGGTCCATCGACGACACGCGATCGATACACGCTGGGTCACTCCGGCGGACACCGGTCGTGAACCTCCGTGGCTCTTGACTAGCGCACAGCGCTAATATAAGGTCCACGGTTGTAGCCACAAGGCACCAAACCCGGGAGTCTTCGTGTCTTTATTACAGACTGTTACGATACGATACGATACGATACACATAGTTCGATATACAATAATAAATTATTATGGGCAATAAAGATAAATATCAAGAAATCGATAATACAAAACCGAGTTAAGATTATATTCTGTTCGATTGGGCGTGTCAATTTACAACATTGCCTAACCTAACCAAAATTCTGTAAGTTAACTAGTCAATCATGTTAAACATAAATATAGTAAATAACTATATTATGATAGCTATATTAGTTGTAAACTTGAAGCTATAATAAAAAAAAAAAAAAAAACTATATTATGATTTATTATTCGATTGTACTACATGAAACCGCTGGCATGAACCAAAATTCTGTAAGTTTCTGTAAGTCAATCATGTTAAACATAAATATAATAAATATAGCAAAATAGTAAATAACTATATTATGATTTATTATTCGATTGTACTACATGAAACCGCTGGCATGAACCAAAATTCTGTAAGTTTCTGTAAGACAATCACAATAAATATACATATCATAGGTAATATTACTTGTAGCTTAATTTAAATATTGCGAGTGTTGTAAACAATTAGTACCTATATTGATATAACTTTTTAAAGACTAGCACTTATATTTTATAATGTTATTCACACAGAAGCAACTATTTTTAACTAATTAATTCATATGAATAATTGAACATAATATTTAAGTAATTGGTTATTATCACATTTAATAGTGTAATAAATAAAGCAAATTTGTAATTTTAGTTTTGCAAATTTAGTTTACCATACATAATAGTATGATACATATCTCAATGGGTCGCAGGGTTGCTTATTTTATACTAAAATGTACCTACCTACTAAATGACAACAATAATTTGTCTTGACAAAATTATACACATTTCAACTATATTCACATTCATTAAAATTAAATTATGAATTTTAAAATTGATAGTCTTTTAAAATGTATTAATTTGCTTTTAAATTTAGTTTACCATACATACCTTAGTCTTAGTGACTAGATTATTTTAATTTACTAAAATAAACTAAATGACAAAAATAATTCACCACTCAGAATATATCATGAATATTTTTTTACTGATGGCTGATGCAATAGGACATACTTAAAATACATATTTTGTTTGAAAGCATAATTTGGACTTGGATGTTGTTAGAATTAAATTAAAAACTCACATTATAATATTTATTATTATATAAAATTATACATAGGTAATACATTTGTATACGTATAAATATGGTACCTATGCAACTAATAAAATTAGCAAATACGTACGTTAAACAGTTTACTTATTAGAGGAAAAAATGTCATGTACATTTAGTTTAAAAATTAAAGTTCTTATTGGTACTTATTATGTAATGTATTTTACCAATGTTATGTAAATATTGTGTGAATTTTATGTCATTGGCTTTGTTCTCCATGCCACAGATGAATATTATACTTCATATTAACCTATCAGTTATTTTATTCAATGATATTGATATTGGATCAATAGGTAGGTACAATTATTCAAAAAAAGGAAAAATTTATAATACAAATAATAGACACATTTTCAAATAAATTCAGTCAACATTGACTTGTTCTAGTGTATGTTTGTATTTGCTCATATTTTTATTTGTATTTGTCTGTTTTTATAACTTTTAAATTCCCAAGTCCAGCTATAACCTTAAGTCTTAAATAACTTTTAATCTTTGTAACAACATCCAAGTCCTAGTTATTATTATTTAATATTTGATAAATCGTATCTTTATGTTGTGAAAGGATGATGTTCTTTCAAAAACTGTTTGATTTTTATGCATCATTTAGCTATATGTTGAACGCGAAATTTAATCATACAAGTTTTCGAAATCAATGTTGTCATTTTGTAGTGTTTAGAAATGGTATATCTAATATTAAGTTTATTCAAACAAAATATGATAATAGTATTAATAGGGCCTGAAAGTTCATACATTAAAAATTATCAAAATATACGCTTAAAATCACTAAAATATGAGCTAAATGTGTATTTTGTTTTTTTTTACGTTAAGGTTTTTTTTTTCTGTAAAAATAATAATTCAAAGATGGGAAAAATATCCTCAATTTTAATATGATTTAATATGTTATATTATTTACTTCAAGAATTAAAATTTACAACTATGGATTTTGAATATTTTGTTAGGGTTTCAAATACAAATGAATGACAATTATCAGCCCGACCAAGCAATGACGCTAATAATTTTAATCAGGTTTTTATTTCATATTAGCAACGTTGAAAGGACATATTTTTCAACAAATACATTTTGAAATATACTCAAAGTCCGACATTATCATGAAATATTAATAAAAAAAAATAATAATAATAATAACACTAAAATGCAGTAAAATACAATTTTATTTTAAGTATGCTTATACTCGTATTTTTAAAAAACCTCAAAATACCTATGCGAAAATATGTACGTTAAAATTTCATTTTTGAACTCGTTAGATTGTGATTCAAACTTTTATCTTATCCAGCAACGTTTTGATGCACTCAGTAAAAACATGCAAATGCATGAACTTCCGGGCCCTAGTTATTACCTATTATTTAAATTAAAAAATATATTTAGTTTCCTAAATTAGTCGAAAAATACAGGTACCTATTTGTATACATTTTAAATAATTTTATGCTGTATAATATAATTTATACAACAATTTGGTATTAAATAGCTATAGCCTATTTATTTACTGTATGATATTTGTTTATAACTTTATATTATAAATAATAAATAGAACAATATACAATATATTACGTATTGTAATATTATGTAGGTATACATATTGTTATAATGTGTTGTTGTTTTTTATTTTCAATACAATGATGCGATTTTACCTATGTAATATATTAAGCTTAAATTGAGATATCAAACATACGTTTTATGACTATAATAAATTGATAGTTAGATAGCATAAAGATTATTAAGGTTGCATAAGAATGCATCGGCGTATAACAGAAGCACAAATGTTTATTATTATTATTCATTGATGGCATTTTATAAATTAAAATACAAAATTAAAATGTTAATAACTATTAACTTCTTTATTTATTTATGCATAATTATGAATGATACGTCAAAACTCATTAAAAAATAAATCGTATATGAATCATATTTCAAAAAAATTTTGTTCCCATTTGAATTTTAAAATTTACCCCTAAAATTTCCCCTTTTTAATTAATAAAAAAAAATTATTAATATCAAATTATTTTAGATTATATGATTCAAAAAGGTTGACGTAGAAAATTTTATTAAAATTAAATAATCTTAAAGTTATAAATCATTATATCTTTATTCTTATATCCATGAATTTTAAAGAAATTCTCTAATGTTCATGCTTATATCACTATTATCATTGATAAAATAATTAAATAATACAAAACGCTATTATCACGGTCTCAGACTCTTATAGGTTATACCTACATATCAATATATTATTTTATTTTATAAAATTTAATTAAAGTCATCGATTGTCAGATTAAGAAATGCAATTAGGACAACATAAATAAAAATAATCTGTAATTGGTAATAAACTAATAATATCAAGCGATAATACTGATATACGTTTTGTATTGCTACTGTTTACTGTAATAAATTGATAATTACATACCCAGATAATTAAGGTCGTACAACAGAAGCACTTTTAGTATTAATTATTCACTGTAGAATTTTATAAATTAACACCAATATTCAGATGTCGATAACTCCTTCAATTATTAAGACATTTTTGTGAATGACCCGTCAAAATTCATTTAAAATTAATCTGTGTATGAATTATGTTTCAAAAATATAGGTTCCCATTTGAATTTTTAAAGTTGCCCCTCGAACCTCCCCATCCTAATTAATAAAAAAAATATTTAATATCAAATTAATTTAGATAATATGATTCAAAAAAGTTTTCACATAGGTAATTTTTTCCTAATTTAAGTAGATCATGCTGATATCTGCTGTCACATGAAATTTGGAACACCCTGTATAGGGTTGGAAAATCATCAATAAGTGAATTTGTACCAGAAGTGTTCAATGCAATATTTGAAGAACTGAAAGAATATATTGAGGTAAAAATAGGACAAAAATTGAAAAATAATTTGTTTAACTCTTAAAATATTTAAAATAAAATATTTAATACCTCTTAAGATAATTTTATAAAATTAACAATCACAATTAAAAATGTCTTCTAGATATTTTTAGTATCTAAAATGAAAACAAAACAACATTAAACATAACAAAATAAATTTTTAGCTCTAAAGATATTTAAAATAAAATAATAGTTAATGAAACTTAAGAGAATTTTATAAAATTTACAATTAACAATTATTATCACTCCAGTTATTATAATACAGTTGTGAATTTGCCTGTGGTTCCTTTGTAAGGTGAGTAAAGCGTGGCACAATTTCAATTGTATCATTATCTGTATTTAAAAAATCATCATATGTTTGAGATGTTTCACTTAATACTGGTGATAATGGTTTAGATATCATGTTCATTCGGACACTAGTCAACATGCTCTGTATCTTTTCTTGGCATTCCAATGCTTGCCTAAGTGGTAATTTTTCCAACTGAGCCGCTACATGATTACCAAAAATAATAAATTCATTAGTTGTTGCTTTTTGTTTGCATACAGCTCTTAATGTTTCAACAGCATTGTCTAATGAGGAATCAATCTTTGATATTTTATTTGAAGTACGCCCACTTTTTTTCTTTGTGCGCTTATTCATATCATTTAGCATATTATTAGTGTTGCATACACTTTCAGGCTCTGTAGTAATTATTTCAGTATTGTTATTTATGTTATTTATGCCACTAACAATTGTTTCAACATTGTTGTTTGAAGGTGATATGAACTAGAAAATAAGATTAATATATTAGAATGAGCAGAAAAAAGTTAATATAAATCATCATTTTTCAGGTTCCACGTGAGGAATCTAAATGGAAAAAAATAATGGATGGATTTAATTCATTGTGGAATTTTCCCCATTGTATTGGGGCAATTGATGGTAAACACATCGTTATGGAATGTCCAGCAAATTCCGGGTCCAACTACTTTAACTACAAAGGGACTTTCAGTATTGTGTTATTAGCACTTGTTGACCATAATTACAACTTCACTTGTATAGATATTGGCAGTTATGGGAGCAATTCTGATGGTGGTATATTTGCCAAATCTGCTTTAAAACGAGCAATAGAAGAAAACACATTGCAAACACCAACAGATTCTGTGATTTTAGGAGACGATGCTTTTCCGTTACTACCATATTTAATGAAACCTTATGCCAGACGCAAGCAATTAACAGAACGAGAAAGGATTTATAATTATAGACATTGCCGTGCAAGGCGTATAGTGGAAAACGGATTTGGTATCCTATCAAGTCGTTTTCGTATATTTAGACGGCCAATAACATTAACACCAGAAAACACAATACATTTAGTAAAAGCAGCTTGTGCACTTCATAACTGGATCAGGAAAAATGGAAAGGAACCAAACTCAATATCTGTAGATATAGAAGATACAGAAACTGGACGTCTTCTTTGTGGATCATGGAGGAATGATACTAGTCCTACTAGCTTACAACATTTGGGAACAATATTGCAGCGAAATTCTAATACAGATGCAAAAGATAAAAGGAATAGTTTTGCTGATTATTTTGTTGGAGAAGGGGCAGTCAATTGGCAGAATCGAATGATTTAATACAAAATGTATACATTTTTTGAAAAAAATATTTTATAAATATAACAAATCTAATAAATTTAAATAATTAATTAATTTTTAAAAAAACTTACTAGATTTGTTTCTGATTCATTAACGCCATCATTGTTTTTTTTCAAAAAATTGTCTGCAAACATAAACCACTGCAGTTTTGGAATATAAACATTTGCAGTACCAGATCCTGTAGATTTTGATTTGTTAATTTTTGTTACTTCCTGGTTATATGTACATCTAAAACAAGATCACATATTAAACACTAATAAAGACAACAAAGTATAATATAAATTGAATGAAATTAAATTATCTAATGTCAGTGTATATTTTGTTTTGAAATAAATAAGTTTCAACTAAAATAACTTTATAATATACCGATAGGCTATAAGAACCTTATACTAAAAATTATTATTAGTATATTAATAAAATAAATACTATTTAATTACCTTATACTTCTTATTTTCAGTCGTAGATTTTTTATTGTTCCTAGGCCAGAACCTTCCAAAAGAAGTTTTTCCGCTGCATCACGTTTGTGTCGTAATTTAAAATCTGGGTCACTTTTTAGCCAGAGACATGGAAATCTCTGGTAGTCTTCCAAAAACTTATAAATGTCAAATGTATCAGACATTTTTATTCGTATAAATTATAAAATACGTTCTTTATTTTAATAAAATAATATGTACAAAAACACTAAAATAGTATGATAGTATGGTAGTCGGCTGTCTGCACGATGATAGTTACTATCACTATCGTTAAATCTTCCATCACACTATCATGCACGCATGATAGTACGAGAGTCGCTTTCGTGATAGTTTGATAGTCACTATTGAACTGTTCGCACGATGATAGTCTCTTGATAGCAGCTTTCACGATAGTAACTGTCGCGTTTTACTATCATCGTGCGACCGCGGCTTAAATGTCCATACATGTACGAATACACCAATCGTGCATGATGTGACTATATCAATTAACTATCAGTTGTGTTCAGTGTTTGAATTGTGTCACAGTGTTAAATTTTGTATTGATTTTTTAAAAATGGAAAACGAACTTCGCCGTATTACATCAGAAAGGGGAAATGATTTGTTGCTAGTGAATGGGCACAAATTTAGATGTATATGAATTCAAAATTTTTCAAAATTTGTTCAAAATTTAGCTCCAATGTTGCAAGAAAAAATATACCAACCAACAGCAAAATCTATGTTAAATAACATTTTCATTATTGGTGTGCTAGTGCTAAAACATTTAATGTTATAAGTTTTCTTTTTAACGTATTGTTTTACAATTTAATATACATAGATAAAAATTTAAAATCTGTAGACACAAACAAATAATATAATATAATAGTTGGGAATAGGTATCAGGGGTTTAAAATTTAATTTCAATATTGATTTGCGAGTATTATATTTTTCAATTATTAAATTTCTTTATTTTGTATTATTTACGTAATACATTTGGCAACGTCGCGCCCAATTTCACGCGCAATCGTATGCCTTTGAGTAATTAAAATTTTGTCTTTTGTTATTCTGGCACTGCACGCAATCGTACTCCACCGGTCCCGCGATGGTTTCCAGCTACCTGCAACCTGTCCTTTTTTTTGTGTGTGTATTTTATCGGCGTGTAGATATGAATTGTTCGATTTGCCTAAAAAATAACCCAAGAAAAAATAACCCCATATGCGATTTTGTAAGATTTTAAATAATTATAATTGTCTAATATTCAAAACTAAAATGTATATTCTAATAAATACGTGTATAGGAATATTTTATAAAATATTTTAATTATTAAGTGAATTATGAGCATTTTCAAATATTTAATATTTTTCATACTTATAACTCACCTTAAAATTAAAATATCGTAAAAATCAGATTATAACAGATTATGCTTTTACCTAAAAGTTTAATAAAAGCACACTAGATATATTGTGGGCACAACGTCCTCTTAAGATATGGTATATCTTATTTAATCTTAATATCTATAAGTCATCCTATATTTATATTTGTATTGTTAAAATATGGACTTCCTAATCTGCCAATGTTACTTATCGCCTAGTTACTAATAATATAATAAAATAATAAAATAACCAATAATATATAAATAAAAAAAAACGTAAATAATTTTAAACAAATAGGTAGTCAATTTTTTCAATTTCAATAACAATAATTTTAAACAAATTGTAAATTTTTTAAATTACCGTCAATAGTGTATAAATAAAAAAATATAAATAATTTTAAACAAATGTCAATAATTTATAAATAAAAAAAATGTAAATAATTTTAAACAAATAGGTAGTCAATTTTTTCAATTTCAATAATATAATAATTTTAAACAAATAGTCAATTTTTTCAATTTCAATTTCAATAATAATTTTAAACAAATAGTCAATTTTTTCAATTTCAATAATATAATAATTTTAAGCAAATTGTAAATTTTTTCAATTACCGTCAATAATGTATAAATAAAAAATATATAAATAATTTTAAACAAATGTCAATAATGTATAAATAAAAAAAAATGTAAATAATTTAAAAAAAATTGTCAATAAAATAATAATAAAAAAAATTTAAATAATTATAAAATTATATATTATTAATACCTATTTTATAATCTTTTTCTCAAATTGAAATAAATTTTTTTTAAAAAAGTGTCCACTTCTATTTGATTGTTATTTAACCGTTCACATAATGTTTTTAATCTTTTTTGAATGGTTTTCGATTTTGAACATTTGGTTTTGGACTCTCCTATATTTTGCAGAGCAAGTTTTGCACGATCTGCCGACATTTCATTTTTTATTTTGGTAATTAAAGTCCAAATCGAGGGGTGTTTTCCTCCAACCAAATGGCAAAATCGATTGTTCCATGATTCACAAACATTATTGGTTCGGTGGTTGTTATTAAGAGTGGTTTGGTGAACATTCCATGTTTCGGGAGGAAACATTGCTGCAAAACGTCGAACGGTTAAATGTAGAGTGTTTTGCTTATTTATTCGACGTATCGTTCCACTCACGTAAGTTTCTTCAAAATATTGAAATAAGGCCTCGGCACCAAGAGGAATAACTGATTTTAAATAGTCAACACCTTCTTGTAACCTATTTAGTGGCAAAAAAGCCAAACCGTCTAGCATACCACAAAATTCATTAAAATCGTAATCTTCTTGATATCTTTTTTTTAATCCTAATTCTGATAATTTTCTGTGCGTACTCTGGCATAGATGGTAAAAACAACCATTTATTATTAAATGTTCCCCTAATAAATTTTTTTGCTGCATTTATTACTGCTTTTTCAAAATCTACTTTTATATAAAGTGGATCTGGAAAAAGATTGTTCTTTTCACAGATTGATAAAATAGCATTAAACATTATTCATAAATGCATTGACTTTTTTTTTCAAGTATACAGAAAAGAACCGTAAATAATTCATTATATTTTTCAATTCTTATAATATAAAGTTGTGAAAAATTTTTAGGGGCTAATCCAAAATTTCCATCTGCGTACCAAGTATTTGCACATGTTAATAATTTCAAGTTGTTTCTCGTACTAAATATTATGACCCTTTCATTATTTTCACTGTGGTTATCAAATAGTAAACATGTTTCATTTTCGAAAACACTCCATTCACCTACCATACAATTTTATGAATATATATTAATATTAATATTATAGTTTTATACCTATTATACTGATTATATTTTATTATTTAATAAATATATATTTTATTAAGTTAGTTACTATAGTAACTACCTTAATAAAATATTAAATTATTATTATTTATTAAATAAAAAAACAGCTTGCTTTATTAGATTCTGAACGAAGTGATGAATGTATTGCATTTACTATGATGTGTGTTTTTTTTTTTTTTTTTTTTTTGTGTCTGACTCCAACATTTGGAGCAGTAATAATGCTCCGATTTTTGACTTCAGCCCCTCTTTGAATAGGGAATTGAATCTAGTTGGTACTTTAGGGGGGTCAAAATTAAAATATTCTAATAGTTTTCAAAAAAATCGAGAAAAACAAAAAAAAAATGACAGAAAAATGTAAATTTTACGGAAAAACCACTTTTCGACAAAATCGATTTTTTGATTTTGCTGTAACTCAAAAACGAATAATTGTAAATACTTGAAATTTTCACCAAATGTTTATATTATGGTTATCTCTTTACAGTTAAATTTTCAAAATATTTTGACCATTTTTAAGCTACTAATAGACAATTGAAATTTTCGACTTTTCTAAGTTTTTTTTTCTTCAAATGCCGATAAAAATTTTTTGGGTGGCCAGAAAATCTTGAAAATTTAATACAAGGTTTCTTATAAGTTGTTCTTAAAGTGATAAAAAAAAATCCGAAATCGTTAGTCACAATTTTTTTTTATAAGTGTTTAAAGTTCGAATTTATACAAAATATGTCAAAATTTTAATTAAATTTCATACGCTCATAATGCGAATGTTGGCCATAGTAACCATAGTAACATAATATAAAAACTATACTATTTGTTTCAAAATAGAATATTTGACAATATTTAAATATAATATATCCTAAACTGACAAATCATCTTCGTTCAGAATCGTTTTTCGTATACAATGATACCTATCATTGCATTCAAATTTAACCTACCATAGTCTGAGGTCCACCCCACCCCCTAATATACAGCAGAGCGATACCTACTTACCCGTTTTTTTTTAGTTAATATTAATTATAATTAAAATTAAAATAATTATTAAGAACAATTAATTTTAAATATTTTATTTTTTGTATCTACCTATTAATTTAACGAAAAGTGAATACATACCTTCTATTTTTAAATCTTTTAGATTATCAGGTACTTTTAGAAAACTTCGAGTTCTTTGATTTTGAATGGTTTTTTTTATGGATTTTTCTTTGGGGAGTTCTTCAAGAACACTTTCTGAAACATCCGTTACAGCTTCTGAAAATATCTGTGCTGGTGTAGATTTTGATATTTTCGCTTGTTTTTTAATTTGAATTTTAATTTTTGCGGCATCAATTTCATTTTGAGATGGAAAATGATTATGTTCATGATCAATTTTAATTAAATGCTTTTTATCCACGGGTGTTTTTAAAATGCATGGACATTTGTGGCTGTGTTTTTTGCAGCATTTCCATCGTATAAAATTCAAACACTCTTTGTGAACAACATACATATATTTATTAAAAGCTAATTTTTCTTTGCCCTTTCGGCTCTCAAAAATATCCAAACTATCCATAACAATTATAGAAATTATAACGAATACGAAATTATAGCGAAATATATATGCGAAAGCACACTGTAAGTAGTACACCACGGTGGCACTGTAGTACCAATTACAGAAAACTGAACACACACAGAACTTGACAAATTTTACAAATTACCAATTCTATAATATTATATCAGAATATAAAGATAATTTATTGATACCTACCTTTCTTATCCATTCTGCCAATTTTATTTCTGCCGAACTAGGCGAGAAGTAACATTGGCAGATGAGGAAGTCCATATTTTAACAATACAAATATAAATATAGGATGACTTATAGATATTAACAGGTTAAGCGCCACGTAGGGTCTGTTGACCTTTCATTGGCGCTTAACCTGTTAAGATATACCATATCTTAAGAGGACGTTGTGCCCACAATATATCTAGTGTGCTTTTATTAAACTTTTAGGTAAAAGCATAATCTGTTATTATCTGATTTTTACGATATTTTAATTTTAAGGTGAGTTATAAGTATGAAAAATATTAAATATTTGAAAATGCTCATAATTCACTTAATAATTAAAATATTTTATAAAATATTCCTATACACGTATTTATTAGAATATACATTTTAGTTTTGAATATTAGACAATTATAATTATTTAAAATCTTACAAAATCGCATATGGGGTTATTTTTTCTGTGGTTATTTTTTCGCGGGGTTATTTTTTCGGGGGTTATTTTTTCGAGGTACCGAATTGTTCGGATGCGTAAAACACCGGTCACCGATTAGCTCAAATGCTCAATTATATAAATTTAAAATTATAAAATAAATGTTTTTCGTCTTTAAAACACAACAAAGTTTGATGATTTAAGAATTTCATTTTGAGAAAACAAAAACTGCACACGGGCGAAGCTTACTGTACCTTTATATCAATTTAATTATGTACCTAACACTTTCAGATTCTGAACGGAGTGATGAATGTATTGATTTTACAATGATGTGTGTTTTTTTTTTTTTGTTTTTTTGTGTCTGTGTACAGCATAACTAGTCGAAATAATGCTTCAATTTCAAACTTTGGGGATGGTTCCCGATGGCAAAGTGGATATCCTTGGTGCATTATAGAGGTAAAAAGTAAACATTTTCCAACAGTTTTCAAAAAAATTGAGAAAAACAAAAAAAAAAGACAGAATAACGGGAATTTTTACGCAAAACCAGTTTTCGACCAAATCGATTTTTTTATATGGTTGTAATTCAAAAACTAATCACTGTAAATACTTGAAATTTTCACCAAATGTTTATATTAACGTTTTCTATACCTACATAGTTAAATTTTCAAAGTATTTTGACTTTTTTTGAGCTAATTATAGACAATTGAAATTTTTAATTTTTTTTAGTATTTTTTTTTTAAATAACGATAAAAATTTTTTGGCCTGTCAGAAAATCTTGAAAATTTAATACAAGGTTTATTAAAAGTTGTTCTTAAAGTGATAAAAAAAAAATCCTAAATCGTTAGTCACAACTTTTTTTTTATAAGTATACTTAAAGTTTGAATTTATACGAAATATATCAAATTGCGAAAATTCGCAAGTAATTTTGAGGTTGAAAAATCGTAAAAATTTTTCCTTTTATAACTAAGTTTTGAAAATTTGGTTCAAGGTTCTCCATAAAATTTTCTTCAAATATCTGTAAAAAAAACTATTAGAAATATTAGACTATTATTAGAAAATCTAATATGCTTATCTCATGCATAGTATTCACTATTTTTGTTTTGTGTATTTACTAATTACATTTTATTAATTATACAAAGTAATTGAAACTTTAAGTTCATTTCCATATAAAAATGGTTTTGCATAAATTACCTGTACAAGTTATATGTACCTACCTAACAATATTAAAAATGTTACACTATTATTTTGTTATTTATAAAAATGTTTTTCAGAGTTTTTATTTTTATTTTTTGTAAATATAAGTTTGAAGTGCACGTGAAAACAAAAATTTTGATACCAAAGTTAACGTAATACGACCATTTATCCCAGAGTTATGTCAAGTTAAAATGTGTAGTCTTTCAATGTTATTGGTATGGAAGTTCAATTTCTTGCCATACAGGAGTGGGGATAACGAAAAATAGGTCGGCCCGTTTTTACATCATAGTCCGCGCTCCAGTATATTCTTATCTATCTCAGTGTCGACGAGTCTCTTGATTAGGTGCTCGATATGCGCATGCGTGAGGTTAATCGTCGCATATTTACCAGCTGGGGAATATATATCAGAAATCAGAATACGATATTTTATTTTATTTTTTCGTGTATTATACGTGTAATTTGTATTTAAGACTTAAGTATGGTACAATAATATATATGGTAATATGGTATAATAATAATAATATATTATATGGTATATAATAATTAAATGTACATGCTTCCAACCATTTTAACCTTTTTACTGGATCTTTAGGAAATCTAAATATTTTCAAAAACATTTATTTATTTAGAAATCTTCATTGTAATGATAATATGCCACTATAAATGAATAATTAATTAATTAACATACACAATATGCAAAGTTAATCCAGGATTTAATTTTACAGATTTTAACAAAACACACATGCATTATAGTTAGCCATAATGTCAAAACTAAAAAGGGAAGTTATTTATTTAATTTGTTTAAGGTTGAATAATTTAATAAGGTATCTACTATTATAATTTTATAAGTGGTAGGCCATAATAAGTTAGTTAATCCGCAATATAATGCTATAAATTATAATATTTAATATTATTTTAGATTATATTAATATCATTAATAATCAAGATAATAAACATGCGACGAGTAACATCGCGCATGCGCAGATTAAGCACCTAATCAAGAGACTCGTCGCTGATATCGGCAACAACTTTTTGTATGGACATAATACGCCGTGGTTCTATCCATAGTATATGATCTAAGATATAGCTAAAGAAAAGTTGATAAATGTTCGTGTATACTCACTATAAAATAAATAAAATACCCATTTTGTTTATTGTCGATAATTTTTATTTTTAATTGTAGAATATTTATATAAAAGTAAAATAAAAAATAGTATTATGCTGATTTGCAACAAATACTTCAAATAAAATAGTTAATTAATCTTTAAATAATTTCGTAATTTGGTCCCATAAACCAAGTGGCTTTATAGAACCTGTTTTATTATTGTGCACACGATTAACAAGAATTAAAGAAAACGGATTAATCCCTGCCAACACTGGAACATCGGTTTTAGATTTTGACTTCACATTTGATGCTGAGCGCCTGTGTCTTATTTGCATGTGCTTGATTTCTAATGATTGACGTAACCTATTTTTATCCTCGGTTGTTGTGGCCGGGTTAGTGCTATCACCTTTTTCATTTATAGCTGACTGTGAACCATAGAGAAACGTGACTGAACCTCGTCCGCCATGTTCACCAGTTGTGTAAGATAAGGCATGTCGTTGTTCCCTTTTTGAGTACATAAAAAAAAAATGATTAAATACCTAATTTATTAAAACAGCATCGCATTCAATGATTTAAAACAGTTCCGTTAACCAAATAGTATTTTATAATATATAGTTTATTATTCAATTACTAAGTATCATCCATAATACCCCTTGGACCAGTCTTGTAAAAAATACTTTTATTTCATAATCGAAATATGTATTCGAATAAATGAAAATTAAGATATTCAGAATACATATACGAATACATAAAAAAGTATTCTTATAGTAAGTATTCTAATACTTTTTTTTTCTGCTAGCCTGATAGTTTTGGAATGGTTGGAATTAACGGTTAAAAATAATAATACCTCTATAGGTACAAGACAAAAACCACATGCAATACGGGATAAAACACCATAGTGTTTATGAATATTATCAAATTATGGACCTATTATATTTCGTTTAATGAATAAAATTAATATTCATAATTTATAATTTACCCAATTAATAATAGAAAAAGGTCTTGTTATAAATTTAAAACTATTTTTCTGGTTCGAAAAAAAGTATTTAGAATACGTATTTGTATACTTTTTCAAAAATTTATTTAAAATAATATTCAAATACAAAAAAAGTATTCAAATATAACTAGGTACCTATTTAATTTTAATTTAATATAAATACGAACACAAACCATTCATAAAACGTCACTTTAATTGTTAAAAATATTACTGATAATATATTATTATAAACCGAAAGTACTAAAAAGAGAAATTTGGTTTTAAAATACAGTGCCCAATGATCTATTGAGTTGTAGTGGCGCAGTAGAAAATTCTCTACCGTATAAAACCATTGTAAATATTACTGCTATAGTGCTATAATAACAGTAGTGAGTTTTACTAAATGACTATTGAACTAATGCTACAGCAGTAGTTATAAACGTACTTAAAATTTAAAAATTACTGTTATAGCAGTACTGTTCATCATTTATCATCAATGGGTTAATAAACGCTTAAATAGTTATTTTAATTTCAACTATTTAATTCTTTAAATGTCCAATTATTCCTATATCATGATAGTCTAGTCTAAATATCTAAATTTTATTTTCAAATAAACGATTTTTTTTTAACTTTATAATTCCAATAATAAAAAACTTAATAATACTTACAAGTATAAATTATTTGGAGGGCATTATTATTTATTCCTCCTATATTTTATTTAAAAAACGGAATATAATATATTTTTTGGTACAGAATATAAGTATACATTTTATTTCAAACATACATATTAATTAATGATAATAATAACAAATTAATTAAATAAAAATGTTTTTTCCTGAGCTTCAAAAATTTATATTTTAATTAAACTTTTGTATTTAAGTGTTTACAGAGTTTTGGAAAACTTTTAATTTTTTTTTATTGTTTTTGAACAATTAAAAGATATATACAGGTAGTCATAAAGATGCACAAAATATTTATTGAATTATATACATTTTTAAAAATATTAATTTTACTTTTAATATGATTACGAGTATTTAGCCTGAAAATTAAAATTGTGTAAAATATAAAAATAGTCTTTTCACACAAAATAGTAGTAGGTAGGTACCTAAAATAAAATAACATTTTTTAATTATATTTTATTACTAACTAGTAACTAATCAATTATTAATATATTAACTTGGCGTTTTTATATTATTTTTATTTACACTAAAGTAGAAGATATAATATTTTTTTGATTATTTTCATTTTTAAAAAATATACATAGAAAATAATTAGGTATTAAAATAAATATTAAATTAAAGTTTCATAAAAAATTTTCATCCGTATGCACTTAAAAGTTGTTCCCTAATATCTTGTTTTCTAAAAATATTATACTTTAATGTGAATTAATATAAGAACTTGATTTTTCATGCATTTTTATTTGACACAAACTATGATTGTGGCCTTGTAATGATTTTAAATGGCATACGAAAATATTGGCATCAACAATAAAACTGAAATGATGCCCATAATTAAGTACATACCTACTCGAAATATTATAATATAAAATACGTCTAATAAAATATGTTTTAATTTTTTTTAATGCTCTGTAATGAATTCACTTATAAAAGATAAAGTTTTGAAAATCTTCACTGCACTTTTCCTAGCCAATGTGAATATAACAAGACCCCAAACAACAAAATCCGCTTTCCGGTTTCAGAGATCTATCTCACAAAATGAAAATGAAAATAAAATAATTATACATACATGTTGCATACAATTAATAAATTTCTAAAAATTAAAAATCAAGAAAGTTTAAATGTCGATCTCTTTAAAAGCGTTTGAAAGTGTTTATAATAGTATAAGAACAACATAAAAAATCATTATAATGCATTAATAGTAATGAATATCTGGCAAAATAATAATACTTTAATATTAAAAATGTTTTTGTAATAAAATAAAAATGATCAAATAATATTTCTCATTATATTTATAACTATATTTAAACATTATTATACTATATTTTTCTAGTATGTTAAGTTTGGTTGCTACTCGGTACCATTTAGCTTAGCCCCCTTAGCTACGCTTATGATTTAAATAAAATTTTATAGTTTTAATTAATGGGGATTGAGGGCTACTTTAGTAATTCTCGGGCCTGTTTTTCTTGCCAATCCGGCACTGTTAGTTCTAGACATGTCACTGTAATAAAGATACTATGTTTATTCTAAAATACTATATATATATATTGGTGATGAGGCAGTTTCGTTACTAGACTAACCTTTTTCCTCTATTCTGAACCGTTGTTTTCCGGGTGGAACCAAATGGGTTGGGTCGATTTCCAAAATTTTGAAGTATGTAGCCCCGTCTCTCGAACCGCTTGGATATTGATTCTATTGACTCAGTGGTCGTCATATTAGCCAAAGTTGATGTTAGAGTTGTTGTTTCCAACTTATCGACTCCGGTCTTGTTAAAAAATAGTAACATGGACCCATTTTTTGACTTGGGAATCTTCATCTTTGGGTGGGAAAGAATGTTTAACAAGCCTTTACACGAATCGTTCTCGCTAACCGCTATGCGCAATGTAGTGGCGCTGTCATTGCTTGTCTTGTACAACTGCGATGAATGAGGATGAGATAATGAAAAAAAATTAAACAATATTATTTAAGTAAGCTCAGATTAGAGGAAATTACATTTTTGGCCAAAAATGGACTAATTACCTATGCAGTTAAATTTAAAAATGGGATAATCAATCTGATAATTAAGTAAATCATTAATGAATTAAAATTAAAAATACTTACAGCACACCTGTGATCAGGGTTTCCCGTCTTGTTAGGTACTCCATCATATAACTTTATATACTTCATACGTCCCTCGTTGATGTCTTCTGTCGGCGAGAGTGATTTTTCCAGGCAGTAAAAATGCAAATATTCGATCCCTGAATAATATGTCCGCGACGATAAAAAAAATTATAAGAGCTCAATAAATATGGTATGGTCTGAATGTATAATATTAAATTACAGTAGAAATCGTTTATAATAACACCGGTTGTAGTGACATTATGTCTTAGATTAAAGGTCCCGGCAAAACTCCTATATTGTATGTATGTACTAATATGTATCAATTAATATGACGTCTATACAATAACTATACGGATTTATGACGGTTATTTTTGTTTGTATTAGACAAATATTTTATCTATAACGACTTTACTTTAAACTTGTATTTTTACCCAGTGATTTTACTCTGTGCTTTTCAATCAATGGGCAATGGGTCAAGGCGTAATAAAATGTATGAAAACTTATTTAAAAAAAAATGTAGTGCTAAATATAATCAATAATATTGAAAACAAAATTGAAACGAATATCAGCGTATTAGATATTATAGATATCAGGTATAGATATTACTGATTTTTAAAGCTTGGGAAAAAGTATCAGAAATTACAATTCTAAATTGTTTTCATAGCGCTAGTTTTAATAATGCAATATCACAATAAGCAGTCCAAGGAGAACAAGAAGTTTTCCAAACATAAATGAATATGTTAACTTTGATAATGATGTGCTAACTTCAGAATCATTAAGTGATCAAGAAATTATTTAACCCGAAGAACCCGAGGAAGACGATTATGGTGAAGAAGCTTATACTCCCAATGAAGATTTATCTATTAGTGCAGTGTTCAATGCAGAAAAAATGTTAGCAAATTATATGGCTCTGAATAACCAAAGTTCAAAGATAAATTTTGAAGAACTAGAAAAAAAATAGAGCGTGATTTTTATACAAACAAAGTTAAATTTAAAATAACAGATTTTTTAAAATAATAACTGAATTAATTAATTTAAATATTTAAAATGTACATAATTAAAAGATTTATCTTTACTTTTTTTCTATATTATACATTGCATAAATAAATAATAATAATATGTATTAAAATTACAATTTTTTTATCGTCATTTTGGTTATAATATAATGACAACCGATTATTATGACCTTTTTTCTTTGGTCCTTTGAACGTCATAAACGATTTCTAGTTTATATTAATTTCTTATTTGATGAGAGTTACAACTGTCAACCATTATCAAAGATAATTTGTAGATCTTGAATGAAAATATAATATATAATATTTAAACTATTGAATGTCTTTAAAGTTTGATAAAAAATATACGTGGTTTAAAAACTAATTAATTCGTTGGCTTAAATTAACGGAGTTAATCTTCGTTAATATTATAAATTTAATTTAACCAGATAACATTGTTTAAGTATTTTTTATGTCTTATAAAATGATTTAAAAAATAAAATTCATAAAAATAAAAAATAAAAAGATATATATTTTCAAATTTTATTTATTGATTTTTTAATTAGGTAAGTACCTACGTGATTATTTATTATTATTTTTTTTTTGTAATAAGTATAAAGTGTGGCATCATCAAGTATGATATTTTACGGAGATTGTGGAATATTGGAAAATTGTATATCGCCTTGATAATATAAATTTTCAATTAAATAACTCACATTATTACGTGTTTTATTATAATTGAACGGGAAAAGCTTTCCCAATTATGGCTTCAGCGCAGAATTCTTTATTTCATCATCAAAATTATAATTTGTTACACTTACCCTGATTTTGACAACGTTGCCCGACATTTTCTATACTAGAAAACCACAGGCTGAATGATTGTCTCATTACACCACTAGAATTGTAGTTGATGTAGGCACAACCGCCATTCAACGTCGTATTTGAATTTATCACGCTTACTTGATATACCGCAGATTCAAGTGATGGGCATCCGTCTAAGATTTTTGAAGTGACTGTAATAAACAATAAATAAAACTTAATCAGTTGGTTTGATTTTTATGATGGTAGAGGTGTCATGAGAAAAATTATTTGTAAAAAAAAAATTAGTATTGATCCGATTTTTTTTCACCGCGGCTATTCCGTAATTATAAACTATTACCATCAACTATAAGTTGTTCATTGCAGTTTAACTTATTATTTTTTGAATAAAGTGACAACTCTCACATTTGTAACCGATGTGTTGAGTTCTGTTCTTTTGGATTCTGAACGGAGTGATGAATGTATTGATTTTACAATGATGTTTGTTTTTTTGTTTTTTTTTTTTTGTGTCTGTGTACAGCATAACTAGTCGAAATAATGCTTCAATTTCAAACTTTGGGGGTGGTTTCTGATGGCAAAGTGGATATCCTTGGTGCATTATAAAGGTGAAAAGTCAACATTTTCCAACAGTTTTCAAAAAAATCGAGAAAAACAAAAAAAAATGACAGAAAAACGGGAATGATATAACTTTTATTGAAATTAGTTTTTAGTAAAGCTTTTTATACATTCATAATGAATATAAGTAGCTGGGTTTATTTTTGTATGTATACATAATATATTATATAGCTATAGACTTTATTTCTAACTTCAAAATATTTTGTAATATTTGCTATATTAATGACATTTGTTAAAATTCTAAGTTCAAACGCTCATAAAATGTTTTTTGTAGAAAAACGTTTAATTTTTTCTATATTATAAAATTTTAAGAGAAATGTATTAAAAAAAATTTGGCGATCGAAATTTTTACTAACAATTATAAAAAAAAATAAAAATAATCGAAAATTTTACATTTTTTTTAAAGAAGTATTTTTTGATTTTTTAAAGGACAATTGTATTCATTTTATTACCATAAAATATGTTGAAGCGTAAAATCTAACTATTCAAAAGGTGACGGAACACAAAACAGCCATATCATCGCAAATCAATACGTTCATCAAAATTCTCCGTTTATAGAATCAAAATTGTAAAAATGTTTTTCATAAATAATAACAAGAATTATATTAATAATTAATTAATACTAAATAGTATTCTAAGACATAACGAAATGAGAAAATTAATATGTGTACTTACCTCTTGGCAAATTAGTTTGCATGTCGGCTCCGCCACTGATAATACTGATGATGGTTGTGATCAGAAAAACAGCTATTGACATCATATTGCTGTCTTTTTGTTACTGCAAATCGAGAAAACAAAGAAAATTATATCAGAAAAACAAATGGCGTGAATAAAATTAAATATCCGGATAGTTGAAAAAACGCGCTAGCCAGACTAACGTACTAACGAACTAAGTGGTGTGTGGAATGCGCACCGATTGAGATACACCATCCGCAAGATAATTTATAAACCACCTCGATGGCAATAGTGGTGGTAGCTGTTTCCCACCACCACCACCACCGCCACCACCGCCACCACCAGTATTTAGAAATAACATTACAGACTAGCAACAATCGGCCCTACCGCTAGCCAAACAATAATAAAAGAATTTGTACCCGCACGCACACGTTCGGTGCTCATACGCATGATGTAGAAATTCAGACGACGCTACATTTTCTAAAACGTAGCGGTAGGGCGTTATTATTTAAGCCATAAACTGTTTATGGAATATTAAAACGAAATTCCGATAAAATCCTACCAACTTAATGTTACTACGATTATTATTTCAATAACAATAACTTTTGGTTATATTTTAAATTATATTTATTATATTATATTGTATTATACATATATTGGAAAAAATAATTACATAAAATGTATTTATTTAGTCATAGTAGCCAGCAAAGTAGGATGAACGACAAATCTATAGCAATATTTGGAGGTGAGACAAAGTTACCCCATTCCCGGGTAACATTGGCGCATTTTTTGGGAAAAAATAAAAAAATTTGAAATATTATTCCGCAGAGGGTATGACTGAACCCACACAATTATGTAAATTTTTTTTATTTTAGTTTTTTTTACGCGCAACTTAGTTTAATTTAGTTGTAAAGTTTAAAAATGCTGAAAGATGTTACAAAGTTACTCCATTTTACGGTATATTATTAGGTATTCATTTATATCGTTCTAATTATACCTTATACCTATAATATATATTTATAGGTGTGAATTTTATTTTATATATCTATAGGCATAGGTAGCAGTTGTCCAGCAATGTAACGATAAAGCCGTGAGTTATTTATTATATTGTTATTTTTACATATTATTATTATTACTAACACTGGTTGTGCCGAACCGGCATTTTGGTTGAGCTTATTATTTATATAATATGCATTTATTTACCTTTTTTTTATTCGAGTTACCTATCTGTTTACTAGTTTTAAGTCTATACACACACACACACACACACACACACACACACATACACACACCACCCACAGGATTTGTTCGGTGACCTTGACAACTTTCTGTTGAGTACTCTATACATATTATATACTATATAGTATATACACATAGTTTACACGGGTCGATTGACGTGGAGTGGCGAACAAAGTATCAGGTCGTGCGTATTATCAAATAATTCATCCTTGTCATCATTTTACCGTTCACCCTTTTTAACCATCTTTACTTTTGATTTTTGAATAAGATATTATTTTGTTTTTATATTTCTTGAAGGTTAAATGAATAAAAATATAATAATGTAAATAACTTTCAAGTTTATCTAATAGATAAAACATACTATGTGTTAATGGTGTCTATAATGCCTAGTGATTTTTTTCCAATATCATACTAAACATGAAGTCATTTAAATTAGTAAAAATATTTTTCTACTCTTATTCAATAGAAAAATCATATTATTTCGGTATCCAACCAAATATTATTTGGCCAGTGTCCCATCTACCTGGCCAGTAATCCTACAAGTTATTTGATGCGAGGCGACTTGATGGCGCCGGTTGTGTATCGATAATCCAATGACGCCTTTGAAACTCTCAAAAATAATGTACAGCCAGTACAACCATATATTATTTGTTCAGTGCCCCACCTACCTGATCAGTAGTTATGCAGGTGTTATTTAATGAGAGGCGACTTAGTGGCGCCGATCGTGTATTGATAATCCAATGACGTCTTTGAAACTGTTTAAAATAAAATATAGGCAGTATAACCATTTATTGTTATGTCTTTTACATAGATGCTCATAATTATTTATAGTAGGCCTTCGATTGTATAGTTACCCTACCTTATGTATAGATGTATTATACATCTGACCAGCATTTCCATAAGCTACCCTCTGCGGTACAAATTGTCAAAAATACATTATCGTTATTCATATAATTAGGGTTATGAGTATGAAATATTTCACATAAAATTTTCACTTTGAAATATTTCAAAATTGAAACTTTCGCCCTCCTTGAAATATTTCAATGAAATATTGAAAAATATTTTTTTTTCAAAATGTTGTGTTTTTTGGTATGTCCATAATAAAGTCATAATTATATTGTCACACTGATTTCATATTTATCATCCATAAGACAATATCAGCTAATGAAGTATAAACATAGAATATTGTATAAATAAAATCATGATAATATCTACATTTTCTTCGCCAATAACGGAAATAGAAATACCGCTACCGCATATTCAATAACACCATTGGCCATTGGGTATTTCAGTATTTGCATGTGACTTGTGTAGTTCTGTGTGTTTGTATAGCCATATAGGTATATTATACTTATACACAAAGGCAATAAATATCTACCTTACTAAGTAAAAATTAAGTGTATTTCTTACTACAATTAAAAAAAAAAAACATTTTATTTAATTTTTCATTAAAATGAAATATTTCATGAAATTTTAGAACCCTACATATAATGGAAAAGTGTGTATAATAATAATAATAATAATAATACCAATTTTATAATGTGAACAATATAAATGCTATTAATCTTATCAGAGTAGAAAAAGAACATCTGCCGTACTCGCATTCGATGTTAGTTGAAAAAGATGCATTATTTATCTTTGTGTATTTTACAAAGTAATGAAAACATTGTAGTTTATGTCAGTGTTTGTACATTTTTGTAAGTCTTTTATGCTCATATCCAGTAAAAACATTTGGTTGCTTCAGGATGGATTTTAAAATATGGGGCATCACAATTGTATCTTCCAAATACCGATGTGAATACTTTTGTATTCATAAGGAATACTCCTATATCTACTATTGTATGATTCTATATATTGTATTTCACTTATACTCATATAAGTGATGTACATTTATTATTTATTTATACTGGCACCCTTTAAAATGCATCTATTCTTTATTTATAATAATGACAAATATAATTTTCAAGAAAACTGACATGTCGTTGGAAACTGCTCAAACGACCTACACGTCACTTTGGTTATTTTATTTATTTTATTTTATAACTTATATCAAGACATTTTTATTTCACTAATACACGAAACAACTAAAAATGCATTTAATTTCGTTTTAACGCATGTAGTTTTTATCAACTCGGGTCACACATAGGGTTGCCACTTCGTCGGGTTTCATCCAGATAATCTGGTTTTACATATTATTATTATTATTATTATTATTTAATTTATTTTCCCAAAAATAATAATAGTAATAAAGTAAAGATGTCCCTATCTAATAAGGTTAGGTTAGGTTATACCGTCGGCGTCAATGCTATCGACGTAGATACCGTCGGAACCGGTTAATTATACTCCGAGCCACCCTCAGATTTGACCGACACGTAGAATGGTGGAGAAATTTGTGTGTGACTTTTTTGTGGTAGAGGTTGGCCTCTTTATCTCTAGTCTTCATAATCACCACAATTTAAAAATTTAAATCAAATTTTCCTCTATTTTGTTTTGATACAAAATATTTTTATTTATAATTTTAGTTCTATTACTTTGAGAAACTATAATAAAAATTAATTATTAAATCAACAAAATAATATTTTAAAATCAATACACACTTTCAAACATATTTAGTTCTTGTGAACTAGTAGACACTTGAGTTATATTTAAAAGTTATTTTAATTGTTCAAATGCATTATACCAGCTTTTGAGACCTGGGATTTCATTCCAATCAGGATTAATTATAATTTTTGTAGACTAGACGACACGCTTATTTTATTTACATTATTATAGTTAATAATTTGTCCTTCTATTATTGCCATAACATCCTCTTCGTCAGCATTAATTAAGTAGTACCGATTTAATAATAATTTAGAGATATATAATTTACACGTTAAGTATTAAAAAATATTTGTGGTGAGCCACCCTTTACCTAGAGGTTTGAAAAAAATAGTTTACATCACTCTCTGAGACCTACTTAATATACACATAAATTTTCATAAAATCGGTCCAGCCGTTTCGGAGGAGTTTGGTAACAGATATTTTCAATATTGTAATACGAAATTTTTATATATTAGATAATTATGACTTTATGAGTAGATACTAACTTTTTTATAAATTCTTTACTTCTTATAGTACCTATTATTTATTAATACTTTTAACTGTATTTTAATTATTTTTAGACTTTAATCAAAATAACTAATGCTTGGTCACATATACGATTAATTTGTATGTTGACAAACCCATTATCTATACCAAAATCTTCATAACCACTAAATTAATAATTTTGTAAGTTATAATAAATTAATGAAATAGTGACATTTCATCTATTATTAATTTAATATCAGCTTTTTGCTAGGTGGAACATCCTTAAGCTTAATTTTTAATTTTAAAACATCTAAAATATTTGAGTTTAACGCACAAGAAATATCTAATGACTGAAACCAATTGGCAATTTCTAAGTGATCACACTGTTGGAAGATATAAATACTTGCGCAAGAAATTATATGGCATATGCCTAAGGGCAGGCACCGGCAATCTGCGGCCATCGGAACTACTTTTTGCTGCAGCCCTCTAATTAAATGGATTAACGAAATTACATAATAGTTTACATCAATCGATGCAACTATTCATTTCCAATAACCTAGTTCTACAATCAACTACTCTAGGGGTACTAGAAAACAACAAATTCGTAAATATTAAATACTCTCATTATTAATTACAATAGTTACCTTAATTACCAATATCCTAGGCACCGTAAACACGGTGATCTTTGTACCTTGATAAGAAGCTGTCACTATCCGGCCGTCCAAAAAGTATTGCCGATTAAAATAAAAAATAATCAAGTTATTAAAACAAATACACAATCAAATAAACGACTACTATCATCAACTTCTTCCACACCTCTGTTCTCGCTAACAGCAATTATTACCAATAAATCAAAACAATTTATCACTCACAATCGCTATGCTATTCTTACTCCAACTGTAAACAAATCGACCGTTCTTGATAATCATGTTAACAGTAGCCCACCTGCTTCTTCCAATTAGGATGAACTTGATACTTCCATACATACACCAAAAAACAACATGCTGCCACTTATATTCATAAAAGGCATAATCGATTTTTCTAGTATACTAAACATCTTCAAAGAAATTTTAGGCCTCGAAAACTTCACCTGCAAATCAACTCTAAACCATTTAACTCTTTCCAGCACGGTGGGATATCATATGACCGGGTGCCGAGAATTGGGCTAGAATTTTAAAACTGGTTTTGCGTAAAAAATCCCGTTTTTTCCGTCATTTTTTTAGGGTTTTTCCCGACTCATTTAAAAATATTGAAAAATTTTTAACTTTTGACACCCTCCCCCCCCCAAAGTACCAACTAGATTCGATTTCCTTTTCAAAGAGGGGCTGAAGTCCAAAATCGAAGCATTTTTACTGCTCCAAATGTTGTCGTCAGACAAAAAAAAAAAAAAACACATATCATTGTAAAATCAATACATTCATCACTCCGTTCAAAATCTAAAATGATGGGACTGAAATGGTTGATTAGAAGAGTCTATTATCATCATTATATGATTCTAATTTACCCAGCACAAACAAAACAAACAAGTGGTTATCTTATAAAAAAACCTAAATGTATTGTTAATTACAATGCATGCATGGGAAATATTAAGAAACGTGATATGCTTCTAAACTATGTTTGTTGTGTAGGTTAGGTACTTGTAGAGGTTGGTTAGGACTTATATTCATTATTCAGTGTGTTGAACCGTCGAAGTTGGTAATGAGGGTGGATTTAAATTTAGATTTAATAGTGTACGTGTAACAATTGATACTTAGCTTGAAAATGCTCGTGAAAAAAATTGTAAAATTTATCAAAACAATAACTTTTAATTTTAATACGAAATGTAACTATAACTTTGTAATATTGTTTATATATTATATAAACTTATGAATGAATTGGAGACACAAGTTTTGAATTTTCTAAAGCTGTTCATATTGGGTAGGTGTATAGTTTCGAGTATTTTGTCTAATTCTAGATGGTGTCCGAAGAAAATAAGTTTCAGTACTACTTATTTAATAACACCTACTATATTTTACATAGTTACGTTGAAGCAAAAATTATAGCCTTTAACGAGTTGGTTAGTAAAAATGCTTTTTCGAAATCCCAACACTACTACGGGATATAATCAATTATTTAGTTTTATTTATTACCTAATGCACGTACTGTATGTGTAACCAAATAATAATAATAATAATAATAATAATAATATCATACTTTATTTTAATATAAAAATAAATTTATTTGTTTTATTTACAATCATATATTGTAATAAAGAAAATATATATCTGGTTAATGATAATCTATGTTTTAATTCTAATATCAATAGATTGTTTATATGTGTGTTAAATAATTATTATTTATTAAATGATTTGTAAAAAATGTTATTTGATTATAATTTATATAATACACATATTAAAAGTACGGTTAGAACACAGTTATGTCAAGATGTTTATCAAGAAAACCCTTAATCTTGTTACTAGAAAGCAGAATAAGACAGTTTATTTATACATTGATTGGTGAGATAAAGTTTATAACTATATCGATTTTTTTTTTTGATACATATAGATATATAGACAGAGATACGAACTTTTAAACATGGTGAGTGTTTTGTGGGAGATGACTCATTATCCTAAATATTTTAAAAAAATATTCATTATGAACCCTCTGTATTACAGTGAAAACTCTCTACAACGAATTTGAAAAGGGACCAAAAGATTTCTTTCGTTATAAAGGATTTTCGTAATAGAGAGGGTATAAGAATAATATAATAGGTTATAAATCAAACCAATCATTATAATATAATATTAACGTTGTATAGAGTTTTTTGTTATAACGAGTTTCGTTAAAAAGAGTTTTAACTGTATTTTATTATATACGTGCCTAGTTTCTTAATTCTTAAAATACAAGAAATAATTTGTTTAAGCATCTTAGTTAGGTAGTTACAGAATACCAATACCTCGTTAAGTTTATAGAGCAATGCAATAGATATAATACTAGATGTATTTATGTTTCGATTTAATTTTTGGAGTTAAATTAAAGATTATAATGTCATTTTTCAAACTTATAAATATTATTGTTTAGATTTTAAACTTTAGTATTAACATCAAATAATATCAAATAAATCAATTACCTATGAATTCTTAATAACAATTGTTTCATATTGTATTTACATACATACAACATTATAGTTCTTGTACTTAATAAAAAATATAATTGTTTTTTTTTTTTATACAAGGTGATTTTTTAAGCATTTTTACCCCCATTTGTATGCTTAGATTATGCATATAATCAAATTATGATTTTTACAAAGTTTCAAGTTGTTAAAAAACAACGTTTTTATTAAAAAAATTAATTTTTAAATATTTTTTATCCTTATATTTTTTTAAGTTTTTTATTTTTTTGAATAACAAAATGGCTTTAATTATTCCAAAGCAGAATATTTTTCTAAGTATTTTGATACATAAAAATCGAATTTTGTGGCACTTAGTTTATGAGTTATACGTATTTAAAGTTTAGACAAGCGGAGTAACCCTGTACCACTCCACTACATGCATTAAAACTATGTTGTCATTCAAAAAAAATAAAAACTTAAAGAAACATTTAAAAATATAACTTTTTTAATGTAAATTTTGTATTTTAACAAATTGAAACTAGTTAAAAATCAGAATTTGAATAAAAGCATAATAATTGAGTGAGTATGCTTAAAAAATCACCTTGTATACATACCTGTGAGACAAAAATTAGTTAGGTATTCCAAAACATTAACATGTTTAACATTACTTAGTATGAATGTTATTAGTTTAATAATATATATTATATATTTTATTATTTAGTAGCTTCGTGTTCTTTAACGATCGGTATGTGTTTGGAATGGACATGGAATACGACAAGCATAGAAATGTACCAAACGTTAAGGTTGAAAGATTTTCTTTTTCTCGGAGCAATAACTAGCGCTGGACCTGCAGCAATTGTAGCATCATTGGTTGGTCTTAAAGCCATACTTGTCATCGGAATGCTTTTTACTTTGTGTGGATCCGTCATTATAGTGTACTCAATGGGTATATTAATGGTGCTGTACATAGGTCGAATCCTGCAAGGTTTTGGCGCTGGGATCGTGTGCGTTATTGTACCCAATTATGTTGCAGAAATTGCTGATCCGAAAATCAGAAGTGAATATTTTATTGAATCAAATATTACGATATTTCGTCGTCGTTATGTAAAAACTGACCAAGTGTATTTTTATAGTTTTAGGTTATATCAATTTTACTTTTAGATATGCTATGAAAAATTCAATTTTTATCCGTTTTTTTCAAAATTGATATCATCTAAACTGTAGTAATGTGTATAATTAATATGTTCAATATTTTTTTTTTCAATTTCTTTTGTTTTAAGCTTAAATTAAAAAAATTTGAAATTTAATATGGGTAAAAAATGACTAAGTGGCATTTTAAGCACTTGGTTATTTTTTCCCTTAATATACTTTTTTCCATTTATATTTTAATTTAAATAATAATGTAATATAAAATGCACAATGTACATCAGCATAATATTATTATTAACAATGGTCTAAACATACAGTATTGGAACTTGAAATGTAACATGTGTTATTACCTAATACTGTTATTAGGTATTATTATTTAAATAACATTAATAACTATTTTAATCCTATTGCAACTGTATATTACTAAAACCAAATCTTAGTTTAACAGTAAATATTATTCATTATAAATACAACAAAAAATAAAAATAAAAATAAAAAGATAATATTGTTTTACAATAAAATAACAAAAAAATAAAAAATAACTGCCAACCTTGTTTACAAAAAAAAAAAAAAAAATAGTTAATTCATAATAACTAAAATATGGTATGCTACTCAGAATTTGATTCAGAATCTGAAATTTGTATTGTATCTTTCTTCTTTGAGCTGAATGAAATATTTTGATACCAATTATGGAAGTCTTTTGGTATTGTTTTAGACTTACACAACTTCATGAGATCTTTTTAGATTCTGAACGGAGTGATGAATGTATTGATTTTACAATGATGTGTTTTTTTTGTTTTTTTTTTAGATTCTGAACGGAGTGATGAATGTATTGATTTTACAATGATGTGTGTTTTTTTTTTTTTTTGTTTTTGTTTTTTTGTTTTTGTGTTGGCAAATTGGATATCCTTGGTGCATTATAGAGGTGAAAAGTAAACATTTTTCAACAGTTTTCAAAAAAATCGAGAAAAACAAAAAAAAAAGTGACAGAAAAACGGGAATTTTTATGCAAAACCAGTTTTCGACAAAATCGAATTTTTTATTTTGCTATAACTCAAAAACTAATCGATGTAAACACTTGAAATTTTCACAAAATGTTAACATTAGCGTTCTCCATACACAGTTAAATTTTCAAAGAATTTTGACTTTTTTTGAGCTATTTATACACAATTGAAATTTTTAATTTTTCTTAGAATTTTTTTTAAAATAACGATAAAATTTTTTTGGCCGGCCAGAAAATCTTGAAAATTTAATACAAGGTTTCTTATAAGTTGTTCTTAAAGTGATAAAAGTGATAAAGTGATAAAAAAAAAATCCGAAATCGATAGTCACAATTTTTTTTATAAGTACTTAAAGTTCGAATTTATACGAAATATGTCAAAATTACGAAAATTGGCAAGTAATTTTGTGGTTAAAAAATCGTAAAATTTTTTCTTTTATAACTAAGTTTTGAAAATTTGGTACAAGGTTCTCCATACATTTTTCTTCAAATATCTGTAAAAAAAACTCTACCGGATTCAGACAAAAAAATGTTATGAGTGTTTGAAATTTAAATTTTTACAAAACCGCGTTAAATAACGATTTAGCCTCAAACGATTTTTGATATTTGTTGTTATTCAAAAAGTATAAGTCGTAAATACTTGAAAATTTTACCAGTTATTAAGGTTGCCATTTTCTTTACGTGATTTGATTTTCAAAATATTTTGACTTTTTTTGAGCTAATTATAGGCATTTGAAATAATCAATTTTTTTTTATTTTTTTTTTATAAATGTTGATAAAAAAAATTTAGCTGGGACAAATTACTTGAAAATTTAATTGAAGGGTCCACATAACTTGTTCTAACTCTCATTCGAAAATTATAAAAATACATAGGCACAATTTTTTTTTATTAGCATTTGAAGTTCAAATATTGACAAAAATTCGTCAAAATCACGAATATTTTTCACTATTTGGTAGTTAAAAATTTATAAATATTTTACTATCAAAAGCTAAGAATTGAAAATTTAATACTATGCTGTCCATAAGTTAAGCTTAGAATAATTATAAAAAAGTTTGAGGATTATTCAATTTAAAAAATTTTACGAGTCTTTAGGAGTTTTAATTTTAATTTGAAATCAAAAATACACGTGTAAAATAACGTTTTACTAATAAATAATTTTCGATTTTTGTTATTTTTAAAAAATTACTAAACCTAAGATCTTGAAACTTTTACTTAAATGTTTGAATTAGTTTCAAAATAGAATGTATGCCAATATTTAAATATAATATATCCTAGACTGACAAATCATCTCCGTTCAGAATCGTTTTTCGTATACAATGATACCTATCATTGCATTCAAATTTAACCTACCATAGTCCGAGGTCCACCCCACCCACTAATGTACAGCAGACCGATACTCACTTACCCGCTTTTTTTTTGTTTTCTGATATTTTTAATTGTTTGTCGTACAACATTTTTAAATTTTCAGGAAGTTTAGAAGGCCTACCTTTTCCACCCACGTGTATACTTCTATATTCATTGTCTGAGTAATTGTATTTGAACTGTATAATCCCTTTTTTATTTTTTTTATATTTCATAACTTTAATTTTTAACCAAGAAACTTGAGCACCATAGTTATCAATAGTTCTATTTTTTATTAAAATACTTACTAGACTTTTTAGATCATAAATATCTGTATATAATAATTCATGAACAGAGTACCCAGAACATTTTTTATTGTTTCTTTGAGAACGAGCTAGGCGACAGATATTCAACCAATCGTGCATGGTATAGACTGGTACGTTTTTTTTAGCTGACTCAATAGCACTGTGCATGCTATCTACCTCCATATATGAGTGACCACTCTCAGGGCCGGCGTTATACAATTTTGACGAGGGGGGGGGGTGAGATCAAGAATTTGCCGACTGAAATTTAATTTATGCCGACTTATAATTTCTTTAAAACATCAACAATCACTTCTGCAACTGTATCCGGGGCCGACACAAGAAAAATCTGACGAAAGGGGAACGGTGTCATATTAAAATTGCTGGCTCCAAATATCTTTGCAGACTCGAAAAAAATTTAAAACCGGAGTAATAACAACGAATGTAATTTTAAAATAATTTTTTAATGTAAATCAAATATTACATAAGTATATATTATTATACATGGTTAGTCTAAAATTAAATCCAATATATATTAAGATATATGTATATCATTATTTATCATTATATTTATCAATTAGGTTTAGGTACCTATAGGAATATGTTTTTTATTAAAATGTTAGTAAAAGTAAAAAGTAAATAATTAAATTAATAATTACACCAGGCACCAAGTTTTTATATTCTATACAATATTATAAAAATTTAAAATAATAATAATGTTTTTACAATAATTGTGGATTATACATTTATTCGTCGTTCTTTAAAGGTTGCCCAACTTTCTATCATTGTTGTCATGTTTATCTCATCCAGAATATCCTTGCCTCCTTGGATGAGTTCAGTACCATAAGATTGTCTAATCGCTCGTCAGTCATTGTTGTTCGCAAATGATTTTTTACAAACTTAAGAATACTGAATACTCTTTCATTGGTCGCTGTAGAGACTGGTGATGTATATGCTAAGCGACATTTTATCAAAGCATTAGCTGATGGTATAACAGTTTTCAATTTATTACTTGATTCCATAATTGATTTTAATGTGTTATTATAATTATTGCCTGTATTATAGTAGGTATCTGTATAATTTTTATTTATATCAATAATCAATTTGCCATTTGCCAACTGATATCGGAACTATTTATATTTTATAATTGAAATGTTTTTAAAATATATTTAATTTTTATTTGTAAATACAACAAATAGGTTATAGTTATTTTATCTAAAAAATGCCGTATGCCGAAAGTGCCGACTTTCATTACGATTATTCGATGGCGGGGTGTCACGATCCCCAATACCCCACTTGCCTCCGGCCCTCACCACTCTCCATAAAATTCTGATAGAGTATTTCAATGTTTGTATAAATTACAACAAATAAAAATAATGCAGTAACATATTGATTTCTGTTTTTCCCACTACATGTATCAGAATACAGGGAAATCTCTTTAATACGTTCAGGGAGTTGATATATCCACTTTAATAATGCTGATCCAATCTCAGAGCTTCCTTTTTGACCATTAACTTCGGTCTATAAAAATCAAAATGCATTATTTGGTGCAGCAGCTTCATATAATGTTAAATTATATACACAAAGTTTCCTACTGTAGTACATGGCTGATACTTCAGAACTTGGAATTTGGAGGACACTTTGAAGGTCGAATGTAGCACTACAAAAAGATTGGTCCCTTGTAGCTCGTTGTTTATCCAATTTTTTTGCATTAAAAGATTCATCACGTCTCCGGATGTGATTTTCATAATTTATAACCATGTCTTTGGATTGAGGTTTTGCAGATTTGTTATACTTTTCACAAGTTAAACATTGATTTTTCTTTGGTTTGAAGAATGATAAATTATGATTTTCACAAAATATTTTTTTATACAATGATAAACTTACTTGTTTTTGACCTGTTTCATTACATTCTTTCACATACAGCTCATACATCTTTGATATAGATAAATTTGGATCTAAATATTGACGTTTAGATGTAGATCTACAGTTGTGGGATTCAACTGTAGGAAATTCTTCTATGTGTGAATTAATATTAGCTATAATTTCATCAGAAGATTTATTCACCAATGGTGCTTTGCCTCTTTTATCATGGTCCATGGACCATATCCAGTGTCTGTGCCTAATCCTTCAAATGCTTTATCTACAGGCCCATGGCTAATACATAATGTTTTCAAGAAGAATTGTTTACAAACTTGAATATTATGTTCTGTATTATTATTAAAACTATATACTTTTGAGTTTTCCTTAGCTTTTCTAATATTTGTTATTGGGACATGGCGTTTGACAGATTTTATATTTACATTGGCTAAAATAAAATCTTTTTGGCGGTTATAATCTAAAGCCCAAAATTTATTACAAACTTCATTTCTATAACTTTCATAAAAATTAATAGAGCATTTAAATTTACAGTGGGAACAATCAATAGCCTTAGGTTTTTTAAGTTTTTTTTTCTTTAGAAATAACATTTTTTTTTCCATTTATTTGCATCACCCCTTACTCTTCTAACCAATTTTTTACTTTGACTATTCATAGTTTCATCTAATGCTTCAAGTAATGTGTCTTTGCTTTGATTGCAAATTTCATCAATAATATAATTTATCACTGATTTAATTATATTCTGTTCTCCTGTTTTCTTATTTTCTGTATTTTCTGTAATGTTTATCACACCAAAAATATTTTCATCATTGCAGGTCCCTATCAAACCATCACTATCAGAGTCAATTGCATTATTTTTATTATTGTAGGGTTTCCATTCATCACCACTATCATCACATTCATCACCACTATCATCACATTCATCACTACTATCTATAAAATGAATAATATTAATTATTTGAAAATAGTTTAACAAATATTATTAAAATTTACATACCTAATAATATCTTATTATTATGTACATTTTGATCAGTAGAATATTGTTTATTTAGTTGAAATCTAGTATTATAATTTGAACCTGCTAACATAATAGTATAAAAATAAAAACAAATATTATTTATTTAAAAAATAATAATAAAATATCAACAATTATTTTTAATTTCATTTTACCGATGATCGATGGGAAACCACGATGAAATATATAATTATGGATTTCGAAATCACAGCTATGAGTGCAACAAATGACGTGTTTGGTGATAGTGTACAAGTCAAAGGGTGTTTTTTTCATTTACCCCAATCTACGTGGCGAAAAGCTCAACAATTAGGTATATGTTCTTTATAGATTTTAGAATAAGTTACGGTAATATTAACGCTTTAGCGTTTTTACCCCTTAGTGAAGTATTGATGGAATGGTTTGTTTATATACAACGACACCTGTAGAATTATTATTAATCATCAATTATCTTATATTATATTTATTGTACCTATATTTTATATCTATTTTACCTGCCTGCTACTTTGTATGTACTTATTTGTGTTTTTATTTAATTTTAATTGCTAACATTATTTTTTTGTTTTAAATTTAACTTGTTGACGATGGTGATTTATCGAAATTATATTATAAACATTGTACCTATTTTAGGACCCCTGAAAATTAAATTTTGAATAGTACCAGTTTTCTGCGTTTTTTATTCTTTTGTTATAAATGTATGGACCGTACCAATATTCCGATCATCACATTTTGATGGGATCTGGAAAAGACCACAAAAGTGCAAAATAATATTTGATCAGTAGGTAGTTAAGGTTACACGCCCGACACTTGGGGGACACTTATGTAAAATTGAGGCTTGTTTAAACTCAAGTCCATTGAATCGTACTCTCATACGCCAGTATAGTTTATGATCGGTGGACCACTGTTACTTGCTCCAGAACCAAACTTAATTCAATAAAAGATAGATAACTTAAATACATGGAGACACACACAGACAATAGTTTAGAACTTCTGGAAGCGTTAATCTAGACTCTAGAGGATCCTGCTACAGCTTAATAATAACCAAACCAGAGCAGATAAAGTTTGGGTATATTGTAATTATTAAGAGGACGCCATACCCGCATGTGTTGTCTCTGTCTTACTAACGTATACATCATAACAAATTTTCGTTCAGTCGAATACATTTTGTGACGTTAGCTTTAATATTAGAGTAAATTTACCTATTATCAAATTTAAAGGTAACAATATTATCTAGACAATGACATATGCTTTTATTGATATTATCATTTTAAAGTGAGTTATGAACATTTTAAAGTTGTTATATTTTACATAGCTGTAACTCACTTTAAAATAATAATATTATTAAAAGCATAAGTCATTGTCTAGATAATATTCTTACCTTTAAATTTGATAATAGGTAAATTGAACGAAAATTTGTTATGATGTACGTTAGTAAGACAGAGACAATACATGCGGGTATGGCGTCCTCTTAAGGAAGACTTCAAACATATACAATTCAGATATATTATGTTTAATAATTATACCCACATAATTAACTGTCCTTAAGGGAAATAATAGAATTATAGTTTTATATATTTTTTTTGGTTGTTGGGCCAGAAGGGTCGAAGAGTTTTTATATATTATACTGTATTGAGCAAAAAATTAAAATATTATTATTTATTGTTTTATTAAAACATATTTAGTACCATATGATAATGAGTAACCTTTTGTTTATAAATTATTTTATTGTATTCTCCATGTATTCTCTTAATTTTTAAGTTGTAATATACACACAATAACATACTCATAAATACTTATATACACCTAAGATCCTAACACCTAACACCTATACACCCACTTAAACTAGCCCTCATTATTCTTGCATTACAATCCGTCCCACTTTCTTTGAGTTTTTAAAGTTAAACATATTATACATATACACAAAACTCGGTCAGCAGGTAGAAATACGTTTTCTCTCAAAGTTCATGTGCATGTGTCATTTAAACAATTAAAAAAATACTAAAGCCACGTATAAATCAGACACCCTAAAATTAATTGATTGATTGAAATATACATTCAAAAAATTTTAATCTCTAGTATACAAATTAAATATATTAATTTGATGTTTACCCATTAGGATCAATTTTACTCAAAATACAAAATTTAACGAATCAATCCTATAACTAAATACCACTCTAATAGTCTTCGTTTTTATTTTAATATTGTTTAGGTCTGTTAATCGGTTTCCATTACATACACATACTAATTGGTATGTTTTTTTCACACGTCATAAACGAATTCTACAATTATTCAAATACGAATAATATGGGAATTGTAGTTATGGTTGTTGTAAACCTTTTAGTATTGTTAGCTGCCGACGATCCACCATACTATCGAATAAAGTTTTATGAAAAGTGGACTAATGTGTATAATCTACAGATTCAAGATAATTGCAATTCTAAATTATTAAATAATAATTATTACAAAGTATGTAAGGTACTAAATGTCATACTGTTGTATTATTAAATTTAAATTTATTTTTCACAGATTTTTGAAAGCGACGACAACCAATATTTGTTTTTGTTTTTTATCGAAAAACGATTTCGTCGACCGCTATTGATCAACATTTGTTTAATTAGTATTCAACAATTTAGTGGTCAATTTTTTCTAACGCACAGACTTCAAAGTTTTCACGGAATATTTACTATGAGTGAAACAATACCAACTGTGACTGAAATGTTACTTCTCCAAGTATTTTCGTATTTTTATAATGTATACATATTCTATATATGTTTAGCTGAAATACATATAGTTAGATTATTTAGTCATGATTGTTAAAACGTCAATTAGGTATAACATTACTGCCTCATAGAGTCATAGCCGGTACTCGTCCAATATGCTATCTACCGTAATCTTATGATAGTTTAATATGATATCTACTGTAAATCTTATAGTATGATATACTTGAATATATTATATATACTTTATCATTTTGTAATTAAGATTAAGCTTTTAATGAAATCCAAAATTGTATCATATTTATACCTCTTTATAATTTATCATAGGCTTCATACAAAAAAAAAATTAGTGTATGTTTGTGAGCCGTGTCGATTATAATAATATATGGTATTATGGTTTTACTGTAATTTTTTTTATTTATTAATTATTATTATTATTATAATTATGAGTCCGTCAACTATGAGTTATTTAAATCGACACATAATTCAAAATTAAGAGATGTGCGCAAATTTGTTAAAATACGTGATTTATTACCAACTAATCAGACATGTACTAAAATTAAAAATCAAACAATATGTGGTGGTGAGTTGAAAGAAGTTATGAAAAATAGTCGAAAACGTGATTAAGAAAATAATATTTTGAAAATAATGTATAATCGATGTACAAAAAAAAGGGTGTCAAACATTTCACTCCATACGCAAAAACAATAAAAACTATTACATATATATGATACAATATTTACAGCAGATATACAGATAGCATACTAAACCGTCAAACGTGCGGTAGATTGGATATTGGACTACCTCATAGCCTATAGACCAGCGGTTCTTAACCTGAATCCGCGGATTTAATCAGTAATTTTATTTTTTGTCAGTGAACATTTATATGTATTTAATATTTATTTCACTCCTTTTAAACTAACTCAAAACTCACAAATGAATTATAATACAGTCTACAGCTTATTTTGAAGTTAAAGATAAGTGAAAAAATTAATAAAAAATGAGAAAAAAAATTCAACATGATGAAAAAATGTGATTTAATATTTGAGACATTTTTTTTAAAAAGTAATAAAATATAAATGGTGTAAATATAATGGCATAGTTTTTAAGGTAAAATTTGAAGAGCCTTAGATTCTAAATTGCCCTGATTTCAATCAGCGAATAATACTAATGTATTATTACATACAAATACAAATGTTAGTTACATTTTTTTAGTCTCTGTTTTTAAAAATTGAATAGAATCCAGGTAGCTTTACAAATTATTATGTTATTACACAAACAACTGTTGGTAGAATACTCATAATACTCGTAGGACCTCTCTGATTCAAAAGAACTTGTAGGTTTTTCAGTAGGTATCCGTTTGTGGCTAAAGCTCAATTTATTCAAGTTTATATGTCTATAATAAAGCATAATATAAAATATCTTCTTCGTTAAAATTTGATGTAATAAGTATATTTTCATTAATTTTCAAACACTTTTTAAAATTTGTTTATTTCTTCAAATTCTCCTCGACCTCAAACTGATAACATTATACGGCGTATTGATTATTAAACCGACATAATTTACACATATAAGTGCACATCCGGCCCTTTCCTATAGTTTTAGATAACAATAAACGATTTGCCATTAACCGTGATTATAATAAGCAGCGACCACCGGTGCACACGAATTGCGTACCAAACAGCTTTCCAGTGGTTTCTAAATTTATTTTTGATTTTTATATTTTTAAATTGTTTTTAAAAAACAAAAACCAATAATAATAATTAAATATTTATCATTAACATAATAATGTTAAATTAAAATTTGTTTTTAGTGGTTTGTACTTTTGGGCCGGAGCTACATGGCGTATTAGCCGCGTTTCAAACGCTGCGTATTCCGCGGCGTTTATTAAAAATAAATCAATGCTTTTTAGTTCGATTGACAACGCGGTGGAATACGCCGTGTGTAGCTCTATCCTTATAGATATTTTCGATAAAAATATTATTGTATTACTTTATTAAACGGTCATTTATTATTTTATATATTTACATGATATAATTATATTTTTACAATTCAATTTTAATTTTTTTTTATAAATAAGTATGTTATTATGACTTTTAATTTATATTATTATGATATTATTACATTTTTACAATTATTAAATTTACATTTTTTTATATAACTTGACATATCTTTATTATGGCAATAACACTTTAAGAACCCCTTACAATAATCAACCGTAGATGAAAAGGTAACACGAATTGCGTCCGGGACGCAATTCGATCAAAAAGGTACGTTTACCTGTTTTGGTACGCAACTCGTGTGTACCCGCGACCACTGTATTTAAATACAGATATCTTTAGTAACCGCTTTTTAGTTACCACCTATTTTCAATTCCACAAGAAATACTTTGTATTCGCTCTCATGGGATCATCAACCGCACATACGTTTGGCTGCTGCCATAATGGTATTTCAATAAGAATACTATTTAAACACTTGTTTAGTTAATTAGGACACTTATCGATTGTTGTTTAATTACCATTTATATTTTACTTTATCGTATCATAATATATGGTGCGTAGTATGAGCTTATACAAATTTAATTTTTATACAATATATTATTTTTTAGATTATTACGTCTATTATATGTTTATTTATTGTTGGTGTTTCTGAGAAGAAAAATTTATTAATCATTTCGGGATTTGGAATGGCAATAACTTTATTATTTATGAATGCTGCGAACCATATAGAAATAATAGATAAAGATGAACTATGGTTAACTAGTTTAATTGTAATTTATATTATATTTTATTCAGTTGGATATGGTCCAGTTCCGTGGATTTTGATGCCCGAAATATGCCCAAGAGCAGTAAGTTAACAATTTAATTTCTTGTGCCCTTATGATAGGTTTTTTTTATTGATAATTATTGTGAAATTAAACTTTTAAATTTTTTTACCACTTTAAGATATTTTTTTTAACCATTTGAATAGATAAGAATATATTATTATTGCTAATATGTAAAAACAGGTATTCTGAATTTTTAATTAAATTATATTATTTTTTCAGTCGAGATTATGGACATCTGGCATCACAGTCAGTTTATACGCTTTCTTGAGTATAGTCAATAATCAATCATTTTACGAAAATATAAGAGTAATGTATGAAATCGACATTTTGATTTTCATAAGTGCAATCGGTGCATGTTTTGTATATTTGTACGTACCAAAAATAAAAGACTGTATTCTAACATGAAACGTAAATGGTTTTATTTAATTTATGAACAAATTGTGACTTTTAAGGCTCTTAATAATTACTTTAAGCAGAGGGTTATGCCAAAACGCTATTGTGAGAATAGTTTAAATGAGAGAAATTATATATTAGTCGTGTATTATACATTATACATTCATACGATTCAAAATACGATTCGATGTATAGAACGTATAAGTTAGCCAATCAGAATAGTTGTCAGGAGTCAAAACAATGCGACCGAAAAAATTACGTCCCGCATCTCATTTTGCTAGGCTCCACTAAGGGCGATAAATAAAAGTGAACGTATAGTGAATATTCGGGGTTGTGGAGAGTAGGGCCCCCCCGGGTCAAATTTTATACTTATGTGAAAATTAGGTAAAATAAAATTCGATACTACGAGTATCACTAAACTTAATACATTAAATGCGCCGTGAATGAATATTAATACAATTTATATAAAATAAATATTAATCGCCCATTCTAATTTTTTTTTTTATATTACTTGTGTATTTTAAATATTCATATTTTTATGTTTAAATAATTATGATATTTTAACACAACTCTACCTTTAGACTTTTAATTCTCTATTTCAAAAATAACTAATCAATAACTTAACTAACCATGAAGTTAAATCCAATTAAGATAAAGTAATACCTATTGATAAAATATGCATTGAAAACTTAACTATATACTATTGAACAGGGATCTTCAACCTTCTCAGGTTAGTGACTTACTTTTACTAATCAACAGCTCATCTAAAATGAAATGCAATAAAGATAAAGTGCATTAAAGTATTTAAAACCCTGACAACTATATACTATATATAGTAGATAGTTATTATAGACAGATATAGTCGGGCCATTCTAAGAACGCTACTCTTTCGCGCATCCAAATGACCGAGCTCCGCGGTTTTGTACCCAAATTTCTCCCACTCTACCACCTAGTCGCCGCCGTGAATTCCCCCACTCAGTACGCGGAGACCGGTGGCGTAGGTGAGTGGGAGCAACGACGAGGACGCTAGCAGCGACGGTGTCGGCGGCTCGCATTGACGGCGGCCAGTGTTTTGAAGAGTTTAGTGGTGGGAATGCGCGAGAACGGACGAATTTTGGTTGCCGCCCAGTAGCGTTCTTAGAATGGCCCGACTATAGTACATATTTTATAGATACTATAGAATATAGTTAGTTTTATTGGTTCTTTGTTCAGTACTCATTCGGAGGTTTACCTTGCACTTTGATGAACTAGAGTTTGTCGTCATCAAGATAAACAGTCACCAGTTTTTATAAGTTTTTAAGTTCTTTATTATGTAAGTAAATTATTTTTTGTTTTTCATGTTTGTGAATATTTTTTATGAAATGGTTAACTAATGCAATTTTAATAGTCAATGTGGAAACATATTTACATTTTTTAAAAATCAATTGTCACCAAAAAAATCTAATTAAATATAAAAAAAAAACTGCACATTCTTCTAAGAAAATAGAAATATTGGTTCCATGTTTATTTCGCTCATTTACTGCTCCATGTAAAAATATAAAATTATGGATGAACATTATTTAAAAGACCATAATCTCCTGTGTTGTAGTTTTTTCCGTGTAATATTATTATCCGACATGAATATGAATCATTTAGATGACCAAAATTTTGTTCTTCTTAATCTTGTAGAAGAAAATATTGTGGATCCAGATGACGAAGTGAACAGTAAGTACTTTTTCAAATATACATTTTCATTATAAATTTTACAAATAACATAAACATACTAATCAACATACAAATTATTATATATTATTATATAACTAATTATAATTATATATTATATTATATACTATATATTATTTACATTGGAAATATCCATCAATTACATATTAATTTCAAATATATTTATACAGTCCAAGAAAATGCAACAACATACATCACAATTCCTGGTGTTAGACTTAAGTCTGAAATATTTGTGGATAATTTAAACTACAGGTATTATAAAAGTAAAAGTCTAAATAATAAAATGTGAGTAAAAATTATTTTACATTAACAATTAAAAAAAAATTATTTTATAATTTGGTTTGTTTGGCTAGTAAAATTATACAACAAAATTCTTAATTTATTACTATTTAGATATTTAGTATGCGAAAATCAAAAAAATCGCACATTTTTTTCCTGCAACTGCTCATTTTCATACCAATATCAATGACAATACAATAACGGTACTAGGACAACACAACCATGCACCTAGGTTAGTCGATGTTCCTATGATTCATTTGAGAAGAGCTATTAGCGTAGCTGGAACAAAACCGGGAACTATGTCCAGCTTTATTAGAGACATCTATAACAGAGAAATAGTCGAGTAAGAAAAGATCAATAATAACCATACGAGGTGTGGCAATTAAATAACGAGAATTTGTTTCTAGCTTCTATAGTGGTAACACAGATACCTTAAAAATTTGTCAACTTAAGTTCACGAGATTATACACAAGTCTGCCAAGTTTGATAATGATCGGTGTTAGATTTTGTGCTCTGAGATTTTTCAAAGTTAATAGTGTAGTGTCGTGACGTACAAAAATGTGTGTCGTGAAAAACGAGCAACGAATCGTCATCAAGTTTCTGGTGAAATCTGGTGAAAAATCGGCCGAAATTTTTCGTAAATTGCAACGGGTGTACGGTAATGACTGCTTATCAAAACCATGTGTGTATGAATGGGTTTCACGTTTCGCATCAGGTCGAGAATCGACGCAAGACGATGCAAGGTCAGGTGACCCTAAAATCGTGCACACTAGGCAAAACGTCGAACGTTTAAGTGTGTTAGTACGGACAGATTAGACAGGAGTATTTTACATTGAAGTTCTTAAGCGATTGTGTCATAGAATGTCCCGTGTGAGGCCAGAATTAGTAAAAAATGGTTGGATTCTTCACCACGACAATGCACCTGCACACCCAGCATTAAAAGTTAAACAATTTTTGATCAGTAGGAAAATAACAGCGCTCCCCCACCCCCCGTACAGCCCTGATCTGGCTCCACTGGACTTGTGGCTATTTCCAAAGTTGAAAGAACCAATGAAAGAGCATCGCTATGAAAATTTGGAGGACATTCAACGTGCTGTAACGACGGTCTTGAAGAGTTTGACTTCTGGAGACTTCCAGGAGTGCTTCCAGAAATGGAAAGATCGCTGGACTAAGTGTATTAAACTCGGAGGAGAGTACTGTGAAGGCATGGGTGCATACATTATTGTAAATACCAAATAAATATTTTAAAATTAAAAATTTTCGTTGTTTAATTGCCACACCTCGTATATATTTATAATTATTAAATAACTGTCAATATCAATTTGATCGGTTTTATTAATAATTGAGTAAGAATGTTTATTTAATGCCTTAGAAATCCAGAAGGTGCAACCAATTATACATATTTTCAGTCGCAAATGTGTGTAAAAAAATGCGTCGGCGCCGTCTCCCTAAAAATCCATCCACAGTTGAGGAACTGGTAGATACCTTTAGCCAGCCACAAAACTCTGTATATGGATCAACAATGCAAAATCCATCCTCCAAGTAAAAATTCACATATATTATCTAGAAAAATAATATAAATTATTAAATAAATATTTAAATACATTTTTATTTAGTTTTTTTCAACAACAATTACCTGGTAGAAGGAGAAAAAGTCGGCATCATTTTTACAAATTTAGATGATATTCAAAAATATAAAAATGAGCTATTAACAGTCACCGTTGTAGGAATTGATGGCATATCAATAGGATGTCTGTTAACATTTCAAGTGGTTTTTAAAAATGTAGTAAGTATAATTAGTTTGACGGAGGACATTAAAATATTTAAATAATTTATAATTTTTATAATTTAATTTCATCACAAGATATAATTATACAATTTTTTTTTTTATTACTATTATCGTTTAATTAATAATTTTGTACATACCTATTGACTTTTGACTGCATTTTCTATTTAAGTCTTTTCCAATGGTGTATGCTCTTACTACAAAAATGACACAGGCTTCATATGAGTCTTTTTTGAGGATTGTTCGACGTATTTTGCCTTTAAATTATGCAGAGCTAATAATTATATCCTACTTTGAAAGGGGGTTGATAAATGCAGTGAAATCAACCTTTCCCGAAAGCAGATTTCAGGGTTGTTGGTTCCATTATTGTCAAGTGAGTAATGTAAAGTATTAAGGTACTTGAGTAATTTTTATCAACCATAAGTTAATTTTTTATTAAGCATAGCTAACATAATTTACAACATTTTATCATTTAATTTTTATTTTTTAGTCCATTTTAAGGTAGGTACTTCAGAAGAAGCTTAAACAGCATATATAATTTATTCAAATCTGGTCATGAGGCAGCTAAAATATTGCGCATGGTAATTTAGTCTGAAATTAATAAGAATAAATAATATCTTATATTATGTTTTACAAAAATGTATGTTGTAGATTTTAGCCTTACCACATTTGCCGGCTGAAGTACACCGTAATTTTAGGTTTACAATTTAAAAATTCAATATTTGTTAATTATTTTCTTTAATGCTGATTACATGAATTAAATAGTTTATTATTGTCAGCCGTACAAAATTTTTGTCTTTTCTGAAGTCTATTGCCACATTCATCTAATTGAATTAAAACTCGTAAAACTGTCCAAAAACTCGGATTCGTTGTTCCTACTAATTTATTGAACGAACTATTCCACCCTTCACTAAAGTTATTAGTTCGATGAGAATTAGACATTGTTTGATATCTTACATTCCAAATAGAAGGAGGATACCGTGGATTATTATTATTATTACCACTAATATAAGTTCTATCAAAGTATGACATAAGAGGTAGTAACTCTTGAGAAAATTGTATATACATGTGACTAATTTCGACCGCAATGTTGTTAATAGGTAAAAACGCCAGTGAAGTCATCATCTTACACTCTTGGGAAATCCGTTTATTTTCTTTGTATAATTTTACTAATCCGAGTTGTTGAATTTGTCGCCATACAGACTGGCATAAATGAAAAAAGCAACCTTGAATCTGAACTCCATTAAAAACTCGATTTATAACGTTTATTACACCTAACTCAAAATCTATAATTATTCGCTCAGGCTTAACGGGAGTTGCGTTTCGAACAGATGCTATAACAATATTTAACAACATTTCATGATATGTATTTTCCAATTTATCTGGAAGAAAAGCATAAACACATGTCCTAACATTTCCTTCAAATTCTGCTCGTATAATATATAATTGAGCAAATATACTGGAGCGTTTAAATGTGCCATCCATGAACCACATATTTGATGAAGATAAAAAAGAAAGACCTTCATTTGTAGCAAACATTAAAATTCTGTGTTCATTTTCATTGTCATAAATTTAAAAATCAGTTGACTCGCCGCCCATTGTAGTTTTCCACTTATTTGGTAAGGAAAATTGAATATTTTTAGGCTCATCGGGAAGGTATTTACGTCGTGCACGTCTTATAGTGCGCCGTAAAACATTAGGATTTCCCAATTTTGAACATACTTCACCTAATAATAAAATTAAATATCAATATCTAAAATATTTTACTATAAAATAAATAATTGTATTATTTACTTACTACTACATCCATGTGCGATTGATAAAATAATTTGATTTGTACTTTGTTTGTTATTAATAGCGCTTTGCTTCATGTCAATTTTCGCGTTGTTAACGGCAAAGAATGTTGTATCATCCAATAGTTTTGGGTCGTGGTGATGTGATACAAACTTAGTAAATACGGTGTATTAAATATATATATATATATACATATATAGGTATTTAGCTTAAATTCATAATATTTGATATGTCGTTCAAAAATTGTTCTTTTGGTGAACATTTTAGTTTTACAATATATTATCTATATCTAACTGTAAAATGTTACAGTATAGGTAATTCACTATTTAAATCTAATCTCTATATTTATATAGTTGTCAGATAATGTATTTTTATTTGATAAACTTACATTATACAATCGTAATCGGTAATTTATATAAGTATATTCGTATTATATATATCTATTTTAGGCCTAATGCCTATCAGCTGGACATTCGTATAATCGTATAGGTTTTAAAAGGCGTAACAGAATTACAGAAATGTCACAAAAAGACATATTTTGTATAAATTTAAATAGTAAATTATGAAATATAATATGTACTTAATATTTACAACATATACATATATAGCTAAGAAATAAAAATAAAATATTTATACATTAGGTACTCACTGGTTGTATAAGATTTATTAAAATTTTTCCTACACACATAATAATTGAACATTTCCAACGTATATCGTTCATATTGTTTCTTAAAACCGTGTATTCAAAACCATTTTTGACAAGCTTTGGTTTTAATTTAGATGATGTTGTTTCCATCGTGACAGTCATCGTCTTAGTGAAATGCATTTAAACGATAAACTCAAATATCTTAACTCTAATAAGTATTATGGATATAACGATTAAGAAATATATATATAATGATAAAATATTATCGATGTATAACCCATGATTCCTCAGATTGAAAGACGACTAAAAACGCACTACAAATTTGTACGCTGTGAATACAATCTTTTACAGATAAATCTTAATTATTTCGTTATAGATAATTGGTTGTCGATAAGTGACGATAATCGTCCAAAATATAAGTGTGCGGCAATTGGATATCCATATCCAGTATTTTAAAATTTGTGTGCGGTTTTGTAGTTTTTAACTATTTTTTCAGTATCATATATTTTTTTTGTCATTTGACATTAATATTTGACATATTTCCATATTATACTATTATTATTTTTATTAGCTAATATTCTAAAAATTTGTAATAGTAAAAACTATTACTAAACTATTTTAATATTATATTACCTTACTTATTTATATTGTACACATTTTTATATGTAGTTTTTTAAAAAGTTGTTCAATATTATATTTTTTTTTTGACGTTTGACATTTATTTCAAATTCATTTATAATCTAAAAATCATTACATCTAAATATTATTTATATATTATACTACTTTTTGACATTTTTTTGATATTTATATTGTACACGTGTAGTTTGAATGATATTATTGATTATTTGTTTATTTAGATTATTATTATTATTATACAATCAATATTTTATAACAATTTTATTTTTATTTTTTCTATTTTAATAATTAACACTATACATAATTATTAGTTACTATATATTTTTATGTATAAAACTTATATTTATAATATTTACTTTATGTATATAATAGTACAAAGTGTCCGCGTTCTGCATTTTAAACAATGGACAGTACAAAGTGACCGTTTACCGGTGGGATACAAGTGATCCCTCCTATAGTAACTCGTTATTCTATATTTATATATTTTTTTTACTTAATAATAGTTATATGTAATGAATTAAAAATATATTGTATTAGGAACTACAACGATAAAATGAAAATTTAATAGGCTGTGCAATAACGCGTAGAAAAATATGAAAAACGTGTGACGCAAAGAGTCCTTAGGCTATTAATATGGTTGGTTATAAGAAGTTAACTTAAGTAATTAAATATTTTATTGAAATGGACCAAGTTCGGAGAAACCTAACGGTAGATTAATGATTTTATTTTATTTTAAATTTATATACTTTCCTTTTTCTAGTTTTTTGTTGTTTTTAAATGTTTAGGTAAGAAATCATACGTCAAGAGTACAAAGAGCAGATACTTCTCGACAAATTAGAGAATTTATTGATACACTAAGTGATGATGGAAATCTTTTAATATTTCTCGAAAGGGCAGGCCACATGATGGATGGCTATCTGCATGGGCAAGTTGGCCCACATCTATAGATTACCTAATTAATTATTTTATATTTAACATTTATTTATATATTTTAACTGACAATTTAATATTTTAAAGAATATTTATTGACGTTTCATTGAGCGATGAATGTATTGGTTTTACAATGAATAAGTGTATCTTATTACATTTATATCATTATATATAATAAATATAATACGCGATAAATGTTTCGGTTTCACAGTGATTATGACATTATATGTTTTATAACTTTATTTAAATAGCAGTGCAGGATTGTCATTAAATAAATTTAAAAAAATGTTTATAAACAAATAATAATGGTATTAATGTCTTACCTTAAAAAACGACTTCCTACGCTTCAAATTACATGACAAAATAGATGAATTTGTAGGTCAGGATCACAGATACCTAAATTTATTATATTTTGATATTTTGTTTTTACGGTTGGTCATTCTGACTGTCGGAGTAAAAATTGGTTGTTATCATCTGTCGAAGAACGGCCCTCGGCCGCAGTCACTGCAGGTCCACAGTAGGGCAGTTCCTAACAGATTGACATTTTAATTACGAAAAACAAATATGGGACACTTGTATACGATAAAATAATGTTATCTTAATTTTCGATATCAGTATGGCGTAGATAACAAGCGCGAAATACGGGCAAGTTTCCCCCTTGTTATCGCCTAAATCACCTCCGTGGTATTACGATGTGTAAGGTAGTTGAGGATTAATGAGTACACCGTTAGTTCGGTTGAATTAATACTATCGTTTATTTTAGCACTGATGAATACACTGAATAAGGTATGTGTCGCGACGAAACACGTGTTTCGTATACGTAATATTTCGCGGGGCCGGGATTGGCCGTTATATGGTGAAATAGAATTTTGACGCGATTTCGTCATGCTGCTCGGTTGAGGAGGTCGTTCGGTTGAAAGGCATCGTAGTCGGTATTCGCGATGCGTGCAGTAATGATTGATGGCGTCGTTCGTAACGATGATGATGATCATGAAGATGATGCCACGGTTGTGTTATTTGAATATGTATTGTAAAAATGTTAATGGTATTATAAGTATTTAATTAAATAAAAAAATTACAAAAAAAGATATCTATTTATTAACAAATTCAAAAATTATAAATATTATTTGTGTAAATACAATAAATATGCATCAGTATTTTATTTTGTTCAACTAGGTTTTTAAGAACATGTCAGACATAAATGAATTCAAATGCATAGAGTGTGCAAAAAAGTTTAAATTTTTAAAAAACCTAAGAGCCCATATAAAAGTAAATCACCCTCTTTTAAAGTTGGATGAAATAGCACCAACAAAAAAACAGAAAAATAGTAATTTATATATATATATATACTTGTGACCAATGTACTAAGTCATATTGTCATCAAAAAAATTTAACTGAACACAAAAAAGTTGCTCATCCAATTTCTCCAGCAATTGAAATCGTAGTCCAGTGTGACATGTGTTCATTTACTGCCACATACAAAAATATGAATATACACTATGAAAAAGATCATAATATTTTACAAAATGTAGATAGTTTTGAATTTGAAAGCATTGATGATTTTAACAATTGGAAACGTGAAATTGAACTATCAACTCAGTCATTGTATGTTAAAAACTACGGTTCCTCTGTAAAAGAAAATCAAATTTACAGTTATTACATATGCCACAGAAGTGGCTTCTATAATTCAATTAGTACAGGTCAACGGCATTTAAAAACACAAGGTTCTAATAAAATAAATCCATGTCCAGCTAGTATTAATGTTATAGAGTCAAATGTTACCAAAAAATGTACCGCTAAATTTAATGGCAATCATATAGGTCATGAAAATGAAATAGGACACTTGCCTTTAAATAAATGTACCAAAGATGATATAGCATCTAAAATATCACAAAACATTCCGTTTGAAAAAATTTTGGACGAAATTCGTGATAACATTGCCAACAATCATTTAGAAAGAACTCATTTACTTACTAAGAAAGATTTTTATAATATTGAAGCGTCATACAATCTTAACAATGAGGCAGTACATCATTCTAATGATGCTACAAGTGTTGGAACATGGGTGGAAAAACTAAAATCTGATGACAAATTAAGCCTCGTTTATTGCAAGTCACAAGGTCAAATCGACACTAATCATATCCAACTAAAAGAAGATGACTTTTTATTACTCATAATGAACGACTATAAAAAATCCATGTTAAGTACATTTGGAAATGATGTTATTTGTATTGATGAAACGCATGGGATGAATTCGTATCATTTTAATTTGACAACAATCATGGTTCTTGACAATTTAAGAGAAGGATTCCCATGCTGTTTTATGATAAATAATAGAGTTGATGAAGTGGTCTTAAGAATATTTTTTTCAAAGATAAGGGACAAAACTGGTATTATTCAGCCCAATGTCTTCATGTCAGATATGGCTGAAAGTTTTTATAACGCTTGGGTTGTTGAAATGGAACCACCGAAACATAGGCTCTATTGTACTTGGCATGTAGATCGTGCCTGGAGAAAAAATTTAAATAAAATTAAAAACAAAACAAAACAGGTAGAAATATATAAAGTATTACGAACATTACTTGTAGAACAGGATGCTGAGGCCTTTAGTAGAATGTTTGACAATGCTATAAATCGAATGGCAAAAGATGATGAAACTATTAATTTCTCAAACTATTTTACTAGTTATTATGCTTCATCTGTGAAGTCGTGGGCTTATTGCCACAGAATACATGCTGGAATCAACACAAATATGCATATTGAAAGAATGCATCGGACTCTAAAGCACATTTACTTACAAGACAAAAAGGTGAAGCGACTTGATAAATCTCTGCATGCCTTAATGAAATATACTAGAGACAAATATATTGATAGACTTATTGTGTTACATAAAGGTAAAATATGCTCAAAAGTAAAGGAGTTACGCAAAAGGCATAATACAAGTCTTTTAATGTCTCTAAAAATTGTGCTAGAAAATGTTGACCACAATAATTGGAATGTGTTATCAGGAAAAACTAGTGAAATGTATGTGGTGAACAATCTCAAATCCAATTGTGACTGCCAAATAAATTGTTCTGATTGTCAATCATGCATACATTGCTACTCATGTTCCTGCATAGATAGTGCAATAAAATGGAACATGTGTAAACACATTCATTTAGTCTGTCAATTCCTGAAGAGAAAGAATAATGAAAATATAATTACTAATAACACACTCACAAATTTTGAACGTACCAATGAAACAACTATCATTGTGTAACAGTTAAATAATTCAACCAAACCATCAAACGATTTAGTTAATGAAAAACATAAAGTAAGATTATATTTTAATAATATTTTAAATAGGATTTCTAGTTCAGTAGAATTGGGCATTTTAAAAAAATTTCTTTCTTCGGTTACACCTACTTCAAATGCGTTAAGAAGTAATGCTGATAGTCAACCATTTAAGAGTTGACACCGTCTCATCGCCAAATATCACCAAACAAATTATAAATAACTCCTCAACGCCGTTTTCATTCCACTAAATCTAAAAGAAATGTAGAAAAAAACACATTAAACATTGAGGTATCAAACCAAGTAGAGCAAAATTTTATAGCAGCATCTCTATTATTGGATATGGACCAAAATGAAGACATATCTCAATATAATTTAAGACCAACTGATTTTATAACGAAATTATTGTTTTTATTTTATTATTACTTATTTAACAATTATTATTTTATGCATTTTATTAACTTATTAATTATTATCATATTGACTATTGTACTGGCGTTTCACAACATTATTTCTTTATAACTATATATTATTTTACAAGAAATTATTATTAACTAAGTAACTATTATGAATTTTATTAACTAATATACTATTGTTACTATAAATTTTAATCATATTGACAATTGTACTCAACAAAATTATACTTTTTTATTATAATATATTATTTTACAACAAATTATTACTAACTAGGGAACTATTATAAATTTTATTAACTTAAGTATATACAGGGTGATTTTTTTATCGAAGAACACTCATTATTTCAAAAAGTATTAACTTTTTTCAATTTTTTTTTTTCAAAATTTTTAGTTTTATGCTTTTCTAAAACTATGTAAAATTTTTATTTTTTTCACTTAAATATTTAATAGTTAAATCACTATCAACTTTTGATTTTCAAATGGCAACCTATACTTAAAATGTTATAAAATAGTAGGAATATTTTTTTTATGAATTCTAACGTTTAAATTATTATTTTTCATTTAACCGTTCGCGATTTATAGCTTTTCAAAGTTGGGCGGTTTTCGGTTTTAATTTCTGAAGACCAGTAGTCACATGGGTAATAAATAATAATAATAGGTACATATTTTCACATGTAATAAACTCGTTATCGACTATCGTTCAACACAGTAATCGTAATGACAATGAACTTTGTACCTGTAGGTTACAAATTAATTGTTATAACTAATTTAGATAATAATTAATAACCTGATTAAAGTTTTGATAAGAAAATTATGGACTGGAAATGGTGACCGAAAATGTCATGTAAATATTATGGTGGGGGTATCCATACGATTACAGCGCTATCTAGTTATCTTTATTATCTATGTTACTAAATTTAATAGATATTCTATTTTGACATGGTCAGTGGTATAAGATGGTATAAGAGTGGTATATGGTCTATGATTATTACAAATTTGAAATTATTATAATATTTACGTTATTATCATTTACGTGTCATGGTGGTATGATATTGGTTATTGTAGTTAAAGTTATTAAGTTGATTATGAATATATTATACCTACTTGTAAGTAACGTGTGACAATTTTGTGGATCTCATCACTCCTTTAACTGTGGTTTTAACTAGCTATCAGATAATTTATTCTATTTACTTGAGTTAACCATGCTGTGTACAACTTACCAATTTGTTGTAGGTACGGGAAATATTTATTTGTAAGTATACAAATTTATATTAATTAGTATTTTTAACAGACTGTTTATTTAACATGGAAAACATGCAAAATATATACAATTAATATGCATAATACATATTATAATATTATAATAATAATATAATTATTTATATACATATATTATAATAGTACATAATATAGAAAAAAAGATATAAATATTTATATTTTATATTTTATTTTATGTTCAAATTGTTTGCCATTTTCGGCTAAACAAATATCCAGTCGCTGCATTATCTCAGTGGATGTAACTTTTTTAAGTATTACATTTTTAATTTTTTTACAACCGTCTTTTATTTTTTGTTTAAGTTCATCTACATTGTTGACCTCTTCCTTATATACTTCATTTTTTAGATAGCCCCAAAAAAAGAAGTCAAGAGCACTTAAATCAGGAGAACGAGCTGGCCATTGAATGATTGGGCTATGGGTTCCAAACCAGTTGTTCCCGTATATTTTATTTAAATATTCTCGTACAGCTAACGTATTATGTGCTGGTGCACCATCTTGCTGCCAGATCAAATTCAAACGATGTTGAAGCGGAATATTTTCCAACAGGATCGGTAAATCATTTTTCAAAAAATCAAGATATTTATTGCCATTAAGATTTTCATCAAAGAAATATGGACCAATCAAATACTCATCAGTAATTCCACACCAAACATTTATACCCCAACGAACTTGTCTATTGGTTTCATTCATCCAGTGGGGATTTAAATCACTCCAATAGTGATTGTTATAGTGGTTCACTTGTCCATTATTATGGAATTTTGCCTCATCAGTCCAAAGGATCCTCTTTAAAAATTCAGTATCATCATCTATTTTTACCATACAATGAGCAATAAAATTAAGTCTCCTTTCATAATCATTTGCTTGAAGTAGCTGAACAGGATGGGCCAGGTATGCATGATATTTGTGTTTTTTAGCAATTTTTTGTACTGAAGAATATGTCATATTTAATTCATCTGAAATTTAAAACTCAGAATAAACTTTAATTTTCAATTTTTATTTATTAGGAATACCTGCTACAGTTCTCAAAGATATTTGTGGATTTTCAATCAATTTGGCCAACACGGAAAAAGAATTGTTGTCATTGGTCACAGTTAAAACTCTACCTTTTGGTTTTGTAAACCTCCCATGTTCTTCAAGATTTTTATATAAATAATAAAATCTTGAATGTGCTGGACAAGAGCGATCAGGATACCGATCTTTATATAATCTATATTTAATATAACATTAGATGTATACAATTATTCGTATTTATTAGTTTTTTTTAGATCACTTTGACCATTATCTTTTTCTTCACTGAGATATACAGGGTGTTTCACGATGAACTGACAAATGACAATGTTATATAAGTTCAAAAGTGTCAGTTCATCGTGAAACACCCCGTATGTATAATACGTATTTGTTTAAAATAAACTATTTACAAAATAATTTCAAACCTTTCTGCAGCTCTAGTATTCATCATCATTTCAGTATAGCAATTTACCATATCAATTTTTTCTTTATTTGAGTACATATTTAAAAATGTTGGATAGATATAACTAAACAAAATCTAGTTCAGTTGAATAACTAAACAACTGTGACAATATTACAACGGATAGGTATTTAAAATTATACACTAACTTTTTAAAAAAAAGTTGTGTATAAAAAATAAAAACAATTAAAAATAAAAAATAAATTATATTAATAATATAAATACATTCAACTATGTGTACAATTTTAACAGAGAAAAAAAATATTAACATTTATGAAAATAATACATATAGATAAAATTATGGTTTTTCCTAACCATGATTAAAATGTTATATTTAACAACATTACATATTACAACATTCATCATATGCAAATCAGTCTACTACTAGTATCTACATGTTCAATATACCTTAAACTATTTTAAAGTATATGCACATTTAATACTGTTGTACATTTTATCATATAATATTTAAAAAAATGAATAACTATCCAAAAACCTACGAAGAATTTGTTTCCATCAATTCTAATAATTCTAAAATATCAGAATTGGATTTTTATGAAGAAGGCTATTCATCATTATTACAATTATTGGAAATCAAGACAGAGGTAAGTAGTTTAGAATAATAGCAATACATAGAGGACGACATGGAGTGGTTGAAATGATGGTATGTGGATGTGGACATGGAAAGGGACATAAGCCCCATGGCTTTTCTATAATTTTTATATTATATCCGTGTTAAATTAATTTTGCATAGGATTATTTTATGGTCCTGAAAATTACATTTTATTCTAAATTTCTACTCAACTACTTAGATTTTTAAGATAAACGCTATTAAATATTTTAAAAATACTTGGTATAATAAGTTATGTTTAAAATAGTTTTATTCGCAGGAGATACACAAGTTACACAACACTAATTCCATTTTAAAATGTGATAATATTGAAATAAATGAATTGAATGAGAACCTGAAAGAAGAAATTGGAAATGCTGTATTAAAATTGGTATACATATAATTAAAAATGTAATAATTTTTACTGAAACATTGCACCACACTGACGTGGCTGTATTATATCGCAATTCGTACCCCTACACTGAGTGTGGGCCTTAATACATATTATATAATGTTTTTACAGTTTATTAATATTAACATTTTTATTTACCAGTGATTTTTTTTATCTAAGAACACTCACTATTTAAAAAAGTATTTATGTTTTTGAAAATATTATTTTTAGTTTTTTTTTTTTTTTGACAACATAGAGTTTTAATTTCATATTCCATAGCAGAATATTCTTCTAAGTGTTTTGATTCATAAAAATAAAATTTAGGACGAGTAGTTTATGAGTTATAAGTATTTAAAGTTTAGACAAGCGGAGTAGTGGACAAACATTTTGCGAGGTGACCCCATACCACTCCACTCCGCCCATCTAAACTTTAAATACTTATAAACTCATAAACTACTAGCCCTAAATTTGATTTTTATGAATCAAAATACATAGTAAAATATTCTGCTTTGAAATATGAAATTAAAACTCTATGTTGTCATTCAAAACAGTAAAAAACTTAAAAATTATAATGATAAAAAATATTTCAAAATATAATTTTTTAATAAAAATGTTGATTTTTTAACAACTTGAAACAGTTGAAACTATGAAAAAATTATTTTGAAAAACATTAATGCTTTTTGAAATATGAGTGTTGTTTGATAAAAGAATCATACCTAACAAGTACAAAACTAATTTAAAAAATAATTTTTACTTAATTATTGATAATTACAGGAAGAATTGACGAAGAAATGTGCAACCCTACAACTCAAATATGAGACAATTCACACAGAGGGTGAACATTTAAAACAAAAAGTTGTTGAATTGGTAAGATAAACTTCACATTCAATTATTTCTACTAATACCTACTAATAACTAAGACTAAAATATTAAAACTAATAGTAATAATACAACAAATATTTTACAACAGAAAAAAGACAAAGAAAAAATGGTAACTATAAACCACATTGATGAACTGTTGAACACAAAACTGGCAAAATTGGAAAATAATATTTTTAAAAAACTTGAATCCAATGTGTCTAAGAAATTTCCTGAGGCAAATTCATCAACAAACGTCATTAATGACAAAAAAATACCAGCGATTGTCCAAAAACCAAAACCAACGGAAAAAACATTTGAAGTTGAATGTATGGAGTTGGTCAAACAGGTAAATTGTTTACATTAAATAAATATTTAATATTAAAACATAATTATTATACTGTTCTGTAAATTGTACTTAGCCTAATTAATTAATACCTACCTATATGTATAATAAGAATTTAGGTATTATTTAAAAAGCATACTTACATAATATTTTAATATAGTGCACAGAATGGTGGTGTCCAGTCCACTCTGATTTTAAGGCATTGGTCAAATTAGTTAAACCAATATCACACGAAGACGATTTAATTATTAGGCAGGCAAAATCAAGATTTGCCTACTGGTCAAAAGGAAACACAGTAATATTAGTTGGAGTATATTTTTAAACTCAATATTAAACATACATTTATTGAATAATTTTCCATAACAGGTTCGATGTTGTACTTCTGACCGAAAAAATTCTGTACCCCCAAAAATGTATGCTATACCATCATGCTGGCCTACATCCATGCCTGGAGACATACAAAAATTGACTAATAATTTTAATAATTTAAGTTGTTAATTATTATACGTCATACATATACATATAGTAATAAAACATATAATATAATATACTTACTTGATTATCGTTTTCCACACTAAATGCATATCCATGTGACAAAACTGTCAAACTACTCAAACTGAAGTCAGAACTTTACTTAGGTACCACGTTTGCAAATTTGCAATACATAGTACTAATAGTAGTTTTAAAGGTTAGGACTTAATACTTAAATGTGTGTTGTATAGTGACTAATTACTAATTATTATAGTGTTGTATAGTTCTATAATATATATAATACATATATACATGCATGACAAAATATTTTGTCATGTATACATGTATATTATGTGCTCTTCTACCAGAGGTCCACAGAATTACAGAATGAATAATTAATAATTGCAACAAACCTACAAAAAAACAAAGGAAAATATTGATAATTCATTGTTTTATTTTCCAATTATATTTAAATTTCATGCGCCGGAATTTTAAATTTGATCCCTTTACGCAGCCATTTTGTATCTGATGCTAACAATTCTTGTCGATATGCAATATATTCTTGTCCTGTATATTTCAACCATGGGTATTCCCAATAAAAAAAGATAATACAAATGTTCACTTTTTAATTTTTAGTGCTTTGGCCTATGCTAATATGCCAAATAAATAATGTTTCATTAGTCATTACTAAGTAGGTACTAGGTACTAACGTAAAGAGTAAACACGTCATACGCCAATATTCATAATTTAATTGAAACAATTATTCTCTAGTATAATATTGTTAAATAAGTAAAAATTGAAGGCACTTGACTGTTTATTTATAAAAAAAACAAATTTAAAATTAATAGTTAAATATTATTGCCTGACAAAAATTTTAAGATGTATGATTTATATTAATACCATGAATTGATACTATTTGAAATTCCCTTTAAGGTAGGTTAAGGTAAGTATAGAAAAAAAATTAATTTCACAATAATTTATTGAATAAATTAAAATTAAACAACATGTACATTGTACACATAATTAAGTAATTATAACTTGCATACAAATATTAATATAATAAGTATAAGTATAATATAAATTAATTTTCATTAAAATTTTAAAAAAAAATTGATTAAATATAAAAATACAAGTTACCTTAATATATTGTTTAGCAATCAGCATATTTTGCATTACAAATTTAATTTTATAACAAGACATATTTATAAATTTAATGATTAGGCAATTCACGACCAGTCAAGTATACATATAATCGTTATTTTTTAAACATCATAATTCAAGTCATTAGGGCCCGATTTTTAACAAAATGTATATTTTTACACTTAAAATAATTCTGATTAAATATTGATCAACATTTCCTAATTTCTAAATTCTAATTCTATAGTTAGTATTATCTTAATGCATATCTAAATAAAATATAACATTGTAATGATAATTATAATACCTATTGGGTGTTGGATACAAGTTCAATATGTTAAAATATTATAAAATTAAGTAAAATAATTTTAACTTAGCTCAGTTATACATATTATATAAATTTATAATTCTCTTTATTAATGACATTTCAATTTTTTCATAGTAAATAAATCTTTAAATACTTTATATATTTTATTAAATATTTATACACATTAATATGTATAATATTCACAAACAATAATATATATTATATTGTTAATGCATAAATATGTTCATATCCTTAAATTAATTGTTTGCATTAAAAACCGGGCCCTAGTAACTATAAATCCCTAATTCATTTTATTTTATATTATTAGTAGGGCTCGGAAGTTGATGCATTTTGCATTTTTTTTTTGGAACTTTTTAGACGATGCTCTCCTGGCCACAAATCTGTTTCATAAGCATGTGAATCTAAATAACTAATTTTTATTTTGCATTTTTTTGCATTTTTTGGTGTTTATTACTTTTTAAGTCATTTTTTGAGATTTATAGATCATTTTCCAACATTTTTAGTTATTTTTACTGACTTCACACTAGTTCATTTCTTATCGTTTCTTGTCATTTACTTTCGATAACATAAAATACGCTCTAATTGTACAATGCAATGATTTTGATTTTTAAATAATTTGTAAGCATTGATAAATTTATAAAACAAATATTTTTAATTTTTTAATTTTCCTATTTTAAGGACATTTTTGTCATTTTTATGTTATATTTTGAAATTTGTAGTAAAATAGAGTAAAATATTTAAAAAAAAATGTATTTTTATTAATATAAAACTAATATTTGTAATTTTTTTAGGACATTTTTTGCCATTTTTATGGTCATTTTTTATTGTTTTTAAGGTTATCAACTTCCGAGCCCTAATTATTAGTAACCACAATAAAATGTTAATATCATTTTAAAGTCCAGGATTATGAAAAATCTATTCCAAATTTGATGACACAGTTTAATCAAAATGTTCGTTAAGCAGTTATGCAAAATATGAGTAATGATAAACATGTGTTCAAGAAATTCAGAACAAATTCTCCATTAACCCCAGACCTAAAACAATAGTAACATTTAAAAGTGGCACTAATAATATATCAACTTAGATATGTAAATTTAATAATAATAATTTTTTTTTTTTTTTTTTTTTTTTTTTATTAGCTATTAGTTGAAACTATGATAGCTCGACAAAATAATAATAATTAATAACTTAATAATTAGCAATAAATAGGCAACAACATCAACCATTTACAAAAAAACAATGTTTATTTTGTATATTACTAACTACTATGTAATACCTAAATATAATTTTAAAAATATATTTAGTTTAATATTTAAATTGTCAATTGAGTATACACATATATAAACAAGTAGGTACTTAGTGATAATCATAATATACATATGTGATAGGTTTTTTTTTTTAAAACATTAATAATTTAATTTACTCTATTTATACATATTACAATTATTTTTATTTTTATTAAACATAAGTTTTAATGATTAATGTTGCTGCCCCATATTTAATTTAACTAAATAATATGAAGTATTAAAATTTAATATACTAGCATTTACAATATTTTTTTATCATTTACAATTTTCTTTACATATTATTTATTGATAGGTTACAGTTTTCCTCAGGATGTAGTTGGGCAGACTTGATTATTTTACGCTTCTTTGAAATTAACTAGATTATCAACAAAAAAGATAATAAAAACCTAATAACTTCCTCGTAAAATTGAATGTTACAAATAAAAAATATTTATACATACCTATGATTGATGTTGTTATATGTTGGAATATTAAAATCCAATATAGTATTTTTAACATTTGTATAGTATTATTTTAGTTTTCACATTGTTCTCAATTTTTCTAAGTACAATAAATTGTAGTATAATATGTATATTCTTCAAGTCATATGTCCAAGACAGGCGCGGCTCCAGAGACTTACAAAGGGGGGGGCCATTTTTTTTCAGCTATCACTAAATTGCAAAAGGGACTTAGAGAGTATTCTAACCTGGAACCTGTAAGTTTGTCAATAAATAATGTCTTGTATTTACACATTATATTTGGTTTTATTTAATAAAATATTTATACAACAAACTCCAGCCTTCTTTTTTTTTGTTTAGAAAATACTTCTATTATTTCGTCCACTTTATCATACATATTAATATTTTGATGTACGTTTAGCAAGCATAAACTTGTTAAACGATCCTCGTCCATCCTTGATCGAAGCCAAGTTTTAACTCTGCGTAGAGTCGAAAAACTTCTCTCAGCCGATGCAACACTGACTGGGAGTGTTGCTAATATTTGCAAATACAATCTTATAGTAGGAAATATTTCATTATCACATTTTGTTAAGGCATCTAATGCTGTAATCGGTCGTTGGTCTGGTGTACATTTCTTCCATTTATGGATCCATAACATAATTTCACCTAGAGATAAAAAAAAATTTAAAAAAAGCATAGGTATTGATTATGTTTGGTTATTTGTTATTAAGTAGATACCTTCTAATAAATCAGGAGTCATCAATTTAACTTCTGCATTTAATTTAGAAAATTTAGTTGCTACGTTTAAAATTCTTTTTATTATATTTTTTTTCTCGCAGGAATCTTTGTCAGTTAACACTACAATTGTTTTAGGAATTAATAAACGTAAATCGAAAGCTTCTAAAGTACTGGTTGATAATCTCAAAGTTATATCTGTTTTCACAGTGTCCAATAATGGTATGTAAATACTTCGCAAATAATATTGTTCAGTATCTTTCGCTTGATAATTGCTACGATTTATTTGTTTCCCAACTATTCTAGGCATTCTTAAGTCAAATCCAATAACTGTAGCTAAGTCACTTGCATTTGAAAAAATTGCTTTAAATTCAGAAACACAATTTTTACGTTTTTCCTCTAAAATTTCTTTTACCCCATCTATTGATGAAGAAGCATTTGCTAAGTCCAATGACGTTGATTGCAAAAGTCGTGATATTGGCATTGTTAGTTTAAGTACATCAACCATAGCTAATATACATATAATAAACTCACTATTGTTTATGGCTGACAACAAAATTGAAGCCTTGCTAGATGATATTCTTTCTGACCACATTGATACTTCAGTTAGTGCTTCAACAATCTAAACAAATTCATATTAAAAATAATTAATAACCAATATACATATAAATGTATGAATATAATATTACCTTAGGGAGAGCTGATTTAAATTGCAAGATACCGTCATGCATCTCAATCCATCTGGTCTGGCACAAACCAGTTAAGGTTTTGCCAAGGATATTTTTCAAAACTAAATGTCTTTTTGCTGAAGCATTAAAAAATGAAATTATTTCTTTTAATGTTCCAATCGTATTTCTTACTGAAACTATTTTAGATGACTGGGCCAAAGAGTTGTTTAATGCATGATTATAACAAGGGCAACGAACAGCATTTGTACACTGTTTTAAAATTTCTGTTACCGCTCCACAATCTTGCGATATCATCACACTACACCCATCAGTACCAATTCCAACACATAATTTTAAGTCAATCCCAAAATCTTTAGTTAAAACATCAATAACAATATGTCCAAGAGCATGTCCAGTAAGCTTTGACTCCCCGGAATTTGATTTATCTTCTTGTCTAATAGATTGGTAAGCATCCAAAAATGTCACAAAATCTTCATGAATTTCATTATTTATCACATACCTCAATACTAAAGTAAGTTGCTCGGTGCATGAAATATCTGTAGTTTCATCAAACATTATCGAATATACACCAGCCTTTTTAACATTGTCTACAACATGTGTTTTAATAACTTTACCAATACAGTTTAAGATATCATTTTGAGTATTTTTCCCAATGTATGTTGAACGAGATGAAGTAGTTTCAATATGTTTTTTTAATTTTTCATCACCCGAACGTATTCGTAATCGAAGTAGTTCTCTGAAATTTCCTTCATTTGATGTAATAGATATATTGTCATTCCCATCAGTATCTATTAATGACCCATCATCTCTATGACCTCTCAGAGGAATATTCTGCCGACCACAAAATATTAATGACTCTATAATTGGGCGTAACCTTTCACGATTGTCTTTGATTTGTTGCACTCTTTGTGAACATACTTGATTAATAATGTCTTTTTCCGGACATAAGTAAGTTTGTAGAAAGATTTTTCCAGACTGAACAGCATTATGATGATATTTATTTCTTGAATGCATATTAAGCGTACCATCTTGGCCATCTAGTTTTGCAAATGTTATCAATGGCTTTTTAACAAGTATATTTAATTGATTATTCGATGCGGTAGAAGGCGCAAATAGGAAACAATATTTGCAAAACAATCCTCGACATAGATCTGACAAAACTAACCAGTTATATGATTTTAAATGTTTAAATGATGGATATCGTTTACGGGCTTTATTATTACGATTATGCTCAGAGTGTGGAAAAACATAATCTTCAGGTGGATACCAGTGATTTTCCAATATTGCTTTTTTTGTGTAATCATCAATGTTTGTTTTTCCAATGTAAAATCCAATATCTGGCTTCAGTAAAATTATATCTTCCAACTGCAAAATATAATTGTACTAATATTGTAGTTTTATAAAACATTTTTAAAGTACACTGTGTAATATTATTGATTGTACATATTTACCTTGTTTTCACTGTTTGTTGGTAAATGTGAACTGCCTGAACTGGACGGTATTGATAATTCCTACAAATAAGTAATATAAGTAATAACTAATTAGTATATTAGATGCATTATGCATGTTAAAGAGTTACATAGGTAATAATTGTTATAGATTTTGAAAGATTGAATTTTGATGATGATTATTTAAAGCATTTTTTCCGTATAGGTATTAGGTATTTTTTTATTATTAAAATAAAAAAAAAATATTGAAGTATAGATTTTATATAAAGCTTGTTCAACTTTTGTCATAGTAATCTAGATTTGTAAAGAATGTTATAAGTACACTGTCTCAAATTGTACATATTATTTACCTTGTTTTCACTGTTTGTTGGTAAATGTGAACTGCCTGAACTGGACGGTATTGATAATTCCTACAAATAAGTAATATAAGTAATAACTAATTAGTATATTAGATGCATTATGCATGTTAAAGAGTTACATAGGTAATAATTGTTATAGATTTTGAAAGATTGAATTTTTATGATGATTATTTAAAGCATTTTTTCCGTATAGGTATTAGGTATTTTTTTATTATTAAAATAAAAAAAATATATTGAAGTACAGATTTTATACAAAGCTTGTTCAACTTTTGTCCCGGTAATCCAGTTTTGTAAACAATGTTATTAGTGCACTTTTTTTAATTCTATACACAGTACATTTTTAAAAATTATTTATTAACCACTAATTTAAAAATAATAAAGTATTATGAATTATGATATACACTTAAATATGATAGGTATTTTAACATAGTAGGTACGTCGTACGTTGACAAAAAATATTTATATAATATATTTAATTTTATAATAATAATCTATGCTATTGTCTTTTAATGTTGATACTTGTACTATGTTAAAATACCTATCATATTTAAGTATATATCATATTTTTTTTTTTTTTTTTTAAATTAGTGGCTTACAAATAATTTTTAAAAATGTGCCATGTATAAAATTAAAAACAGTGTAATTATAACATTCTTTACAAAAATTCAACTAGCTTTGTATAAAATTTATAATATAAATATAATTTTTTGATAAAATATACAATATACATTATGTTAACATGTTAATGATTATGATATGATTTTTATTTTAAACAACAAAAAGTATTTTTTGTTACTTACTTGAGTGCTAAAATAATCATTTATTTTTGATCTTTTTAATTTAACATGATCATATTGATCTGAATCAATTTCTTCAAATTTGTTTTTAACACTTTGGTTTTCATTAATATGCTAAAAAATTCCAATTATAATAAATACACTTTTTACACTACCTACTTTCAACTTTCAAGTCCAATCACTGCTTATGATTAATAAACGTTAATGATATTAGAGGTAGGTACTAGCCACTTTATTACAATTATTTACTTACTTTATTACAATTAGAGACGAATAAAAATTTACTTAATTTCTCCTTAGTATTCATTATATTGCTCAATTGCTGACGGCTGATCAAACGTCGTCCAGTACTCCAGTGGGATTGGGATACACTACAGTCCACTGTATAGACAATAGACTACAGATTTGCCATTACTAATAATCGTTAACGTAATAATCGTTATCGTACGTCGCGACAACGCGGACCGGCGCGGCGGACACATACATTGATGAATAATATTTTGATTATTTTTAGAATACTGGTGGCTTGGGTTTTTCGTGGAAATGTCCTTATGCTGTATGCCATGATACATCGATACTCGATAGTCGATTCGTGTAAACACGTTTATTTATAGACTATAGTATTATTCTTTTATAAGGACTATACACAGTGTTACAACTAACAGAAAGATATAACAGATTTGTGTAAGATTTACATGTAAATCTGTCATATCTTTCTGTTACACTCTGTATAATTGACTAAATTATATAGGCACATAAACCGTTCGTCGACAATTTACTATGAAAACATTGAAAACGTATTAAAATTTTATGAGTTTATGACTGTAGTCTGTATAGTGTAATTGAGTATTCACTGTAAATAGTTGTTTCCCCAAATTAGTATAGAGTCCGACTATGACTACGTTCCTATATTATGATACACACCTGACACCTCATATTAATGTCATATTGTTTTTTTAGGCCGCCAAATAAAATTGTTAGGTAGGTGATTAAAATCAAGATTTAATAGTACACAAGGACAAATATGTTAAAAATTAAAATTTTTGAAAAGCCTGGGGGGGGGCCATGGCCCCAGTGCCCCCCCCCCCCCCTTGGAGCCGCGCCTGGTCCAAGAATATTCTTATTAGTACATGCTTGTAATTATCTTAGAATTTTTGTATGCAACAAACATTCTGGATTAATTGAAGCCAATAGCTGTACAGTTACAATGCAACTTGATTTTAAAACAAGCTATGTATTATCAACTTATAAATAATACATAATAGATCTATAATATTGTATTATTGTCTATCGATATACATTTGAACAAAAATTGTATAGAACTGATAAAACTGAAATTAAAATTTTTTAAATACATTATTATTATTTACTATAATTTTTAAAGCTTTTTACAAAATTATTAAAACTTACCAATAAATTATTCTAAGTTCCTGATAGGTCGTCAAGTAGTATTCACATGTGTAATACCAATTTAAATGAAACTTAGGTTTAAATAAATAGTTAAACAAAATACGTTATAAAAAAACTACTTATGATTACCCATCATATTTAATATAATTTTTACTTATTTAACAATATTATATTAGAGAATAAATGTTTTAATATTTAATTATATTATGAATGTTGGCGTATGACGTGTTTACTCTTTACGTTAGCAATGAAAGTAGGTAATAAAATAATAAAATTGAATTTTCAATCACAGAAAAGACGATTTAAATTAAACTTATTAAACTAAATGTCACATGAATTTTATATTTTTTTGTTTAAAAGTTAAAAAACATTATTTGGCATATTATTAACATAGGCCATAGCAGTATAGCACTGAAAACTGAAAAGTAAACAATTGTATTATCTATTTTTATTGGGAATACCCAACGGTTTGGTTCGATGAGAGTAGTTTATCTGTGATTAAAGTATTATCATTAATTGTCATGTGTAGTGGTCACGATTAAAGATATCTTTAATCGTGGTAGTGGTTTAGGAAGTATTTTCATATTATGATATTGTTATCATAATAAAAATTTAAAATGATAAGATTTATTATTAATCATAATTTTTGATATTACGGATACAGTGCCATAGTCCACGATAGTCCATAGTTCGTATAGTTCGTGTAGGTAGTAGGAGGTACAAATTAAACTACAACGATATTAGTACCTTTGGTCGAACGATAACGATTTATAATTTGAACTACTGGTCTTTATAATTATAATCTAATAATTGTGTTCTAATCAATGTCTCACAGCCGTAATAACCTTTGGGACTAACACCTAAAAACCTCAAACCGCCCAACTTTGAGCAGCTATAACTCGCGAACGGTTAAATGAAAAATAGTAATTTAAACGTTAGAATTCATAAAAAAAATATCCCTACTATTTTATAACATTTTAAGTATAGGTTGCCATTTGAAAATCAAAAGTTGATAGTGATTTCACTATTAAATATTAAAGTGAAAAAAATAAAAATTTTACATAGTTTTAGAAAAGCATAAAACTAAAAATTTTGAAAAAAAAAAATTGAAAAAAGTTAATACTTTTTGAAATAATGAGTGTTCTTCGATAAAAAAATCACCCTGTATATATTATTGTTACTATTAATTATTATCATATTGACTATTGTACTGGCGTTTCACAACATTATTTCTTTATAATTATATATTATTTTACAACAAATTATTAGTAACTAGGGAACTATTATAAATTTTATTAACTTAGGTATATATTATTGTTACTATTAATTTTTATCATATTGAATATTGTACTCACAAAATTATACTTTTTAGTTTTTTATTATATATTATTTTACAACAAATTATTATAAACTAAGTAACTATTATGAATTTTATTAACTAATATACTATTGTTACTATAAATTTTAATCATATTGACAATTGTACTTGCAAAATTATACTTTTTTATTATACTATATTATATGATCAGACAAGGAGCAGAGACCGTATAAAGTAGGACCAACATATAACAATTATAACTTATTTGAAAACTAATTATTACTTATTACTTGCTAATTATAACTATTATGAATTATATGAACTTACATATAACGTACCATTTATATATCCATTTCAATATTTGATATTTCATTGTGCATTATAAAATTTACTATTATTGGAATTATAATATATAATATTCTATTTTGAAACTAATTCAAACATTTGAGTAAAAGTCTCAAGATCCTACTTTTAGTAATTTTTTAAAAATAACAAAAATCGAAAATTATTTAGTAGTAAAACGTTTTCAAATTAAAATTAAAACTTTAAACACACGTAAAATGTTTTAAATTGAACAATCCTCAAACTTTTTTATAATTATTCTAAGCTTAACTTATGGACAGCATAGTATTAAATTTTCAATTCTTAGCTTTTGATAGAAAAATATTTATAAATTTTTAACTACCAAATAGTGAAAAATATTCATGATTTTGACGAATTTTTGTCAATATTTGAACTTCAAATGCTAATAAAAAAAAATTGTGCCTATGTATTTTTATAATTTTTGATGTGTGTTTTTTTGTTTTTTTTTTTTTTGTGTCTGTTACAGCATAACTAGTCGAATTAATGCTTCAATTTCAAACTTAACTTTGGGGGTGGTTTCCGATGGCAAAGTGGATATCCTTGGTGCATTATAGAGGTGAAAAGTAAACATTTTCCAACAGTTTTCAAAAAAATCGAATTTTTTATTTTGCTAAAACTCAAAAACTAATCGATGTAAATACTTGAAATTTTTACCAAATGTTTATATTAGCGTTCTCCATACACAGTTAAATTTTCAAAGAATTTTGACTTTTTTTGAGTTATTTATAGATAATTGAAATTTTTAATTTTTTTTTGTATTTTTTTTTAAAATAAGGTTCTCCATACATTTTTCTTCAAATATCTGTAAAAAAAACTCTACCGGACTAAGTCAAAAAAATTTTAGGAGTGTTTGAAATTTAAATATTTACAAAACCGCGTTAAATAACGGTTTAGCCTCAAACGATTTTTAATATTTGTTGTTATTCAAATAGTATAAGTCGTAAATACTTGAAAATTTTACCAGTTATTTAGATTGTCATTTTCTTTACGTGATTTGATTTTCAAAATATTTTGACTTTTTTTGGCTATTTATAGGCATTTGAAATTTTCAATTTTTTCTTATTTTTTTTTTATAAATGTTGATAAAAAAATTTAGCTGGGACAAATTACTTGAAAATTTAATTGAAGGGTCCTCATAACTTGTTCTAACTCTCATTCAAAAATTATAAAAATACATTGGCACAATTTTTTTTTATTAGCATTTGAAGTTCAAATATTGACAAAAATTCGTCAAAATCATGAATATTTTTCACTATTTGGTAGTAAAAAATTTATAAATATTTTACTATCAATAGCTAAGAATTGAAAATTTAATACTATGCTGTCCATAAGTTAAGCTTAGAATGATTATAAAAAAGTTTGAGGATTGTTCAATTTAAAAAATTTACGAGTGTTTAAAGTTTTAATTTTAATTTGAAATCAAAAATACACGTGTAAAATAATGTTTTACTAATAAATAATTTTCGATTTTTGTTATTTTTAAAAAATTATCAAACGTAAGATCTTGAAGCTTTTACTTAAATGTTTGAATTTGTGAATTTTTTTCAAAATAGAATATATGACAATATTTAAATATAATATATCCCAGACTGACAAATCATCTCCATTCAGAATCGTTTTTCGTATACAATGATACCTATCATTACATTCAAATTTAACCTACCCTTGTCCGAGGTCCACCCCATCCCTAATGTACAGCAGAGCGAACTCATTTACCCGCTTTTTTATTAATGAAAAGTATTTTTTTTTACAAACATATTTATTTAAATGAAAATATACATTATACAATATAATTGTTATAATTCAAGCCTTCTATTCCCTGGTATACTACTACTATATTATTATATTAATTATTATCAGTATTTAGATATCGTCAAATTAAAGAATAGATGTAATCGCTGTCATTTCTTGGGATACCTATATAAATAGTAAATACCTACACTAAAAATAAAATCAATATTTCCTTAAATTATTGAGAACCGTCCTAAATTAATTTAAAAACAAGTCCTTATTCCATATCGATATTGCATTACCATTTTATAAAAATCCAGTTTAAATTATGAACTGAGACATTGTTCATGACGTTCATGTGCCCTAAGCGTCTGGTCGCAGGGTATGCAAGTGCATACCCTGCATACCCCGTGCGCACGCCTATGATCAACGTCAAACGAAAACGGCACCATTTTCGTTGTCTATGGTTAGTTATTACTTTATAAATTTATACTTACCAACGTCAGAACAAGACAAGTATAGGCAAATACCATCGTACACCAAAAATAAAGTAAATTACATTTAAGTTTTAATTGACAAATTTATAAGTTCAATTTACGAAGATAAAAATAAACACCCATTATTTTAGTTTCAGCATGGTTTCTAATAAATGTGTGGTTAAAGGCTGTTCAAATTCTGAAAAAAGAAAATATTTGTTCCCAATTAATGACTTGGACTTTGCAATATGGGTAGAAAGAGCTGCTAATACTATCCTCCACAGTATTTCAAAGGAAAAGATCCGGAAAATCTATCAAATTTGTAGAAGACATTTTGAAACCATATGTATTAGTCCTGGAACCAACAAAAAACTAAAAAACCGATCCCTACCAACTTTAAATCTTCCGCGTAACATTTTGTCTTTAATGTATGTTTAGCATGTATATTGTATATGTTCAATGTTGTATGTATGAATTTAATCTAGTTAAAGTATGTATTTATTTAAATATAATAATGTCTTATGTTTTTCTATATTAGGTAAATAAAGAATATATTATTATTAATTTCTTTGGTTTTATACAAGTTTTTAGAATTTTAGAATAATTTGAATACCTATTTTAATATTTTAAAAAAGCAAACCTTTTACTTACTCATATTTAGTTGCTTGTGTTTGTATGTAATATATGAGGGTATGTATGTGATATATGTATTATGTATGTATTAGGGTGTTCTTTAGCTATATAAGAAAAAAAAATAATGATATTTTTCTGGTCTCGCCCTCTAAATCGGTGTGAATACTTATAAAAGTGAACTGCAAAAAATTTTAGATCAATCAAATAAAGTTAACCCGTGCCGACTTGAAGTTGAAGTTTGAGCTTAAAACATTTTTAAATAATTTTAGACAATTTTTGTATTTCCGTAAATATTTCGTAAACCATTATGAAAATCGTAATTTTTTAAAATATGTTTTTTCAAGTAAATTAAATTTCCAATATATTTTATAATATAACATTTTTCGATAAATCTATTTATTTATAAGATGCATAAGCGTAATTAAATATATTCTTAAAAATAATAAAAAAAAATCTTACAATATTGAGTAATTTTCATAAAATAAATGATGTCAATTATAAATAAAGGCACCATAATTTTAATTATATATTATGTTGTTGTTGAAGAGTACTTTTTTTACAATTGGGGTAGGTTTTTCGATGTTCTTTTACACACAGTAAGGCATACTGTTTTTGCCCCTCATCTAATGTTAACGATGCATTAAAATCGTCCATCAATTTCACTGCCCTTTCTGCAGTATCATTGATTATTGTTAGTGAATTTATTATATTTTTTGCATTCACGAAATCTGTATTTGATTCTCAAGATTTTGGATCGTTTTTTAAGAAGCCATCATTAATTTTGAATCGAGAAAATAATTTCAAGCTACTCTCTGATAGAAATTCATCAACATTTTTTTCTGAAAAGATACCTAGTAAATTGATTGTTTATTGTTTTATATAAATTTTTAATTTTTTCAAATTTAAATAAACTAGATATTTTACTTACCTAAAAATCTATTATCTATTTGCTTTGGTTGAATAATCAATCGTTTAGTCGGGTTTTTTGTTGTTTTTTTTTTCAAAGCTTTTACCATCTGACACTTTGTCTCAAGTGGTATAGAATCATCAAAAAAAGATGATGCAGCAGTTTCTTCGGTTAAGTACCACAAATGATGACATATTTTTTTAATTGTAAGTCTTGGTCGGGAGCTTTTGCTGGCAATGGGCAAGTAAACCAAGCTTCAACATAAAATATAATGATAAAAACACAAATATCTCCAATTGCCTTTTTAACAGACTTTGCAATATTATAATAATTTCTAAATAAAAATATTTTCAAGCAATAAATTGCCCGTGCCATCCACCGAGCTTGATGCATATTATCAGGAGGATGAATTGTTATATTGTTTTCCAAATCACCACCAAGAAACATTAGTACTAATTCTAAAAATTCACGGTAATCTCCACGAGAGTGTTTAATTTTTAATTTATCATTGACAAAACTAAGAATATCTTCCTTCACATTTTCTAAAATAGCACCACATGCTTGATTTTCAATCCCACTATTATATTTATTAGTATGTATTTCACACCATTGTTTTTTAAAATTTTTAAATAATGGAATACTTGGGCTTGTAGTAACTTGAGGTATTTTAATTTCAAAAACGGCTCTCAAAATAAGTTCATAAATATGATGTCTACGCGGAAGATATAGTAAGTCTCTACCTAACTTTTTTTCAATTAAAATGCATGCTCCATTTAAACGATCGGTATTGGACGCAGTTGTGTCACAACACAGAGCTTGTACTATATTGCATAGTCCCCAATCTCGTAATACATTACACACAGCTGCAGCTTGTTCTTCACCTGTTGACCGCTCAAATTTTGGTACTCCTAAAATGTGTTCTATATTTTTGCTAGTTATCACGATTGGAAGTCGTTCAACAGTGGCATTTCTAGTTGTAGTATCCGGTAACATTTTTCCGTCCCAATGTACAACTGCGTAATTAGGTAGTGATTTTTTAAATCGTAATTTTATTAGTTCACCACGCTCGCAACGGTATGATTCTCGAGCTCTGTGTATAGAAGTCTGGTTTATTACGTAATCGTCTGTATTAAAATTTAAAGCTTCTAAAGTAGCCTGGAGAACATATACAGAATCTCGAATACTTAATTAACATCTATCTAACGCTCTGGCCAATTTTGGTGTTATAAAATTTATTTTTCCACGGCATTTATTTTTTTTAGTTGGTGGTTCTATTAGCTCTAAAGAATTAATGCTGGTCTCTAATTCCGATATATCGCTATTTTCTAGACTATCAGTTTCTAAATTTTGCTCAAATGAGTTATCGAGTAATGTCGAAGTTGAAGCACAACTTGTATTATACATTTCTTTTCTTTTCGATTCATTCAACTTTCGTTGAATGTGAATATTTTCTTTTATTTCTCTTTTAATATCTATACCTCCGAGACAACCAGGACGCTCTGGTAAACGCTGGTTTATTAGAAACTGTTTATCAACTTCTATTTTACGATAAGATTCACCAACTTTTTGTGCATTTTTCTGTAGATTATGCCATTCATCGTACAAGTTAATTAATTTAGTTATGCAATGATGAATAGCTCGAATAGGAATCCGGACTTTTTCTCAAAAATGCAACACTCTCGTACAGCTAACGCCACACTTTCCCTAGTAGTAAGATTAACGGTTCTCATATTGTAGAAAAATACAGAAAGTACTTGCCCGTTGGATGGAAGTTTTGAGCCATGAATTTGTGTGATTTGAGATCCAATTAAAAATATTTGAAAATCACTTCTCAGTTTTATTGACATTTTTGCTATTTAAATTATTATGAATTACTAACGACAAACACAATAATAACCTTTAACACAATAACACATAAGACGTTGACACAACTGAAATAAATGAGTATCACGAACAAAATAATATCTTTTATAAATTATAAAGCAAGACTAGTACCTACGGAAACTTAATGCGATAAGTTATAGATAAACAATACGTATTTCAACACATCTTAATCGTTTTCACAATCTTATCGTTTATTATTTATACGGGTTTAATACGAAAATATGAAGAACCAATAATTACACAAATAAGTGTATAAGAAGTACATAATATTACTATGAACATTTTATCATTTTACCAAATATTATAAGTTAAGATTATTATTATAAATCTTACAGTAAAATAATAAAATGTAAATTATAAATTTGTGGAGAAATTCTGTTTTTTAAGATTAAAACTTATGCACCTTATAAATTAATAGATTTATTAAAAAAGTGTTATACTATAAAATATATTGGAAATTTAATTTACTTGAAAAAACATATTATAAAAAATTACGATTTTCATAATGGTTTACGAAATATTTACGGAAATTCAAAAATTGTCTAAAATTATTTAAAAATTTATTAAGCTCAAACTTTAACTTCAAGTCGGCACGGGTTAACTTTATTTGATTGACCTAAAATTTTTTGCAGTTCACTTTTATATATATACACACCGATTTAAGGGGTGAGACCAGAAAAATATCATTATTTTTTTTTCTTATATGGCTAAGGAACACCCTAGTATGTATGTTTGTACTATGTATGCATGTATGCATTTAATAATTTAATATACAATTTGCTTATTTATATCTAGTAGAATCAGCTGAAACTACATTACATTGGTCCAATAGAGTATTACCGTCAGTATTGAAACAACTATCTGTACAACATGATGGTGAGCCATTTAAAATAAACCTTGAATTTTCGTTAAATTTCATACAAATAACTTTGTGTATTGTTATATGACATAGATAATATAAATGGTATTGAACCAATGGAAACATCACCAATAATGATTTGGAAATTCAAAATCTTACTGGCCATTCATCAAAAGTGATATCAAAAAACATAAACCAAAGTATGTCATAAAGTTGAGATTATTTTAAATAAAATATTATGATTTATCGAACATTAATTTTAATATCTGTTTAATGAATTTTTTCAATGTTTCTTAGACTGTAAATTATGAAGACATGGCAAAAGAAGTGCCCGCAAAACCAAAAACATCATTGTTAGGAATTATAAATGTCAAACGGCAATGTTAGTTAACACCTAAATGTAAAAAGTTATACTTGTCAAGCATAAAATTAACTAAAAAATTAAATCGTTGTTCAAAACAAATTAAAACTTATAAGAGTAAGGCAAGAATAGCTCACAAACTTTCAAAATATAATTCGCTTAACCAACTTATTAATAAAGTTGATAAAATAACATATGGTTTCATCATGTCTCAAATCAAGAATCAGTCAAAGAAAATCCAGGGACGAAGATTTACTTTAGACGATAAAATCTTAGCTCTTTCAATCTACAAGCAAAGTCCAAAGGCATATACATATCTTTCAACAATATTTTCATTGCCCTATCGAAAAACCATTATAGGGTTGTTAAAAATTTTTCTTTTTTTGCCTGGAATAAATCAACACATAATTGATAATAAAAAAAATAGAGTAAAACATTCAAACTTAATGGATAGAACTAGTTGCTTGATGTTTGATGAAATGTCACTACAACCAGAATTAACATATGACAAACATGTTAATAGTGTTTTTGGTTTTGAAGATTTAGGATCAAACCAAAGAAATTTTAAGTTGGCAGACCGTGTATTAGTGTTTATGGTCCGTGGTTTGGGAAAAAATTTAAACAGCCCATTTGCTATTATTATGTCCAAGGAACAACAAAAACTGTTGATTTGGTGCAATGTATCTAAAAAGTCGTTCAAAGTATACTAACAGGATTAAACCTGGTTGCTACTTTATCCGATCAAGGAAAAACCAATGTTGCTGCAATCAATATATTAAAACGTGAAACATCAATATCATTTTTAAAACAAGGACTAGAAAATTGTAGTGAAGGATATATAATAGATGGACATGAAGTTGTGCATATATATGATCCACCTCATTTGCTAAAGTGCATTCGGAATAATTTACTAACCAAAGATGTCAAATTTACTTTAAATAACATTGAGTATACAGCATCATGGAAATTCATACACAATTTATACTTTGCTGACAACAGTAATGAAGATATAGGTTATAGACTATAGAGCATTACCAAAATTGACAGAAGAGCATGTTGTCATAGAAAAAATGAGAAAAATGAAGGTATCTACTGCTGCTCAAACACTTAGTCACCGTGTTGCTGTTGTTGCATCAACTTTAAAACTAATGAGTGAATCAGGTAATTTATATATTTTATAATAATTAAATTAAGTATTTACCAATTATTAATGGATACAATTGTTAATTTTTCAGCACCTTCTAATCCTGATCTTGGTAGTAATGTTTTGGGAACTGCTGCATTCTGTTTATTTATGGATCAATGTTTTGAATCAGTAAATGCTGCTACAAGAAATGCTATGGATGGAAAAATCCTAAGATCAACAGTCACGAGTTCATCTTCACACATCACATTTTGGAATACAGCTATTGAAGTTTTTAAAAATATGAGATTTGTTCATTTTAACAAACAAACTAACATCACTAAAGTCTCTACACCTCCGTGTGTCAAAAGTGGATAGTCACATTACGTGGGTTTAAATATGTGTGGCCTAAATACAAACAATTGGTTGAATATTTTATCACAAGAAATATGAACCAAGACAGTTTGGAATGTTTTTTTGGTTCGAGTCATCATCATGGTGCTAGAAATATTAATTCTACCTGTCACAATTGTATGAATACTTTCAAAACTCTTCTTTAAATAATTTTTCTTCAGTGAAATCGATTGGACAAAACTGTGAACAAGATAATATTGATTGTTTATCAAATCTAAAAAGCTTTTTATTAAATAAACCATTAATTTAATTTAATACACCTAATACTGTACAGCCATTCAACGTGAACCTTCCAATTCAGGTAATATGCTCAAATAATTCATATACGAGTGATATGGTATAAGGGTATATAACAGGTTTTATTTAAAAAAAAATTTTTACAATTGTTAATGAATGTACTATTTGTAAATATGAATTGAAATCACCAGTTCAGTCAAATAAACTTATTACAGCTCGACAGTATACAAAAAAAAATTCGCTCAACCAACAATCTTCATTTTTATGTATATTAATTACAAACATTTTAAAACTGTTGAATCACTCTGTAGATGATTTAATATATAAAAATGATATTAATCATTGAATTGCACTGTTGCGTGCCAATATCAATACTTGACTCAAAGATGATATTTGAAATGAAAGTTACAACTCATTAAAGATCAATGCTTTATTACGTATAAAATAAAATACATGTAATTAATTTAAGAAGTGGCTGAGTGTCGTGAAGGTGCTCAGGTGTTGGTGGCTGTGGTACATCTGCCGTTGTTGGTCTTTGAGCTCCCTTATATATGTGATGCGAGTGTGCGACTCTAATTTACATGATTCCGTAGCCTTCTGGGTGAAATCAGGTATCCTTGTAGTTGTTGTTGCAAACACAGGCGTGGCTAGATAATGTGCAATACATAGATGCACTTCCAAAGTCTAGGTGACCTTACTCGTAGATGCGCTATTATTGCAATATACATTAATTGGTGCGCTTACTATCCTAACACGTGTCATGGCCATAGTACTATAGTAGCATGTGCATCTCCCTCGACACGAGGCATGGTCATACTAATCTAACCTTGATCTTGTAGATATCTCGTAGCCCATAACAGCACACTGATTTTGACTTCTCATGTGAAATACACAGATTAACAATTAAAAATATTATTATTAAACATTCAATTAATTTAACCTTGTTTACACTCTGCAAAAATATGAATAGAATTTTGAATGATGTATCTAGCCTACTCAACTATAATGCTAAACTTAATAAAATTGCAGTAGATTTTTACACTAAACATTCAAGAAGATTTAAACCAAAGTTATAGAAATCATAATTACCTTTACCAAATATTATAAAGGAAGAAATTATAATAATTTGTTCATTGTTGTATATGTTATATTCTTCATCTGTTATATTTTATTATTTATTTGCAGATATTATTATTTAACACAACAAAAACATAGTTAACCCTTTGAAGCACGTAATTATAAGAAATTATAATCCAAAACTAATTCAACTGAAACTTGATTCTTTATTATATATAGAAATAAAAAAAATTATATAAAAAAATTAACTTTTGAAAGTTCAACTTTTGAGGTGGTTACCCGTAAAAATCACTATGGGCTTACACAACTTTTTTTTTATTACAAATTTTGTAATAATGTATTAATATAATAGGTATTTTACCTGTGATAAAATAAAAGTATATAGTTTTTACAATTAAAAATTTTACTTAGTATGATAGTTTTTAAAACAATTTTTGGTTTTATTGAGACACAATGCAACTTCGCATATTGAACAGGACCATTTACTGCGATGAGGTTCGAATATGGAACTGCAATAAGCACATCTTCTAGATCCACTTCTTATAGGCATATGTTCAGCGGCATTGAAACGTTTTTCATATAATACTTTGGGCTTATAATTATTTTCAAATTTTAATGGTTTTTTAACTCCGCGTGGTGAAGGCTTTGTATTACCAATCAATGCAGTGGCCACAGCTAAACGAAAATCTTTGAGTGAAATGGTTTTTCCTTTATTGTGTGAACTTACAGTGAATAATATGAATGCATTATGTACAGCGAGATCGAGAAAATGAAAAAAAATCCTTATATACCATCTTTTGCATTTACGATCAATTTTGTACAAAGTCATCAGCATATCAACATACCCCATGTGGGCATTGTAGTCTTTTACAAGTTGAGGACAAATGATGATTTGACTAGTTCCGTCTTTTTGTTTTCTATTTACATGACTTTCCTGAGTGGGATCATGAAAGTTCGACAAAAAATGAATACCTTTGTTGTCTTTCCATTTCATGGCGACAATTCCCGTAACTGTTGCTTGCCACTCATATTGACTTCTTGATAATTTTTTATCATCAGAAAAGTTTTTTGGAAAATCAATTCTGTGTTGTCTTCTTGTCCCAAATTTTTTTCTACGATGTTATTAGTTTTTTCGGTGTAAATTTAAAATTGACAAACATAGCCAAACGCATCAGCCCTTGTCCATACTTTATTGCCGCGTTTTGTTGATTTGTTTGGCATATATTGTTTTATACTTGATCTTCCTTTAAATGCTATCATCGACTCATCAATTGATTGGATTCTCGTAGGGTTATAACAAGATTTGAATGTTACCGTTAGAATGTCTAGAATGGGTCTTATTTTAAATATTTTGTCAAAACCGGGTTCATTACGGGATTTTATAAATGAATTATCATTCAAGTACAATTTTGACAAATACCATCCAAATCTATTCACTGGCATTTTCGAAGATATATAATATGTATCTCTCATTTCGCATATAGAACTCCAGTTATCTCTATAACTTGGTAATTTTTTAATTCGCAATAATTGTTTCATCTCATTAAAGAATGTTGATTTTGTGTTAATTCCATTTGTTTGCATTGCATATAAATTTGTTTAGTATACTAAATGATCGATTAATGTATCAGGAAATATTTGTTGAAACGCACTAATTGGATCTAATAACTTTTCATTTATGTCTTCAGTTGGCCCGGTTGCTTTGACAAATAAATCATCTCTTTCATAATGCCTAACTTCATTGTTCTAAATCAACCCATCTCTGTAAAATCTAGCAGTCAAAGTTTCTTCATCGTCGGTCATATCATAATTATATACATCTATTGTTTTATTACTAATCTCAATCGCATTATCAGTTTCACAATTTTCAAAATTTAAAATAAAATCATCATCAAATACTATAGGTAAAGAGTTTATATCTAAAGCCTCAAAAATATTATTAGAATTTATAGAAATTTCGTCGCTTGGTTAATGTGTAGAATCAACCTCAAAATCGTCGCTATCAGATTCGTCAGATATTATTGATTCTCCGTCACTCGGAATTTCTTCCAACTCATTTAATAGCCCATTAACTCTTTTTACTTAATCATCATCCATACTAATATTATATGAGTATTACCTACACAACCATACAAAAAAAAATTTAATCAAAAACTCGTATATTTTTATGAAAAAATATAGAAATTTGAATCATTGCACTACTAGAAGTAAATGCGATAAAATACAGAATCAGTTATTATATTGAATTATTATTGCTACATTTACATAGTGGTTTCATAGTGTAACTACCAATATTATGGTAAATAATTATTATACGAATAGACTAAAACAACAATTATATTTTTACTTACGTTTATTAGAGTATTTGACACAATATTATACAGGTTTTATAATGATTCCAGCGTTTTACAACCGATAAGCACATATCCAGAAATACAAATGAATGTATGTTGGTTTTTTCGTCGGACCCGACGATAAAATCGTATTTACAAATTTTAAAAATAGAATATTATCAAACAAAATATACCATCTAATAGATCGTATTCTGGTGATTAGATTTAATGGTGGTTTCGAATAAAAACCACTATGCTTCTACTAGAAACAAATATGAAACATAGGTGGTTTCAATGACGTAACTACTATGCTTCAAAGGGTTAAAAAGTAAATCTTCTATGTATTTTATTATTTATTTTTCCTTATTTTTATATCATGTGAACCTCATGTTTTTTTGTTATCAAGTCTCTGATAACATGAGTGTTATCACATGTTACTTTTAGATTCTGAACGAAGAAGAATGTATTGCTTTTACAATGATGTGTGTTTTTTTTTTTATGTCTGACGACAACATTTGGAGCAGTAATAATGCTCCGATTTTTTACTTCAGCCCCTCTTTGAATAGGAAAATTCATCTAGTTGGTACTTTGGGGGGTCAAAAGTAAACATTTTCAAATAGTTTTCAAAAAAATCGGGGAAAACAAAAAAAATATATTGAAAATTTTTAACTTTTGACCCCCCAAAGTACCAACTAGATTCGATTTCCTTTTCAAAGAGGGGCTGAAGTTAAAAATCGAAGCATTTTTACTGCCCCAAATGTTGTCGACAGACACAAAAAAAATAAAACAAAAAATAAAAGCGGGTAAGTGAGTATCGCTCTGCTGTACATTAGGGGTGGGGTGGACCTCGGACTAGGGTAGGTTAAATTTGAATGCAATGATAGGTAAAAATATAAGGTATTTGTGAAATATGGTTGTAAATACTCCCTATTTATCCATGTTAAAACATAAATTCAATCTTAGAAACAAAAAAGCGGGTAAGTGGGTATCGCTCTGCTGTATATTAGGCGGTGGGATGGATCTCAGACTATGGTAGGTTAAATTTGAATGCAATGATAGGTATCATTGTATACGAAAAACGATTCTGAACCGAGATAATTTGTCAGTCTGGGATATATTATATTTTAATATTGTCATATATTCTATTTTGAAAAAAATTCACAAATTTAAACATTTAAGTAAAAGCTTCAAGATCTTACGTTTGATAATTTTTTAAAAATAACAAAAATCGAAAAATATTTATTAGTAAAACGTAATTTTACACGTGTATTTTTGATTTCAAATTAAAATTAAAACTTTTAACACTCGTAAAATTTTTTAAATTGAATAATCCTCAAACTTTTTTATAATTACTCTAAGCTTAACTTACGGACAGCATAGTATTAAATTTTCAATTCTTAGCTTTTGATAATAAAATATTTATAAATTTTTAACTACCAAATAGTGTAAAATATTCATGATTTTGACGAATTTTTGTCAATATTTGAACTTCAAATGCTAATAAAAAAAAATTGTATTTTTATAATTTTCGAATGAGAGTTAGAACAAGTTATGTGGACCCTTCAATTAAATTTTCAAGTAATTTGTCCCAGCTAAATTTTTTTTATCAACATTTATAAAAAAAAAATAAAAAAAAATTGAAAATTTCAATTGTCTATAAATAGCTTGAAAAAAGTCAAAATATTTTTAAAATCAAATCACTAAAAGAAAATGGCAATCTCAATAACTGGTAAAATTTTCAAGTATTTACGACTTATACTGTTTGAATAACAACAAATATCAAAAACCGTTTGAGGCTAAACCGTTATTTAACGCAGTTTTGTAAAAATTTAAATTTCAAACACACATAAAAAATTTTTGTCTGAATCCGGTAGAGTTTTTTTTACAGATATTTGAAGAAAAATGTATGGAGAACCTTGTACCAAATTTTCAAAACTTAGTTATAAAAGAAAAAATTTTTACGGTTTTTCAACCACAAAATTACTTGCAAAGTTTCGCATTTTTGACATATTTCGTATAAATTCGAACTTTAAGCACTTATAAAAAAAAATTGTGACTAACGATTTCGGATTTTTTTTTATCACTTTAAGAACAACTTATAAGAAACCTTGTATTAAATTTTCAAGATTTTCTGGTCGGCCAAAAAAATCTTATCGTTATTTTTAAAAAAAATTAAAAATTTCAATTGTGTATAAATAGCTCAAAAAAAGTCAAAATTCTTTGAAAATTTGATTGTGTATGGAGAACGCTAATATAAACATTTGGTGAAAATTTCAAGTATTTACATCGATTAGTTTTTGAGTTATAGCAAAATAAAAAATTCGATTTTTTTGAAAATTGTTGGAAAATGTTTACTTTTCACCTCTATAATGCACCAAGGATATCCACTTTTCCATCGGAAACCACCCCCAAAGTTTGAAATCGAAGCATTATTTCGACTAGTTATGCTGTACACAGACACACAAAAAAAAAAACACACATCATTGTAAAATCAATACATTCATCACTCCGTTCAGAATCTAAAAGTGACAGAAAAACGGAAATTTTACGAAAAACCACTTTTCGACAAAATCGATTTTTTGATTTTGCTGTAACTCAAAAACGAATCATTGTAAATACTTGAAACACCAAATGTTTATATTATGGTTATCTCTTTACAGTTAAATCTTCAAAATATTTCGACCATTTTTAAGCTACTTATAGACAATTGAAATTTTCGACTTTTCTAAGTTTTTTTTCTTCACATGCCGATAAAAATTTTTTGGGTGGCCAGAAAATCTTGAAAATTTAATACAAAAAATCGATAAAAAAAAATCCGAAATCGTTATTCACAATTTTTTTTTATAAGTGCTTAAAGTTTGAATTTATACGAAATATGTCAAAATTTAAATTAAATTTCATACTCTCATTATGCGTATGTTGGCCAAATACTTTTTAGATTCTGAACGAAGTAATGAATGTATTGATTTTACTATGATGTGTGTTTTTTTTTTTTGTGTCTGACGACAACATTTGGAGCAGTAATAATGCTCCAATTTTTTACTTCAGCCCCTCTTTGAATAGGAAAGTTCATCTAGTTGGTACTTTGGGGGGGTCAAAAGTAAAATTTTCAAATAGTTTTCAAAAAAATCGATATTTTGATTATTAATAAACAGATACTATAAAGTAACCATGGTAACATATAAAAACTATACTATTTGTTTCAAAATAGAATATATGACAATATTTAAATATAATATATCCTAAACTGACAAATCATCTTCGTTCAGAATCGTTTTTCGCAAAAAATTCTTTTCTTAAAGCAACTTTTTTGTCGATGTTGGCTGGAGGTGTGCGTGTAGTTGAATATTCAAGCTTGGCAGGGGGCTTACAAACTCTAGGATTTTTCGGCATTGTAAGGTTAAGATGTACGGCTAATTGTTTGGTTTTATTCCAAGTATCATTGAAAACATCATCATTACGTAACGATGTAAGAGTTTTTATTAACAATTCTGATGAATGTTTGGCTCCAATAGCAGTGCATAATATATTTTGCAGAGCTTTAGCCAACTGCTCACATGGACCCAAAATTAAAGACAAAGATTCCAGAGCAAAAACAGTTTCAAATTTCCAAAGTTTCGTCTCATATCCGCGGAGAGCTGCACGTCTATCTTTACTAATTGAATTTGAATCTTTTAAAATTTCTTGTACTGTTAAAAGAACTCTTTCATAATTTTCTATAAATCTATTAACTGCTTTTACTCGGACTGTCCATCTTGTAGGACAAAAAGGAATAATGCCTGGTATATTTTTAATTTTATAGTCATTTTCTTCATCTAAGTTAATCGAAAGAACAATACCAGAAAATATGTTTTTGCGTTTTGATGAATCTAAGATTGTATTGCTTACAAATCTGATTAAATTTAGAGCATCATTAGCAAAATCTACAGTTTTAATAGTATCACTCAATGCTAAGTCCAATGAATGATTTGAACAATGAATAAATATAGATTTAGGTTGTACATCAGAAATTCGCTTTTGTACTCCACTTCTATGACCAGACATAGTTGCCGCTCCGTCAAAACAAAGTCCTCTAACATTTTCAAAACTAAGACACATACGTGTCAATAAATCAGTGATGCAAGAAAATAATGTTTCAGCATTTCCACTTGGAGGATTATACATACCCACAAAAATTTCGTTTATATTTAAAGAAATTGTATTTAAAAAACGAAAACAAATGCTAAACTGTTCTTGACCAGAAATATCTGTAGTGCCATCAGCCATTATGGCCATAAATGGACTTTTTAGAACTGAATTTTTAATCTTCCGTAAAACAAAATGCGCCATAGTTTCAAGTAACTCGTTTTGAATATCCCCACTTAACCAATTGTTTCGTTTTTCAAGCCAAATTTTTAGTGCAGGATTTTCAAGTGAACGCTCTTGTAATAAATAAATTAAGTTTCCAGAATCCCATGTACCACCACGAATAGTTTGACCACTACGAGCTAAGTAACGAATAGAGCTAATAACAATTTTAAATACTGTATGAGCTTCTTTTTGTTCATTTAAAGACTGTTCAGTAATTAAAGATAAAACAGGACGAGAGTTGTTACGAAAATTTAAATATTCTATTGATGCTCTATGGTTTTCACTTTTTTCGTGTATAGAAAACCGCTCAGTGCTCTTCTTCCAATTTTGAAACCCAGTATCAATAAACGATTCTTGCCCATGAATTTTTATTTTTGGTGTTTTAGTTTGACTGGCCAAAGTACACGGATAACATAAAACAACATTTTTTTCTTTCACATAATGTAGCCAACTAAATGAATTAAACCATTTCAACTGACATGATCTTCCATTTGTTTTAGGGAATACAAAATCGTTTTTGGGAATAAATTGTTCAGTTAAATAAATATTGTCTTTAGAGGTTTTTATTTCTGTTATAGGTAGTGTAGATGCATTAATGGGGATGATTTCTAATGCTTGTGATTGTTTGTACCAGGGTCGTCTACGTTAATTTCTAAAGTTGTTATAAACTAAATATTAATATAACTGAATAAAACATAATTAACACATTCGAGACGATTTAATTTAGTTATTACTAAAAAACTTAAATATAAAAACAAATTTATAAAAAAAAATCATAATCCTTACTAAAATATAATACGTAAATCGTTTACTTGGCACGCTCTGTATAATATCGTAATGGTAAAAGCAATGTAGTGTATGTATACGCTAGATAATAATAAAAACATAATATACATACTATCATATAAATAAAATTATTATTACTGTCGTCTATAGAAGCCGATACGAGAAAGTCCAAGAAAATAACAAATTATTAATTCAAATTCAAATAAATTCATGTATTATTAACAGCCAATAGGCGCTACGAATCAAATTCCAGTAATGCTCCACGTGGAGCAATTTTATATCGATTTTTGAAATTCAATAGTAGACATAACGCGCGAGACTTTCATGAATCATGAGTAAAATATTGTAACGCGCCAGACGCGTGACTCGTCTCAAACGTAACTTTTAGATTTTGACGGTCCGTCTCGAATGTGTTAAATAAAAATAAATAATAATTACATACCATTTTCTTCAACTGTTTTTGAACATTTTTTAAAAAAATGTGTTATTGTACTAGTAGTAGAGACTCGATGACGCTTCATCCTAATCAAATGAGTCTAAAAATGTAATAGCAAATAAAATGTAGTTATTTACCTAATAATTATTATGACACGTATATTTGAAATTTGAAAATAAATCTTACTTTTTTTTCACAATTATTCTAGTCTCTTGCAGAAGCCAGACTGAAGTAATGAACAAAATTACACAAATAAAAATTTATAATAATACGGCGCGACGCAACAGAGTCAAAACTGGCGATTTTTATCACGTCTGTTTTTCCAATGTTATAGAACTTCTCTCACACACGCAACGCGATTATTGTCGCTGAGACTGCGGAGATAAGAATTGCATGCGATTGAACATGTTTACATTAGTTTGACAATATAATTATAGAAGTGCGACGCGCATGCCATAGCAGCATTTCTTGGATTTTTTTTCCTATCAGTGCTCGGTGCAATGTGTATTCTTAGTATTTTAAATTACTAATAGATATAATATATTACTTGCTGAACAAAATTATAGAATAATATTTAGGTATTGTACTATTGTGGGCTAAATGTAAATATAATTAGGCCATGAAGTCGTAGGGGCCTTGCCCCACAGTATTTATCTTGTGGGGGCAATTGCCCCCACTGCCCCCATTGTTCCGGCACCCCTGGTTGTATGAAAAAGAAAAAATTGAAGGTCTTAGAGCTGCAACAAAATTGACTTCCCGTCACATTTTTTACAAAAATGAAAAAAATGAATGTTCGATTAGTAGCTCAAGTACTTAGTGATAGTGTAGGGGATGCACTAATATATGTTAAATCAATTGATACAAAATTTGAAGGATGTGAAGCCACTAGTGAATTTTGCAAAATGATTAATAATGCATTTGACATATTAAATAGTAGAAAACTATACTCCTTAAAACCATTTAATAGAGCAATTTCAGATGACACAATAGAGAAGTATAAAGAATTTACATTTAAATTCTGTGCATATATTGAAGATTTGAAATTTGAAAATGGTATTAAAGTTCTAGAATCTCAAAGAAAAACTGAATTTAAAGGACTTATGATGGGTTTACATAATGCTTTGACTTTATTCAAACTATTGTATTCAACAAACCACATAACATTTTTGCGAACTTATAAACTGAGCCAGGACCACATAGAGATATTATTTAGTGCTGTGCGTAGTAAAGGAGGTTATAACGACAATCCAACTTGTCGTCAATTTCAAGCTGCTTACAAGCGACTTCTTGTTCATAATGCTATTGTTGATTCAACAAACGGTAACTGTGCAATACTAGACAAAACAGTTACAATACCAATTAATAGACAGTCTAATAAAGGCATAAATAGTTTGAAAATAGTTTGTACAATCCAGTGAGTCATGATCACGAATATTTTAATTCAATTCAACGGATTAGTACATTTGTTGAAGATGTATCTATTTACATTGTTGGATTTGTGGTGAAAAAAGTAGAAACAAGAATTACCTGCAATATTTGTTTAAGTTTTCTGTATACAAACACACATCCTAGTAAATTAGCGCTACAAAAAGATCGTGGAGGACTTAGGAAAGCTAGTATTGACGTACAGACTATATGCATAGAAACTGAAAAAATTTTCAGAGAATATATAAATGATTTTCTGAATAAAAAAAAAATGCATGAACTTTTTAGTGATCAAAGTTAAAACAAATTTGTTTAACAAATTTTCAATTTTTGAAAACATGCAATGTGTCAACAATGAATCAAATGTGTTGTTTGACCAAACAATTCAATTTGATACACATCGTGATGAACTAATTACTACCATTTGCAAAACCTATTACAAAGTACGATTTTTTCACGAGGTCAGGAAAGTGAATGATAACATTACAATGCGTTCAAAATTCACAAAACTTATATACATTTTAGACATGAATAAACTACAACTTTTTTTTAAAAATGTTGTTAAAATTAATTTTGAATTTATAATGTTATAAATAAATTATAAATTTGTAAATAAAATGTTATTCAAATGGTTTATTCATTTATGTTCATTAATTTCAAATCACCTCAGTTAAATTTAAATTTTTAAAGAATGGAAAAAAATATTTGTGTCATGGATAAGAAAAATAATCGCCTCAGTTTCTTATCATTTGAGAACCAACTATTTGGATTTATGTCCAATCCATTCATTTATTATCTATGGTTATCGCACGGATAACCGGTGTATATGTCAACTGACCTTCGCCCAATTATTTCAATAATCCGATTTATTTTCAACGTTCTAATATACGGCCAGTCCGTCCCGGTATATTTTGTTTCAATAACACGATTATATCAATTATCCGTGTTTCTTTTAAGCGGCTTCTACTGTATATCAAAATGGTTTTCTTATAATTCTACCCTTCCTATTTACTTTACTTATCTCAGTTTCTTTATTTTTAATACCGTCTCCTTTTTTCTTTCTCCTTCACCTTCATTATTCTCTTCCTCCTCAATACTTTCCTTATCATACCTCATATGTCTAGATGTTCTCCTAAATAGCTTGTTATTTTTATTCCTAATTATGAATGATCTAGGTTCTGCACACTTTTTTACAATAGTACCTTTTTCCCACACATTATCTTTTAGATATAGAATTGAGTCATTTACTGCAAATTTGTTTTCTTTAATTCTCACATTTTTGTCATACTGACCGTTTTGTATGTTTTTTTGTGCTAACATTTTTGCATGAGCATCAATAGGAATTTGAGGGTAAAAAAATTTCTCATTAATAGGCAATTTTATTCTAATTTTTCTACTCACAAGTAACTTTGAGAGAGTGTATTCAAGGCCTGCAACTGGTGTACTTCTATAGTCTAATAAATAAAGCTCTATGTTTTTGCCTGTTAATATAGATTTTTTAAGCATAGTTTTTGCAATCCCTACACTTTTCTCAGCAAACCCATTACTTGGGCATAATTTGGACTCGTTGTTATAACTTTAAATTTCCATTCCTTAGCAAAATCTAAAAATTGCTTACTATTAAATGGTATATTGTCAGAAACACATAATTTAGGGATTCCGAAATAACTAAATACATTTTTAAGATTTTAATTGTTGAATCTGCTGATTTACTGCTTAGTTTTTTGATATCTAGCCATTTAGAGTAATAATCATTTATAATTAGATATGATACACCACCATATTCTTCTATATCTACTCCTATTTTCATAAATGTTTTGTCCGGAATTAAGTGATTTAATAAGGGTTCCTTAAATTTTTTACTTTAATACCTGGCACACAATGGACATTTACTTATAAAATTTTCTATGTCATTTGCCATATTAGGCCAATAGTAGTACGACCTGGACCTTTTAATAGTTTTAGTCATACCCATGTGGGTTTCATGAAGTAATTCTAGTATGAATGCTCTTAATTTGATAGGCACAATTAATCTGGCATCAAGATAAATCAAATTATTACTTACTGTTATATAATTTCTAAATTTCCAAAAGTTAAATAGTTCTCCTTTAAATGGTAATTTTGTTTTATCACTAGGCCAATTGTGATTGTAATATAGCTTTATTTTGTTTAGACAGGGATCATTTTTAGTCTCTTCTTGAAATTGCAACAGTTTTTCATCACTTAACAGTATTTTTTCTGAATTACCGTGTACCACATATCTTTAATAATATAGTCTCTACTAATGTAATCTGCAATGTGCATTTGCTTACCTGAAAGATACTTAACTTCTAAGTCATATATAGCTAACTTAGTTTTTATTCTTTTTAATCTATTATTCTTAATTTTATTATATTCTTTATTCATGATAGAAACAATTGGTTTATGATCTTTATGCACCGTTATACTTTTATCATAGATGAAATTATGAAATTTTGTACAAGCATATAATATTGCATTCATTTCTTTTTCAATTTGAGCCCACTGTTTCTCAGTTTCGGTTAAGCTACGTGATGCATACGAGATAGGTTTATGGTCTTGCATAATGCAACACCTTACACCCGATTGTGAACTATCTGTTTGTATAATTATTTTTTTATTACTATCAAATGCAGCTAAAACTGGGGCACTCGCCAATTTATCTTTAATTTTATTAAGCGATTGAGAATGAATTTCACTCCAGTGCCATTCAACATCTTTTTTTAATACATTTCTTAGCGGATCAGACATTTCTGGTAGATTTGGAGCGAATTTCCTCACATAATTAATGAAACCCAGTAACCTTTGAAGTTCTTTTTTAGAAGTTGGTTCTTTAAGGGACTTTAATGCCTCTGTTCTATCTGTACCTATAGACATACCCTTGTTATCAAATAATAGTCCTAACAATTTTACCATATTCTAGCAATACTGAAATTTTTTTCTTATTAAATTTAATATTGTATTTCCTAGCACGGTCAATAACTTACTGTAAAATTTTATCATGCTCTTCTTTATAATCTGCTGCTATAACGAAGTCATCAAAATAAATTGTTAAACCTTGAATATCACCAAAATATTTTATATTATATTTTTGAAACACCATTGGTACAGTTTTAATACCAAATGGTAATTTATTAAATTTAAGGGTACCTAGTGGGTTTGGAAATGAACATAAATTATTACATGAGTTTGTAAGTTCTATCTGCCAAAATTCATCCTTAAGATCAAGAACTGTATAAAAATTTTTATTTAATAACCTAGGAGTTATTTCATGTAATGTTGAGGGTCTAGACACACTCTTGAGCTTTTGTCAGGTTTTTCAATAATAACTATGTTGTTTAACCAGTCAGTTGGCTTATCAACATAAGACACAACACCTTTTTCTAATAATTCTTTTAACTTAATTATAAACCTATCTACAACTGAATGTGGTACTCTCCTATAAGGCACTGGCTGAGGTTCAGCGTTATCTTTAAGCTGTATTTCATACAATTCAAGAAACTTACCCAGTCCAGTAAATACATCAACATTGTTTTTAGATTCTGAACGGAGTGATGAATGTATTGATTTTACAATGATGTGTGTTTTTTTTTTGTGTCTGACGACAACATTTGGAGCAGTAATAATGCTCCAATTTTTGACTTCTGCCTCTCTTTGAATAGGAAAATTCATCTAGTTGATACTTTGGGGGGGGGGGGTCAAAAGTAAACATTTTCAAACAGTTTTCAAAAAAATCGATATTTTGATTATTAATAAACAGATACTATAAAGTAACCATGGTAACATATAAAAACTATACTATTTGTTTCAAAATAGAATATATGACAATATTTAAATATAATATATCCTAAACTGACAAATTATCTTCGTTCAGAATCATTTTCGTATACAATGATACCTATCATTGCATTCAAATTTAACCTACCATAGTCTGAGGTCCATCCCACCGCCTAATATACAGCAGAGCGATACCCACTTACCCGCTTTTTTTATTAATAAACAGATACTATAAAGTAACTATAGTAACATAATATAGTAACTATACTATTTGTTTCAAAATAGAATATATGACAATATTTAAATATAATATATCCTAAACTGACAAATCATCTCCGTTCAGAATCGTTTTTCGTATACAATGCAATACTATCATTGCATTCAAATTTAACCTACTATAGTCTGAGGTCCACCCCACCCCCTAATATACAGCAGAGTGATACCCACTTACCCGCTTTTTTATAAATAATTCTTTTACTGAATATATCATATCAACTCTTTTTATTAAAAGTTTTAATATTAAAAACTCAACATCATCTATACATTCAGGACTTATCATACATTTTATTTTAAATTTTTCTAGGCTCTCTATTTTATGACCTCCTTACGACTCAATATTACATTTATTAGATTTCAGCTGTGGTTTAGGTTTAATTTCCTTGAAATGTTCCCACGGAATAATATTTACGTCACTACCTGAATCCAATTTAAATGTTATATTCTTATTAATTACTCTTATTGTTTTTGTCCAACTACTATTAATCTGATGCACATTGTATATTGTATCAATTTGAAACATTTCCTCCTCACTATAATTTGTTTCATGAACCTCTTTTTTCTCTTCTTTGTTTTTATTCTTCAACCTATAGCAAAATGGTTCATTTTTTTACATATACTACATATTTTACCAAATGCAAAACACTCTCTAGGTTTATGTTTCCTACCACACTTCTTACAATTATACTCATTATTTTTATCATTGTCACTTTTCTTATATACTTTTTTTACATTTTCTTGTTTATTTCCATTTTTAATTTTAACATATTTACTATTATTGTTATTATTAGTTAAATTCTTACCTCTTCCATTGTTTGCACTCTTATTTTTTACCATAATATGTACTTCTGTTGATGTTCCCATTTCTTGAATTCTTGTTTAGTTGCCTCTGTAGTTTTACATATTTCTTTCCCCTTGTCCATCGTCAGATTACTTATGGTAAGTAGTTTGTTTTTAATTTCTAGATCTTTAACACAAAACACTATTCTGTCTCGTATCATGTTATCCTCTTCTTTGTATTCACAAGTAGAAGCTAGTGACTTCAATTCAGTGAGAAAATCATCAAAGCTTTGGCCCTCTTGCTGTATACAACATCCAAACTTGTATTTTTGAAATATTATATTCTTTCTTGGCTCACAGTACTGATTGAATGCTTGTACTACCATTTCATAATTAGTTTTTTCTTCCTTCTTAAAGTTATTATAAATCTTAACCCCTTGTGGACCAATTAAATTTAATAAGATATTAATTTTTCTTATGTCATTCTCTTCATCTTTAATAGATGCTATTAAATAAATTTTAAATTATTGATACCACTCTCTCCAGTTTTGTGCAACATTACCACTGAAGGACAATTCTTGAGGTGTACGGTACTCCATTAAGTCTTTATCTATTTCAATCGTAGTTTGCTAAGTGTTCTTCTACGACTGCGCCATGTTATATTCTTCATCTGTTGTATTTTATTATTTATTTGCAGATATTATTATTTAACACAACAAAAACATAGTTTAAAAGTAAATCTTATATATATTTTATTTATTTTTCCTTACTTTTATATCATGTGAACCTCATGTTTTTTGTTATCAAGTCTCTGATAACATGAGTGTTATCACAGTATATAAGTTTTATTTTATGTTTATTATTATATTGTTATCTTTGTCAGGTTTTGTATAACTTAACTTAATAAATTAAAATTGTATTAAAAAATTCTACATATTGTTGTGTGCCAACATCAATACTTGACTCAAGATGATATTTGAAATGAAAGTTACAACTCTTTAACGATTAATGCTTTATTACGCATAAAATAAAATACATGTAATTAATTTAAGAAGTGACTGAGTGTCGTGAAGGTGCTCAGGTGTTGGTGGCTGTGGTACATCTGCCGTTATTGGTCCTTGAGCTCCCTTATATGTGTAGTGCGACTCTTGTTTACTTTACCTACGGTCTTCCGGTTGTTGTTCTAGTTATTGTTGCATATGATATAATTATATAATCAGTTGACACAATTACAGCATAATTCTAATTGTATTCTAATGCATTTTATTGTACTTTATAATATCCCTAAATTATGTGTTTCTGACAATATACCATTTAATAGTAAGCAATTTTTAGATTTTGCTAAGGAATGGAAATTTAAAGTTATAACAACGAGTCCAAATTATGCCCAAAGTAATGGGTTTGCTGAGAAAAGTGTAGGGATTGCAAAAACTATGCTTAAAAAATCTATATTAACAGGCAAAAACATAGAGCTTTATTTATTAGACTATAGAAGTACACCAGTTGCAGGCCTTGAATACACTCTCTCAAAGTTACTTGTGAGTAGAAAAATTAGAATAAAATTGCCTATTAATGAGAAATTTTTTTACCCTCAAATTCCTATTGATGCTCATGCAAAAATGTTAGCACAAAAAAACATACAAAACGGTCAGTATGACAAAAATGTGAGAATTAAAGAAAACAAATTTGCAGTAAATGACTCAATTCTATATCTAAAAGATAATGTGTGGGAAAAAGGTACTATTGTAAAAAAGTGTGCAGAACCTAGATCATTCATAATTAGGAATAAAAATAACAAGCTATTTAGGAGAACATCTAGACATATGAGGTATGATAAGGAAAGTATTGAGGAGGAAGAGAATAATGAAGGTGAAGGAGAAAGAAAAAAGGAGACGGTATTAAAAATAAAGAAACTGAGATAAGTAAAGTAAATAGGAAGGGTAGAATTATAAGAAAACCATTTTGATATACAGTAGAAGCCGCTTAAAAGAAACACGGATAATTGATATAATCGTGTTATTGAAACAAAATATACCGGGACGGACTGGCCGTATATTAGAACGTTGAAAATAAATCGGATTATTGAAATAATTGGGCGAAGGTCAGTTGACATATACACCGGTTATCCGTGCGATAACCATAGATAATAAATGAATGGATTGGACATAAATCCAAATAGTTGGTTCTCAAATGATAAGAAACTGAGGCGATTATTTTTCTTATCCATGACACAAATATTTTTTTCCATTCTTTAAAAATTTAAATTTAACTGAGGTGATTTGAAATTAATGAACATAAATGAATAAACCATTTGAATAACATTTTATTTACAAATTTATAATTTATTTATAACATTATAAATTCAAAATTAATTTTAACAACATTTTTAAAAAAAAGTTGTAGTTTATTCATGTCTAAAATGTATATAAGTTTTGTGAATTTTGAACGCATTGTAATGTTATCATTCACTTTCCTGACCTCGTGAAAAAATCGTACTTTGTAATAGGTTTTGCAAATGGTAGTAATTAGTTCATCACGATGTGTATCAAATTGAATTGTTTGGTCAAACAACACATTTGATTCATTGTTGACACATTGCATGTTTTCAAAAATTGAAAATTTGTTAAACAAATTTGTTTTAACTTTGATCACTAAAAAGTTCATGCATTTTTTTTTTATTCAGAAAATCATTTATATATTCTCTGAAAATTTTTTCAGTTTCTATGCATATAGTCTGTACGTCAATACTAGCTTTCCTAAGTCCTCCACGATCTTTTTGTAGCGCTAATTTACTAGGATGTGTGTTTGTATACAGAAAACTTAAACAAATATTGCAGGTAATTCTTGTTTCTACTTTTTTCACCACAAATCCAACAATGTAAATAGATACATCTTCAACAAATGTACTAATCCGTTGAATTGAATTAAAATATTCGTGATCATGACTCACTGGATTGTACAAACTATTTTCAAACTATTTATGCCTTTATTAGACTGTCTATTAATTGGTATTGTAACTGTTTTGTCTAGTATTGCACAGTTACCGTTTGTTGAATCAACAATAGCATTATGAACAAGAAGTCGCTTGTAAGCAGCTTGAAATTGACGACAAGTTGGATTGTCGTTATAACCTCCTTTACTACGCACAGCACTAAATAATATCTCTATGTGGTCCTGGCTCAGTTTATAAGTTCGCAAAAATGTTATGTGGTTTGTTGAATACAATAGTTTGAATAAAGTCAAAGCATTATGTAAACCCATCATAAGTCCTTTAAATTCAGTTTTTCTTTGAGATTCTAGAACTTTAATACCATTTTCAAATTTCAAATCTTCAATATATGCACAGAATTTAAATGTAAATTCTTTATACTTCTCTATTGTGTCATCTGAAATTGCTCTATTAAATGGTTTTAAGGAGTATAGTTTTCTACTATTTAATATGTCAAATGCATTATTAATCATTTTGCAAAATTCACTAGTGGCTTCACATCCTTCAAATTTTGTATCAATTGATTTAACATATATTAGTGCATCCCCTACACTATCACTAAGTACTTGAGCTACTAATCGAACATTCATTTTTTTCATTTTTGTAAAAAATGTGACGGGAAGTCAATTTTGTTGCAGCTCTAAGACCTTCAATTTTTTCTTTTTCATACAACCAGGGGTGCCGGAACAATGGGGGCAGTGGGGGCAATTGCCCCCACAAGATAAATACTGTGGGGCAAGGCCCCTACGACTTCATGGCCTAATTATATTTACATTTAGCCCACAATAGTACAATACCTAAATATTATTCTATAATTTTGTTCAGCAAGTAATATATTATATCTATTAGTAATTTAAAATACTAAGAATACACATTGCACCGAGCACTGATAGGAAAAAAAATCCAAGAAATGCTGCTATGGCATGCGCGTCGCACTTCTATAATTATATTGTCAAACTAATGTAAACATGTTCAATCGCATGCAATTCTTATCTCCGCAGTCTCAGCGACAATAATCGCGTTGCGTGTGTGAGAGAAGTTCTATAACATTGGAAAAACAGACGTGATAAAAATCGCCAGTTTTGACTCTGTTGCGTCGCGCCGTATTATTATAAATTTTTATTTGTGTAATTTTGTTCATTACTTCAGTCTGGCTTCTGCAAGAGACTAGAATAATTGTGAAAAAAAAGTAAGATTTATTTTCAAATTTCAAATATACGTGTCATAATAATTATTAGGTAAATAACTACATTTTATTTGCTATTACATTTTTAGACTCATTTGATTAGGATGAAGCGTCATCGAGTCTCTACTACTAGTACAATAACACATTTTTTTAAAAAATGTTCAAAAACAGTTGAAGAAAATGGTATGTAATTATTATTTATTTTTATTTAACACATTCGAGACGGACCGTCAAAATCTAAAAGTTACGTTTGAGACGAGTCACGCGTCTGGCGCGTTACAATATTTTACTCATGATTCATGAAAGTCTCGCGCGTTATGTCTACTATTGAATTTCAAAAATCGATATAAAATTGCTCCACGTGGAGCATTACTGGAATTTGATTCGTAGCGCCTATTGGCTGTTAATAATACATGAATTTATTTGAATTTGAATTAATAATTTGTTATTTTCTTGGACTTTCTCGTATCGGCTTCTATAGACGACAGTAATAATAATTTTATTTATATGATAGTATGTATATTATGTTTTTATTATTATCTAGCGTATACATACACTACATTGCTTTTACCATTACGATATTATACAGAGCGTGCCAAGTAAACGATTTACGTATTATATTTTAGTAAGGATTATGATTTTTTTTTATAAATTTGTTTTTATATTTAAGTTTTTTAGTAATAACTAAATTAAATCGTCTCGAATGTGTTAATTATGTTTTATTCAGTTATATTAATATTTAGTTTATAACAACTTTAGAAATTAACGTAGACGACCCTGGTACAAACAATCACAAGCATTAGAAATCATCCCCATTAATGCATCTACACTACCTATAACAGAAATAAAAACCTCTAAAGACAATATTTATTTAACTGAACAATTTATTCCCAAAAACGATTTTGTATTCCCTAAAACAAATGGAAGATCATGTCAGTTGAAATGGTTTAATTCATTTAGTTGGCTACATTATGTGAAAGAAAAAAATGTTGTTTTATGTTATCCGTGTACTTTGGCCAGTCAAACTAAAACACCAAAAATAAAAATTCATGGGCAAGAATCGTTTATTGATACTGGGTTTCAAAATTGGAAGAAGAGCACTGAGCGGTTTTCTATACACGAAAAAAGTGAAAACCATAGAGCATCAATAGAATATTTAAATTTTCGTAACAACTCTCGTCCTGTTTTATCTTTAATTACTGAACAGTCTTTAAATGAACAAAAAGAAGCTCATACAGTATTTAAAATTGTTATTAGCTCTATTCGTTACTTAGCTCGTAGTGGTCAAACTATTCGTGGTGGTACATGGGATTCTGGAAACTTAATTTATTTATTACAAGAGCGTTCACTTGAAAATCCTGCACTAAAAATTTGGCTTGAAAAACGAAACAATTGGTTAAGTGGGGATATTCAAAACGAGTTACTTGAAACTATGGCGCATTTTGTTTTACGGAAGATTAAAAATTCAGTTCTAAAAAGTCCATTTATGGCCATAATGGCTGATGGCACTACAGATATTTCTGGTCAAGAACAGTTTAGCATTTGTTTTCGTTTTTTAAATACAATTTCTTTAAATATAAACGAAATTTTTGTGGGTATGTATAATCCTCCAAGTGGAAATGCTGAAACATTATTTTCTTGCATCACTGATTTATTGACACGTATGTGTCTTAGTTTTGAAAATGTTAGAGGACTTTGTTTTGACGGAGCGGCAACTATGTCTGGTCATAGAAGTGGAGTACAAAAGCGAATTTCTGATGTACAACCTAAATCTATATTTATTCATTGTTCAAATCATTCATTGGACTTAGCATTGAGTGATACTATTAAAACTGTAGATTTTGCTAATGATGCTCTAAATTTAATCAGATTTGTAAGCAATACAATCTTAGATTCATCAAAACGCAAAAACATATTTTCTGGTATTGTTCTTTCGATTAACTTAGATGAAGAAAATGACTATAAAATTAAAAATATACCAGGCATTATTCCTTTTTGTCCTACAAGATGGACAGTCCGAGTAAAAGCAGTTAATAGATTTATAGAAAATTATGAAAGAGTTCTTTTAACAGTACAAGAAATTTTAAAAGATTCAAATTCAATTAGTAAAGATAGACGTGCAGCTCTCCGCGGATATGAGACGAAACTTTGGAAATTTGAAACTGTTTTTGCTCTGGAATCTTTGTCTTTAATTTTGGGTCCATGTGAGCAGTTGGCTAAAGCTCTGCAAAATATATTATGCACTGCTATTGGAGCCAAACATTCATCAGAATTGTTAATAAAAACTCTTACATCGTTACGTAATGATGATGTTTTCAATGATACTTGGAATAAAACCAAACAATTAGCCGTACATCTTAACCTTACAATGCCGAAAAATCCTAGAGTTTGTAAGCCCCCTGCCAAGCTTGAATATTCAACTACACGCACACCTCCAGCCAACATCGACAAAAAAGTTGCTTTAAGAAAAGAATTTTTTTCTTTAATTGATTGTTTGTTGAACGAATTAAATGAAAGATTCACTCAGTCTGGGTTAGACAAAGTAGTATCAATGGAAACTATTTTGATGCGTTCAATCAATAGAGATAAAATTGAAATAAGTGAAATAAAAAAACTTCTCGGTATTCACGTAACTGATTTTAATGTAGATCAATTAGCTGCTCAATTAATAATGCTTCCTAATATTTTAAATTCTGATAATCCCTCAGCAACAATAAAAGATATTGTTGAAATATTTAAAATGTTGCCAGAAACTTCTCGTCAATTGATGAACCAAGTTGAACGGCTTATTATACTGTTATACACAATACCTGCAGCATCAGCCACACCAGAAAGGTCATTTAGTGGGCTCAGGCGTTTAAAAACCTATACACGTTCAACTATGAGTCAAAAGCGGTTGACTCATTTGTTACTACTACACTTAAACCAAACTATTTTGTATGAGATTTCCTTGGATGATATTCTAAAAGAGTTCATTAGCCGTAGAGCAGAGAGAAAAAGTGTATTTGGTAAAATGTAAATTATTCATTAAAATTTGAACTGTATATTATATTTATTAATATTGTATAATAAAATATAGTTATGTAAACATTTTTGATTAAAGATTGTATAACAAAGAAACTGTGTATGTGAAAAAGTTAATTATAACTGTAATTTGTATTGTTTGTATTGTTTTTCCTAGCATAGGTGTTGTAAAAATTGGGGAGGGGTGGAGAGTAAGCACCAAAAATTAAACACCACTATTTTTGCTCCTATGCCATCTAGAATAAAGCTTGAAATATTTTGCCCCCACAGCAAAAAAATCGTTCCGGCGCCCCTGCATACAACTAACGACTAACGGGCACCGGCAGTCGGCAAATGGATAATGTAAATAATTAATAACAATGATAACATAAATATTGATAATTCGCCTCAGTTGGCCGCCATTCCGGGAACCTCGCCTCACATGAGATTAGTATGGGCATGTCCTATCCATTCATTTATTATCTATGGTCATAGTAGCATGTGCAACTACTCGACACGAGGCATGGTCATACTAATATAGCCTTGATATCTCGTAGATATCTCGTAGCCCATAACAATATACTAACATACTCTAAGGAATATACACAATAATCTACTATAAATTACAATACTATTATACAGATTAAACAGAAATTCAGATTTAGTAATGTATTATAGTGTTATCAGGCTCTGCCGATTTAATATCACTCTAGTTTGGGAGATAGCCACCATAGTGCTGTAATCACAGAACCAAGAAACCGGGCGAGCTGCCTATCTATTAGTTTCATTGTCTATGATTATGCTGTTTAAAATTATCTTAGGCGAGAAACATTCTGAGGACTCTTACCGAAAAACGGCCGATAGGCGCGTGATGATCGCGGCTTACTTTTCGTTAGCCTTACTTATAGAATTATATAACATATAACATTAGGGCCAATGACTACTAGCGCTGGTAGTTCGCACGTACACCGTTCATGATCGCGGTATTACATGACCATGACTCAGTGTCTCAGTATAGCGCTTCTTCCAACCTTTGTAGATGACCGTGATTTACATAGTACCTATAGACATGTCAGCGATTGCCATAGCCGAGCCGATCCATCTTCGTAACGGGCGCGCATCGTGCACGCCGATCAGACTTTTTGGACTTTTGCCTGGAATTATGCAAAATAACTCAGATGTATTGTTTACGTACATCAAATTATTTATGTATATAAAATACATTCTATTACGGGCGATGTGCTCATATTTGGAGCAGTCAAAGCATTATGAAATGTTATAACTACATTATTTTGAGGAAGTAATGCGAAAACAGTTCCCACGGTGCCGTCGGTTCAAACACAAAAAAAAACTACATTATTTTATTTGTTATTTTAGCTATTGTTCTTATTCATAATTACTTTAGGTCTTGCGTTTTTTCTGATTGTGGTACTGCTTCTGTTGATCACGGTAAAGCTATACCCAATAAAAATATTTTTAGCCATGTTAATTTGTTCGTCCATTCTGATCTATTTAACTAATATATAAAATCATTAATTAACTAAAACGGCATATTATACATTGAATTGCCCTCTCGATATGTATTCGAGATTTTGTTATCGATTCAGTCTAGATAATTTATAGCAGAGTAAATTGTGGAGTATCTAAAAAAAAAGTGGAATATTTAGTGAAACTCCAGGAGGTAAAATATCGCCAATTAAAAACACCTTGTCTATTATTAAAACGTCACCTAGAACTAATTGTTCTAACGTACCGTTTTTTAAAGTAATGATTAAATCTGGGGTTGAGCCTGGATATAAGCTACTGACAAAAGAAAGTGTGTAACCACGCCATTTGGAGCAATTATTCCAATAAGGACTTTTCAGGTTTTTCTGTATCTACTGTAAGTATTCCGTTGTATACTCATTGATTGGCCGGATACTGATGTATACATTTTAGTGCAATCAATTATAACTCTACAGTTAGTGTTGAAGGAGTTACTAGGCACAGGTATTTATCGTGATATATTTGTAAAATAATGTTACTACAATATTACTCTAATGGTCATATTCACAGGAAACCTAGAGCTGTCATTTTGCATTAGGTTTCCTGTGAATAACGAACAATTTATCTATTAGCTCATCATGTAGATTGCATTAAAAAATAAATATTATTTTATGCAGAAAAATATTTAATAATTTTCTGTACTCAACAGTATTGTGTATTTGTGTACTATTTGTGTGTTTGAAACTTACAACACGGTGTTCTAAAACGGCGACGGCAGGGCGGTTTAATTTTTAAAGGTTCTTGCCTTTCTGAAACATAGATTAATCAATGAATTAAAAATTTCTTTTTAGTATTTTAACATAATGATAATACCTATATTATTGTTTGGATTCATACATAACAAGTATAAAAATATGTTTGCTAGGTACTTATGTTTAATAATTTGCCTATTCGAATAAATTAAATCAAAATCATAAAATATAACACCTAGGTATTAGGTGTAATGTATATATTTTAGGGTGGTCCTTATGTATAGAAGTAAAAAAAAATTTTCATTTTTTTTAAGTCAGGACCCCTCCAATATATTTGATATTACAAAAAAATAATTTACTTTAAATTTTGTGATGATAACTCATTCCCTTCACGTGCCTCAAGAAGGATGAACATTTTTAAAAAAGGGTTTTTAGTGGATTTTTATGGTTTTTAAAGTTTTAGATTCTGAACGGAGTGAAGAATGTATTGCTTTTACAATGATGTGTGTTTTTTTTTTTTTTTTGTGTCTGACGACAACATTTGGAGCAGTAATAATGCTCCGATTTTTGACTTCAGCCCCTCTTTGAATAGGAAAATTCATCTAGTTAGTACTTTGGGGGGGGGGGGGGGTCAAAAGTAAAATTTTCAAATAGTTTTCAAAAAAATCGAGAAAAACAAAAAAAAAATGGCTATTTTACGAAAAACCACTTTTCGACAAAATCGATTTTTTGATTTTGCTGTAACTCAAAAACGAATTATTGTAAATACTTTAAATTTTCACCAAATGTTTATATTATAGTTATCTCTTTACAGTTAAATTTTCAAAATATTTTGACAATTTTTAAGCTACTTATAGACAATTGAAATTTTCGACTTTTCTAAGTTTATTTTCTTCAAATGCCGATAAAAATTTTTTGGGTGGCCAGAAAATCTTGAAAATTTAATACAAGGTTTCTTATAAGTTGTTCTTAAAGTGATAATAAAAAATCCGAAATCGTTAGTCACAATTTTTTTTTATAAGTGTTTAAAGTTCGAATTTATACGAAATATGTCAAAATTTAAATTAAATTTCATACGCTCATAATGCGTATGTTGGCCAAATACTTTTTTTATTAATAAACAGATACTATAAAGTAACCATAGTAACATATAGTAACTATACTATTTGTTTCAAAATAGAATATATTACAATATTTAAATAGAATATATCCTAGATTGACAAATCATCTCCGTTCAGAATCGTTTCTCGTATACAATGATATTCATCATTGCATTCAAATTTAACCTACTTTAGTCCGAGGTCCACCCACCCCCTAATGTACAGCAGAGCGATACTCACCTGCTTTTTTTTTAACTAAAAATGTATTCAAAATTAAAAGGTTGAATATTATTGAAAAATATTTAGAATACCATACTTTATATCAGAATTTTTTGATTACATTTTAGTTTCTATAGAGTATAGAGGTACTCAATACCTATTTCCGTAATTTTTGGAACTTTTTTTTGTGTTTTACTTGAAAACAGTAGCAAGTACAATAAAAACACAAATAAGCTTTATTCAAGAACATTCAATTTCCTATAAATAACTTTTGTATACAATTTCTTTTAAATCTATTATTTTCTTTGGAAATAATAAAAAACTAAATATTTTTATTAATAGGCAAAAATTTTGGTTTTGCGGTTTTTTAAACATATTTAACTATTGGTTAACCATACAATAAAACGTTATGCATGCAAATTAAATTAAATTTTCTACTTTTTATGTCATAAGTAAAAATATTTACTAATAATGATGATCAATAATTTTATTATACCGGTAAAATTTAATTAATACTTGCTAAAAATACTTAATATGACGAATTGTTGACTGATAATATTATAAGTTAATCTAATCTCATGATTATGCTTTATTCTATACACTTTTATAGGTACCTAGTTTAGTTGTATAATATAATTTTGCTTTATAATATTATTGACATTATTATAGATTAAATGTAGTGATAAAGTTAAACTTATCGATAAGTTATGGATTATATAGAATATAGATAATCTATATAGCCGTGGACATACAATTTATATTTTAGTCGTTGCGTATACATTGATCATTTCGTGTTTTTACAATTTTGAAGTCATTGTTTTAAGTTTAAATTTGTATAATATCATTGTTTCAAAATTTATTATATAAAATGCCACGACAGCAAATTTATTTAATTGGATCTATGAATAATCAAATTACTGGTTCTAAATTGCCTTCCAAGAAGGACTGTTTGTCTGTTCTATTTTATAATATGCGGTTAGTAAATCTAAATTTGCATGATAGTTCACGCTTGGTAATTGATGAATGCTTAATATTTTGGAAGAAAGCTCAAATTCCAACGCATGACAGTTCAGATTGTATTAAGAAGCTGAAAAAGGTATACGAAGATTGGAGAAAATTAGACAAAAATAAAACACGGAATACAGAAACACAAAGCACATGAAAACAAATTTAAAGAACAATTAGAAGATTTATTTGACATATCTCACGCTGATGCCTTAAATTTAATTAAAATAAATGAAGATCGGCAATTTTTATTGAAACAGCGAGAAAAAGGACGGCCGGGTTGTATGCTTGGTATGGATATGAAACTAGCGGGTATTGAGAAACGCAAAGCAACTCGTGAAAAAGAGGAAGACGGACAAAAAAAACGACGGGAAATGGAAACATTAAAATTGACCGGTAAATTATTTTAATATAGAAAATTAAATTGTATTTAAGTTATATAATATAATTTAAATAATTATTGTTATTTAAATTATTTAATTTCAGAACGACTACGACTTTCTAGTTCATCTAGTTCTGAAGATCTAGATATGATTTTAGATGAACCTATAAATAAAACTACTGGCTGCTCGTTACCAATTTCAAATTCTTCGCAACCAATACGGACAAAAAAATTTTTTATGACATCTCGTTTATCAGCAGCTCTAGATAAATGCAAGATTAGCGACCGGGATGCGGTACATTTATTAACAGTTACAGCAGAAAGTTTTCAGGTAAACTTTTTGGAATTTACGATAAACAGATCTACAATTAAACGAGCCCGTGAACATTTTCGTAAACAGTCAGCTGAAGCTATTAAATCGACATTTTTTTATCTTAATTTAAATTATGTAAATGTACATTGGGATTCTAAACTATTGCCTAATATAATTAGTAAAGAAAATGTGGATAGACTTCCTATAATTATATCCTCTTCAAATGTAGAAAAACTTTTGGGAGTTCCTGCTCTAGCTTCAGGTACTGGAAAAGAAATATCTTCGGCAGTGTATAATCTATTACTAGACTGGGACTTAATAGATAAAGTTCAAGCGTTTGTGTTTGATACCACATCGTCAAATAGTGGTCGTCTTAATGGAGCATGTGTTCTTTTAGAACAACTATTAAATCGTGACATTTTATTTTTCGCATGTCGTCATCATGTATTTGAGATAATTTTGCAAGCTGTATTTTCTTATGTAAAAGTTACAGTTATGAATGGACCAGATATACTATTATTTAAACGGTTTAAAATTTTTTGGAAAAATGTAGATACAACACATTTTAGAATATATTCTACTTTTAAAAATTCATATAGGTAAGTATTTAAAAGACGTTGAAAATGAGATATCTTTATTTTGTACACAAAGATTAAACGATAATTTCCCGAGAGATGACTATAGAGAATTTATTGAACTGATTTTAATATTTTTAGGAGGTTCACCTCCTCGTGGAATTAAATTTAGGCAACCAGGTGCTTATCATTTGGCACAATGGATGGCTAAAGCTATATATTGCATTAAAATTTTATTATTCAGTGATCAATTTAAAATTACTACTAGAGAACAAAACTCACCTGATGCTGTATGTTGCTTTATACTTAAATGCTATATTCAAGAGTGGATCACCGCTCCAAATCCAATAACAGCACCCATGAATGATTTATTATATTTAAAAAAACTTATGAACTATCATGATAAATTAGGAGAAGTTGCCATTAAAAAATTTTTAAACCATTTATGGTATTTAAACGAAGAATGTGTTGTTTTTTCTATATTTGACGATCGCGTTGATAATGAAACAAAACAACGTATGGCAAATACAATTTTAAATGGGAAAGAACAAAATAAAAACGATGTCGAAGAATATGAAGAATCAAAAAAAAAATTAAATATAAAGTTCGACGATTTGTCACATTTTTTAAATAAAGATCTTCCATGTGATTTATTAAAAGACCCAAAGATATGGAAAGACTTAGAAGAGTATACAGAAGCTAAACAAATTATATCATCACTAAAAATTGTTAACGACGCAGCAGAAAGAGGTGTTAAATTAATGGAGGAGTTCAATACCAAATTTACCAAAAGTGAAGACTAAAAACAGTTTACTTTACAAGTAAATATATAAAGTATCAATAAAGTATTGAATATATAATGTATAAATGCCTAATAATTTGTATATTTTTCAGGTTGTTCAAGAATATCGTAAGACATATTCTGGGTGCAGTCGTGAAGTGTAAAAAAAAACTATAAATATTAATTTTATTAATATAGATTAATATATTATAAATTGTTCAAATTCGACCGTTTAAATAAAACTATTTATCAAGATACATTATTAATCATGACTTTATAGCTTATAAACAATCTAATTTAATTTACATGCATATGGTTAAGAATTTGTTGTTTTATTTATTTGTTTCAATTATTTTATCATAATAATGCTAATGTATATTTAGTAAGTTTAATACAGAGCCTAAACAACATCAAAATTCGAAATAATATATATCTACATGTGAAATACTAATGGTTTTTTTTTTTCATTTATTATAACTTAAAATGTTTCAACACACTGGTTGTTATTACAAGTATTTTAACAATTTTGAAATTTATAACATAAGTTATATTGATAATAAATAATTAATATTTAGGTAAAATAATTGAGATTGTTATTGGGAATACAATTTGACGTTTTTGAATAGTTAATGAGGATATTTATTAATATAATGATAAAAGGAAGAGATAGGATTATGAAATACTGCTATTAACTTTAAGTGCGTTTAGGACTGACGTGAGGAGGGAGATAAGGGGACCAATTAATGAGTTTGAGTTTAAAATAAAAGTTGATATAGTGTCGGCGATATTATTCTCCGTGTGTGATAATTGAATTTTTGTGGCTGCCGCATGTTTGGTCTTGGACTGGGCGTTGGAATCAGAGCCCTTGGCTGGACGGATTCTTGGGACTGTTTTTTTAAAGTAGCTTTGTAAACTGGGCATCCCTTGAAATTTGCAGTGTGTTCCTTTGTGCAAAGGGCGCATTTAGGCGGACTATGACGGTCTTTGGAGCACTCGTTCGTGGGGTGATTGCACCACACTTTACGCATTTAGGTTCGTGGCAGCAATTGTTTCGCGTGTGCCCATAGAGTTGGCATTTGTGACAATGTGGTGGACCGCGTTACAGTGTTGCCAGATTTCAATAATGAGATTAACGTACAATGTCTTATAAATTACCGTAATATTCATCCAATTACCGTACACATACAATTTACAAATCAAAACAACTTAATATTTATTTAAAGTTTATTGTGTAATATAATTTATAAATAAGTAATAACAATTGCGAAAAAGTAGTCTGTATTAAAAAAAAAAATTATTATTATTGTTTTATACTCGTATTCAACTTAAATTATACTTTATAAATTAAAATTTTAAATTGTCATCAATACTAATTGTATTGGTGTTAGGGTATAACTTTGAGGAAGTCATACGACTCAGCATAGTATTTTCTGGTTTGAAAGTGACACAAGTACCTTTAGTACTAGAATTAGAAATTAACTCACTTGTTAATACTGTTGCAGCAACAGTTTTAGTGATCAACCTGTTTCTAGATTTTGTTTTTACTCTATTAATTTTACTAAATAATCGTTCACAATCGGCATTGGAGTAGGTCCGCGGTAGGTACGCGGTCCGCGTATCTTTTTATGTGGTTTCTCAATCGAAACTTTGGTATTAAGTAGAAACTTGATGTCAAGAGCATCTTTGTTATTGTTTTGTGTGAAAATATTCACAAAAAATAAAGGTAAAGGACATTTGTTTTTATTCTTAACATTGTATATGTGTTTAACTGCGTGTCCTAACTCAGCTAAAGCACTAGAAATGTCATTACTTAAGGTGGAAATGTGTAGGTTTCTGATAACTATCCTGTATGGGCAAAGGTGACGGGGGTGTATGAATGGAATTAATTGAAACTAGCATTTGTTTCATGTAAGTGGTCAATGATTTTATTGAAATATTCCCGATTTGCAGGTTGTATGATGATGTATGACGGCGATGACCTACAGGTAAAGCCATTTGGGTCGGTGATGTTGGTTAATACCTTATTGAAAGCGGAGTAGTTTTTTATGTTCTTAATATGAATCGGTGGAGCTGGAGGCCCCTTGTCTCGTTCAATACAAGGCGAGTTCACAGGATCTTTCTTGAGGTTGATTAAGTAGTTGTTGCAACGTCGTTGGTGTTATTAGTGGCGAGTAGGGCGAAACGGTTTGGTGTAACATAGACTTTGGTTTTTTTGTCATTTTGAATTGGCGAAATTGACGAGGATGACAAATTTGGTTGCAGCAAACTCGGCCCAAATATTAGGTGGAAACAATGCATCTTACTCTATATATGTTTTTAGAAGATAATTTCAAAATTTATCGACAGTTGTATTTACTGGTTAGATAGTCATTAAGTCATCAATAAAACAATCAAACACCTTTCCAATTACGTCGTATTATACGTCCTAATGTCTTATTAAAACAATATAAGATATTATTACCGCGGACCCAATTCGAGTATTATCGATAACACCGCGGACCCATTTTTTTGGCCACGTTTACTTGTTCCGACATTTCATATAAATTATCCATATACCAGTCTAAGGTAACTTATTCTCCTTTTGGACACATCATGAAGCCAGATTCATCAGTATTGAATATTCTACTAAGATCTTCAAGAATATCCCTTAAATTAGATTCTATTAAAAATGACTCAATATTAGAAAACCAATTTAAAATTTGCTGTTTAGTTACACAAGCTCTTGATTTTGTAACTTTCTCAACAGTACGCTTTGCAATTGAAGAATGCAAAACGATAATATTGTGTAAATAATTTTTATTTAATAAGGCAACATAATATTATTACAAAACAGCGCCAGCGCCGCTGCTTCTGCCTCCTCTATCACCACCACCACCTCGCTTTCGATGCGGGTCTCGTTTGTATTTGCGGGGCCGCGGCTTTTTCGGCCGCACCATTCGCAAATATTGGAGGAGTTGTAAACATATAGACGAATTTATTTAATTATTAAAACATACAGTAAAATTGTATTAGTCATACATATTATATTAAATAATAGAGATCACCACACTTTATAAAATTAATATGGGAAATGCCTGGTCGGGATATACTGACTGGGCCTGGGTGCAATGAGCAATGCTGATCTCTATATTGGAATAAAATAAATCTTACCAACACCATGTTCGTGTCCTCCCTAATATAAGCGCTGGTGTGGCCACCACTACGACCTGGCTTATTTCTGCCTCTTTAGAGGGGTTTTGGGAGTGGTCGGGAGAGACACTACGTCGTGTTGAGGTGAATGGAGATGGTGACAAGTCATCATCTTCGTCGTCGTCGGTGGCGGATGCTGCTGCTGTTGTTGTTGTGGCTGTACCATATTTCTTTAATTTTAAAAATTGCTTTATTATAATATAATCAATTAAATAGGGCTAGAATTTAAAAAATGTATTAAATAATGTATTTATCATATTGTTATTTTAAATTGCCTATTACCATTCAGCGCAAACGTCAACAAATTATATATATATATACATAAGTTAATTTTTTTTATCGAACAACGCTCATTATTTATTTATAATATATAAACGCCAAACGGAAATTTTAAATTATTAGATTAAGTGTAAATTTAAAATTAATAGATATAATAATATAATAATACAAATACACACAAAGACAGAACATATGGAAAAACACAACATAATTTTTTTTACTAATTACAAGGTATATATACAAGTTTAATATAAAATACTACTAAATAAACATCTACAAGGAAAATGATTTGTTTTATTTGTAAAATTAATGTCAAAAATCTCTCCTCTCTTATACATTTTAAAGGGTTTCATTCATTAACTGCTTATAGTACTTATGAATGCTGTGAAAGTCCTTGTTCACGTATTTTTTCATCATTAGCAAAATTTAAAAGACATGTTATTAATAAGCATGAAAAGTAAAATAAAATGTCTAGTACTAATTCCTCATCAAGTTCTCAATGCTTATTGGAACAGTCCAGCAGTAATAATGACTAGCTATTGATTTTGTAATGGGTTTATACAACAACAGCAATTTTAATTTTAAAGACATTATTATAGTTCAAAGTGAACTAAAAGAAAAAATACTAAAGCCCAATGTCCCTTATGCTTAGTGAAATAATTTAAATTAATATTCAAGATCTAATAACAAAAAGTAAATTTCATACTTTTTCTGAACTTTATCAGATCCGTTTATTCACTGCAGTAATAAATATAATTTGAATAAGTGGTTAATGCAAAATGATTATTTAGATAATTTGAAACAATTTACTATTAACAATGAGGTTTGTGTTGTCCAACATGATGGTATAGTGACTTATGACGAAGCAATTACAAAGGGGGTATTATTACTATTGAGATTTCAATTTCGAAAGATTTTTTGACACTGTGACAATTTTAAAAATATGTATGAAAAAACTATAGCTTTAAACCAAAATAATTCCAACACTATTTCCAATTTTATCAACGTGATTTATGGAAAAATAAAATATCTCAAAACAATCAAAAACTTACATTTCCATTTTTTTTTTTTGTATATTGACGATCTAGAAATTAACAACCCATTAGGTTCCCATGCTAATTATCAGTCAATATCAGCAATATACTACAATTTTCCATTGAATGAAAATAATTCTTTGTTGTCTCATATATTCTTAGCGTCATTAATACAATCAAAAGATTTCAAAGAATTTGGAAATGATGTGTGTTTGAAAAATCTCATAGATGAAATTAATTACTTAGAGAGAGAGGGCATACAAATTAAAACTAAAAGTGGAAATTTTCAAATTTATTTTGGACTTGGATTAGTATTAGGTGATAACTTAGGTGTGAATACAATTTTAGAATTTAGCAAATCGTTTTCAGCTAACTATTTCTGCCGTTTTTGTAAAGCTCATAAATCAATTAAGTACCCAATCAATGACAACCGAGGATAGTACTTTAATGCGTACCAATGAAAATTATTTTTTAGATGTATTACAATCTGATTTCAGACAAAATGGTATTTATCAAGAATCCATTCTAAATAATATAACTAATTTTCATGTAATTAAAAATTATAGTGTAGATATTATGCATGATTTATTCGAAGGAGTTTGTTATTATAATATTTGTCACATAATTAATTACTATATAGCAACAATACAATTATTTTCTTTAAAAGAACTTAATAATAGAAAAAGTACATTTAATTATGGGTCATTAGAAATTTGTAATTGTTCACCACCAATACTCGATGTACACATAAAAAAATTTCGCTTAAAAATGTCTGTTCGTGAAATGTGGACATTTATTCATTACTTTTCATTAATGATAGAAGATCTAATGCCCCTAGATGATGAAGTATGGATATTCTTTATACATTTTTTTAAAACTGATTGATTTGCTATTAGTCTACTCTTTTACTGAAGATAAAGTTTTACAACTTCAACAATTAATAAAAATAAACAATGATAAATAGTGTTAATGATACCCTTAAACCAAAACACCACTTACTATTACATTATCCAACAGTTATACGACAATCTGGCTCTCCGAGACAATTTTGGTGTTTTCGATTTGAAGAGAAACATAAAGAGAAGAAAACATATGCACGAGTTACATCATCTCGAAAAAATATAACATTAACGTTAGCTAAAAAATTTCAACTAAAATATTGTCGAAACTTTGTTTCGCCTCTAAACAAATGCTTCTCAAATAAAACACTAAAAAAGCCTTCATCTTTTCTTCTTTTAAACATATCATGAACCTTCTTTGTTGTGACTTGTTCAATAAGAACGTCTTCTTCTATTTCTTCCAACAACAGGTTGTAGGTGACCGGTTCAGAATAAATAAATAACTCACGTCGCGTAAATTGTTATTAACAAATATATATATATTATTACAATTTATAATAATTACAATAATCAATTGTGCTTTACGGCGACCGTGGATCAACGAAGACTAACTGGTGACCCCGCGACTAGACCGGTCGCGGGTCGCGCTCTCGCGAACTTAGATAAGCAGTCACGGTCGTTGCGATAACGACCGCGACATACTCCCCCCCCCAAGTCCGCGAGAGGCGACGGTACCACCGCTGGTTAGGGCTCCAGTGTGGTACCGGTCTCGGCCACCTCCATAGCCTCGATCCACCTTTCCACCACGGCCAGTTGCTGCTCCTGGTTACCAACCTCTTCAGGCTGCTGGGCTGGCTGCGGCTCCACCGTGGGCTGCTGGGCTGGCGGCTGTTGTGGTTGTTGGGGTGGCTGTTGGGCCACTGGCTCTGGCTGCGGGGCTGGTTGCGGCTCCGCCGCTGGCCGCCGAAACCGGCCCCGCCGTCCCGAACGTCATGGCGTTGGTAAGCCGGTGCCGCTCGGCGGGGTGGCGCTCTTCCCGGAGGTCCTGCCCGGGTCCTGGCAGCTACCGGCTGCGGAGTAATCGCCCGCGTGGACCGACGGCCCTTGGCGAACCCCCTCTCAAACAGGGCCCACGCCGTTGGGTTGGCCCGGATCCGGCCAAATGACGCGTTCGGCCGACCAACCGCTCACTGCGTCCTCTGGCCCATCCCCTGAAATCCTCCTGGCTTCTATCAGTAACTGCCCGGCCACGGCCCGCAGCCTCTCCACGTGAGTGGCGATCATGCCGCGGGATGGCCGGTGGTTACGATTTGGTGGCGGGAGGTTAGCGCGTTCTGCCATCTGAAACAAGGTATGGTTAGTTAGTGTTCTCTGACGGTCCTACAGCTCGCTTCATCGCTGAGACATGTAACTTAGTAGGGTGTTTACCCTCCGTCAAGAACACACCGATTCCTAGTGGTTTACCCAACTTAACCGGACCTAACCATTTCGGGGCGAACCCCGCGTGGAAATGCTTTTCCGCACTTGACTGCGGATGTGCTTTGTAGTATACCCAATCCCCAACCGCTAGGTTGCTTCTTCCTAGGGATTCTGGAAGATCCCGAAAAGAAACGACTCTTTATACTCCGGTAGGTTTCTTTCCAACCGGGAT